>OY728141.1:554938261-557438261 GCA_963277665.1 Viscum album
GAGTTTCCTTGTGGGTTTTTATGTTATTCTATGTGGTACTTTTATCTTCGTTGTGTTACCCATTTGGTTCTTATATATTTTTGGTGTTACATGTGTTGCAATTCTATCATTGTGGTGTTACTTTTGTGGTACTTCTACATTCGTGGTGTTTCCTTCGAAGTGTTATCTTCGTTGTGTTACTCATGTGGTATTTCTATTTTTCGTGGCATTAACTGTGTGGTACTTATATCTTTTTGGTGTAACCTATGTGGTACTTCTACCTTCGTGGTGTTACAATGGTGGTGTTATCTTCGTGGTGTTACATGTGTGTTACTTCTACCTTTGTGGTGTTAACTGTGGGGTACTTCAACCTTCGTGGTATTACATGTGTCATACATCTACATTCGTGGTTTTATCTTTGTGGTATTCATCCATCTTGTGATAGATGATTTTATCATGATAACATAGTTATATTTATGGGCATATACCTAAGTATAGTTGATATATATTACTTCATGCTTTATGGTTTTTCAATTGTGGAACTCATTGAGCCTTATGAGGGTCTCGGGGTCCCTACTGAGTATTGTTATACTCACCCACGCATGGGCTTCGCCCACACCTTGTTGTGTCTTGTGTAGATGATGTATATTGTTGATCAATGATGAGGGTGCTACGACTGGATGGTTCTTATAGATAGGACTGGATGCTTCTTGGAGCTAGACCTTTTGGTGTTACATGACGCAGGGACTTGTGATCGTGATTTGTACCTAACCATGCTAGGATCCTCGGTGGATGATCCTAGAACTATTTTGTACCTTTCACTTGTATTTGTAATTTTCAGTTGTACATGAACTTTAACAGTTGGCCTTGTATTCTGGACCCTTTTTACTTTAAACACTCTTTTGCTACATCATTTTACATTGTGGTTGCAACTTATTGTGTTCAAGTCTGTGTGGTTGCTTCTTATTGTGTTCGTGAACTATGTTTATATACGGTAAAAAGGCAATTCATTTCTTATTATGGATACACCTTTCTGGTTCTAGTCGCCAACCCCTGGCATATGGATGGCGGGATTGGGGTAGTCACGTCACAGGCACTGGGGGACGGGTCGTGAAAAATGGAGTATTATCTAAGATAATTATATTCAAACAAATAAGATGAGAGTCAAACATATGGTATGATTTTATCATAACACTTTTATTTCCATGATTCATTTGAAATATTCTCCAAAAAATCATTTATGTTGATTATATTATACCGATTTTATATATTATATCTTAAATAAATTTATCTTGATGATATGTAATGATTATTTTGATGTTATTTTTCTTCCTGGGGCTTGAGATTCAAATGTTATCAATCTTGTAATGGATTGTTTTATTATCTCATCATTATATAAGATTCTTTCTGTACAATTATTAAATTAGGGAACTATTAGACATTTATATCTTAAACCAAATAATTTTTAATTTCATTATGTTATTCGTGACCTTTTGGAAATATTACTAACATTTTTTCACTCTAGGGTGCCAAAATTGACTGATAAATTGTTTTTTTGGAGAATACAAATTTTTTATCTCTTTATTTAATAACTAATAAAATATTTTTAAACAAAATTTATGAGGATAAGAAATCTTCATCTAAATTACTATTTTGTTGAAGGATTTTTCATATTTCCCCATACCTACTAGCCCTTTCATTTTAAAGAATATATGGTGTTTGAAAGGTATGGGGAATGTCCAGTCATTCGATGAGATGTATGGGATGATTTTTGAGGTTTTCAGGAGAGAAGATGTGTGTTTTGGGGGATGAATTAAAATAATTTTCTTGGTTGACAAATGGAAAATCATTATTTTGTGGCGCACAAGTAGTTGAATTTTGGGGGTGTATCAACAACAGATGATAATTCTAGAGGTGGATCACCAATAGAGGCATTTTGGATGTGGGTCAAAAAAGAGGGATAATTCTGTGATTGGATCCCCAATAGTGGATCATTGAAGTGGTTGACCAATTACATTGGATCATTCTGAATGGGGATCATCAATGATTGATCATTCTAATGATCGATCCCCAATGATGGAATTCTGGTGGTGGATCACCCATGGCTTAGGATTCTCTAGGTGGACCACCATTGGTGGATACATTTTGTCATGGATCTCCAATTTTGTCACCCTAGAAGTAGAAATGTAGTGATTAAATAATTTTAGTTAATCCTAAAATATAGAACCCTAGTGGTGTAAACGTAGTGGTGGTACCCTCATGGTGTAACCCCTAGAGTATAACCCTAGTGGTGGGAGTGAATAATATATCTAATAATCCCAAAATTTATATAATTTCCATTTTGTATTTTTCTTTAACAAGAATGGTTTTAATTCCTTATTTAATGATTTTAGAAACGATTTTAAATTGGAATAATCATATCCCCAAATTATAAATTTATCAGATATCATTTAAATGATTAAAATGCATTAATTTAATGATATCCTCATTAATTTCCAATTTAAACTATTTCAAATCCCAGTGGTTTGGTATATAATCATTTATAAGATAATAAATTTCCTTTACAATTTCATGATTAATTTCACATGATACAGGATGTTAAAAATCATTCTTCTCTTTGACTCATTAGACGTTGTTCTTTTGTTTGGCTTGAGTTTCCCATGTAAGTTGGTTCCTCATGTATCTTCACCACATATTTTTTGTGCGGTGAGTTTTTGAATTTATTATTTATTATATGAAGTAAATTCATTAATGTATTCATAGTTTGTATTGTTGGGGGAGGGGTTCTTGTCTTTATCTAAGAGGAAATGACTGAATCTAAATTAAAAAGACAAATAAATTGGTTAAATGTTTTAAAAAAATAGAAATATAATATGAATCTTATGAATTTTATATACATTATAATTACTGATATTTTGATATTATAGATTTAATTCCTAAATAAAAATCATGGAAGTTAGTAACCAATTTTCATAGTATTTATATATGATCAGATACCTCTGCTATGTGATTTTTGAGAATAAATAGTTAATAACTAAGGGGGTTCTTTTAATACAAGCAGTAGAGGTGGATCATCTTGTGAGATGTTTTATTCAATAGTTTTTTTATTCCTTAGGATGGTGTTTTTATTTTATTTATTTATATATATATACATTATATGTTATTTTTTTGGTACATACGAACCACCCATTTCAAGCACCATGTATCGAAAACCAAATGTTTTGGGGGTGCCATTCGCAAATATCTAGGAGGGAGGATGGTTGGATGGCTACCCTTTCTTCTGCATTGTCTCTTATAGGAATTAGTGTTATGCATATCCATGGATGAATAGAAGTATGAATTGTCACCTTGTACATGGGATGTATAGTGTGTCTTTGGGAAAGATGTGGTGAGATGGATTATAGTGGTCATCGTGCATTAGATTCAGGGCTGAATGAGGTTAATTTCCTTCATGTTCATGAAACCCTACTCCTCTGGTTATGATATTTGGTGTTATTTGATGACTTAGCTGTCTTCATGTGGTATAGTTATGTGATGTGATGTTATTTAGAATAACAGGGATCACAAAGATATATGATGTTGGTGTGTGAGTATAGAAAATCATTGGGAATCTGTGTAGGGTAACCTTCACTGCTATGCATCATATGATTTTATTATAATTATATTTATTGGGTAAGGGATACTTTATTAGGTTAAGGTTATAGTTAATATACTTATTTAGGTCTTGTTTGGTTATAATGTTTTCTAATATGTGAACTGGTATGCTATTTTAAAATCTTAAGAAGATACATCAGTTTTCTTTTTTGATAATACATTTATAATGTTCATATGTATATAAATTTGTTTTCATATTTCTATGAGAACTATATAGAGTGTGTTGGACATTACTGTCATGGACATTGGACAGTTTTCATGTCACCAGTTTAAGCTTCTTTTAGAAAATTTACAATTGGTGACATTTATTGGAATCATTTTTATTTTCACATGCATTGGGGGATGGTATTTGGAATTATTTTTTATTATTCCTTGGATTTTCATGATTTTGACTCATATTATATACTTTTAGAAATTATATTATAAAGTCGAATTCCTCCCATATATGATATTTTTATACCATCCATGTTAGTAGACAACTCAAGGTTTACTAGATGTGAGACTTGGTGTTCGTTATATATATCCCCTCATTGATGTATCCTTATTGGGTGGGGGACATGAAAGAGTGCTATAAAAGGTAGATGGTATAGAGATATGATGAAATTTAGAGTTACGAACAATGGGTTTTTTAGGGTCAGTATCGAAACAATTCCAATTGACCTTGGTGTGTGATATTGATAGGGGATAAAAGATTAAACACATGATTTTACCCCCCCCCCCCAATAATCCAGTCCACAAAATCTGAGATTATTGAATGAATAGTTGAGGTGGAACTAATTTCATGGTAGATACTTATAGAGGTACATGAATAATGATGACCTGAATTTCTATTTGGGTTGGGATATTTGGGGTAATTCACAAATGAATAGTGCGAATTAACATGAATCATAATAAATATGCATAGTGATGAGCTAACAAAATATTTCTTTCTCATTCATATTTGGATATTTGTCTTTTTTCAATCAAGATGAAGCAATGGAGGATTAGGAGGATAAACAATTTTTTCACTAGAGGTTTGATATGGTAGAGAATGAATATCTGTGGTGGAGTATGATCAATCCTTTTTAGTGGTAGATATTGGGGCAATTATTAGGGAAACAATTATGATATGGGAACAAAGGGAAAAATAGAGGAGATTGAGATTTATTTTAGTATGATCATGGGAATAATAGATTATTGGGTCCCCTTGGAAGTTAGACATATGTAAGGATCTTCACATCATTGGTGGATGTTATTCATTGGTATGAAAATATAGGAAGATGTTTAATGGGAATAATTCTAGAAGGAATTCTCGGTGGAGTTCATTTCATTGACCAATTTGGATTAAAAGTGGAAAAGGATACTTTCCCTTGAATAATGGCGTATTTATATGGGTAATCTAGTGCATTAATTAGATATTTTCCTAGATGAGTAGTCATATATATGGAATCATGAAGAGTCACTCTATCCATTGATTCAGAATGTAGTTAATTAATTAATGTTTCCTATAAAGCTAGAGTTTAAAAAAAGGAATAGGTGATTGATATGATGAAATCTCAAGGATGATAACTATAATAGGGGAACCAAAATGATTCTATCAAGTGTAGAGTTATCATTGTTAGGTCGAAGGCACATGGTCCTTAATGGTTTTGACTAGCTGAGAGTCGGACACATCTTCTTCCTTTCTAGCTTCCAGAATGATTCAGACCATTTTTTTCCATATTTGTATTCCATGAAAAAATCGAGATATGTTCCCAATGGATTCTTGAGATTAATTTGGTGGAGGTTGGAATGTTCAGTGTATTCATTATAAAATGTTTTAATTGAGAATGTTTCGACAGTAGGGGAAACCATTTTATCCTCTACTGAGGGGAGATACAGAATGGAGAGGCTGACATCACTAGGTTCCCCATGTTTAGGGTCCTCTACCTGAGTGTGGTTTTAATTGTGGTTTTCACAATAGATCTTGGGGATCTGGGTGTCGTTATATGCTTGAAGTGGTTTTAGAAGCACTAAGGAGGATAGAAATCATTAGAGGTACGCTTATTTTATCTTTTAACCTTTTTGACCCTCTTATATTTGAGAGATTAGAACTCCTTGGATTCACATACTCTAGTCTGTGATCTAGAAGTAGACATAGATGGGCTTCTTATTCCCTTGGGTTTGACTATGCTAGTTAATGGTCAAAACTGTTTTTTAAAATTTATTCTAGGGGTGTAGACTAATTATGGGAAAGCATCTATTATTTTTCTTCTTTTATTATTTTACTCTTTATATATTATTCATACTATTATTGAATTATTCTAAATGTGATTTTATTCCAAAATGATGATTTCCAAATTGTGGTTTCCATTGGTGATAAGGGTTGACAGGTGGGTAGTCATTAGGTGTATAACCATTCTTTATGATAGAAGGGATGTTAGTGGAGTCGGATGATGTTGGTGTAGAGGAGGCCAAAATGTTTTTATGGTAGTAATGGTTGTTTAACATGGTGTGGTTGTGGAACTAACCTCTTTATGTGATGTTGTGTTCAATATTGATTTAAAACCATGAAATTATCAAATTTTAATTGATCCATATCATATAGAACATTCTAAATTCCATTATTTTTGGATTAAGATAGATTATCTAATATAAAGGGGTTTCATCTGTCCTAGTGTGTAGTTGTGTGGTACTCCATTGTTATTAAACAAGATGGGGGATGGTAATATAAGTTTGTGTATAGAATACTAGAGGTCTATCCAACTGAAAACCAATAATCTCATTCATATTTCTAAGATCGATGATTATTTCAATTAAGTGAGGGGAGCTAGTTTGTTCTCTATGATCAATATTGGTGTCTATGTATCACCGGATGAACGTGAATGATGGATATATCCATATGACTACCTTTGGATACAATTATGGGAAATTTGAGTCCATGTTCATGTCCTTCGGAGTAAATTACTCACCAGATGTGTTCACGGGGCTCATGAACTACATGTCATGTAAATAGTAGACAATTTTTTTGGAAGTGTTCATTGAAAACACATTGATTAACTCAATGGCATAGAATTATTAGGTTATGCATCAAAAAAATATTTTATATCTTTTTCTTCTCTACTAGATCTATGGAATATTTTCTATGTGTATGTTTTGGAGATGAGAGATGATGTTCCTTATGGAATGGGGTGTCTCAGTACAGTGTGTAAGTGGACCAATAAAATGTTGAGGTAGTAGTTTCTTTGGAGGTTCCTTCAAATGTGGAATTGGTTCGTATCTTCCTTTGCCTCACAGGATGTTATTCAAGGATGGTACATAATTTGACACAATTTTTGGCATCATTAAATTCATTGTCCATGAATGAAAATGATTTTGTCTAGACTGATCCTTGTTAAGAATAATCCACCCATCTGAAGGGTATGTAGGTCATTTCTTTAGTGCATCAGCTTTTAAAGGAGGGTGTGACGATTGAGTTTTTTTTGTGGTTCTTCACATAATGCATTGGGGTGAATTTTGATGTAGCAGAAGACAATGATCTATTATTTATTTCAAAATTTGTGTCCCCATAAGGGTAACTATGTCACACATGATACAGAGCTGGAATCGGTTGGATTTGTGCGAAATTTGCATTGACTTTACCTCGTTAGATAGTTGTTTTAGGTCTTTACAGATCATAAGAGCATGATATATATATTTTCCTAGTGTGATCAGGTTCTGTGGAAATATATTTGGATGGATTCTCTTTAGGATTATGAATGTGAGATCTCTTATACCATAGGAGAGAAGAAGTATGTGGCTTACCCTTTGAGTAGAAAGTAACTTATGGTTTTCTTAAGAGTCCAATAATTCGTTGAGTTAAATTAAGGGATTTTAATCATTTCACTTAGATGAATGTGTAGTTTATGGTGGAGGTTTCTTGTTTTATATGGAAGTGCAGTATTCGATGATAATGCAGGAGGATGTGTCTCATTAGGAAACTCCGAGATAGAGGTGATGAAAAAAAAATTCACATGGCAATGCAATAGAGGGATGCATGGATGATAGTTGGAACCAAATAATTTTTCAATAGAGGATGTTTATTTTTAGTTAAAAATGAATGAGGTATATCTTCATTATTTTCATATCACACCTTTACTGGGGCACCCATGGGTTTCTAATATGTACCATGGATTGAGGAAACTATTTTCATGGCTCGATTTAGAATGAGTAGTACAAGAGTTCATTGCTCGGGTTCCAGTTTCCCAATAGGTAATGATAGTGACTCATGTTACTATAGGTTTTATATTCCCATAGTATTTTCATAGGGGGATATGGAATAAAATATAGATGTATAGTTCCACATGGTTACCCCGAGCTCCAGAATGTTATGATACTACCTCAAAAACCATGTATTTTTTTGAAAATGTCAGGTCACTTCATCACAGTCATGGATCTCTAAATAAGGGATGTTTTGGAAAAAATAGTTTCTGTATGAGGTGGTGTCTATGAATGGAGTCCCATGATCCATTATCTCGGTTTAGGAGGCATATTTTACCTTGCGATTCTATAGGGTATTCTAGAATGATTCAGGCACTATGTTATATATCAAAATGGCTTTGCACCCTAATATGGATGTGAATCTAGAGACAAATATCTCAAACTATAATATATGTTATGGGTGTGTGAATTATAATTTTATATATCATATCCATGAAACCATCCCTGGGATGTATTTTCTACACCAAAATGATCAATCCTCCTTTTATATGTTTTTATTTGAGGCTTTTTATGAGTAACCATGGTATTATCCATTTTGATGGATAGAGGGTGGGGAGTTAGTAATTCATGGAATAGATGTGGATTGGATAATGAAAGATAAGGTTTAGTGTGTTCGGGAGAAAATGAAATTAATGAATGGCTAGAAAATGACTTATCATGATCGTAGGAGGAGGCCCATAGAGATTGAGGATAGGGACCCCGTGTTTTTAATGGTTTCCTTACGATGATGATGGAAAAGGTTTTTTGTGAGGATTAATATTTATCCAATGTATTTAGGGACCTTTCAGGTATAGGGGTGAGTTTGATATGTGTCGTATCAATTGGTGTTTCCACTCTGGATGGAGTGGATGCCTACCGTAAAATCTATCGACTTTCTTAATATCATCACAAATAGTCCCACGACATTTAAATTGGAGAGATGGATTTTAATGATGATTTGGAATTGATGGATAAGATGGTTGATTTCCAATATCATCAAGAGAAGTTGATGCAATGATAGACCATTCCATTTTTCAATTGTTTTGGGGGAATGTTGGTTCAGAGGAGTGTATCATGGAGTGTGAGATACAAATGCATTTCCATTACTTGAAGTTATTTTGTGGAATTTTATGCTTTTTCATTCCTTGTTGTGCTTTTTTGTGATGTATTGACCATTTTATTTTATTTTATTTGTTCTAATTTCTTGGTGTATCATATGTGATTAAGCTCCAAAATATGAAATGGGGAAAAACATATTCCTAATAATGATGCATTATACTGCGATGTGATAAAGGACATGTGGTTGAGTATGTCTGACCCATTGAAGATAATATCTTGACATGGATGATGGAATTCCCATGTTTTTGTTATTGGAGAAATGATGTTTTTTAAGGCGGTGATAGTTTTTCATATGTAATAAGAACCTTGATATGTATCTCGTTGAATGGTTGTCATACTCTTCCCCTATTTACATCATGGTTGGTAATAAATTGATGAGGGTGATATTTTTTTGTGGTATCTAATGTAATATACGGGTCCTTCAAGCCCATTACATTTTATGAAATTTGGATATTGGGATGTACGAGGACATCATATTGGTGTTTGGAGAAGGAATGAATGATTTTTTGGGGATTATTGGAATGATGAATGGTGTTTTCTACTATGATATAAAATTATGGTGGTGCATCACCAACTGTGGATCAATCTGAACATGGATCACAAATTGTGGCATTTTAGTGTTCGATCCCCAAAGGTGGATCTATCTGGTAGTGGATCACTAGTGGTGGAATTTTGGTAGTGTATGAACAAAGGTGGATCATTATAGTAGTATATATTCAACTATAGAATTTAGGTGGAGGATCACTAATGGTGGATCATTCTAGAGTTTGATCGCCAATAGTGGATCATTTTTTTGGTGGATCACCAATGTGGATCACTACAGAGTTGGATCACCCGTAATGAATTATTTTGATGATGTATTAGTAATGGTGTAATTTTGGTAGTGTATCACCATCAATTGATCATTCCAATTGAGGATTCCCAATGTTTTATCATTCTGGAAGTGGATCAACATTGGTGGCTTCATGGTAGTCGAATCCTGGAAGTAGCATCACGGTGGTGAAACCAAGATGGTGGATATCTAGTAGTGATACCTGGTGGTGGTATCCTGGTTAGGGAACAATAGTAGTGGAACCCTAGTTGTCACCCAGGTTATTGGAGTTTAATGTGATTTAATCATTCCTATATATACGTAATTTCTATTTTCTTTTTTCATTGAGGAAATATTTGATTCATACCAATTAAATTAATTTTAAATCCATTTCATGGGGTATTAAACATATTTATAAGTAATAAAATGTATATAGACCATTTAAATATTTTATCTGTGTTTATGTCTAATGGAAGCCGACTATATTGTAAAATTTAAACAAAATATAGTTTCAAATGATGGGGATATAATCATCTAAAAGAGAATATCCTTCATTCATTCATTGAGTCATTATTTTTATATATAACAGAGGCTCCAAATCCTATATCCCTTGGATTCATAGAACCTTGGTTATTTAATTTTTTTCATGTTCCCCATGTAGGTGGTTTCCTCCTACACATCCACCCTCTATTTTTATTATGGTGATTTTGTGTAAATAGTTATTCTTCAAAGTAAAAAATACATTGTTTATTCATCATTTGTGTTATATTGGTATGGGTGATTAAGTTTATCTAAGAATAAATTGTTGCATTAAAATTATAATGATACATAAATTGGTAAAATGAAATAATTAAGATGTATGGGAGTGTGAATTGAATTATTTATATTTTCATTATTATAATTGTCATTGTGACTTTATAAGTATAATTGATCGATAAAAATATTTCTTTTTGGTAGACATAATTTTCAGTTCTTATACATGTTGTGATGATCATCTTATGTGATTTTTGTGAAACCACGACTAATAAATGGTTAACCAATTATACATGACTATTTAATTGATTTCACTAGGACATATGGATAGTGTTGTAATGCCATTAAACAATGAAGTGAAATTGATTGAAATAGCTGTGGACAGATGTGGAAAATGTTGTGGTATGTTGGTAATGTGTTTGTGGATATAGTTGTGTGTTTTTTTGTCAATGATGAAGTTATTCATGGGTGGTGGATATATTTTCATGTGTTTAGGGGATATAGATGTGATATTGTTGATCATTAGGGCTGTAACGGTGGTTTTAAAATGGTTCATTGGTGGCCTCATTATAGAGGTTGTTTTGTGGTTGTGAAGAGGGTAGTGAAGGTGGTTATAGCGGAGAATTAAAATGTAGATGCAATGGTGGTCAATTATCCTCGTTTCCATAGTAGTAATGACATTAAATCCATGAAAAAGATTTAAAAGATTAATTTTTAATGAATAAATGGTTGGGGGGCTGTTGATTTATATTTTAAATTTTCTATATAAACTAATGGGATGGAAATATGACATAGGGATTATATTTTAAAGGGTAGTGTTGTGAACAAAAAATAAGTAAAATGTCATAATGAAAATTAAAGATTAGTATATGAGTAGTGGCTTCTTTTTTCTTTTTAGCAGGGGTGATTTTAGTTTTATAAGTGGATATAGAGATTCTTATGATATGTTTTACATTTTTGTTAGGTACTCTTAATATGGATCTTTTGTGTGATACCTCTACATTTATAATCATTTTATATTTTTTTTATTCATATATGACCTCCATGTATGTTCAGAACCGTGTGCGAATAACCTAATACGGGGGGGGGGGGTGTCCTAACATCAGATTGGGAGGACGGATAGTTGGATACTAGTTCTTCACCACTCCCTCTTACACATGTTGGAGATATTTACATGTAGTAGTGTCCAAAATCCACAAGTGATTTCGATAACAAGGGATGTGATGATATGTGATGGCCATGGTGTCTTCAGGGGATATTTGATGAGATAAATTTGGGTGGGGTTCTTCCATGATAGGATGATTGGACAAGGTTGATATACTCGATGATATAAATACACTTCTACACTAGATATGTGGTGTGATGTGTGGCGATGAACCTGTTATCAAAAAGAATAATATTGATGTGATTTTATGTTGGTCTTATGATTTTGTAGCATTAGAAGTTATGACATTTTAATGTGAAAGCTTAAAACCAGTGGTAAAGTGGTTTGTGTTAACCTTCATCAATAAGCTTCATTTTATGTTGTTATACTTGAATTAATTATTTCGTTACAGAGCCATGGGGAGTTTATATTTTTGGATAGCACAACTGTATTGGAGTTGTTCAATTATACTATTTTATCACATGGGCATTAGTATTCCATTTTGTAATTTATATGAGAGACGTTGGGTTTCTTATTGTCAATACAAGTATGATCACACTATAAAAATAAAATAGTTTTTAGGATTACATGAGGATTACAAAGACCATTATAGAAAGTACTAACTTTGACCTAAGATATATTTTTGACACTAATATAACTTGATTTTTGTAATTTACATCTAGATACATTTACCTCAATTTTATTTGTAGACATGAATTGTGTGATAATTGTTTTCGATTACTTTTATATTAGTTCATGGAGTTATTTATAGTATATTCATCTTCTCTCATGATCCAACGTATATTATTATTTCTATTTCCTCCTATACATAAATTTTTTATTTCCCATGTGCTAATCACTTTTCTAAGGCCAAATGGAGGTGGTATTCATGGGTTATTATTTATCATTCCTCACTCTGGTATCTTTGGGGGAAGGGGTTCACGATAATTTGTGCCAATTTCATTTCATTATGGAATATTGTAAAGTGACTAACCGAATTTCGTTATATAGATTATATAATATCCCTTTTATATGTAATTTCATGAGTCCTTTAGAATTTAGGGAATATTATTTTATAATTTTTTTATTTCATCTAAGGGGATTTGACCTAAAAATTAAAACATGAAAAAAAATTTCATAAAAAAATTTCTATTTCATTGGATTATATTATTTCATCATTATCATTGATATTATAAGATTATGTTTGTATTGACAGTAAATTATATTTGGTTTTTTTTATAATATTTTT
The DNA here is from genome assembly GCA_963277665.1 of Viscum album. NCBI lineage: Eukaryota > Viridiplantae > Streptophyta > Magnoliopsida > Santalales > Viscaceae > Viscum > Viscum album. Next base: position 554,951,168 of record OY728141.1, read on the forward strand.
ATGGGGATTTTAATTTAATACTCAAAATCTATTCATTGATTTATTCTCAAATACACATTATTATTGTTGTAAGGGTTTATCATCTCAAATATTAATCTTTAGGATATATGTCATTTTTTAGACAAATTGATATTTTTCATGTGTATCTCCTACACAATTTATATGATATATCACGGATCTCTTTATATTCATGTTATTTAATATTCAATTTCATTTTATTCCTTCCATATTTCTAACATTTCAAATGTAACCAATGTGGTAAGAGATTTATGATTTGATCTCATTTTGTCTTAAGTTATTCATGCAAGAATTTAAATTAAAATAAATTATTTGATCATGGTGTAATAACCCCAATTTATTTTGTTATAATTTGATAATTTTTGGTGTTTTTATGTAATATATTCATTTTCCACCCCTTGGTACTTGTAATTATTGAAATTTTTTAATATTATATGACTTCATTTCACTCATTAGTCGTAATGTTTTTTATTTGAAACATGTTTTTCTCAAAATACTATGACAAATCTTTTACAATTATTGTTTAAATTAATTTTAACCCCTAATAGGATTCTTACATAATGATTTAATTTATATATTCTTATCATTATCCAAAAAATATTATTTTTACTTTTATAATAAAAACATAAAAGGTATAATTATATTATGATAATGCAATATAAATAAATCATTCCCCTAATCATGAACATTAATTAATTAGATTCATCCTTTAATATAATTAAATTTTATTAATTAAATAATAGGGTTTTTATAATATTTTGGATACTGATTGTTTTTTTTAAAATAATTTCCAATGATAATGTATATTTCCCTCAGGAATGATTTTAATGATCAATTTATGTTACTTCTATTCATTGACGAATATTTCAATTTACATTAAATCTATACCAATAAGAATGTGTACTAAAAATACTATACAATTTCTTTGTCTGGATGGTTTGGGTCAGTTTGACAAAGAAAAGAATTGAAAATTTCTTTCTTGATTAAATTTTTAGTATCTAACATTTGACAGAAACATTAACTTTCTTTTATATCATTGTATAATTAATTTTTGTGAAACATCGATATTATGAGTTTCATATATATGACTATATCATAAATCGAATGTCATTATTAATTATGGTGTTATAATATGAATATTATTTGAAAGGATTTGAAATTTTGATAAATATATTTTCTTAACTCAAAAAGTATTTTTTTATATGGTATATTGAATCGTGAATAAAATAAATCATTAAATATATATGGAATTCATTGGATAAGTAGTTATGAGTGTGTATAATAATTATATAGACTTTTTAGGCATCAATAGTATCATATTTTGAATTAGTAATCTTATTATAACATTCTAAAAATTTAAAAGAGGGAAATAATATTTGAAAAAGTATACGACACACAACACCACAAATAGAAGAGAATGTAACACCATGATAAATTATTGTATATTTATTTTTAAAATAATGAAAAACTATTTGATATAATGTAATGCATGAGACACCATGTTTGAATGAAACAAGATACACTATTTAAATAATATTTTTTAAACATTATCATTATAAACATACCGTAAAGATGGATGCTATGAATAGAAATTACTAAATTATAGAAATAATATATTTTAAATATATATAATATAAATTCCACTATCTTTTATTTATTTGAAATAAAATATGAAACATTTTAAATTAAATGAAATGTTTTCTAAAAAAATGATTTTTAAGAAAGGTGGATAATGAACGTCTAACTGAAATAATTTAAAATTAAATTTTACTATTTTAGAAACTTTATTTGTAAAAATAATATTACATTTTTAAATACACAGGTTAAAAATATATTTGGTTTAATTTTGGATGAATTTTTGAATTGAATAATATTTTATAAATAGATTGAAATATTGATTTTTATTAAATATTACCTTTCTATATATACTATTTAAATTGTTATATTATATTTTATGCTATTTATGAAGTATAATTAGTTTAATTATATTATATTTTAAATAATTTTATTCCTTTTTATCATTTTCATAATGAATTACAATAAAAAACAGTTTAAACTGCAAAATAGTTTCATTTGGAAATCCAAAATTTGACCTCACTATGAGATTAATTTTAAAGTGAGTTATACAAACTATATGAACATACTTTGGGAAAATGGAAAAAATATTTAGAACAAAAATATGTTATATTATAGAATATAGTAAAATTAATATTAGGTCACAATAATTAGTAAAATAATAATAAATTAATTAACTTATTTAAGGCTAAAACTATCTTTTTCACCTTTAATGCTCTTGTAAAAAAATTGTTTTTTCTCACAAGTAGTTTTTTTATTCGATAAATAACATTTATAATTTTAAATTATTGGGATAATTTTTAATCAAATAAAAATAAAAATAATTTTATAATTACAAGAAAATTTATAATATAAAATATTAAATTCATATTATTGAGGTGAGAAATAAAATGGAAAACCAATATAACCATAAAGGATATGGAATAACAAGTTAAAAATTTGTTTTATGGTGGATGTTTATATCTATCATATCATCTATTAACTCTATTATTTTCAATTCATTTTTAACGTTGATTGAGAGTGGATTATCATTGTTAAATAGTTTTAATATTTACAAAAGTGTCAATCTTCCTTAATTATTAACTAAAACTCACCACCTCACTTATACTGATAAACCCAGACCATTAATTCAACCAATCCCATATAAATTTACTCCCTAATATATATTAAAACATTTTAGATCTATTTATATTCCCAAAAAACTAACCATATGTTTCTTAAGGAGATATTAAAAGGAGGATTCTCTAAGAGGTAGATATTCTGGAACATATCATTGTTGTCGAACCAAAGGTAATTTATTTTAACATCACATTTACATCCATGAGTAAACTACCACATTGTCCCCTTATTACGTTATATAGTTTATAAATACTCTCATTTTGATATTTTTTAACATGAATTTATTTGTCTTGATAAAATTTAATGTTTATTTCGTGTTACCTTCTTCACAAGGATTATGATTCAAATATTATAGATGTGTTAAGGGATCATTTCGTAGTAATATAATTATTCTATATTTTTTATTATTATGTATTCATTGGGTGAAATAATTGATATCTATATCTTAGACCGATTTTTTTCTTCTTATCCACTAGTTATTCATGATTTATTTTAAATAATTGTACCATTTTAGCTCTATTAGTTAAATAATATTATTTTTAAAATGATGTTAAAAGATTTTGAAATTATTTCACACTTCGGTAAAAATTTATTAACATTATTAATAACATTAAATTGGAGGTTAAATCATGTTCATCCAAAAAAGTTTTGATGTAATTGATTTTTTAAATTTAATTTCGTTGAGTTATATTGTCCTTTTATGAACCTAATTTTATTATAAGAACTATATATTTTCCCTTATAGATGTAATATCATGAATCATTCACACTCTATGGTACTTTAGTTTTTAATTTTATTTATTTTTTCCAGGTTTATTTTATATGAAAATTAAAAAGTGGTAATAACATTCATAAATTAATTTCGTTTCATTGGGTTATATTTATTATAGATTAAAATTCATATTCTAGTATTATTTTTGTAATTTATTTTAATTATATTATATAGAATTTACACATTTTATATGTGGATATAATATTGATAAACACTATGGTTTCATAGATTAAATCTCAGATTAATGTTATGATCATTTTTAGGGTTTTTTCATTTAAAATAATAATCTTTATGACATATGTCGTGCTATTGACCTATCGTCTTCCATTATCTATATCTACTGCAGATTTTACATTTTTTTTATTGTGAAACTATTTATTTTAAATTTATTTGATATTCAATTTAATATAATTTTTTTCCTTGGGGATTAGGATTCCAATGTCTCCAAAGTGGTAAGAGATTTATGTTTCGATCACATTTTAATATGTAATGTGTATGGATGAATTTACATTGAATGAAATTATGTAATATTGGTATAATAATCATCATTATTTTTTATTTTGTTATATTTATTCATGTGTTTTCATGTAATAGTTCAATTTTAATGAAATTGGTACATAATATGATTGAGAAACTGTTTATGAAAATATCCAGAAACATTTCTCTCTTTGGTAGAAAATACTATTATTCGAAATCCATGTGTTCTAAAAACGTTTTGATAGATATTTTAAAATTATTATTTGAATTTATTTATAACCATTATTGGGTTTTAGTTAATTTTATAAAAATAACATCCATGTCATTTTAAAAAACAATGCACATATGACATTTCTTAAGAAAATATTAAAGGAATAATTATTCATCATACTAAAAATGCAAAAATATTTCATTCCCATATGATTAATCATTTATTTGAATAATCATTTACCTAAGTAAAATGATATTCTTTAATGGATGTTTTTTTCATAATATTTTTTGTTACTTTTTGTTTTTTAAATTATTTTCACATTTAAAATGGTGTTTTCTTCCAGATTAATTGTAATGATAATTTTGTGTATTTATATATATCAATTACAAATAACGTTTATATTATATATACTATATTAGGGATATGTAGTATCGATTCCATCCTTTTTCTTCCCCTAATTGATTTATGATTAGTTTGACCTAGGATTGAATTGAAATTTGTTTTCGTGGTTAATTTTTTAGTCATTAACATTTGGTCAAAAAATTCACATTCATATGATCCTTATAAAAAAAAAATTCATGAATTAAAATTTTGTTTTTATCTTAGATATGATTATTTATAATCCATAAAACATTATTTCATATGGTTTTGTACTATCAAGGATATTTTATTGACTAGAAAATACTGACAAATACACATTGTTTACTCAATAAGGATATATGATGATCTGGATTAATAAATAATGAATTTATTCAATAATTAATAATATGTGGAATTTATTGGCCACGTAGGGATTGTTTTTTGTCAAGATTATATAGAATTTATATCCATCAATAGTCTTAGGAGGGGAATTAGTATGGATGGTATGACACTATGAGATATTATATGAGGAACATCATATTTGATAATGTATATGGAACGAAACTCGATGACTATAAGGGAATATAACACCATTAGACATTAATATAAATTTATTTCAGAAAAAATCAATTTCTTCAATATCATTCAATTCAGGTGAAACCATTTTTGATTGAGACATAGTACTTTATTAAAATATTATTATTCAAACATGGCCATTATAACTCATTGTTGAAGATTGCATAAAATAATAGTAATAAAAAGATTATGGAAGTTATATGGTCTAAATATATAAATATAATAAGTTCTACAATAATCAAATTATTTATAATTAAATTGAAACAATTTAATAGAAAAAGACTTCATGATTGAAAAAATGTAATTTTTCTCAAAGGAGAATAATACGTGTTTTATGAAAATAAATTATATTTAATTGTTTCTAATTTTAGAGAATTTATATTATATAATAATTCTAATTTTTAAAATATACACTTAAAAATTATATTTTGTTGATTTTATTATAATTATATGAAAAATTAAATTTTTTGATAAATACCTAAAAATACTGATTTTTATTGAAAACAGTATTTTATTCAAAATTATCAACATTATTATACTATAGTTTAAATACATTTTTAAGAAAAAATAGACTATTTATATTAAATAATAATTAATTATGTTCATTCTAATTTGATTCATATTTAATTCCAATATAATAATGTTTTAAAAAATTGAAAAATATTCATTGAAAAACGGGTTTTGATGGGTCTTTGTGTTTAATTTGAAATTGTATTATACCACATAGGTTATTGAATTTAGAAAAAATTGATAAATATTTGGATTAAAAATAATATATATTACCGAATTAGGTTTTATTGAATTTTTTTTTCAAAATATATAATTTAGAGAATAATACATTATTTTAAGGGGTAAGATTAAAAATGACCATATCAGTGTTACATTTGATTGTGAAAAAAAATTATTCTTAGATACATATATTTTTTTGTATAAAAATTGTATTTATTAATTATAATAAGTGGGTCCAAATTTTTTAATATGAATCATTTTAATTTTAGTATTAATGGATGAATACGAAGGCAAATATGAACTTGGGGTTAGATAGAATTGTCATTATTGAATAGTTTTATTTATTTAGAAATGTACAAGCCACCCTTAATTATAAAATGAAACTCACTCACATGACTTATTCTCACCTCTCAATTCCTTTGTTTAAACCAACCCATCTATAATACTTCTACTGCATCATAAACCACATTATAGAGCTATGTTTAATCCTAAAAAACCAATAGTATGGTTATTGTATATAGATTTAGTAGAGGCCTCTCTAACAAAAGGGGATTCAACACATATGAATGGAGTCCAACCGGTAGTATGGTTTTCTCAGATCACTTTTACATTCATAAATCATATGTCGTATTCACCACATTTTATAATATATGGGGTATATACTTCTTTTTTTGGTTATTTTATACCATGAATATATTTTTCATGATAATATTTAAATTTTTTCGGAAGTTATTTTTTCCATGGGGATTATAATTAAAATCATATGAAAGAGTTGTGGGTTTATTTTATAATATCATAATTATTCAGGATTGTTTATAATTATTTATTCCATGGGATTGTTATTTAATATTTGTTTCTTGAGCTCAATCATTGTATTTCTCCTCTAGTAATTCATCATCATTTTAAAATAATAGGGTCATTTTACTACCTTTTCTACTTAAAATGATTGATAAAATGTTTTTATGAAAATAAAACATTATTTCTCTCTTCTATCAAAATAAATTTGTCAAAAAAATTCTTGTTTCTACAAAAATTTTCAATTTTTTAACTTTTTAGAATAATTTATTAAATAAAATTTTACCCATTTTTTGATTTTATAATTTTTTTGAATTGAATCTTTAAGTCATTTCAAAACTGAATCCTTAAGATTTAATTGAAATTGTGAATGTAATATTTGTTTAAATTTTTACAAGATGAGAAGAATTTAATAACATAATGACTAATAAAATTTTAAAATATTAATTTATATGTTTCAAATTTTATAGTCAAATAATAATATTGTCAAAATATTTTTTAAATTGTTATTTTTATATTTTTTTAAAAAGTTATTTTAATATTGATGAGGTAATTTTATTAAATAATGTTTTTAATAAATTTGTTATTTTATTTGTAATCATAAAAGAAATCAACAATTTAATATAATTACAATCGAATATAGATACATTTAATTGAAATAATTTTTATTCATTATTTGTTTAGTTTATGTTTATTTTGATTGAGTATTTAAATTATTATTTTCATTCTTAATTTTAATTTGGATAGTTTAAAATTATGTTTATCTAATTCAGGTTGTATTAAAATTTCATATATTAACATTTTAATATGAATATTTTATTTTTTTATGTTTCATACCTTTATTATGAGGAATGAATTGGGATTAGTAAGAGATGGGTGGTTCCTAGGTATTAATAGGCTGTCACGACTCGTCCCCTATGGCCCATATCGTGACTACCCCAAGACCGCCATCAATAGGCCAGGGGCATGGGACTAGCACCAAAGGAGTAAATCTCTAAACTTTGAATGTATTTCCTTTATAACTCTAAACAAACACATCATATTACACAACTAGAAGAAAAACAATATGTAAAACTGTATAAAAATAATTTCTTGAAATTAAAAGGGGAGAAAATACTAGCCCCACAGGAATGTAATGTAAAACTGAAAGCAAGTAAAACTGAGAAAATGTAAAGTAGCTACTAGGTCGTCCTCTGAGGTTACTACCTGAAGGGTAGGTATAGATGGCCTCCTCTGCACTCCATGGTCGTCCGTCTCTTCTGTGTACCATCACACCAAGTGGTCCACCTTCAGGTATCGTCCAGTCCTATTACTCTCTTCCTCAATCAATGATGTTTGTCTTCTGCAACCAACACAGAGAGGTATGTGAATAGCCTGTGTAGGGGTGAGTATAACGATACTTAGTAGGGACCCCGATACCCTCAAGGTCTCACAAAATCCAACAAAGTTAAACTACATTGTATGAAATCAATGGATAACCATTACATAGGTTTATGCCCATACATATAATTAAGTTTTCTAGTAACCCATATCAATCCTGATGAAAACAAAAAACTCATTGAATCAGTTCAAACTAGGATTTTTATTAATCTTACCCTTCGTCTACTGGAGAGCTAATCCTCTATCGAGTACAGTGGGCCTACCGCATCACACATATTTTCTTCCCACAAACTTGGACTGCCGAGGTACTCCTCCTATCAATTATTGTGGATCTGATGGGCTCACACAGAGGCGCTCTCCACCGTGGGTCTGCTGTGCTCAAACAGAGGCACTCCCCCAATACCCGTCTGAGGTACTCCACGTGTCGAGTATCGTGGGTCTGTCTTGCTAACACTGAGGCGCTCCCCACCATGGATCTATTGCGCTCCCACAAAGGCACTCCTCAATGGTCTAGTCGAATCACTTTAAGTCAAATCGTTCAACAGTCATCATGTCTCAGCCAGCTACTAGGTTCCCGCACAAATTCATGCTCGTCTCTAGAATATCATCTCCACAAGCTACTAGTTGATACTCCAACTATCACGAAGTCCCACATAGAAGTATCTCAAAGGTCGGACACATCATAGGGGTCTCAACGCCAAATAATACGCGTCAATCGGACGTCTGGTCTGTTAGTTATTAACCTTTTAGTCATGTGGGCCCAGTTGGATTCATTTAAGATCCAACCTGACCATATCTCAACTATACCTTGACCTCTTGTGGGGTATTCTCAATGGGACGGCTTCGCTCCAAGAATAACGGCGCTGCTGACAGTTTTTCAAAACGAACGTCTAGTTCCAATGTTATTCCCAAGAAGTTAATGGGTCAGTAATGGGCCCAGGTCACCTCTGACCCGGTCGGACAGACTCGGCCCAACCCAGTCTGGGCTGACCAGGTCTGGGTTGACCCGGTCAGTCTCACTAGGTCTAACCTGGCCCGTTGGGCGTGTCAACCTGCTATGTTTTCACCCGGTCAGCTGGGCCCGACCTAGCGGCCTGTGAGGGCGGTTTGTCCTGGAGGTTGCCACGTAGACCACTCGGCCTGAAGGTCGAGGCCATTTTGGCCAGTGGCACAAGAGACGTGGCTCAGGCGACTATGCCCGAGAGTTTTGTAGACTAGCGGGTAGGCCACGCTGAGCACATGCAAGTTGTGGTTGTTTCGGGTAAGGTGCGACATGGGCTGGTCCGGTCACAGGGGTGCTGAAATGGCACCAGGCAGGCCACGGTGGTGCCGGGAAGGCTCTGGGGGCGCCGGGCAGGCCACGGTAGGGGCCGGGCGGGCCGTTGGGTTGCAGGCAGGGTGCGGTGGCGCTGGCAGGGCGCGACAGGTGCCGGGCAGGCCGCGAATAGGCAGGCTACGCGCCGAGCATAGCGCCGGGAGTCGGAGGGACAGCGGGACGCGCGTCGGGTGGTGTTTCGGGAAGCCGCAGGCTGGCGTGCCGAGCACCGATCAGACCGACAGTGGTGGGATGGAAGCTGTGGTGCGCCACGGGGGTGGCTCGATTTGCGGAGGACATGGGTATTGCGGCCTTCGTCATTGTCGCCTTCGTCGTCGTTGCCTCATCTCCATGTAATAGAATGCCACAAGAATGAATAATCGATGGAGGATTTCAAGCCTTGTTAGGTTGGCCTACATTCTCTGTGTTTAAAATGATATCAATGGGTTCATCAAAATAGGAAAGATGAATATCAATTATTTTCAACCACGCAACAATTTCTTTTCAAACAATGTCAAGAAAAGAAAAGGGATAAAACACAAGGTAAACCCCCTACCTCTTGTTTGTCGATCCATTTTCGTCGTTCATTGAGGGTGTTGCGGAAAGAAGACTTTGATGTCTGTTGTTCGCCACATTCGTCATGCACTCCCAACCCCAAGCCGTGTTGGCCGTGGAAGACACTCCACGTTGATAGGATCCAAGGGAGAATGTTGAATAAGTTTATTGCTGTCATTAATTGTGTTCTTGGTTCTTCATTGGGAGAAATTCTTTTCTCCCAAGCTCTCCTCTCAAGATCCCACCAAATGAGAATTTCCAATCCAAAAATATTATAATTTATCTATTATGTTATTGGTATAATAATTTCAAAATGGAGGAATAAATTAAGAGGCTCCCCTTAATAATTTACATGTTTTGGCGCAATTGATTAGTGTGGAGGTCAGAAGTCTCCCCTTAATTAAATAACACACATTGGAACAATTAATTAAAAGTGAAAGGTGGCACCAATTAATAGTAGAGGAGGTCAACTGACTCCACCCTTATTAATGAGGGGAGTTGGGAGAATTTCTACCCTCCCATTAATTTGGGGGTTTTGGTCTTGTGTGGTCCCCACGACGTAACCTATCACGTGAGGATATATTCAGGTGGGCCCCACCACCATAACCTCTCATGGTTGGTTAGGGTGTTGCGGTCCCACCTCCAACTCCTAAGGGAAGGTTTTAAACAAAAACCACTCAGACACATGGTGGCTCAAAAATAAAATAAAGTGTTGTACACGTTATTTTTTTATATGATTTTTTATAAAAAATAAAAAAACTAACTATTATTCCTGACCATACGCTGTCAAGGTGAAAGTCTTCATAAGCGAATACTGGTGCTACGAGTTCAACGGTGCCCTTAGATTTCAGTTCTGAGCACCAGTTCAAACGTTATAAAATCTCGCTTGTACTTTTACTGAACGTAGCCGAACAAAAATTCAGAAATTGAATCTAGGCACACAGGTCCTCAGAATCATGAGCCGTAAATTTTCACAGACTCGTAAAAATACCATGTGTTTAAGAAAAAAAATTCCACAAAATTTATGGGTCTTTACATTCTCCCTAACTCAAGGTTTTACATCCCCATAAGCTACAACTCAAACTCTGGGAATAAATGGGGGTGCTGAGAACTCTTCTAAGCCTCCAGCTCCCATGTTCTCTTCTAGAGTTTCCAGTGTTGCCAAGGAACGAGCACCAGATGTATTGATCGTCCACATAGGACCCGCTCATGTCGATCCTTAATCTCTACTGGAACCTCAGTAAATGTCTTTCCTTCATTGATGTCCAACTTTCCATGGTCGATGATGTGGGTAGGGTCGTGCACGTATCTCCTCAGCTGAGATACGTGGAAGATGTCGTGCACCCGGTGCAACATAGGTGGAAGATCTAAGTAGTAACCCACCTCGCCTACTCTGCCAAGGACCAAGAACGGTCTGATTAATCTCGACGATAACTTGTAGCCTCAGCCAAATCTCCGTAGACCTCGTCGAGGTGATACCCATAGAAAGACATGGTCATCATCCTCAAACATCAGAGGTCTCCATATCCTATCAGAAAATGAATTATCTACTCTTTGCAGTCTTCATATACTCCTGGATGATACACACCTTCTCTGTAGTAGCTCATACCATCTATGGTTCCACTAGTGTTGACTCCCCATGGTTAGTCCATCACAAGGGTGATCTGCAAGGTCACCCAAACAAGGCCTCAAAAGGTGACATCCCTATGGTGGAGTGATAGTTGTTGTTGTAAAAAAACACTACCAAAGGCAAGTGGTCCTCCCAGCTGTGACTGAAGTTGAGGACACATGCACGTAGCATGTCCTCAAGGATCTGAATGGTCCACTCAATCTGACCATCCGTCTGAGAATGGAAGGCGGTGCTCATTCCAAGCTATGTCTCGAACACTTCCTACAACCCCTTCCATAGCTGGGAAATAAATCATGTTTCATGAATGGAGACAAACAAGGAATGTAATCTATGTAAACACAAAATCTACAGCACATTGAGGCGCCCCAAGCTCTCTACTAAACCCTGCTCTCTGATCGGTAGGATGTGGGCCGACTTGGTGATTCGGTCAATGATCACCCAAATCGAGTTGTGGCCCATAGATTTATGTGGAAGACCCTTCACAATGCCTATGGATATCCCTTCCCACTTCCTCTCTGGGACCTATTAGGGATGAACCGATCCTGCTGGTACCTGGTGCTCTGTCTTCACTTGCTAACAAGTGAGGCACCGTGAGACAAACAATGCTACTTCCTTTTTCATACCATGCCACCAGTGATGTCATTGATGGTCTTGGTACATATTCTCCACTCCTAGATGTACAACTAGAGGGGATGAGTGGAACTCATTCAACACTTCCTTCTGATGTGCCACTAGTACAATGGTTCATCCTCGGAAGAGGATGACGTGCTCCCCACTATCAAGGAATCCATCAGATTCCTGCCCTATTGATATCTAAGAACGTTGTGTCTCACAGTCAGCATCCCCATGTTGTGCCTCCCTATCTCACTGATGTAGAGATGGAGTGACTATAAGATACTGTAGAAAGGCTGCTCCGTCTCTATCCACAATGAATAACTATAAATTAGCCAGCTGCTCTATTGCCTCTCCTAGTAGTTTTATACCAGTCCTGCTGCTGAACGCATTTGCGACAATGTTACCCTTCCTAGGATTATAGAATATCTCTATGTCATAGTCCTGGAGGATCTCAAGCCAACGCCATTTTCTCAGGATCAAGTCCTTACGAGAGAATATATACCTGAGACTCCTGTGATAAGAGTACACGGTAAAATGCTCACCCATAAGATAGTGTCACAAAATCATCACGGCGAAGGCCACTGCTGCTAACTCTAGGTCATGGGTAGCATAGTTCTTCTCATGATTTATCACCTACCGAGAAGCATAATAAATCACTACTCGCTCCTGCATTAGGACACACCCATGTCTGGTCCCTGATGCGTCGCAGTAGACTACGTACCCTACGCCCTTCTCTGGAAGACTCAAGATAGAGGCACTAGTCAGTATCTGCCTGAGCTCCTTAAAGCTCTGATATTCTCTCTCTGACCACAAGAAGGGTTTTCCCTTCATTGTCAATGCTGGTAGTGGTGCTTCCACTCTAGAGAAGTCTGGAACTAACCTTCGACCACATCCATCCAAACCCCCAGAAACTTCGTACCTTTGTCACACTCTTGGGTGGCTACCTAGCAAATACTACCTCGATCTTCACTGGATCCACTACAACTCTAGCATCTGATATGACATGTCCCATTAAGTGAACCTATCGAATCTAAAATTGTCACTTCAAGAGCATACCCTAATGCTGGTGATCTCGGAGTGTGTCCAGTACTACTTGCAAATGGTAGGCATGTTCCTCCTCAATAGTCGAGTAGATCAGAATTTCATCGATGAAGAATACAACAAAGAGATCTAGGTAAGGTGGGAAGATCTTGGTCATGAGACTCATGAAAACTGCGGGAGTGTTGGTTACGCTGAAGGGAATAACCAAGAACTCGTAGTGGTCGTAACAACAACTTAAGGTCATCTTCTGTATTTCATCGTCTCGAACTCTATGTTGGTGATAACTTCTCAGATTTATATCTTCAAAAACCACTATGCTCCCTTCAGCTAGTCAAAGGTGTCATCAATCCTTGGGAGTGGGTACTTGATCATTATGGTCACCTGGTTCAGGCAACAGTAGTCAACACAGAGCCTCATGATTCCATCTGCCTTCTAAAAGAACATAATCAGGGCTGCCCAGCGAGAAATAATGGACCAGATGAATCTCTTACTCTACAAGTCCTCTAGTTGTACACTCATCTCGCAAAGCTCACCGGGAGGCATCTGATATGCTGGAGTAGATATCGTTTCCATCACGGGGTACATGTCAATATAGAAGACCACCTCTATGCGAGAAGGTAGTCCTGGAACATCCTTAGGGAAAAAAACTGTGTACTGGTCCACCACTACAGGAGAAGTCATACTTTCTACATCAACTGCTCTGAGGGTAAGGCAAGCCAACTATTGAGTGATTTGTTACACCCTTCTCTGAGTAAGTCAGTCATGTGCTGTAAGGGCTCCCTTCTCACCGGTGATGGTAAACATGGCCCCATCTGTGCGGACATAGCACACTTTTCACCTAATATATTCGATCTGAGCATGGACTATAAATAACCAGACCATACCCAAGATGTCATCGTAAGTCATCGATGCCGCTACAATGAGATTCCAGCTGAAGCTCTTGCCTCCTAGAGTAAGCTCACACAACCGAAACCAATGTTTAATCATTGAGTCGTCTCTCGTAGGAGTCTCTAGCCATATGATTCGAGCCAACGGCTCCATCGGAATCTACGATCTTTGAACGAAGGCAGTGGGAATGAAAGAGTGACTGACACCTGTGTCTATGAGAACTACAAATAAGGTGGACTAGACGTAGATTGTACCTAAAATCATCTCTGGAGCTCAATGATCATAGACCTCAGTTGCCTGGATTTGAGCTCTCCCATGTCCACCTGCTCCCTGCGGTCGAGGCGGACCTCCGTGTGGTGGTGTTGGTAACACCACGATTCATCACTCACTGCCAGCTACATGACCAGATCCTCTGCCACATCTATCTACGCCATGCGGACCACCTCGATCGAATCTTTCCCTCTCACTGGGAGGTCCTTCAATTGTCTGGTGATCATCTTTACGGCGGGTCGGACAGTCACGAGGCATGTGACCCTACCCGCCGCATAAGTAACACTATCTTCTACTGGCATGTGTGTCTATTCTTCATGTGCCCCGCACGACCTATTCTGAGTCGTGAATTCATCCACCTATAGGTATGATTCTCTTGGACCTTTGCGACATCTGTCTACTACCAGCTGCAGAAGACTCTGATGCATGTCATCTAGTACGCAGTCTCGCTGCTGGTGACTGCTCAGCAGGGGAACTCTACACCAAGAGTGCTCTCTCTAGCACCCCCATTTGCGTCGGGATGCTAAGGGAGATCATCAGAGCTCTGATCTCTAGCCTGATCCCCTTATAGAAGGATCGGGCCCTAATGAATCGGTCTCGTACTATATCTGTGGAGTAGTGAAAGAGGTCGTTGAACCTCGCTTTGTACTATACCATCGTCATGCTACCCTGCTGTAGATGTAGTATCTCTTGTATCCACACCACACGATGGGTGGCTGGTACAAACTCTACCCATAATAGGCTCTCGAAGTATTCCCAGAGTAGAGTCGCCTCATCATGCACAAGAAGCAGCAGGCTCCCCCATCTATCTGCTGCTTCTTGAAGGAGACTCATGGAAAGGATCACCATGATGTCTGATGTTGTTCTTACCATCCTGAAGACTCCCACCACATCCTCCATCCAATCCTCATCCACCTATGGGTCCGTCTCTCCCCGAAACCTAGGTGGCCTCTAGAGTAGGAACTCATGCAACGCGCTCAAGCAGCGTGCATTATCTGTTGCTGGTGATGGTGGACTTAGTGGCCCAATGGGAAGTAGTTCTGCTTGTGCCTCTGCTGGTAAAGGGCCATGCATTAAGGCCTCGTCACTCGGTGGGCTATCTGTGCATACGACTATCAGAGCTCTAACTGGTCGTCCACGGGGTGTCATCTTGAAAGAAACAGATATGACATGAACAAAATATTATACCTGGTGATATGACCTGGTTGAGATGTCATAAAGAAAAACTTTTGAAAAGACACAAACAATCATTGTATTCATCCACTGAGTCAGAAATCAGAAGTTAGGGTCTGGGTGTATGGATACGTCGGCCTCCTGCACCAACACTAGACTCCCTGAACTGAAATCCACACTTAGGACCCTTAACTCTATTTCTTCATTGAAAATAAATATCAGGGTTCTATGTTCAATGGAAGAACTGACACCTCTAATATAAATTTATCATGACCCATCCCCAGGGGCCCATATTGTGATTAACCCAAGCCCGCTATCCATAGGCTAGGGGATGGAGACTAGCAAAAAAGGCATAAATTCCTAAACAGGTAAGGAATTTCCTTTATAACTATAAACATGCACATCAGAGCACACAAAAAGCAGCAAATCAATAAGTAAAACTATATAAAAAAATTGATGTAACGTTAAAGGGGTCGAAAATACAAGACCAACAGGAAAGTACAAGTAAAATTGAATGTAAGTACAACTGAAGAAAAGTAATGAAGGTAATGGGTCGTCCTCTAGGGTTACTACCTAAAGGGTGGGTAGAGATGGACTCCTCATCACTCCACATCCCTCCATCTCCTCCGTGTACCGTCACACCGAGTGGTCTAACTCCAGGTACTGTCCAGTCCTACTACTCTCTGCCTCAATCAGTAATTTCCATCATCTCCAACCAACACAATCAGGTGCAGGCATATCCCGTGTAGGAGTGATTATAACGATACTCAATAGGGACCCAGAGACCCTCAAGGTCCCACAAAATCCAACAAGGATAAACAAAAATGTATGAAATTAATAGAAAACCATTACATAGGTATATACCCATACATATACATAAGTTATATAGTAACCCATCTCAATCATGAGTAAAAACAATAGTCATTGACTCAGCTGAAACAAGGATTTTTATTAATCTGAACCTTCAGCTGCTGGAGAACTCCTCCCCTATCGAGTACAGTGGGCATGCCACGTTACAAAGAAGCACTTACCACAATCTTGGACTGCTGAGTTACTTCTCTTGTCGAGTACCGTGGATCTTCTATGCTCATACACATGCACTCTCTACCTTGAGTTTGCTATGCTCACACAGAGGCGCTCCCCTGGTAGCCGGTTGAGGTACTCCCTGTGTCGATTAATATGGTTCTTCCACGCTCACACATAGGCACTCCCCACCGTGGGTCCGCCGTGCTCACACAGAGGTTATCCCTACTAGGCTAGAGAAATCACTCCGAGTTGAATCGATCAGAAGTCATGAAGTCTCAGCTAGCTACTAGGTTCCCTAAAAAATGTATGCTCTTCTCTCGAAGATCTTCTCCATAAGCTACTATTCGATACCCCAACTTTCAAAAAGTCTCATGTAGATGTATCTCGAAGGTCTACCATGTCAGAGGGGTCTCAACTCAATAGACGGTGTGCCAATCGAATGCTCGGTCTATTAGTTATTAGCCTTTTAGTCCTGAGGGCATGGTAGGATTCGTGTAAGATCCAACCTGACCATATCTCAAATATACCCCGAACTACAGTGGGGTATTCTAAAAGGGAAGACTTAACTCCAAGAATACTGATGCCGCTAACGATTTTTCAATCATACATCATGTGTCGATGTTATGGAACGAGAAGGTAATAGATCGGTAATGAGCTCGGGTAAGGTCTGAACCGATCGGACTGGATCGTCCCAACCAAGTCGGGGTCGACCTATTCTGGGTTAACCCAGTCAGTCTAACTAGGTCTAACCCGGCCCATTGGGTGGGTCAGCCCACTATGTTTTGGCCCAGTCCCCAGGGCCTGGCCCAGCGCACTGCGAGGGCGGTTCGGCCTGGAGGTCACCACGTAGGCGACTCGGCCCGAAGATCATGGCCGTTTTGGCCAGTACCGCAAGGGGAACTGCACCTGTGACTCGGACTGGGAGGTCGGGCCGGTCTGGAGACCAGCAGGAAGGTTGCATGGAGCGTAGTCTGGATGCGGGTGCACCAGGTAGGGCGGGTCAAGGGCTGGGCAGGCCGCGGGGGTACCGGCAGGGTGCTAGGCAGGAAGTGATATGGGTTGAGCATGTAACATCATGATACGTTTTTAGGTACTTTTAATGATTCAATGTATATATATTTTGGAGTAGTGATGAATGGGAGAGTCTGGAGAACATTAAATGCTGTTTTGCAGCAAAGAGGAAGTCTCACGGGTGGCGCACAGATTGCCTAAACCATGCGGCCAAACCGTGCGTAGTTGGTCTTGGAGACAGTAACATCCACACGGGAAGTAAATGGTTTGTATAACTGTGAGTCCAAACCGTTCGAGAATGGTGGACGAGGTAGTAGCTAATGCATGACTAGAACACAGTTTTTCAAACCGTGCGAACTAACTGTGCGTGCACTTAAATGGGATCCTTAAATTGTGGATCTCAATTTTTTCCCCTATGTACCTCGTTTTTCCTCCAAAGCGGAACTAACTTGTGAATTTTTTTTCTCCTAAGGTAAGAGAATGTTCTCCCATCATTTCAGAGCAGATCTACAGGCTCCTCATGGAGAATCAAAACTAGATTCTCAAGTTATGTGATCGTTCTTGTTCAGTTTATTAAATCCACATAGATCTACTTCTCATATTCTCTCGGTTTCAATGATATAGACCTGTTATGGGTAGATCTAAGTTTTTTGATTCCAAATTTGATGAGATTTGGTCTTGGTCTTGGTAGGAGAAGATATCTAATACTTGATCGACAAATTTGTGCCACTCGGTTTTTTCGGGTTTCTAGTTGGGTTAACTCCCGTTAATAAATTAATGTAGGTGGTTCCGTCCTGAAATTCCAAATTTATTATCAATTTATTATCTTTATTTATTTCAATTTTTGATTTAAATTCTATTGCTCGTATTTTCTTTCAATTAAATTGATAAAACTCTCTTCCAGTGAATCAATATATTTGAAATGGTGTTGGGATCAAAATTTGTAAAACCCCAATACCATTGAATTGGGTGAGTTTAAGGAAATTTTCAACATTAAATTGTTTAGTTTAAAATGTGTATTTTATGGAAATGATTCTAATTAAATGTTGAATTTAATTGTGGAAATAAGTTTTGAAATGATGGAATTGGATTTTAATGGATTTCAAACTCGTGAATGTGGATTAATATGATTAGATTGAAACCCATTCGTTTTATATTGTGAAAAATGCATGTTTTTTAATAAAACCTATTTGGTTTTAAAGGGAAATAAATTGGAACTTTTGAAATGGAATAATGGGATTGAACTTATTTTAAGCATTCTTAAAATAGTTCACCCATCATGTAAGAGTGCATGCAATACTTAGGTAGCTAGTGAGCGATTTGGATACACTCAACAATATTACAATGTTCTAAAACATACATGCGGCGAGTCACATCCCTGACGAGTTGGTGCTGAGTCTCCATTGGCCAGTGTCATAGGGACTTGTGTATACTCATTTTTCTATGATCACATAGATAGTGTAGAATCATATAGCTTGTTAATACTATCGTACCTTTTGGTAGATGACCATGTTCCTCACTTGTTTTTTTATATTTGAGATATAAATGCATGCCAGTACATTTGAACTGATCTGAATGCCTTCTGAATTTATAAAAACTATATTATATAAATGTTTTATTTAAGCCATTTTTTTAGAAATATTCCATCATTTGTAATTCCTTTGCTTAAAATGTTTATTTCTATCATTTGAAAATGTATAGCATAATTTGATAGTATAGGTTTTAAAATTCCATATCTGTTTATATGAAAATTGAAAGATTTTCTTTGGATAGTCTATATTTGGAATCTGTTATGGAATCTTTGGTTGTATCCTACTGTGATTAGGCGGGCACCCTACTTTTGCCTTCAGGTGTTGGTAGATTTTTTTTCTATGATTGAACAATGTGAAGGGATCTCTTTGAGGTGGATCCAGTTGTTCATCTTTGGTCGTGGTGAGTTATGTCCTTAGGTACCATGGGGTTTTGTTTTCTCATTTCTTGTACTTTGGTTATAGTACATTGTGATTTTTATTCCTCTTCTTTTTCTGGTACATTACTCTTGGTGGAGTTTCTTTTGTTATGAATACTAAATTGTTTTTTTCTTCCGCATTCTTGTGGAAAATAATTCCCACTTGCAGTTTGTGTGATGACAGGTGCTAGTCGCCGACCAATGGGGATCAGGAACGCCCTTTGGGCTATGTCAGGGCTGGCTCAGTTATCGGGTTACCAGTGTACCTGGGCTGGTTCGTGACAATGTGGTATCGGAGGCAAGTTAAGCATCTTGCCTTGATGACGGTATGCATTTGAGTATTCATGTCGGGACATAGGAGGTAGTTGTGATTGAGTGCCTGAACAGATCTAACCACAACGAATCTTATGTCACCAGGGATGATTAAGGAAAGACAACTTGTGGATTATTTCTAGTATTTTCCCTTTTTTGATTTTGATATAGGGGAATCCAAATCTTGATATCCCTTTTTTAGAATTTTTTTCTTTGTTACTCTGTTTGAGTATTAATATAAGTCTTTTTATGTTGTTTACCAACATGCCTCTGAGAAGACGTGAGAATAAAATCCAATAAGAGGCTACTGCTAAATCTTAGAAAGCGAGTCCTATTGTGGATCTGAGTTTGGTAGAGGTGGTAGTTCGCACTGTCCAAGCTCTAGGACATGCACCACCTCCAGTTCCTGTTCAGGCTCAAAATATAGATCCTCATAATGAGATTCTCCGAAATCATTCTCAAGAGTTCCTACACCAGAAGCCACTAGTTTTCAAAGGCTCAACTGACCTTCAACATGCTAAGGAATGGTTGAGTAAGATTGAACGCCTGTTTGGGTTCATGGTGACACCTGATGAGATCAAGGAGAATTTTTCCACCTTCATACTGGATGGACCATGTAATAGATGGAGGGACAAGATGGTGAAGGCTGGGAAACATCAGGGATTGGAGTGGAAAGACTTTATGGTCCTTTTCCCTAACTATTTCTATCCAGAATCAATGGTGTTGGCCAAGGATATACAGTTTTTCAAGCTTGATCAGGCTATCAAAACTGTGACTGAGTACTCAAATTGCTTTTATGAGCTGGTACAGTTTTCTCCTGTGATTGTATCTAATGATAGGATGAAGGATTGATGATTCGAGTAGGGACATTGATAATAAATTCATTCATAGATTTTCTTATTGAAGCAACCAACTTATGTTGATGTTCTGGATAGGGTGATGATGGTTGAGATGTACATGACATGAATTTCATGGTTGAAGGAGGTTATTTTTCCTCCTAGTGAATGTGTGGGTTCCTTTAAATGAAAACAGAAGTGTGACGTTTCTCATGGTATTTATCGACAACTGAGTCATTCCAGTCCTCTGGTAGCAATGATAGGAGATTCTTTGACTTTCTATCAGTGTGGAATTCATGGACATTCTATGAGGGTTTACACTGAGGCACCCATGAATTTTAGCTCATGTGGATGTTTAAGGAACTTACAGAGATTCATCCATCACTTTTCTAGTCCACGTGGTGGAACAGGAACATCAGAACCTCCAGAAACTACATGGCAATCAAATGCTTCACATACCAAATGGTTCCAGCCACAAACATCCGGAATGAAGCTTATTCATGCAGTGGAAGAGTCGCCAGAGGTAACTGATATAGGTCCTACAACTGTGAGAGGTACCATTACTATAGCTTCATCTTTAGTGATAGCTCATTTTGATAATGGTTCATCTCACTCCTTTATTTCAACATATATTATTACTCTGCTTAATCTATCTATAGAACTATTATCTTGTGTGATGGATATTACTACACCTATTGGTACAATGAGAGAGAAGGGTCTCTATTATAATGATTTTGTCTTATCTATGTCAGATTTTGATTATGCTTGAGGTTTATTGGTTCTAGACATGAAATATTTTGACATTATATTTGGTATGGATTGTCTTATTGCCAATAATTCTCGGATCGATTGTAATCTACGACTGGTATACCTTATTATAACCAGTGGTGTGCCACTTGTTTTTAAAGGAGAGTGGGACTAAAGGTCATGCAGTGTCGGACCCTCTTATCCATATTTGGGGAGAGATATATCGGTGTTTTCTTTTGACCTTGAGAGATATTCAATGTGTGGTGATCTTTCTCTAGTCGTCGTTGATTTTCCCAATGTGTTTCGTTCTGACTTCTCTGGTTTTCCAACATAAAGAGAGGTTGATTTCTCTTTTGACTTAATGCCTGGTACTAAACCGGTTTTTATTCCCTCTCACCGAATGGCTCCAACAGAACTAAAAGAACTGAAGTTTCAGATAGCCAGTCTTCTTGTGAAAGGTTTTATATGCCCGAGTGTGTCACCTTGGCCAGCACCAGTTCTCTTCTCCAAGAAGGCTAATGGTACTTTTCACTTATGTGTTGATTATCGGAAGCATAATTGAGTTAGTATAAATAACAAATATCTGTTACCAAGAATTGATGATTTATTCGAACAATTGAAAGGGAAAAAGTGGTTTTCAAAAATTGATCTTCAATCTAGTTACCATCTTTTGAGGATAAGAGAATATGACAATAATAAGACTGCTTTTCAGAGTAGGTATGGAAATTATGAGTACCTTGTTATGCCCATTGGCGTAACAAATTGTCCTTCTGTTTTCATGGCTTTAATGAACATGGATTTCTGGAAGTATCTAGATACATTTGTGGTAGTCTTTTTGGATGACATTATTTTGTATTCCATGTCTGAGGAGGATCATGTACATCATCTGAGAACAGTTCTATGTCTTCTAAAGAATCACTGACTTTATGCCAAAGCATTCAATGTGTGATTTATAGATTCAGGAAGTGAAATTCATGAGACATGTCATGTCTGAACAATGAATATCAGTTGATCCTAAGAAGGTGAAGGTTGTTATGACTTGGGAATAACTGCAAAATGTTTTCAAGATTCAAAGATTTTTGGGATTAGCAGGATATTATCGCTGATTTGTTAAATACGTATCAAAGTTAGATTCTCAAATGAGTACTCTGACACAAAAGGGATTGATGTTTTCCTGGAATGATAAATGTCAGAGTTCTTTTTTTGAGCTTAAGCGTCTTTTGACAACTACGTCGATGTTAACTATTCCTAAGTCTAGGATAGGTTATGTGGTATTCTGTGATGCAACAGGTTCATGTTTCTGGTGTGTCCTCAAGAAGGGTAATCATGTTGTTGTCTACGGGTCTCATTATCTGAAGCCTCATGAGAAAAAGTACCCTACCAATTACCTTCAATATGAAGTTGTAATGAATTCACTAATGTGTTGGAGAGATTAATTTTGTGGAGAAAGGTTTATTGTGTATTCAGACCACAAGAGCTTGGGTTATATCTTCTCTCAAAAATATTTGAATCTCCACCAAAGGCGTTGGGTGGAGTAACTGCAATCTTTCGACTTAGACATTTCCTATACCCTGGGGAAAGGGAATTTAGTTGCAAATACGTTAAGCAAGAAACTTACATCACAGGCTGTGAAAGAATCTTTAGAAGAGTGGAGTTTGACGGCTCTTTTTTCTCAGTTTCATATAAGAGTTCATTGGAAGGGGAATGATGTTTCTTTAGCCAGTGATAAGTTGACTTCTGCTCTTCTCAAGTTAGTTATTCAAGAAAAACAAATCTATGATGAATTCAATAGCATTATGGACTCTCTTTATGGTGGGGAGACCGACACTCAGTGGTTGTTCTCCAAATAGGGTGTTATGTGTTATCAACACCATTACATTATGCCGTAATCAGCAAGGAAGGATGTGATGGGGGATTTCCATAAATCTCAGTGGGTTGTGCACCCAGTAACCACAAAAATGTTCTATGACATGCGGTGACAGTTCTTTTGGCTAGGCATGAGACGAGACATTGGTGAGTTTTTTCCACATTTCTAAACATGCCAGCAGGAGAAAGCCAAGCACCAGAAACCTTCAGGTTTGCTTCAACCACATCCATTCCCTACATGGAAGTGAGTTGAAATCTCTATGGACATTGAGGTTGGGTTACCTCAATCCCAGAAGAAGAATAATGCAATATGGGTTATGATCGATAGCCATACCATGTCAGCTCACTTTACACCTATTCAGGATACAACCAATGTTTAGGAGTTGGAAAATATCTATGTGAATGAAATTGTTCATTTTCATGGAGTTCCGTCTGCTATAGTCTCGGATAGGGATCCTCAGTTCACTTCTCGCTTTTGGAGAGGTCTTCCGGAGGCACTGGGATCTAAGGTCCATATAAGCACGACCATCCATCAATAGTAATATGGAAATATAGAGAGATCTATTCATATCCTTGAGGATATGCTCCGAACATGTGTTCTTGACTTTGGTGGATCTTAGGATTATCATTTGGGGATAGTAGTGTTTTCTTATAA
Organism: Viscum album; assembly: GCA_963277665.1. Lineage (NCBI taxonomy): Eukaryota > Viridiplantae > Streptophyta > Magnoliopsida > Santalales > Viscaceae > Viscum > Viscum album. The sequence continues at coordinate 554,975,067 of OY728141.1, forward strand.
CAACGGTTACCAGTCTGCGGTCAAAATGGATCCTCTGGAGGCATTTTATGGGCATCATGGTAAATCTCATTTTTTTTGTTGGATATTGGTGAATGTTCCTTGGTATTATCGAGTTTTTTCTAAGAGACAATAACTAAGATCGATTTGATTTGTTAGAGAATGTTGATAACACAGAGTTGGTACACGTCTTATGCTGATCATCTCTGTAGACCTTTAGAGTTCTCAGTTTGTGACCAGGTATTCATTAACGTTTAACCCCAATTAGGTCATCGACGGCAATGGAGACAAGGGAACATTGCTCCTCATTTTGTTGGCCCTTTCGAAGTTGTTGGTCATGTAGGGAAAGTTTCTTACCATCTAGATCTACCACAACAGTTGATGTCGATACATAATATTTTCCATTTATCACAGTGGTGAAAGTATCTCTCTCATCCATTTCATGTTGTGAGCTAGAGTGATAATGAGATTGAACCAGATTTATCTGTTACTGAATGGCTAGTCAGGGTTGTTGATTTTGAGACAAAGGTACTTCGTGGGTGAACAATACCTCTGGTACATATACATTGGTAGAATGGTTCTGATTCTCATGAGACATGGGAAAGGGAGGAACTAATGAGAGAGCAACGACCTCATATTTTTGATGTGGATGATTATTCATATGATTTTGGGGACAGAACGATCTAATGGTGGGGAGGTTGTAACATCAGGATACATTTTCCAGTACTTTTGATGTTTCTAAGTACCTCTACTGTGGAGTAGTGACGACTGGGAGAGTCGGGAGAACTTTAAATGATGTTTTGAGGAAAAGGAGATTTCACACAGGTGGTGCAAGGGTTGTCTACACCGTGTGTCCAAACTGTGCGTGAAGGGTGGCCGACGCATTAGCTAATGCACAGCTAGCGCACGGTTTGTCCAATCATGCGAACTAACCGTGCGACCACTTAAATGAGATCCTTAAATTGTTGATCTCACTCTTTCTTCCTATAAGTGCCTCGTTTTTTCTCCTAAGTTGTCCTAACTCAGGATTTTTATTCTCATAAGTTCAGATAAAGTTCTCCAATCTTTCCAGAGGTGATCCAAAGGCTCGTGTCAGTGAATCAAAGCTGGATTCTTGAGGTATGTGATCGTTCTTGTTCAGTTTCATAGATCTACTTATATCTGCTTCTCCTCTTCTCTTAGTTTCTTATATCTACACCTGTTATGGGTAGATATAAGTGTTTTGATTCCAAATTTGATGATATTTGGTCTTGGTCGTTCTAGGATAAGATATATAAGACGTGATAGACAACGATGTGCCGCTCAGTTTTTGGGGTTTCTAGTTGGGTTAACTCTTGTTAATAAATAGACGTTGGGGGTTCCATACAGACATTCCAAATTGATTATCATTTTATTTTTATGATTTATTTTAATTATTGATTTATATTCAATTTCTCATATGTTCTTTCAATTAAATATATTAAAACTCGATTCCAGTGAATTTAGATATTTGAAATGGTTGTGGCATAAAAATTTGGAAAACCCCTATTCCATTGAATGTGGTGTGTTTATGGAAATTTTTAGATTAAAATTTGTTCAATTTAAATTGTTCAGTGGATGGAAATGATTCCAATTAAATGTTGAATTTACTTGTGAACAAAATTGTGAAATGATAGAATTGGTTTTGAATGGATTCCAAACTCCTAAAAATGGATTAAAATGATTTGATTGAAACCCAATGGTTTTATCTTGTGAATAAGGTACCTTTTTGAATAAAACCTGTTTGGTTTTAAATGGAATCAAATTGGTACTTTTGAAATTGGAGAATGGGATTGATAATATTTTAAGCATTATTAAAATAGTTTGCCAATCATGTAAGAGTGCATGCAATCCTTAGGTAGTTAGTGAGTTATTTGGATACCCTATACGCTATGACAACATTCTAAAACAAACTTGCAGTGGGTCACATCCCCAACAGGTTGGTGATAAGTCTCCTTTAGGAAGTGTCATAGGGACATGTGTATACACATTTTTCTGAGTTCACATATAGAGTGTGGAATCCTATAGCTGGTTAATATTATCATATGATTTGGAAGATGACCTTGTTTCTCAGTTGTTTATTTATATTTTGGAGATATAAATGCATGCAAATACTTATGAAGTTCTTTTCATGCCTGCTGAATTTATATAAATTTTTTTATAAATTTTTTTTATTTAAGCAACTATTTTGGAAATATTCCATAATTTGTAAAGCTTTTGCTTAAAATATTTATTTCCATCATTTGAAAATGTATAGCATATTTTGTTAGAATATGCTTTGAATTTCCAGACCTGTTTATTTGAAAACTGAATGCTTTTATTTGGATAATCTATATTTCGAATCTGTTATGGAGTCTTTGGTGGTATCCTACTAGGATTTGTCTCACACACTACTTTTCCCATCGAGTGTTTATATATTTTCTTATTCCATGATCGAGCAAAGGGAAGGGATCTCTTTGAGGTGTATCCAGTTATTGATCTCTGGCCTCTATAAGTTGTGTCCTGAGGGACCATGGGGATGTTTTCTCTTTTCTATTACATGGGATGTAGTAATTTGGACTTTTTATGGCTATTTTATTTCTGGTACATTACTCCTTGTGGAGTTTCTTTTGTTATACATACTATCTTGTTTATTTTTCGTCCACATTATTGTGGAAAAATCATTCCCACATGCATTTTATGTGATTCCAGGTGCTATTCACCAACGTGTGGGGATCGAGAACGACCTTCATCCTATGTTAGGGGCGGCTCGATTATCGGGTTACACGGGTACCCGGGCCAGTTCATGATAGGGAAGGTCGCGGCTGCGTCGGCACGGTGCTAGGCATGCTGTGGGGGCACTGGTCAGGCCACAGCAGGGGCCGGGAAGGCCGCGGGTGCACTGACAAGGCTCGACAGGGGTTGGGAAGGCTGTGGGTAGGCGGGTCGCACGCAGGGAAAGGTGTCGGGAGGCCATGGGCATGTGGGCAGCGCGCCGCGTGCCGAGACGGGTTCTTGGAGGCCACAAGCAGGTGGGTCGGGCACTACTCATACCAGCGGGGGTCGGCAGGATGCTTCGGTGTGCCATGTGGGTGGCGCGATTCGTGGTGGCCACGGGTATCATGACCTTCGTCATTACCGCCTTCATCGTCATTGCCTCATCGCTATACCATAGAACTCCATAAGAAAGAAGAATCGAAGGAGGATTTCGGGCCATGTAAGGATGGACTGCATCCTCCAAATTTAAAGTGATATCAATGGGATCATCGAAATAAGAATGATGATCATCAATTATTTACAACCACATAATGATTTCGTTTCAAAAAATAACTAGTAAATAAAAGGGATAAATAACAAGGTAAACCCCATAGCTCTTGTTCGTCGATCAATGTTTGTCATTCGATGATGGTGTTTCAGAAAGAAGACGATGATGTCCGTCGTTCGCCGCGTTCGTCATGCACACCCAACCCCAAGCTGTGTTGGCCGTGGAAGACACTACACGTCCTTAGGATCTGAGGGAGGAAGTTGAAGAACGTTATTGGCTACGTTCTTCACGGTCTTCATTCGTTGTTGGGAGAACTTCTTTTCTCCCAATATCTCCTCTCAAGCTCCCACAAAATGAGAATTTCCATGAAAAAAATTATATAAGTTATCTATTATTTTATTTTCAAAAAAATTTCATAATGGATGAATATTTTAATTGGTTCCCCTTAATAAATTACATTCATTGGCGCAATTGATTAATGGGGTGGTAAAGAGGCTCCCCTTAATTAATTTACAAACGTTGGAGCTATTAATTAAAAGGTAATGGTGGCACCAATTAATGGTTGATGAGATCAAGGGACTCCACCCTATTTAATGAGGGGAGTTGGGAGATTTTCTACCCTCCCAATAATTGGTGGGTTTTAGTCTTGTGTGTTCTCCATGACGTAACCTCTCACGGGATGTTTTGTTCAGGTGGGCCTCACCACCATAACCTCTCATGGTGGTTATGGTGTAGCAGTCCCACCACCATCTCCAATGTGGATGTTTTAACCGACAACCACTCACACTCATTGTAGCTCAAAAATAAAATAATGTGTTGTACACTTTATTTTATTATTATTTTTTATTAATAATCCAACAAGTAAATTTTATTCTCGACCATCCGCCATCGAGGTGAGAGTCTTCTTAAGTGAATTTCGGCGCTACGAGTTCAACGGTGCCCTTAGATGTCAGTTTTGAGCACTGGTTCAAAATTAACAAAATCTCGCTCGTACGTTTACTGAACGTACAAGAAAAAAACTTCAGAAATTGATTCGGGGCACACCGGACCTCAGAATCAAGTGCCGTAAATTTTTGTTGAGTCAAAAAAATCACATATATTTAAGAAAAAAAAATTCCAAAAAATTTACAGGTCTTTACATAAGCCCTCAATGCATAAAATGATCCTACACGACAAAAATTTTGGCTTAATTAAGTAGGGTTGTTTGCGTACATTTAAATTATTTTTTTAATTGTCTTCACATAATGTTTGTGATGACTGTCATTATAAATTACCTTATTGTGATATAATTTATTTATATTCTATTTAATTATTAAATTAGATCCAATATCCATGGTTATGTTTGATTTTCATAAGATTATTTATATATCAATATTTAATCATAATTTATTAATATAATATAATTCTTAATTTATTTGTTTAATGGAATTTTTTTTAGTTATTTACCTTTTTATATTGAGTACACATATTTATTATTTATATATTCCATTGTGTTCATACATTTATTGACCATTTGATAAAAAAAAATTCTTATGATTCCAAGATTTGTATATTAATTTATATGTAGGGTAATTATTGAAGAAATAACGATCCACTAGAAGAAAATACTTTTTTGTATTTTACGTTTTCATGGAAAATGTGAGGTTCATGTTTGTAACACGTTTACTAATACTACTAAACTATACAATGCATTGATATTCCATTTCATGTATCTGATTCAAATGTTTTAATGAAACCACTTAATCAATGATAATAGGGTTGATTCATTATAGTTCGTATTTGGGGAGACTGGTAGAAAAATGTGAACAATATTTAATAAATCAAATATCACCAAATATAACCTTATATCATACATTAAAGATTATCTTGTTATAGGATGAAATACAAATGATTTTTTAATATGTTTATTATATTTTTTCCTCCGAATATATTCAATTAGGGAAACTAAAACTAGATGTGGCTCTTACATAGATGTAATTTTGGGTTATATCTGTAAAATAGAATATCAAGCTTGAGATGATAATTACATGGTAACTAATAGTAGGCCTCAGATCACACATGGTCAAACACCTATAGTGTAGAGACCCGATGCTTGACGTACATAGACATTACATTACTTTTGCAGAATACTTAGTACATAACAAAAACACACACACAAGGATCGTAATAGTTTAGTGTCTTTGGAAACTCGGAATATAATCTTCTAATCATGGTGAAAGATCTTCAACATCTCCCATAAAGATCTTCCTTTTTCTTTCTACCTAAAACATTTCTTTACATCCTAGGGAAAAGAAAACATAAAAGGGTGAGCTCAAATGCTCAGTAAGGGTAAACAAAATAAATATAAATCACATCATATTCATAAGAACATAACATTTTGGAAATCTTAACCTGCAAAAGAGTGCATAATTTCATAACATGGGATAAATCATAGTAGTGAAATGAAATCCCAATAATCATAACTTAAAACATGAAACATTGGGGAATACACACATAATCATAAATAATCATATCTTATTAGTCAAGACTCATTGCCAAGACTATCTTAGTGGACAAAGTCCCTTTCTGAACCGAGTCACCCTCGTTTCAGTCCTGTTTCACTGAACCGGTATAACCTACCCTTCCAGCCATGTCTTTCTCATGAGATATAAAATCTTTTCCCAATGCATTGGAGGTAGATATAGGTCCCACCCATATCATAATGATACCATTCTTATGTGTGCCACAAATTCATAAAGCATACATCATTTCATAACCCATGTAATAAAAATGAGAATCTTAAACATCGTGACATCATAAAACAATTCATATAAGATTAAGGAATTAATACAAATAATTCCATCACAACATAATCAAATCAATGTAATAATAGGGATAGAAACAGAACCATTTATTATATTAGATGGAAAATAATTTTGATAAAACACTTGAACTCCATTCTTCAGAAAAATATCCTTTCTACATCAAAAACATTTTTCCTTTCTTAACATGTCAAACAATTTTAAAATAAAAGAAGTTGATTAAAAATAAACTTGAAAACTTGTAAGGGAAGTTTCTTGGAAATAATGTTTTAAAAAACCATTCATGTAGTATAAGTTACAATAAAACATTCTTCTCGTACTTTTGTCGGAAAAGTCAAAAAGAACCTTGTACGAAAAAATTACAAAAGATTCATTTGATATCTTTTACAAAAAACTCACTGAAGGGTAAAATTGGATATAAAATATTGTAGAAGGATATAAATATTACATATTTAGGAAACATGTATGTTGATGATAAAATACACCCCAGTAAATACCAAAGTATAAACAATCTCGGATAAAAATGAGATTGTGATATTTCCCTTACCTTATGTCTGATATGCTTTGTACGTATCCGAACCTCCTGTATAATGATTTAAATAATGTCATTAACTTATTACAGAATCATATTTATTGTTATGATATCATATATGGTTCAATTATAACTTTATATTACCGTTATTTTGTAAATTCCATGTTAAAGAAGCATTTTGGGTAAAATTGTTTCATTTATCGTAGGTGTTTGGACTTGTTGTTCTTGACATTATTACTACTTATATCATGATTTACTTACTTCCAGAATATAAAATATGAATTATATATCATATATATTCAGAATTTATATATATATATAATACATAGATAAATGAAATGAAACACACCGTTCATGGAGACGGTAGTCCGTACGTACGCATTAACGCTGTTTTCCATTCCTTATTGTCTTGAATGGAAGTAAGTAGATGACATATATATATACATAAATCCAGTAGATTTACCATTTAAAATATTTCAATATTATTCTTTATATATACTTTATAATCATTCTAGAATGGTTAACATGGATAATGAATCTCATCGCATCGTGGAGACGGTAGTCCGTACATACGCACGAGCGATGATATCGTTCCCATGGTCGTGGAATTGTGTTGAAGTATATGTATACTATTTCAGTATCAATATCACTTTATAATAATCATATATAGTTACTCATTACAACATTATACCCATACAATTATGGTGGTGGTGGAAAGTAGATTACACCACGGCGTGGAGACGATATTCTGTACGTACGCACGTGCGGTGATATCTTTTTTCCGTAGAATGGATATAAGGTTAATTAGAGTTGTTTCATATTTATAATAACATATCAGTATATATGAAATACTTATGTTATTACTTTATCATTAAACATCTAAATAAGAAGAATTTGAAGAAGACAGAAATTGAAAAAGATCGGTAATGGATATTACCTCTTTTTGACACACCTTTTCTTAACCTCCACTTAATGAACTAAGGATGGTCTTTGAAGAAGACCAGGACCTCTAAGATGATACTAGGTAAGTGGAGAAGATATTTTTTCAGGGGTTGGCCAATCTTGAATGCTCAAAGTGGTGTGAGGAAGAGGGGGAGGAGGTTCCCTTTTATAAGGGAGGAGAGGGGAACCTTAGGAAAATCTCCAAATATTATTTTCTATTAAGGTCAAATTCAGTTGATAATGGTTCCAAAGGGTCTTATTTCAAAGATAAAGTGTGTATGGGTCGAAATCCTCTCATACAATTCTATTTAGACAAGTTTAGGTTATTATTTTAACCTTCTCAATTAGATTTAACTCTAAGTTAAATAATTTAACTTTTACCGTGTCTTTTTGTTTTCTTACACTGTATGGTTAATAAACTTACAATAACAAGCCAAACGAACCCCAAGTTGTTTATTATTAATATATATATCCTTATATAAGTCATTTGGCCGAACATTAGATTTTTAGAAATTAAATAACAATTAATAATATAATATTTGTTTTAAAAAATAATTTATGTCAATTTTGACACTATTTGGTACATGATTTTGATGAAATTTATAACAGAATGATAAGTTCAAACCAAGTTACTTATATCAACAATAGCATGTCATATTAACCTATAAAATTAATGTAAGTCATAAAAAGTCTCAAATTACATTTATTTGGGCATTTATAACATTAATTATGTCAATATTTCATTAATAAGACAACTCCTACATCATCTTTGTGTCATAATAAATGATAATTATTTAATCCCTAAAAATTCTAAATAAATTCCTATTATGTAGATAACTGTATTAGATTTCTGTATAATATTCATGTTCGAATTCGCATGAAGTTTCTCACTAAATTAAAATTATTATACTTATAAGATTTAAGAAAGTGACATGTTGTCACATTCTTTGGATTTAATAATAATTAAATTATTTTAATGGAAAAAGTCCATAAAATGAATCTAATCTGACCCTTATGTTATATGGGTCTACTTTTATCCATCCAATACTATTTTTCCAAGTGTCAGGGTAATTTTATAATCTTATATTTACCCTTAATTACCCGATTTACCTTTAACTATAGTAAATAAAATTTACCGTAGTTACTATTCACAATGCCCAAAAATAAAAAGTAGATTATTAACTTAATTTGCACCCACTGATTCCAAATACGGAATCCATTTTTTCAAATTCAATACACAAAAGATGCAGAAATTAAATTTAAATTAATCCCGTTGTCGAAAGAAAAGGGGTTTTTCTTTAAAACATTGCAAAAGATTGAATTGATTAAACCTACGAATTCAAGGTAAAATCAATGCTAATGACATAAATTATATTAAATGGTAAAAATATATTCTATTTATACATTAAAACCATTCAATACTATAATTTAACCACATAAGATATTACGATAAAAAAAGTTGTTTTTAATTAAAATATAGCCTGTTTTTACTATTCATTAAAATATAAAAGTTATCCGAAAAATATCAAAACATTATCTAATGTTAATTTTTATATCCTGATTTGAAACAAGAATTTTATTTTGTCAAATTGAACATATAAACATGTCAAAAACTACATTTAAAGTGGGTGCGTCATCAAAAGGCAGAAAAACAGCATTTTTCGAAAAATTCTTATTTTACCCAAAAAAAATTATTTTGTTCTTATACCATGTTCTAGAAAATATGTAAGATGAATAATAATGTTATAAAATTCAAAATTTAGTTAAAACTATTCAAAACGGCTAGTTCATGACCATATTATAATAATCTATCGTTGTTTATTAAAACCTGGTATTGCGTACAACACATGCTATCGAGGAAGGTCGTGATTGCGTGTAATGCAAGCCAAGTTAGGGTTGCATGTTGTGAAAGAATCCTTCATTGTTTCGTATAACAGAATCCAACCATATTTCATTTATACATTGAATATATATATATATATATATACTCAATGTTGTGTAGAATAACTATTATCGAAATTATGTGTAACACGATCCAAGAATAGTGTTGCGTATACTGCAAGCTAATAAAGTGTTGCGTATAGCGAAAGGTAATCTTGGTGTAGAATAAAACACAATACATTAATGAAATTAAAAGAATATTTTTCATAAAATCTCGGGGTGTTACATTCTACCCCCCTTAAAATGAATTTCTCCCCCGAAATTCGTCGAGGTTATAAATGGTTTACTCTTCAAAAGATTGTTTAATAGAAACCCACATCGTAAAAAGGAATACCAAAACATGGCTTTAAAAACTAAAGTATGAAATGTAATAGTTACCCAAATTAACTCATCACTGGGTTTCCACGTAGGAGAACAAAGGTGAAAATATGGATATGGAAGAAAAATATAACCATCAAGTTCTGATGGAGAGTGGTAGAGAACATGGCTATGAAAAATCCAACAATCGCAAAGCCATAAATTTGTGATGATCTAGGGTACCATCTGATTCATCAGATATAGGATCACTAGGACAACATTTTTGGATTTCAATATCATTTCACTAAATTTGAAAAATTTGAATTAATAGAAATACTTACTTGATTTTGGAACAATCTCACTGTTGTTCGTGCTTTGAACAATTTCCACTTCATCTCTTAAAGAAATGAATTTGAATTTGTTATTCATGATGTGTTAACAGATCATGTGATAGAATGATGGGTCATTCCATCTTTTTCAAACAAAAGTTTAGTAATATTTATCAAATTTACATAAGTCCGTCTATGGTGAGGTTAATCATATACGATTCCAAAAATGAACTTATACTTCATATATCATACCGCTTAATAAAATAATACTAGTTTCTACTAACCAGGGAGTTTCTGTAGGACAGTGGTATGCGATAAGGGCCCATCACACATTAGTTGTGGGTTCGATTCCCACAGCCTTGGCCGACGTGATGGGTTGTCTCACATCCTGCAGGTTGTCCTTTTTCTAAAACTACATTATTATAACATCCCATCAACAATATCAAAAAAAAGTTTTATCCTTAAACAATACTAACTTATGTCCAACATAATCCATTCCAATCTTTAGGCTTATCTAAAATACTTCGGTCCAAGCTCATAGTATAGAGAAAATGATCACGTGAATGCCATCATTTATCCCTCATATATCTTGTTCGTCACATTCCAGTCATGTGAATACCATAATGATGTAATCTCTTGAAAAATGAAAACCCATTGAATCTTAGTGAAAACATGAGTGCTGTCAAAATATAACCCTTTCCACATAAAAAAATCCTCAAAATTCTATATACTCAAACCATGATATCACTTAGTCCTTATATCAATCATGAGCTCATGAATACTGTCAAATATGTCATTTTCTCGTTTTCCCTTCATTATGTGCATATCATCTTTTTTCCAAAAATATATCAATCACATTCCATGGTTACCGGTACTATAAATTTTTTTAACACCACAATAGACCAATACATATATATTCCAATATTCCACGATACTATATACAACATTATTCTGGAATCCCATTACGTAAACACTTAATCATTCCACCACATCGTTGTCATATTCAACATCACCAATAGTGATCGCATGTGACTTCCCTTTGTGCTTTGCCTTAAGTGGTTTCTCACGTCGATCATCACTAACCCTTGGATTAGGGCTTTTATTAGCATAATGACCCATTTCTTTGAACTTGAAGCATTGAAGTGTTGTTGGTGCGTTCTCTACATCCTTTTCTTTATTCACATCATTAGAAACCCTTTTTCCATTACTTCGACACTCAGCTGCTCAATGACCTTCTTTTCCACAGTTAAAACATTTTCTAGTCCCTTTATGACAATCTCCACCATGCTTCTTTCAACACTTTGAGCATAACGAAACATTCATCTTCTTTTCACCATTATTCTGAGATTTGTCCGTGAACTCCATCTTTCGTTTCTTGTCAAACCCATGATATGGATATACAACACCAACTTCCATTTTTACCTTGATATCACAACGCACAATTTCTTCATAGCTACTGAAGTCTCTTATATCTAATGCCCTTCGAAGATTTGGTTTTAATCCACTGAAGAATCGATCAACTTTACATTCAAGTTGGATGATAAATCCAGATGCATACCTTTCAAGCCTTGTAAAATTATCTTCGTATATACCAACAGATTCATAATCCTTTTTCTTTAGTTCAAGAAGCTCCTTCTCCATCTTTGTTTGAAGAATACGAGGGAAGTACTTATTGAAAAATAAGTTCTTGAACTCGTCCCATTCGATGGACTCAATTTCATCTCTTTGCCTCGTATTCTTGATAAGATTCCACCATTGATCAGCTTCACCTTCCAAACGATATACTGCTAAGATAAATTTATCATGTTCAGAACATTGAAGAACTGAAAATATCATTTCAGTGGTACTGATCCATTGTTCAGCAACAAGTGGATCGAAAGACCCATTGAAAGAAGGTGGACATTGCCTCATGAAGGACTCAATAGAATATTGTTCCCTTCTCTGCTCATTTGGAAGTCCAGAATGATTCATAGCTTGTGTAAGTATTGAAATAAGATTATTCACTCCATCTCCCATAACATTTGTTTGTTCAGGAGTACAATCATTGCATTTTCCATTATAGTGATCAACATGGTTCCTTCGGGTTCCATCCATCGTCTAAAACCCAAAAACAATAGTGTGAGAGGCAAAAATAATTCTAGGGAAAACAACATAGTAAAGGGGGGGAGGGGTACCCTTAATATCTAACATCTTAGGTTAAATTCTAAGATCGTTACCGTAGTTCTAGGACTATATCTGATATGTATACTTATCCTTAGGGACATCCCTAGACATACCTTAGAAATATCACTAGGGATCTCACTAACGTTTTCACATCCTAGTTTCAAAAGGTTGACTAAACCTTTCCTCTGATACCAACTGTAGAGACCCAAATATTGACGTACATGGACATTACATTACTTTTTCAAAATACTTAGTACATAACAAAATCACACACACAAGGATCGTAATAGTATAGTGTCTTTGGAAACTCGGAATATAATCTTCTAATCGTGGTGAAAGAACTTCAACATCTCCCATAAAGATCTTCCTTTTTTTTATACCTAAAACCTTTCTTTATATCCTGGGGAAAAGAAAACATAAAAGGGTTAGCTCAAATTCTCAGTAAGGGTAAACAAAAGAAATATCAATCACATCATATTCATAAGAACATAACATTTTGGAAATCTTAACCTGCAAAAGAGAGCATAATTTCGTAACATGGGATAAATCATAGTAGTGAAATGAAATCCCAATAATCAAAACTTAAGACATGAAAATTTGTGGCATACACACATAATCATAGAGAATCATATCTTATTAGTCAAGACTCATTTCCAAGACTATCTTAGTGGACAAAGTCCCTTTCTGAACCGAGTCACCCTCATTTCAGTCATGTTTCACTGAACCGGTATAACCTACCGTTCCAGCCATGTCTATCTCATGAGATATAAAATCTTTACCCAATGAATTGGAGGGAGATATAGGTCCCACCCATCTAATAATGATACCATTCTTATGTGTGCCACAAAATCATAAATCATACATCATTGCATAACCCATGTAATAAAAATGGGAATCTTAAACATCGTGACATCATAAAACAATTCATATAAGATTAAGGAATTCATAAAAATAATTCAATCACAACATAATCAAATCAAGGTAATAATAAGCATAGAAACAGAACCCTTTATTATCTTAGATGGAAAATAATTTTGATAAAACACTTGAACTCCATTCTTGAGGAAAATATCCTTTCTACTTCAAAAACATTTTTCCATTCTTAACATGTCAAACAATTTTAAAATAAAAGAAGTTGATTAGAAATAAACATGAAAACTTTTAAGGGATGCTTCTTGGAAATAATGTTTTAAAAATACATTCATGCCGTATAAGTTAAAAGAAAACATTCTTCTCGTACTTTTGTCGGAAAAGTCAAAAAGAACCTCGTACGAAAAAACGACAAAAGATTCCTTTCATATCTTTTAAAAAAAACTCACCGAAGTTTAAAATTGGATATAAACTATTGTAGAAGGATATAAATATTACATATTGAGGAAACATGGATGTGGATGATAAAATACACCCCAGTAAATACCAAAGTATAAACAATCTCGGATAAAAATGAGATTGTGATATTTCCCTTACCTTATGTCTGATATGCTTTGTACGTATCCGAACCTCCTGTATAATGATTTAAATAATGTCATTAACTTATTAAAGAATCATATTCATTGTTATGATATCATATATGGTTCACTTATGACTTTATATTACCAATCATTTTGTAAATTCCATGTTAAAGAAGCGTTTTGGGTAAAATCGTTTCATTTATCGTAGGTAATTAAACATGTTGTTCTTGACATTATTATTACTTATATCATGATTTACTTACTTCCATAATATAAAATATGATTTATATATCATATATATTCAGTATATATATATAGATATATATAATAGATAGATAAATGAAAGGAAACACACCGTTCATGGGGACGGTAGTCCGTACGTACGCATGAACGCTATTTTCCATTCCTTATTGTCTTGAATGGAAGTAAGTAGATGAAATATATATATACATAAATCCATTAGATATTACATGTCATATATTTAATTATTATTCATTATATATACTTTATAATCATTCTTGAATGGTTAACATGGATAATGAATCTCATCGCATCGTGGAGACGGTAGTCCGTATGTACGCACGAGCGATGATATCGTTCCCATGGTCTTGGAATTGTGTTGAAGTGTATGTATACTATTTCAGTATCAATATCACTTTATAATAATCATATATAGTTACTCATTACACCATTATACCCATCCAATAAGGTGGTGGTGGAAAGTAGATTACACCACGGCGTGGAGACGGTATTCTGTACGTACGCACGCGCGGTGATTTCCTTTTTCCGTAGAATGGATAAAAGGTTAATTAGAGTTGTTTCATATTTATAATAACATATCAGTATATAAGAAATACTTATGTTATTACTTTATCATGAAACAACTAAACAAGAATAATTTTAAGAAGAAAGAAATCGAAAAAGATCGGTAATGGATATTACCTCTTTTTTACGCGCCTTTTCATAACCTCCACCTAAAAAACAATGGATGGTCGTTGAAGAAGACCAGGACCTCTAGGTTGATACTAGAGAAGTGGAGAATATATTTTGGCAGGGGTTGGACGAGCTTGAAGCCTCAATGTGGTGTGAGGAAAAGGGGGAGGAGGTTCCCTTTTATAAGGGAGGAGAGGGGCACCTTATGAAAATCTCAAAATATTATTTTATATTAAGGTCAAATTCGGTTTATAGTGGTTCCAAAGGGTCTTATTTCGAAGATAAAGTGGGTATGGGTCTAAATCCTCTCATCCAATATGATTTTGACAAATTTAGGTTATTATTTTAAACTTATCAATTAGATTTAACTCTAAGTTAAATAATTTAACTTTTACCGTGTCTTTTTGTTTTTTTACACTATACGGTTAATAAATTTACCATAACAAGCCAAACGAACCCCAAGTTGTTTATTATTAATATATATATCCTTATCTAAGTCATTTTTCCGAACCTTATATTTTTAGGAATTAAATAAAAATTAATAATATAATATTTGTTTTAAAAACTAATTTATGTCAATTTTGACACTATTTGGTACATGATTTTTATAAAATTCATAACAGAATGATAAGTTCGAAAAAAGTTACTTATATCAACACTAACATGTCATATTAACCTAGAAAATTAATTTAAGTCATAAAAAGTTTCAAATTACATTTATTTGGTCATTAATAACATCAATTATGTCAATATTTCATTAATAAGACAATTACTGCATCATCTTTGTGTCATAATAAATGATAACTATTTAATCCCTAAAAATTCTAAATAAATTCCTATGATTTAGATAATTGTATTAGATTTCTAGATACTATTCATGTCTAAGTTTCATGAAGATTATCACTAAATTAAAATTATTATACTTATAAGATTTAAGAAAATGACATGTTGTCACATTCTTTTGTTTTAATAATAATTAATTTATTTTCATGGACAAAAGACCATAAAATGAATCTAATCAAACCCTTAGGTTATATGGGTTTTCTTTTAGCCATCCAATAGGATTTTTCCAAGTTTTAGGGTAATTTTATAATCTTATATTTACCCTTAATTACCCGATTTACCTTTAACTATAGTAAATAAAATTTACCGTAGTCACTATTCACAATGCCCAAAAATAAAAAGTAGCTTATTAACATAATTTGGAACCACTGATTCCAAATATGGAATCCATTTTTCCAAATTCAATACACAAAAGATACAGAAATTAAATTAAATTTAATCCTGTTGTCGAAAGAAAACGAGTTTTTCTTTAAAACATTGCAAAAGATTGAATTGATTTAACCTACGAATTCAAGTTAAAATCAATGGTAATGAAATAAATTATATTAAATGGTTAAAATATATTCTATTCATACTTTAAACCCATTAAATATTATAATTCAACCATATAAGATATTACGATGAAAACGTTGTTTTTAATTAAAATACAGCGTGTTTTTACTATTCATTAAAATATAAAAGTTATCGGAAAAATATCAAAACATTATCTAATGTAAATTTTTATATCCTGATTCAATAGAAGAATTTTATTTTTTCAAATTGAACATATAAAAATGTCAAAATCTATATTTATATTGGGTGCGGCATCAAAAGGCGGCAAAACTGTATTTTTTGAAAAATACTTATTTTACTCAAAAAATTTATTTTGTTCTTATACCATGTTCTAGAAAATGTGTAAGATGAATAATAATGTTATAAAATTAAAAATTTAGTTAATACTATTCATAACGGCTAGTTCATGAGAATATTATAATAATATATCGTTGTTTATTAAAACCCGGTATTGCGTACAACACACGCTATCGAGGAAGGTCGTGATTGCATGTAATGCAAGCCAAGTCAGGGTTGCGTGTTGTGAGAGAATCCTTCGTTGTTTCGTATAATAGAATCCAACCATATTTCATTTATACATTGAATATATATATATATATATATTCAATGTTGCGTAGAATAACTATTATCAAAATTGTGTGTAACACGATCCAAGAATAGTGTTGCGTATACTGCAAGCTAATACAATGTTACGTATAGCGCAAGGTAATCTTGGTGTAGAATAAAACACAATACATTAATGAAATTAAAAGAATATTTTTCATAAAATCTCAGGGTGTTACATCTAGGGTTTATTATTAAGTAAAACAACTTTATCATTACCTACAATTATGATGGATTTGAGACAATTCAAATGATTCTAAAACATTACCAAAGGAATGATGTTTTGGATTATAAGATTATCCATGAATTTTTTTTAATTTTTTATATGTGTCCCAGTAGTACTTGGATTATACATTATATTTTGTAATGTTATTTTGAAATATACTATATTCAATTTTTAAAAATAGTGAATTTTAGAAGCATTGGTAAGCCTATCAAGGAAAATAATCAAATAGGTTTAAATATTATTCATTTTTTGGGACGTATCAAATCATTTAAAGGGATAAGTCTTCCTAACATTCTCATCATACTATGAAAATTTTTAAGTTTCTATCAACATAGTGAAATAATATTCCATTTTTTATGGATTCAAATAGATTTAATTAAATAAGAGGTTGGTAGATTAAATTTTTTATAAATATAATAAGGTAATGAATGATTTCTACATATTTGATAAATATGGAAAGAAACACCGTGGTACTTTCTAGACGGAAATATGAGATTTCTACACATATGGAATGAAATGCCACAATGTTCATGATTTCATATTCAATAGTTATGTTTCAAATGTTAAATGATTCAATTATAAGGATATGGAAAACTATGAAAATTAATTCCATATGTGGTATGGGAATTTTCCTTATAAGAAGTAACAGTATCAAGTTAAATCTTCTTCTATTAGTATGGAAGATGTGTGATGATTATACAGCCTTTGAAAAATTATCTATGAATTATTTTACATGAGTATTACATCAATTATATTTCTGTTATAATAATTATTAACGAATTTTGTAGTTGTGTGTTTTATTTAATGATTTGGGAGTATATGTTCAATTCTATCGATGATAAAGAAATGTGATTTGATATAATGTTGTACTTATTATAAAAAAATTATTTATGGATGATGAACCTTGATATATTACCAGTATAACCTAAAAATTATAATGATTTTTTATTAGATATAATTGGTCACCATGAAATTGGTTAGTGATTTAATTGATAATAATATATTTTATATATTTCATGGAATTTTTGGATTTATAGAATATATTCAACAGTATAAGATTTTAATTTTTGATGAATACAATTTTTCATTATGTTTTTTTGATGATAAAGGTGTCCACATATTTGTAATTTTACATTTAGATACAAATTATAATTTATGTGGAATATATTTTTAATTTAGAGGCCTTATGACTAAATATATTTTCATTTAATTGGGATAATAATATTTTAATGATTAATAATTGAAGAAATTTTGGAAATGGAGTATGTTGAAATTTTTTATATACTATAGTGGTATTATATATTAATGTAATATTGGTAAATATATATCGAAATGTGGAAATAATTTTCATACTTTTGGTGATCTAATGATAAATTAATTGTCAATTTTTAGTGCTTTAGAAAAAAAATTTCCTATTTGAAATTAATTTCATTGACTAAGAGATGAAGTGGGAATTGATAAAAGTATAAACAAATGATTAATATGTTAATAAAAAATATAATTCTATTATGTAGTAATATTTTTTTATGTTCTCATTCTATATGATAAGGTAATTCCTGAAGTCGATGAATGTGATCTTGAAAAGAAAATTTTATCCAAACTCTTCATTTATGTTGAATCTTATTGTCCCATAACTCAATAAATATTCATCAAATTTTGGTAATTAACTCATTTAGATCATTTATATCCTATTGATCAATTATCTATTTCACTCCACCATTTAATAATTATTTAATTTCATGTCAATATAATCATTCTAACCAATGTTTTCATACTTGGAAACCACGCCATTTTTTATTCTTAAAAACATTTATACTTTATATTATCTTCTGTCAAAAACATTATTAACCGTTTCTACTATATGGGTTTCCATTAAAAGAAATTTTCAAATGAAAAATCATTTATTATTGAGATATAGAATATATTTTTAGGATTAAATTTAAATTTTTAGGGTAGATTTTAACACCATTAGATTTTAAAAGGGGTGCATCATATTTAATAGCATATATGTCACAAAATACGATTCATAGAAGAGAATATAACACCCAGAGATAGTATTATATCATTATTTTTAAATAAATTAAATGTATTCAATAGAATTTAATTATTATGACAATGGGATTGCATGAAATGATATACAATATTAAAATAATATTATGTAAACATAACAATTTCAGCTTCATGGTTATGTTGGTGGGTATGAATTGTAGTAACTGAATTATGATAATTATATGGTTCCAACAAGATAAAAATATATTCAATTGAAAAATATTGTTAATATATAATATATGATTTTTTTGAAAGGGAAACTAATTTTTTTTCTAAAAACATTACTTTTTAGAGAGATAGAGTTATCATTCTAGGCACACATATTTTAAAATTTATTTTTACCACTTAATTTTTTTAAGACATATACTTTATTTTTGAAATATAAATTTATAAAACGTTCTTTTAATAATTTTTTTAATTTTCTATAAATTTATATTCTTTACAAATAGTGAAAATAATTAATCATATTGAGTACTTAATTATCATTTAATATATGTACAATGAAAAATAATATTATAAATGTGTTTTATGGTAAAATTAAATAAATTATATTCAAAGGAAACTAATTTAAATAATTGGAATCAAATTAATATTGACTTATAATATTGAAACTATTTAACTTTGCAATGTTATTTTATGGATAAAGGAGTTTTTGACATATCTATAGATTTAGTTCTAATTCAATTTCTACCACTTCCGTGAATTCAATTTTTAAAAATTTATTCCACCTTATAAATTTGAATAATATATATTATATAATAAAATAAAATTATTTGTTTATCAATAATAAGGAGAGGAAATAATAAATTATTTAATGTCGTAAAGGTTTAAATAAAATTTTTCGCGTTACATGTGATGTGAAGATATTATTTTTCCACGCATATAGAATTTTTATATGATTTATTTGATTTATTAATTATAATAGATAGACAAATATTATCTAATAATTATAATTATAATTTTATTTATTCAAAGATATATTACCTATGTATATATAACAAAAAATGTTTCCTGGGTGAAAACTATAGTTGTAATATAAGTTTAAATTATCTATGTTGACTAACATGTGAAAAACATATTTGTAGGTTGGAAGAATGCATTGGATATATCATATATCAAATAAATTTATTTATTATTTTTCTAAGAATTTGTCTTGATATTCAATTACAATTATTGAAAATATTTTTTTTCAAAAAATCCCACTCCATCTCAATTATAATAGGGAACTCACTTCCCTCAAATATTTAAACCTATCTAGCCCATTGGATTCAAAAAACTCTACCAAAATATTTCCCCAGCATCCTTATCCCATTATAGATTTTAGGGTATTACCAAAATACTATCACTATGTTACTTAATATAATATCCAAAAGATGTATCTACATGTAAATGAGATTCAAGCACTCTTTATGGTAGTATAACCCAAGGTATATGTTTTTCATGCCAATATTACTTATATTAGACATACAACATTTTTACCAATTATTCCTTAGTGTGGATTATATAATACACCTTTTCGATATGTTATATCATTAAAATCTTTGAATTCATTTTATTAAATGATCCAGTTGATAATATTTCTTTCATGGATCACATGATTAGAATGATACCAAACAGGTCATAGTTTATTTCCCAATGTCATAATTATTCCGGATGTTTTATGTTTTTATAAAGACCTAGCCTTAAAACAGTATGCATTTCTTCAAAAACAATAAAATATAAACACCAAACAATAATAATATTTCATTTTAAAATATTTATAACATTTTTCATGACTTACTTATTTATATTCCACATCCTTATATTCTATTAAAAATAAAAAAAAACAAGGTATTAGCATAAAAATATCAGTAAGGGATATAAAAATAATGAACGAAACCATTAGTCAATGTGTACTTATAAACATATGAAATCATTTCACAATGAAATACCTCTAACCAAAATATACTTACATTTTCATATTAGGGATTTCTATTAAACATTAAGTAAATGATATATAACTATAATTGTATCATGGGGAATTAATTATATTTTATACCTCACAGCTACCGTAAGAATTTTTATCTCTCAAGGATACCTTAAAATGTAACCATTACATATACCTTATTGTGTAACCATGAAAATTAATATTGGAGTAATCGTGTGGCCAACCTCCAACAAACACATACCTATTTCATTGGTGGGAGATATATATCCCACCCTTTTTCATTAAAAATTCCCATGGACCACATCATAAAATTAAAACATGAACAATTGCATTAAATTAGTTCTTTTTAATTTTGTGAAATAAAATTTTAAAAGAAAATTATTGAAGAAAATCCACTTAAAAATATCATATAATTGATTTTATAATTTTTAGAATGAAAGTAATATATATATATATATATATTATAAATATACATAATAAAACATAATATGAATTAAATTCCTTACACAAATAATATTAGTTTCACATAACTAATGAAATAAAAGGTTAACCAAAATAATGATGATTTGGTTATGAATTCCATTAACTTGGGTTTGTATTATGTGAATGCTTTTTTAAACTCTTGTATCTTGTTTAAAGGGTGTTATTAATATTTTCCCGAAACATATTGCTGATTATAATACCGTATATGATCATTTTATAACATCATTCAACCAATTTATTAATAACATTTTGTTATTTCCATTGTTTTGGGTGCACGCTTTACATGAAGTCCAAGGTCAGTTCGTAGAGGATTTTCATGTTGGATGGAATAAAAAAACTAGAAGTGTAATGAAATGGTGTTAACATTTTTATATAATATTAAGTGACTTCCAAAATAATTTTGGTTATGTTTTATGAAGATTAATCATTAAAGAAGTCATTAGTGATTTATGATTATAACATTTTGGCGGTTCTCCATTAATCAAAATATTATATCATAATATACCATTATTATTTTTTGTATATGTTTATTACAGAACATAAATAAAGTTATATCATACACTATAATGTATTTTTCAATCATTAAAATGGTTTTAAAATCCTATAGAATTAATGTAATGGAAGTTGTAGGCACATCATCCAAAATGATGGTAAATCGACACATCAGAGAAAATGATTCTATTTATAAAATAAGTGTAAGAGGATTGGAGGAATGATAATGATATTTTCCATAAATTTGATAAAAATAAATATTATATATAACAATAGAGCTTTGAGGCCTCTTGTATAACGGTAAGGGAATATTGTATATGATAATAAAATATTTGAATGAAAACACATGAAAATGAAAGAGGATCTTTATCTCTATATCTCTTCTCCATGAGATCCTTCTTAAGGACTTGGGTTTTGGACTTTTGGAGAGACCAAAAGGTGTTAGACATGTGGTAGATCCTTAAACATGGGATTGGGTAGAATTTATACATTACTAAATTATTTAGAAGAGTGAGAAGAAGGGGGGGTATTTATAGTGGATGAGAGTATGAGTTTTCCATTATTTTAATAATTAGAATAATATATTTTCTCTAGACAATGAATATTACAGATTCATGTTACCCAAAACATCAATAAGTTCATGTGAGTTTAGAACAATGTCCATTTACATCATCCATGACTCATGAATGATGCAAAAATTAAAATATTTATCATTTTTCATAAATTTTCAAATTTAACTATTGACAAAAAAATCATTTATTTTAGAAAAATTTCTAAGAATCAGAATTATAATTTTTTGACATATAGAATTAAAAAATGAACTAATTTTTTTTAAATAATTTTCTAAATATTATTAATTAAATTTTTAAATAAAATCATAATTTATTCGAAAAATAGAAATTTCAATATTATAACTCATTTTATGTCACCTAGAAAATTAAACATGATCTTATTATATTTTGACCTTCATAAAATAAAATAATATTATTACTTACTATTCGTATGGTTCATTTTACTATTCATATAATGATTAATAAGGGTATGTTACTAATCATCATAAACAAAGTCGGTTCTTTCAGAATCCAAATAACTTACTCATCACAACCGTAGATATCTGTATTTCGCAATTAAAATCATAGAAGAGGTAAATTTTTTTCTAAGGGATAGTCTATAATTATCTCCTTAAAAAATGTTCATTATAAATAAATTCAGTGTTCATGAATTTCAATTTATTTTTAAATCCTTTTGGTGTTACTATTTTATTCTCCCTAAGGGGAATTATTTGATCTTTATGTATTAAAATAAATTTATTTTGTTCTTATATATTTATTTATGGAATTATAATGAAACAATAAAATTATTACTCTCATTGATACTTAATGTTTTTTTGAAAATGATTTTAATAATATCCAAGATTATTTCTATTTTCGGTCAAAATTACATATTTCCATAAAAGGTTTTGAATTTTTTTTAACCTTATCAAAATGATTCAATAATTAAACGGTTACCCATTTTTTAATTGTAATTTTTCTTGAATGGTATTTTCATGTTGTTTTCAAATCAAGTACCATTTGACATATTCAAAAAATATTAAAGGAAACAGTTTTTATCATTTATGGAATGAATAGAATTTATTTCATTCTTGATTAGTTCTGACTTTAAATTGAAAAATATATGTTTTATCATTTATTTTCAAAGAAAATTTTTTTAAATTTTTTTTATATTTGTTGTTAATAAAATATTTTTTTTACTAAAATTGATATTTTCCTTAAAAATGTTTCTGATGACATTCTTATAGTATTTTCATTCCTTAACAATAATAACCATTTATTTTAAATATGATATAATAGTATGACGTTGAATGGATATTATCTTTATTATTTCGTTGGATGGTTGTAATCAATTTTAATGAGTATGTATAATTTTGTTAGTATTAACCATATTACAATGGATGGTATATGATTGTGATTATTTTATTGCAGTACGCAGTAACATTTTTATGTTAGTTTTTCAAAAAAAAATTATATTTTTTATTCTAAATATTTTTTGAGGAATTACTTTGACAAATTAAGGTATGGGTGTATCATGGTTTTATATATATCCCTCATGCATGAACATGTTTCATGAGACAAATTATCTTTCCAAATTTGATGGGTTTTTATGCATCTATTTAAAAATTCTCATGAATACCCATTAAATTATGTTTTAGATGTTTACCAACAATACATAACTCATTATGAGATTATATATTTATGTTAAATGTGAGTATTTTATTAGTTATAATATCCATTGCTATGTTTTATACTCATGTGGTTATTTATATTGTATTATATGATCCTCATTTATTCATTAAATATTATTGTAATGTAATTGATTGGATGAGATGTGTTTCTATTGTTTTCCTTTCCCTATTGATTATACTTATTTATTAATGATAACATTCATTGTATTCATACTCGTACTAAGAATTTCAGCTCAACCAATTCTTATGTTTCCTTCCACATGATGTTAAGATTTTTATTATAATTAATATTTAGAGTCACGCTAGAGGATAAAATTAAGCAGTCAATGAAAACAATATGTTATATCTTATATTTTTAATTAGAATTCGTAATTATTTTTTTTCCTAATTTTCTATGAATAATATACTATAAATTTCTATTGGATTCCATTCCCTATGTCATATAAAAATGAAATAATGTTGCTGCCAAATATGGACTGGTAGGGTCGAGGTCTTTAAACTATCATTACGTGGGTTTCCCCAAATAGTATTATATTGTCTTATGAATGGTAATGAAATTATATATATAATTATTTTTATTATCATGAATCCAATAATATGAATTTTCATCCATAATAATTCTATTACTATTATTATCAATTATATTATTATGTGGCATGTGTGTTTAGATATCTAATTTGATATATTGATTTTTCATTATTTATTAACGTTAGATTCAAATTTATAATGGTCCTACTAATAATCCAAGATAACCCTTATTTAGATTCAATTACCCAGTTTTTGAATAATGAACCCTTGAATGAGATCAATGATATATAATTTTATTACATTCATTATTTTTTATTCCATGTTTTGAAATGAATTTTGATATTCAAGTATATATATCTAGTTTAACAATACTAATAAAATATTCATTAATTTTGGATATGATTGATTGTATCAAAATTCAATGAAATAGTGTTGTAACGACCCGAATCCAGAACCACATAACTGGAGACCCGTACCCGGTTCTCTGCATGACCTCAAGCACGACTCCCCTAATGCCAGAGGATGCTGACTAGCAGCAAGAGCTTTGGTGAGTTTTTGGGGAAACTATGCCCTCATTTGGTGAAGTATATAGCGGATGAATAAACATAAACAATAGAGGAAGCAGTAAAAACATAAAACAACTGAACTAAAAGTCGATGTAATGTCTGTTATAATAATGATGTAGAATCATCCAAGTATCTATGGAAACCAGTAAACAAATCAACGTGCTAAAATACAACTGAAACCAAAGTACTAAACATAAATAGCAACTCCAGCAGCATAGAAAGCCAAAGCCAGTCCCATGCTCTCCAACTCCAACCAGCAATTAAGTACCTGAGGTAGAAGGACCACAATCCCTATCTACACTTGCAACCATATAATCTGTTTGGGATGAAAAGGAGGACCCAAACAGGGTGTGAGACTAATACAAGTTGGAAATCACCATAAGATTTGTGCCCTACTGTCAGTGAGTAATATAGAAATAGTAATGGAAAATAAGTACAGTAATGGACTAAGAGTATACCAGTAAATATTCCTACCAATTACCATTCTCATTCATTCAATTAAACAACCAGGGAAAACTAGAAAATCTTTCTATTCCACGGAAGGAAAGTAACACAGTAGATATCTCAAAAGACTACTGAAACACAAGCAGTGCAAAACCCAAGCTTGTTCTTTGGCTTGGTGGACTCATCGCAACCAACCATCAAAATTCACACAAACTCTTTAGGTGGATCAAAATAGCAGGCCCCTATAGTCCAATAATCAAGAAGGCACATACACTCTGGGAAGCTCTCACGTCAATTCCCTTATGGTCTTGCAACGAAAGCTACAAACTCTCTGATGAATCACTTGCGTCTATTTCCTCTTGTGGTATCAATGCGTGTGTAAACTAAGAACACTCTTGGGAAGAAAAAAGTCATATTATTGATATATGAAACTAAAACCAACAGACCCTCTATGAATGCACTTAATCGTATATTCCCTCTTCGATCTCCCGCACCAGGTTCTTACCGCCCTGAGCAGTCCGGTCCTGCGTAATCGACTGTCAGCAGCCCTAAGTAAATTTAACAACCACTTGGATAAAGGAAACCATGCATCATGAGCATATAAATACTAGGAAACACATTCATACAGTTATAATAAGTGAACTAGTAATGCAATAGGGGTTTCCTCATAGGCAAACAGTGCCAAATGGTGATAAACAGCCAAACAGGGAGAATAACACTCGAGGGGTGATCCTCAATCATGAAACTAAGCATATATTAGCAATAATTAAGCATTATCTAACAAGAAAACTAGGGAAATTAAACAATAGGATCAAAACCATAAACCTGGGATACCTAATACATGGGTATCCAACACATTTGCAACCAAAACTCAAAGAACTTCAGCATAGGGAAACAAATCACCTACCTCGATCCACGAATATCGATATACTTAAAACTCGGCCCGTGAATCGGCCTAGAATGGAGTTGATATGCAAAAACATCTAAAACATTCTTCCTCAGATAACATACATGAGATGAAGAAACATGAAACGAGGCTAAAGAAGAACCAAGAAATCACCACTACGATTATTCTGCAACAGACGGAGTTCGATTCAGACAACCAGTGATGGATCGGTGGCTCATAGAAAAATCGGCCACCTAAGAAGCTCTGGAAGGAATTATGCGGAGAAGAAGATGTTTATCCACATTTGGAACGACCCCAGTCTGATTAATGAAATAAAAAAGAAAAGTACATTGCGTATAATATTAATGTACATGGTGTGTAGTGGGTTTTTCCATACTCTGCCAAAATCGACATCCACGTCACCTCTACACATCATGTGTATGGCCCAGACACGGCCAACACACAGCTTTGAGTGGGATAATAGTACAGGGAATATACATAGAAAGTACATGATGTGTACTACAAAAATTTCTAGAAACATTATTTTACCAAAAACTCCAGAAGAAGGAAAAACATACCCCAAAAGAAGTTCCAGGTTCTTACAAAATTCTCCCCTTAAAGAAATTCGTCCCCGAATTTCCCTAACGAGGCATGGAAGAAGAAAAACCGAACAGCTCTGGCCACTACTGTCGAACATCAGCCTCCCTCTCCTAGGTCTTGTCCTATACTTTCCCGTGCAGCCAAAGTACCCATACTAGAGTAACATACCGACCACAGAGTACATTCGTACTCCAATCAAAAATCCGGATATGATGCTCCTCGAAAGATGAATCATGCTCCAACTCAACCTCCTCGGGTTGAAAAACATGAGACGTGTCTGAGAAATACCATCAAAGCTTAGAAACATAATAGACGTCGTGCATGGAATGGTTCCTCTGAGGTAACTGCAACCTGTAAGCAACCAGTCCGACTCTCTGTAGAACCTCAAATGACCCGACGTATCTGGGTGAGAGTTTTCCCTGCCACCTAATCCTCTTATGTCCCATCATCGGGGTAGCACGCAAGAAAACCTTGTCTCCAACCTTGAACTCCAAAGTTCATCTCCAATGATCAGCATAAGTCTTCTTCCGAGACTGTGCAGTCGCCATTCTCTTCTGAATCAACTCTATCTGCTCTGAGGTATCACGTACAAGGAGAGTACCTAGCAAAGCTACCTCTCCTGCCTCCAGCCACCATAAAGGTGATCGACATAGCCACCCATACAAAGCCTCATAAGATACCATCTGGATAGATTCCTGAAAACTATTGTTGTAGGAGAACTCCACTAGAGGGATATGCTTCTCCAAAGTACCACCAATGTCTAGAATTCCAACTCGGAGCATATCCTCAAGCACCTAGATTGTATGCTGAGACTGGACATCAGTCTGGGGATGGTATATTGTACTCAAAAGTACTTGCATACCAAATTCCCTCTGTATCCCCTCACAGAAGTGAGAAGTAAAGCGCACATCCCTATTTGACACAATGTAGTGTGGAACTCTATGTACATGTACAATCTCATAGATGTAAAACTATCCTATCTCATCAACACTAAAGGTATCCTTGATCGGCAAGAAGTGTGAAACCTTCGTGAGCCTGTCCACAACAACCCAAACCACATTATTTCCTCAAGGCGATCTAAGTAAACCTGCCACGATGTCCATCGTGACATTATTTTATGTCCACTCAGGAATTGGTAACTATTGTAAATTCCATGCCGGTCGCTAATGCTATACCTTCACATGCTGGCAGGTGGAACACCGCGTAAAAAAACCAGCCACATCCTTCTTCATACCTGGGCACCAATACTGAATGTGTAAGTCTCGGTACATGTTGGTGACACTAGGATGAACTGCCCAAACTGAAGCATGAAACTCCCACATCAGCTCCTCACGTATGTCTGCTAAAACCCATACGCGACCCTGAAAGCATTGCACTGCATCATCACCCACTGTCCATCTCGGAGTAGGGTCTCCATCTGAGACACCCTTCCATAGGACTAGGCCTTCTGGGTCTGATAGCTACCTCATTCGAACTCGATCAAAAAGAGTAGAGGTAACAACTACAGAAGAAATAACTGTCTATCCCTGTCTATAATGCACCTCCAAATGCATCTCAGAGAACAGAGCCATAAGCTACCACTCGATGCTGGCCTTCGGAACTGCCTGCAACTAATTCCTCTTGCTCAGTGCATTAGCCACAACATTGCCTTTCCCAGGCGTATAAGAAATCTCGAAGTCGAAACACTGTAAGTAATCGACCCACCTCCGCTATATAATATTCAAGTCACGTTGTGTGTAGATATACTTGAGGCTCTTGTTGTTAGTTTATACCACAAAATTCTCTCGAATGAGATAATGCATCCAACAATGAAAATCATGAACAATAGAAGCCAACTCCAGGTCATGCATTGGATAATTCTTCTCATGGGGCCTCAATGGCCGAGATCTATATTCAATAGCACGATCCTCCTACATAAGCACTACTCCAAGCCTGATGCTGGATGCTTCACAGAAAATAGTATAACTCTTGCCCGGCTCTAGAAGAACTAGAATTGGTGCTAATGTCAATCTCCCCTTCATCTCTTAGGAGGATGAATCGCAAGCTTCTGACCAAACGTACTTCACACCTTTCATAGTCACGTCTATCAACGACTCCGCTAAGTGTGAGATGTCCTGCATAAATCACCTATAATAACCCGCCAGTCCCAAGAAAACTTGCACCTCAAAGACATTCTTCGGCTGGTGCCAGGTATCTACTGCTCTCAACTTCTCTGGGTCTACTGATACTCCTGTCTCTGAGATGAAATGTCCCAGGAAGTGAACCTCGTCCATCAAAAAGTGGCACTTTTAGAGCATAGCATATAACTGATGCTCTGTCAGTGTAATCAATACAATATCATGATGAGTAGCATGGTCGTGTCGAGTGTGAGAGTACACCAAGATATCGTCCACAAAAACAACAATGAAAGAGTCCAAGTAAGGTTGGAAAACTCTATTCACCAGCACCATGAAAACTTCCAACACATTCGTGAGACCAAACGACATAACCAGATACTCGTACAGACCATAACTTATTCAGAAAGCTGTGAGTGGTATATTAGAAGGTCTGACCTGCTACTGATGATAGCCGGATCTCAAGTCAATCTTCGAGAATACCCTGGCTCCTCGAAGCTGATAAAAAATATCATAAATCCTCGGCAATGGATATCAGTTCTTGACCGTCAACTGGTTCATCTTTCGATAGTCCACACAAAGAGGTAAGGTACAATTCGACTTCTTCGCAAACAACACAAGCGAACCCCAAGCGGATGTTCTGGGTAAGATAAAACCCTTTGCCTGCAACTCCTCCAATTTCTTCTTAATCTATTGCAACCCAGGCGTAGCCATCCTATAAGGAGGTATGGATACCGGTGCTCCTCCTGGCATAAGAACAATAGAGAAGTCTACCTCACGCTCAGGAGGAAACCCTGAAAATTCTTCTGTAAATACATCTGGATAATGGTCAACTACTTGAGTGAAGTCCATCTGAGAAGTCCCATGATCATAAAGATATAAACTAGCAATATGGTCTGTAACACTAACCAACCCATGATTCTCTCGTCTAGCTCTGCTTTCTTGGACATCCCATTCGCCCTTTTGAAGAAAAACTAGGCCCTCTGGTGATGTAAACTCACCCTACGACGATAAAAATCAAAAAATTCCTGGAAAGGAACCTGCAAGTCCATTTTGAGAATGAAATCATAACCTGTCATTTCAAGGACATAATGATCCCACAAGAAGTGACACCCACCAACCTCAAGGGGGAACTCCCTTCACTAATGCACACTAGTAGTTCTATGTCCTAAAGGAGTGTCTAGTGCCAAAGTATCCTCAGAAGTGAAGACAGTAAGTCTAAGGCTGTCTATAGTGTGAACAGAAATAAATTTATGAGATGCTCTGGAATCGAATAGTGAAGAAGATAAAACTGAGGCTAATAAGATCATACCTCTAACTGTGGACGGTCCAGGATCCTTCTCCCAATGAATCTACCCTACTGCAATCATCTGGCCAGTACCATGGCCTAGTGTAGCAGCCTGATATCCCTGAGTTGATCCTCCCTGCGCCTGACCACTGTGTCCATGAACTCTACCATGTCCTGAATGACCATAAGAACTCCATCCCCCAGTCTGTTGTGGAACAAGTAATACTTCTTCTATATGAGGAGTAGAAACTAATCCTCCTTCACTAGTTGCTGGAAGAAGAACCCTGCAAAAACGCTGCAGATGACCCATCTTGACGCAAGCTCATCACACCACTGAATCTCTCGGGAATTGAGGCTTCTTATGACCACTCTTTACACACTGATGGAACACCACCTGGTTTCTAGAAGGAAGATCTCATCTTCCAGATAAATTACCTAGCTTCATCGAGTCACCTAGAGTAGACTCTTGGTGGCGTTTCCTGCTGTCAGTTTGCAATGAATTAGCCTTGGATGCAGAATCGCACTGGACAACAGCTCTAGTCTCCCTCATATTCCGTTTGTAATTAGTTCCTGGTTGACTATCAGAGTAATAGAAGTCAACTGGAAGACATTCACCTACAATCTGATATCTGGCTTGAGGCCTTCCTCAAACATCCTTGCCAAAAACAGCACATCATTACCCGAAAGGGGAGTGAAACGCTATAACTCTGTGAAACTGGAGGAATACTCCATAACAGAAAGAGTACCCTCCTACAGGTTCATGAACTCTATGGCTGTGTTGGCCCTTAGCGTCACCAGATAGAAGTAGTCAAGGAATATACGCTGGAACTCGTCCCAAGCAATAGTCTGTTGGTGCCCTGCCTGTAAGACTACATCATACCACCTCTTGGCAGAATCTCGCAGACTGTAAGTCGCGAGCTTCACCCTTCTGTCTGGGGGTGTATGCAAATGATCGAAGATGGAAAGCATGGTTTCTATCCATGACTCTGCTTCTTGAGGTCCTCCATCCCTTGTGAACGTGGGAGGATGTTGCTGCTGGAAGACTCGCGTCAGATCTGCCATAGATGGGGCAGGATGCTGAGATCCCTGGAAGGTCTGCATGAACCTCATGAGACCCTCTTTGAACTGATCATAGGCACCTGTTTCTAGAATCACTACAGGTTCCATGTCCGAAACGATCGGCAGAACTACAGGTAGTCCTTGGTCTGCCGTATCAGGCGTACAGTCACTGCGTAGTTCCTAGCGTGCAACGGGAGGACATCTTGGTGCCATAGCTATGAGAAATAAAAATTACACATCATATTTAAGATTAACAAGGAAATAAATAGAATATTACAAAATGAGAATAGGGATAGAAACACTTAAGTTTGCAAAACAAGACTGCATGGCGTGTATTTAAACTACACAATGTGTTTTTCAAAGCCACTGACATGAGCATGTACTTCTTCCACTACTAGTCGTGTAACACCCCAGACAACATTTTGTGTTTTCACAACACACGACATGTACATGAGATCCACTCCCCTGCCCGAGTCGCCTTACATGGAAAAACTACACGGCGTATTCAACAAAGACACGACGTGCACTAGACATTCCTTACATGGCCCGTGTTGTTAGCGACATGGCCTGAAACACGGTCGACACTACACAACGTGTTCCCAAGGGACACGACGTGCACTTGACAGGTTCAGTGACTCATGTTGTGGTCACATGGCCAGCTAAATGGCTGACCCCTACATGACATGTTCCGAAAAGACATGGCATGTATATGAATAGATAACATCGACCTGTGTTGTTCATGACATGGCCCAGTACCTGGAAGAAAACTACATGGCGTGTTCGTAAAAAAGCATGGTGTGTAATACCTATGTTTCTCCGACCCGTGTTGTTAGTGACATGGCTAGGTACCGAGAATAAAACTGCACGGCGTGTTAGTCTAAAACACGGTGTGTACAACACGAGTTTCCCGGACCCGTGTTTTTAGTGACACGACCGGGTACACGGTTGACTACTATACCACGTGTTGTTATCGTACATGGCGTTTCCACGAAGTATTTATAAAACCTCGTGTCATTGTTCACACAGTCAGTAGAACGGTTTAACAATTACACGGAGTGTATTAATAAAGTACACGTCGTGTATTCTGGGGTTTTCCGGGCAGTAACTCAGAAACTACTCCTAATGCCAAAAACACTAAAAAACATACATCTATGTGCCAAATTCTTAACCATGGGGGCCCATACTCCCTGTGAATCAAATCTTGGCATCATAACAATGCATATAAGAAGTAAAACAGCAAAACAATCCAATGTTCAGCCAAATTCTGATCCTCAAGGGAACATGACACCTCTAAGACCAGAGCTTGGCGTCCATGGAAAATATGCTGTAAAAAAATTAAACAATACTCTATCAGCACAACAAGTATGATTATCACAACAACTATCACAACAACATGCATAATTTATCATGAAATCTATCACAATAGCATGAAATTCTAATGCACCCTAGATGTCATGGAAAAGTGAATGACATGTGATTTCCTTCCTAATGCCTATATGATGCATGAGATGGCACACCCTCGTCTCATCGGGTTGCAACAAAATAGAACCACAATCATATAAACTATAATATCACAAAACATGTGCATCACCAAACAGTGACGTATAATAAACTATAACACTAACAAAAACTGAAAATTGCAATTATTAGGTAATGTAGCTTTTCCCTGTACAAAGGTTAATTACTCTCAGGCACAATGATGTACTAACTAACCATTTCTTCCCATCCCTGTCTATTTTCGCAAAATAGTAAAGCATTAAAAAAGAAGAGAACCTCCTCTGATACCACATTGTAAAGACCTGAATGAAGATCCACATAATTGGTTCCCCGTACCCGGTTCACCACATGACCTCAAGCGTGTTTCCCCAAATGCCAGAGGCTGCCGACTAGAAGCAAGGGCCTTGGGGAGTCTGTGGGGAATCTATGCCCTCATTTGGTAAAGTATACAATGGAATAATTAACATAAACAATAACGGAAGCAGTAACAACATACAACAACTGAACTAAAATTTGAAGAAATTTCTGATATAATAATAATGCAGAATAGAACACGTATCTATGGAAAGCAGTAAATAAATCAACGTGATGAAATACAACTGAAACCAAAGTACAAAACATAAACATCAATTCTAGCAGCATCAAGAGCTAAAGCCCTGTCGCATGCTCTCCATCTCCAACCAGCAATGATGTACCTGAGGAAGAAGGAACACAATCCCTATCAACACTTACAACCATATAATCTGTTTGCGCCAAAAAGCAGGACCCAAACAGGGTGTGAGACTAATCCCAGTAGACCATCACCAGAAGATTTGTTCCCTACTGTTAGTGAGTAATATAGAAAAAGTAAAGGAAAATAAGTACAGTAATGGACTAAGTGTATACTACTAAATAATCCTACCAATTACCATTCAGATTCATTCAATTATACAACTAGGGAAAACTTGCAAAGATTTTTATTCCAAGGAAGGCATGTAACACATCAGATATCTCAAAAGACTACCGAAATAAAAGCAGTACAAAACCTAAGCTTGTTCTTTGGCTTGGTGGACTCGTCATAACCAACCATCCAAATTCACACTGAATTTCTCGGTGGATCAAACTAGCAGACCCCTATAGTCCAGTAATCAATAAGGCATAGACACTCTGGGAAGCTCTCAGGTCAATTCCCATATGGTGTTGCAACGATAGCTACCGACTCTTTGAGGAAGAACTTACGTCTAATTCCTCATGTGGACTCGATGCGTGTGTAAACTAAGAACACTCTTGGGAAGCAAAAAGTCATATTCTAGTAGGTCCTACTTATGAAACTAAAACCAATAGACCCTATAGGGAAGCACTTAATTGGCTTTTCCCTTTTTGATCTCCCGCACCAGGTTCTCACAGCCCTGAGCAGTCCAGTCATGCATAATCAACTGTCAGCAGCCCTATGTATGTTTAACAACTACTTGTCTAATAGAATCCATGAATCATGAGCATATAAACAGCATGCAACACATGAAATCAGTTATAATAAGTAAACTAGCAATGCAATAGGTTTGCCTCACAAGAAAACGGTGCCAAACAGAGATAAACATCCAAACAGGGAGAAAAAAACTCGTTGGGTGATCCTCAATCATGCAACCAAGCATGTATTAGCAACAATTAAACATAAGATAAAATGAAATCTAGGGAAATTAACAACTGGATCAAAACCCTAAACCCGGGATACCCGATACATGGGTATCTGACACTTTTCCAACTAAAACTCAAAGAACATCAGCGTAGGGAAACAAACCACCAAACACGATCCTATAAGATCGATATAATTGAACCTTGTCCCACGAATCGGCCTATAATAGAGTAGATATGCAAAAATGTCTAAAACATCCTACCTCAGATAACTCACACGAGAGGAATAAATAGGAGATGAGGCTAAAGATGAACCAAGAAATCACCGCTGCGATTCATCTGCAATTGACGGAGTTCGATTCAGACAACCGGTGACAGATTGGTGGGTCAGAGAAGAATTGGCCTCCTCGGTTTCTCTGGATGGAATTATGCGGAGAAGTAGACGTTTATGAGCATTAGGCGTGACCCCGGTCCAATTAATGATATAAAAAAAGTACAGTGTGTGTAATTTTTAAGTACATGGCATGTAGTGGGTTTTTCCGTACTCTACAAAAATTGGCTTCCACGTCACCCCTACACACCGTGTGAATGGCCCAGAAATGGATAACACACGGTTTCGAGCGGGAGAAGAGTACACAGCGTTTACTTAGAAAGTACACGGCGTGTACTTTAGAAATATCTAGAAACTTTATTTTTTCAAAAAACATCAGAAGAAGGAAAAACATACTTCAAACGAAGATTCGGGTTCTTACAAATGTAACCATCAATATTGGGATAATGGTGTTGGGGCCTTTACAAAATGTTACCCAAGAATCGATTCTACTGAGACTCCACTCAGGACTCCTTATTAAGGTTATTTTCCCCCTGTTCTAAATATTATGTTGATTGAAACATCTTTTTCTTGATTAAAGTGCACGAACCTCAACATTTTAATGTTTTCATCATTTCATATCCCATTATCCAAAACTAGTTTCATAAAAATCATGTGATACCCCCCATTAATGGGGCTAATACACTTTCCAAAATAGGTTATCATAATAATGACCTCCCCCAAAATTCAACACAGTTTCTTTTTGTTTTCATTATCCTCACCGAATCACACCATGTCAAAATCCACCAAATGTTACCCATAGAGAAACTAGGGTAATCCAAGCAAGTATGAATATTGAGTTCTATCATGAGTGACAATTAACTAATTTTGAACCATATTCGGATCGATATTACAAATTTTTATTTTAATACTGTAAAATTTTATGGTGTTAAATTGTTTTAACAACCCTTGTCTGTATATGTGTCGAATTTTAGTTGGAATTTAAATATTTTATTGGCAGAGGGGAAAATTATAGAATGAGGTATTCCATAGTATAATATGAGAATAAACATCATTTATTAAATTTTTATTATAATGAAACAAATCACATTCTATGTGATAGAGGATGGAGAGAGAGCCAGAGGGATGTTGAGGAAGAAACTTCATCATCATGTAGGCCACTGACAAACCATTGACTAGCTTTTAGTTGGTGTGTCTCACCTTCATACTGATGGACTCCACAATATGGATGGTTTCTTAGCACAATTTATCTAATCGAATTAAAATGATTAATATTAATATTTCTCCCCAAAATTTAATTGGGTATTATCCGTATTGTCTTTTACCTCATACTAGCATGAATCTAGGATCTATCCCCGCACCCACTTACTTTTAAAATTGAATATTGGTGGGTTTTATATAATTTAATTTGAATTTATCATGTGCTTAATTTTATATTTTCATCCTATGAATTGTAAATTTTTTTCATCCTTAAATATCATTCACTCCATCGATTGATTAGAGAGTGATTCCATTCATGCACGGTGAAAGGGTTCTTGTTATAAGGTAATCTCGTAACACTATCTGCATATCATTGCACAATAATTCAGGTAATTCTTATTTGTTTTATAAATTTTACAATGTTATAAAATATTAAATAAAATAAAAAAATAAATTATTTTGGATACTGATGTATTATTTTGGATAATTAGGAATTATCTTGGGAAGGTGTCATAAGAATATAATGTTCCATTCACCTGTGATTGGTTGTGATTTTTATGCGGTAAAACTTCCTAGTTGGTGTTTTCCAAATTTGGTAAATTTTTAAAAATATATAATTTTATTATAAATATATATATATATAATTTTACATTGGATCAATGTAGTCCATATGTATTTTCATGATTCATATAGATTCCCATGTGATGGTTTCAGCTTTTTTGATACATGGTTGAGGCTTACTAATTATATTTGTGTTAGAAATTAAAATTAGTGGAGGCAGATAAATCAGAATATGGTCTATAGTACTCAACATATAGTAACATTCATGATTTTTATTGTGCATGTTATGATTCATTACACCATTGACTGAGTGTAAACAATTATTTAATATAATTTAATTATTAATTATAAATTTGTTTTCTAATTTAAAATATTTTTACATTAAGAAACATACTAATTTCACTAGGTGACGTCCACCCTTGATCACTCTTATTTTGAACTTAGACACTAATGGTTTTATCTAATATAAAAATTGTTTCTCATTGTTGTTGTTCCCTTTGGGGGATTCCATTTGTTATATTGAAGATGTTATAACTTGGTCCCACATGTGTAGTAGCATTTAGCCACCTCTATTTATATGTATAGACTTACATAAAAGGAGTGTCTTGGGTAGTCCATGTGAGGATCCTTGAAACATGTTAAGGTCATTGGTGTCCTGAGTGGGGTGGGTGAGTGGACCTCTCTTGTATGACCTTTGGAATTCTCAGAGGCTTTTAGCCACCATTAATTTTCTTCATATTGTATTTTTTATAATAATACTTTGAGGCCAAAAGAGGGTATAGACATGGGTGGTAGATGTTCCTCTTTTGATGGATGGGTTTTACCCATCTGTATTAATGTTCTATAGGGGACAAAAAAATAGTGTATTTGGTTTGCGATGTGCTAGAAAATAATAAGTGGGGTAACATAATTTTGTAGTGGCCATGTGTACCACAAAATGATCTACAGTGATTGATTGACCATGAGCATGCACTTTTTTGGAATGGGATAATGATATGGTTATCAACATATATTTTTGAGTAGTGAAGTTGGACTATATTGAAATTTTTATTTAGGTCCATTCTCAATGGGGGGAATCCATTTATGTAAGTAGATTTTATGTATACAAATAACCTAAATTCCTTAGGATTTATAAAATAAATTTAATAAATAATTAATACTAATTTGATGTGTAATATTTTAAACTGAAATAGTAGTGATGTTGGTGATTCTAATGAATTAAAAAAATCTAGGTTGGTTTAAGACATAAATTAAAACAACCGTGGTAGAGATTTTTTCTTATACAAGATATGTATTCAACAGATTTTTTTCATGGATTATATAGGTTCCAGGTAGAGGAAAAACCATTTTATCCCCACAAAACCTATTGGGTCTTGTGGGATCTACGGAGGGAATCATTTATTTACTATATTTTTGGGGGTTCACTTAATGGGATCAATTTTATATTGGGTTATGAATTTTCCATGGTTGTTATTCTCGGATTTTGTAATCCCTAATAAAAAATACTATATTAAATGATGGATCATGTCCTTATATAATTATATTGAATTACATGTTTGATACGGAACCGATGTCATTATCTATATAATGAGGATAATGACACATTTTACATTATTGTGGTTTTCATATTCAATATGAAGTGTTAATATTTAAATATATGATGATCCATATAGGTATATTTTTTTGGGGTTATGGATATGACAGTATATTTTGATATATTTATTCATTTATTTATATCCAATAGTTAGTTTATTTATTATTAGTATGTAACAATAAAATATCAATAAAAAATTAATATTTTTTGATAGAGGTTGTGAGTACCTATAGATTCATTTACAAACATCTTTATCAAGAGTAAGTTGTAATTGGGTACCTGAGAATAATTTTTCTTGAATACATGTTTGGATTTATGCATTGACTATGTTGTGATTAACGTGAATTGAGTGTGATTCATCATACTAAACAAGAAATTCAAAATTATTTGGCTTATACTTATTGTAGTTATGTGGGTTCTTGTATATTGATTATTTATATTACTAGTTTTTATCTATGAATGACGAAGTGAGAGATCACTCTTGTTTATTTTGGATTGTCATTCA
Source organism: Viscum album (assembly GCA_963277665.1). Lineage (NCBI taxonomy): Eukaryota > Viridiplantae > Streptophyta > Magnoliopsida > Santalales > Viscaceae > Viscum > Viscum album. The sequence goes on from OY728141.1 coordinate 555,013,916, forward strand.
TATCATATATTTCAATTTATTTATATATCCTGTCATATTCAATTTAATACACATATTCTCTTCTTAATTACGTATTATATTTAGTTATTTTTTTATATTATACAAAACATTATTATAGGGTTTGTTGCCTCCTATTAGTGTTGTATTATACACCATGATCTCGTAATAATCTTCTTGTATATGAGGAGGTGTGACAAATGTTATGTTTCACCAACAATATGGATATTGTTCATGGGGAGTTTTTTAGGATGTTAAATAGTGGTATTATACGTTTTATTCTTTTTAAATTTCTTTTGGTTTGTTTTAAAATTGATAAATGTATTTGTTGGATGTGATATAAATTGAATGATTCTATCATTTTGAACATTCAGATTAATATTTAGAGGATACCATGGGGTATGGATTGTTGATTTCTATTATCAATATTATTAATGAAGTATTTTGACATTGTTTGGCTCACATGGTGTCAAACATTTTATTTTATTGAGATTCAAAATCTTGGAAAATATATGCAAGAAGCATATTGTGTATTATTAACAAGATTGATTCATTGGCATGAAATATAGGCTAGATTATATTATTTTTATGAGTGATGAAAGAAGGAAAAATATTTAATGTGTAAATACCATATATAATTAAATATTCCAATATTATTAATTTAAAGATGTATACATTGATAGGATCCCATTTTAATATAAATTTATCTTCATGATGGAAGGCTACATGTCCTTAATAATGATCTTCAGAAATTTACTCCTAGGATTAGTTATAAAAACACTAAATTTATTGAATTTAAATTAAAAAAATGTGAGATAATGAAGACCAAACATGAAAAAATTAAACACTTTTATTTTATAACAAAACAATCGCACAAAAGTCAGTCAATGATTATGTTTTATATATTTAAGGTCCATTTACAAATGGAATTTAATTTTAAAAACATACAGTCCTTTCTCCTTATTTAATCCATTATTCATGTAAATCATTTACACTCGTAGGTTTCATCAATATTCATAATTAGAGGAATAGTGACATTAGAAATGGGTGATATTTATTTCTTAGTAATGATAAACATTGGTGATGACATCAAAATATAATAATCTAAAATTACATGAGGATATGGTTATAATTAAGTATATATGAATGATATACCTTAAAACCTAGATCATACATCATGAAATAGAAAAAAATTATACAATCAAAACATTATGGAAAACATATTTAATAATGATGATACGTGATATTGTAACATGATAACTCCTTGGAAATTTCTTAGAGATGATAAAAAAATTATTTTTAAAGGATAAAAATTTTAACTACATTTATTGAAAACAATTTCATATAGTGAGTAATAAAACATCATTTGGGCGTGGTAAATACCATGAAAACATGATATTTCACATAACTAGGATAACAAATTTAGAGGATAAAACTAGTGGAAAAATAAAATATGGATAAGGTTGCGAAACTATTGATAATCAGAATGAAATTTATTCTAAACAATTATATAAATTTTATTTTTTTGAAATTCATTGAGGAAGAATTTTTGATCAAAAATTGAAATTTCCTCGGATAGAAGGATAATTTATAGTCCAACAAAATTCATTGAGGGATGAAACCAATCATGGAAGAAATTGGTCTTAAAAGTCATTTTAACTCAATGAAGATACTTGAGTTGAAAAAAAACACTTACAACATTTGTGTCGTATGAATTATAATTGATATAATGAAATACCATGATATGGAACATAGAACCCAATGAATTATCTAGAAATGATAACATGCATCCAATAGAATTTAATCACAGAATCTAAAATATATATTGGTGCATAATATTTATATTTTATTAGGAAATAAAATTCCAAAAAAAGATTTTTATAACATGTATTCTGGATCCTAAAATTTATTTTAATTTTTTAACATTTTATATAATGTTAGAATTTGATTCAATGATAGTTTTGGTCAAATTTTGTATAAATGAAATTGATGGGAATATTATTTTAGTGATTTTTTAACAAACATCAGTATATGATAAATGAGTTAATGTTACCATTATAAAATAAAAATAATGTCATTATTAAATAATTAATATTTCAAAAATTAAATAAATAATTTCTTACTGTCATACATGATATTATTTTTATAAAATTTTCATGTTGGTGGTTAGTCCAAAAGAAACATTAGCATAACATAATTAATGGATGATAGTCATTAGAAATGTTGAATCGTATAGAATAATATCTATGCTAATTATCCATATTGACACCCCTAAAATAATTTCAAGAATTTGAATAATATTCTGCATATAGGATTGTTAAAAAAAATTCTCAAGGAATGAGTGGAAAAAATATAAAATAGTAATTCAACTTCTTATTATAATAATTTAATTATTTAATTTACATTTATTCCTAAACTATTTCTTATAATTATTGAATATAAATAATGTTAAAAGAGTGGGTTTAATCACTTTGTGGAGGCTGTAGATCCATGAATGCATGAATGCTATTTTTTTATTAATATATAAAGGTGAAGGCATTGAATTTGTCATTACTATATAATGATAATATTTAATATAAATATTATTTATTTTATTATGGTAATCCCAAAAAAATTATTTGGGGATGTAAGATAAAAATTAGAAAATATAATAAATGTGTTATCATACTAAATTTTATGTGTTTTCTTTAGAGGATTCCTCATAATTGGAGGTTATAAAAAATATATTCTAACTAAAAGCTCACAAAAACATAAATTGGAACCTTGGCAAATAATAACATATATATATTTATTTGGAAACTAAATTCCTTAATTTTGTATGGAGTGTGAGGGTCCCATTTTAAATGTTTTGATAACATAATTTTCTTAAATATTTCATCTCATAATAAATAGAGAACATCTTTCACATGTTAATTAGACATCAAAATAGGAAATATTATAGTTGTTGATGAAAAAATATTTTCCATAACATGTATACTCATTTGAATAAATGTTCTAAACATAATTTTTATTCCTTAAAAAAATTTCATTTCTATCTTATTTAATTTCTAATTTTTAATGGATATTTTCCTATTTAATATTTACTTAACTTAAAAAATAAACAAAAATTAATTAATTTTTAACAAGTTATTATATATTTTAAATCAAATTATTAATATAAAATTTAATATTTTGATTCCAATAAATTTTTATATTTGTACATGCAACACATAAATAGACCATTTTAAAAAAGTTGAATCATTATGTTTAAATTTTATTAAAGGATAAAATTTTATGAGTCATAGGTTTTAATGTGATAATTTATATTAACACTATAAAAATAATGTTATGCATCCTTAATAGAAATCCAAAGCCAAATTTTATTTGTTTATGTAATACATAAGATCAATTGTTTTAAAAAAATGTATTTTATTATTTTTAATTATGTGTGTGGAAAAAAATCAATTTACTATATTATATTAAAATCAATTGAGAAACAATATAATATATAAATGCTATGTGGCTTTCAAATAAATAATTTTTTTTTCAAATAAATTATCTTCCAAAAATAATATACCAAAAAACATTTTTTTATATAATTATTAATTCTATAAAATGTAAAACATCTTTTCCTCTGTTCATCATAACATATTTAATATGTATAGTTATAAATGTAAAACACCTCTTTGTAGAAGAAAATCTTTTATATTTGATTGAAAAAATTTTCTAAGAATAAATATTAACATTTTTATAATTTTCTAATCCAATAAGTCTTGTATTGATTTAGTATGGTGTTTATTGTGAAACAAGTTGTAGAAATAAATATTATTTTGATGAAAAATATATTCAACAAGACTAGTTTTTTTACATTCTATATCTATAATTATATTTTCCTCCCATTATATTAAACATTTCTCATGAATAGATCATATGTGTGTGTTTTTAACATATTCATGATGCAGGATATACCTTTTAATATGTCATATACCTTTATATCATAATATTTTTCATTTTACTAACCATTCTATATAAAATAATAATCACTCCTACAGTCATAAATAAAAAAAATATATATAAAATCATTCAATTTTGAAAGTAAATATTTGCAAAAACTATTTAAATTTATATTAAATAAAACCATAATGAAATAATATATTCATCAAAAAATTAACACTATAATTACTCCTAAAATTTCTAAACCATTAGATCATAAATTCATACAATAGTCAATATAATTGAAAAATTTAGAAAACAATTAGTAAAAATATCAGGGATCACATATTAATTAAATAAATAATCATTTAAAAGGCTATCAAATTTATTATATTCACTATTACAAAAATAATTCAACTCTTTATTTCAACAACATCATGATAATATAAATAATAAAATTTATTCATCACTCAATCAGGTGTTCTCTAATGGTAATCCCCCAAAATATAATATTATATTAAAATTGGTTATAAGTTTTATTGACACCATTAAATAAATTATTATAACCCATTACAATTTTTATATTAAAGAAAAATCAATATATGTTTAACATAATCCTCATAAAATTTGAATCACACCATAATTTCAGTGAAAATATCCATAAATAATCAAATATTTAAGAGTTTCAATATTTTAGTTATATAATGATTTCAACCCCATTACCAAAAGTATGAATATAAATGTCATTTTTTCCATCATTACAAGAGCATAACATGGTTTTAAATTAGTTCAATATGATCCACAATTAGGCAATAAGAAATAGTACTCCCTAGAGACGTATGAGTCACAAAATCAATTTCGCCATCTTGTTTCAGAAAACACTAAATTCGTGGATGATATTAGAATATTAAATATAATAATATGAAAACATAAATAAAAATATTTTATCCCCATGGACACATATTATTTTAACATATGATTCTATTAGTTCCACCTATGGCTATCATTTATAAATAATTGGTCATACATGTTTATTTACATCGAATAATATCTAAATTAATATGTAAATATCATAACCAATTGATTAATAATTTTTTGTTAGGCATATTGTTAGTTATACAATGAAAATACCCTATATATGTTGACATAGGTGTTTAGTTAGTCATTTGTTTTATAAAACATGTGGTAATCGTGTAAACACCAAATCATCCCCTTTTTAAGGTTATTACCCCTCAATACATATATATTGTAGTTAAAATCCAAGTGTTTTATCTATAGAATAATTTCATCTTATGGAAAACTACAAACAATAAAATTTACTATAATTATACGATGTTTTCATGAATGATGAATGATCATTTAAACGTATACCACTAGTGTTTAGTACTATTCTCCAAAAAAATCCACAAAATAATTATACACTATACTAATTACTACTATGTCATACCAGACCGTCAAAATTAGGAACAACGTTAATTTCACATTTATAAATTTATTTTTATACAATGATATATTATCCAATACTATACAAATAGAAATTTCACTTAGTATTACCTATCATAAGAGCATCACATAACATGAATAGTATTTCAGTGTAGTAAATTTGGGGACTAGTTAAATTTCCACAATTTTGTATATGATATTTTATGATTTCTTCATAATAAAACTATAATAAACATTTTTATAGGGTTGTTATAGTTTTTAATTATAATTTTTTACTTATTGAAACCGAGACATGTGAATGGGTTGCATTCATATTCAATATAAAAGTAAAAAATTTGAAAAAATAGGTAAATATCATTACTATGAATAATTTTTGAATATGGGTAAAATGAGGGTGGAAATTAATGTTATACCCAATAAATCACGGATTATAAATAAAAAAATAACGAAAATTAATGAATAAAATGAATATTGAAACATAGGTAAATAATCCTGATGCATGTTATAAGAAATCAAGACTCCTTTGAAATTTGGTATAAAATATAATGATTTTTTAGAGGATAGAAATGTATTAAAATATTCCATCATTGAAACCCACATTTTAAAAATGAAAAAAAACATACATTCTAAGATAGAAGAATAGAAATAAAAGTTTCACATGATATAATGAATAATTATGTTTTAAAATATAATGTATATCATTGGTGGGAATAAAAATTATTAAAAATTAGGGGAATATTTTATTTAATAGATGTGATTTATTATAAAAATGATTGAGATTATATGGGATGAAATTTATTAAGGAGGATTATATGATTCCAAAAATCAGTTTCCCATTAGAGAATTAAAATGAAACATTAAAAATCATCATATGATAGAAGAGACCAGTATTAGAATAAATAATTTTAATAATATGAAATTAAACTCATTATAAGGAGGAGAGTTTAAAAATATTTTAAACCTCTAGAATAGTCTAAATCAAAAGAAAATATAATGATAAAATGGGGTATGTGTCTTAAAATACCATTAATTACATGAATAAGGTTAAATAAATGCATTAGAAAGTAACAAAAATAACTAAATGATATCATGATGCATAATTTTAAATATGTCCCAAGAAAATAAATTTTAGACATAGATTCAATTTATTTCAATTACAGCACAGTTTTTCAAACTCTTGAATCCATTATAACCACCATAACAATAATAATCAAAAAATTTAGAGAATTATTCACTGATATATCATCTTATAAACATTATTTTCAATTATTATCATAAATGTGTATTAGTTAGTTATTATTTATTAACAATATATACCATGATTAATCATGATAGTTTGGAACTAGTTTTTTAATACAATCATTATTCATTATTATTCTGAAGAATATAATCATTACCAGATCATTGAAGTTAATTCAATTGAAATTTTATGATATCATATAATGTTTTATTTTTATTCTATAAATTTTAAACAGATTGTTTTTCTAGATGAAATCATAAACAATCAATTTTCAAGGATTTTTGTTCATGTGAATGGTGGTATAATAACTCATTAGTTTAATGATAATGATACCAATAAAAAACATAATTAAATGGATAATTTTATTTTTCATATAATATTTTCTCATTAATTATGTTCTAATTTTATTCAAATATGTTATTTAATGTCATTATTCATTTATGTTGATAGACCAACCAAAACCTCAACATATTATAATTAATTTATGATTGTAATATGGAATATAGTTCTTTATTAAATTGAATAATTATTTCTTAAAAATTAATATAATATTATATTATAATTTTAAATATTATTTTTATACTTTTTATTAAAATTATAAGTCTTGCCTGTGAAAAACATGATACATTACTTCACATTGATGGTAGTCTACACAGTGCCTGATTTAGATTTTCATATCACAAATAAGTATTAGAAATGAGAGTGAATTATAAATTTTAACTTCATTATTATAATTATATTGTATAAATATAATTTATTCTTAAATTACACCCTAATAATTAGTTAATTATTGTCTTTTTAATAAAATGGATGTTGTCACTTCATGGTTGATAAATTATTCAATATATAAAATTGGAACAATTTTAAATAGATTTTTATATAGAATAAAAAATAAAGTACTAAAATAATATCAGATTATTTATATTGAAACTACAATATTTTTTTCATAAAAGTATGATATATAGGAAATTATGTAAGGAAAATTATGTATTCATGTTGAAATCGTTGCATTTTCATTATAGGATTATTTGGAAATTTTGATTTTATGTTAATTTTTTCTTAGCATACGATCAAGGAAACAGAATAGTATTAAAATGGAATAAAAAAATATATATTTACGGGATAAAATGTATTTGGAGTTTTATGTATGGTGTGTTGGGAATTCACTTCTATAATTGGTGAGAATGAATTTTATGTAAACATTTCATCATAATATAAAATGGAAACATTTTTCCATTTCTGAAAAGACTCTAAATAGTTAATAAAGGATTGATGGATGAGAAAAGGTTAATAGTCACTTATCTATTCATTTGAACTTGTAATCTTTCCTTTTTTTCTTGATAATTCAAAATTTTCACATTAAATTACAATTGATTTAATGTGGCCGATAGTTTTTATCCATTTATGTACATTGGATTCCTAAAAATAAAATATACCAAAGAAAATAAATTATACATTATTATTTTAAAAAAGTTAACTTATTTTATCTAAATAATTATATTTATATAAATAAAACTATTTTATCATTTTCTCATATAAACGTGAAAGCCCATTATTATAAAAAACGAATTTATAAGATTTTAATTTATCTGTTGGGAATCATTTTCAAAAAATTTTATATTTTTGATATAAAATTATTTATTTTAAATAAAAAATGCGGCATTCACTTCAATCAAATAAAATGTATAACAATATATTTAATAAAAAAAATAAAAAATTATATTTTATGGGATGATACTAAGAAATCTCATAAAACATTCTTCATAGGTTATTTAATTTAATTGTATAATTTTTAAAATATATATAATAAATTATTAATTAGGAATTCATAAAATTAAAAGTTATCATAATATTCAGGGTTAATCATTCATTATTTTAAATTTACCAATTTTTGTAAAAGTGATACTTCTCACCATTTATTATAAAATCAATCAATTTAGGGAAAAATAAAATATTCAAATAATATCAATTTTTATTAGTCAATGTAAGTATTTAAATTTAATTTTTTAAAATAAAAATTAAAAAAAATAATGTTAACTTTAATCTTTATAGTCTACATATATTTGATAAACTATTTGTATTGAAAATTTACCATTTAAAAAATATGTAATAAATATCCTATTTTTTAAGAATTTATAATTGTTTAAAAAAAATTCTACAATTTTTTTTTCATCAAATAAATTTCATAACTTGTATTTTAGGGAATTTTTTTCGGTGATTCTCATGAAATAAGCTATAAAATGAATTATTAATTCATAAAAAATATAATAAATACCATAGAAATTATATATGAAATATGATTCATAATGGAGACTATATTGATGATGCTGTACCCATGGTGGAGGAGTGGGTTCATGACCATAGAATGCCTATGTGGGAATTTTAATCCATTACGATAATCACGGTGTAGGTGGTTGTTGTAACGCCCCGACCCTAGTTACCTAGAGTCGGTGCATTATTACATAACATCGGCATGATCATGAGAAAGATCAAGTCTCGAAAGACCGATTAGTTTAGTAGCTTTGGAATAACTAGATACATCCATAAATTTTTACATTACATCATAAAAAAATCATTTTGTCTTCATATCCCCTCATACTATCCCTGCAGGTCATTTATAAATTACTTCTTCATAATCCTGGGAAAAATAAAACATTCAAAGGGGTGAGCTCAGATGCTCAGTAAGGATAACATTATAGCAGAAGCTTTCATAAATAAGCATAAACACTTAAGGCAATTTATAACTAAAACAAAATCCTTTTAAACTTGAACTTCAGCATAAAATGGAAAAGTTAAAATGAAATAATGCCATTTACTTACTCACATGGATATTATACTAGTCGAATGATCACATGCAATATCAATAACCACTTTCATAATGATGGAATGCATAATGCCAGACTATCATAACCACATAGCCAAGGCCTCGTGCCAAGACTACAAATAAGATTTTTCCAAGGCCTTGTGCCAAGACACTAGTTTGTCTCATGAGACCTACCGATGCATCGAGGAGCTATAGTGGGCTCCACCCGTCACTTATTAAGTCTAATGAATTCCTCATATGAATAGGTTTAAGCATAAAATAAACATTCGTATTAAAACCAGCATACGAAATGTCAATACATTAACCACAAACCATGAATGGTATAAAAATAGAACATCCACAGTCAAACATAACTCATTTGATACAATATGGAAGATTTTATTATATCACATTAACCACAATCATGAATAATGAAGGATGTTGACATAGATGAAAATAATCATCATAACTATTTGAGAGAAATATCCCCCTTTTCTTGAAAACTTTTAAAAGTCACACTATTTGTCAAGAAGACATTCAAAAATAGATTTTTGATTCAAAGTGTCCCATACCACTTTGAAACTTTTAAAAGAATTTTTAATTTTAAAACTTTAATGTCCATATAAATAAATCCTTAAAACCATTTTTAAAACATGGACATTAATTAGCAAGATTTAGAAGAATAAGTCTTTAAAACATTTTAAAATGGTATTTTGGTTAGAGATTCTAACCAAAAGAGAGACACTTGAGTACAAATAATAAAGGTAATCAAAACTTTGTAATATAATGAGAATAAAGGGATTCATGATATACTATGTCAAAGTACATTATATACACCACATAAAAGTGATTTGGTGTATATCAATAAAGAAGTATCAATTGAATGTAAATTGAGATGAAATCTCTCATAAAGGCCATATCCATAGGTTAAGGATAAATCAACGACATAATTATGTGTGAAAAATATAAGTACACTAAATATAATTGGATATTCAGTGTAAAACAATCAAAGGATATTAACACATATTCTTGTAAAAACAACACCAATGAATTGGATGTTTAACTCAACAAATGGTGAATGAGTTAAAATTACTCTTATCAAATTCATATCAATGACTTGAGAATTACCAATGGAGTGATTATGTGTATCAAACATATATCCACAGGAAGGGGAGTGGAAATTATGACATAATCAAATGAATAGTGATTCCACACATAATCATGGAGTAATATAATCAATGAAATATGCGTAAAGCCAAATGAGTGGGAATTGAAATCTCAAATTCCCTTATCGATTAGGTAACATACGAAACATACACCCATGAAAGAAGTATCATACCATGATGATGTAAATACCCATAAATTAAAGTATATTACACAATGAATACAATCATGGGCAGTACACATACACCACATGCAATAATTAAGTGGTGATCAATGGAAATCTCACGAAATTAAAAGTGAGATAAGAAACCTCTTACCATGTTAATCAACTGAGTCATATGTCCAAAAGTTAATAACCACCAAATTATTTACAGAATAACATGAATATAAAGACAATCATGATAATATATATCAAATGGCCGTACAAAATACACCACTGTCAATAATTTAGTGGCGAACAATGGAAATCTCACGGAATTGAAAGTGAGATAAGAAAATCCCTTACCTTGAACTTTCCCTTAGTCGATGGTATGTTAACCTCCCGTATAATAATTAAAACATTGTTATTAAATTATACAATAATCATATACATCAATATGATATCATATATGATCTTTTAACATTTCTTTATTAATAATATCTTAGTATTATCGTCGTTTCGGGTGATAATCGATTCGTTCTTCTTAAATGTTTGGTTACGTAAGACATGTTTGTAATGGATAGATTATATCTTATTCATAATAAGAATGATATTAACATTATTTTTAACCCTAAAATTAGAATAATACTTGAATGGATACGATGGAGGATGGATCTCACCGTGTTCGTGGAGACGGTAGTCCGTACGTACGCACGAACGCTACTTCCATTTAATTTTTCATTTTAAAAGAATTGAATCCAAATGATACATAGGTATATTATTATTATAGTATAATATAATATTTTATATATGTTACTTATGTTCATTAACACCATTCTTTATATGTTCCATGTGTGGTATGAACGAGTCATATCATTTTAAGGGGGCGATAGTCCGCACTTCCTCAAATAAAATTATCGTATGTATATACAACATGAAACGAATAATGGTATGAAATAAAATGGAATTACAGAAGCTTATATATAAAATATGTATCATTAATATCACACTTAATTATAGTGCCATCATAATGGCCACCATTAGAGGTGGTAAGATGTATTTGAACAATCATCGTTTCGTGAGGCATTAGTTTTCCATTCACAGAAACATTATGTTCATCATCCATTAGATAGATGTGTGTGTATGTGTAGTTCGAATCCTTCATATAAAAACATCCTAGTATATTGAGGATACTTTTTTTGTTACAAAATAAAGGAAATAAAAAGAGTTTGGGGGTTGGAGAAGCAAAATAAATCAAAATAATTTAAGAGAAATCGTTACCTTTAATTTAGGTAACTCACTTTGGTTGGAACCAAATGACTTCTTGAAATGCTTTCTGCCTAAGGGGAAGCTTCAAGGAGGAGGAAAGGGATGTTGGGAGCTTATTTGGGTAGGTTTTGGACGAGTCAAGTGGCTTGAGAGGTGTGAGGAATGAGTAGAAGTGGTCTCCTTTTATAAGGGAGAGGAGGGGCTCTTTAGGAAAGAGTGAAAGTATTACTTTATAATATAATTATATTCGGTTTATAATGGTCCAAAAATCATTGAGGTCGAAGATAAGAAGACTAATATTCTAAATAAAATCAACCAATAAGAATTGGACAGGTTTTAGATAATATTTTAATCATTATAATCTTATTTATTTAAATGATTTATTAATGAGGTAAACATTGCATCATTATTGTGTCATTAATAATTTAAATTATTTGATGTCTAAAAATTATAAATAAAATATAATTATGTAGGAAATTTTTTTAGATTTCTAATGAATATTTATAATCGAAAATCCAACATGTATAACCCTATGTAAAAATTGTTCTTCTAAAAGATGTAAGCTTATGCCATTTTTATTTTTATTTTAACTTTATTAATATAATGTGTCCCTACCACATACAAGTGGCTCCAAGGGGTACCCAAATCGACCCAAGGATTCCCATGGTCGGGTATGTGTCCACAAATAAGGTTAGGACACGTTTTAGGGTAATTTTGTATTATTATAATATTATTTTTTAATCCTTATTTACCGGATTTACCCTTTAACCATGGTAAATAAAATATTTACCGCAGTAATTATTCAAAATGTGTAAAAATAAAAGTTACCTATTTACATAATTTGGACATCCTCATTCCAAATATGTAATTCATTTTTCCAAATTCAAAACACAGAAGTGGCAGAAATTAATTTAAAATTAATTCCCGTTGTTAAAATAAAAAGTGTGTTTTTAAGAGATAATAACTATCAAAAGATTGACACTTGTTTATGTCTGGTTTAATTGTGAAATTATGTCCAATGACAAACATTAAATTAAATGGTAAAAATATATTCTAAATATACTTTAAAACCACTCAAATTCATAATTTATCAATTTTAATTATTTTGATTAAAAAAGTTGTTTTTAATTAAAATTTAGTAATTTTCACTATTCATCAAAATATAAAAGTTATCCGAAAAGTACCAAAATTTACCCTAGGCTAATTTCGATATTCTGAATCCAAAAATGAAGTCCATTTTGAAATATAAAATATATATGATTTCAAAAAGTAGGTATTACTTTTCACAAAGGCTAGTTTAATTAGTTGTGGTGTGTGTTAGAACTCGAGGTTGCGTACAACACACGCTATCGCATTATTCGAAGGGAAACGTACCGTGGAAGATTGGGGTGTTACATTCTCCCCTCATTCAATAAATTGCGTCCTCACAATTTTTAAAATTTTTCTTGGGAATATAATGTAAAGTCCCACATCGGAAAAAGAGTCAATAAAACTATCACTTTAAAAGAAAGAAAGAGAGGTATAAGGGTCATCCAAGATAACCCATAATAGGATTCCATGTAAGAAAACATGGATATGGATGATAAACTAAGTGTCAAGTTCTGATGGAGAGGGATAGAAATCATGATCAGGAGAAATTTAACAATGAGAAAACCACAAACTTGTGTTGGGACAAACGACCATTAGTCTCCTAGTAGGAAAGTAAACGGAAAATATTTTTTTTTAATGTTACATTACATAAGGAAGAGGAATTCATTTATGATATTGACTAAGAACATTATGAGATATACTTACATTTTAAGTATATTTTCATTCTTTAATAAATTTCCACCACTAACTCAATTTTTTTTAAACGATGAGTATTCAAGAAGACTTGGTCACACTGGAAGAGCTAGAATAAACTTCTATAGAATCACATGATCCATGCAGGATAAACCATATATTTACATTGTCTTTGAAGATTAATCAAAACCAAAATGGTTAGTGAATGATGTAATGATCCCCCAAAAGGATATTCATTGAGATAAATATGCACTAATCTTAATTTCTAAAATAAACCAACAATACCCCAAAGTTAAATAGATACCATTCAATAACCAATTGTCCTTAAAATCCTTTAATATAATCCAAACTAATATTGAATCCCAAAACCTAGAAGAATTTGATTATGTAGTCTCCCATGTTACATTGTATCTCCAAATGACATCAAATACTCTTAAAGTCACATACTTAAAAGTAATTAACATTATCACATATTCTCTGTTATAGGTTAATCATTTCGATAAATAACCCAAATCACTATAAATCAACAATAAAAACGTAGATAAAAATCCACCATTACTCTACAAATGAAACCCCATTGTATTATATTTTCCTTGGGCATATAGTGTTCCCAAAAAAGCGAACATCTTCCAAAATAACATTTATCACTTAACCACCAAATCATTTTCCTATACCAAGGGTATTCATTTGATAAGACATAAGAACCCAAATCATCTTATTATTGATCAATAAAATCATTTAACAAAAAAATAGTCACACTAACCAGGGACTTCACGTAGTCCAGTGGTAGGCGATAAATCCCAATCGCACTTTGGTTGTGGGTTCGATTCCCACAGCTTTGTCCGACGCGACGGGTTGTCACACGGTCTACGTGTTGTCCTTTTTCAAAAACTATATTTTATAATATTACCAAAATGAGATAAATTCCTCAAAATAACATAATTTAACCACAAATGTTATATCATACTTTTCATTTTCATCCCAAATTATAATAAGTTATCATCTTCTCAAACCCCAATGATCATATAAAACCAAATGGTTATTTATACCTATATCCACAAGAGAAGAGACAATTCTTCCTCAAATATCATTCTCACATGGAAAACTGCGGGGTTACAAATACAAGAGAAAATTATTCCAAAGTAAACCCATCAACAAGGAGTGCTAATTTTTCTCCAACCATTTATTTCCACATAGCTTCTTCTTTGACCAAGAAAATATCCTATAGAATATGACATTTACTCGGGTAATGGCCAGGTCCCCTACATTTACGGCAAATGACTGTAAATGGACTCTTGGGACCATTTTTATCTTCTTCCATAGTACTCTTCATTTTTCTTCGGAAATTCTTCACTTTATGTCCTTCCTTCCCGCACGTAAAACATTTCGTTGTCCCATTGAGACACTTTCCTGGGTGTCTCTTTCCACATTTCCTGCATGATGAAAATTTAGGGTTCTTTTCTCTATGGTCTCCATTGCTGGAGCTCTTATCATTTATCACCTTTCTCTTCTTTGTTGAGTCTGAGAGTTGGTTAATATATATGTTGTTGATCATATTTTTGGAAAACTGATTTGGAATAAAGATGATATCTTTTACGCCTATCAACATTCCATTTTGTTTCTCATTTCCACCACCGTTCCCACCTTGTACATCATTCTCAAAGACACTATGACTTCCTTGGAATCCAGCCATTGACTAAAACCAGAAATCATTGTGTGAGTAATAGTAGTCGTAAAATCATTTAGAGATTAAAATGTCACCATATTCTCAATTTGAAACATATTAGTATTAACCAAGGTCATTTACTCTCATCTTATGTATATATTACTTAAATTGGTTTGTAAAGAAAATGTAAATTATCCTAAGCATATCCCCCGGGAGTGTCGTAACCAAGAGTGCAGCAAGGCCCGTTGTCGTGCACCAGTTCCCGTTTGAGTCTAGCTCAAAGCGGTGTTTTCAGGTTTTACCCCTAGTTACATCTGTGCCAGAGCCGCCTCTACCTGCTCGTATCCAGACAGGGATGTATTGCTCGGAAAACTCACAAAATCTCTACAATACCAAAATTCTAGGAAGTTCTTTTATACTAATCCTCAAAGTTCATCTTAGGTCTACGTGCTCTAATCAGAGTTTATCTAAATCTAGCTTACAAGGTTTGTACTAAACTTCCTCTGATACCAACTGTAACGCCCTGACCCTAGTTACCTAGAGTCGGTGCATTATTACATAACATTGGAATGATCATGAGAAAGATCAAGTCTCGAAAGACCGATTAGTTTAGTAGCCTTGGAATAACTAGATACATCCATAAATTTTTACATTACATCATAAAAAAAATCATCTTGTCTTCATATCCCCTCATATTATCCCTGCAGGTCATTCATAAATTACTTCTTCAAAATCCTGGGAAAAATAAAACATTCAAAGGGGTGAGCTCAGATGCTCAGTAAGGATAACATTATAGCAGAAGCTTTCATAAATAAGCATAAACACTTATGGAAATTTATAACTAAAACAAAAGCCTTTTAAACTTGAACTTCAGCATAAAATGGAAAAGTTAAAATGAAATAATTCCATTTACTTACTCACATGGATATTCTACTAGTAGAATGATCACATGAAATATCAATAACCACTTTCATAATGATGGAATGCATAATGCCAGACTATCATAACCACATATCCAAGGCCTCGTGCCAAGAATACAAATAAGATTTTGTCAAGGCCTAGTGCCAAGACACTAGTTTGTCTCATGAGACCTACCGATGCATCGAGGAGCTATAGCGGGCTCCACCCGTAACTTATTAAGTCCAATGCATTCCTCATATGAATAGGTTTAAGCATAAAATAAACATTCGTATTAAAACTAGCATACGAAATGTCAATACTTTAACCACAAACCATGAATGGTATAATAATAGAACATCCATAGTCAAACATAACTCATTTGATACAATATGGAAGATTTTATTATATCACATTAACCACAATCAGGAATAATGAAGGATGTTGACATAGATGAAAATAATCATCATAACTATTTGAGAGAAATATCCCCCTTTTCTTGAAAACTTTTAAAAGTCACACTATTTGTCAAGAAGACATTCAAAAATATATTTTTGAATCAAAGTGTCCCATACCACATTGAAACTTTTAAAAGTATTTTTAATTTTAAAACTTTAATGTCCATATAAATAAATCCTTAAAACCATTTTTAAATCATGGACATTAATGAGCAAGATTTAGAAGAATAAGTCTTTAAAACATTTTAAAATGGTATTTTGGTTAGAGATTCTAACCAAAAGAGAGACACTTGAGTACAAATAATTGAGGTAATCAAAACTTTGTAATATCATGAGAATAAAGGGATTCATGATATACTATGTCAAAGTACATTATATACACCACATAAAAGTGATTTGGTGTATATCAACAAAGAAGTCTCAATTGAATGTAAATTGAGATGAAATCTCTTATAAAGGACGTATCCTTAGGTTAAGGATAAATCAACGACATAATTATGTGTGAAAAATATAAATACACTAAATATAATTTTATATTAATTTTAAAAAAATCAAAGGATATTCACACATATTCTTGTAAAAACAACACCAATGAATTGGATGTTTAACTCAACAAATGGTGAATGAGTTAAAATTACTCTTATCAAATTCATATCAATGACTTGAGAATTACCAATGGAGTGATTATGTGTATCAAACGTATATCCACAGGAAGGGGAGTGGAAATTATGACATAATCAAATGAATAGTGATTCCACACATAATCATGGAGTAATATAATCAATGAAATATGCGTAAAGCCAAATGAGTGGGAATTGAAATCTCAAATTCCCTTATCGATTAGGTAACATACCAAACATACACCCATGAAAGAAGTATCCTACCATGATGATGTAAATACCCATAAATTAAATTATATTACACAATGAATACAATCATGGGCAGTACACATACACCACATGCAATAATTAAGTGTTGATCAATGGAAATCTCACGAAATTAAAAGTGAGATAAGAAACCCCTTACCACGTTAATCAACTGAGTCGTATGGCCAAAAGTTAATAACGACCAAATTATTTACAGAATAACATGAATATAAAGAGAATCATGATAATATATATCAAATGGCCGTACACAATACACCACTTTCTATAATTTAGTGGCGAACAATGGAAATCTCACAGAATTGAAAGTGAGATAAGAAAATCCCTTACCTTGAACTTTCCCTTAGTCGATGGAATGTTAACCTCCTGTATAATAATTAAAACATTGTTATTAAATTATACAATAATCATATACATCAATATGATATCATATATGTTCTTTTAACATTTCTTTATTAATAATATATTAGTATTATCGTCGTTTCGGGTGATAATCGATTCGTTCTTCTTAAATGTTTGGTTACGTAAGACATGTTTTTAATGGATAGATTATATCTTATTCATAATCAGAATGATATTAAAAATATTTTTAACCCTAAAATGAGAATAAGACTTGAATGGATACGATGGAGGATGGATCTCACCGTGTTCGTGGAGACGGTAGTCCGTACGTACGCACGAACGCTACTTCCATTTAATTTTTCATTTTAAAAGAATTGAATCCAAATGATACATAGGTATATTATTATTCCAGTATAATATAATATATTATATATGTTACTTATGTTCGTTAACACCATTCTTTATACGTTCCATTTGTGGTATGAACGAGTCATATCATTTTAAGGGGGCGGTAGTCCGCACTTCCTCAAATGAAATTATCGTATGTATATACAACATGAAACGAATAATGGTATGAAATAAAATGTAATTACAGAAGCTTATATATAAAATATGTATCATTAATATCACACTTAATTACAGTTCTATAATAATGGCCACCATGAGAGGTGTTAAGATGTATTTGAACAATCATCGTTTCGTGAGGCGTTAGTTTTCCATTCACAGAAACATTATGTTCATCATCCATTAGATGGAGGTGTGTGTATGGGTAGTTCGAATACTTCTTATAAAAACATCCTAGTATATTGAGGATACTTTTGTTGTTACAAAAGAAAGGAAATAAAAAGAGTTTGGGGGTTGGAGAAGAAAAATAAATGAAAATAATTTAAGAGAAATTGTTACCTTTAATTTAGGTAACTCACTTTGGTTGGAACCAAAGGACTTCTTGAAATGCTTTCTACCTAAGGGGATGTAACACCCGAGACTTTTATGTTATCATCAAAGGAATCTTTTTCTACACAACACTTGCTTGGCTTGCTTTACACGCAATCGCGACCTTCCTCGATAGCTTGCGTCGTACGCAATACCGAGTTTCACTAAACAACAATATGCTATTAAAACTAGCAGTTATGAATAGTAATAACCACTTTTTGAAATTTTATAAATTTTATTTTTCAAAATGGACTTCATTTTTGGACTCAGAATATCAAAATTAGCCTAGGGTGAAATTTTGGTATTTTTCTGAAAACATTCAATTTTTGATGAATAGTGAAACCACTAAGTGGTAGGTTAAAAACTGAATTTTGCATAAAACTTAATTTTACCGCTTCTGTGAATGGAATTTCAAAAATCCGAGAGACACGGTTAATATCAAGGACTAAAATGTGGTTCAATGAGATGAAAATAATTTTTTGGTGAATAGTAACTTTTTACTATTTTTACCGCGGTTAATAGTAAATAGGGTAACTAAGGGTAAATATGATATTAATATTACCCTAACACATGTCCTAATTCTATTGGACAAGTGTAATTCGACCAAAAACAAACTTAGGAATAAAATATGACCATTTAGGCCCACTTGGATTAGATTAGGATATTTATTATTAATTTATTTAAAGAAGGGTTAAAATAGTTAAAATCAAAGTTTAATAAGTAAATCATTTTTAATATAGGGTTATACATAAGATAAATTCGATTGTAAATATTCATTAGAAAGCTAAAAAGATTTCCTACATGATGGTATTTTATTTGTAATTTTTAGACATCAAATAATTTAATTTAATTATGACACAAAGATGATGCAGTAATTATCTTATTAATGAAATATTGAACAAATTGATAATATAAATACCAAAATAAATGTAATTTGAGACTTTTTATGAATTCCACTAATTTTCTAGGTTACTATGATATATTAGTAATGATTTAATTAACTTGGTTCGAACATATAATTCTGTTATGACTTTCACAAAAATCATATATCAAATAGTGTCAAAATTGACACAAAATAGTTTTTAAATCAAATATTATATTATTAATTGTTATTTTATTCCTAAAAATCTATGGTTCGGCCAAATGACTTAGATAAGGATATATATATTAATAATAAACAATTTGGGGTTCGTTTGGCATATTATAGTAAGTGTATTAACCATATAGTGAAAGAAAACAAAAAGACACGGTAAAAGTTAAATTAATTAACTTAGAGTTAAATCTAATTGATAAGGTTAAAATAATACCCTAAACTTGTCTAAATCCTATTGGTTGATAGGATTTCGACCCATCCCCACTTTAGCTTCGAAATAAGACCCTTTGGAACCATTATAAACCGATTTTGACTTTAATATAAAATAATATTTTGAGATATTCCTAAGGTGCCCCTCTCCTCCCTTATAAAAGGGCACCTCCTCCCCCTCCTCCTCACACCAATTTGAGCACTCAAGCTCGGCCAACCCCTGCCATTTTCTCCTCTCCACTTCCCTAGAATAATCCTATAGGTCCTGGTCTTCTCCAAAGACCAATCTAAGTTCCTTAAGTGGAGGATTCAAAGAGGCGTTCCAAAGAAGAGGTAATATCCATTACCGATCTTTTCAATTTCATTCTTCTTCAACTTCTTCTTCTTTAGTTGTTTCATGATAAAGTAATAACATCAGTATTACTTACATACTGATATGTTATTATAAATATGAAACAACCCTAATTCACCTTCTATCCATCCTACGGAAAAAATGAAATCACCGCGCGTGCGTACGTACGGAATACCGTCTCCACGCCGTGGTGTAATCTATTTTCCACCATCACCTTACAAGGATGGGTATAATGGTGTAATGAGTAACTACATATGATTATTATGAAGTAATATTGATACTGAAATAATATATATATACTCCAATACAATTCCACGATCATAGGAACGATATCATCACTCGTGCGTACGTACGGAATACCGTCTCCACGATGTGATGCGACTCGTTCTACATGATCTTCATTTCATAATGATTATATAAATGAATTGAATGAATGAATATGGTATATAATACACTAATACCATTCTGGAAATGAATTATATATAACCTAAAGATAAGAATAAGAATTTATTCGACAAAACACGCATAAGAACAAAAAGTTATAAAGACCCGAGTAACAAGTAACAATGAAATATTACTAACAAGAAGCTAATAATATGACCATATATGATATCATATAAATATGTATGATTCTGGAATAAGTCAATAACATTATTTAAACCATTATACAGGAGCTTCGGACACGTACAAAGCAAATTGGACCTAAGGTAAGGGAAATATCACAATCTCATTTTTATCCGAGATTGTTTATTCGTAAGTATTTACTGGGGTGTATTTTATCATCCACATCCATGTTCCCTCAATATGAAATATTGTTTCCATCCACTTGCAATAGTTTAAATCCAATTTTACCCTTAGGTGAGTTTTTAGTAAAGAATATGAAAGGAATCTTTTGTCGTTTTTCCGTACGAGGTACTTTTTGACTTTTCCGACAAAAGTACGAAGAATGTTTTTTTTAACTTATACGGCATGAATGGATTTTTAAAACATTATTTCCAAGAAGCTTCCTTTACAAGTTTTCAAGTTTATTTTTAATCAACTTCTTTTATTTTAAAGTTGTATGACATGTTATGAAAGGAAAATTGTTTTTGAAGAAGAAAGGATATTTTCCTCAAGAATTCAATACAAGTGTTTTATCAAAATTATTTTCCATCTATAATAATAAAGGGTTCTGTTTCTATCCATATTTTTACATTGGTTTGACTATGTTGTGATGGAATTATGTTTATGAATTCCTTTATCATATATGAATTGATTTATGATGTCATGATGTTTCAAGAATCCCATTTTTGTTATATGTGTTATGCGATGATGTATGTTTTATGATTATGTGGCACACATAAGAAAGGATTCATTATAAGATGGGTGGGACCTATATCTCCCTCCAATGCATTGGGTAAAGATTTTATATCTCATGAGATAGGCATGGCTGGAACGGAAGGTTATTTCAGTTCAGTAATACAGGACTGAAACGAGGAGTGAACTCGGTTCAGAAAGGGACTTTGTCCACTAAGATAGTCTTGGCAATGAGTCATGACTAACAAGAAATGATTTTCCATGATTATGTGTGCATGCCACAAAGTTTCAAGTTTTATGTTATGATTATGGGGATCTCATTTTCACTTCTATGATTTATTCCATGTTAAGATATTATGATCTCTTTTGCAGGTTTTGATCTTCATAAAGATATGATATGATTTTTATTTCCTTTATTTGCCCTTGCTGAGCATTTGAGCTCACCCTTTTATGTTTTCTTTTCCCCAGGTCAGGAAGATGGATATTAAATTGAATATGCTAAAAGGGACCCTAGATATGATGAAATAAACGGGAGATACTGTAGAAGATTTATGAACCAGTTGTTTATGTTTCCCAGTTTCTAAAGACACTATACCTATACGGTCCTTTGTGGTTTTGTCATATGTTGTAATAAGTGTGCTTCAATTTTGAAGTATTAACAATGTATGTAAAGTATGGGTCGTTATAGTTGGTATCAGAGGAATGGTATAGTCAACCTTTGGAAACTAGGATGTGAAAGCCTTAGTAAGAACCCAAAGGATAAGTCTAAGCATAGAACACAATCTTAGTGTTTTAGAAATGGCCTTGAATAACCTAGGATAAGACCTTAAGCATGAAAATTTTATTCTTGAATTATGTGGTTTCCTATTATAATTAGTGTTGTTCACACTATTCTTCTTGGTTTTAGTCAATGGCTGGAACCCGAAGGAACCGTGTTAATGCGGAATGCGATGGGCAATGCAATGATTGTCCCCCTGAGCAACCAAACGATATGGGAGCTGGAATGCAAAATCTTGTAGCCATGCTCACACAACTTTCTCAAGCTATGAATCATGCAGGATTTCCAAACGAGCAAAGGAGGGAGCAACATTCTGTTGAATCCTTCATGAGGCAGCGTCCACCTTCTTTCAGCGGGTCTACTGATCCATTAGTTGCTGAACAATGGATTAGTACTACTGAAAAGATATTTTCAGTTCTTCAATGTTCTGAGCATGATAAAGTCATCCTAGCAGTGTATCGTTTGGAAGGAGATGCTGATCAATGGTGGAATCTTGTTAAGAATACGAGGCAAAGGGATGAAATTGAGTCTATGGAATGGGACGAGTTCAAGAACTTATTTTTCAATAAGTACTTCCCTCGTATTCTCCGAACAAAGATGGAGAAAGAGTTCCTTGAACTGAAGCAAAGGGATGATGAATCTGTTAGTACCTATGAAGCAAATTTTACAAGACTTGCAAGGTACGCTTCTGGTATTATTATCCAACCTGAGAGTAAGATCGATCGATTCTTTAGTGGCTTAAAACCAAGTCTTCGAAGGGCGTTAGCCATAAGGGACTTCAATAGCTACGAGGAAATCGTTCGATGTGCTCTCAAAGTCGAGATGGAGATTGGAGTAACCCATCAGTCACATGGGTTTGATAAGAAGAGGAAGATGGAATTCAAAGAAAAATCTAAAGAGCACACGGAAAAGAAGATGAACTTTCCCTTATGCTCAAAGTGTGGAAAGAAACATGGAGGGAGTTGTCTTAAAGGGACAAGTAAATGTTTTAAATGTGGAAAGGAAGGTCATCGGGCATTTGAATGCCGTGATAATGGGAAGAAGATGTCTAATGACGCAAACAAAGGAAGGGATACACAGAATGAACCTACAACACTTCAATGTTTCAAGTGCAAGGAGATGGGGCATTATGCCAATCAATGCCCAAATCCAAGGGTTGATGATGATGGTCGACGTCAACAAACTCTTAAGGCTAAAGACAAAGGAAAGTCACATGCAATTTCTATCAGCGAGGTGGAGTACGATAACGATGTGGTGAAAGGTACACTTACCACCCACTCTAAAGTAGCAAATGTTTTATTTGATTCTGGATCCACCCACTATTTTATTTCTGAAAAATTTTCTAAGGGTATCACCGTATTACCTCAACAATTAGATGTTGAGTTAGCTGTGACAACACCTAATGGCACATCAATCGCATCAGAAGTTTATAATTCTTCTCCGATCGAAGTTTGTGGGAAAGTGCTTCCTGCAAATCTTGTGATCCTTCCTTTAGTGGAATTTGATGTGATTCTTGGCATGGATTGGCTTTCTCTACATAGAGCTCATATCGATTTCCAAAGAAGGGAAGTCACATTTCATATTCCAGATCAATCTACGATCGTCTATCAATGCAAGGATGAACATAACCTTCCAGTGGAAATTTCTTCCATCTTATGGGTATTGATTCCACTAAATGAAGGTTATTTATCTCAAATGGTTGGTGAGAAACTCACGATTAAGAATATGCCCATTGTACGGGAGTTTGATGATGTCTTTCCGGAGGAATTACCGGGTCTTCCACCAAATCGTGAAGTTGAGTTTTCAATAGAACTCGTACCGGGTGCTTTGCCTATTTCAAAGACACCTTATAGAATGGCCCCAATTGAGTTGCAGGAATTGAAGAAGCAACTCCAAGAGAATCTTGATAAGGGATTCATACGCCCTAGTGCGTCACCTTGGGGAGCACCTGTTCTATTTGTTAAGAAGAAAGATGGATCAATGAGACTCTGCATTGATTATCGAGAACTTAACAAGATCACTATCAAGAACAAATATCCTCTCCCACGCATTGATGACTTATTTGACCAACTACGCGGAGCTCAATACTTTTCCAAGATTGATCTTCGTTCAGGGTATCATCAATTAAGGGTCAAAAGGGAGGATATACCAAAGACGGCTTTCCGTACAAGGTATGGACACTATGAATTTATAGTGATGCCATTTGGTCTTACTAATGCCCCTGCTATCTTCATGGATCTAATGAATAGAGTCTTTAGAGACTATCTTGATCAATTTGTGGTAGTCTTTATAGACGATATTCTTGTCTATTCAAAGAGCAAGGAAGAGCATGAAGATCACTTGAGAATTATATTGAAGACCCTGAGAAAGGAGAAGCTTTATGCCAAATTTACCAAGTGTGAATTTTGGCTTCAAAAAGTTGCATTTTTGGGTCATATAATCTCAAAAGAGGGGATATCTGTGGATCCAGCAAAAACTGAGGTTATAGAAAGATGGTCAAGACCAACAACAGTAACTGAGATCCGAAGTTTTCTTGGTTTGGCTGGATATTATCGACGTTTTGTAAAAGATTTTTCACGATTATCTAATCCACTCACCAAGTTGACTCGGAAAGGAGTTAAGTTTGTCTGGACAGAGGAATGTGAAGAGAATTTCAAGGAGTTGAAAAGAAGGTTATCCAGTGCACCTGTGCTCACACTGCCTTGTAGTGGAGAAAGGTTTGTGATCTACAGTGATGCATCCAAGAAGGGATTGGGGTGTGTTCTTATGCAAAATGATATGGTGATAGCTTATGCCTCACGACAGTTGAAAATCCATGAGCAAAATTACCCAACACATGATTTGGAGTTGGCTGCAGTAATCTTTGCATTAAAGATTTGGAGGCATTACCTTTATGGTGAAAGGTGTGATATTTATACTGATCATAAAAGTTTAAAGTATATTTTCACACAAAAGGAGTTGAATATGCGTCAAAGAAGATGGTTGGAGCTGATTAAGGATTATGACTGCTCAATCCATTACCACCCTGGGAAAGCAAACAAGGTGGCAGATGCATTAAGTCGACAAGACCATGCTAGTTTATCCATGATGAGGATCACAAAAGATCCAATATTTATGGATTTACAAAGGATGGATCTTGGAATTATAATGGAAAGGGAAAAATCTTATCTTTCCCAAATGAATGTTCAACCATCTATACATGTGAAGATTAAAGAGGCACAGAAAGAAGATGTCGAGTTACAAAAGAAGGTGAAAAATGTTCCTGAATTCAACCTTGATTGTGATGGGATAATAAAGTTCAGGAATCGGGTTTGCGTTCCTCCCATCCCCGAATTAAAGAATGAGCTGCTGGATGAGGCTCATAGTTCATCATTCTCTATTCATCCTGGAAGCACGAAGATGTATAGGGACCTGAAAGAGTACTTCTGGTGGGATGGCATGAAAAGAGATGTTGCTGAGTATGTCTCTCGATGCTTGATTTGTCAACAAGTTAAAGCTGAGAGACAGAAGTCTAAGGGGATGTTACAACCATTACCCATACCCGAATGGAAATGGGAAAACATCACTATGGACTTTGTCACAGGACTTCCTAAAACATCCAAAGGCAATAATGCTATCTGGGTCATAGTTGATCGTCTTACAAAGTCTGCACACTTCATTGCTATTAGAGAGGATTTCTCTCTAGATCAGCTTGCCAGGATATATGTAAAGGAAGTGGTAAGATTGCATGGAGTACCACTTTCTATTATATCTGATCGAGATCCGAGATTTACCTCGAAGTTCTGGCGAAGTCTTCAGCATACTCTGGATACAGAGTTGAGTTTCAGCACTGCTTATCATCCCCAGACAGACGGTCAGTCTGAGAGAACAATTCAAACCCTAGAAGATATGTTGAGAGCTTGCTCTATGGATTTGAAAGGAGGTTGGGATCAACACCTACCTTTGGTGGAATTTTCTTATAATAATAGCTTTCACTCCAGTATTCAGATGGCTCCTTATGAAGCTCTCTATGGAAAGAAATGCAGGACTCCAACTTGCTGGGATGAAGTTGGGGAAAGAAAGCTATTAGGACCTGATCTCGTTGATGAAATGGCAGAAAAGGTTAGATCTATTCAACAACACATAAGAGCAGCTCAGAGTCGACAGAAAAGTTATGCCGACAACCGAAGAAAAGACCTAGAGTTTGAAGTGGGCGATAAAGTGTTCTTACGAAT
Organism: Viscum album; assembly: GCA_963277665.1. NCBI lineage: Eukaryota > Viridiplantae > Streptophyta > Magnoliopsida > Santalales > Viscaceae > Viscum > Viscum album. The sequence continues at coordinate 555,040,788 of OY728141.1, forward strand.
ATCTCCCTGGAAGAGGGTTATGAGATTTGGAAAGAAGGGGAAGTTGAGCCCTAGATATATCGGTCCTTTTGAAATACTGGATCGTGTTGGGAAGGTAGCTTACCGATTGGCGCTTCCACCGAATCTCTCTCAAGTTCACGATGTGTTCCACGTATCTCTCCTGAGAAAGTACATACCAGATCCTTCACATGTACTCAGCTCAGAAGTTGTACCGCTGGAGCAAGATCTTTCTTATGAAGAACAGCCGATAGAGATTCTAGATCGTAGCGAAAAAGTCCTACGAAACAAGATCACTCGCTTGGTGAAAGTTTTATGGAGAAACCACCAACTTGAAGAAGCTACATGGGAGCTTGAGGATATGATGAGGGAGAAGTATCCTCATTTGTTTGTTGCAAAGTGACGAATTTCGAGGGCGAAATTCTTTTTAAGGGGGGTAGAATGTAACACCCGAGACTTTTATGTTATCATCAAAGGAATCTTTTTCTACACAACACTTGCTTGGCTTGCTTTACACGCAATCGCGACCTTCCTCGATAGCTTGCGTCGTACGCAATACCGAGTTTCACTAAACAACAATATGCTATTAAAACTAGCAGTTATGAATAGTAATAACCACTTTTTGAAATTTTATAAATTTTATTTTTCAAAATGGACTTCATTTTTGAACTCAGAATATCGAAATTAGCCTAGGGTGAAATTTTGGAATTTTTCTGAAAACTTTCAATTTTTGATGAATAGTGAAACCACTAAGTGGTAGGTTAAAAACTGAATTTTGCATAAAACTTAATTTTACCGCTTCTGTGAATGGAATTTCAAAAATCCAAGAGACACGGTTAATATCAAGGACTAAAATGTGGTTCAATGAGATGAAAATAATTTTTTGGTGAATAGTAACTTTTTACTATTTTTACCGCGGTTAATAGTAAATAGGGTAACTAAGGGTAAATATGATATTAATATTACCCTAACACATGTCCTAATTCTATTGGACAAGTGTAATTCGACCAAAAACAAACTTAGGAATAAAATATGACCATTTAGGCCCACTTGGATTAGATTAGGATATTTATTATTAATTTATTTAAAGAAGGGTTAAAATAGTTAAAATCAAAGTTTAATAAGTAAATCATTTTTAATATAGGGTTATACATAAGATAAATTCGATTGTAAATATTAATTAGAAAGCTAAAAAGATTTCCTACATGATGGTATTTTATTTGTAATTTTTAGACATCAAATAATTTAATTTAATTATGACACAAAGATGATGCAGTAATTATCTTATTAATGAAATATTGAACAAATTGATAATATAAATACCAAAATAAATGTAATTTGAGACTTTTTATGAATTCCACAAATTTCTAGGTTACTATGATATATTAGTAATGATTTAATTAACTTGGTTCGAACATATAATTCTGTTATGACTTTCACAAAAATCATATATCAAATAGTGTCAAAATTGACACAAAATAGTTTTTAAATCAAATATTATATTATTAATTGTTATTTTATTCCTAAAAATCTATGGTTCGGCCAAATGACTTAGATAAGGATATATATATTAATAATAAACAATTTGGGGTTCGTTTGGCATGTTATAGTAAGTGTATTAACCATATAGTGAAAGAAAACAAAAAGACACGGTAAAAGTTAAATTAATTAACTTAGAGTTAAATCTAATTGATAAGGTTAAAATAATACCCTAAACTTGTCTAAATCCTATTGTTTGATAGGATTTCGACCCATCCCCACTTTAGCTTCGAAATAAGACCCTTTGGAACCATTATAAACCGATTTTGACTTTAATATAAAATAATATTTTGAGATATTCCTAAGGTGCCCCTCTCCTCCCTTATAAAAGGGCACCTCCTCCCCCTCCTCCTCACACCAATTTGAGCACTCAAGCTCGGCCAACCCCTGCCATTTTCTCCTCTCCACTTCCCTAGAATAATCCTAGAGGTCCTGGTTTTCTCCAAAGACCAATCTAAGTTCCTTAAGTGGAGGATTCAAAGAGGCGTTCCAAAGAAGAGGTAATATCCATTACCGATCTTTTCAATTTCATTCTTCTTCAACTTCTTCTTCTTTAGTTGTTTCATGATAAAGTAATAACATCAGTATTACTTACATACTGATATGTTATTATAAATATGAAACAACCCTAATTCACCTTCTATCCATCCTACAGAAAAAATGAAATCACCGCGCGTGCGTACGTACGGAATACCGTCTCCACGCCGTGGTGTAATCTATTTTCCACCGTCACCTTACAAGGATGGGTATAATGGTGTAATGAGTAACTACATATGATTATTATGAAGTAATATTGATACTGAAATAATATATATATACTCCAATACAATTCCACGATCATAGGAACGATATCATCACTCGTGCGTACGTACGGAATACCGTCTCCACGATGTGATGCGACTCGTTCTACATGATCTTCATTTCATAATGATTATATAAATGAATTGAATGAATGAATATGGTATATAATACACTAATACCATTCTGGAAATGAATTATATATAACCTAAAGATAAGAATAAGAATTTATTCGACAAAACACGCATAAGAACAAAAAGTTATAAAGACCCGAGTAACAAGTAACAATGAAATATTACTAACAAGAAGCTAATAATATGACCATATATGATATCATATAAATATGTATGATTCTGGAATAAGTCAATAACATTATTTAAACCATTATACAGGAGCTTCGGACACGTACAAAGCAAATTGGACCTAAGGTAAGGGAAATATCACAATCTCATTTTTATCCGAGATTGTTTATTCGTAAGTATTTACTGGGGTGTATTTTATCATCCACATCCATGTTCCCTCAATATGAAATATTGTTTCCATCCACTTGCAATAGTTTAAATCCAATTTTACCCTTAGGTGAGTTTTTAGTAAAGAATATGAAAGGAATCTTTTGTCGTTTTTCCGTACGAGGTACTTTTTGACTTTTCCGACAAAAGTACGAAGAATGTTTTTTTTTAACTTATACGGCATGAATGGATTTTTAAAACATTATTTCCAAGAAGCTTCCTTTACAAGTTTTCAAGTTTATTTTTAATCAACTTCTTTTATTTTAAAGTTGTATGACATGTTATGAAAGGAAAATTGTTTTTGAAGAAGAAAGGATATTTTCCTCAAGAATTCAATACAAGTGTTTTATCAAAATTATTTTCCATCTAAGATAATAAAGGGTTCTGTTTCTATCCATATTTTTACATTGGTTTGACTATGTTGTGATGGAATTATGTTTATGAATTCCTTTATCATATATGAATTGATTTATGATGTCATGATGTTTCAAGAATCCCATTTTTGTTATATGTGTTATGCGATGATGTATGTTTTATGATTATGTGGCACACATAAGAAAGGATTCATTATAAGATGGGTGGGACCTATATCTCCCTCCAATGCATTGGGTAAAGATTTTATATCTCATGAGATAGGCATGGCTGGAACGGAAGGTTATTTCGGTTCAGTAATACAGGACTGAAACGAGGAGTGAACTCGGTTCAGAAAGGGACTTTGTCCACTAAGATAGTCTTGGCAATGAGTCATGACTAACAAGAAATGATTTTCCATGATTATGTGTGCATGCCACAAAGTTTCAAGTTTTATGTTATGATTATGGGGATCTCATTTTCACTTCTATGATTTATTCCATGTTAAGATATTATGATCTCTTTTGCAGGTTTTGATCTTCATAAAGATATGATATGATTTTTATTTCCTTTATTTGCCCTTGCTGAGCATTTGAGCTCACCCTTTTATGTTTTCTTTTCCCCAGGTCAGGAAGATGGATATTAAATTGAATATGCTAAAAGGGACCCTAGATATGATGAAATAAACGGGAGATACTGTAGAAGATTTATGAACCAGTTGTTTATGTTTCCCAGTTTCTAAAGACACTATACCTATACGGTCCTTTGTGGTTTTGTCATATGTTGTAATAAGTGTGCTTCAATTTTGAAGTATTAACAATGTATGTAAAGTATGGGTCGTTATAGGGGAAGCTTCAAGGAGGAGGAGAGGTATGTGGGGAGCTTATTTTGGCAGGTTTTGGACGAGCCAAGTGGCTTGAGAGGTGTGAGAAATGAGTAGAAGTGGTCTCCGTTTATAAGGGAGAGGAGGGGCTCTTTTGGAAAGAGTGAAAGTATTACTTTATAATATAATTATATTCGGTTTATAATGGTCCAAAAATCATTGAGGTCGAATATAATATGAATCATATTCTAAATAAAATCAACTAATAAGAATTGTACAGGTTTTAGATAATATTTTAATCATTATAATCTTATTTATTTAAATGATTTATTAATGAGGTACACATTGCAGCATTATTGTGTCATTAATAATTTACATTATTTGATGTCTAAAAATTATAAATAAAATATAATTATGTAGGAAATCTTTTTATCTTTCTAATTAATATTTATAATCGAAAATATAACATGTATAACCCTATGTAAAAATTGTTCTTCTAAAAGATGTAAGCTTATGCCATTTTTATTTTTATTTTAACATTATTAATATAATGTGTCCCTACCACATACAAGTGGCTCCAAGGGGTCCCCAAATCGACCCAAGGATGCCAATGGTCAGTTATGTGTCCACCAATAAGGTTAGGACACGTTTTAGTGTAATTTTGTATTATTATAATATTATCTTTTAACCCTTATTTACCGGATTTACCCTTTAACCATGGTAAATAAAATATTTACCACAGTAATTATTCAAAATGTGTAAAAATAAAAGTTACCTATTTACATAATTTGGAAATCTTGATTCCAAATATGTAATCCATTTTTCCAAATTCAAAACACAGAAGTGACAGAAATTAATTTAAAATTAATTCCCGTTGTTAAAATAAAAAGCGTGTTTTTAAGAGATAATAACTATCAAAAGATTGACACTTGTTTATGTCTGGTTTAATTGTGAAATTATGTCCAATGACAAAAATTAAATTAAATGGTAAAAATATATTCTTAATATACTTTAAAACCAATCAAATTCATAATTTATCAATATTAATTATTTTGATTAAAAAAGTTGTTTTTAATTAAAATTTAGTAATTTTCACTATTCATCAAAATATAAAAGTTATCCGAAAAGTACCAAAATTTCACCCTAGGCTAATTTCGATATTCTCAATCCAAAAATGAAGTCCATTTTGAAATATAAAATATATATGATTTCATAAAGTAGGTATTACTATTCAAAATGGCTAGTTTAATTAGTTGTGGTGTGTGTTAGAACTTGAGGTTGCGTACAACACACGCTATCACATTATTCGAAGGGAAACGTACCGTGGAAGTTTGGGGTGTTACAGTTGTTATTCTATTTTAGTCATTTAAAGTGAAATTAATAAAATATATTTTTCATTTATTATATAGATTGGAATGGAATTATACATCACCAAACTTCTGACAATGTTTGTATTATTATTTTTTCATAGGGATAATCATTTTGATTAATGTGGTATTAAATCATGCATCATCCTCCCAAAATTGGATTTTAATGGTTGATTCTAATGGAAAATTGGCTCTATGTGAGTGGTTGATAATCCTATCATGAGAGTACATGGAGGTATAAATATATTGAACCCTAGAGTCTATAGTTTTCCATGACTACTATCATGTATTATTTCATAAAGTATTTATTACTTCCTTATGAATAGTGATGTTTGTAAGATGTGACATCTTAGGGATATATAAGATACCCAAATGGAAAATGAGATATGGATATAGGTTTAGTGAGTTAGTGCCTATGATGAACATGGGTAAACCATGAGATTGGTTAATTGGAGTAATGTTTCATTAGGATTAAAATTATGTTTATGTTTTTAGTTTAGGGATCAATACATGAGAGGTGATATATAGGTTATAGTTTTCTATGTTGATAGAATTTCTCTTCTTGAGTTTAATAAACATTAGGGATAGTGGTTTCATATCGATAATGGTTTTTTAAGGTAAATACCAGTCAACTGGATAGACCGATCCCTTTGTTAATTGATTTCAAGAGTGTATAGTGAGAGATTCAATACAGTTTTTGATATTGGATGATTCAATCTTTCAATCGTACATATGATTAATCACGGTACTAGTGACATTCCTGATTTAAATGACGAGTTCATATAGTTGTACTGTAGTGTTGAAACTGACATGGAATTTTAGAATTTCTATAGTGTAACTTCCATGAGCCAGGATATATATGTAATATAATTTCATGACCCCTCCCACAAAAAGAACACAGCTAGATTGACAATGAAATGAATGAAATAATTATATCTAAATTCGCCTCTAATATTACAGGGGATTGTGGTAATAACAAAAGGAATATTAGAACTAAAAATTATAGGAACTAATGTATAAAATAAAATAAAAAATGTGAGATAATATAGGCACCAATTATCTGAATTTCATAAATTTAAAATAATGATCCAATATAAAATCAGAAAATGTCCAATAACTAAAACAACTAAAAAAATAAATTATTAGAACTAAAACATAAACTCATCAGTGACCATAAAACCTAAATATATCATGATAAACTCACAATCTATTAATATCAAATATGGAATCCAATCTCATTCAATCGATCTGAAAACGATTTTATATATCTAAAGTTGAGGATAAAAGGTATACTCAAAGGGATCAACCTCAAACCCATTCCTGAAAAAGATAAATCATTGAAAATAATATTGACGAAAAACCGAAGATAATTAATCACCTACTATTTTATACGAAATTCCCATTATTTCTATGTCTATATTTTAGCATATACTAAATTTAAGATATCATAATATATAAATAATTAATTAGTACCCCAAAATAACTTCCCAATTTTTTTTGACACATCCCAATTATTATACATCCTATGAAATCCATCATGAAATGAATCTAGACTAAAAAACATAGGACAAATTATTATTACATGAAAATCATTGATCTCATTATCTCGTCATCAATTTCCACATATATAGATAGTAATTTAGTTTTTTCTAAGAGCCAACATATCCCTTATGACATGTATCATATATCAATTATTACACCTCAAGACATCCTAGCCCATAAATCGAGTAATGTTCCATAATCCATCCTATCCAACAAAACCGTAACAATAAAATATGTAGGATAACATATTCGTAGGTTATTGTGTGTGAAAAAACAAAATCCCTCACATAACTATATGAAAATATATTTATATGATAATAATCATGCATACTGTAATAACACTACAATGATAAGATAGTGGGGGTAGATGGGGTATACATTTACCCATACCTCCATAATATGGATGTTAGGGAAAAATCATCCCATATTCCTCTGTTCATTAGTTTCCTTATTGGCACTGGGGGACTCGAAATGAAATCGTAAAAAATATATGATTTAAGATACCTCACAACAAAATTAGAGGAAATAAAAAAGTCTTAGTCTCAAATATCATTATCATGTCTTATACATGATGTTTCCACTACTAAGAACAAGATATCCTATAACCACAAATCCATTTAAGAGTAAATTCAATTACTATACTATTTTATCATTTGACATTCTGTTAATTACTTCATTTGAAATTAATTATACTAATTCCAAACAAAAATTTTAAATGTTAATTTTGATTTCCATATTATCTTGGCAATATCCAACCAAGTAGGATTTTTTTAAAAAATATATTATCCTTATATGATTATAAACATCGACCAAAAAGAAAAATTATTTTTCAGTTCTAATTAATATTATTCAATATTAATAGTTATTCCTTGACACATCCCATGAAACCCATAAAATTATGCATAACCAATCATAGAGAACTACCTCGTGTGGTGGGGAATGGAATGAATATAAAAAAACCACCCAACAATCCAAGCCATAATAAGGATATTATCATGAAATCATCCAATCATTATGAAAAAAAGAGTAATCCCATTATTAACCAGTTCAATCAAACAGTCTTCTATTTGATTCACCATCTTGTATATCACTGCTCATCACACCTTCAGACTCCTTAACTACTATCATAAAACTGGGAATCCAAGACGATATCATGTCAACCAATGACCATTTAATGATCACATCATATAGTATTCCAAGGATCACGTACATTGTACACATAAAGAAAAAAACAAAAAATATGGAAAATAGAGTATCCTTTATATAATGAAACATCTATCCATTATACAAAAAGGGATTTCATGAATCAAAACATTAATCTTCTTGAAAAAAACTTGTTTTATTGTATTCTAAATTAACAAATAAATTAAATAAAAGTGAACCCTATTAGCAATACATCATTTATAATAATCTATCTAATAATTTAAACATTTTCCCTATAACAAATTGTATTTTCATCAAATTGGAGAGTAATAATTATAACATAACATTACTTTTATTATTATTCAAACCAAAAACTAGAGATTTAATTTTTTTTGAAATTTTCATCATCATATAGAAAAAAAATTTAAATAATTGTGCACCATGCAACAAATGATTTCCATTAACTTATATGAAACAATTATTTCTGTAGACAATCAATTTTTTCATTCACTGAGTTGAACAACAATTAAAACATTGTGTTCCTTAAATATTTTAAAAAAAATTAATATTTTAATCTTATGGAGATCTTCATTCATAAATGTATAGTCACAGATATGACTCTATCTCATATAATATGAAGCAATAATTAACAAATTTGAAAATACGATATCACTACAACCATAAATTTCTGTTAATTTAATATTGTTGAATAAATATTTATGTTAATTATACCACCACCCAAGGATCTAAATCATGAATAATTAATCATTACTCATACTATAGAAAAAAAAGAAAGAAATCCTCTACCACTATGATTCAATATTAATTAATTGAGAGTTAAAAAATATGGATCTCAACTAACCTCTAGTTAATGAAAACTACATGATTTCCACTCCACAAGATTTTAAAAAAATATCAAATCAAAATTCATATGAAAAATGGTGATGAAAACCATTGTATGTTATGAGAAAATATAGATTAAATAAATAAAAATAATAAACAACATTAAAATTAGTATAGCTACCTCCAATCAATACTTATAAATCACTAGAAGATGTAAATTAATACCATTCGAATGGATTCCAAAATTCTTGGGGGGAATACCACAAGACACTTTGTCCTAAGAGATAAAATTATTATTAATTATGTTATGATGATGTTTTTTATCATGTCACATTGAACAAATTATAATTATCACATTAATATTTATATCAGGTTATGAATGTACATTGTTTTAGATCTATATTATTAACACATCACTGTAAACTATTCTAATTCAACTTAATTAATGTCTGGAGTCCCATGTTCACGGCCTAGGGTTTTTGGTCATATTCACTATGTGAAAAACCTATTGTATTCACATCATTATGGACTTTAAAATTATGAATAACACCATGATCCACCATCAAAAAAGTGTAAATCTTCTATTGGGGATATGTGTCATTATCTAAATCAATCCAAAATCATTATAATCATGTCATGGACCTCCATTCACTACATGAATTCGTACTTATTATATCTCAAACTATAAAAACACTAAAAACATAGTTATATTCTATTCATATGCATAGGGATTAAAAAAACACAAAATAATGTTCTTGGACCGTAAATCAAATTCCTATAAAAATATATCTCCTTATGAATTCAAACAAATCCTAGAGATAATGAATGAATTGGGGTTCTCTAGGCAGCCACCCCTTATTTTAGGTCTAAAAATTATCCCAAAACAGAAGCTCAACAACCTCAATTAGTGGAATAAATAATAAAATAACCCATAACCAATAACCTGATCATAACCATTATACTAGGGGAGAAACATCCCAAGAATGAGAAAGGACACAATCCATAATTTATGAAGAGGTATCCATTTCATAAACCATAAAATGGTCAAACACCATCATTGGGAATCACAAAAATGGTGTCGATAATTAAAAAATAATATCAAGATTCTAAACACACATGTATTACTCAATTTCCAAGGTACTATAATCAATTCCAAAATATTACCACATGATATGTACCAATGGTATAAAATTATCATACAACACCTTCATATAGAGGTATTGTATATCCAGTAAAGACTACCCAATGTTCGCATCATCATTCATTTTTATCACCCCTAATCAATTACATGAGAATAAACATAAATAAGATGTAAGAGATATGGAAAATGGTAGACATCATGCATATGATTGATCTATTCGGAAGCACTCTCTAGTAGAAAAAATCTCAAAAATGAATGAACAACTAAAAATGAATATCAAATTATTGATAAATCATACTCTTTATACTGAATATTTACTACCCATGAAATGAATTATCATTCATAAAAACATGAGCTACTATTTAAAACTCTAAAGGTGTCCTCCATTGAACAATATAAGACATATGACGATCCATAACTTCTTTAAAAAATCATTAATCATTGGGGAATATATATTTTTATTTTTAGTATATTTTTTTCTAGAATGGATGATACCCCAAAATTAGTTTAAGGAAACAAAGAATGCAATGGTCGATTTTAAAACTCTTCATTTGGTTCCTCAGAAATGGAGTGGTGACAACAATTTTAGTATGAATTATTTACTAAAGGAAGTAACTTATCATTGAACCTGTAAAATATACAATCAAGAAAAAAACATGTCTTAAATGTTCTAGATAGTCCCCATGTTTGGATAACCTATCTATGGATGGAATGTTGTGTTAAGGAATAACTGAGAGTCACAAGTATACTGGATACCTCTCCAGACCCTTCTTTCAAACAAGTATCATGATCAGGGATTATCATCTGTATGAAACTACAACATCTCACCTTCACCCAAATATAATTCCTTGAAAAAATGACAACTAAGATCTACACCATATTATTATCACGTTGATTAATTTCATTAAAAATACACTATCACGCATATATAATTAATTCATCACTAAGATAGAGGTAATCAATTAATTATAACATGTCGACCTAGGTCGCATACCCTGATACCCCGAAACTCTTGGTTACATTACCTCAAACATGCCTCCCCGTATGCCAGAGGCTTCTGACTATCCGTGAGGGTCCAAAATCGATCATGGAGAGACTATCCCCTCTATTTAAATGTAGTACAACATAGGAGATCAATGAAATAAATCAAATGTTATAACCATAACAAACCCATCTCTATGTAACCTAATGACCAAAATAAGAAATGAAATATCAAAATATTAATAATATATATATAATGTCAAATATGTCTGATGTGTAAATATAAAAACACTAAATTGAATAAAGATACTGACAACACCCATGTGATTTCAAAACAAAATTTGATTCCAACATCCAAGCTCAATCTTGACTCATCCTTCTATTAGTGGACATTTCCCTTATCATATATCACAACCATGAAATATATTTAGTTTTCAATCAGGAAACCTGATTAGGTTTTGAAAACATCCCAGTATGCTACCACCAATGATGTCTGAAAAATACCTATTCAATAATTTTATATGTAGACATATAATTATTAATTTAGAATTCAAAATTTAATAGTTATCACATTCAACCATTCATTATTTAACCACATAAACACAATGGTTCCTGAGGACTCCTGATCCCTCAATTATTTCATTGGCCTATCTTGATGTCTAAATTGTCCCCAATGTATATTATATATCATAATTCCATTGTTAACATTCATCATCTAAAACCAAATCACATCCAATTGGAATCATAGTTAAAATCAAACTTAAGGGTAAACAACATTGTGTCTAACAACAAGTGGGTATTTGGATACTTAGACCATGTATCATACCTCATTAATCAATCAATTCATCACCATGATTATGATGCAACAGAACATTTCCTAGAATCATTTATCAAAACATTCATCTCAATGGGTTTTTTCGTTATACAATGTCCCACACCCGTTTATAAATTAATTCATCACTATGGAATTTTGATATAGTTGACCATGTCCCACACATATCTAATATTCATTCTATCACTTTGGGATTTTGATGTAACATACCATTTCCCAAACACATTTAAAACATATATCACAATATCACATATATTACAACAATTATTTATAATAATAAATTACCATATAATCACATTCCATATTCAAAACATATGTTAATTTATTCAACAATTATTTAATACAATTTAATGACTTCCATAATCAAAATAGGTCCCTTAAATAAATTCAACAATAAGGTAACCAAATTCATTTATCAAAATATTCCATAATTAATTGAAGAGTGAATTATTCTAATTTTATAAATTGTAAAATCAATAGAAATTCCATTAATTAATTAATTAATTGGTTAACCCAATTCCTCAATCTCATTATCCCATAATAAATTCAATAATCAATTATTCCAATTCACAATCCAAATTGTTTTTAATTTACAATTATAATAAATTCAATTTATAGAAAGTAAATTAATAATACTCTAATCGAAAATATATAATTACATTAGCATAATTTTCATGGTTTTTGAGTAATAGACCACATACATCTTGGGTGAAGATGAACACACCCCAGTGGAAAGCTGTAATTTGAAACAAATATGTCAAACCCAAGATAAAGTATGAGATATTAAATAAAATACTAGAAGTGAGGTCAAATGGTTCATGAACCCCAATACCTAGATCAAGATACAGACCCTTCCATTAGTAGATAAAATATACCTATTTATTCTAGAAAGTAAATTGGGAGAGAGAGATCTAATCGGGACGAAATCACACACATGGGGAGGTGTAAATCATTAATCTTATCTTACATTATCCAGGAATATAGGTCTAGAGCCCTATTAATTTGTCTGAGAGCCTCCAAAAATTGGAGATAATGTTTATAGTCAATCTATAGCTGATTTTGTGTAATTACAATGAGTTCAGTAATTTTAAAACAAATTTAATTTATAATTAAATATGTGTGCTCATTTTCATGGGCACTGGTGAATGGTTTTCCAAAAGGTTCACCTCTTCTTATGATGGTATGGTTTCCCACATAATGGAACATATATTTAAAAACAATGTGTAAGATATTTGAATCTTCCCTTTTTAGGATTACCCGATTTACATGACTAGGAACATGATTTTGGACAAATGTGTGCCAACCATGCATTTCATATCCTCCCTTAAAATTTATAAAATTTCACCCACAAACTCCCAAAAAATATCCCAAATCAATATTCAAAAAAGGGAATATATTATAGGTAAACTAGACTAATACAAATATTAAAATGTTCAGTATGTTAAAATCATGCTACCTTATAATAGCTATTCCTCAAGATGTACTCCAAATTAACAAAATGATTTTGAGTAAAAATGATCAAGTGGCTAAGCCCAAATATCTTTTTCTCTTTTCCAAAAAAAATTCTTGACCATGGTCCCGTTTCCACAATATATGAACTATCATAACATGAATTCCCTAAAACAATTTTCCAATATGACTTAACACTCATTTTATTATATCCTCAATGGACTAATCCATCTCATAATCAATAACATCCACATTGATCACATGATAAGGGTTGGGGTGATACTATCGAAGATGTGATACATGGAAAACGTCTTTCATACCATTATATCATCATTGAAGATTCAATCAGTATTAAACTGGATCAATTCTCTACACAACAAAAAATGATCCATTGTACCTGGGTTCCTGCATGACCTGCTTCCATTTCCTATAGTGACCCAATCTCGGAGACACACAAAAGAATACACAATCACTGTCTATAACCTCTAGGGGTAATCAATATCTATCTGCATAGGAATTATTCTTACTTTGAGAAATAGTTATATATTTTTGAATTATCTAAACCCTATTTTTGGTATCTTTCATGATACATTGTCCCATCAATGCAGACTCATATTCCTCCATTTTTCATATAGGTGATCGAAAAGGCCTACAAAAATATCCTCATATAGTACCATCTATATAGATTCCTCAAAACTATTATTAGTGGTGAAATCCATATGTTACATGTGATTATTAAAGAGCCACCAATGTCTAGGACACATGATCATAGCATATCACTAAATACATTTATTGTATTCTATATCTTTCTATCTATCTGTTGTTGGAATTTTATACACAATAAATCATTTGTATCAAGTGCCTTTTATAAGACTGTCTAAAAGATAAAATTAATTTGTCAATACAAGTTTGAAATTACACTCTGTGACACCACATGATGACTTTCAATCTCCAATATATAATTCTCCAAAATAATCCACTAATAATGTGTCCAATAGTTGTAAATACCTTTTTCAGAAGTCCTCAATCACCCATATAACATCATTCTTTAGAGTCATTCTTGGGGGACCCACAAAAAATTCCATTGTAACATCATCCCACATCCATTATGAAATGGGTAACCACATAAATTATCCAAAAATCCATTAATGCTCATACTTCATGTGATGATAGGTGTATTATAAAGTCAAAAACACTGTAATATCTCTATTCATACATATCCACCAAAACTATCGTTGTAAGTCACTGTTGTATTTTTTCACATATTGATGCACTGGCCACATTGATCCATGAAATTACCGCATAATCCTTTCAAACATAATCATAGTAACCACATCCCTATTATTGAAAGAGGAAATCTCAACTTTATCTATTCTCTAACATGATGGTGACTCCCCACATTTAAGGAATTCTCTAAAGGCCAAACATTTCAGATCCTCGTACTACTTTCAAAATTCTGAATCAAAAGTGTAGACTCCACTATAACATATATGAGATTAATATTATCCCATCAATCCTAAAATAAAACATGCATATCAACTATTGATGTCATCATATTCCACTCAACACTAGAATCATGGAATACTTGAGTCTATGATTTCATACTCATTAATTCAATAACACTATTCACCTTTCCATGCATAAATTTTAGTTAATAGTCGAGTGATAGTATTTACTCAACCCATCTCCTCTTTTATTGATACATGTACTCAATAATAATAAATATTTAAAACTATTATGATTCCTACACATAGTAAACATTTCCCCCATCAGATAATTATACCAACACATTAAATCATAAGCCACTATATTCAATTCAAGGTCCTGAAAAGGTTAGATTCATTCATGTGGCCTCAACATCTGAGACCCATAGGCCATAAATAAATTTCTATAAACCAATACCACACTATGTTCTTTCACAGAACTGCCAAAAAAATTTTTTACTACTCACTTATCCCAGGTAGGATCAATATTGGTAATTAGGTCTAATGCTTCTTTATCCCATTGAAATTATTCTCATGTTCTTCTAACCAGTAAACCATTATCCCCTTTTTTTAAACCCAAAAAAGTATGGCATCCAATGCAGAAATTTCATCGATGAATATCAAATAATATATAACTAACCCCAAAAATAAACACATGCCAAAAATATGATTGGAATACATTCAATAAACCATTGTGTGCACATTCATTGTATTAACTGTGTCACCTTTAATTAATATAGTGTAACGTATAATGTGTACCTGATCAATAAAAAATATGAACATTTATCATGGCCTATAGATGAGTCTCTCTTTAGGTACTCAATACTATATCATTATGTTGTGAATGATCATTATAATTCATGTGGTAGACGACGATTTCATCCACAAACTCTACCAAAAACTATTCTAGATATAGATGGAAAATTATGTTCACCAAGGCCTTAAATAGTTCTAGTGTCTTCGTTAACCATATCGACCTCACAATGAACTCATATCAGGAATATCTTTTTTTTGGAAATAATAATTGTTATATGATATGATCATACTCTCAGATGATGATACTGTGATCCCAGTTAGATCATGAAAAAAAATCATCCCTCAACTGGTAAAAAATATCATCATTTCATGGGAGAGGATATCGATTCATCACTGGCTTTCAGTTAAACATCTGCTAATTGACACCAACGTGAAGAGTCCATTTATCCTTGTTAGTAATAAAAACTGGTAACCCCAAGGCACCATACTCAAATAGATAATCCCATTTTCCATATACTCTTTCTGTTGGGAATTATGCTCTTGTTTCTCTTTTGGTTCCATTATATATGGTGCAGTAGAAACAGGATCGCCCCTAGCATGGGATAAATTTTTAACTACACATATCCCTAAAGTGGAATCACTGATATGTATACCCAAAACACAACAATAATGCAGTCCATTATGGGTGGGAATTCATAATTATTTTCAATCACCTCCATCTAGTAACAGACTAAAAAGCTTAATTGTGTGTTCTATTAGTTTTTAGTGAACTAGACAAGCATGTATAGTAGTAATTTCACACTCCCCATGATGAATTATATTATACTCCTTGTGTGAAATAAAAGTAACTCACCTATGGTACCAATATTTTTGGGCTTGGTATGATGCTATCAAGTCTATATCCACAATTAGTTCAAACCCTTACATGTTAATGATTTAAAAATCACACTAAAATAGATACTCACCCACTATGATAGAATACCCTTGTCACAAAAAATGTATATGTACCATACTCACATTGGTTTATCTATCATCAACACCACTCTCATGAAATCAACCACACATATCACACCAGTTATATGTTTTGAATAAATATAAGAATGGGAGTCAACAGTTTTAAATAATTCAATATAATGTGAATAAGCTACAAGAATATTACCCTTAACTATCGAGGGTATAACCTCCTAATCCACCAGTGTAGGCTGAACTACATGTAATTGTATCATCCCTCTTCCATGTGATGCATTCTGAATAACAATAGATGAAACACTCTGCTAATATAGAAAACCTAGTCCATAATCCGCTCATCTACTATCTCTACCTCTAAAAACAATAGAACTTCAACATCCAGACAGATACAGTGTAGAAGATTCCAATCCAACATTATGATTATTTCTAGATCCTCCATCATTAGCTGTCTGTTGTGGGTTCCTATTGAACCACTATAGTTGAACAATCTTTTTGTAGCCTTGAAACATTATTTCTCATCATGGGCATTATCTACGATAGTGAAATAACCTACCACAATAGTGATGTATAATCTAGGTAAGGTACCTTGTTATTTTCCATTAACAATAAAAAATCTTATTTATATCACCATCACTAACATTTTAATAGAGAGGATTCATATGCATGGAAGAAGTACCTCTTCACTATTTAGAAGAATTCATTTATCCTCTATTACAAGCCTCTTGTATGTTCCCATCAGATATGAGATCCTGATTCACCACTTCAGAAAACATCAGAGGCTAAACTTATTCATTAGGGGATTAATTTCACATTGAATCTCATCATGAAACACATTTTCCATATTTACATCATATCATTACAATTATAGATAATAGAGTTGAAAATATATAATATTTCTTGAATTGCCCATCCCAAAAACATTCCCTAGAGTCATCCTCATGAACATATATATTGTTTCTTCACTAAACATCTCAGGATAAAAGTGCTCTAGGAACATGTCCAAAATGTCCTTTTTAAGACATCTTATATCCATACCCTATCTTCCCCTAAAAATACCACACAAACTTCTCTAATACTCACAAAAATAAGGAAAATGAATTATACCTCTTTTAAGTAGGATTCTACAAATGGTCTTGTATAGTCTGGATGTACTCAATCCATTACTCTGCTACCTCACATCCATGATCTATGGTGAAATTATGAGGTTGTCGTAATTGAAACTACAATTTCAAGTGGGAAATAATTTTCACTATAATCTTGGTTATCTTTCCATAAACTCCATTAATTGTGAAAATTTATCTCAATGTTGCTATTATACTTCCTCACCAATCAATATCAGTGATGTAGGTTATACTAGTAGAGGATCATATGCATCCATGTCCTCTTGTCATCCTCTGAACAAGTTTTATCCTGGAGGAATATCTTAGAAATTAAAAACACACACCTAAATACTTGTTTCACAACATTATCATGTTTTTGTAATTGGGATTTAAAATATTTCATGCCAATTCAACCCCCAAACCTTACAACAAGGTCAAAATCTTGGCTCTATTTCTACCCATAACCATCCTACAACTAGGTCATAGTTCCCAAAGTGTAACCTAATTCTTAATTTTTATGTTAAACATTAAGAACTCATTTATTAAAATCATGAAACATTTAACAAATATTCATTTCACATTAGTACCATTTTTAGTACAATTTCTCAAAAAAAATGAAAATTATTTTCATTTTATAAAATAATTAAAAACCTTCTTTTCCTATTAATGCCTAAAATGATGCATGTCACCAAACCACCATGAGTTCATAAGATGATTCTTACATAATCAACTCTCATTACATACCAATCCATGAGTCATATCATATAAAATCCCAGAAATGATAATCACATCTCGTAACAAGTGAATCACCCAAGGAAAAAGAAAATCAAATTGTCACAATAAATACCAACAACAACAATCCAACCTATGGTATTTGGGGTTTACACCATACATGGGTTAACAACTCCCATGAACGTGTTCATATATAAAGAAAAACCATTCCTAACCTCTTATCTATCTTTCCCAAATAGAAATAAAAAATAAAAGAAAAGAAATATCCTCTATTACCACTTTTTAACGTCCCATCCTTGGTGCCACAAACAAGGGCCAATAGCCAGCCAGTTAAATAGCATTATGAGTACCTCCATGTCTGCTAGATTCATTTGACTAGTTGAGAGGATCAAAATTCGATCATGTGGATACTATTCAATCTTTATCAAAGTATAACTAATGGGTTAATACCTGAATATATCCAGATGATATATCCATAAATAAACCAAATCTTTGTATAATAATGAAAAAGGAAATGAATAAAATATAAAAAATGATATAATAGGTATTTAATTATAAATATTTTTCAATTGACAATATGTAAAACTAAAAATGAATAAATAAACAGGAAACTACTATGCAGGACCCAAACAATGAATGTTTCCCTCATCCATTATCCACCCTAACTCAACCATGAAATATAAGATCATTCCTTTATCTTATCTGACAACCATGATATTTATTCAAGTACCAATCATGAAACCCAAGTAGTGTGTGAGTACAACTCAACAAGATTCCGCCAATGACATTTAAAAAAAATACTATCATCAATAGTGTAGGCAGTTTTATAAATAATAAAGAAAAATGCATAAGTGAAAAGATGTAACATTTAATCATTCTTTAATTTACCACGTAAGCACCTGGGTACCTGAGGACACCCATAAAATCAATAATTGCTTCAACCATTGAACAATTATTTAGAATCCCCAAGGTAAATCATACATAATAATTTCATTTCTAGAAATCATAATATCAATTCACATCAGAACCAATTGGAACAATAGTCCAACTCCAACCCATGGGCGTAGAAAGTTGTGTTTAACACCCCATTGGTATTTGGAGCATTATTGCATATCGAAAATTTTATTTATCATTAAATTAATTACTATGGGATTTTGATTTGGTACAATGTTTCCCATAAATATATATAAACCAATTCCTAACTATGAGCTATGGATGTAGCAGACCATATCCCATAGAAATTGATAAATCAATTCATCTCTATGACATTTTAATGTTATATAACTGGTCCCACACACTTCTTTTAATCAATTCATCACTATGGGATTTCAATATTGTATACCATGTCACTAACATGCTTATCACATATATCATAATATCACATATAACACATAAATCAAAGGAATTCAACATTTACCTTCTTATCACATTCCACAATTAAATCATATATTAATTAAATCAATAATTAATCAATTCAATTAATTCCATATAATAATTACACAATTCCAATTAATTAATTCCACACAAAATTAACCGAATTAAAAATATTAACATCCCAAAAAAATTGAGTAATTAATTAATCCAATTAAATCAGTTGTATACTCACAAAAATTTCTATTAAATATTTCATAAAAAATATAACCTAATTCAAAATTTTCAAAATCCCATAAATAAATCAAAAATCAATTATTATAATTGATATCCCCTTATATAATAAGCTTAAAATTTTAATTAATTAAATTTCTATTCATAAAATATTAGTTAGAAAATTATTTACACCTAATTGAAATATAGACATTGGGACATGAATAATACTCAAGCTAAAAGAATATGGACTATGAAAACATGCCAGTGGAAAACCCTAATTTGTAATAGATATGTCAACCCCAAAAAGAAGAGAATGTTCTTGAATAAAATACTAGAATCCTGATGAAATGGATAATAATATCTTAAACCTATATCTAGATATAACCCCTTTACAATAGTGGATTAAAATAACTTGATTATTTTAATGTGGAGATGGAAACAAAAATATATAATATGGAAGAAGGAAAATAACTAAGGAGGTGATGATCTCCAATCCATCCATTGATTCACCAGGAATACAATTCAAGGGCCCTATGAATTTTTCTGAGAGACGAAAAAATGATGAAGAATGTTTAGTGTGAAGGAAGGGACTATTAGGTGTTAATATGGGGGGTTTATGAAATTTGAAACAATTTTTTATTATAATAAAAACTTCTAGGAAAGTTTTCCAGTAACGGTAACAATGTTTTCCAAAATAGGCACCATAACCATGTATCCCTACTTGGGGTCATGTTTTCTAAAAAAAGGGGAAATAAATAGAAAAATAGTTTTCCAAACATTCCAATACCCTATATTTGGGTTCACGTTGTATTTTGGGATGGTTTCACTATTTGGAAAAACATTGCGAGAACCATGCATTTCCTCTCCTCCTTGAAAATTTCTCAAATGTCACCCAAAAACACTCCAAGAAATAACCCAACCAAAATGTAATCAATAAAATGAATAAGATAACATGTAAATTATCATAATACATATCTAAAATGTTTTTGGATCATACATTAATGAATTATATCAATATTTCCTCCCAGTTCAACTAATGAACAATATATAATAGGACAAACCCACATAGAACACATTGTTGGGTCTTTCAATTCCAAGAGACTAAACTTCAAGAAAAAAATGATATTACTACATGAATCAACGTAGTCCAACAAAAAATCCCTTCATTGATCTCATTACAATTGTTTTGTGCCCATGTGTACAATCAAGGGTGTAATATAGAATTCACAACAAAAAATATCATGTGTTCCAAAAGATAAAAAAATCAACCACAAAACAACACCCAATGATTTTAATCATAAATCCAACCATCATAGAAATTAATAATGGTCACTCGATCACTCCAAACATCAACCATATAGTCCATCAGTTGGAACTCCTCTATTTATCCAGTAATTATGACCACACCATCGAAAAAAAAGAAAACTGCTACCTTCAACATCTCACATAACAAGATATGTCATGAAGATATAATATATTATTATATAATAATCACCATATTAATACATAATAACAAATATATAACATAATTATCATCATATCAACCCTAATATTTAACATCCCTAGTGTGTATAAAATCTCAATGTTTTAATAATTGAATAATTCCAACAACCATTACACCAAAAAATCCAATTCGAGGTAGTAGAAGATATATCATATGATGTTATGGTCAGTGAATACTACAAAATGATCAACATTGAGGTAATGTTGCAAAATAGTTATTGAAAACATTACACTAACATTATATCATGGATCTCATAGTTATTCCTATGATGAAAATACTACGTAGACCCACATGAAATAATCAATTTCTTTGACCTAAAAAAACCAAACTATAGAGACATAGTATTCTAGAAAACCTCAAACTGAACACCCTATAATAGAAAAAAGGAATAGATCAACAAATCTAATCTAGGTACATGAATACTTCTGAACATTGGTTAGTCCACAAGAACTCCAAAAAAAATTCTATTCATCGAATTGAAGGTTTTTTTAACCATAGACATGTTTTATATAATCCTCATAAAATATCATGGAAAACTAACCTGTTTCCATCCAACCTCATAATCACCAATATTGAATGACCACAATCATCGACAATGGTCTGCATATGATATTAGATCACTTTGATCCATCTCCAACCTCTTTCTGATCAACACAATCATCTCTATTGTCTCCTGGTCAAGGCTAAGGGCAATCATCAATGTCACAACCATTTCCACACATCATAGTGGAGAACAACACAGATGCCCATAAAATACCTCAAAAATACCATAGGTATTCAATTCTGATAACTGTTATTATTGGAGAACCCCCCCCCCCAATGGTAATTGCTACTCCCATGAACCACAAAAATCTATCACACAATCCTTTAACATGTACTATAATGTTTGTATCATCCTCTCAGATTGGTCATCCATCTGAGGATGATACACTATGGTCATCGTCAAATGTGTGCCTAGGGAATACTGCAATGATTTCCAAAAAACAAGATGTGATCCTAAGATCTATATCTGATACAATCAAAATAGGTACAACATTCCTCATTACCACTTCCAATGTATATATTTTTGATTGATCTTCCACCCTATGGGATTCACGAATCAAAATTTAATTGGCCAATTTTGTGAGTTGATCCACAGTCACCCAATAAACATCAGGTTTCCTGGCCATTCTTCGGAGACCCATCACAAAATCAATTTCTATATGCTCCCATTTCTATACTGGGATAGGATTAAACTAAAACATGCCTACTGGCCACTTATGATCCTCCTTTACTTGCACAAATGTCAAGAATCTCAAAACCGACATGGCCACATCACATTTTTATATGATCCCCCCCAAAACAAACCTTCAATGCCTTATAAATATTCTAAATTCTGTGATGGACTGCCCACATGGAGTGATGTTAATATCTGACAAGTTCCTCCTAATAATCCACAAGTACCACCATCCAATTATAAAAGCAAAAAACGTAATTCTCATTTAGTTTTGAGCCCTCAATGGTCTCCCTATCATTGAATTTTTTCCTAATCACCAAACACTCAGAATAAGATTCCTATTCATTTTTAATAAAACCATCCAAGTCAAAAAACAAAGAAACTATAAGGAAGAATTCTCTATCACCCTAGTCCTCAAATTCCAACTACATGTTGGTTGTGATTGACATCAACTACCACTGGTATAATGCCTATATCACCCCCTGAGCATTTGATTTATAACGTAATTCATCTTTCACAAAATTTCACTTACCAGGTGTGTACATTAAGTCAAAATCAAACATCCGAAGAAAATTTATCCGTATAAATTTCCTCATGTTCAAATATCATTGTGTGAGAATTTGTTTTAAGCTCTTATGATCGATAAACACTATAAATTTACCTTCTATGTGATAATGATTCCACATTTTTTAAGCACAAACCACTACCTCCAACTCCAAATTAGGTGTTGGGTAGTTATTCTCAAGAAACCTCAATTTTTGTTATCCATATAGAACCATATGATCCCCAAACATGAGAACACACCCCAAACATGATCTTAAATCATTATAATGAACCAAGTACCATTTCCCTGTTTTAGGAAAAACCAAGTTTGGTTAAACTCTATGGCGAGCCTTTAGCTCTTCAATGAATTTATGACACTACAATATCATTGAAGTGGGATATTATTCATTGTCAAGTCTATCATCTGCAATTCCAACTGTGAGAAATCACGAAAAAAAATCGATAACCCACACCTAGACCAATGAAGATTTGTATCATCAGAAATGTTCTCTGGTAGTTTCTACGAGATAAAAACCACTATATTTTCCCGATCAACCAAAACACCTCTATAAGAAATAACATGTCCAGGTAAATGAACCTCATGTGTCCAAAAGTAACATTTTAAAAATTTGGCATACAACTGATGTTCCCTCGAGATCACCGACACTATCATCAATTACAAATCAGGATCTACACTTTTACTTGAATACAATGTTATGTCAACCAGAAATACCACCACAATAGAATCATGATGTCTCTAAAATATCCAATTTATTAAAGGCATAATCACTGCTAGTTCATTCGTTAGTCCAAAGGGCATAACCACATACATGTAAAGGCTATATCTACTTTTGAATTTTCTTATGTGAATATCCTCCGTCATCACCTACATTTGATGATATCTTGACCTCATGTAAATCATGGAAAACCAATGAGATCCCTTCAACTGGTAAAAAAATCATCAATTTGTGGAAGTGGATATCAGTTCTTTATCGTGGCCTTATTTAGTCAATGGTAGTCATCATAGAGCCGTAAAATTCTATCCCTGTTTTTAACAAACAAAACGGGTGCTTCCCATAGAGATGTGATGGGACGGATGAACACTTCGTTCTCTAACTTTTCCAACTGCACCTTTTATTCCAGAAATTCTACTGTTTCAATTCGTTATAATGGATTAATGGTATGAATAGACTCTAGAACGAGATCAATCATAAACTCCACTTATCTCACACGTGGAAACCCTGATAATTATTCACAGAATACATCCATTAACTCATCCAAAACTACCATAATAATGATATAATCAAAACCATCTACTATTTTCAATGAAAAATTTGCTAACTGATATGTGATCATGCAAACTGCTAATGCCAACAATCCTTTTTCTCCCTAATTCTCACTCTTCTCCCCAAAAAAGCGATTTTTAACACTATCCTCCATCACAAAAAAACTATTCATTCATATCAATCAATGTAGACCTTAAACATCACCAATAATTCCATTAAAAATATTATATCATAAATATCCATATCATTCACGAAAATGTCCCTCATCAATTTAATATTGTCCAAAAATGAACATCATTCTCTATATAGAAAATCACAACACTCTCTTTGACCTAGAGTAGTTTTTAGTCGCAATAAATATGGCATAATTTCCATGTGTAAACCTATCAAATAAATGATTCGAGAATTAAGAAAATAATGAGATGAAATGGCGTCAAAAAAATCTTCCATCAACATTGAATTAAAAAGAATTGTACCTGAAAAAATGGATGGTCATGAATAATCATCCTTGATAGTATATTCATCCCCAAACAACTGTTTGCATGCCACACTCAGCTCATTATTACAGTGTTGAGGATTAGTGGTGTTCCTAAAATCACATTTCCTATCATTACTATGCTACTAAGGGGTATGATGTTGTCCTCATCTTGTCGAGGAATTAGACCCTTACAACCCCTAAGGAGGGTCATGGACACCCGACCTCGGAGCATTCTGAAAATAACTCTACATATTCCCCCATTTGTTTAAAATTATGACATGCTTGAGGTTTTTACATACAATTCTGTTTGATGTGGCTCATTAAACCACACTAAAAACATCCAGACATACTGTAAGGATTCAAAGGAAGGCTCACAAATCCTATCTTCATATTATGAGCCATAATCCAACATTATAAATAAGTTTCCTTATTCCGCTCAGACCCAGCATTCGAGTTCCCACTATTCCATGTTGTCACGACCCGCCCTCGGGGTCCGTGCCGTGACTACCCCAAGCCCGCCTTCCATAGACTAGGGGCTGGCGACTACCACCAAGGCGTAAAATCCCAGTAAAAAGGGAAGGCATTTACTTTGTAAAGTAAACAAACACCACAGAGTAAGCAAGCGGAAAGTGAACACTAAGCAAAAGCAGAGTACAACTGAATGTGCGGAAAAGTAAATGGGCCAGTATACAAACCCAAACTGAAAGTAAAGTACAACTCGAAAGGGAAAACAACAACTGTAAAGTAAAAGCCGCTACACCGAGCTGTCCACTGGAAATCCCACCTGAAGGGTGGGTACAGATAGCTCCACTACTCCACGGATCCCGCCGTCCGCTCCGAGCACGTCTCGCCCAGTGGTCCACCTCCAGGTACCGTCCAGCTCCGCAAGCCTCATCTAAGATCAACGATGTCCGTCGTCTGCAACCAACACAATGTAGTGCGGGAAATGCCCGTGCAGGGGTGAGTATAAGCTACTCAGTAGGGGCCCCTAGACCCCTGATGGTCTCTCAAAATCCACAAAGGATAAACCACAAAGAAAGGTACAATCACGAAGTAACAACCGACACTGCTTAGGTATATGCCCATACATATACCTAAGTCATCAATTTCAAATACGCTCCAACCACCGATCCCAAGTACAACTCAGTCCACACAGGAAAGTAATCGTATTCCACACAGGAAAGCAAAACGCAATCCACACAGGATAGCACAACAAATTCCACATAGGAAAGCAACAGGTTTCAGCTCACACAGGTATACATCTTCGAAAGACGATAAAGATGATCTCCGATCCATCTAAGTCGTCGGACCCACGAAGGATCGATAGTTAACTAACCCCCGCAAAAGACCCACACAGGATTGGGCCCACGTAGGACCTGTAGGCGCTGGTTCACACAGGACCGCTGAGCGCAAAGACCCACACAGGATCGGAGCCACACAGGATCGGGCCCACACAGGACCTGTAGCACTGATCCACGTAGGATCGCTGAGTGCTGAAGTCATCGTCGTCGAATCCACATAGGATCTCTGTACTGTCGTCGTCGCAGTCACAGTAGCAGTAGCAGTAGCAGTCACAGTAACAGTCGCAGCCAGCACTAGGGTTCCCGCACACAGCAAGCTCATTCGGAGGGTCCGCTCCACGAGCCGAGAGGCTGATACATCAACTGTCACAAAGGCCAGAGTTGATGTATCCAAAAGTTCAGTATCGTCAACAGGAACTCAACGCAACAGACGTCGCGTCGATCGGACGCCCGGTCTGAGAGTTATTGGCATTTTCGTCCCCGGGGCCCGGTTGGGTTTTAAGGCAAAACCAACCCGACCGTACTCCACCTACATCCAAAACTCGGGGGTAGTATTCCAAAAGAACCGTCTCACTAAGAGGAACACAACAAAACTGACGGAACGTCAATCAGACGTCCGTAGCTCATGATATGAGTGTTTCCGCTCCGAAGGCCCGGTTGGTTTCGCGAACGAACCAACCCGGCTGAACTCAAAGTATTCCGAAACCTTGAGTGCGATATACCAAAACGACCGCCTCGATCCAAGGATCGCGTTTCCGTAGACGGTTCGTCAATCGGAGGTCAGTGGCTCAAGTTATGGCCAAAAGACCGAAACTGATTCGAAACGGGGGGGTCCGGGTCCGGGCCGACCCAGCCCGACCCTCCCTGGGTCGGCCCAAACCGGGTCGACCCGACCCGGGTCCGACCCGGCCCGGCCGGCCGGCCGGCGGCGCGGCGGCCTGGTGCCGCATGGAGGCAGCGCGTGGGGGGGGGGGGGAAAGCCCCCCGCTTCTTGGAAAGGCGGCGCGGCATTATGGCGCGCCCTTGTGTCAACAACGGCCCCCCTCCTGGGGGCCTGCTTCGTGGAAAAACCGGGGGGCCGCCTGCCCCCCCCCCCCCTCAAGGAAACCGCCCCCCTCATAAATGAGGGGGGGTTTTACAAGCTTGCAGGGGGAATTTATTTCCCCCTCCTTTTGACCTTCCGGCCGGCCAACGGCCGACCAGTTTTCTCCAACGGGACCGGAAAATCCGGTCCCCTTTCCGGCTTCCGACGCCTGCGGCCCGGCCGCCGGTCTTCTCATCCCGCCGCGGCCCGGAACCGGCCGCGGTGTTCGTTGTCCGGCGTGGTGCGACGGCACCGCGCCCCTCCGCCGCGCCTTTGATTCCCTTCGACGCGGCGCGACAACGTCGCGTTCTTGATGATTCTTCCATTGCGCGGCGCGACGGCGTCGCGTAATGAAATTCGGGTGAATATCCGCATGGTGCGACGGCACCACGCCACTTTGATTCATCCGCAATAAAAAACATCAAGAACGAAGGAGGGGGTTCGGCCATGTTCATGCGGTCCGGCCCCCTCACATTAAACAATAACATTTTTTTAAAATTCATACGTTAGTCATGCAAGAACCACGAACAAGGATAAATAAATAAACAAATAACAACAACCCCTACCTTGGGTATAAGTTCGAAGATTTGTCAACATCCCACGGAAGACAACGTCGCGGAGGTCGGGCGTCGCGGTAGTCGTTCGTCAAAACCGATGACGAAGAGGTACGTCCGAAGAGGTACGTCGTTGGCGAATCTTCATTTGCCGACGAAGGAAGTCCGAGGAGGAAGCGGCGTTCCCTCTCGTTGACACGGAAGACGAAGAAGAGAGGAGTGGCGTTCTTCGTCGGAGCTTGAGCGTTCTTCTTCAAGCCTTGAGCGTTCTTCGTCAAAGTTGAAGAAGAGGGAAAAGCTTTCAAAAGCTCTCAATATGGCTAAAGAGTTTTAACCCAACAAAAAAAGATAGGAGCCTAATTTATTCACAAACATAACAAATGAATTTCAAAGGTTTGAAATTCAAAAAGGATAACTCCAAAATTAAATAACTCAAGACATTTAAAGAGGGGTTAAGGGAGTTGGGAGAAGATGAAAAGTTTAGGGTTCGTGTGGGCCCCACCACACTTAATCCTCTCAAGGGAGGTTAAGTGGGTGTGGGTCCCACCCCTAACTTCTTTTTAGAGAAGTTAACCCACAAGTTTAAATAAAAATATGTAATCCACAATTTTTATTTAACTTAATCTAAACTCCCAAAAACTAACTCTCATCCCGAAATAAACGCAACCTCAGAAAAGGTCTCCTTAAGCGAATATCGGCGCTGCGAGTTCATCGGTGCCCTCAGATTTCAATTCCGAGCACTGGATCAAAAGTTAGAAATTCCCGCTCGTTCGTTCACTGAATGTACCCGAGCCAAACTTCGAAAATTGATTCCGGGCACTCCGGGCCTCGGAATCAGGTGACGTCTGAAACCGCGCTCTTGTAAAATTCTAAAGAAAATTAAGAAAAAATTTCCCTTGAATTTTACGGGTCTTTACATTACTCCCACCTCAGGGCTTTACGTCCCCGTAAAGATACATCAAAAACTAGGGAAACAAATGAGGGTACTGAGCACGCATCTGAGCCTCCCGCTCCCATGTGCTCTCCTGGAGATTTCTGTGCTGCCATCTGATGCGCACAAGAGGAATCGATCACCCACGCAGGACCCGCTCCTGTCGATCCTCTATCTCCACCGGAACCTCCGTAAAAATCGCCCCATCGTCAACGTCAAGCTCCCCATGGTCAATTATGTGCGTCGGGTCGTGCACGTATCTCCTCAGCTGAGATACGTGGAAGACGTCGTGCACCCGGTGCAACTGAGGTGGTAGAGCCAGGCGATAAGCCACCTCGCCAACACTGCTGAGGACCTGAAAGGGTCCGATGAAGTGCGGAGATAACTTGCCGCCTCGGCCAAATATCTGGATACCACGTCGTGGTGAGACCCTCAAGAAGACGTGGTCGCCATCCTCGAACTCCAGTGGCCTCCGCCTCCTGTCAGCATATGACTTCTGCCGGCTCTGAGCTGTCCTCATCCGCTCCTGGATGACCTGGACCTTCTCTGTCATGGCCTGGACCATCTCCGGTCCCACAAGTGCTGACTCCCCAGGGTATGTCCAGCACAAAGGAGATCTACAAGGTCGGTCGTACAACGCCTCATAAGGTGCCATCCCGATGGTGGAGTGGTAGCTGTTTTTGTACGCAAACTCCACCAAGGGTAGGTGGTCCTCCAATCTGCGAACAAAGTCAAGGAAACATGGACGGAGCATGTCCTCGAGAGTCTGAATGGTCCTCTCCGTCTGACCATCCATCTGAGGGTGAAAGGCTGTGCTCAGACGTAGCTGTGTCCCGAACGCCTCCTGTAACCCCTTCCAAAGCCGGGAAGTAAAGCGAGCATCTCGATCGGAGACGATAGATGATGGCACACCGTGGAGCCGCACAATCTCCTGAACGTTGAGACGTCCCACGCTCTCCTCTGAGCCCTGCTCTCTAATGGGTAAGAAGTGTGCTGACTTGGGGAGTCGGTCAACAATCACCCAGATGGAGTCGTGACCTCTGGAAGTGCGTGGAAGTCCAGTCACGAAGTCCATAGATATGTCGTCCCACTTCCACTCCAAAGCTCCAAGGGTTGTACCAAGCCCGCTGGTACCTGATGCTCTGCCTTCACCTGCTGGAAGGTGAGGCATCGAGAAACGAACTCTGCTACTGCCTTCTTCATGCCCGACCACCAGTGCTGTCGTCTGAGGTCCCGGTACATCTTCGCCACTCCAGGATGTACCGCCAAAGGAGAAGTGTGACACTCTCTCAGCACTTCCTCTCGCAAAGCGACTGGTACCATGGTACATCCTCTAAAAAGGATGTCATGATCTGCTCCAAGGGAGAAACCATCAGGTGCCTGTCCCGAGGATATCTGTGCACGCCGTGTCTCACAGTCAGCGTCCTCACACTGTGCCTCTATGACCTGCTGAAGTAGTTGAGGGGTGACTGTGAGATACTGGAGGAAGGCTGCTCCATCTCTATCCACGAAGGATATCTGTAAAGAGGATAGCTGCTCCGTCGCCTCCTCAAGTAGCTGAATGCCCGTCCTCCTGCTGAGGGAATCAGCTACTACATTCTCCTTCCCAGGAGTATAGACTATCTCAAAGTCATAGTTCTGGAGGAACAAGAGCCATCGCCGCTGTCTCAGGTTCAGGTCCTTCTGCGAGAAGATATACCTGAGACTCTGGTGATCGGAAAGGACTGTAAAGCGCTCTCCCATCAGATAGTGTCGCCATGTCTTCAGAGCGAAGACCACTACTGCTAACTCCAGGTCATGGGTAGCGTAGTTCTTCTCATGAGGCCTCAACTGACGTGATCCATAGGCGATCACTTTTCTCTCCTGCATCAGAACACAACCGAGTCTGGTCCCTGATGCATCGCAGTAGACTACGTACCCTACTCCCTCCTCAGGCAACCTCAAGATTGGTGCGCTAGTCAGTCTCTGTCTCAGCTCCTGGAAGCTCTGCTGACATCTGTCTGACCACACGAAGGGTTTCCCCTTCTTCGTCAAAGCTGTGAGTGATGCCGCAACTCTAGAGAAGTCTGGCACGAATCTCCGATAGTATCCAGCTAATCCCAAGAAACTCCAAACCTCAGTCACGCTCCTGGGTGGCTCCCATGCTAACACAGCCTCAATCTTCGCGGGATCCACTGCAACTCCCGCCTCAGAGATAACGTGTCCCAAGAAGTGGACCTCACGTATCCAGAACTGGCACTTAGAGAGCTTACCATAAAGATGGTGCTCTCGGAGTGTGTCTAGTATAACTCGCAAGTGATAGGCGTGATCCTCCTCTGTCGTAGAGTAAATCAGAATGTCGTCGATGAAGACCACGACAAACCGATCGAGGTATGGCTGAAAGATCCTGTTCATGAGAGCCATGAACACTGCTGGAGCATTGGTTACACCGAAAGGCATAACCAAAAACACATAGTGGCCATACCGACATCTGAAGGCTGTCTTCTGCACATCCTCGTCTCTAACTCTGAGCTGATGATAGCCTGACCTGAGGTCTATCTTCGAGAACCACCGTGCTCCATTGAGCTGATCGAAGAGGTCATCAATCCTCGGTAGCGGATACTTGTTCCTCACTGTCACCTGGTTCAGGCTACAATAGTCAACACAAAGACGCAAGCTCCCGTCCGCCTTCTTGGCAAACAAAATCGGGGAAGCCCAGAGTGAAACACTGGGTCTGTTGAACCCCTTTCCCTGCAAGTCCTCCAACTGTACCCGTAGCTCTCGAAGCTCAGCGGGGGCCATCCGATATGCTGGAGTGGATATCGGGGCTGTCCCGGGGTACAAGTCAATATAAAAGTCTACCTCTCTACGAGGAGGTAGCCCTGGAACGTCGTCGGGAAAAACGTCCGCAAACTGATCCACCACTGCAGGAAAACTAGGACTCCGTACGTCAACTACTCCAAGGATGAGGCTAGCTAACTGATGAGTAATGGGCTGTCCTCTCCTCCGCGGAAGTCCGTCCTGTGCTTCTATGGCTCCCATCTCGCCGGTGAAGGTGAACCTGCTCCCGTCGGTGCGTACACAACGCACCTTGCGCCTAAAATAGTCAATCTGTGCATGGACCGTAGATAGCCAATTCATGCCCAAGATGACGTCGTAAGGCCTCGACGCTGCTACAAGAAGATCCCAGCCGAAGCTCTCACCTCCTAGAGTAAGCTCACACTGCCGGCACCAGTGCGTAATCGTCGAGTCTGCTCCCGTAGGAGTCTTTAGCCGTAAGGATCGAGCCAACGGCTCTGTCGGAATCTCCGAGCTCCGAACAAGGGCAGCGGCTATGAAAGAGTGACTCACTCCTGTGTCTATAAGAACTGCAGCAAGGGTGGAATAGACACAGATAGTACCTCGAATCATCTTGGGTGAACCGTGGTCGTAGGCCTCTACTGCCTGGGGATCCGTCTCCCCGCGAAACCTGGGTGGTCTCTGGCGCTGAAACTCATGCAGTGCGCTGAGGCGACGTGCATCGTCAGCGGCTGGTGCTGGAAGCATCGGGGGCTCGGAGGGTAGAGCTACCGCCGGTGCCACTACTGACAAAGGGCCCTGCACCGAGGCCTCGTCGCTCGGTGGGCTGTCGCCACGCTTGACTCTCGGAACCCTTGCTGGCTTCCGTCGTGGGGTCATCCTAAAAAGGAAACAGGTGCGCCACGGTCAGAACAGTATACCTGGTGAGCTGATATAAGTAATCACAAAGAAAACGTTGAAACACACACGCAATCAATGTTTTCATGCATTAAGTCAGAAATCAGAAGTCAGGGTCCTGGTGTACAGATACGTTGGCCGCCGCACCAATACTGGACTCCCGGGACTGATAACCACACACAATACGCTAAACATTATTGCTTCACATAGAACAGATCAGATTTCGCGGTAGAACAGAACTCCTCTGATACCAATTTGTCACGACCCGCCCTCGGGGTCCGTGTCGTGACTACCCCAAGCCCGCCTTCCATAGACCAGGGGCTGGCGACTAGCACCAAGGCGTAAAATCCCAGTAAAAAGGGAAGGAATTGCCTTTGTAAAGTAAACAAACACCACAGAGTAAGCAAGCGGAAAGTAAACACTAAGCAAAAGCAGAGTACAACTGAAAGTGCGGAAAAGTAAATGGGCCAGTATACAAACCCAAACTAAAAGTAAAGTACAACTCGAAAGGGAAAACAGCAACTGTAAAGTAAAAGCCGTTACACTGAGCTGTCCACTGGAAATCCCACCTGAAGGGTGGGTACAGATAGCTCCACTACTCCACGGATCCCGCCGTCCGCTCCGAGCACGTCCCGCCCAGTGGTCCACCTCCAGGTACCGTCCTGCTCTGCAAGCCTGAGCTAAGATCAACGCTGTCCGTCGTCTGCAACTGACACAACGTAGTGCGGGCAAATCTCGTGCAGGGGTGAGTATAAGCTACTCTGTAGGGGCCCCGAGACCCCTGATGGTCTCTCAAAATCCACAAAGGATAAACCACAAAGAAAGGTACAATCACGAAGTAACAACCGACACTGCTTAGTTATATGCCCATACATATACCTAAGTCATCAATTTCAAATACGCTCCAACCTCCGAGCCCAAGTAAAACTCAGTCCACACAGGAAAGTAAACGTATTCCACACAGGAAAGCAAAACGTAATCCACACAGGATAGCACAACACATTCCACATAGGAAAGCAACAGGTTTCAGCTCACACAGGTATACATTTTCGAAAGACGATAAAGATGATCTCCGATCCATCTAAGTCGTCGGACCCACGAAGGATCGATAGTTAACTAACCCCCGCAAAAGACCCACACAGGATTGGGCCCACGTAGGACCTGTAGGCGCTGGTTCACACAGGACCGCTGAGCGCAAAGACCCACACAGGATCGGAGCCACACAGGATCGGGCCCACACAGGACCTGTAGCACTGATCCACGTAGGATCGCTGAGTGCTGAAGTCATCGTCGTCGAATCCACATAGGATCTCTGTACTGTCGTCGTCGCAGTCACAGTAGCAGTAGCAGTAGCAGTCACAGTAACAGTCGCAGCTAGCACTAGGGTTCCCGCACACAGTAAGCTCATTCGGAGGGTCCGCTCCACGAGCCGAGAGGCTGATACATCAACTGTCACAAAGGCCAGAGTTGATGTATCCAAAAGTTCAGTATCGTCAACAGGAACTCAACGCAACAGACGTCGCGTCGATCGGACGCCCGGTCTGAGAGTTATTGGCATTTTCGTCCCCGGGGCCCGGTTGGGTTTTAAGGCAAAACCAACCCGACCGTACTCCACCTACATCCAAAACTCGGGGGTAGTATTCCAAAAGAACCGTCTCACTAAGAGGAACACAACAAAACTGACGGAACGTCAATCGGACGTCCGTAGCTCATGATATGAGTGTTTCCGCTCCGAAGGCCCGGTTGGTTTCGCGAACGAACCAACCCGGCTGAACTCAAAGTATTCCGAAACCTTGAGTGCGATATACCAAAACGACCGCCTCGATCCAAGGATCGCGTTTCCGTAGACGGTTCGTCAATCGGAGGTCAGTGGCTCAAGTTATGGCCAAAAGACCGAAACTGATTCGAAACGGGGGGGTCCGGGTCCGGGCCGACCCAGCCCGACCCTCCCTG
Organism: Viscum album; assembly: GCA_963277665.1. Taxonomy (NCBI): domain Eukaryota; kingdom Viridiplantae; phylum Streptophyta; class Magnoliopsida; order Santalales; family Viscaceae; genus Viscum; species Viscum album. Next base: position 555,075,256 of record OY728141.1, read on the forward strand.
GGTCGGCCCAAACCGGGTCGACCCGACCCGGGTCCGACCCGGCCCGGCCGGCCGGCCGGCGGCGCGGCGGCCTGGTGCCGCATGGAGGCAGCGCGTGGGGGGGGGGGGGGAAAGCCCCCCGCTTCTTGGAAAGGCGGCGCGGCATTATGGCGCGCCCTTGTGTCAACAACGGCCCCCCTCCTGGGGGCCTGCTTCGTGGAAAAACCGGGGGGCCGCCTGCCCCCCCCCCCCCCTCAAGGAAACCGCCCCCCTCAAGATATGAGTGTTTCCGCTCAATCGGAACACAACAAAACTGACGGCACGTCAATCGGACGTCCGTAGCTCAAGATATGAGTGTTTCCGCTCCGAAGGCCCTGTTGGTTTCGTGAACGAACCAACACGGACGAACTCAAAGTATTCCGAAACCTTGAGTGCGATATACCGAAACGACCGCCTCGATCCAAGGATCGCGTTTCTGCAGACGGTTTGTCAATCGGAGGTCCGTGGCTAAAGTTATGGCCAAAAGACCGAAACTGATTCGAAACGGGGGGGTCCGGGTCCGGGTCCGGGTCCGGGCCGACCCGGCCCAACCCCCCCTGGGTCGGTCCGAACCGGGTCGACCCGAACCGGGACGACCCGTCCCGGGTCCGACCCGGCCCGGCCGGCCAGCCGGCGGCGCGGCAGCCTGGCGCCGCATGGAGGCAGTGCCCGGGGGGGGGGGGGGGGGGGGGGGGGAAGCCCCCCGCTTCTTGGAAAGGCGGCGCGACATTATGCCGCGCCCTTGTGTCAACAACGGCCCCCCTCCTGGGGGCCTGCTTCGTGGAAAAACCGGGGTGCCGCCTGCCCCCCCTCAAGGAAACCGCCCCCCTCATAAATGAGGGCGGGTTTTACAAGCTGGCCGGGGGAATTTATTTCCCCCGCCTTTTGACCTTCCGGCCGGCCAACTGCTGGCCGATTTTCTCCAACGGGACCGGAAAATCCGGTCCCCTTTCCAGCTTCCGACGCCGGAGGCCCGTCCGGCGGTCTTCTCGTCCCGCCGCGGCCCGGAACCGGCCACGGTGTTCGTTGTCCGGCGCAGTGCGACGGCACCGTGCCCCTCCACCGCGCCTTTGATTCCCTTCGACGCGGCGCGACGGCGGCGCGTTCTTGATGATTCTTCCATGGCGCGGCGCGACGGAGTCGCGTAATAAAATTCGGGCGAATATCCGCGTGGTGCGACGGCACCACGCCACTTTGATTCATCCGCAATATAAAACATCAAGAATGAAGGAGGGGGTTTGGCCGTGTTCATGCGGTCCGGCCCCCTCACGTTAAACAATAACATTTTTTTAAAATTCTTACGTTAGTCATGCAAGAACCACGAACAAGGATAAATAAATAAACAAATAACAACAACCCCTACCTTGGGTATATGTTCGATGATTTTTCAACGTCCCGCGGAAGGAAACATCGCGGAGGTCGGGCGTCGCGGTAGTCGTTCGTCAAAACCGATGATGAAGATGTACGTCCAAAGAGGTACGTCGTTGGAGAATCTTCGTTTGCCGATGAAGGAAGTCCGAGGAGGAAGCGCCGTTCCCTCTCGTTGACACGGAAGACGAAGAAGAGAGGAGTGGTGCTCTTCGTCGGAGCTTGAGCGTTCTTCTTCAAGGCTTGAGCGTTCTTCGTCAAAGTTGAAGAAGAGGGAAAATCTCTCAAAAGCTCTCAATATGACTAAAGAGTTCTAACCCAACAAAAAAAGATAAGACCCTAATTTATTCACAAACGTAACAAATGAATTTCAAAGGTTTGAAATTCAAAAAGGATAACTCCAAAATTAAATAACTCAAGACATTTAAAGAGGGGTTAAGGGAGTTGGGGTAAGATGAAAAGTTTAGGGTTCGTGTGGGCCCCACCACACTTAATCCTCTCAAGGGAGGTTAAGTGGGTGTGGGTCCCACCCCTAACTTCCTTTGAGAGAAGTTAACCCACAAGTTTAAATAAAAATATGTAATCCACAATTTTTATTTAACTTAATCTAAACTCCCAAAAACTAACTTTCATCCCGAAATAAACGCAACCTCGGAAAAGGTCTCCTTAAGCGAATATCGGCACTGCGAGTTCATCGGTGCCCTCAGATTTCAATTCCGAGCACTGGATCAAAAGGTAGAAATTCCCGCTCGTTCGTTCACTGAACGTACCAGAGCCAAACTTCAGAAATTGATTCCAGGCACTCCGGGCCTCGGAATCAGGTGCCGTCTAAAACCGCGCTCTTGTAAAATTCTAATGAAAATTAAGAAAACATTTCCCTTGAATTTTACGGGTTTTACACATGTGGGTACAAATATAGTTCTCTTAATGTAGCCCCAAAAATATCCCACTCATCCAACCATGATATTTTCATCATTTCTTTGTAATCATTAATATACAACACTCTTATCTAGGAATGACTTTCCTGCCTCAACGTAACTTAAAAAATTTGTTCTTTAATGATGTAATATATGCCACAAAGTGTGAAAAACACCATATATTCATAAAAAATTTTCATATTCTATTATTTTCAGGTTACATTTCTTAAAACTGATGAAATACATTGGACACAAAATTCGGAATATATGAGGGTCGATTTTTTAATTAAACAATTCCTCAAAACCCTCCAACGTCACACATTGGTCTATCCCATCTTAGACCTCCAAATCCAACCAATGAAATGAAAGATCATCCAAAATATACATGGATAAATTCACATTCAACTCTACTGGGGTTCCCAATAAGTCAAATATCTTATTTATTCAGTTTATCCATGATTCAGCCCTTTCTGGCTCCGAATCACCCCAAAATATGGATAGATTTAGTATTTGAAACGGAACATCATGATCCATATTATTGGGTTAATCCAATTTATATCCAGTTTCCATATCTTGGAAAGCATGAAGTATACTCTGCACCACCTGTTGGTTCACCTAATGCTCAGGTGAATCTTCATTTTCTTCATCTTCCACCGGTTGGTCTCTACGACACCAACCCAGTGCCATTTCTATAAATAAAAAAACAAACATAAGTCCCACTACTATAAAAATAATGGGTATACAATTTTAAAATAAAATTTCATAAAAATATCATAACTAAGATTTTCACAAGTTATCATATCTCATTTTTCAATAATTTTCAAAAATCAACCATGTTTTGAAAATCGAACCATTTTTAAAATACCACATGTTTCCATGTTTCAAATCATTCCATTTTGAAACCCAATTCATATTTTCCCAAAATACACACTATCATACCACACCATTAATCATTATAACCCAATGAAATATTCATCCTAGAGTGAATTAATTTTCTACCATGTATGTCATGCTCATCTCATAGGATACACACACTACTATGAGATTACCATTTCCTATATGTGTCTCCAAAAAAAAATATAGAAAAATCCCTAGAAAATTATAGTTTATCATAAAAGGGATATCTACGTCTTATTATGAAATAAATTCCATGTTTCCATAGTCTTAAATATTGCTACCATCCCAACTCAAGGAATAGACTAAGAATGAATGTCAACACCAAAACAAGCAGTCAATGCCAAAGGAATGAACCACTTCTCTCACATGAATTCCAAGGTTCGAACAAACTGATTCCACTTTATCATATCACCCCATCCCATTGGATTGAGAGGGAAGAGTAATGTCATGTTTTCATACACGATGTTCCCAGGGCACCAAAGGAGGTAAATAAATTTCGAGGGCATTGAGAATAAATTGGGGAATGATTTTTTCTTGAGATAAAATAAACCAACCATACAAACCATTACTAAAAAAACATCATTATGCATGTTAACATAGAAACACAAACCATACATTTCTGAAAGATAACAAAGTTGTTCCATAACTGCACCCAAATACCAATTAAACCAAACAAAAAAATAGAGTACCATAAGGGAGAGTACACTACATGGCACCAAGGAACTAGTACACCATCCATAGCTCCCCACCAAGCTCCATTCTCCAAGCACCACAACGTCACCAAAGCATCAAGATGTACCGCAGGTAAAAGGATATTCATTACACATATATGTGTCCCAGAAAGCAATACATATAAAAGCATCTGATTGCTAAAGAAGGGGTGAGTAATAATAATTAGTAGAATTTCTCCAAATGACTTCACTATACACACCACAAGGAAAAAACCATTTTCACGTTTATATAATGAATTCTATATAGAAAACTAAATATAAAAACAAGTACCCATAAGGAAAACTCACTTTTATCACGCCACCATTACCCAAACCATACACCCCAAGGGAAATTCAAACCATGAATCTATAATCCTCTACACCATTTCATAATTGAAAAATCATTCAAAGCAATACACAATGAGGAAACCAAAACGTTGGTGCCTCCATCCACCTCGTTCACTACATTTCCATCCAGTTGTACTTCATGACCACTTATCCATTGACGGTGGCACTTCAATACACAATGCATTACCTTTTAATAGTGGTACTCTCCACCCACATGTCATCATTCCAACCACAAACATAACATGTACGAACTAATGACAAACCATATAATAATATATGGCCACAACAAGAATCACATAACACTTCTAACACACACCAATTATCGTCAATAATTCACCCAGTTATTGAAAGCTCCCCTTTAATCAACTTCTGATTTCCAAGCACATTACAATAATGAAATTTTTTATTCAAAACCATTTTTGTAAAAACATTTCTCATAATCAATCACTAATGATTTAAAAATCAACATATTAAAATCACACAACAAACCCCTTTTTGTTATAATAACCCATTTCCACCAAAATTCCCCTAATCATAACCAAATGTATTTCTGACATGATTAAAACATTATTATCGCAATTAATTTTTAAAAAATTATTGTAACTGAAACCACTGGTTCAAACCATGTGGAGTCGAGAGAGAGGCCACCTACCTTTTGGGTTCTAATGATTTCGACACACAAGCAACATCACCCAAATCCGGGAAAATTCTCCAAGAAAACCACTCTAGATATTATTCTATATCATAATTAAGCCTTAAAATAAAGACTCAAGGAAACAAAAACCATATATCTACAAAAAAATGATTTAGATCAAGAAAATTGTGGGGAGGGAAGAGTAGATCTTGAGAAAACCTCAATGAACCAATGGTAGAGACTTACCAGAAAACAAATTGGCTAAACCACACCACCAAAAGCCTTCTATTTGCTTCCAAAATGAGTGGTATAGAACCAATAACCCTTGATATGATGAAATCCCATATGAGTCTCAAGTGGGATAGAGTTTTTGTGTTTTTATGGCTATCCCAACTAATCCATGATTTTTATTCAGGCCACATGGTTAGCTCTTACGGTTAGAAAATTGGTGCGCTAACCATGTGGATAATACAACTTCGAAGGGGTATCTCACACTGCCCACCACACATGGTTTGGGACACCGAGAAAAAGTCTTACATAACTCACCGCTTGCATGGTTCATCTGTCATGGTTTTTTCTAACCGTGCTCAGACCGTGCAACCATAAAAAGCATCAAATATTTTCCAAAACATTCACAAACTTTTCTAAACTCATCCAAACAAATCCCAATTACATTAAACACATATATAGTCTTAAAAAAATTCCACATAACTAAATATGGGGTTCCTATATCTATAATAGGGAATCATGTGTTTCACATAAATCTCACAATATAGAGGAAACCATAAAATATGTATCCATTAAGATTTGTAGAATACATCATTTGTATCTCTAACCCTAATTTAATATCTCATTGAGGTAAAAAGAAACCAACACAATAAAATCATAAATGTATTCTTCCACAACCCTAATAATCACAAAGGATTTAACCTGCAATAATTTCTGCATCAACATTAAAATCATAGAAGTAAAGGAAAGAACATTCCTCTAACCTATAACGGGGTCGTTCATGACATGGAACACAACAACGTATCAGTGAAATAATTTAATTCACAATGTCTCATTATAAAATCAATACTAACCCACACTAAATAGAACCATTACGTAATAATGATGCTTTAATAAGGCTATATCCATTAATCTTGAAGGTATCCTAAATAAATGTTCATACAAAAATATATCCCACAATGTCCTTTTATATTTTATATATAAGATCATACTATAAATGGAATAGTCAAAACCATGACCACTAAAAGCCTCTCCTCATCCAATATCATAGAACATACTAGTGATGATAAAATAAAGACATGTGTAGATTCTAAATTAAATAATGAATAAACACATGTAGAAAAAGGAAAAATTACAGAAAATGATTTTTTCCTCCCCTATCACTGGTAATGCATGTGAATTATGCCTCAATTGATATACATTATAGCCATCTAAGACCGATTGAGTCCTCCTCTATAGTAGTGCTTTTATCTTCAATGAATATGAATGTCTTTGGTTAATCCTATCCATTTCTAATCTCCCATATGCGAATCGAATGACGGAAAATCTAGATACTACTGCCTTATTATAAAATTTGTGGATATAGTAACTTGAAGTGGATCTTGTGGGTAAAACTACCTACTAGGAATTATTGAGAACACATGAAGATGAAAACAGTAGCCTTTAAAAAATAAACAAGGATATTATCACATGGTAAATTACTGAGATCTTTTACCCCAAGACTAAAGAGATAATAAAGCATGTGAGCTACCCTACTCTATCTTTTTAGGTCATATATACTAGAAACCTAGAATTTCACTAAAACAAAATTCTTAATTTGGAATCATGACGACCACCCAATTAAGAATACGTACTTTTATCCATTATCCTCTCAATAAAAACCTCTGTACTGAGCCTCGTGAGATATTTAGAATCCTAAATAAGATAATCTTGTTCCATATCAATGCATACAAATACTCCACAAAATTCATCACCCCATTATTCTCATTTGGATATAGTTATAAGGAATATCGAAGAATGATTTTTAATCACATCATAAACACCCATATAATAAAACCATACTATCAAAGGGTATATAGTTCCTTGTGAATAACTAACTTTTTTGTTGAATAAATAAATCATCTTAGGGAAGGTATTTTGACATATCCCTTAATACATATGACTTGTTGAAATAATTCTAGAATAAGATCTGTTTTTGTCTCATAGATTGATGCATGATCATCTTAAACAATTAAACATAGCACTCCTTCAATTGATGGATCTAACTGAAATTTAGAGAAACCTCCACAAAACCAGTATTTTCAAACTCTTTCTGAAATGGAGCCCTCATACCACTAAGTGATCTATCATTAAAACTATCATAGTTTCCTCATACAAGTATACTTTTTGATGAGCTCTACTAAATGATGATCAGAATAATTTTTTTTAATATTATCCAATGCATAAACCTTATGAGGACATATACTTGGATCTATACCTGCAAAAGAACAAATGGTGAGAGAATCCAAAAATTTGAATATAAAATATTTAACATTAAGTAAATATTTTCATTAATTATATTATATTATTAACCTATATTGACTAATACCATTTTCAATTAGAGGTTATAGGAATAATGATTCATGATCCTTCCCTACAACTATACACCACAAAAGTAGAAAATCTTGTAGAATGGATGGTATCATAATTGTTTATACATCATATTACTCGGGCTGAAAATACACTTTCATCAAATGTTCTCCCATGATTACATTTTACTAAACTTATCTCTCACTATTTCCCAACCAACATATGTATTTTTGAATTATGCCAAACTTTAACACTATCTCATCCCTCACGCTGATAACATGATATCACCCTATCATGAACCTCACCCCTAAATGTCATCAAATATAGGATGATGCAGAGGGAAATGATATAATGGCACGTGAAGTCCACTTCCAAAAGTCCATGAGTTGCAGCCATGAACCAATGGTATATCATACATAAAATTTGATGCATTAACATGTGCCAAAAATGAGGTATTATAGATACGATATGTACAATAATCAAAAATTTCTTGTAATGATTCAAGAAATATCCCAAGTGCATAAATGAAAAATCAATCTAACATGATCAACTACAAAAGTAAAACTATATGTGCCGAATTATAAACACAACATCATCCCAATATCCCTATCTTCTCTTGAATAACCCATTAGAAATTATTATCCAACCTGATATTTAATGTAAACCTAGTGACAATAAACATTGATTTTATATATATAGGTTAATAAAAAATTTTATACTAAGTGGGATCCCCTAGAACCTCTAGGTAAAATGATAAGCAATTATTGGTAAATACAATTGAATAATATGTCAAGATTACTCAACATGTTAATTGGATAAATAAGTTCATAACCCCTACATGGATATCTACCACAATGTATAAAATATAAGTGATAAAAATATTGTAATAAAACATTGTTACGCAACTACCAATTCCAAACTCGTATTCCACTATGCAGTACCATTGTGTGTCCTAAGTCAACTCTCCCCAAATGAATATATCCCAAATACATTGGGGATAATGTATCATAATATTCTAAATGTGAATCATGTTTTCTTCCTCCCATGATACATCTCTAGTTAGTAACATAGTAGTTTATAGTTTGCACCATTGAGATTATGTATTATATCACACATTAGGTATTTCACCTAAAGCGATCACAACCCATACATTGAGTAATGTACCTCATGAAATGGAAAACCATACACATCATGCATATAATAATACATAGGATGATATATATGGAGATACATGTGTTTGAAAAAAAATCGTCATATAACTCTACACACATATATGAGAAAATAAAAATTATGGGATTTTCTTATACTACGATTAGGATAATAGAGTTCGGACATAGGGGGTTGTAATCCATTTATAACTTGCCAACATTGATGTTTAGTAATACAAACTCCAGGAGACCATTTTTTTTAATCTCTAGACAGATGTTCTTAGTGTATGGTTTGAAATCATAAAACATACATTTTATATTATATATCAATGTCGAACAATCATTATTGACCTTTTCATAGGCTCAACAACAGCTAACTACTCTTGAGAACCCAACTTCTATAGACAAGAATTAGATACCCTTAAAGAACAGAAATATTTTAGAAGATTATTTTTAATTAAATTCTGTTATATATATTCATTACATATGTAATTTAATTATAAATAATTAAAAGTATTCTAACCATAATTTATTAATACTTAAAGGATATGTTGGTTCCCTCCATGCATATTACAACAATTTCAATGGTTTCTCAATAATATCAACTTTTAATCATTAAAATCACCATCTATTAGATTTAAATTATTAAAAATACATATAAATATTATTTCATCATTTATTATACCCTAGGAAACACTAAAATATACCAAAAAATATTCTTAACCAAAAAACATAACCAACCACTAGTACTAGGGAATGGATTGTCAAAAACATTTAACTCAACAATACATTCCATAAGAAATGTATTTACAAAACACATCCTAGCTTTAAGAATAATAATTTTAATATCATTATTCATCATTTTCCATTAAACAATGTTCCATATCGAACACCATCATGTATATCACTTTATATATTATCATCACATGTGGCTATATAAACTAAAAAACCAAGACTATATTCACATATATCATCTTCCACAACCATATAAGGATCTCATAACAACAAATATCAAGTATCATATCTTCATAACAAATAATGAAATAATCAACGAACTAGAGGAATAAGGAATATATGACCTCCATATAAAGAATAATTCCAATTAATTATAGTTGGGATAATAAGTACAAATATTTATATTTATCAAAAAATAGTGTTAATATTTATAGAATTAACAGGTTAATTTTTTATTGGTAAAAATTATTTATAATATAAGGAATAATATATAATAATATGTTAAAGAATTTAAAAATTCTCTCTAGAACAAGCCACTAATATCTATTTAGGTTTCGAATTGGGGTCTCACCGAATCACTGAACAACACATTCATGATATGAACCTCATTTCATGCTTTGAAATTTATCAAAATCCATATTCAATCATTGATGAAATATTAAATGAACTATTTTCTTGATTGAGGACCTCAGGATTCGTAAAAAGTGTTATGGGTGGACAAAAAAAATACAAAATCCCTTACATTTCAAACCGTCCACGAAGACATAGTGTGGAATACCCAAAATTTAAGATTTCAACATAACATAGATCATGTTCATCATAGTTTTGAAAATATTTAACTCATTAATTCATGAATAGATTTTTTTAAATGTGTATTCGCATACAGAAAGATATACCATTTAAACATATTATTACACGATTTTTCAGCATAGAGATATTAAAGGAAATGTTTCATTAGAAGACTAGGTTCATAATATATAAATGGAAGCTATAACATACCATTCATATTTTATCCTTCATATTAATCTACTAAATTTCATATTATATCATAAATCTTAACATTATAATCTAGGAAATTGAAAAAAATGTGGTGATATTGACATCCATGTAAGGGAAAAATCATTATTACGAAATATAACATGTTATTTAAATATATAACCTTATATCATCCAAGAGAATTCTCACAACTAATTGCATAGAATAATATCATAATGAGCATCGTAACCTATGATTAATTAATCCTAGAAAATATGGAATTTATTATAATAATAAATATGAAAAAGTAAATGATAACTTCTATGAAAACATCAAATGATTGACAGAGATCCATAATGAATTAACGTAACTCTTTAACCCCTAAAATGAATTCTCGAAAGACTAAAACAATAAACAATGCATTAAAACACTATATAGTCTAACCTGTCATTGGATTTTCATGATCAATCCATTGAAAATAAGGAAAATAAATCTGATTTCATATAATAAGAATTACCCTTTGAAAAAATTGGTTTCATAATCATTCATCATATCATATTTAATAGAAATTTATTAATGAATGAATTTGAGAAATGAACATAAGGAATGTATTAAACCATAAAAATATGAGAGAGTATGCTAGGAATATATGTAAGAGACATATATATATATAATTTCAAATAAATCCAAAACATCAATCATGGTTTTTCATTATAAAAATAATTAAAATAAAACCACATTTGTTAAACATAATATTTTCACATTAAGAAAAGTCAATGGTTGAAATATTATATGGAAAATTATTTCCAAATATCACATTGATATTTTATTGACGAATGCATAAATTCCATTTTGAAATAATTATTTTAAATATAAAACATTCTAAAAAATTGGTGAAATTATTTTTTAATATAATATTTGAAAAAGAATAAAATATTTAAAGGATTGAGTTTTGATGAGAGAAACAGATTTCTTTTGATGCCGGATACTTATAAAAAATAAACTGATTCCTTTAACAATTTTATATGTAATGTAAAAAATGTTAATTTATTGAAAAAATAAAGGCATTTTATTTATTTTTTAAAAAATAAAATTAATGTTCATAATGATTTCAAAAAAACATAGTATTATATCATTGAATTTTTTATAAAACATTGATTTGGAAGAAAAATGATTTTTAACTAAAGAGATATATAAATTCAATATTTCCTAAAAAATAATATCGCAATAATTTTAGGTTACAATGAGAATAAAATTTTACTATTACAAGAAATCATAGTTAATAGCCAATGAATAATAAAATTAAAATGGGTTTATTCTAAAATGATCAAATAATTTCCATCAATGGAAACTGAATCTTATAAAATCCAAATTATAATAAGCATTGAAAAAAAACCATTATCTATTAAATATCCTTTCATTAATTACATTACATGAATGAAGTATATGAATTGTAATATAAAATATGATGATGTAGGAAGAATTCATGATATAGTATGTAAATGGGATGAAGATACACTGCTAAAAATAAATATGTTTCATAAAATTACATATGTCCCAATTATATATGTTCATCGTGAAAACCTTAAAAAGTTTGTATCATTGTGGTGAGAGAAAATAAATAGGGAGAATATGGGTATAAAATTTATTGATAGAAAAATAAATGATTTAATAAAACATAATGAAATAAAAATTAATTTCACACAAAAATTTTGTATAATATAACCATCAAAAAATTATGTAACCAAATGAATGGAGATAGTGTTGAAAAACAACTTAAATCTTATATCACATTTATTGAGCCCTCTTTGTACTAATGTTTAATGTCTTTTATCATGTTATATAATTATATCATAATGATATTAATATTTATAATTTCATATATGATCTCCATTATAACATATTATCACATATTCATTAATAATAAATCATTATCACTTTTCTTCATGTGTTGTATGTATTGATTTTTCATACAAATTTTACATAGATTATTTCAGTTCTTGAATATTGGATACCATTACGTCATCTAAAATATATATAAATATTATAAAAATCATTTTTTCATTCGATAAATATCTTTAATAATTATTTAATAGTGATAATGGAGAATGAATCATAACATTGCATGGAGAATGTAGTTTGTACATATGCAGGAGTGGTGTAATCAATTCCTTATTAGATAAAAGGTAATGGAATTCAATTGAATTTTAGTTTTCCATAAATATATCATTTCATATATATTACATATAATTATTAAATTTATAATTTTGTTTATACCATGTAATGTGTTGGTGAAAAATAAATCTCATCGCCTTATGGGGTGGTAGTCCACCATACACAGAAACAACATTATCATTTATTCAATGGATTGTAAGGTAATAAATCCAATGAAATATTTGATTTCCAAATTGGTTAATATTTAATTATTATCATTAATCCACAAAAAATTATTCATTATTATATTCTATGGTTAACATAATTAAAAATATGAATCACATCATTTTACTATGTGGTAGTCTTCCTAACATTGGGGAAAGGTTTTCAAAGACTCTAAAAAAATTAAACAAAGAAGATATATATATATGGTACTAAAATTAAATAGGTGTAATTAAATAATTAATATCCTATCAATAATGATTATAGATAATTATATCATTTTTTTAAAAGTGGTGTTGGAAAACGAATTACATTGGTCCCCAAGGCGGTAGTCTTTCATACACACGATCAACTATTTCATTTCCTATTTGACATGTGAGGCTATGGTTTTAGGTAATTAACATTGCATAGAAAATATCATAAAAGGATAGATGAATAGATTATTATATATTCCTAGTTTAATATTTTTTGAAGGAGGTGGAATAAAAAATATTATTAAATTATCAGTTAAAGATGATACCTCTTCTTCAGAAAACTTCTTTTTGTTTAAAAAATCCTTCATATCATTGATTTATGAGAATAACAAGGAATAATGGAAGATTATAGACAATTTATCAGTTGATTTTTTCAATTATTAATTTAAATAATGTGTTTTGAATATGTGGAATGTAGAGGAGTGAGGTGGCCTTGTATATACGGGTGAGAGGACAAACATTGAATGTTTGAGAGGAATGAATTCCACGAACATTTTCATCCTGATAAAATAATCCTTAATGGAACATTTTGACCTCAAATGTTATAATGGAAAAATATTTCCATAATATAGTAAATATTAATTTTTGGGACTTATTAACACATATCGTTTTAGTTTAACCATCAGTAAACCCACCTTATCGACAAATAATTTTTACTATTTTCATTATTCATTATGGTAAAAAATAATTTAGAATTATAAGATAATATATATTATGTATTTGTAAATATTTAGTAAATCATTTCAAATTAAACTTAAAGAGATTGTATTTTTCCAGTTAAAATTAAACCTGCATACGTGTTGAAAAAACTGCTTTTCATGAAATGCATTTTTTATTAAATAGATGATATAATAATAAATATATGAAAAGATATATTAAATAGAAGAATACATATATATATACATAATATTTTATTTTATTTAAATAATTTTAAATTTCTGGTTATATTAATTTTTTAAAATTTATTATAATGATACACATTAATATCGTTTTAAGAGAAAATGAGTTTTAAATACAAATAATAATATTATGCTAAAATTTAGTATAATAATGATATTAATTTAATTGATTTAATTTAATTTTTAATTTAATATTAATGCTAATTTTAATTGAAATTTAATTAATAATGTGAATTAATTTATTAAAAATTAATGAGAAATTTAAAAAAAAATATTCTCCATTATTTACAGAATAATTAATATTTTTATTCAAATCCCAAATCAACACCATTAGAAAATATCAATATGATTAATTCATTTTTTTATAAAAAAAAGCTTCCAAAATATGATGAAATTTAATGCTAATTTTTTTCACAAATAATTACTATACAACCTTTTAGAAAATCATTATTTTTAGAAAAAATATATTTTTCTTTCAAATTGTCAATAATTTTTTATAATCAGTAGATAACCAATGAATTTGATTAATTTATATATAATCCAAATAATTTTAATAATTTAATTATCAATATTAATACATATAATATTAACATATATGTTATAACATTAATTTTTAAATATTGATATTTTTACATAGTATCGGGTTTTGTTTAGACCCACTATTTCATGTATCGAAATATATCCAAGAGATTGAATTAATTAAAAATTTAAATATATAAAAATGTATTTAGGTGTAATATTCAATTGTAAAAATGGTTTTTCTATCATATATTCTATAAAAAATGATGTTCCTCTTTTAAAATATTTTTCTGTTACATTGTTCAGTCTATAAATAAATTTTTTCCTCACAATTTGATCTTTATATTATTAATAAATGGTCTAAAATATAAATAAATATTTTTTCAAGAAGCCTCAGAGAAAAAGTGTAAATAATGCATCTTCATCATAAAAGATTACCATATGTATTATGGTCACCTGGAATATCACATTATTATTTTTTCATGTAGGAGTTGTTTTCTAGGAAATGATGATAAAGACATAGAGGAGAATACTAACACTCATTCGTTAATTGATAGTGATAGTGATCATTGACCATAAGAAAATGAATTGTTAATATAAATATACATACATAAAAGAAATAAATCAGTGATGTGTTAAAAGGCAATTTTATTCATTAGAAATGAAGGCCATGGATAATCATTTTGTTTCAAGATACTCTCCCTAGTTTTTAGGGATCTAATTAACATAATGACTATGAACAATAAGGAAATATACATCCATGAAAAGTATAATTTCATCCCTTTATAATTTTCACAACAAATACAATATTTTTTCAGAACTATTGTAACTCAATATGTATTTTAATGCTTTGGGAACTAAAATAATCATATAATATATAACATAATCACCAAATAGACAACATACTTTTCATTTGGTGTTTAGTAATTTTTTACCACATGTTTTCCTATATATTTGATTATTCTCCAATACCTTAATTGTAAATCACAATTTTCAACATAATCCATTCCATTTGTGCATTTCCACTAAACTCTTCCGCATACATATCTTCAAAATATACTATAATTCTTTTAAAAAAAATTCCTTTACAATAAACCAAAAAGTTAAATATTTCTTAAACATAATTAAATGTCTCTTGAAAAAATATTAATCACCTTGAAATCTAGAAATTTTCGACGTCAAATGGAGACTATAATATATTGAACATATAATTGATAGTTAACTCATAAAACCATGATATAAGTCACACATCTAAAGATAATATTAAATGAGGATATATTACATAATGAATTAACACAATTCATAGTGTTTTTAATATTTTATAACAAAAATAAAATTTTTAAAAATGCTTTTACTACATAAATCTTAATTCCAATAAAATAAATATATTAACTCTTGTTCTTCAATTAATCGTGACTACATATCCCTTCCTTGATATAGGGGATAACCCTTTTTATAGGTCCATGTCAAAGAAAATTACCTAGTTCCCCAAATAAATGTAATCCAAATTCCATGGAAATTCATTACACTACAAACATTATTTATGCATTTAAAATATCATACCTGGAATTTGAGATATTATTCTAGGATTTATTTTAACCTTCTTGACATATAAGAAACTAAATATTCCTATCTTTAGGTTAATTACCACATGATAAATATTTAAATTCCATTGTTCTCATATTTTTCTTCATAAAAATATCTCCAAAATTAATGATGTTCCTAATGTATTTAGACATATAATTTTGAATACTCAAAATAGCTTTTTATCATGTAATAATACAATTATATTTCACATATTCACCCAAGTGTTCATCGCATTTATTAATAACTTTATTCATCATAGTTCAAGCCAATTACTAAAACTACAAATAATAGTTTGACCAATAATAAACTTATTGGTTAACAATATAATCTATAAAAATAACTAATATGATATATAAACAAAAACACCTTTTTTTGATCCTATGACACATTAGGTGTGAGTTATGCAATTAATGGACCAATATTTTAAAATACATTGTGATTATGCATAAAGAGCATGGTAATTGTCCCATAAATACCCCTCAGTAGTTTTAACCTACAATGTAGTAAGGCCTTGTGTCATGTAATAGTTATTGCTTGAGTATTGAATGGCTGACATTTATAATTATTTTGAGCTATTACCACATTGTATATAATTTTTATAACCCCTTTGATTTGTAGTAGCCTAGAATGTATTTTATTTCATAAAAAACACTATATAAACTTCAGCATATTTCCAATTTACTTTCCTATACATATTCTTCTACTTATACCTATCCGTATATTAATAATTATTCATAACTCAAAGGTTGTCACTAATGTTTTATAATCCAATTTCTAATGAATAACAAACTATTTCACTAATACCAACTATATATACCCATAACATTTACAGAAATTATTTAATTACTTATAAATATAAATATCTATTAATTCAATATAATAATCATAATGTAAAAGTGTATTTGGAATACAATGCTCATTGTATATAATTAAAAACTTAAACATCTCAACCTCATATTATTCTCAATAGTTAGCTTTGGAAAGTAGTTTGAAATATTAAATTTGTATATAATTACATTGGGAATACATAAAGAAAGGGGTTTGGTAAAATTCCCACTATTGGAATAACCATGAAAAGTAAACAAAACATGTGCATCAAAATCATAAGATTATATCATAAAGGAGAAGTTTTATGAGTTATTTAATTGAGTTATATAAGATTAAACAAGGTATAAAAAGATCATTGAATCACAATATATGAGGTTATATCCTAATTAATTTCATTGGAATATATAATGGATAACTTTAACGACAACATCTATTCTTGGAAAGATTCCCATAGTTGATTAGGTCCACTCCCAAATCCCATATATGAAATCTCAATAGGCAAAAACATTACCACATGCATTGGAGTACTATCTATGAGCCCTATTAATAATATGTTCTTGATCTATGTGTTCCACATGAAGGAACTAACTCATGAGAAATAACATAATAATTACCAATGGAAATAAAATGGGATCAATAATATTTCTTCATATCATATTCAAATGAAAATTACAATTAATGGTATTTTATAAATAAACATAAGGAGTTATTTACCTTGTCAATGGAATAGATAATAAACAGTATATACATTTGAGAGAGATATAAAAATATTTAATAAGAAATAAATAACATCAAATTGTCTTTTCATCAATTATTATACCTTATAAAAACATTATTGAGGGAAATATCCATTTCAATATGAGTATCATCATATAATGTTTTCTTTGATTGAAAATGATTTTGAAAGTTCACATTGTGAATTTCTTGAGGAATATAAAATTTCCATTATAAAAAAATTATCTAAAATCTAAATAATTATAAAATATAAAATATTTTTTTTTCAAAATCAAATATGAAAATTAAAAAATAATCTTAAAATCATTGATTGGTTATGGTGGTAGAACAGTCCTATTCATGTTGAATATTTGAAAAGAAAATCCTTTACATTTTTATGAAATGTAAAAAAATAACATGTTCATAAAATGGAAGGAATATTTTTTTACCTAAGAAAATTAAAAAAATTAAAATAAGGGAATCAATTTCTATAAAAAAAATAATAATCATTATTAAACGAATTTTTAGAAAACATGTATTTTGAAGAAGAATAAAGTTTTACCAAAGATATAAATTAAGTATGATTTTTATAATAACATTTGTCAAATATTACAATTACCATATTGTTTAAAATAGATGAATTAAATTAAAAATTATTTTATAAATAGTGTAATTTTTTTTAATTTTTTTAATTTATAATGATTAAATAATTTCCATTAATGGAAATTCTTGCATTATTTTACCTAATTAAAAAGAGACAGATACAACGACCCTTACATCATTAGTATCTTTTGAATCCTAATAGACCATTAAATTATATACCTATTTTAACAGAAAATATAATGATACATGAAGTATTAATAATATATTATATAAAGGGGTAGGGTATACCAAATTTAAACTAATTTTTATGTACAAAATAACATGTGTCTCAAAAAAAGATGTTTGAGATTTCACCCTTCCAAAGACTGTATTACTGAGGTAACAATTAATCAATGGAGTGATTATGTGTGAAAATAATTTATAAAAACAATGAAAAGAGTAAGAAATTATAAATAAATAAATGTTAATTTCAAAAATTAATTTCTTATGATATAATAAGTTAATTAATTGTATAATCCAATTAATGGAAATTTTGGTAAGGAACCTCTTACGCAACACATCCCTTAAGTTTATAACTCTTTAAACATAAATATAGTGGTTTTAAACATGTTATTAACTTATTCCAATAATATATTAACATTTATAATATCATATACGATACTTTTTATAACATCTCATTTCCCATTCATTGACAATATTTCATTATCATTTCTGTTTCAGGTGTTAATTTCCTTTTGTTCTCATACATGTTTTACAATGAATGTTTTAGGTTTAAAACGTATGATATAGATTTATTAATTATTAAAATATATAAATATTGTTAAAATTGTTATTTTTTCATTTGATAACCATTTATAATAGTTTTCAAATTTTGATCATAGATAATGAGTCACACAACTTTTTGGAGACGTTGGGTTGTACGTATGAAAAAGTGACATTATTAATTCAATAATATGTGAAAAGTTAATGTAGTAGAAATGTATTTTAATTTTAAAAAATAAATTTCTTGTCATATATATCACATTGACTCACTAAACTTCTCATTTATCAAATCCCATTTAATGAATTTGTGAAAATTTTCACTTCGCTTAGCGAGGTGGTAGTCCTCTATACACATGAACATCATTAGGATTAATGAAGTGGATGATAAGGATGTAAATTATATTATATAGTTTATTTTAATAATGATTAATATTTCATTAATATGTTAAATCAACCTAAAATTAATCTGTATTTTCATCCTTGTAATGTTTATGTGAAAAATGAATCAGGTCTCTTTGAGAGGCCGCAGACCGCCGTACACACGAGGAACATTATTATATTATATATGAAATGGAATTAAAGAATGTTTGTATATATATAAATATATGAGTTTTTGTTGAATATATATATATATATATATCATAAATATGTTATATAATAAATATATAAATCATTTTGTATATCTTCGAGAAGCAATGATGGAAGATGAATTAAGTTGGTTCGTAAAGCACTAGTGTATGGTACACACGATCATCTTTTATGTTCCCAATATGATAGGGGATGATTTTGTTGTAGGTATTTAAATCATAATAGAAAAATATAATTATAAGTAATATTCTGATATGATTACATCATATTATTTAAAAAAATTACGGAGTTGGATGAAGAAAAAACGAATTACTTTTGGTTATGGATCTAAACCATAATTCTGGCAGCTTCTCTTTATTCTCATCAAAAGCCTTAAAATAATTGATATCAAACTAAATAAAAATCTATATTATGAGGGAATATAATCGGTAAGTTATTATGGAATTAAATTGTTGATATAAATGGATTTATATGTATATAATGGGATCTATAGTGGTTGCCCTTTTATAAATAGTGGAGTGGACACAGAAGGAATTATTGAATAGAAATAATTTCACAAATGTTTTTCGAATGATAAATGCTAAAAAAGGACAATTTTATAACCATATAATATATAATATATATATATTACTATACAATAACATTTATACATTTTAGTTCATTTTTAACTGTTACAATTTTAGTTTAGCCATCAGTAAACCCTTTTTAACCTTAACCATAGTAATTTTTTTTTATTTTTTTCATTATTTACTATGATAAAAACTTGTGTTGAACTTTTTTAAAAATATAAATTATTATGAATAAAACTATTTAATCCATTTTTTTCAAATTCTTCTTAATGAAGTGGAATATGTTAATTTATGATTGAAACAACACACCTCTCAAAAAAATTATTCATCATGAAATGAATTTTTTAGGAAAAGAAGACATCGTATAAAATATATGGAAATTTATCAAACATAATTAAATTTATATTTATATTTACTGATATATAATTTATAAATTTCATATAAATAAATATTTTAGTGGTTATTATTATTATTTAAAAAATTTAATCATAATAGAAATTAAAATAATTTAAAAAAGGAGTTTTAATGAAAAACAAATTTAATAAAATCTAGTAAAAATATAATAAAATGTTAATTAAATTGATTTAATATAAAAAAGTAATTATTATATTAACATTAAATAAAATTATAATTATAGTGGGATATAATGTTTTAAAAAATAAATGTTATTTTTATGAAAATCAATATTCTTAACTCTTCTATGAAGAATTAATATTTTCCAAAACAAATCTTGAAAACATACTCTATATTAATATATATATATATCTAATGAATAAAAATATTATGTTAATTTTATCATTATATTTAAATATATTTTTAAATGTAACATTAAGATATCTTCAAAAATCAAAACATAATAATATTGTAGAAAAATATATTTTTTCAGTAAACATTTCTTTTTCTTCAAATATATTATATTTTTAATAATAATAAGTTAATAGAAATTTAATTTATTTTAGTCATGTTTAAACAATCTAATTTTTAATATTTAGTTATTCCTATTCATAGTCACCATCTAAATTTGTTTTTAATAATGACCATGATTAAATTACAATATTTTAATATATTATATTGATAGTTTTGATACTGTTGTTTTGTGTATCCCATGTAATCGATGATATTGATTTATTAAAAAAATTATACAATAAAAAATAATGGATTTTTTTCATTATCTTATATTCCTTGTATTTCATGTCTAATATACTATCAAAAACAATTCCCATTTTAAAAAAATCTAGGGGTGTTACAAAATTTTCCATAAATCCCATAAGTTTCAACTACATTAATGTAATTCTATTTATTTATACATAATGTTTCTAAAATCTAAAATCAATGTTGGTTTTGTCTGAATCATGGAATAACTGATTCTTTTCTTTTGTGTATGCCTCAGGATTATTTTCATGCATATGTTGGTGAAAACAGTAGTTTTTTAAACTCTCTTATAATAGTATAAATAAATCAATATTGTTGGTAGTACATGAGTTTCCAATGTAGATGGTGACCCTAAATATTAATTTAAATTCAAAGGTTTTCATGGGTGATGCTTTAATGATCCTAAAAGAATTAAATAATCAATGAATTAAATGAATAATGAATTTATTTGGTTCTATATAATTCATGTTATAATATATGTAAATGTATATATTATGGGACGTAGGGTTTGTGTTATGTTTAGAAATATAAATGAAAACCCCTATCCAATATTGAGGTGTATCTATCCAATCATGAGGTTCCAATCTGTAGGTTGTAATGGTCATCGAAATATAGAATTTTTCATTCACTGGTCAACTTATATTTCAAATGATAATGACTAAATCTATAAAATATTGTCAATATTTATTTGTAAATTTTCGTTATAATTTCAGATATTAATGTTGGCAGAGTTAGATAAATTTGTTTGAGATTAGTATGGTTTATGATGTCCCAAATGTGTTCAATTAAATATATTCCAATTCTTGGTTGGCGGAGTGACGAATTATATATCCATTTTGTGCCCTACTAATGTAATTTTTCAATGATTTGATCATGGGCTACAATGGTCTTGTTCATAATATTATGGGTTTCATTTAATAGTAGTGGAATGAATATTGTGTTTTTGGGTAACACACTGCAGGTTGAAGTTGATGATTTTCAGTGCTATGTTGGCCAAAAGAGGTTAAACTTATTCTCTCATGGTTTGTTATATGTAGTGGAATAAAAACAATGAATGGTATAAAATTTTATACATGACCAAAATGACTGGTTGTTAACCAGTGTTATTTATCAAAAAATCGGGAGTACATATCTTTGGTATGGATAGTTAAAACACCTATATATATTAACTATTCTAGGGAATGAGTTTTATAAAAGTGTAATAATGATTTTTAAATCAAAATGGATTCTAGTACTTTAAAACCACTCATAGTTTATATTTGGAGTGTGAGAGTGTATATTTTGATATGGAATTTCATAGTGGGAACAAAATTTGTTGAAAAAATCCTTGGGTGATCTATGAAATATGGTGGGGAGAACTATTAGCTAAATCACCAATCCAATAAAGATGTGAATTTTTTATTGGGATGGACAAATATCATTAAGGATTTCATCTCGTTCTAGTGTTAATGATGAGTATTACATTGTGTTTTTGGGAAACATTGTTTCTTATGTTTATTAATGCACATTAAAAGAATGCTTATCCTTAAAAAATAAAATAATTCTATTTTTGTTTATGTTGTTGAAATATGTATGCCCGATTATATTTTTGGTGGAATATACGTAATTCATGTGGGAGGTAATTATATCTATTAAGCGGTTTAACTAACCATTTCCCATACATGAATTATATTTTAGTATAGTTATAATTTATTGTTTCATGAGGAGTTTTATTTTATAATATGGTTTGGAATGGATTTCATTATGTTTGAAAACCTAAATATTATTTATTTATTTATGATATAAACATAAAATGATGTTTAACAGTATCATGGGGTAGAAAAGAGTTGTTCGACATATCAGTGCTATAGGACAAGCAATTGGTAATCCATTGACTATATACCAACAAATTGTATGGATTTGAGGGTGTGTATAAGTGATATTTTGGCTCATTAATCATAAATAAAGGTAATCACCTAATTTGTATTCTTTCAATATCATATCGACTAAGAGGGAATTTTTGTCCCTGCCTTCTATCATTAATTTACCAATGCATGTTATTTTTGGGGATCTATTGGAATTTAATATTGGATTCATCATCCATTGGTCATCCTCCACTATTTCTTGGATTCATTTTTAACCATTTTCAACTCTGGATTGTAAGTTAACACTCATTGCACTACATCATGACCAATTCCACTTTGAATCAAATAAATTTCATTATTCCTAATAGAAGGGAATCTTGTTATGTTATCTCTCTGACATTACCTGATAATATTATGAAGGTCCATTTCATAATGATATATTTTGCAACATATCTTTTTTATTTAAATTATTTATTTAAATCATACCATTTGAGAAGTTATATTGCTGAAAATTTGATGAAGGTCCATTTTGATGTTCTATATTTGGTGATTTTTTATGGTTATGGATTTAGTTTGGTCAGGAAATGGTGGATGCTTTATGGTAGCTTGTGGGATATTGTTTAAAAATAAAGGATGATGCAAACGAGGCAGACTATCCTCGATAATCTCAAAATAGTTAAATTTGTGTTATTTATGATTCATGGAATGCATTGTTACACGAAAGAAACCTATTTTAATGATATAAAAATATTACATTTTATTAGATTAATATTCATTACTTATAATTATAGTCCATTCTAGATCCATAATGGTATAGGGGTATCTCTAAATTGGATACATAAATTATACGTATATATGAGATCAAATTAACCTCCCAAATAGTTCATCACATATAGAACAATTCATATTCATATCATATATAAAATATTCCATCATATAATATTGAAAAGGATACATAAATAGGGTGAGCTCAAATTTCCATAAAGTGTAAACATGGTAGATATCATTGAAAATTTTAGAATATGGTGAGAATATGGTCATGAGTAGATGATATTAACATTTAGAATGAATTATTAATAATTAAAAAATTATAATCATGACTTATTGAATAGATCATGGCAATTTATAATACATTAATCATAAATGAATCAGATACAATTATACATGATGGAATAACATTAGAAATTGATCTCAAACAAATAGTTCTATAATGATTGGTTTAATCATAATAATAGAATATTTAAATAAGGATACTAACCTATACATTCACCGCATGTTCATATTTCTCTAAGCAATTATGTAAAATAGTTAGCATTTGGATAACCTCTTATTTATATTCTTTTTCTATCTTAGAAAAACCTCAAATGTATCCACATTATTAGTCTAGGGAAAACCTTACTTTTGGCCTATCTTTTAAGAATTGGATTACCTCCTTTGTTTCATTTTATAACATAAAACATTAATCAATACCAAATGCATTTTTGGGATATAAAATTTGTTCCCCACCCTTTATATATTAATAATATATTCATATGTATTTTATAATAACATAAAACATTCATCATATCCTCATAATAGAACCCATGGAAGATGAATTGGGTTCATAAATATATCATCATCATAATAATCGTACATTCAAAAAAAAGAATGAGGATGGTATCAGTGTATTAAATTCCCAGTAAAACATAATTACATTAAAGGGTGTTATCAAAACAAAAAAAATAATGTTTAAATAGTACATGAGTATTTTATAATGAAATATAAATATAAATTTAAAATTTTAATATTTAAAATATAAAAATATTCAAAATAGGATTTAATAAATAATTGTAATTATTATTTTATCATTATATAAAATTAAAATTATAATGGGGTATAATTTTTTTAAAATTGATAATTTTATGAAAATCTATACTGTTTACACTTCCATAAATAAATAATTTTTTTTCATAAAAATCCTTTAAATTTAATATATGTTATTATATATAAATATATCAAGATTAAACATAGTATGTTATTTTTATTAATATATTTCATTATATTTTAAATAATAATTTTAATATATATTCCAAAATTAAAATTAAATAATATTTTATAAAAATAATTTTTTCAGACAAAAAATTCTTTTCATTCAAATATGTTTTATTTATTTCTAATCAGTAGATAACCATTGAATTTATTTTAAATGGTTTTGAAGAATCCAATTTTTAATATTTAGTTATTCCTTTTCATAGTCTCCATCTAAATTTCTTGGTAATAATGGCCATTATTAAATTATAATATTTTTATATATTTTATTGATTCTTTTAAACTTGATGTTTTGTATATCACAATATATCGAATAGATTGATTTATTTTAAAATTTGAAAAATAAAAAATCTTATTTTTTTTTACATTATCTTATATTATTTTTTTTTCATGTCTTATATACTATAAAAAATTTTGTAGGCTTTTAAAAATCTAGGGGTGTTACATAATTGGGCATAATTCCCATAGTTTTCAATTATATTGATGTAATTATTTTTTTAAATGAATAATGTCTCAAAAACCTAATATAAATGTTGGCTACATGTGAATAAAGGAATTTTTTTTCCCTTTTCTTGTGTTGTGTATGTCTCAGGATGATTTACAAGAATTTGTTGATGAAAAAAGCAATTTTTTATACTCTCTTATACGAGTGTAAATAAATCAATATAGTTGGGAGTACATGAGTTTCCAATGTAGATGGTGACCCTAAATATTAATTGAATTTAAAAAGTTTTCATGCTTTATGATACAAGGATCCTGAAAGAATTGAATAATAAATGAATTTAATGAATAACAAGGTTATTTGTTTCATGGTAAATCATGTAAAAATATTTGGAAATTTATATAGTGTGGGACATATGGTTTGAATTAATTTTCAATAGATAAATGAAAAACACAATCCAATATTGAGTAATATCATAATTTTCACTAGGGTACATTATGTAGGTTGTAACGGTCATCAACATTTGGAATTTCTCATTCACTGGTCAAATTATATTTCAAATGGTGAGGATTAAATCAATCCAATTATATCAATATTTATTTTAAAATGATAACTGTAATTTCAAATATTAATTTGGGTAGAGTGAGATAATTGTCTTTGAGATCGGTATGTTTTAAGATGACCTAATTTTGTTCAATAAATGATACTCTAATTCTTGGTTGTGGTAGTGATGAATTTTCTATCTATTTGGTTCCATACTCGTGGAATTTTCCAATAATTCAACCATGGGCAACATTGTTCGTGTTCCTATGATAGTGGGTTGAATTCGATAGTTGTGGTATAAATATTGGGTATTCAGGTAAAAATTTAAAGAGTGTAGTTTATGATTTTCAGTGGTATGATGGACAAAGGAGTTTAGATTCATTCTCTCATGGGGTGTTGGATGTAGTGGTCTCAAAACAATGAATAGCACAAAATTTTTGACATGACCATTATGTGTGGGTGTTAACTAGTGTCTTTTGTCGAATACTTGAGTGAACATATCTTGGGTATGGATAGGTCAAACTCATATATATATTTACGGTTCTTGAGAATGAGTCTTAGAAAAGTGCAATAAGAATGTTTCCATCATAATGTCCCTTATTTTTTCTAAAAACACTCAGTATTTATATTTGGAGTATGAGAGTGTATTTTTTGATATAAAATATCATAGTGGGAAAAAATTTAATTGAAAATTCCTTTTATGATATTTGATATATAGTTGGGAGAACCATGAGCTGAAGGAAAAATAAAATGAAGAAGTGAATGTTGTATTGGGATGGAAAACTATCGTGAATACTATCATATTGTTCCAATGTTAAGGATGAGTATTAGCTAGGGTTTTTTGGATAAAATTTCACATAGGTTCAGGAAAACGCTTTAGAAGCA
Organism: Viscum album; assembly: GCA_963277665.1. Classification (NCBI taxonomy): domain Eukaryota; kingdom Viridiplantae; phylum Streptophyta; class Magnoliopsida; order Santalales; family Viscaceae; genus Viscum; species Viscum album. The sequence continues at coordinate 555,102,176 of OY728141.1, forward strand.
TGTATATCCTTCAAAAATTAAATAATTCTATTTTAATTTATGTGAATGAAAGATGTATGTAATATTATATTTTTTAAAGACTATTCATAATTTTTGAGATAGGGAATTATTACTAAAAGGAATTTTTATGATCCCTTTCACATACATGTATTATATTTTAGTAGAGTTTTTTATATTTTGTTTTGTTAGGTGTTAGATTTTACAAAATGCTTTGGAATTGATTTATAGAAGTTTTAAAACCTAAAAAATATTTATTTATCATTGATATAAATATTAAATGATGTTTTATAGTATCATGGGGTAGAAAAGGGTTATTAGGTATATTGGGGTTGTTGTTGTAGCCATCACTAATCTATTGACTAGAAACCAACAAGATGGAGGGATTTGAGGGTGTGTATAAGTACCATTTTGGATCATAGATCATATATAAAGGCAATCACCTCATTTATTTTCTATCATTTTCATATAGATTGTAGAAAAATTTTCTCTCCTTACTTCTAACACTAATTGACCAATACATGTTCTTTTGGGGTATTTATTAGAATTTAATGTAGGAATCATCATCAATTATACATCTTACACTATTTTCATTGAATTAGTTTTAATTATTTTCAACTCTAGATAGTAAATTAATACAGGTTTCACTTCTTCATGTCCAATTTCCCTGATAATATAATTAATTTAATGCTTCTTAAAATAAGTTAACATTGTTATTCCATCTCTCTAATGTTATGTGATAATTTGTTGAAGGTCCATTTCGTAATGATTTTTTTACAATATTCCCTTTTTAATTAAATAAATTTTTTATATCATCCCATTTGAGAATTTATATTAAAATACTTTTATTGAAATAATTGAATATATCAAGCATGTTCAATCATAAGTGATTTTAATTAAATGAGGAAACATTGTTAATGTTTCACTAATTATTCATCGTTTCAAAATTTAATTTTATAATCTATGAAATAAAATTAAATATGATTATTTTTATAAGTAAAATGTATGGATGTTCTCGATTTGTTGATTTCTGGTGGTTATGGATCGATCATGGTAAATGAATTGTTGAGGAATTACAGTAGTTACTGGGATATTGTTTAGAAAGAGAGGATGAATCTAACAAGTCTGGATGTCCTCAAATAATATCAAAAGAGTTAAATGTGTGTTATTTATGATTCATGTTATGCATCCACTATAGAAATATATTTTAATGATAAATAAATGTTACATTTAATTATATTAATCTTTATTACTTATAATTATAGTCAATTATAGATACATAACATAATAGGGGTATCCAAAAATTGGATACATAAAATATAAGTATATATATGTTCAAAAACACATCCCAACTAGTTCCTCAAATGTAGAACAATTCATAGACATATCATATATATAATATTCCCTCATATCATATAGAATAGGATACATAAAAAATGGTGATCTCAAATTACAATAATGGGTAAGAAGGGGGTATCATTGAAAATATAAGCATATGATGAGAATATGGATATAAGAACATGATATTATCATTTGAAATACATTATTTATAATTCACATATTATAATAATGAATTATTTAATAAATATTGGAAATTTATAGTACATTAATCATAAATGAATGAGAGAAAATTTTCCATGATTGAATAACATTAGCAATATATCTCAAAAAATAGTTCAATAATTATCGGTTTAATAATAATAATAGAATTTTTTTATAAGGATACTAACCTATAAATTAATCCATTGTTCATATTTTACTAACCAATTATATAAAATCGTTGGTATTTGGATAACCTCTCATGTATATTCTTTTTTAGGGTGGGAAAGCCTCCAATGTATCCACTTTCTCAGTCTTGGAAAAACCTACATTGTGGCCTATATTTTAAGAATTGGACAACCTTATTTTTTGCATTTTATAACATAAAATATTAATAAATATCTACTTAATTTGTGGGATATATAATTTATTCCCCACCCATAATATATTAATAATATATTTAAATTTATTCTCGAATATCATAAAACATTCATTATATCATCATAATATTACCCATGGAAAATAAATTGGGCTCTTAAATATATCATCATCATAATAATCATACATTCAAATAAAGAATGAGGATGGTATCATTGGATCATTTTCCTAGTAAAACATAAGTACATCAAAGGGTGTTATCAAAATATAAAAGTATCGTTAAATTATTACACGAGTAATTTATATGGAAATTAAAATTGTAAATTACTAATTTCATATTTAAAATATAAATATTTACTAAATATTTAGAAAAATTTTTAAATAAAAATTAAAATGGAAATTTTTAAATATATCTTTTAATAATTTAGTGTTCGTGGCAAAGGGGAAAAATATTTTCATTGTGATTAGGCTAAAAATGTTATTCCATTCATATTTCCTAATGTTCAAAATTAAGAAAATGACAAGAAGAATACATCAAACTCTTTTTATAGATGTCCAAAAAAAGTTAGAATGCAAATTAAACCATCATAGTGTAATAGTATATTAATTCTTGATTTTTTTGAAATAAAATATTAATCAAGGAGAGAAATATTTACATTCATAGAGGGAAATCAGTTATTTATAAAAAGATTCTATTAATAATGTTAATAACCAAATTGATGAAATTTTACTATTACATAAAAAATATATGTATAACATAGTGGGTAGAAAATTAAATGTTTTAATTATAAATTTATCATATAATTTCCCTTATTATAAATAAATTCCTAAACTATCATAATTAAAATGAGATTGATACATAAATATTATATGTCTAGTTTGACTAAATTTTTATGTAATATAACTTTATATATAATCAATTTTAATTTTTTATATATCTGTAAAATATACATAATATTATTTCTAAATCAAATTTCGCCCCACTTAAAAATATTTTAACAATATATTATTAATAATTTTAGATTAAAATATATTGTTGTAGTTGTTACCTCATTCATTTTTTATGATCTTTTTTTGATAATTCTAGCCTTTAACATTGAACATGGTCTAGTCATTTAAGGATTTAAAACACCAATTTAAATAATGATTATGTTTATTATCTCCATTTTTGTAACCAACCATTTATAAATGTGATGAAAAACTAATTACACTAATATGTGAAGATAATATGTCTAATAGAAGAACTAGCAATGGTACAACATTCTGTCAAATGGAAAGAAGATGGATAATGGTTATTTGATCATAATTATAAAAATTAATTATGTTTAGAATAAAAATTAGTTAATTTTAAAATCGATTCCATTAATTTCTTGTGTAGAAATAGAAATAAATTTTAACGTACTTAATTAATAGTGATACATCATCATTGGGAAACCACTATTCAATTTAACATTAATCCTTCAATGGATTGTATTTGGAATGAAAAGAAGATATATGATGTTTAATATGAATATATGATTCTATATGATTATTTTCTTGTATGATATAGGGTTCATATAAATTTTAAATAATTCTGGAGGTGAGTTACCCATTTATAAGTGAGGGAAGGGTTCCATTGGAATTATATAAATTATTAAAATCATGAAAACATATCATTAGGAAAAAATAAATAAAAAATAATATATATAAAATATAAAAAGCGTATATGTCTAAATAATATCAGATAATAATAATTTTGACTAGTTTAGGATATGTTATTACCCAGATCTCTTAGTTATAATACCACATTAAACCTTATTATAATTACAACAACATCAAAATATTTTACTAATTAGTTTCCATGAATATCACTATATATGAAACAATAAACCTTATGTGGATAATTATTTATAATCTAGACAATATCCAATTCACATAAATGATGATACATTTTCATATATTGTAATAAATTTAATACAATTAAATTTTTTAATAAAGATCTATCAATTTACTTTTTGGTACTATTTAATCCTATTGGATTTAAATTCCACATGATTGAAATGGAACTAAAATAAAAACACATTACAAAAACCTAATATTTTTCATTTATTTAAAATTACATGTATCAAAATAATTAATTTAAATTATATATATTTTTATATTTTAAAAATTATTTATTGGAATTTTCTTTTGCATGATAATATATCATATTAGAATATCATAATCTTTTACAGTAACTATTCAATCACATAAAATTTAACATGAAGTACCATGACAGAAACAATTGATTATTCTTTAAAATAACTATTTATTAGTGAACACTAACTCTTTTTGTACTTATGATAATAAAATAGAGTTATTAACATAACGAGTTTGAATATTTGCATTAATTCTATATATAAAATAATATATTGGACATAATCAAAGAAAAATGGAACAATGTTACCGCATTTTAGTTTACATGATGAGAATGGATAAAATTAAATCATAAAACATGTTAATGGAATGTTTGTGGTAGATTTATTGTACATATGACGTAGTTTTAACACTTTTTATCTATTTTCACCTTACAAAGGTGAAAAATACTGTCCATGGTAACTATTCATAAATACTAAAAACAATAGGGACCTGTTTTTTGAATTTTTCTACACCAGATTCCAAATATAAAATCTATTTTATATGATTCAGTTACTCTTATTCAAATAAATCAACATTAATAAAGATCCATAAAACAACATTTAATTTTATTAATTGATATACGTTATTAAGGATAAAAATTCTCTTAAAGAGGAGTAAATATAATCCTAATACATATGATGTTTTAAAGAAAATATACATTTAATGACGATGTATGTTACTTTGTGATAAAATTAAAAACATAAGTGGACATATAAATTATTTGATATAATGAAAATAAGGTAGTGGATTACAACATTTAATATTTTTAAAATTCAATATAAAATTAAAGTTTTTAGAAAATTTGTAAAATTGAACCATAAGATAAATTTTTCATGATTAATTAATAAAATATATATGTTTTATAAAATAAAAGTATCTAAACAAAGAAGAAAATAACTATATGATATTATCACAAAAATCATAAAAAAATATTTTTATTGAAAATGATTTTTTATCATATAATTGCTGACGAAAAAATTTGTTGATTATTTCTTCATAAATAATAATTATATTTTTATTTAGTCAAAACATTAAACATATATTTCATATTAAAATTACTAATAATTATTTATTATAAGTCAATAGTTATGTTATAAGAGTCAAATTTAAATAATAATATTTCAACAGTATAACATGGTTCGTTTATACTAGATGATATATATAGATGATTTTATTTAATTATTCATGATTATATTAATGAAAATACATATTAAATATTGTGGGGATACATTATGGATATCCTATATGAATATGTTCTTCAGAGTTATGTCACCCATTTTCATACAAAAGGAGATATCTATCCTTCATTACATTCTTATTTTACCATGTTTTCTATTTGAATGTATGGGTCCTCCAGAAACATTAATTTGCTCCGAAGTATTGTAATGTTTTATTTTCATTCACTAATCGAACAATTTTAACAGGTTATCTTCACAAAAAAGATAAATTTTTAGTAGTATAACATTTAAATTCATATAACAACATAATCCAAACATCCCATTAATTTTCCAAAATTATTATAGTGGTGGTGTTTGTTGGTGGCCCCTAGAAGATATAGAGTGGAGGAGAGGTTGAAACTAAGAAATCAAAATGGGATGAGTCATGTAGCAATGATCCAAGGTCAAAACCATTGGGATTTACACTATAGATTGGATGATATAGCAATTCCTTAAGGATCCCAAGGGAATGTGTTTGTTAAGAATTACAAAAATCATGTTAATAGTGCCCTAATGTCTTGGATGTAGTGTATCCACATTCGATGATGTCGAGATTTGTGATGTAGAGTTTCATGTTGTGTAAAAACCTCTTTCTAGAAGATGATGGTTTATTCCATTGTCGTATAAGTTGTACCTTATAATTCTTCATAGTTAATTTGATCTACAGAAATGAAATATCCTTAGATCTCATTGATGGTTTGAGACACCAAACTATATTGTGGTCATCATAAAAAACTGATAGTCTTTTACCTCATATGTGTCGTGAAGGAAGAATTATTTTTTGGATTGTATTTTCATTACCACCTTTAAATTCACATGGATATTAAAATAAGGTCATTTTTTTAATCATTCTCATATTTTATCAGTGAATCATGTCTAGACCAAGTTTGAACTAAAACCCCTTATCAGTGTCTGTCATCATAAACCTTTGCTGAATGGTATGAGGTTATTTTCAGTATGTCTCCACCTTCCCAACAATTGATTTCTCCATTTATATTAATCCAATGAAGGGATATTGTCATGAAACTTATCGGTTTTGATGTTTTTTTTGATGTGACAGTGACATAATTAATATTTTTGTGTTGATCATGGTTGTCATATTCCTTTTCCACGTCTATCCAAAATTATTTTGAACCCTGTAAAGTGGATTATAAATATTTATTGCGGTTATGGATCTATTATTACTCAAATAATTTAAACATTAAGGTTATATTATGTTCTTGTTTACATTTCGTATGATAGTACATTTGAATTAAGGAAAATTTTTAAATAGTAATATTAATATTTAAATAGTAAGGGTAATGAAAAAACATTTTTACAACATTGATATTATGGATATTGTGATTGTACAAGGTTGATTCCATGATAAAATCTTGGTTATTTAGAGATATTTTATTTATATGATTATTATGATTTGTAAAATATTTTCTGCGTCTTTCTAATAAACATAAATTTTTAATTTGATAATCCCTTATATATGGTTAATAAAATGAAATCCAATAAAATTTGTGGATTATATGAGAATTCCATTTAAATAAAGAAAATTAATATTGTAAGAGAACATTGATAAATGTTAATTATTTTTTTGAAAGTATTTGAGGTGTGTTTTTGTTTTTTGAATGATATGTGGGGTTAATGTGATAATATTTTATTGGTATATATTGTGGTGTGATAATAATAGGTTTGTATTTTGAGGATGTGATGAGATATAGTTGGTAGGTGGCGGTTACAAAGAAAAGTGGTGTTAATATGAAATTGTGGTGTTCTGGGGATTTTTGAAATGGGAATGCTAGATAGTTCTTTCTGTTGTTATGTATTTCACTAGTTTCATAGGTTGTAGTGGATTTAAATATAAATGATTAATTAAAATAGAATGTGTTTCAAATTATAGTGAACAAAAAATTAAAATGTGATGTATGGATAAATGTGTTTATTGTTAAATTTGAACTAAATCGCAATAAGTAATGATATATTTTGGAGAATGGAAATCTTTATATTTTTATGACATTTAATGAATGATGGAATATGGTATATGGATTCTATTCTTTTGTGTTTTTTTTCATTTAGAGGTGTTAATGAAATTGGTAGACATTGTGTTTTGTAGTAGTGATGTTGTCATATAGTTGGTTCATCTCTTATAAAATCATCGTTTCATATTTTTTATGGATATATATTTAATCTATTTATATTGATTTCTATACAAGCCACACCCATGTTGAGAAATCTATTCCAACAGATGGATGTTTTTGGGATGATTTTTTCCAATATCATGATGGTGAGGTTGGATGGATGGTAACTTGTTGAACCTCCCCCTCCATTCAAGGAATGTTATAAGTTCATAATATATAGTATTTATAAGTAAAAACTAAAACAATGGTTGTTTAAGGAAAGATGATATTTTTATGGTGGTGGTCTTTCATAGTAAGAGAAATTCATGAGGTTGATGTCCAACATGTTCATCATACCCCACTATTACTGTTATGGATACGTTGTGATGTGATAGTCTAGGATAATTAAGGAAAAATGTGATAGAATATGTATATTTTTTCAAAATGGCATGTGATATGATTTTTTTGGAGCATATGACTTTAGGCGATATTTGTTGTGATGTGATGAACCAATTTCCTTTGGGTGAGATGTGATGTGATATACAGAAGATATGGGAGTGACATGGAATACATAGATAGGGTATGAGAGTTGTGAAATAGATATAAATTGGTTCTAGGTTACATTCATTGATATAATTATTATTATGTTATAATAATTGTGTGATTTATTATCTGAGTGGGCTATGGTGAGGTTGAGATTGGTCGGATAACATGCATCAGTTCTACTAGTTTTTCTATTTTCATATGTGTTTTTAGTTTGTTTTTCAAACATATGTATGATGGAAATCTCTATGACACTACCGAGTATATATTTATTCTAACAATTTTTATATACAAAATATTGTTTGTCTTTCATTAGGACTGTGCGGATTTTTATAGGCATAAATAGATTATACCATTTAGTTGTTTCATTATTTCCACAATAGTTTTTCATTTTGGTATTTATTTTGATAATTTATCAATAATTGTTTCACATATACATTAATTATGGTATGTCCATGTTTCCTTTTTATATTAGTACACTGATATGATTTATTGATGATATCCTACCACTTGATCGTATATTTTAATAGTGTCTAATTCATAAAATATGTGATATTTGTATACACATTCTTCTAGTTGCCAACATGGGTTCTACTAGTGGTGAGACCATAGATTTATTATCTATCTAATTTACATTATATCCTAGGAGGACCTCCTATTACGGGAGAGGGTTGTCATAGAGCATTATCAATCATGATATTTTATTAATAAAATGCTCATTGGATGTAGTCACTACAAGGATTCCATGGAATAGTAAGGAACCAATTTTTTTTGACCTATGATTGATTAATTATCAAGTTATGATTTGATATGGAATGAGGTTTTATGGATTCTTTGGTCAAAAAAATATAATTTTAGACAATGAAATAACATTACGAGGTGGAACTTCTTGTAGGGTAACTACCTTGGTGAGTTACAAGCATCAATATTGATATGTGTTTTTGATTGAAATTATTGTTTTGGGGAATGATGATATAATTAAAAAATATTAAAATAAATTTAATTAATAAAAATAAACACAATTGAGGTTAGGAAAAATTTATTTCCATGTTACATTATGGATCACAAATGAATTATTAGTGTTCTTTAGGTAGTCTAGGTTCAATTGATTGATCCATTTTATTGGTAGAGGGTTTACCTGGTTACGGAGGATGAGCAATTACTGAGGGAATCACACACTTTTCAGTTGTAGGATTTTGGAATTATGTTGGAATAATCATTAATATAGAGATAGAGAGATGTTTATAAAATATTGAGGCCATTTTTTGTTTTATCCATGACTCTTTAGAGTATTGGTTTTCATTGCAAGGTATTCTAATGTAACAAGAAACTCATCAGTGGTAGATGACATATCTTTATATGTTGGAGGATGAATATGTTTTATGGGTCAACATTTAGAAATAATTCCAAATTTAATTCTGCTGGTCAACTATAATTGTAGTAAATGGGGTGAAGTTTATACACCTTCAATCGGGGATTCTGTTGGTATGGGAGATGGGAACTAAGTTAATGGACCATTTCCATTTCTCCCCCAATTTTTTTAATGAAAATGATAAATGTTAAATGAATCGTGAGGAAGAACTTTTTTCTTCTATACAGTATTCAGTTACTCATGTTATATAGATCAAATATTTAGAGGTTCATAAAGTGGTTTATTTGATTGATAATTATATATTGATGTGGTTTACCATGATATGGGAACTAGTGGGGTTCCATGAGGAGTAGTGTTTCCAATGGATGTTTTCAGGTGACATGTACTTTAATATTTAAACCAATATGTAATCAACCATAATAATTTACATTAAACAAATTTTAGGTCCATTGGTTAACATTCTTTCCATGGGGTGGGAATTGGTCTACTATGTCTTATCTATAGTGTTTATATACATTTTCAGGGTTAGTGACACGTGGTTCTTAGATATCAATTTGTTGGAGGTGGACTTGTTCAATTCCATCTTCTGTTGCAACATATAATAACAATGTTTTAGTAAAAAGTGTACTATATTTACGAACACCCCAGAGATGATGTTATTATAAAGGTTTTTCCTCAAGAGTGTCCTCAACATAAGTGAACCTTCCCTAAGAATAATTGTAAAGGGTTTAATAAATTGATATTTAGAGGAATTGGCATTGATTTTTTCTTGTACTGAAGGAGAAAGAAACATAGGGGCCAGAGGTCATTTGTGGTGTGATCAGTTTATCATAAACCCGTATTTACTCCTAGTTTGAGTTATGTATTTTCACACCAATGTTGCAAAAATTATAGACTATGCTATTTGATTATATGTTAAGAGGGTTCTCATTCCCATGGTGTTGATAATTCTAGTAATATTCTATAAAATATTCTTGGATGTGAGGAGGGTGTAGATTAATTGTGAGAACAAATCAATCATTTCGGGAAGCTCTTTTTGATATATATCCATCAATAGATTTTTATTCTTAATTATTCCTTATTTTATTTTTCCATGCTATTAATGGATTTTTCTAGAGGAGGAAAATATTTTTTTTATATTTATGTTCATATAATTAGTATAATTTTTAGTGGTGTTTTCAGGTGCGTAGTATATGTGGGGGTTACAAACATTCGTTGATTGTTTATTTATCTATAGAATCTGTGTAGACTATAGGGGTAGCTAATCCTAGGGTTTTTAAGGAGTTTCAATATTTTTTTAAAATGAGGAATTGGTATTCCCCCTCAATTTTAGGATAATATTTAGATATATATATATATATCTAGGTGATAATAAGAATTTGAGTGATCTTTATAAGATGAAACCTTCTATGTAGGGATACTTATTCATTTTGATAGATGATTTAAGGGGAAACATTTATCCAGCCTATTTTGTTGTCCATTGGTGCTCTAGTATTTTTTTACATGATGGTTGTTAGTATGTAGATATCATTTAATGATTGTTAGAGGATTTTACATGTGACTATTAAGAATTGATACCCTCTAATAGTGATATACACAATTGTTTCTAGGTTAGTGGATCTATATGGTTTTCAATGATTGATATGAGGTCCAGATATAACAAGTTAGTGGTGAATGCTAATGAATTATGAAATGTTTCATATATATGTGTGTATGGGATCTTCAATTTCATATCAATGTAATTTGGTTTCATGAACACACCATCTAAGATAAAACGGATCATGAAATCCATGTTTAGCGAGTTCAAGTATCATTTTATGGTCATGTTCATTAACAGTATCATGATTTTATTGATTCTATAAGAGGAGCATGCTGATCATCATAGATTTTTCTAGGAAATTCATTAAAACCACCATATATATATATCTATATCTATATCTATAATTATTACCACTTATATGTTCTAGAAATAAGGGTTTCATTTCAATGGTTATGTGATGTCCGAATATGATGTGGTAGTAAACCAATCAAAGGATGATGCAACTATTTCTTGGGAAGAACCAAAGAATTTCGGAGATGTCCATAACTTCCATGGTCTTATGTATTATTACCACTAGTCTGTATATTATTTTTCATTGATTGAAATCCATTTGAAAGCTATAACCATGAATGAAAAAAAATTTAAATTGATTTATTAATTGTTTAGAACAATTGACTACCTTATGTAGGGATTGATAAATGGATCAGTTTCCAAGGGAGGGCATTGTGCTTGATGTTTTTTGGATCATGACATCTGAGAATGGGTTTTGTCTAGATGACACTAAAATAAGTGAACATTTTTTCATTAATCTCATGTCTCCATGAACGTATCTATTCCACCAATGATCTGGTTCAAATAACGGTTCCATTTCTTCTAAATCTCTAATAAAAATATCTTATTGGGGATCATATTATGATCTTCACAGATCCCAATAGTTTGAGGTATAAATTTTATCTTCCCAATTTGAATCTAATGAAATGTATTTGGATGGATTTTATTCAGGATTATTATTTTTATATCTACTTCACCTATACAGAAGACAAATTTTGTATCTAACACTTTGAACATGATTTTGTGGAAGGATGTAGTTCAAGAGACATGGTATTATTATAAAGATATGGCATAATTAACATCACTACACTTATATATGAGTATTTTTTATGGTAGAGGTTTATTTTTATGATTTAAATGGAGTATTATATGATACATAATATAGAGGAATATCGATGGGGAGACTCAGAGTCATATGTGATACACCATCATGTGGGACATGATGATGCTCTAGATGGTGGTTATAACTAGATGATTTTTTAGGTGAATCTATTTGTTCCAATAGTGATTTTTTATGGATTCCTTTATATCACTCATAAGTTCCTTTAAAAATTAATACTTAATTATCCATTGTGTACCATAGTTTTTAGATGATCAATTTTTTTCCATGTTTGAAACAAGATGGTCAAATATTATTTCTCCGTGTTTGTTTATCAATTAGGTGATATTAAAACAACAAATTCATTGAGGATTATAATATCCATTTATTATTATTAAGTGGAATATTGTTTAAATATTGTTGGAATTCGTCATATAGTTAACTTGAGATTATGGAGATTTGGATTCTATGATTTTCATCATTGATTAGTTGATGAAATATTATCACTTTCTTATTATCATGAAGTTTGGTATTACATTTGTTTTTTAAAAGAAGAAATGAATATTAGTTATTGTATTTTCATATAATTATGAGGGTATATTCTATAATATGAAGACACTAATTCAACAAATCCATAATATTTGGGATAATGAAATTATTTTGGAATTCAATTATTCTTGAACACTTGTTTCCACCTTCAGATGTACGGGTAGATAGAGAATAACATCAAGATGTTGGGGGAAATTTTGGGGGATTACATAATTGAATTGAAATGATCATGGGAAAATAACATCTCCTAGGTTTATTTTTCAAACAAGTAATTTTATATATCATCAATTTTCATTACCCAATTTTGAGTATTTGTATTAGAGACCATATCATTCACTATTTTGGTGGGATGAGATTTTATTCTCATTAGTGATAAATATTATTATTGTGTAATGAACAAAAGGGATGGATGGGTTTTTCAATGAAGGGATGACAGTATCAGATTAAATATATAATTCGAATAGAAATTGTAGGAAGAGGCCCTTGTAGGGTTGGGTCAAAGACCATGTTCTCTTGAGATTTTATCCTTGATATGAGAAGCAGAGATATATAAGGGGGTTAATCTCTCACCAAATTATGTCAATCTAATTTATATGTATTGGTGAGTAGGTGAGGTGGATTATCAGTTTACACTCCCACCATGAATGGATCAAATTAGAGATATCATTCATTTATCCCATCTCAACTGGTATCTTCTATATTACTCTCATGTCATTTCTATGATGTATTTTATTTTGATGGTTATAGATTGTCTATGGATTAAAAGTTACATATCCCTAATAATAAAGTAATGTTTTTATGAGGGTATAAAGTTCCTTTGGTTCATGATATGTGGAAGCACTATGGGTTGGCAGTTGTTACTTGTTGTGAGAGACACTGATGAATTCCCAAAATTCAATGATGATTATTGATATGCCCTGTTTTTATTTTCCATGATTATGTGATGTTTGGATCTTTGAGATTTATGATATTTCATCCTTTCCTTTAAAATGTATTTTTTTTATTAAGTATTCATGAATACTAATAGGGGAAATCCATATCGCAACTCATGGTTTTATATACACAGATGTCACTAAATCTATGAATGTGATATAGTGAATCTCTAATTGGAAAATGTCTTAACACAAGAGATTAGATTCCTTGAATTTTTGGGCATGAGGTCATGTTGTGGGATTATTGTGTTGGTTTTTGAATATTTTTGGGTAGAGGAAAATATAGTGGTGTGAATATTTATGGAAACAATAGGTGAAAGTTTTTAGTTGATGTTGAGTGGTGTTGTAATATTCAAGAGTGTGTATTTAGTGATTCTTTATGGTTCATATTTTCTTGTTTTTCATGTCAATGTTTTTCATTTGTAATGAGATCATTGAGAAGTATCTCATATGATTTTCATTAAAATCTATTTCAACATTATTCTTAATTGTTCAAATTTATTTTCAAGGATGATATTTCATTGTTGTATATCTATTTTATGTCCATAACCATCCATTATTTTGGTTGATGTGTTGGAGGTATGTCATGAGGAGTTATAGTGATGCATGGAGATGTAGCACGACAGACCCTATGGAATGGATCCATAGGTCATTTTATTTGGGTGGAAATTAGGGAAATTATTATCAATATAAGATGTAAGTTACTAAAGGTACATATTTTTTTACCAACATTATAAAATGGGGTAGTTGGGTTATGGAGACATGGATATAGAATAGTCTCCTTATCTATAATTGAGGTTGGTGATGTGGATTATCCTGTTGTGTAACATCATCATACTTGATGATGGTGGTCTAGAGTTTAATTTTTTAGGCTACACCCTATTCATCCACCTAGACTCTTGGATCTACAATATGAAAATACCCACCAATCATGGAGCCAGTTTGACCAGCCTAGTTGTGGAGTGGTTCTCCCCATATTGTTGTAGTCCTCTTCCTCTATGGTGTGGTGTGTGGAGCTTCCACCAGGTTCTTGTATTATCTAAAACACTTATAAACTAATAGATACCAATAAAAAATATTAGTTCACCTTTATTTGTCTCAGTTTTCGAGTGAACTAGTTGAATACCAAATTTTTATTTCATCCCCTTTCAATGGACTTCATCGAAATCCATGGGATATTCATGAGAAGTTGTGTTATGTATGTCATGTCCTTCCCATTCCCTATTTTCTATCAATTCCATCATCTAGAAGGAGACTTTTTTAATGTAAATCAATAGTCTATATATTTTTTAAATTAAATAATGATGTGGTTATTGTGTTATAGGCTGTTCAAATTATTATTATTTTTAATGGTTAAAATATTTCCCAGTGTTTTCATACATAAGAAATAGATCTTAACTATTCAATAAGGAACGTGACTTTTCCTTTATCATTTAGATTCGTCATGTGGGAGGGGTTATGCACATGTTTATTTGTGGGAAGATTGTTCATCGAGCTTAGTAATGATAATTAATTTGTAATCTAACAATTTAAATGAGAATTTGATTGGAATCCCATGATTTAAATCATCGATACTACTTATATTTTTATTTTATGAGATATTAGAATTAATAAAAAAAATTAATGGGGTTATTTTTTGTTATTTTATTTTCATAATTTGGAGATCCGTGATTTTTTATTATCATGACATTAATTTTCATTTAGATGAAAAATTAAATAAAATTAGTGAAATATTTCCCCTATAATATATGGATTTTTGTGATAACTCACCTAAATTAAATAAGTTAACAATAATTAACTCAACATTATAAATAATAAAAATCATATTTTAATAGGTGATGATTGGTTGTGTTTGGTGGAATTATAAGAGGGTAATTTGTGGTGAGGTGTGGTATGTTTTTCTGAGGTGTGTTAAGTTTTTTTTGGAATGTGGCAGATGTTAAGTGAAGAAGTTAGTATTTAGATGTTAAAAATGGAAGGGTGTTAATGTGAAATGGTGGTTATGTGGGGATGTTGTCATGGTAAAGTGATATTTTATAATGTTTTGGAATAGTCTAATGGGTGGTAGTATAATTATATTTAAATAATAAATGGATATTTAATGGGATCAAATTGAAAATGAATGTTGACATAAAATGTTATTTATGTATAAATGTGGTATTTTTAGAAAGTTAATTTAATGATTTTAATTAATGATATTTGATGTTTATTAGAAATATATAAACTATATTTACATATTATGATTTTTCTAGGGATGAATGTTTCTTGTGACTTGTTTTGTTGTGTTATTAATTAATATCTAGCAATAAAATTAGTGACCATTGTAAGTTTTCGAGGTGATTTTTTGGTATGGGTGGTTCTCATATTGTGAACCCATAAATTTTATTTGTGTATGGTATTATATATATAAATATATATTATGTTTTTTGTGATTTCTATATGTACCCACCCATGTTGAGAACTCTATGATGACTACCGAATTATTGTGCTGGATCTCCCAATATCTTGGTGGTACGGATGGATGGACTTTTAGTCATTATTCCCTAAAATAACTTCTTAGTGAGTTGGATATGGGAAATATGTGAATCAATGTTGTATAAATTTAAATAATGGAGATTTATTGATTATAATATGATATGGATTATGGTGGGGGTGGTTCATAGTGAGATTATGGAATATCATTGATATCATTTATGTATGTGGTAAAATATTATTATGGTTATAGATGCGATTTGAATTGATGGAGCATGTGTATTTTTTTATATGTTAGATGATGTGATGACCCATATGTCTTTGGGAAAGATTTGATGTTATATCATAGACCATAAATATTCAGGTGATATGTGAAGAGATTTGATTTATGAGAAATATAAGGGAGTTCCACAACATTTGATGTTGGGGTTTGAGAGGAGCTACCTAGTGGGAAAGCGGTGTGTCGTACCCTTCATTCATATTATTCATATTTTTTTATCATAAGTGGATTAATTATATTGTGATAATTCAATAGTTATGTTCAGATTGTTTATATTTTATGTTGAAGTGATGTCGGTCCAATTTTCTTCTTACATTTGCATTAGTTTGTTTTTTTCATACATAAAAAAGAGACATTGGTATTAACCAACTAAATATACATGTATAATCAGACGATGTATATAAAAAATATTTTCATTTTTTCTAGAATACTACATCGATAGTGTTTTATGGTACTATCTTGGACCTGTGGGTTGTTTTTTATTTTCCATATTCTTTTATTTTTCATATTTTTATAGTGATATTTATATGTGTGTATTTTACTTTTACATTCCATGTTGAAGGTTTTGTTTACCTTTTTATATATTTTCATGGATTTGAATGGTTTTTGGTATCCTATATCCCAATCTAATTTTTTATTGAGTAAAATTCCCCAACTATGTGAGTTATTCTTATTCTTGATGTTAGTATAAATCCTAGGAACTATTGAATGTAGAAACCGATGGTTATCTATTCTATTACATCATTTACATCCTAGGAGGGGTACCATTAATTTAATGTGGCCATGAAAAATTAGAACATGTGAATTATCATGTATGTACTTATTTATCTTATATATATATAACACATCATGAACAAAATATATGTTCAGTGGAGGCACCATGATTCACGATAGAGTCTTCAACAGATCTAGAATGTCAAAGGGACTATAATATAATCGTCTTAATCTCCCCTGCTATTTATATTCCATAAATTTATTCCATGAAGAATTTTGTTTGAACACACAATCCCCAAAAATGAATCCCAGATCATCCTAATGATTTTACGTATAACATTTATGTTATTCAGTGTTACCATTATATACTATAAAACTTATAAAACATTATTTATGGTCTAATCAATCATGTCAGTCTAAAATAAATTTCCATATATAATACTATCACATCACATTCAAGTAATAATCATTATTCCATAATGTCATTTCAATAGATCCATCAAAATGAGAGTTTTAAATTTATTTTTATATGATTATTTTTAAAGAGGAATGAGTTCATCCCAACCACCACTAAAATCTAAGAAACATGACATAAAAATATCATATTGGTTTCAAACTATTCTATTAGAATACACATTTTTCGAGGAATGATATGAAGTAATGAAAAACAACTGAATAACTATATCCAAAGAAATTATTTTCAATAATATTGCGGTAAACCTCATATCTCGATCATATTCAATAGAAAATGGTACTATACGGAACCCTTCCAATTCCTTATTTTATATTCTATCATGAAGATATAAAAATAAATGATATTGGTTTGAAATTGATTGTGTTGACATCATAATATTGTAAATTACAAACAAAATATTATAATATCCATAAAATATTTTGTGTATTAATATAAAAAAAACATGGCAATGTTTTCCAATTTAAATTCTCGTTTAAGTAATGGTTTCCCATCTTCCTGTAATTCAGTATCTGAACATTTAAATAATGTCTTACCAAACATCAAGATACATACTCTACAAAATTAATCTTTCTGTAATCCAACCAGAAATATTCTATCATGTCTCAAAAAATCATTGTATTTCAAGTAAGAATAGACAATGTGGTAAAATCTTAATCATACATAATCTTCTACTCTAGATCACTTATTTATGGAACACATACTTGGTTACATAAATATATATTTACAACACAATCATTGATGAATTGTACATCATTTCTCACCTTTTTATAGATCCCGAATATCATTATATGCCTCTTCAATCCTCAAAACGATGGATTATTGATGTAAATATTTGGAATATATAATATATAACAATTATATGAGATTTCAATATCTATATTATATAATTCAACAATTGTTTTATCTTATTAAATCCACATTATGAACTAAATAGTAATGTATTTATAGTTCATAGCATCTACTTCCATGTTAAGTGTAGAAGGAGGTAATATATTGAGAATGAATAATCTATAGTTAACTCTAGCAATCCCCTTAGGCTCATATTCATATCTTTATACATGAATATACAAATCATGATTTTATGTTTATTATATATATCACACAGTTCAAAATTAATATAATACCACACTATTTTTAATTCAAAAATATTCTATGCCAAAACAAAATCAATATTTTGGTAATTATAATCATGATCCATAAATTTTTTAAGGCATAAAATATAACAATACCATTCTTCCCAACGATTCTTCATAGTTTATTCTTCAATGAATCAATTTTGGAAAAGAATAATTATCCAGTATTTGGTAGTTTGACCACTCATACAATAAAAATCGTACTTTTTATATCATTGATTTTTTCTACACTTTAATCTATCTTATGAAACTTTACTCAATTTCTATTTTACAGGATGAGTGGATATCCAAGAAAAATTATACCAAAATCATCATTAATATCTAAATAAACAAAGAATAAAAAGGATGTCATTCACAATTGTTGGTCTAGCTCAACAATCAGCAACTTCAGTCTCTGATCATTCAACCATCATGAACTTGAAAGAGATCATATAACAAAAAAATGAATCCTTCTAAACAACTAATTAACAATTGCTAAATTTATAATATAACATATCCTTTATTATGTTATTTAATTTAATTCTCATGTGATATTCATTTTCATCCTTCATCTTAGAATGTATATTAATTTGATCAATTAAAAACCGAAAACATAACAATGTACTATCTAATGGCTGTAATTATTAAAACAATAAATACAATGGAAGAATTATTAAGACCAAATGGAATAAAATTAAATTATTAAATTATATAAATTATAAAAAATTATTTCATGTGTATTTTATCAGATTATGACATAATTTATCCTATATATACTGAATATCACCCATTAAAAACATTGAGATCGTCATAATTTATCAAAAATATATTCAATATAGAGATTACGATACTTATTCTTGATTTTGATCCGGTTAGGATAATAATAATAAATAAAAAATCAAATTAATCCATATTACTACATAAAAAAATTAATAAGATCACTCTGTGGTGGTAAAAATGTCTTAATGATTCCCATATCAAGATTCTCCTCATGATTTTTCATTAATTAATATTACTAAATCATGTCCATTATGTATGGAATATACGAAATAGTTGTTTAACCGTGTAATAGTTTTAATAAAAAATGAACATCATGATATGGATAAAAATATATAACACATCTTGAAATACATTAACCATATATTTTACAATAGTACTATATTTGACATTGGTTTTATCACAACCCATTAGAGATAAATACCAAAATTGAATAGGAATCAAGACCCATATAATACATTTAATTCTCATTAGATGTTAATATTAAACCTCATATTTATAGAAGATCATGGTTTTTTAAATAAAAATTGATATTTCAAAGCTTATTAATTCATATAGGGACAATATATAGACATTCAATCCATGCCCAATATGAAATAAAAATCCAATAATTAGAGAAAAACATATTTTGATGGAACCACATTCATCAAAAATTATATTAGAGTCGATCACAAACTTGAGATGTGATGATCATTCCAATGGATGTTTTTTCTACTTAATCAATGTATAATTTATGCACTAGTATTTTTATTCCCATATAAAATCCATCAGATTTGAAAATTGGGTAGGCCCTGAATTAAAGAAGATATTATAAATTCAAAAGTAGATGGAATATACAATTTTCACTACATTTTAATCATATCTCATATTTGTTTATAATGATTTAATGTTATTTCCTAATATTTATAGTCATTATATGTTAAGGAAATTGGTCAACATAATTTACACATGGACATTTTCACTATATATAAAAATATCATTATCAATTAATTTGAAACAATGGGGTCTATATGAAGCATTCTATGGAGATTTATATCATTTTTCACTATTGGATAATATAGTTATTCAACTTTATAATTATATTTCTCAAGGAACATACATTCTAAAAAAATAATAAATATTTCCCAAAATATTATTTCATCCATGATTCCGTGAAAATCTGTTATACAATGTATTATAGATATTCTTCTGTCAATTATTTTCATTGATAGAATCACATTTTAATTTTATCATTAATTTATTTTCAATTATTGATTATTAATGGGTAACTCCAATAAACATTTATACCTTTCCAGCACATATAATGATTTCAATATAGATAATAATGTATATTATAGATATTTACCTATATGTACATATTTTTAATTCACTGAATATTTGATGAATCTTATATAGTGTTTCAATGATAATACCATAATTTTTCATTACATGTCTCCTATTATTTTCCTCACATGAACAAATTAATTCATCATCCTTCTTCTTTAGTTCAAATAATTACTTCTATATTTTCGCACAAATAATATATATAACACACATATTGAAAAATAACAATATAATCTCATCAAAAAATGTTGAGATAATTTATTATTATTTCAATTTCTTATTGTTTAATGTAAAACAATAATCTTTTTCATCTTCCAAATTATAAAAAATTAAAATAATTTTTTTTTTCAAACACTAGATAATGGAAAATATTATATTTGTAATATTGATAAACATACCTACTAATAGTGGATCATTGAACCCTCTAATATAAGGGTCATACTGCATCGTGATGGACGCAACCAAATGTTATACCCCCCATATTTTCATTTGGATTGTAACCAAGACTCATAACATCATATAGATGACAATCTATAGAGACATGTTTTTTCATTCCAACAGCCATATCATTTGATTTGATAGGGAGAGTCAATGTTTTTTTATTCACATTCAGATTTAATAATATTCTATGTTGTACTAATAATTAACTTAATCAAAAAATCATAGTTTGATAAATAATAATAATTAGAATAAATATGATCATATGAAATCATTAATATTGCTTATATATCATATCAACTAATATTCAGTCTACAAAACCACATGTTTATCCTTGTTAAACCATTTATTTAGTTTTTTAAAATATTTCATGCATATTTATAATGACATTTTGAATAGACCGCAGAATATCCCACCAGATTGTTAATCAGGTTGATTAGTCTATGTCCCATTATTTTAACACCTATTATGATCGTGTTAATAACTAATCTATCTGACTATCTTTTGTTAACACATAGTGGCTCGATGCCACTACTGTATCAAAATTGTAGTATCCAGGAAGGGATTTATTTTCAAGAAGGACAAAAGATCATAATTTATCTTGACTTTGTATATTACACCATGATTAGTTTTACCCTATGTGTTGACAGAGATAATTTAAAATACTTGTTGAAAAAATAATTAAACATAGTTTCAATACAAACTACAGTGAAAAATACATTTCATATATAATTATTAAATAATATTATAATAATGTTTATCATATATCATTATGTAACATTTCATAATCATATGTATTTAGATTTATTATAAAAATGTATTCGTTTTGAACCGGTAAATAAAAGATCTATATATTTTTCCACTCAGTTCGTCGCATCTATAATCCTTCATAGAAAAATATTACACAAACCTTTTCTTCATATCTTGGGTAAAAGTTAAAACAATAAAATGTGATCGAAAATTCTCAATACGTTTAACCAAGGGAGACATGATTGATAATTTGATATTAATATTATCATAAAGGAATGATAATAAGAGAATAACATTTACAAAACATATAGAGCAATACAAATATCATAATCATGAGCGACTTCAAATGTTTAGTTTTTTACTAATAGATAAATCTACAAGGAATCAATTATGTTCATCAATTATATCATAATAATGGAATACAATCATTTTTCCTAAGGATTCACAATGTGTGTCATTATCCAAGAAATATTATTTCAAGAATCCCCATGAACACATTATCCATATGTTTGGATTTGACTAAAAAAGCATATACCTTTTCAGTGCATTAGTATTACCTCATGTGTACCCTCTTTTTTGGGAATGATATAACTTCATATGTATCATCATATTCATGACTGGGATAACCTCCCATATATCCTAATTTTAGATATTAAAATTAAATCTCATGAATCCATGGAGGTTATAAAACTATAATATTTAACTAATACATTGGTGGGATATTTAATTAAATTTGTAACTATAATATATTAATAATTAAATAACATATATTCTCCAAAATAATAAAGATAATTATATATCCAAATAATATACCACAAAAAATGAATTGTATTTGTAATCATCTAATATTTATTATAAATAAATCCAAACAAAGATTAAGGATTGTATTGATAGATCATATCCACCATTAATCAAAATTAAAATAATATGATGTTATAGTAGATAAAAAATTACATTAAACGATCATTAGAATATTTTATAATAAAAATACATGTTACATTTTGAATTTAAGTTCATTACAATAAATAAAATGAAAAAAATATCAATGTAAAATATTTATAATAAATTATGTTTGAATCATTTGAAAATGTCTTCACCTTATTGAGTAGTCATCATGGTAGTGGATTTTGTTCATGTCATATACATTAAAAAATGATTCCTTTAACATTTTTAAAAGCACCTTATTTAGAAAATGAATAAACGATTCCTTTGAAAATTTTGATAGAAATTAAAAAATTGTAAAAAATAATATAAGAATCATATAAAATTTGAAAATAAAAAAATTTTGATTACATTTTATATAAAACATATATATGGAAGAAAATTGATTCGTAAACAAATTAGAAAATTACGATTCATTTAATTAACAAATTGAATCTCAGTAATTTAAATTACCATGATATTAAAATGGTTAAATGAATGTTAATTCCGAAAATTAAAAGTGTAGAATAAATTAAAAATATTTTTTCGGATTGGGATCATATAATTTATCACAATGGATATTCCTGAATTAATAATGTTGACAAAAATGAGATAGTAATTTAAATCCCTTACATAATGCCTGACATGATTTATATGTACTATAACCTCATTTATAGTAAAATTAAATTTGTTATACATATTAAAAAAATTTAAACATATAAAAAATAGTACATATAATAAAACCTCTAACATATCACCAACCATTTATTTATAATTCATCATTTCAGGGTTTGAACTATTTAATACTTCATGAATGTTTTAGTTTTAAGGATTATATCATTGTACATAGATCAGGGATAAATGAATACATAATTTTAATAAGTATGAAAATATATTATATATTCATCAGTTCATTATTTCTATCTACACATGTAAAATGGTTATTGAAAATAAATTACACTAATACATTGAGATGGTATGTCAAAAATATGAAGATGTTTTTTTTCAACTCTTCATATGATTGAAATAAGGTAGATATTTTTTTTACATAATCTTGATTATAATACATTTTATTTGTGAAATGATGAAATTATTTTAGAATTGAAAAAATAGATTTAGAGGATGTAGAAAAATAAATATCAATTTTCTAATAAGTATAGAGTTATACCTATTCATTTAACCATAATCCTTGAATAGAACTTATTGGGAAATAACAAAAAGATAGAGGATGTGAGGAAGGAAGGTAAGATGATATTAATTCTTATAATTTGTGTTGTAGTGTTGCAAATCATTGAAAATTAGGGAGTAGGCATGGTTCCTTTTTTTGAATAAGGGGATGAGAACTATTTCAATTCCCAATGTATTAAATTAATATTGATTAATTTTATGGTTATTGTTCCTCCAAATTTAGGAATATTGACTATTAATATAGGGTATGCCAATATCCTCTTTTAAAATAATATTTTTATATATTTACGTGATTTATATCCCTTGAGTCTTAGTTTTATCCCATGGCATCCATTTTTTTAATTTCCAAAATATCCAATATTTTCACAATTTGGGGTCAAGTAAAATAATATAAAAATACATGTTAAAAGTCATTGGATCATTTTGGTATTATCAATATTATCCAATTAAAATCGATGGTTATAAATTTATTCTGAACATTAGTTAAACAATTAAAATACTATAAAACATAATATAGAATTACAATTGTTGTATGCATAAAAGAAATCGTATTAATTCACTATAAGCAAGACCTAAAGAGAATTAGAATAAATACATTATGAAAATCAGTAATATTTTATAATTATATTTAAATTTTGTAATGTAAAAATTAATCAATATTGTATTTATTTAATATTATAATATTTACTGATTTTATTTTTCTATTACTTGAACAGGTACCACATCTGCATTGCATAATTATTTATGGTGATAATTATATCACTAAAATTTAAAAAAAAAATACATGCATTAATTTAATTCATTAATATTTACATAAATATTTATAAAAATACATAAAACACATTAATCCCTATCGGAAAATATTACATTAATTAAAATAAATAGTCTCAAATTATTTAATTATTGTTTACATAAAATATTATAAAAGTCATAATCAATAAAAAATTGTACCATGATAAAAAAATTTACAAAAAATGATTATAATTTATTATAACATCCCAAGTAAATAGCGAATATAAAATTTTCTAATTTGTTAATAATTGTGAGTTAAATATTAATTTTACATTTAAGGGGACTCTATTTCTGATAGCGTACTCAACAAACAATTACTAGCTTCATTGAAATCGTGTGATGCACATAACATTGACATATACCGAAAAATAATATAATGATATTATTATTTGAAATGGTAGATAACGCCTAGCCATTGTATTAGGGGTAATGAACATAAAAAATAAAATATTATTACACATGTTTGTTAAATGTTTTTACTTTTATCCAATAATTGTTTTAGGCTTAAAATAATAATGAATCCAATTTTATGACAGAAATACTTTAATATTCATTAAAATGATGATTTAGCAACTTTTGATGGCAATGAATTTTTACATCATGTTTTTGCGACTTTTATATGTTCCATTGGACAAAATATTCTTCTTATTTAGAATTAGGACACCAAAATTTACATTGGGTAAATTGTTGGTATTTTATGTTAAAGTTCATTTTTTATGAATAGTGAAATCTAGTTCATTTTAATTCAAAGATTCCATTAAATCTAATTTTTATATATAATTAGACTGTTCTTCTTATTAGTTTTAATGTGTAATTGGATTATATTTTACCATTAAATCATATGTTGGTCATTGGATGTAATTTCACTTTGTAATAGATAATAAACAAGTGTCAATAGTTTGATAATTATTATTTCTTAAATACACATTTATTTGTTTTTACCACTTCAATTTATTTTAAATTAATTTCTACAAATTCACTGTTTTGAATTTTGATAAATTTATTCCATATTTAGAATCGAGAGGCCCATATTTTTTAACTAGTTTACTTTTATTTTTAGACAATATGAATAGTATCTTCATAAATTATTTTATTTACCAAGATTAAAGGGTAAATTCTGTAAATAAAAGAAAATAATAATAATATTATAATAATATTAAATTACCCTAACATGTGACCTAATACTAATTTTAGATACACTCCGAACCATGGAAATCCTTGGGTCGATTTTGAGACCCCATGGAGCCACTTGAATGTGTAAATTACATTTTATAATAATTAATTTAATATTATGGAAAATTTAACAAAAAAATATTTTTTCAGTAAAAATCTTTTTATATGGGGTTATATAAGTGTTATTTTATACAATAAATATTCATTAGATATATATATAGTTCTTAAATCGTGATATTTTATTTCTATTTTTTATAAATTAAATAAATATATTTATTTATGACATAATGATGTAGTAATGATTACCTCATTAATGAAATTTTTAAATAATTGAGATTATAAATATTAATATAAATTTATTTTGAAACTTATTATGCCAAAAAATAATTTTTTGGATTATTATGACTTGTTATATTTGAATTAATTATGTATTTTCAAATAGATCAAATTTTTATAGATTATTAAATAATTCAAGAGATGAATAGTATAAAAATTGACATAAATGAGTTTTTAAATGGACTAATATTTTATTAGATGATAAAATAGTCCTAAAAATATAATATTCTACAAAATGATAGATATCATATAAAATTTTTCATTAATGATACATTTGGGGACTCTTATAATTTTATAGTATAGATATTAACCATATTGTATTAATATAAAAGAGTACATGGTAAAAGTTAAATTAGATAACTAATGGTTAAAGCTAAAATATATGATTAATTTTATGCCATAAAACTATCTAAATCCATTTTTATGAATGTATTTAAAACAATAAATACGATATATCTTAATTAAATATGTTTTTGATCTTTTTTAATCATAATTCTATTTATAATTAAATAACATGTTCAATCTTTTCCAAAGAGCCCTTACTCCAACTTATAACAGGTCGTCACCTCATACCAATTACTCACACCTCCTAGGATCCTAGGATCATCAAAAATATACTACAAGAATCTACCAACATCCCTATATTCCCCCTATAAACCATACATTGTGAATAAATAATTTCAATAAATTATTTTTGTCCAAACTAAATGGGTTTTCCCGATTTAAAGGTAATGTCTTATCCCGAGTTCATTTTTTATATTCTTTCTCCAACACCCTAAAATATTTTTATTCCATTATTTAAAAAAAAAACATATCCTAAATATAATTTTATGTTTTAATTATAATTTTTATAACTACACATCCACAGACCTCCATATAATGTATACTAACATAGAGTTTTTGTGGACAGTGAACTAATGCCTCACGAAATAATGATTGTTCAAATATCTCCTACCACCTCTCATGGGGGAAATTATGATGGAAATGACTTTCTATATGATATATATTATATTAATATTTCCTATATGCATCATTATTATTCAATTATATAATACTTTTATTCTTTCCATAATCGGTAAATATTATAATTTCATTTCAGGAAGTGTGGACTCTCACCCCCAAAAAAGTTATACAACTCGTTCATGCTATACATGGAACGTATAAAAGAAGGAATTATTGAAATTATGTAACATATAATACATATATATATATATTATGATTTAATTAAAAAATACTTATGTATAATGCAGTTTTCATTATTTTAAATATGAATTATAAATGAATGTATTGCTCATCCGTACTCACAGCTTAACATTTCCAAAAAATAGTGAATTTCAATTATTATCTCCAAATGATATAGAATATTATAAATAAATATATAATAGATATATATGATATATATAATATATAAATTATTAATACCATTTTGGATATAATGTAATTTTAACCACATAGACAAATTTTAATTATAACAACTTCATTTTCGACTCAAGTAACCAATATTTACAAAACGACTGATATTAACATAAATATTTATGTAATTTTAATATCTTAGAAATTAGTGATATAAATTACATAATAATATTGAAAAATTCTATGAATAAAATACTAAATAACTTTTGTTTATTATTATATATATTAATGAATGAACGAGTCACATTGGAAATGATGTAAGGGAACCTTTCACCATCCTATTTTTGTTAGACACTTTTTTTATGTTATGTCTTTAAATTTCAATTTTCAAATTTTTGGATATTTTTATATATATACTTATAGACTTAAATTTTATGTCCATGTGATGATCAACCCTTTTTGTCTCTCATAAACTCATTTTCTGAATTTTTATGTGACATAGTTAGGGTCTGGAATTTTTATATGGGAACTTCTTTACCCAATTTCCATTTTTTGGGTTGACCTTATACTTCATGAGTATGTCAAGATATGATTATGTGAGAAATAAAATTTTATGACCTATCTTGTATTTATACTTGATTTATATGTGTTTATTGTAAATACACATAATCGATCTATTTTATTTACAAATGATCTTTGTAAGGGAACCTCTAACCCTCATCTTTTAGACAAAGACTTATTTTATGTTATGAGTTTTAATTTCAACATTATTATGTCAGGATATGTTCTTCAATATCCATATTGTAATAAATATTATGTCTATGTGATGAGAGATTGTTTTTCTCTCCCATCAAATCATTTTTAAATTTTAACATGATGTTGTTAGGCTGCCAAATTTTCGTAAGGGAATACATCTCAATCTGCTTTAATAGAGGAATATCTTGATATTTTGAACCATTATTATATAATTAGACATATATATATATATATATATATCCCATTGAAATATTATATCATGAATATCATAATTCTCATGATATTACTGTTTTCTTTAATATTATTCATTAATTATTTTTATCCAATTATTTTATCATGTAGTAATGTAATCTTCAACTAAATCATCATTTTAAATGTTTAAAATATTTATCTTTCTCATTAGTGTCCATGTTTTCAAAATATTTTTAAGGATTTATTTATATGGACATTAATTTTTAAAAATATTAATTCCTATAAAACATTCAATGTAGTATGTGACATATTGATTCAAAAATATCTTAATTAAATGATTTAAACAGTTTTCAAAAGTAATTTTTTTTCTATGAATCTTTTTACTAAGAGAAAAAAGGAATTATATATTTCATGTAGTTGGTAAAAAAACCATTCTGCTACTGGGAACATTATTTTAAATTTGGAATCCATTTTAAGTCATATTTTTTATAAATGGAAAATAAATACCATATACTTTTTTAATTATTTTGGTAATGAAAGTTGTTTTTAGAATAGATTTATTATGTAAATATATTTAAATGTTATTTTAATGTGGAGATATTATCTTTACTTTATAACTATTTCACGTGTAATGATAACGTTATGGATCATGGATGTTTTTTACACATATGGTGGTTCAGTGATAAACCAAAGGTGGGTGATCCCGAGATAGCCCTCCAATTCATTGGGTAACGTGACAGATGCTAACATTAATGTTTCCCCTATGAAATTTATGGAATATACTATGATGGGTATTCCAAATGAAAAACCCTATGGATTTGTGAATGCAACAATGTATGTATTCTATATATTCCACAATTTAACTATAAGATTTATGATTTCTGTTTGTTAATAAAAAATCTTATGATTTCTTGTGATGTGTTAAAAAAGATTATGTTTTGTATGTATTTATGGAATAATGTTTTCATTCATTATTTTATAACCATTACTGGGATTTTTATGCTCATCCATGTTTTTTAACTGTTTATCACATGGTATAAGTAAGGGTAATAAAAAGGAAGAATTCAAAAAGAATTATATGAAGAAATTAATTCTTCTTTACTATTAATAGTTTTAATTTTATGAAAAAATTTATACTAAGTGTAAGTGTCTACTCTGTAATATTTGAGATTAAAGGTATTAGTAATGTCCTAATTATCGAAAACTCTAAACCTAAAAAGATATTGAATGTGAATTATTTACATAATTAATGATTAAGTAATGTTTAAGTCTAGTGAATTACATTTATTAATAGTTTTGACCAATAAATTATATTATTATGTATGGGAAATTTATAGTTTTTATCACATATATTTATCCATTTTTAAGAGTATTTATCCAACCTATGAGACAAATACTTACTATGGTTACTATTCATTATAACTATATCTAAATGGGAATAATTCCCAAAATTAGAAAAAAAATGATTCCAAATATGAAATTAATTTTTCAATATAATATGCTTATATATAGAATAAATTATTAAAAATAGGGTACAAAAATAAAATTTATTTGAAATAATTTTTTATGCAAAAAAATGAACTTATACAAACATTATGTAAAACGATAATTAATATATTATTAATTTTATTATAATGAGTTAAATGATTTATATTTTACTTTATAATAAAAATAAAAATTTAATGGAATAATTAATTTACATGAACTTAATAAAATTTGTGATATATTTACAAAAAGATTATTTTTTACAATTCACTGAAAAATTAATATTTCAAAAAATTACGTTTATTTCACCATCAGCTAATTTTGTTATTTTGAATTATATTTTCTTAAAATATTTATAGATTAATATTTATAAAATATTAATAAATTAATTATAATACTTCTTAAAAAATATAATAAAATTGTTTTTGGTGAAAAAGTTTATTTTAAGCACAAAATAAAAAAACAGAATATTGAATGAAAATTTTTGTAATTTTTTTTTCAATTGATATGGACTAATATGTATATATATATATATATAATATCATATATTATTTCTCATACTCAAACAAACCAACACTTAAACTATGTTATAATGAACACATTTAATGAATAATATTTCAATAGAATAACACTGTATGTTTAAGTTAAGTGTTTTTCATATGAAATACTACATAATAAATAAATTTTATTTCAAATAAAATGCCAATAAAATATTTGGATGTTAAACATGTCATTGATGCCACTGTCCAATTTATACAATTTAATATATATTATTAATATTAAATTAAATGGTTAATTTAAATTTGAGTCCTTTATTTAAGAGAACAATGTAAAAATTTCAAAATGTGCGCTGCGCACAGGCTTACGGCAGTTGACCACTAATGTTCATTTCAAATATTCGAATGGTTTATATCAATAATTTTTAATACATATTAAATTTCCCTAGGATAGATTGATGTGTTTATGAAATAGTGGACATTGTGTATATGTCTTTGTCCGCCTATAGGTAAAGGAGTTTTGTTCTGTTTTTGGAGAAACCCGGGTGGGCCTGGTGTGGTTTCATATGATGCTTTAGATTTGTTAGCATAATGAGATGGGATGGACAGTTGAACCAAAATACTATGACCAAATGTATTATAGTGATTTTTAATCCATCCACAATGTGTTACATACAAGTTTTTACCAATTTTGAATGTTTGGTTGTATGATTTTACTGATCTATGTGTGGGATGTGCCATCACTGAGTGATGGGTTTGAAAGAATTTTAAACCACCCCATATAGGGTTCCTTTGGTATGTGTTATCCAAAATTACCCCATTTTGGGAACTATTATTATATAATGTCACGGGGCACCGCAGTTGGGTCCCCCATGATAGACCAACATATAGTGGGGGTATTTGTTCATCGGTAGATTATCTTGTATTCCACCTCATAACCTAAATCAATGTGATCATATCATGATGAATATGATTTTTAAGGTCATAACCGAATGGCGAAGACCCCCTTTTATGAATATAATGTATGATAATGTGGTGATCCATAATTTAATTAATATTTATCAATGAAATATAATACATACATGGGATTACTATGATATGTTATAAGGATAACATCCAATGAGATGGGGTTTGTTATTCTAAAGTAAACCACCCCTAGAGAGTGGTTTGTATTACTACATGTGGTGCTGCTATGGATTTATAAACTCGAGTACAATTTTTTTAGTTACAAATATGTCCTACACCATGCTAAATTTCGATCTAGGTATGTTATATGGCTATAATGGCAATGGTCCCTATACAATTGTTGCATTGACTCTGTAAACTAGTACATAGTTGAATAGATCATATCCATCGTTTTTTATTTTTTAGTGGGGAATTCCTGATATTATTACATTTTATATCAGGGTGGATCGGGATCATAGTTCATAAACTTATATACTTCATTGGATTATTCCCCAATGTGATATTCTAGATACCATTGTGAAAGGACCATAGTTCTCACTATTAGATTCCATATTCTACATGACATGGTGATAGATAGTCATGAACTAGATGGTGATCGTTTGGTTGATTGGGAATATAGAAATGAGGATAATTATTTTTTTTATATTTATATATTTAGTTCTAGTAGAGAGTTTATTTATTTATAATATATCACATGGACATATAATAAAATTTCATATATGTAAAAGACCCTATTTGTGGTTCCCAATTGATTTATATACTAACACCCTACTTGTCTGGTCATTACACTTGGGTAAATGAGAATTCACTCAATTGTTTATAGGTCTAGATTGGGTTATGGACAAAAGAATAATTTTCCTACATCAAGTAGGATTTCCCAGACTATTATTAATATTTTGATATGAATGCCACATAGTTATACTAGATCATTGGTTTACTTTATTTTCAATGTCAATTTTATTAGTCTTCTATCTATGATCTCTAAGTGAGAAATATGTCTTGTAAACTTAGAGAAAATGTTCAAATTTTATATGAATTAAAATTTTTATATATCATGTTTAGTTTTTTAAACAACTTATTATATTGTTTATCGTTTATATTGTTTGGTTATTTTGTATATTATTTTATATTCCAGTATTGGGTGTTTGCATTCATCAAGGAACAATCCCAGACCCCCAATATAAGACAACATAATCTTGTATATGAGGTAGCATGCATGAGGTCATATGGAGCATATGGGCTTGTTACTGTTGATTGTGAGTCAGTTATGATATTACAACAATTCGTTCATCTTGATTCGGTTTTGGGGTGAAATTTTTCTCAGGTATCTTAGTAGGGCCCCACTTCGCCCTCGTCCCATACTACATTGCCACATCCCACTAGTCTTATACTTTCTAGTGAACACATTTACCAAGGACCCCTATGAGGGATCCATTTTACTAGTTCTCGATACCTAGACAACATTAATTCACAATGCACTCCAAATTATCATATATCATTTAATTAGAAAATAATTATTTCTAAAAGGAATATTATATAATTATTATCTAGAACAAACCTACCATTTAATTACCTATAATCATGTCTCATCCAATACAAATTCAATCATATATTCATATGAGAATAGATACTGCGAACACCATGATATTCGGAAAATGTATGTTTCTACCTGACATTTAAGACCCTCATGTAATTCAAAAATCATTATTTCACTTGATAAAATTCGTATTTAAATTTTAACTATTGGTGGAACCTTATTTATATAAAGATACTCATATTGGGTGACTTATATCAAGAATTTAATGCTCTTTATAACATATTGATAACTTCATTATGATTTTAGGTTATATATGGGTCCTACTCTATATATTATCTAACCATAAAATATATTAAATAGTTTCCCATAATCCCATGGGGTGTTAGCCGAGTGTTACCCGCTGGTTGTACCCCTCGCTATTTTTGCTAACAGGCCCAGGCTCGAGTCTTGCTAGACTTGGAAACTGAGTGTATTATGCACAGGTTGATGCAATTCCATCTGCCTACCTGGGTAATGTGTGGCGTGCTCTGGGGCCTCGTGGGCCCCCCTAAGTGAAATTATAGTATTAACCTTACACATGTTCATCCCATGGGTTGTTAGATGAGTGGTACCCGCTGGTTGTACCCCTCGCTCTCCGTGGGAACTGGCCCAGGATCAAGTCCCACCAGACTCAGACACTGTTCATATTATTCATACAGTGATTCAAAGCCATCTACCCCGCTGTGGAACGTGCTGTTCGCCCTGGGGCCTGGAGGGGCCCCCTCTGTGGGAGTCGGGAATTAACCATACACTCGTTTTCAACATGATCCTCTGCCCAGTTGGTGAGGACTCGGCAAGTGCATACAAGAGACCTGAGATCAAATCCAGGTGGAGACATATTTCCAAGGTTCTATAGAAATACTATAGTAGTACTATTGTATTAATGTAGCTGGTATTGTTCGGTACTATGGCAGCTGGAAGTATTCATCCATATGGTCCTTCAAGCCACTAGTTTGGGCCTCAGGTCCTGTATGGCCTTCAGGCCACCCAAGGCCTTCTTTCCAGTTCTATATCAAGGCCTTCAGGCCACAATAAGGCCTTTGGGCCACCGTAAGGGCTTCGGGCCACCTGATTATGCAGACATACCAGTCAGAGTACATAGTTCAAGGCTCCAGATGAGGATTCAGGATAGGCGCATTAACTAGAGCAGAGCTAACTGGATTTGGAAGAATGAGAGGGTGTAGATTTTCCATCAATACCTGGAATGTGCAGCGTTGCATTGGATAGTTATCCAACCATCCATGTAAAGGTGGAGTGCTGATCATCATGATATATGTTGGGGAGGAGTAGTTCCAAGTTTTCTTGTCTGGGTAATTCCCTATAATACCTATGGGTCATATAATTGTATTTGTGCCTTCAGGCCATGTAAGGGATCCTCCCCATCCCTTGAAAGGTTGATTATCAGAAATAATAAAAAATGATGGCCATCGGGACATTCGTTGTTAACCATAAAATTGTGAAAAGCATTGTCCACTCATGGTTTAGTTCGATACAAATACATTCTATGTAGCTTTCCCCAAATATTCCAATGAGTGTGTAATAAATAATTATAATTTATAGTCAATTCCAACATATGATAATTTTTTTTGATCTTTTCTCATACACACAATCTTAAAAGTAGCATCAATTATTCAAATACATCCATCCCTAAAAGGCACCAATAAAATTTCGATCACATAACATTGCAAGGTATAATATTTCTCGTTAAAATAGACCTAAATATGTTGGTTTTGATTCCCATGATACAGATACATAGAAATACCATATCATGGACTTTACCCATGTACAAAAAACTAATATCTTCCTTATATTGTTATAAATATTTTATTACCATTTACTGTGTCATTAATCCATTGTTTAATCAAATTAAAAAGACATATGGAGAATGTTTAATAAATATTAATGTCATATTTGATGCCTAAAAATAACCAATAATACACATGGACATGGTATCCTTTATTTTTTTTAGGGACTTTGTTTTGTAATACTTCATAAATCTATATGGTAATTAGATATAGGTATGATGTCCCCATAAGGTATGATCTAATATCCAATACTCTCAACAACTATTATATCTATATTATGATTGATATTTTCCACAGACATCAGTCAATAAAAATGATACCACGCACTAACTGAAAACATATTAGAATGTACCATTTATTAACGAAATTTTAGACATAAAATTGAATAATATACCATCCAAAACATATATTTTCCATGATATTTATATTTATACAATAAATTTATTACACTCATATTTATGGAAATTATTTTAATTACGATATCCCATAACATAAAATTGGTCTCACAAAATAAACATTAACATTACATGTTTCTTAAGTAAAATTATGGAAATGAAAAAACACCATAATCTACACCACACCATCAACTAATGCATGAGATATATTCCTTTTTGGTAATAAGCCATGTTTCCCCATTTCTACCAGATATGATATCAAAAACCTAGAACAATTATTCACTTTAGGGAATACCCTAGTATAGGTATTCCTAATCAGAAACACCATATTATCATTTTTAGGATCTCATTATAGCCTTAATGACATGAATCCTCAGTGTTCATTCTACAGATCAAATACATTGAACAAACATGTATCCCCTAATTTAATAATGAACATATTTAAGATTTTATGCCTAGTTCACTAAAACACATACTTACCTTACCATATAGAGGCGGAAAAGAATGTATTTGAAATCACAACTATAGTATAGGTTATTTAATAGAGGGTTTCTTACACCCAAAACTATTGATACAACCCTAGAATAACATATATATATATATATAATATACTTTTTAATGACTATTCATTAGTTATCGAAATGAAACCCCCCATAGAACCTATTGGTAAAGTGTCATTGTTTACTAGACATATAATCATCTTATTTTACAACCATTTTTAATCATCATTAATAAATATTACTAACAATTTGAATACTCATAGTCATATCATAAATAATAATGTCCTAAATTACCAATGGAAACTGTGAAATTAAAATGATTGAGCTCATAAGATCTATATTGTGTGGCAATAAAGGTTCTCAATCGAAACTTATAATTGAGAAAAAGATCAATATATTGGTATTAGGATATAATAATAGTAATTTAATATAATATAACAAATTCAATTCCAATAAGAAATATATTATAAAATAATATCTTAAGGATATTATAATAACTCAAATGATTCACATGCACGAGGAAAAATGTATCCATTGTCCAAATTATAGATATAGGTACATTGCATAACATATTATTGTGTTCCAAAAAAGTCCAGGAAATCCCAAAAAACATCATAGATAACAAAAAATACATTTTTTGTCATAATATACATGTATTTACACATACCCATAATTATTTGGACTTATGTCAACCAGTTCGGCCACATATAATTTTTTACATGGGGAAACCACTAATTTGATATCTGGATCTCATGACATATAAAACATTAAATAATTAATTATAAAAATTTAAAAGTCCTACAAATAAATATAATTATGAAAAATAATTATGCATGACACATGAGCATGAAATATATAATAGTCAAATCATAGAATAATTATCCCAGGTGAAGGAAATGAGTTTAATGGAAAGTTTTTCCAAATATAGTAATAAGACACCTATGAGAAAAATTTGAATATTATGGTTGTAAAGACCTATAATATTCATGTAATTTTTTTTTAAAT
Source organism: Viscum album (assembly GCA_963277665.1). NCBI lineage: Eukaryota > Viridiplantae > Streptophyta > Magnoliopsida > Santalales > Viscaceae > Viscum > Viscum album. Next base: position 555,138,939 of record OY728141.1, read on the forward strand.
AGATGGGAATTTTATGAGTCCGTGAAAATTGATGGTGTGTGATTGTGAGTCCCGGTGTGCCCTAAATGAATTTAGGAACTGTTCTTTTCGGATAGGTTTAGTAAAAGTACAAGCGGGATTTTCTTACATTTGAACTGGCTCTTGGAATTGAAATCTGAGGGCACCGTTGAACTCGCAGCGCTAGTGTTCTCTAAAGGAGATCTTTTCCTTGACCTCATTAGGTTGATGGCGAATGATAGATTATAACATTTCTTGGGAAAATAAAAATAAAATTGTTTCAACATTTTATTTATATTCTTGAAACCCAACAAAATGGGTTGTGGAGGTGGGGACCACCGGGCCAAAAACCACACAATATGAATTTATGGGTAGAGACCACCCAAACCCCCTAAATACTTCTTTAATATAGAGATAACTCTTGAATTACCCTTTAATATGATATAACCTTTGGTATCACCCCACTTTAATGGTTCCGACCACATCGTAATGAATGGTGTAAATTTAATTTTGTGGCAACAATTAAATTGATGAAACACAACATATGGGCTAATATTCTTTTTGGGTGGAATTGGGAGAATGGATTGGAAGAGGAGAACCGTGGAGGAATTATTCTCCTCCAACGAAGAATGCTTCTCCATCAAAGAACGCCAACATTCTCCAACATATTCAACTTCATCCTGAGGACATCCTCCAACGTGAGATGTTTTCAATCGACGATCGTCCTCCATTCCTCATTATCGTCAACCAAAAAACGAGGTAGGGGTGTGTTTTAAATTGGTCAATGTTAATTTTTTCCCTCACATTGAAGCATTCCCATTGAAAAGCTTTCTGGTGATCTATCGTGGACAGTGCGGGCAAAAAAAAAATGGCCCAACCGCTCCGTCGTTCTTCATGAATGGTGTGTCATTTGAGATGGTAGAAGGAAGCTTTATGTCATGGTGAAAAATAATGAGCGGCCGACTGAATAGGCTGGCGGAGAAGGTGCGTCTCACAACCGCGCCGCATGGAGAAGATGGTTGGCAATCCATCCAACTGTGGCGGACTGCCGCATTGTGGCCTCACCGCAACACCCCAGCTGCCCCAATGGAATGCGGCCTCCACTCTACTGCGTGCCTCCCCACGGCCTCCATGTCCACTACGGCCTCCGCGTCCCAACGGCCTCCACCGATCCGCAGCCTTGTGCCACTCGTGGCCTCCGTCGCTCCATGTCCCCCAAATCACCATGGAGGCCACGGGCCTCGCAGCCTTCGCAGCCCCTTTGGCCTCCGCGCCGCTCTGTGCCACCCCGTGACCTCTGCGCTGCCTCACGGCTACCCAGGCCGGGCTGTCGAGTGTGGGCCAGACCGCCCGGCAAGGGCCGGGCCACAAGGTGGGGTCCATCCTCCAGGTGTGGGTCAGGATGCATGGCATGGGATGGGTCGTCCCTGGTCGGGTCGGGTCAGATCTTACCCAGACCCACCTTTACCCATTAACTCTCTTTTGTCCATAAAAATGGCACCCAAAGTCCATTTGACGAATAGTATATGGCACCAAAAAACATGGAGCGAGATTCTCCTTTTATTATAACTCTCTTGAGATTTGGATAAAGTGTTGGTAGGGTCGAGTTGGATCAACCATGAATCCAACCGAGCCCCACACCGCCCGCGACCTCCACCGATCTGAGACCCTGGCGGCATCAGTGGCCTCTGACACCCTGTGGCCTCCACAGTCTTGCATCCCCCGTGGACCCCACAACTCATGCATCCTTCATGGAACCTACAACCTCCAAGTCACCCCGCGCTGCTCCACGACTACCCAGGCCATGCCGCCAATCGCGGGTCGGACCGCCCTATGGGGTTCGGGCTGCCGAGCAGGGTATCGGCCGCCCAGCTCAAGTCGAGAAACCCTTCATGGGCCTGGTGGACCAGAACTGGGTCGGGCCGACCCATGCCGGGTGGGTCAGTCCGCCCTGGTCAGACCGGACCCGGACCCACATTGAACCTTTAACACTCTTTTGGCCATAACTTTGGCATTGAGTGTCAATTTGATGAAACGTCTACAGCACCAGAAACCTTGGAGCAATCATTTCCTTTTGGAATACATCACATTATATTTTTATAATGATGGGGTATGGTTGGGTTGGATCAAACACAAATCCAATCAGTCCCTCGAAACTAAATGTCCAAAAAAATACTGATTGTGCATCCGAATGATGCACCATCTGTGGTGTTGAGACCCATATAACATGGAGAACCTTTGGGATACTAATTCATGAGACTTTGTGATAGTTGGAATATCGGCTAATGGCTTGAAGAGTGGACCCTCCCAGTGATGAGAAAGATTAGTGCGGGAACCCAGTAGCTGACAGTGATGTGGAGAATGAATAGTGATAATGTGTGGGTCAACACTGAGCGATCCTATGTGGGTCAGCACCTAGCGATCCTATGTGGGTCAACACCAAGTGATCCTATTCCGGTCATCACCGAGTGATCCTGTGTGGGTCAGCACCAAGTGATACAGTGTGAGTCCGCACCTAAAGATCCTATGTTTTTCTGATGACGTACTGACGAGGTACTAGGATCATGTTTGGTCTGATGATATTCTTCGATCCTCTGTGGGTCTGATAATGATTTAGGATCTTTTGTGGGTCTACCTATTAATAGAGTATTATTATTTAGTAGTTTCATCTAATCATCTATACTACAGTGCCTAAGATATACCTGTTGTGAGCTATGTTTGTACATGTGTGGTAATGTACTTCGTGGTAAAGCCATGGTGGTATTTTTCAATTTTGAGTACATGTGTGGTACTTACCTTTATGGTATTCTTTCCATTTTAGGAATAGTTGAGATTTTGGATAATGAGTTGGGCCATGTGATTCCTCATGTTTATGATGGGTTTTCTTGATAACATAGGTATACATATGATTATATACCTATGTTTGGATGTCAGTTGTTTTCATTCATTATGGTTTGTCCTTGGTAGATTTTGTTAGACCTTGAGGGTCTCAGCATCCCTACTGAGTATCGTTATACTCACCCCTGTATGGGCTATTGCCCGCACCACGTTGGGTTTGGTGTAGACGAGGGACAACACTGACTAAGGACGAGTGTACCAGGACTGGAGGTATCTCGGAGGTGGATGTTAGATGCGGCGTACTGTAGAGATGACTGTTCGAGAGCTATACCTACCCTTCATGTAGGATCATTGGTGGGTGATCATAGGAGTGGTTCCATTTTATTTTTACTTTCAGTTTCTTTTACTTTCCAGTTGGGGTTGTATTCTGGACCCCTTTTTTCTTATTGTGCTTTCCCTTTTACTATACAGTTTACTTGAGTTCGTATCTTGTTGTGTTCATGTTTGCATGTGTTTATAGGATATAAAGGCATTGCCTTCCTAGTTTTAGGGAATACAACATCGGTTCTAGTTTCCAGCTCATAGCATATGAATGTTTGGATTGGGGTAGTCACGAAACAGGCCCCGAGGGACGGGTCGTGACAAATTTGTATCAGAGGAGTCAGTTCTACTATTGAACATAGGACTCTAATATTTTTAAAATAAATAGTGATAAGTGTAGTGAGTGTTGTTATAAGGTTAGGGAATCCAGTTTAGGCACAGCGGCCAACGTATCCATACACTAGGACCCTAACTTCTGGTTTCTGACTCAGTGCGCGAAAACACAGATTGCGTGTGTGTGATTTCATGAGTTTTCATTGTGATCTATTTCTGTTAGCTCACCAGGTTAAACTTATTGACCATGGTGCACCTATTTTTTCAGTATGCCTCCATGCAGAGAGCGAGCTAGGGTTCCAGATATACTACGCACTGATATCCCACCAAGCTATGAGGCCTCGGTGCATGGTCCTCTTCTAGTAGAGGCACCAACGGAGGTACCATCAGTATCATTACCTGTTGGGCCACCGATGCCACCAGCTCTCGTAGTAGAGGGTTCACGCCTCTTGAGAACATTGCACGAGTTCCAATGACAGAGGTCATGGACCCATAGGTTGATGAGGATTGGTTGGACGCCGTAGTGTGAGTCTTCCGATTGGTAGGGACACCAGCTGATCTCATGGTGATCCTTGCTTCCAGTATTCTACATGCACCAGTAGGAAGATGGTGGAGCATGATATTACAGGCTCATGAAGAGATGACACTTCTCTCGGCAAACATCCAGAGCCTATTTTGAGCAGAGATTGTCTGAATGTCTATTCACACAGTGCTCATTCAAGAGCTACATCATCTACAGCAGGGCATCATGATTGTGGATTAATACTCAGTGAGGTTTGCTAACCTCTCACACTACTCCACATATATGTTGCAAGACACATTATTCAGGGACCGGACCATTGAGAAGGGACTCAAGTGGGAGATCTGAGCATTAGTGATCCCATTAGAATCTCGTAGTCGGCGTGGGTGTTATAGAGAGACCTCTTAGAGAAGAGTTTCTTTGCTGAAAAATTACCAGCATCGAGACCCACTACCAGTCGTCATGTAGCAGAGTCTTCTACAGATGGAAGTAGATAGATTTTAGGAGTGAGTAGTGTTTTTCATGGAGCAGGTAGGGTCACATTGCTCATGACTATCCAACCCACCATATTGATGATCTGTAGAAGGTAGAAGGACCTCTCAGATAGAGAGAGAGGTTTGACCGATGAGGTCCGCAAGGAGCAGGATGATGTAGAAGAGGTGTTATCCATGCAGCTAGCGGTCGGTGATGATTTGAGACGTTACCACCACCACCACCATGTGGTCCACCCCATGTGTTGGGAATAGGAGGACATGGGTGAGCTCAGCTCCCGGAAGCTGAATCCTACGATCATGGCGCTATGATGATGATATGAGGTACGATATGTTTCTACACCACCTTAGCTGCAATACTTATAGACACATATACAAGTCGTTATTTTATTGCCATTGTCATCATTAGGATCTCAGAGATTTTGATAGATCCGTTGGCTCGATCCTTATAGTTATAGAATCCTACTAGAGCAGATTCGATGATTACACATAGCTGTCGGTAGTGTGAGATTACTTTATGAGGCGAGATCTTCGGCTGGGATCTCCTAGTAGTGGTGTCAATGCCTTATGACGTCATCTTGGGTATGGAATGGTTATCTATATTCCAAGATCAGATTGACTATATTTGGCACAGTGTCGTGTGTTCCCACATGGATGGGACACGGTTTTCCTTCACCAGTGAGAAGGGAGCCTATGCAACACATGACAGACTTACCTAGAGGAGAGTGAAACCAATCACTCATCAGTTGGATTGCCTTACCCTCAGAGAAATTAATGTGGAGAGTTCGAGTTATCTTGTAGTGGTGGACTAGTATGCAGATGTCTTCCCTGATGATGTACCGGGTTAACATCCTCATAGAGAGTTGGAATATTACATTGACTTATACCCCAGGACATCACTGATATCTACACCAGCGTATCGGATGGCTCCCACAGAGCTTCATGAGCTACAAGTACAGCTGGAGGGCTTACATGGGAAGGGATTCATTCGGCCCAGTGTTTCTCCTTGGGAAGCCCCAATTTTGTTCCCCAAGAAGGTGGATGGTAGCTTGAGGCTTTGTGTGGACTATCGGCGCCTGAACTAGGTAACCATGAAGAATAAGTACCCACTTCTGGGGACTGACAACCTCTTTTATCATCTGAATGGAGGATAGTGGTTCTCAAAGATAGATCTCAGATCTGGCTATCACCAGCTCTGAGTACGAGACGAGGATGTGCAGAAGACGGATTTTAGATGTCAGTACTACAATAACGAGTTTTTGATTATTCCATTCGGTGTAACCAATGCTCCAGTAGTGTTCATGGTACTCATGAATCAGATCATTCAAACATACCTTGATTGCATTGCTGTAGTCTTAATCGAAAACATTATGATCTACTCGCCTACTTTGGAGGAGAATGCCTATCATTTCTAGAGTGTACTGGACACACTCCGAGAGAACCAGCTTTATGGTAAGCTCTCGATGCGCTAGTTCTAGATCTGAGAGGTTCACATTCTTGGACATGTCATCTCAGAGGATGGATTTTTGGTGGTTCCAGCGATGATTGAGGCAGTACTCGCTTGGGAGACACCCAGTAGTGTGATGGATGTATGGAGTTTCCCGGGTTTTGTGGGATACTACTAGAGGTTTGTGCTAGTTTTCTCTATAGTTGAATGACCTTTATCAGCTTTGACGAAGAAGGTTCAACCCTTCTTGTGGTCAGAGAGATTCCAGTGGAGTTTTCAGGAGAGGAGGTAGAGGCTGACTAGTACCCCCTTCTTGAGGCATCTAGAAGAGGGAATAGTGTACGTAGTCTACTGCGACACTTCATGGACCAGACATGGATGTGTTTTGTGGAAGGAGAAAGTAGTGATCACATATGGTTGTCGACAGCTGAGACAACAAGAGCAGAACTAAGCTACCCATGACCTAGAGTTAGCAGCAGTGGTCTTCACTTTGAATATGTGGATACATTACATGATGGGCGAGGATTTTACAGTCTACTCAGATCATAAGTGTCTCAGGTATATTTTCTCACATAAGAAATTGATTATCAGACATCAACATTGGCTTGAGTTCCTCCATGACTATGACTTAGAGATATTCTATTCTCCTGGGAAGGGGAACGGTGTAGTAGATGCACTCATCATAAGATCTGGTATAGAACTACTAGGTGAGGCAACAATCTAGTTGGCTGCATTGCAGATATCCTCTGTGGATCGAGCAGGAGAAGCTTTTCTTCAATCTCTTATAGTAACTCCCCAATTCTTCTGTGAGTGAAGGAGCCACAACATGGGGACACTGACTACGAGACTCAATGTGATATGATATACACAGGTCATGAACATGATAGATATTCTGAATGTGGGAAGAACGTCATCCTCATCAGAGGACATAACATGGTACCAGTGTCACTCCAAGAGGAAGTAATGAGGGAGTTCCACAAATCCCCTCTAGAGATATATTGAGGAGGGCTGAAGATGTTCCAGGATCTTAGACAATAACACTTGTGGACAAGAATGATGAATGCAGCAGTAGAGTTTCTCTATCAGTGCTTCACTTGTCAGCAAATGAAGTCGGAGCTTCAAGTACCAGCAGGCTTGGTTCATCCAATAGAGGTCCCATAGTTTAAGTGAGATGTAATATCCATGGACTTTCTGATAGGACATCCACGTACATCCACAAGTCATGATTCTATCTGGGTGATCGTCGACAAACTCACCGAGTCTGCTCATATCCTACCGATCATTGAACAGGGTTCTATATATAGAATGTGATGCCTCTATGTGTAGGAGATTGTGTGGCTACAATTAGTAACCTTGAGGATTTTCTCTAATCATTATGCACATTTTCCTTCCCGACTATGGAAGGGGTTGTAGGAGTCTTTCGGGACACAACATTGTTTGAGCACCGCCTTCCATCCATATACGGATTGTCAGACTGAGCGGACCATTCAAACACTCAAGGACATGCTTCGTGCTTGTGTCCTCGACATAAGTCACATATGGGAGGATCACTTGACTTTGGTAGTGTTTTCAATCAACAACAGATATCACTCCACCATTAGGATGAAACCTTTTGAGGCATCATAGGGGCAACCATGCAGATCACCTTTGTGCTGGACTGACCAAGTGGAGACATCACTCATGGGACCAAAGATGGTACAAGCTACCACAAAGAAGGTTCTTGTCATCCAGGAGTGGATGAAGACTTCACAGAGTAGGCATAAATTTTATATAGAAATGAGACAGAGACCTCTGGAGTGTGAGGATGACGACAACATCTTTCTATGGGTCTCACCCCAACGAGGTTTACAGAGATTTGGCTGAGGTGGAAAGTTATCTCTGAGGTTTTTTGGACCTTTTTAGGTTCTTAGTAGAGTTTTCAAGGTGGAATACCACATAGTACATCCCCCTCCGTTGCACCGGGTCCACGAAATCATCCACTTATCCCAGCTGGGGAGATACCTGCATAACACTTCTCACATCATCGACCACTGAAAGCTGGACATCGACGAAGGGGTGACATTTTTGAAGGTTCTAGTGGAGATTAAGTATCGACAGGGGAGATTCCTTTATGGGCAGTCAATAGCTCTGGTGCGCGTTCTCTGGCAGCACATGAACCTCCAAAAGAGCACATTGGAGTAGGAGATTCAGATTCGTTCTCAGTACCCCAGTTGATTTCCTAGTTTTGTGATGTGTCTTTTGTGGACTCAAAGCCCCAAAGGGTTGGGGAGAATGTAATGTCTCATAATTTCCACCAATTTTTTTTATATATATGGGAATTTTATGTGTCCGAGAAAATTGACAGCGTGTGATTTTCGCTCCTGGTGTTCCAGGAATGAATTTCTGATCTTTTTTTCAGGTACGTTCAAAAAACATACGAGTGGTATTTTATAACTTTTGAACTGGTGCTCGGAATTGAAATCTTATGGGACAGTTGAACTCGCAGCGTCGATATTCTCTTAAAAATACATTCACCTCAACCTCATTAGGTCGGGGGTGAATTTCAGATTTTTACTTTTCATGGGGAAAAAAATATTTTAACTTTTTTTTAGAAGCCTCTCATCATGGGTTATTGAGGTGGGGACCACTGATCCCAAAACCTCCCAATTTTAATTTTAGGGTGGGGACCACCAGAACCCCCAAACACTTTCTTTAATAAGGACATAACTCTTGAACTCACCTTTAATGTGAGATAACCATTAGTATCATCCCTCATTAATGGTGCTAACCACATCATTATTAATGACGTCAATTTAATTTTTTTCCTACAATTAAATTGATGAAAAACAACATATTGGCTAATTTTCGTTTTGGGTGGAATTGGGAGAATGGATTGGAAGAGGATATCCTTGGAGGAATTATTCTTCTCCAATGAAGAGTGCTTGTACTAAAAGAACGTTGGTGCTCTACAATGTCTTCGACTACTTCCTTGGGATATCCTTCAATGTGGGACATTTTCAATAGATGATCGTCCTTCCTTACTCATTGACATCAACAAAAAAAATGAGGTAGGTGTGGGTTTTAAATTGATCAATGTTAATTTTTTCCCTCACATTGAATAATTCACCTTGAGTTGCTTGCTACTGCTCTAACGTGGAAGGTGCGGGCAAAACAAAAATGGCCCGACTCCTTCGTCATTCTCCATGAATTGTGCGTACCTCACGATTGAAGAAGGTGTCATTGTGCCATAGTGACATCGATGAGTGGCCGGTTGAACCGATCACCAGAGAAGGTGCGACAAGCGACCGTGCTGCGTGGAGAGGATGGCTCGCCATCTGGCCAGCCGCGGGGGACCGCCGCTCCGCAACCGCCCTACCACCCCGCTAAACCACGACATCTGCGTCACTCAGGGCCGCCCCACGTCCCCAAAAGCCTCTGCGGACCCGCGGCCTCCGTCTCACCATAGACCCCATAGCCTCTGCGGCATCCGCCTCCCTGTGACATATGCCGCTCTATGGCCCCTATGGCCTCCGCAACCCCCGCGGCCTCCACAGCACCGCGCTACCCGTGGCCTTTGCCGCCCGGTGGCCTCCGCCGCCCCACATCCCCCATGGCCCCTGCGGCTCCCTCGGCATCTGCGGCCTCAAACAGACCACGGCCTCCACCTCCCTACATCCTTGGCTGCCTTGTCGGTTTCTCTGTCCTCTGGCCTCTCCGGCCCATGCGGCCTCCGTGCCGCAATGCGGCCGCCGAGCGCAGGCCAGGCCGGACCAAGCCCGGGTCGAGTCGGACTTGTTGAGATGGTTTTTGGGTATGAAATACTCTATAATACCAAATTTAGGATCGAGATAATAGAGATATTATATGTAGTATCTAGAGATTCTCAAAATACAAGAGGTGGGTGAATTGTATACTTTTAAAAATTCCATTTGAACTTTTAATGATGGTTATGTTTAACAGGGTTAAACAAGGTAATTTACAAAACCTCTAGTTCTATACACTGGATTGATTCCAGAATGATGGTTCCACAAAATGAAAATTAATATAATATTACAAATATGATGATTCTATATTAAAGTGTATAGAATCTAACTAAATAAGAGTACAAGTAAGGAAGTATAAGACAGTTATACTTTCTTCTACAATACAAATGTAGTGGAAAACATGTAAAAAAACAAGTGACAAGTATGAAGTCCTTTATCCCAAAGAGAAGGGTATCCAACAAACTTGGATAAAGGACCCTTGATTTATACTTTCAAGAAAGTCTTTCTTACACACACCAGGGTAATCCCTCGATATAAAGATCAGATTTATTTTTTCTATCACCGCAAGACCTCAACTTCAGGGTAGTTGTAACCTATTTCTTCCTCAGCAAGGAAGCCCTCAACATCAGGGTTTTCAGAAACCCTATCTTCCTATTCCCGGAATCCCTCGATTGTACACAGCAACAATCAGAGTCGCACAATGAAAATATGAACAAGAAGATTAGTACACACTATGCAATGAGTGACACTCTCTAGAAATCACTTCAACCGCATGTAATATCTAGAGTCATCGAACAATGTTGATATCTTTTAAAACGAGCGCATATTTACAGGCACAACTTCAATGGTCAGCTCCCTTCTCTAACGGTCGTATTTTTCATTGAATTTCGGAGGAGCCTGTACTCATGTCACTCAAAAAACGGTAAGTAAGTAACTGAAAGCATGACATAATTTTATACAAAATAAAGTGTAAGAAAAAAATATGGTTACATAACCAAAATCAATATTCAATGTGTAACCCAATAAAATTCAAAGTCTAACTGAAATTGAATTCGGGGTCTATATAAATAGTTATTCATATTTTGTTTTTCTAGGAATTTGGAACCTAAACTCAATATAATTCTGGAGGTTGTATTTCAAGAAAATTTGATATCTTGATTCACAAGATTTCGAAACCTGAACATACAAATTTCATAGTCAATGTGTATGAGAATTCAGAGTCAAAACTCATAATAGTTTGGAGTCTGTATTCAGATAACTCAGAGTCAGAACTCAGAGAATTTCGTAACCAGACTTCATAATCAGAATTCGGAGTCAGAACTCAAAAGAGTTCTTATCCAGAATTCGTAATCAATATTCGGAGTCATAACTCAGAAGAGTTCGTATCCATAATTTGTAATTCGAAATTGGAGTTACAACTCAGAAGAGTACGTAACCAGAATTCATAATTAGAATCTGGAGTTAGAACTCAGAGGATTTTGAATCCATAATTCGTAATCATAATTCTGAGAATTCAGAACCTAAAATAGAATTTTTATATCTAGTTAATTATAGGATTCCGAGGTTTTAGTTTCAAACCAAATTATATATATTAAAAAATTATGATATAAACAATGAAAACAAAGTAAGGATAAATTTCCTTATGGAAGGAAATATTTCATATATAAGTAAAACAAAGGGTAAAAAAATATTTGCCTTGAGATAAGGTGTTTTTGATTTTCAAAACAATAAAGAATGGTAAAGTCATAAGGAAACCTAATAGACGTAACTATCTCCCCCAACTATGAAGGAATGGAAAAGTCATAAAAAAAACATATTGACTAAACAATCTCCCCCTTTTTTAAAATCACAAAAATCCTTACGAAAAATAATAAAAGTACATAGAAAATATTTTTCTAGACATTGAATATAAATCTTTTCTCCATTTTTACATTAGAAAAGATGAATACGAACAACTTCCCCAGAGGCTTTAAAACACTAAGTATTGTATTCTAGATTTCCAGAATGAGAATTTTCATTTTCTTGAGTATGGAAATCTTCGTAATGGAAAATTACCCCTTATATAAACTCCTCCTTACATAGGGATATTTCTTCTTTAGTTAGAATTCATTTTCCTTCCCCCCCCCTTGTGATTTTCAAAAACAGTTTAAGGGAATGGGAAAAAATATAGTACCTGAAATATTAGTACAAACATCCAAACACAAAACGAGAAACCACAATTTCATTAATATATGAAGAACTTTTTCATGGGAAAAAAATAAAACAAAAGATTGAATTGATCTATTTTCCTTCCTTCTCCTTGGGTATTAACGTCTTTATTATGGTTTTCAGCCTCTTAATCTCCTTGTGATCTTCCCCTACTTGTTTTTCTATGATTTTGATCCTATAATAATGAGCCTTTAGAGATAATACCTTACAATTCAATAGGTTAACTTGCTTCACAAGAGTTTCTTCAATCTCGATCCAGAGATCCCTTTATGTTTTCCAACTTTGGAAAAAATTCTTCAACTCCCTATTCAGATTATTGACAACCTGAATCTGGGTATTCTTCTTAAGGGTTAGATTTTTCTCAAATATATTTGTGAGATATTTTTTTTTTCTTGAGTATCAAATTTTTCCTTAACATAATTTTTATAGTCATCATGCTCTCTCAAATCTTCAACAATATTCATTGACTAGTTGACCATTTCCTTGCAAAATTTTCTGTGGGCTTCATAGTTGGTATGGACGTTCTTGTAATCAGCCTCAATCATTATGAACCTATCCATCACCATGGATACAGAATCTGATTTCTGATTCAGGATATGTTAGAGCATTTGATATCTTGAGTCAATGGTTGGAATGATCAGAATGGAATCTACAAGATTCTTTAGAGATTGAATGACAAAATCATGTCTGAGATGTGATGATTCTAAATTTGACACATTGGTTGGTGATTGTTCATCCTATAGCTCTATAATCTTCCTCTTAGAAGATCCTCCAGCTTCCTTCTTCCTTATAATTTCTTTGGTTTGGGTATCAACAACCACTTGGTTCCACTTGTTGGTTTTCATAACAGCTTATTCATCTATAGACTCATGTTCACTTTCAAACAAATGAACAATCTTATATTCATCATTTTTTTCTTTCTCAGCTCCTGCAAAAAATCTTCTGGAAGAATGAAGTAATGATTATTACTATCAATCTTAGATAATTTGTTCTCTTCCTCTTCAGCCTTCTCTTCAGTTCCGGGGGTAGCAATTTTTGAAGATCCGGCTTGAGATGTTCAGATAGAGAATTTTTCGAAAGCACTTTCTTTATCATGAAAGTAATCAACATGATTAATCATATAAGCCTTATCATAACTGCTTTAATATTCTTGTACTTCTTCTATAGCTTCCTTCTCTTCAACAACCTTTTCAAGCACTTTTTACCGGAGTCATGCATTTCTTCCCCGGTGACTCAGGTAATGGTTCTACTAAGAATGTTATCAGGAAAGGAATTATCTCAGATGCAATTTCAGTATCCCTCAGAAGGGATTGACATGTTTTAGCCTATGACAGCTTCTTATTTTAATTATTCTCTTTGGATTTCTTCTCAAGATCATGAGTTGTCTTCTATTTTAGTGCCTTGGTCTAACCAGGATCTGAACCAAAATGTGGTTCTCCTTCCTTCTGGTTATTTTTATCCTTCCTCCATTTGGATACTAATTCATCCAGATATGCCTTCTGCTTCATAGGCTTTGGAGGTGCATATTGAGATTCCTTAGCTTTAGGGGTTCCACCTTCAGCTTCTACATCCTTCAATTTCCTTTTCTTTCAAGACTTCTTTGATGGTACAACCTCTTCGGTATTTTTCGGAATGACTTCTACTTCATCCTCTGGTAGATCATAAAACTGACCTGACTCCTCAGAAAAACCAACTTTAATCTTCTTGAGGGTATCATCACTGGTTTGAATTACTTTTCAATTCCTAGGCTTGGAACTGCAAGGGATTGTAAATGATTCAAAGCACCGAACAATCAACAAGGAGAGTAGGGTAGGATACATGATTATCTATGCTCTCAAAATCTCCTTCTTGTTATTCACTCTCGTAATGGGAATATGCTTCATAAGATTTATCATTCGTAGATTTACCAAAAAATCAAATATATACATATCAATTTTCTTTAATGTGTCTTTGTCACCAATTCTCGATACGATAAAACTAAAAACCCATAACTCAAGGATCTGATTGTTGGTAGACAGGTGGGAAATCATTGCGGTCTGGACATCTGTAACTCCAAGATATTCCAAAGCCTTTACTTTTAGAAAACTCCCTTAAAAATCCGGTAACTTGTGAGAACAAAATTTTTCCTCTCCTTCACAAGATAACCCAACCAAGCTAGCAGCATTGGTGTAAGAAAGGTTATATGTTTTTTCATTACTCTTGAAGGAATATTTTTCTCTACCATCTTCCTTGAAAAAACAAACAGATTCATAAAATTATATGACCAGATCGGAATACACAACATCCTGAGCTCCAGGTTTAGATATGGATGCAATCTACCATCCATTAAGATTGATATTATTTCAAATAATAGTGTACAATTTATTGAAGAAGTCCGGATGCACCAACCTATCCCTGTATACATACCACTCTGCACTCAATTTTGATAGTATACATCTCTTGAGAAGGAACTTCACCAGACATTCATACATGATCTCTATTGAAAAGTTCGGAACGGGATTTTGAAGTGAGGCAGTGCTTCGTCACACAAAATTTGGAAAACTAATGTGGGAAAACCATCAGGGGTCCCCTTTTATTGGTTTTGATGTGACGGTAGAACTTCCGATCTGAATCTAATGGATGAGAATTATTCTGATCAGATCTGATTGTTGAGAAAATAGCTGCAATGAAGATTTTCCAAGATCCAATCATTTGATGTTTTTAAAGGAAAACATTCGGATTTAAGGAAACTAGAATCCGAGAAATTTTGAAAAATAAAAAAGAATCTATCAGCAAGTAAAATGTGATTATGAAAACTCACGAAAGATTCATACCTTTCGGATTTCTAGGAAGATTATTCGTATTGAGGAAAATTCTTCTTGAAGAACTTAAGATTCCAAAAATAAACTTGACTTCAAAAAAACTCAAAAATGAAATTTTGTACAAAATTTTTCTTTATTAAAATATTCATTATGAAAATGGTCATTACGAAAATCTTCATTATGAAATTTTTGCGTATATAAAAACTTTCAAAATTTAAAAGATGAAAAACTTCAATATGAAAAATATGAAAAACATTATTACGAAAAATCTGAAAAACTTCATTATGAAAAATATGAAAAACATCATTATGAAAATTATAAAAAACATCATTATAAAAAATATGAATAACTTCAGTACCAAATATATGAAAAACTTCATTATGAAAAATATGAGAAACTTCATTATGAAAAATGTGAAAATCTTCATTACGAAAAATATGAAAAATTTCATTAAAAAAATTCGAAAAGAATCATTACGCAAAATATGAAAAATTTCATTATGAAAAATAAGAAAAACATCATTACAAAAATTATGATAAACATCATTACGAAAAATATAACAAACTATCAAACAAATGAACTCCCCATATGAAAAGGAGTTTATTACTGAAAGAATATTGATCCAAAATAAAGTTATCAAGGAGGATTACCTTATGGTTAATATTCATAACTTCTATTTAATGTATTCAAATCTATAATAGGGTAAAGATTTTGTGTAAATATCAGCGAGTTGATCTTGAGTTCTGATAAATTGAAGAATGGTATATTCTTTTTGTGTTTTATCCCTATGAATGTGATGCCTAATATCTATGTGTTTTTCACAAGAGTGATGTGAATGGTTTTTAATAATGGATATGGAACATGTATTATCACACAAAATTTGTGTTTGGGTAATACTCATAACATAGTCTGTGAGGGTGTGTTGCATCCACAACACCTGAGCACAACAACTTCCAGCTACTATATATTCAGCTTCAGCATTGGAAACTGCTACTCAGTGTTTCTCCTTGTATTACCATGAAACTAATGAATCACCTAACAAATGAAAAGTTCTGGATGTACACTTTCTATCTATTCTACATCCACAAAATTCAGCATCTGAATAACTATTTGAAAAGAAATAATTTCCAGAAGTATAAAAGAGTCTTAAATCCATGTTTCCCTTTAGGTATCAATTTTTTTTCGCTGCATTGAAATGAGATTCCTTAGTATTGGATTATTATCTTTCACATAAGCATACTGAAAACATTATTCCTAGATGATTAGCTATTAAGTAATGTATACTTACAATCATACCTCTAAAAGATGATTGATCAACTGATTTTCCAGCTTCATCAAGATCAAGTGTATTTGAGGTACCAATGGGAGTACTTATACTCTTAGTGTTGTCATATCCATACTTTTTAAGAAGATATTTAATATAATTTTGTTGGTATATATAGATTCCTTCTGGTTTTTTTGAAATTTGGAAACCAATAAAAAAGATAACTCACCCATCATACTCATTTCAAACTCAGATTTCATTAGATCCATAAAGGATTTAGTTAAAGATTGCTGAGTTGAACTAAATATAATGTCATCAACATTAATTTGAACAATCAAAACATTTTTATAATCTTTATTTATAAAAAGGGTTGGATATACATTTCCTTTAACATAATTATTTTGAAGCAAAAATTCTATAAGTCTTTTATACCAAGCTCTAGGTGCTTGTTTAAGGCCATAAAAAGCATTGGTATGTCTAATAACAAGATAAAGATGTTTTGTATCTACAAAAACAGGAGGGTGTTCAACAAAAACATCCTCTCAAACATAACTATTAAGGAAATCACATTTCACATCCATATGAAAATGTTTTAAATTGAATAATGCTACAAAGGAATGTAAAATATGAATAGATTCATGTCTAGATACTAGAGCATAGGTTTCATCATAGTCTATTCACTATTTTTGATTATTGCATTTAGAATATAATATAGCTTTATTTCTAACAGTGATTCCATTTCCATCACACTTATTTCTGAAGACCCATTTTACTCCAATAACAGAAGATTCCTTAGGTCTTACAACCAAGGTCCCGAATTTATTCCATTAGAATTCATTTAGTTTATATTGCATAGCTTTTATCCAATGATCATCACCTAAAGCATCATTAGTGATTTTTGGTTCAAATTGGAAAAGGAATGATATATGTTCTACGTCATTTCGTAATGAAATTCTAGTCCTTACAGGTTGATTCACTTCGGCAATGATTCTATAACTAGGATGATTCTTTGGAAACAACTAATTTGGGTTTTATAAAAGCTATTCATCAACATAGGGTAGGAAATCTTCTAGGGTAAATGTTTCCAAAGTATCTTGTTGGAAATTTTCCATATCTGAAGGATCTTCTATCAAAGGTTGATAATCATTTTTTTAAAATACATCTGAATATGTATGTTGGGTTATTTAAAAACAAAAGGATCAGTTTCATCAAATTTCACATGTACTATCTCTTCAATAGTACAAGTGTTTTTATTGAAAACTCTATAATCCATAGAAGTTGTGGAGTAGCCTAATAAAATTCCTTCATCAGATTTTGGTGAAAATTTATGAATATTATCATTAGAATTCAGAATTAATACCTTGCAACCAAAAACCATTAAGTAGGAATGTCTATGTTTTCTACCATTCCATAAGTCATAAAGAGTTTTATTAAGAAAAGTTCTAATCAGGACTCGATTTATAGTATAACAACCAGTACATACAGCTTCAGTCCAAAAATATTTGGCTACAGAATACTCAATCATCATGGTTATAGTTATATATTGAATAATTCTATTTCTTCTTTCAACAATGCAATTTTTTGAGGTGTTCTGGGGGCTGATAAGTTATGTGTAATGCATTTTCTATTAGAAAAAGTTTCAAAATCAGAATTTTGAAATTCTCCACCATGATCACTATGAATAGTTCCCAATGGAAGGTTTTTCTTATTTTTAACTTGGGCTCTAAAAGTTTTGAAATAAGAAAAATTTTCAGATGACATTGCTTGAAAATAGATCCACATAAATCTTGTGTAATCATCAACTAAAACAAATACATAATACTTACCTCCAATTCATCTAGTTTCTGTAGGACCAAATAGATCCATATGCACTAAATATAATGAAGCAGTAGTAGGGACTTCACTGACTGATTTAAAACATGATTTATGTTGACTTCCATATTGAACAGTGTCCCAAACTTTTGAATAATCAAATCTACGATCAGGTAGATCCTTAACTAATCTTTTCATAGAAAGTTTGCATAAGTTCCTAAGGTTACAGTGTCTTAACCTTATCTGTCACTACTGAGAATGTTCCTCCATTACACTGAATGAAGGTAGATCATGGCTCCTAAGGTCTTCTATGTCTCTGTGTAAACTTTCTCTTACATATAGGAATAAAGAATAAACTCTTCCTTTGAATTGTGTACAAAGAAATTTTCATTCCTAAAATTAACGAGGTACCTATCATCACATAATTGGATTATGCTAATGAGGTTCTTCTTAAGACCTTTAACAAATAAAACATTTGAAATCAAAGTTTTACCAAGAATAAAAATGTTACCTATTCCAATAATTTCTCCATGAGCATTATCTCTGCAAGTTACTTTTCCTCCTTTCGTCTTTGAAGTGGACTGTGTTGCATTTGTTTTCAATGAGGCATGAAGTTTTCTTGGAATGAATGGAAGTCAGGGAATGTCAAGATGTGAATGAAAAAGGTTGTGATGGTGTTGGTAGTGAAGGAGAATGGCCATAGTACTAAGATGCATGTCACTTAGGAGATTCACTAAGTGGCATTGGAGAATATGGTTGAAACATTCTCCATGAACATCTGACGATTGTTGAGCTGATCATTAAGTTCCAAGAACTTGTATCAAGATGATACAATGTCACAACATGATTAGAAGACCATGCATTGTAGTGACAATGCATGAGGAGTTGAAGAAGATCCATCCACAACTACTAAGTGGATGATGTGCATTAATAAAGTCCATGCACTATCACTTAGTGCATGAGAATCAGAAGAAGATCCAATTGATCTCTGATTTGATCAACGAATCCCATTGAAGATGTTATGTGATTCAGGAGTTCGGTTGATGAAGATCCTTGAGATTTCCCTCCTATGTAATGAATATATGTTGAGGAGATTGGAAGAATTCTTATGAAGAAGAAATGAAGAAATGGGAGAAATGAAGAAGAATTATTTGAAGTGGCATTTGGCTTGGAAGAACTTGGGTTGGCATTTTACATATGGGATACTTTGTTTTTTTAACAAAGTGTTTATTCTGTCCTTAGCCAAAAAATTGGCCAGCCCGTGGACACCTTGAGGGTTCAACCCCCAAGGCACATGTGGGCCTAAGGCGCCACGCACAAGGGGGGATCCCATGTGGCCAGCCCGAGAGGCAGGGGGGCCGTGTGTAAGCCGGGGCCACGCAGGGGATCAGGCCTGCGTAGCATGGGCGCCAGAGCGCGCCCGGAGGATGCATAGTGGGCGCTAGGAGCGCGCCCGCAGGGAGCAGAGTGGGCGCAGAGCGCGCCCGCAGGGAGAACACGGTGCGGGGAGGCACCGTGGAGGGGGAGGTTCAACTGAGCGCTTCTCGGCAGCACTTAGTTGATAAGACGCGAGAAAACCGGGCTTCGTTTCGATGTGGGACACGGGATTTTCCCGCGGAAGACATCCTGGCCGCACGATTGATCGCGCGCCAGATCTCCGCCGCTCATCGCATCCCGCGCGAGATCTCCAGATCGCGGCCGTCCGATGTATTTCAAATGCCGCATCCAACGGCCCAGCGTTCGTCCTCTTCCCTGAGCTCGGCTGAGACCTCCCCGCGCATTCCCATGGCCACCAACGAACCAGGCACTCTCCAAGCATCGTTTTTGAGTTCCCAGCCACCTCTGAAGGAGCCGAAGCCTCCATTGTGATCGTCTGGCCTCTACGAACACGATCATGCATTAAAATGTTGCATGCATGCATCGAGAGAGAATTCGAAGCAATACCGAGGCAAACGAAGTTGCCGAGGCTTCATGGGTTCGTGCCTTTGCATGGATTGGGTTTAAAGAAGGTCGTGCATGCGTTCTAAGTCGCATGCACGTAGAGGAAAATAAGGAAAGAACCCGTGGTGGAAACTAAGGATAAAAACAAGATTTCACCGAATCTTGAAAATCCGAAATCTTCGGGAGATCAAATATTTCTCACGCGGATGCACCGCCTCACCAATGCCTATAAAAAGAGAGGTTGAGCTCTCGTTTATGCTTGCTGATCCTTTGTTGAAGATCCGGAGAACCGTGAGTGCACCTCTGCCTCGCGAAGACGAAGCCCCGCGCACACTTGTGCGGTGAGATCACTTGCGTGCACCCTGCGTGGCTGAAGTCCTCGGTGCCATCCTTGGCCCGAAGGAGTCCCTTGCGCGCTACCTTTTTGCGCGACAAGAAGAGGACCCCCTGCCCGCCACTGCTTGCGCGACAGGGAAGGTTAGGCAGCACCCTTGCGCACCGCTTTGTGCCTTGTGCACTTGCGCGCCTTGTGGATTGCGCGACCCACGGCCAGTGGCAATAGCTCGGCTGTGAAGAGAAGGAGGGGCCACACCCCTTGCACGCCTCACTTGAGTAGGAGTTCGGGTTGAACACACCTTGTCCGAGACATACACTTTGTGTGTGCATAAAGAAGAAGGCGCTATGGGCAGTAGGTGTGCAAAGAAAGGAGAACCCAAGTGTGTGCACAAGTGCCAAGTAAAGAACCTACGGCTAAGTGTGTGCATCAAGTGAAGAAGGATACATCTCACACTAAAGTATAACACACTCTTTAGTGTGAAAACAAAAAGGAACAAAGTGTGTGAAGTGAGAAGCAGTGTGTGTACTAAAACGAATTACACCCTTAGTGGGTTTGTCACACCAAGAAGCAGGAAAGGGGAGTGCATGCTTGCATGCATACACATGCACACGTGAACAAAGCCAAATCTGGTTGTGTGCATTTGAGTTGACCAAGACTGAAAGTTCTTGAAGAATATATTGAGAAGGCCATGCTATCAGTGCATGAGGATGAAGAGCTACCATGCACTCAGTGCATGAAGTTGATGTGAGTGAGACTGGACCAGACTGAAGTTAAAGACATCAGTTGTCTGAGTATTCAGTAATTGAGAAGAGCCTCAGAAGTTTTGAGCAAGACCAACAGACCTTTCAGAGGCTGTTAAAGATTCTTGAAAAGTGAAGCCAGGTCATCCTGTAGAAGGAGATAAAGCCTGAGCAAGAAGAGAAGACCTGATCATCACAAGTGATCATAGGTACAGAGCAAGGCCAACAATCTTTATCCCAGACTGCTAAAGATACTTGAAGAAGCTTAAAGAGAAGAAGAGCTACTTGTGTGACTCGAGGAGCCAGGAGAAGACCCTGTGGGACTCAGGGAGAAGAAGTCTTCAGTGGGATTCTGGAGCAGGCCAGTGGGACTCTGGTAACACTGTGGGACGCAGTATAAAGACCCTCCTGTGGGACTCAGGAGAGATACGGTGGGAAGCTGTATCGACCATTGTAATTTTAACAGGTTATAATGGAGAATCCATGCTGGTAGAGCATGGAAAGGATGTAGGCCTTTGGTGCCGAACCTTGTAAATCCTTGTGTCCTGTGCCTTTTCATTACTACATCATTCGGGAAAGGTTGAGAGATACAAGAAGATTGGATCGAGGCTTTAACCAGCCATAGAGGTTTAATTGATAAGAATCAATTAGTAAAAAGTTTTAAGGGATCACTGATTCACCCCCTCCCCCTCTCAGTGATTCACACTGATCTGGGCACTTCAATTGGTATCAGAGGGAGGTTGCCTCTAAAAGATCCAAGGGAGTCTTTATGGAGTGCAGATTTGAGGAAATGAGTGACCAGCCTCAAATGGAGATATCTGCCAAGACTCAGAAAAATAGAATGAAGAAACAGGCAAAGAAGATGAAGAAGAAGGCTGGTGCAATCATAGAAACTCCTTCTATGGAAAGAAATGTGAAAGTCACATCAGATGACAATTCCTTTTATCATTCTTCTGATGAAGCCTGCTCTAGCTGTGATGAAGATGGAAGAAACAATGATCTTCTAAATGCAATCAAATATCTTCAGAAGAGAGTCCCCAAGGAAGTTGCAATGTGTATAGCTACAGGCCTCCTTGATCTTCAAGAAGAAAAATTACAGCTAGAAGATGAAGCCAATTCTCTGGAAGTCCAATTTGCAAAAAGGGTTGGCATAACCAACACTCTCAAAAAGCTGGTGAAGGCCAAAGATGAAACTGTTTCCCTTTGCAATGAAAGATATGAAGATACCTGTGAAGAATTGCAAAGGAGCTCTGCTGAGAAAGAAATATTTTTGATAATGATCAAAGATGTTTTCCGTGCACTGGAAAAGAGACACATAGTTTCAATGGTTGTCAAAGATGCTCAACTTGAAGACAAAGCAAAAAGGGTGAAGGAGCTTGACAATTCATTGCTTGAATTGAAGACAGTGCATGATGACCAGATGAATCAGCTGAAAGAAAGTTGGGAAGGAAAGCTAAGAGCTGTTGAGGATGAGAAGAACTCCCTTAACATGAAGTGCTTAGAACTAGAGGTGATATTGACAAATCTGCAATCACCCAAAGCTGAAACCTCCCAGTCAGCTGGTAGAAGACATGTTTCTACTCAAGTATGCTTTGAGCAGGATGATTCTGAGAGAAATACATCCTCTAATAAAAGTGCAAAATCTTCTAGAAAGAAGGTACCATCCATACTATCTTGTACTGATGCTTCTAATTGTGTCTCCACAAAAAGTGCAGGATGGAAGAATAATTCCAAACAAGTATGGATGAAGACAATGAAGAAAGAAAGCTCTCCTGAAGCTGCACAACAATTCAAGACAAGTACCCTGAAATCAGAAGGACTGAAGAAGTCAAGATTTGTGGGTCAATGTTGGTGTTGTAATAAGTATGGGCACTGTGCAAAGGATTGTTGGTACAATCCAATGAATGTCAAAGCACAAAGGAAGCCCATGCCAAGGGGGAGCAAGCCAGAAGAAAAGAAGCTACATACACAGGTCCAGAGACATCTGTTTACTGCAAATAGATTTGGATTACTTGACAACATCTGGGATGATTGAAAAAGTGGTCAACAAAAAGATACATGTCAATGTCCAACTGTATCCAGAGCTCAAAAGAAGAAAAGATCACAGATCCTGGATCAGAGAGAATCCTTGGGAAGCAAGCAGAAGAAAGTGGAAGATGCTCCCAAGAAGATTATGAAAAAGGAAGAGAAGACCTTGGAGTCTAAGTCCAAGAAGGGTGAGTCATCCAGTAGGACCACCAAGAAGACATGCTTCTACTGTGGAAAGAAAGGACATATCATGGATCTTTTTATAGAAGCCATGAAATTCAATAGAGGCAGACTGGACTCAAACAGACAATCAATCCAAAAGAAGCAGAAGGGATTGATTGAAAACAAGTTGCCTAAGAGAGGTAGCTTGACAGCATCAAAAGAACCATGTGGAACTTCCAGAACTGAGGCCACACTTCTAAATGATTTACTAGCCATATGGCCAAATCAGTTGCAACTTGCCAAAGATCTGCAAAGAGCTGAAGATGATGTTCTGGCAATTGCTAAGGCAAAAGGGAAGAAGAATATTTCACATGAAGATGTATTGAGATCCACACCAGCACAAACATCATTGAAGATCAAATGTGCAAGTGTGAAGAATGGTGAAAATGGGACATCTCGGTTGAGAGAATCTTCTCAACCTTGTTATTCACATTGATGAACCAAGGAGGTTCCATCTTATTCCCTTATACTCTTGGTATATACATGTGCTAACATTGCAGGGAATTGAAGATGATGATCATTCTCAACTGGAGGATGGTTTGGAAAGAACGGAGTGCACCCCTTGAGGGGGAGCCAATCTGGAGAAGATGGTATTCTAAGATTTAATATCATCTTGAGAAAAGTGAAGGTATTCCAATCATACTTTCATCCCTTGTTTCTTAATTGAGTTTATCTTGTCAATTAGGGGGGATTATGGATTGAAGGCAAATGGATGAAAGGGGGAGCTTTATCATTGCACTGAACTTTCTAATGAGTTTTGTGAAGTTGCACAGGATTTAGCAAATTCATTAAATATCTGAAAATTTCAAACCCCTGAAGAATGATCTCACATGTACAGTGAATGATGGATAACATTAAGTTCCTTGGTTACATCACTCTTGTTTTCTACACCGGGTTAGCCCAAGTAGACTTAGAGCTGATTTACTAAAGGTTCATTGCTCAAGTGAACATGTGACATCATCCCTCTCTTAGTGCTTTTCAAGAAGATGTTATTCAAAGGGAGGAAGAGATTTTTGAAAGTGAACCACACCACACCTTTGAATTTGATTTCCAATAAGGGGGAGAAAATATTGGCACACATATTGACCCATTCATATGTGCTGAAGTGGTGTATTGACAACAAATACAAAGGGGGAGATTGAAGTGCACTGTGTTGCATTTGTTGTCAATGAGGCATGAACTTGTCTTGGAATGAATGGAAGTCAGGGAATGTCAAGATGTGAATGACAAAGGTTGTGATGGTGTTGGTAGTGAAGGAGAATGGCCATGGTACTAAGATGCATGTCACTTAGGAGATTCACTAAGTGGCATTGGAGAATATGGTTGAAACATTCTCCATGAACATATGACGATTGTTGAGCTGATCATTAAGTTCGAAGAACTTGTATCAAGATGATACAATGTCACAACATGATTAGAAGACCATGCATTGTAGTGAAAATGCATGAGGAGTTGAAGAAGATCCATCCACAACTACTAAGTGGATGATGTGCATTAATAAAGTCCATGCACTATCACTTAGTGCATGAGAATCAGAAGAAGATCCAATTGATCTCTGATTTGATCAACGAAGCCCATTGAAGATGTTATGTGATTCAGGAGTTCGGTTGATGAAGATCCTTGAGATTTCCCTCCTAAGTAATGAATATATGATGAGGAGATTGGATGAATTCTTATGAAGAAGAAATGAAGAAATGGGAGAAATGGAGAAGAATAATTTGAAGTGGCATTTGGCTTGGAAGAACTTGGGTTGGAATTTTACATATGGGATACTTTGTTTTTTTAACAAAGTGTTTATTCTTTCCTTAGCCAAAAAATTGGCCAGCCCGTGGACACCTTGAGGGTTCAACCCCCAAGGCACATGTGGGTCTAAGGCGCCACGCCCAAGGGGGGATCCCATGTGGCCAGCCCGAGAGGCAGGGGGGCCGTGTGTAAGCCGGGGCCACGCAGGGGATCAGGCCTGCGCAGCATGGGCGCCAGAGCGCGCCCGGAGGATGCATAGTGGGCGCTAGGAGCGCGCCCGCAGGGAGCAGAGTGGGCGCAGAGCGCGCCCGCAGGGAGAACACGGTGCGGGGCGGCACCGTGGAGGGGGAAGTTCAACTGAGCGCTTCTCGGCAGCGCT
This sequence comes from Viscum album, assembly GCA_963277665.1. Classification (NCBI taxonomy): domain Eukaryota; kingdom Viridiplantae; phylum Streptophyta; class Magnoliopsida; order Santalales; family Viscaceae; genus Viscum; species Viscum album. The sequence continues at coordinate 555,164,104 of OY728141.1, forward strand.
TAGTTGATAAGCCGCGAGAAAACCGGGCTTCGTTTTGATGTGGGACGCGGGATTTTCCCGCGGAAGACATCCTGGCCGCACGATTGATCGCGCGCCAGATCTCCGCCGCTCATCGCATCCCGCGCGAGATCTCCAGATCGCGGCCATCCGATGTATTTCAAATTCCGCATCCAACGACCCAGCGTTCGTCCTCTTCCCCGAGCTCGGCTGAGGCCTCCCCGCGCATTCCCGCGGCCACCAACGTACCAGGCGCTCTCCGAGCATCGTTTTTGAGTTCCCGGCCACCTTTGAAGGAGCCGAAGCCTCCATTGTGATCGTCTGGCCTCTACGAACACGATCATGCATTAAAATGTTGCATGCATGCATCAAGAGAGAATTCGAAGAAATACCGAGGCAAACGAAGTTTCCGAGGCTTCATGGGTTCGTGCCTTTGCATGGATTGGGTTTAAAGAAGGTCGTGCATGTGTTCTAAGTCGCATGCATGTAGAGGAAAATAAGGAAAGAACCCGCGGTGGAAACTAAGGAGAAAAACAAGATTTCACCGAATCTTGAAAATCCGAAATCTTCGGGAGATCAAATATTTCTCACGCGGATGCACCGCCTCACCACTGCCTATGAAAAGAGAGGTTGAGCTCTCGTTTATGCTTGCTGATCCTTTGTTGAAGATCCGGAGAACCGTGAGTGCACCTCTGCCTCGCGAAGACGAAGCCCCGCGCACACTTGCGCGGTGAGATCCCTTGCGCGCACCCTGCGAGGCTGAAGTCCTCGGTGCCATCCTTGGCCCGAAGGAGTCCCTTGCGCGCTACCTTTTTGCGCGACAAGAAGAGGACCCCCTGCCCGCCACTGCTTGCGCGATAGGGAAAGTTAGGCAGCACCCTTGCGCACCGCTTTGTGCCTTGTGCACTTGCGCGCCTTGTGGATTGCGCGACCCACGGCCAGTGGCAATAGCTCGGCTGTGAAGAGAAGGAGGGGCCGCACCCCTTGCGCGCCTCACTTGAGTAGGAGTTCGGGTTGAACACACCTTGTCCGAGACATACACTTTGTGTGTACATAAAGAAGAAGGCCCTACGGGCAGTAGGTGTGAAAAGAAAGGAGAACCCAAGTGTGTGCACAAGTGCCAAGTAAAGAACCTACGGCTAAGTGTGTGCATCAAGTGAAGAAGGAGACATCTCACACTAAAGTATAACACACTCTTTAGTGTGCAAACAAAAAGGAACAAAGTGTGTGAAGTGAGAAGCAGTGTGTGTACTAAAACAAATTACACCCTTAGTGGGTTTATCACACCAAGAAGCAGGAAAGGGGAGTGCATGCTTGCATGCATGCACATGCACACGTGAACAAAGCCAAATTTGGTTGTGTGCATTTGAGTTGACCAAGACTGAAAGTTCTTGAAGAATATATTGAGAAGGCCATGCTATCAGTGCATGAGGATGAAGAGCTGCCATGCACCCAGTGCATGAAGTTGAAGTGAGTGAGACTGGACCAGACTGAAGTTAAAGACATCAGTTGTCTGAGTATTCAGTAATTGAGAAGAGCCTCAGAAGTTTTGAGCAAGACCAACAGACCTTTCAGAGGCTGTTGAAGATTCTTGAAAAGTGAAGCCAGGTCATCCTGTAGAAGGAGATAAAGCCTGAGCAAGAAGAGAAGACATGATCATCACAAGTGATCAGAGGTACAGAGCAAGGCCAGCAGTCTTTATCTCAGACTGCTGAAGATACTTGAAGAAGCTTAAAGAGAAGAAGAGCTACTCGTGTGACTCGAGGAGCCAGGAGAAGACCCTATGGGACTCAGGGAGAAGAAGTCTTGAGTGGGATTCTGGAGTAGGCCAGTGGGACTCTGGTAACACTGTGGGACGCAGTATAAAGACCCTCCTGTGGGACTCAGGAGAGATACGGTGGGAAGCTGTATCGACCATTGTAATTTTAACAGGTTATAATGGAGAATCCATGCTGGCAGAGCATGGCTAGGATGTAGGCCTTTGGTGCCGAACCTTGTAAATCCTTGTGTCCTGTGCCTTTTCATTACTGCATCATTCGGGAAAGGTTGAGAGATACAAGAAGATTGGATCGAGGCTTTAACCATCCATAGAGGTTTAATTGATAAGAATCAATTAGTAAAAAGTTTTAAGGGATCACTGATTCACCCCCTCCCCCTCTCAGTGATTCACACTGATCTGGGCACTTCAGTCTTGATAATCTTTTCAAAATTGTTTTTATTACCATTCATATTCCGAGTAAATCCACTATCCATGAACCATGTAGTATTGTTGGTACTTTCTCTATTTTCCTGAAAATATGGAAAATTAGGTTTTAGGAATCCAGACATTCTAGGATCCGAAAATTTCATAATGTAAAATTTCAGGCACCCACATCTTTTTAGAAAAATTGGCCTTATGAAATCCTAGAAACTCCGTTTTGTTTAAGGAACAATTCTTTTCCCAGTGTCCACCACACTGACACATAGTGTAGAATGTATCACATTGAAAAAAAAATTGTTACTAAAAACATGTTTAGAACATGTATAACCAAAACCAGAACTATTCCTTAGAGGTCGGATTTCAGAATAAATTTTATCAAAATTTACCTTACCTAAGGTAATGATTGACAAACACTTCTTCAAAGAAAATATTTTTAATTTAAGTTTGATAACCATGATATTTTATTCTAAAATATTTTATTTGGAACTAGATCTAGGCTTGAAAACATTTTTCTTAGAATTACATTTTCTAGATCGTGAGAAAGATTATTCTTCTCAGAATTTACTTCATCACGATTTTTTTGAAATATTTTCAAAATCAACATTTTTATTATCAGGATATTTAAAAAGATATAAAATTTATTTAGTAAGAATAGAATTCCTAGAATTTTCCTTATCATGATTTTTCATTAGTTTTGAGATCTCAATACCAAGGAGTTTGGCAAACCTAATAACTTCTTTCACAGGTAGGTAAAGTATTATCATTAACAGAAGAAGATTCATCATCAGAAGAGTTATAATATTTATCATTACTATAATTTTCATTTAATGAAACATTGGTCATTGATTCAGCATTGTGTACCTTAGACATTAAACAAGTATTTTCAATAGGTAGTCTGACTATTAGACCAAGATTCTTCGTTCTAGAAGATTCATAATCTGAAGATTCATCTAAAGAGTCTCCACCACTAGAACATCAGGTGTCATTAGCTTTCAAGACATTCATAGATTTAACCTTGTAGTACTTCTTTGTGTTTCTCTAAGAATTCCTCTTGATTCATTCTTTTCTCTTATACATTGGACAATTAGGTCTTATATGTCCTGCTCACTTGCATTCGTAACATGTTACTTATGAATCATTCTTATCTTTCCTTTCATTCTTCCTATATTTGGATTGAATGTTCCTATGTCTGGATATCTTGTTCATCCTTCAAGAAATATTTTCTAATTCATTCTCTGAGGATTCACTTCCATTAAATTCATATTGGATAATAACCTTCTTAGATTTGGAACTTTTAACTCTCTCATGAGTATTTGCTTTCACATGATTTGAAGTAGTAGTAAAAGCAACACATCCATTCCCATTCTTCTTCTTTATATTGTCAGCATATCTCTTCAATCTAGTCTCATGTTGAATTAGTGTTCCAAATAGATCATTTAACGAAATCTGAGTAACCTTTCTATTCTCATCTATAGCAGTCCTCTTGGATTCCCACTCATTCGGCATGATGTCTGTGATCTTATCAACAAGGGATTCATAATCTAATCCTTTCTCAGCCATTTATTGTAAACTATTTACAATAGTCATGAATCTTTATTGCACCTTACATATGGGTTCTCCATAAGTAATGTTAAATCAATGATATTCAGCTCTACGCAAGACCTTTCTTATTTCAATAAATTTGGAACTTCCGAAGTGAGTATCTTAAAGTTTCTTCCAAATACAATTTTATGATTCATAAGATGAAATTTGGATATATATATTTCTAGTCATGGAGTAAAGAAATGTAATGTGTACCTTATAATTCAGTTGATATTCATTCTTTTCATTATTGGTGAAAGTACTAACCTCCTTATCAGGGATTTTATATCCACTAGTAAGCATAATAAATTAACCTACACATGTCTTTAAAATGAAATTCTTCATGTGATCTATCTAATATTCATAGTAAATTCCATCAAAGATAGGTGGTCAAGTTAGTTTGGGATTATCTATGGAACCATCATTGATTCCTTCCATCATTAAGAAAACTCTTTCTATAAAAAACATGTTAATAAAAAATGTTTTCAAACAAGGAAAATATACCAAAGAAAGGAAAATATAGAAAAATAGTTATCTCTAAGGAAAAATGAATCCGAACATTATGAATTCAAAAAACAGATTCCAGATAAGTATAAGATGAAATATCTTCTGAATCTAATTTTGAGTTTAATTCAGATTGAACTAATCCTTTAATACCAATTTTTGAAATGGAATGTGAGTTTCAAATACTCTATAATAGAAAATATAGGGTCAAAGTATTTGAGATACTGTATGTAGTATCTAGAGATGATAAAAATACAATAGGGGAGTGAATTTTATACTTTTAATAATTCTTTTGAAACTTTTAATGATGGTTGTGTTTAACAAGGTTAAAAAAGTAATTCACAAAACCTCTAGTTCTACACACTTGCTTGATTCCAGAAATATGATTCTGAGAATGTGAATCTGGAAATATGGTTCCAGAAAATGAAACATAATGTAAGTTTACAAAGAAGAAGATTCTTTCTTAAATCATATAGAACCTAACTAAATCATAGTACATGTAAGGAATTATAAGATAGATATAGTTTTCTAAGAAATAAAAATGCTGTAGAAAACATGTAACAAAAAAAGTAACAAGTAGTAAGTCAATTTACCCAATGAGAAGGGTATCCAACATCATTTGATAAAGGTCCCTTGATTTATAACTTCAAGAATGTTTGGTATACCCACACCACGGTAATCCCTTGATACACAGATCAGAGTCAGTCTTGCTATCCCCGCAAGACCTCAACTTCAAGGTAGTTGTCACCTATGTCTTCCTCAGTAAGGAAGCCCTCAACTTCAAGATAGTCAGCACCTTTGTCTTCCTATCCTCGAAAGCCCTCAATTGTACACAGAAACAATTAGAGTTGCACAAAGACAATCAGAACAAGAATTTTAGTATGCTCTATGAAATGAAAGTCTCACATTAGAAATCACATCAACATCATGTAATTTCTAGAGTCATCGAATAGTGTTGAGATATTTTCAACTGAGATTTTATTTATAGGAAAGGAATCAACAGTTGGCTCCCTCCTCCAACGATCATATTTTTACTTTAATTTCGGAGGGACCTGTACACATTTCACTCAAACAACGTTCAGTTATTAACTGAAATCATGACATCGTTTTATAACAAATAAAGTGTAATAAAAAATATCGTTACATAACCAAAATAATTATTCGAAGTGTATAAAAATAAAAGTTCAAAGTCTAACCAAAATTGAAATCGTTGTCTATGTTAATAGTTATTTAGATTCTGTATTTCTATGAATTAGAAACCTGAAGAAAATTGAATTCCAGAGTCTGAATATCAAGGAAATCCAGAATCTAGATTCACAAGAATTCAGAACCTGAATATACAACATTGAGAGTCAAAGTTCATGAGACATTGGAGTCAGAACTCATAATATTTCAGAGTCTATATTCAGAGATCTCGGATTCAGAACTCAGATATGTTCATAACCGGAATTCATAATCAGAATTCAGAGTCAGAACTCAGAATAGTTCATATCCAGAATTCGTAATCAGAACTTGGATTCATAACTCAGAAGAGTTCGTATCTAGAATTCCTAATTAGAATTAGGATTCAAAACTCAGAAGAGTTCGTAACCAGAATTCATAATTAGAATCATAGAGTCATAACTCAGAAGAGTTATTATCTAGAATTCGCAATCAGAATTCAATGAATTCAGATCCAGAAATAGGATGCTTCATAACTAGGTAATTATAGGATTTTGATGTTTTGGTTTCAAACCGAATTTGATATTTAGAATAATTATGATATGAAAAATGAAAATAAGGTAAGGATTAATTTCCATGGGGAAGTAAATTTTCTGTATCGAAGTAAAAAATGGGGTAAAAAGAGATTTTCCTTGAGATAAGGTGTTTGTGATTTTCAAAACAAGAAAAAATGGTAATGTCATAAGGAATTATAATTGAAAAAACAATATCCACCAATTATTAAGGATTGGAAAATTCATAAGGAAACCCTTACTGAATCAATAATACTCAGCAAGATGATTCGACACGAAGAGGGTCGGGTCGATCAAGTTCGGGTCCTGTTGGTCCGGTCGGATCGGACCGGACCCAGACCCAACTCGACCCTTTAATGGTCTTTTTTCCATAACATTGGCACAGAGCGTCAGTTTGATGAAATGTCTACAGTTACAGAAACCTTGAAGCGAGTCCATCTTTTTTGGTATACCTCACTTTAGATTTGGATAATGTTATGGTATAGTCTGGTTAGATCAAACACGAATCTAACCGGGCCCTCAGAACTGAAAGGCTAATAACCTACATACCGTGCATCTGATTGATGCATTGTATATAGTGTTGAGACCCATACTACATGGTGGAACATTGGGATTCTTCTTCATGGGACTTCGTGATGGTTAGAGTATTGACCCGTGGATTGAGGAGAGGACCCTCCCAGAGATGAGCAAGCTTAGTGTGTAACCCAGTAGGTGGATAGGATGTGAAGAATGGATAGTGATCATGTGTGGTTAAACATTGTGCGATCTTGTGTGGGTCAGCACCTAGAGATCATTTGTGGATCAACACCGAGCGATCATGTGTGGGTTAGAACAAAGAAATACAGTGGGGGTTAGCACCGAGTGATTCTGTGTGGGTCAGCACCTAGAGATCCTATGTGGGTCTGATGACGTACTAATGAGGTACTAGGATCATATGTCGGTATGGTGATGAACTTCAATCCATTATTAGTCTGATGATGATTTTGGATCCTTAGTGGGTATGCCTATTCAAAGCGTAAGATGATTTATTAGTTACATTTTATCATCTCTATTAATGTTCCTATCATATATGTGGTGTGAGCTATGTTTGTACCTGTGTGGTACTATCCATCGTGGTAATACATTGTGGAAGTTTTCATCGTGGCGTACATATGTGGTACTTACCTTCACGTTATCCCTTCCTTTTTCGAATAGTTGAGAATTGGGATAATGAGTTTGGCCTCTTGATTCCTCATGTTTGAGATGGGTTTACTTGATAACATAGATATATGTATGGGCATGTACCTAAGTAGGGTTTTATGTCTTATTCATGCATTGTTGTTTATCATTTGTGGATTTTTTTAGACCATATACGTATTGGGGTCCCTAATGAGAATCATTACTCTCACCCCTACATATGATATTTCCCTCACCTTGTTTTGTTTGGTGCGGACGACGGTCATCACTGACTGAGGACAAAAGTATAAGGACTAAGGGTATCTCAAAGGTGGACCTTAGACGAGGCGTACTACAGAGACGACCATTCAAGAGTAGTACCTACCCTTCAGGTAGGATCCTTGGCGGGTGATCATAAGAGCTTTTCATGTTTACTTATACTTTCAGTTTCTTGAACATTCGAGTTGGGATTGTATTCTGTCCCATTTTTGCTTTCTCTACTATCTCTTTTACTATATAGTTTTCTAGAGTTCATATCATGTTGTGTTCATGGTGGCGTGTGTTTACAGGATATGAAGGAAATGCTTTCCCAGTTTTAGGGAATGCGCCTTCAGTGTTAGTCGCCAGCCCCTAGCCTATGGAAGGTGGGCTTGGGGTAGTCACGACACGAGCCCCGGGGGACGAGGCGTGACAATGGTTAAATCATTTCCTTATATAATCAGAGAAAATATTACTGAATATTTAAATTTAAAAAAAACATTTAAATAATTTTAAAACCTAAATAATAAATTTTATGTATTAACCTATTATTTATTTGGTTTATTAAATATAAAAATAAATTAATTTACAAAAATACAAACTTTATTGAAATGTTACAATAATTAAAAATATAGAGAACATATTTATATTAAGATTAAAATTTATATAAGGGTAATATATTCATTTGAAATTTTTTTATAATGATATACCATGTCAATGAAAATAAATAATTACCCATGATGAAACCATTAAAAAGGAATCCCTATATTATTTTTAGAATATAATCAATTATAATCGAATATATACTTATGTATTAATACATGTATATATAAGGACCTAAATATAATGATACAAATAATATGAACTATGATGTGAAAAATTATCAACTTCACATAAAATATATGTCTAAGTCCAGTAATATGTATCATTTCAATGTATGTGTAAATGAAAGGGACATTAAATTGTAAAAGAGGTGATAAAAATTATATAAAATTAGAATATTCATTTATATCATATTTTATATTATATTAATTTATCATATTATAAATAATTAAATTTATTAATATAAAATTTCTTAATCAAAGAGATATTTGAATTAAACCTTTACAATAGTGGTCATTTTTTAATACAAAGACAACGATTGTGAAAACCAGCGAAGGGTTTTAAAATAATACAATCTTATTTATTTTATTATGATACATTAATAGTGGATAATTACATGTATCATACACATGAAAATAAGTGGTATATAATGATAAAATCTCAATGAATAGAAATTGTGATGAGAAACATTTAGAATTACTCATGATTTCCATAATGTTTCTCTTTCATAATAAGTAATAAGTATAATAATCCCAATAAATTATTTTTAAATCAAGTTCATAACTATTAACTTTTATTAATTTCAATTATATAAAATTTTATACATATAATTAGTTGTAGTTGTATTTTTCATCATTAAATGTTTATAATGTTTATTATTTCATTGATATTTTCTAAAAGAGTTTACACTCCTTCTTCTGTAAACATAGGTTAATAAATTAAACCTTTTTAAATTCATATTAATAATTATTTTCCGTTTATATATTCTTTTTTATGTCATTTTTATTACACGCATGGAAATTATTTACCATAATTAAATCCATGGAGATAATGTTTTGTGTAATTTACTGAAGTCAAATAGTTACATAATATTGAGAAATAATTTTTTTTGCAATACATCAGAAACATTATTAATCAAATTAATTAAACAATAATAATAAAAATTTAATATTATTAAAATATATTTACTTATTCATTATTAAATTTTTATATATTTTACTATATAGTCCCTGTTGATGGTTCAACCAAACAAAATAAAAACATTCCGTAATAACGAATAAGTAATAGTAAAGAGTTATATTATGGAATTATAAATTTAGCATAATCATATTTTTGTAAGGAAAAAATATTTTTTACAAAATAACGAGGTTTATAAACAGTTATATGTAATGGCAATAGTTAAATTTGAGATGTACTGAGACACATTCATGAATTTACAACTTATCGACATGTGTTTCATTGAAATGAATGATTTAGAACTCAATCATATAATCTTATGATACTAAATTTCTATATAGGATTTAAGATAATTAAATATGAAGAGAATAAACTGTAAATTAGATGTAATATGTAGTTTTATATGGGTAAAGGAGTTCTCATTTTATAAATATTTTTGCCAATAATATTCACAATTTTATTTCATGTATAAGGATTTTAATTTCTAAGGAGAAGTACATCCATAGTAATAAAATAATTGATATATAATAATGGAGATAAATAATTTCCTCATCAACTAATTTAGGGATAATATAATATGTTTTTTATTAAAAATACCCATTAGTAAAACACATTCACCAAAATTTCGACTCAATAGGTTAACTCAATTTTACATAAGTAAATAAATTTTTTTCCTTATAATGAAAATTTTCATTTTACAAAATTTAGATATCCTATTTAGAAATGAAATATTATTTTCATTATATTATTTTCTATAATGTTATATTAAAATTCAATTAATATGTAAATGTATAACACTTTAAAATAGTTTTGTAATAAAATTGTAATCTCAAAAATGAATTAACACATATTAAATTAGAAAAATTATATTTAAAGGATTCCTAATTATTTTATTACATATATAATAAATAATATTAATTAATACCATAATTCTGAAATTATGAATTTATTTTATTAATATGAAAAATACCAAAAATAAAGAAAAATCATTCCTTAACATATATTTGTTTTAAAATTGAATGCCATTGCATAGAGTTATATTATATTCTGATATTTAAAATTTATTAATCCAAGAGTAATTTAATATTTCAATGAAAATTTTAAAAACATTAAGTAATTCATTAAAAAAATTGTAATGAAGAAATTAATTTTTTTAAAAAAATTGTTTGTATGAATTTTTTTCATTTCCTTAAATATTTTTGTAATTATATTTTGTATATTTTTACTCAGAAATTACACAACATCAATGTACATTTTTGTTACCAAAATATACAACTAAAATATAACTAATGGAATCATTTAAATGATCCTTATTTCTGATTACTATAAGTATAATGACCAAATATATAATGTTTGTGTAACATTCATTCAAATGTAATTACATTGATCACACCCGTCATTCATCCAACACATTTTCCACATTCTAAATCATTATACTGTTTTCAAAAAAATTATTTATATTCACTTTTATAATAAAATGTTTGATATTCAATAAAAACTATGATTATTGGTGTTTTATGTTCTTTGTATGTTCATTTAATCATGGTATTTATCTTCATCAATTTGTCAATTGATGGTTCAAATTTTACTATAATAAATAATTAAAATTAACATATCATTACAATATTTTATTTTAGTAAAACAAGTAATATCTAATTTTAAAATATGTTTCATGAGAAATAATCTATTCAATCTGATACTTATTTATTGGGAAATATATTTAAAAATATGAAGTTGTAACATTCTTCCCGGATTAATATAATTTCAAAAAAATATATAATTAATGTTTTAATAAAAATTTATATACTTCATCATTATTATATCATTGAGTTCCATACAGAATACAAAAAATTTTGATTTATCTTTTTAACCTATTAATGATTTTTGAAAATATTTTACAATAGAATATTTTTATGAAAAAGTATTTCAACTAATTTCACATTATAGAAAAGATATTATTATTTTTTTATAAAGTATTGATTTAATACATTTTAATGTAAATGTATTTATTTCATTAAATGTGATACATAAAACAAATAATTCACCATGTAATGGTTCATAGTATGTAAAATTTGATTTGATATCATATTTAAAAGATCAAATAATTCAAAGGGGGAAATGTTTGAAACGAAAAACATTCCCTTTTTCTTGAATATCATAACACTCTTCTATTGTTATATTTAAAACAATAAATTTTCTAATAATTTAAAATAAAAATCTAAATAATTATTATCATTATATTAAATATATTTTCATTGTACAATCATAATTTTCCCCAATTTTTTTTAATATTTTATTAAATTTCTCAAGAAATTTCTTATCAAATATGGTTATCCATTTTCATCCCTCCATGATTGAGTTCTGAACATATTATCATATATATCCCCATTTTTTCATTAAAAATAGATAATGAAAATAAAGGTTATATGAGAACACAAAAAGGTAACAGTATTGATTCTAATATCCTATGGAATCTATTTAATAGTATTCTTACATATTCCTTATACATTGAATAGTTCATTCAAATTATCTATTAGTATTGGGTTGATAAGAATTGTTGAGGATCTGTTATGTATTTAATTCCTATATTGGAATTAGAATGAAATTTTTTGGAATCCTAAGATCATGATCAAATTCAATTAAGAGTGGAAATACATTCATATTTTATACTTCTTACATGTAAATCTTGGCATGTTGATGATGTTATTTGTAATCAAAATGAGAAAATAAATTTGATTGATTCATAAGTTGATAATATGAAACCAAATTTTCCATTTTTAAATTATAATCATTATAAAGAGAATTGATAAACAAAATATTAATGTTATACCATTTCCATACAAATATTGGCAATGCTCTCATCATCACATTATAATTGTGATCTAAAGTATTAAAATATAAAAAAGATTCAGGATATAAATGCTCCAAGCTAACCCTTTCTGTTTTCCCACAACAATTTAATCTTGAGATCAATATTTATATTTATTTTATAGGAATTATTCAGAATAACTGGATATGAAAAATTTTCAACAACACCATCTTTAATTTATTTTAAATGAAAACAAATTTTATTTATGAAATCATATAATTCAATCATTTTTAAATATTAATGATGGGGTATTTATAAATTTTTTTATTTATCCATATACTTTTAATGTGCCTCATTCGTCATCACGTGTATGTATGGACGAAAATAATTTAAGAAGCATTGGATTCGTCATCATCCACACTGATTTAGGGAACCATTATTTTAAAATCCATGAGTACTCGATCAAATTAAATCCTCATCATTGATTAGGTAGAATGATAATTCCTACATTAAGAATCATCCACCTTTTTTTCCATCACATAATGTTACTATTTTTAGTAGTTATAGTTATTTATCATCTAAACAATTGTCACTTTACACATTTTCTACTTCTTCTATGTGAATATAATATTTAATATATATATTTCATTATAATTTACATTTTTACCCTTAATGTGAAGATGAATAAAATTTTTTTAATATAAATATTTATACTACTCACAATAACAGATGAATTTGAATTTTTTTTTCTCATGTTCCTTTTATACGATATGATGTACATGATAAATAAGTTACATTTTTCCTGATAACATATCCAAATAACATCATTGATGCATCTTTGTAAGTCGAAAAATATATATTATACTAAGGATTACTATAAGTGCAGGATCAGTGAAAAAATAACTACTGAAATCATTTAAATTAAATTTATATTCAAATAAACAATGGAACAAGACCTACTAGCTAGTAATATAGGATAGTGTATTTAATTTTCCGGAGATATTTAACATAAAACATAGAATTTTCCATGAAGATACTTTTTAAATATTGGTCATTATTATAGTATTAGTTTTTGTTATTCATCACTAAATATAGAATTTTATGTTTCCTTATATATACACATTCATATGATTATATATCTCATGAATTTATCTCTTCCTAACCAAAAGGTACTCTTTCAGAACATGACATACCACTTCCCATGTCACAATTTATTTAACACTATCCTCAAATGATATAGATGGTATTCATTGTTCTTATAATTTATGATTAAATATATTGTCATCATTACAAAAAAATATAAAAGTAATATAAAAATACTATATTCATCATATATTATAAGATAATAGGGAGATATTAATCCATGAAAGAATAACTATGAACTCAAAGTGTATATGAAATTTAAGAAAATAAATCATGCGAAATCAACTCATTTCCACCATCATTTATGATACATAGAGTGATGATCAATATCTAAAACGTATTGATCCCCATAAAGTTTACTAAACAATTCATCAATACAAGGTAAATAATTTTTTTTATTAATCATGAAATTGATATGACAATTATATTTAATACATATTTTCAGTGACCCACATTTATTCATACAAGATAGTATTTGTGAATCCATTGGGGAGTCCCTTGTAAAAATAAATTACTTATTCAAAATATCATGGAGAAATATATTTAATTTAATCAATTAAATATGCGACATTATATCTGACGTATTTGATATTGGAATAGTGTTGGTAATTAGTTCAACAGAAAACTAAAACTCACCATATGAGGGAATCAAAGAAAAATCATGTATATGAATGTCAATATATTGGTGGATAACATATTTTTCATCAATATTATTCTATTCTCTAACTACGGTATACAAATACATCTAATGAATAGGTATCACTACTAATATAGTTAATGTAGTTTTTTACATAGATCATAATGTGTCATGTAATGATACATGAAAAAGTGTACGTTTGAAAACATGAAATGTGAATTCCATATCCTAGTTATAAATATGATGTATATGAATAGATAACCAACCAATACCAAAATTTTTATTAAATTCGACTAAATATAGAATAATTTTTTTGGAAGTATATTCCAAGAAAAATAAGTCAATGAATTGTTTTATTCTCGAGATCAAATAATAGATACACTAAATAATTTCTCTAAATTGATATCATCTAGATATTATAGATATTAAATAATTTACCTAATGATATTCATTATATATTGGAATTTATAGAATGCGGATCAAATAATACGTATTTAATGTCATCCATACCTATAACCAACATAATTTCATGATTTAGTATCAACACATTACATTAACAAAAATTGATAGTTTTCATTTCTAGGAACTACAATCATAGTAGTAAGTCATATGATATGATAAATCAACCGTAATACATCCAATATTATGAAATCATCAAATCATCAATGAATTTTCTGGATCATAATCCATCACATTTGTTTCATCATAATTTAATTTAATTTTTGGGACATAATTCATGAAACTTTAATAGATATAAATATCTAAATATTTGATTAATATATTCATAGAAAATACATAAATTTCAATCTTACATAATACTTCATTTTATGGGGTTATTATTTATGTGCCATAAGAAATGATGTCCTGCAACATGTAGGTTTAATTATTTTTTAGTAAAAATTCATAATAATTTTATTTACTACCATTCCGAAACAACATCAAAAAATTATATTCAGACATGATAACATTAATGAAATAATATATTTAATGCACTTCTTGATAACATAGGTAAATTGAATCTTATGGTAAGAAGATCTCAAATGTTCTGTAAACGGTGATGATAATATATAAAAATAAAAGACAATAATTGATAATAATAATAACATTTGAAATTTAGTACATAAAAATGGAAGTTGAACATAACATAATGATATAATAAAGCATAAATCATGTATTATAAAAAAATTCTTGCAAAATAGTGGTTTTGGAATAAAAATTCAAAAACACCTTTGATTTTAGATAATGTTGTTAGTAGTTTCATCAGATTCTGTGATGTTTTTTTTTTGGGTAATGGAAGTTGTGGATTTAATTCAAACAATTAATTAACTCACCTTATTAGATAAGACATGTTGTGATGATTCAATTTGATAAAAAATTTTCTTTCCCTGGATAGTGTTGAGAATTGTCATCTAATGAAATGATTAATGGGAGTCTAACTAATTGATGATGTCATGATTTTTTAAATATTTTTTTAAAAAGGCATACACATATAGATGTGCTTTTTGATTATTTTTTAAAACATCATTTGGAATGGTCGATGTTTTGGTTAATATTGTTTGAATGAAATTTTTGCAGAATCTCTTATTTTGGTCTAACATTCTTATACTTTTTAGAAAAATTATATTCTATTTATTTATCCTTTATCTATATCAGGTCTGATTTAAATCCTTCATATAGAGATTCATAGTTTTGGGTAATAGAAACAGCCAGTGGGTGGTTAGAGTCCACATGTACTGGAGGGAATAGAGCACTACTAGAGAAAAATATCTCCCATTAACAATTATTGATATCTAGATTAAGTGATTATATTAATTTAAAATGTATGATTTACTTAAGTAAAATATATGAAGGATTTTATTCTTGTGGTGTACTATTTATATGATACAACATAAGTACAATTTTTTTGTTTAATTAGGCCATTTAATATTGAGATCATCTTCATCCACAACTATTATATCTTACTATATGAATCAAAGAACCACGTTTCTACAAATATGATTATTTCGATATCGTTATTGTTTTTTTATTCATCATAATGGATTAGAAGATGCTGATTAAGACAAGAACAAGTCCTTTAGTGTATAAAACAATATAATAATACTTCATTAATTGGTTACCATACATTATTCAAAAGAATATATGAGTTACACTATATAAGTCCTTCACAAGGAGAGTACAATTGATATTGTACATGCAATTGTGAATTCCTGGAAAGTGAAGTGTATAATCATTTTTTCAATATAATGAATCTTATTTAGCTTATGTGACAATGAATAATACAATTTTCATGTTCATTTTAATCTATATAACCAATTATCTAAAAGAAATGTTCCACGATATGTTTATTTGATAAGGTGTAGGTCTAGTTCAAAATAGATGTTACATGATTTACGATTGTCTCCGAAAATATAAGGGATTACGGAGATATATTAGTGAAGGGACGATAACATTATTTTATTCTATAATAGATGTAATTGTTAAAAATATTTAATGTATTTATTGTGAGAGGTAATGGGATATAGTGTATGTCGATTTCCCCTCAAATCAAACTCACCAATATATTAATGTATGATGAAGTAATGATAAAAAAATAGAGTATGTTGAATAGGGAATGTCGGTTATCTATTTTGTATAAATATTTGAAATATAAATTTATATAATTTAAAAAGATTTATATATTTTTAATGATTAATTATATATGATAAAAAATATTAAATCCATCCATTATCTGTTTTGAATGTGAGGATAGTTCCATGAATAGTAAATATCAATAATAATGAAAATAATTTTTTGAGTATATTAAGTTATTAAGAATGAAGTTCATGTAATCCAAATTAACTTCATTAAGAAAAATACATGAATATTTAATAATAATATGTGATTTTGTGACACCATGTGATTATAGTGTCATGATATTTAAATGGTGGGTTTTATTTTAATCAAGTATGAATAATGATTTCAATACTTCACAATGTAGAGAAAAGGCCACACTAGTATATATATGTTTATTGATACATACATGGTAATTATACATATAAATTTTAAATGAGAATTATATAATATTATTATTGCATATTTGGTGTAATTATTATGATAATAAATTGTTAGTGATGTTTTATGAATATAATGTGTGAACTAGTTTCATTATTCTATTACATAAAATGTTAAGAAGTCCAAGGTATTATTGTATTGAGGATATAATCATTAGGTAGTTTTCATTCTAAAATTTTTTATTTGGAATATTACTAATAAATATACTATTATAGGTTCCCAACAATATCGTATTCGCATATTCCATCTGCTATTTGAAGTATACATTGGACATTCTCATTTTTTTGAACCATTTTAAATTTAAATCACGATTTTATTTTTTTAGGTCTCTAGGAAGAATACAGGTACAATTTTCTATTAGTTACTTTATTTTTTTATAAAAATTTATTATATTGGGGAATCAATGGTTGGTGAATCTTTAAAAATTCCACATGGACTAGTTTCTCATATTGAGGATGAAGATTGAAATTTTTCTATCAGACTATGCTTTATATATATTTTTACAATTTATTTAGGCTGAGTGATTCTATAATTATTGATCAAATCCAAAATCATTAATTATGGTTGTTTTAAATGAATGATGACCATGAAAACAGATAACAAATTAAAAACTCCCCTCTCAATGTTGTTTTATCTTCTTAATTACCTTAATTTATATCATGAAATAACATAGTTCACTTATTCCTAAAATTTTAATTTCTAATCATAGATATTGTAAATACTATAAATAAATAATGATTTCTAATATTTAATGTAATAAACTAGAAATTATGGAAGGAATGAATGGTCAACTATTTTCATTCCAATTTCCATGAAATAAAAGATACATAAATTGTTTTTTTAAACTATTTATGAAGCCAAAACTACTAACATTAAAAAAATGAGAAATAATGATATATATGGAAAATTATAATTTTAAATTATTGTTACTATTTAAGAAAATATTTATAGAAATGTTATTTCCCTTCAAATATCAAATGAAATTTAATGATAAATTTGAAATAATTGAATAATTCAATTTTAATTACCAGGAATATACATTGAATAATTTGAAGTGAAAATGTGTTTATATTTAAATGGATAATGTGGAAAATATAAATGACTATTTTAATTGAGTCATTGAGAAAATATTTAATATATTGAGATTTGGTGAATTTATGGATGACTACAAATTTAGAAAACCCAGATGAGAAATTAGTCATACATGTTTGTCCTAGGATTTCAACAATGGGAAATAGTGAGCATCCTTCTGACAATGAATAAAAAAATTGTCAATTCTTATGAAATGAAAATTACTCCATCATTAAATAATAATATTTGTAATGAGGTGGATTTTGAGGTAAGATGAAACAGAATTATTATATAATGTTATAATATAAATTCAAGTGAGTTTTATGATAAT
Source organism: Viscum album (assembly GCA_963277665.1). NCBI lineage: Eukaryota > Viridiplantae > Streptophyta > Magnoliopsida > Santalales > Viscaceae > Viscum > Viscum album. The sequence goes on from OY728141.1 coordinate 555,182,353, forward strand.
TTTAAATAAACTGATAATATTAAAATCAATACAATTATATCAATGTGATTTCAAAATGGGATGAAAAATTTTAAATGAATAAAATCTCCATGGTTCAACAATAGTAATGAAATTTGAATTTTTTTATAAATTTTCAAAATAAGAATTCAAATTAATTTGATTAAGATAAATCTGGTTAAAAACCTATAAATATTTAAATTGATAAAAGATAAACTGAAGTATATAGATCCTGTGGAACAATTGTTTTGTTCTACATTATAAAAGAAAAAGTTGGATCAGAAATGAACAACCTGACTCCACGTCATGTAGAGAGTAAAATTATGATTTATATTGATTGTTTCATGAAATTTTTGGACATGTGTACAAGGGTTCTAATAAATAATGTATTGAAGATCTTGAATTCAATTGAGTTTTATTTGGACACATTCTAAAGAATTAAATAGTCTATTTTTTAAAGGATAATATAAATCCCAAAAAATTGAATGGTATACCAATGTTTGATAATGGAATTGGTCTATAAGAAAATAATTTATATTTTTAAAAATTGGAACTATAAATTGATGGTATCATGAAATACCAATGTAATATTTTTTATTGGGAAAACATGTTAAAATAACTTGAATAAAATAGAATAGTAGTATTTGATTAATTTTTAATGATGTGGTTATGGGGTCGTATAATATAGAATATACTGAAACAAATAAAAACAACTCCAACTAGGAATATGATTATAGGACTCTTCATTGGTTAATCATTTTTTAATGATCACAAAACCTATACATTCTATAATTCTTGTTAATCGAATTTAGTCTATCTCAAATCATGTGTATAGATGTTTTGTTATTTTATGCTTTAAATAAAGCAATCCAGTATCATAAGTTCTATGTTTGATTATTGTAAACTATATATAATTTGTTTTATAATGTATTTATTTTAAAAACGATTATGTCTAATTCATTCTGTGGATACTAATACTTATGGTTTTATACTGATATTTCACTAGGGTTGAGAAACCTTGAGTCTACAACCATTTTTGTTTCTCTAGAAAAGGACCTAGACACCATGACCAGACAGCGTGACCCACACTCCATGACTAGACACCGTGATTAGACACCCTGACCCAGAGCCCTTGACCAGACATCGTGACTAGCCACTGTGACACAGACAACATGACCAGACACTGTGACCAGAGACCATGACCAAGACACTGTGACCAGACATCGTGACCAAACACCATTAACATACACCATGACAAGACAACATGACCCCGAAACTGTGACTCAAAACTAATACCAGTTTTATATTTGTTGTCATTTGTGACACATGTTTCATGTTGAGACACCATTTTATGTTTCAAAAAATACTGGACACCATGATCCTTACTCCACATCTATGCTACTGATTCATGATCTCTTTAAAACTATGCCATATTGATTATCTCACCGCATAACGTGAAAATAAAAGACCATGATTAATGGAGACACAAATTCCAAGTGACACCATTTATAGATAGATTGTGACACCATTCATTAATCAGTTTTTTCGTTTTAAATTAAATTTATAACGGTCATATTTGATATATTTAAATGAGCTGTCATAAGTAAAATTTCACTGTAGACAATTCACATGAAAGTATGAGGAACAATGTGCAGAATACATAAATCATGATGGATCTAATAAATGCACTCCATGAAAAAAAGTTATGTGTGCCCCAAAAACAAGATTAATATGATAATGAAGAAGCATTAGAATTCATGAAAAAATAACCAACAAATGAAACTCAATAAATATAAATAACATGTGTAGCTTTATCAAATCCAAAAAGCTAGAATATCATAGATCATAGTCAATAATATCATCGGAATACCAACTCCATGAAGAACATGAACGAGACCTATCTGGAAGCTAGAGAACCAGACTTCAGATACTCTATTTCTCACAAGAGGACTTGATTCTTGACACTATTTTATCCAAGAATTCCATAGCTATATAAAATATCACTCCGAGCTATTCTATCATTGTCTCATCATATTTTCTCTATTTTAATTATTTTATGCTTTTCAGTAGTGTGTTTTTGTCTCAATAAAATCACACATTGTCTCTGGCAATAAAATGGAGAATACAATATATCCTTCCTCTCACATCATTTTACCTTTGTTTCTTCCAATAGATAAGTGTGGAAGAGGTCCATGGGTGACCTATTAGTTCATACCCACAATGAACTATGGAAGAGGTCGTGTGACCTAGAAAATCATGTGAACTATTATTTTTCCGGATCCAGGGTGTGGATCAAGTTTATTAACATTAACTGCATTGTAGATGGTTATCACCAAGTTGAGTGGACTAGGTCTCACTTTCAGATTGAAAAACATGTTTTATATCTTCTATGTTGTTTAAATTTATATTATCTTTTATACTGTATAATTTAGAAATCATTTAATTTACATGGATAGATAATCATGGAAAGATGTTATAATTGTTTTTCCCTATTAGAATGGCTTCAAAAGTAATATAAGATTACTGAGAATTTATCAATCTTCTCTTAAGTTATTTAAACAATCAAACATTCATAACTATATTACTTTGATTAACAAGGTTGTGTTTATTTTTTATTTGGAATCCTTTTAAGAACACTTTTCATATAGAATGTTTTGTATAGATTCAATACACCCCCTATCAAGTACCCTACACTGACATGAATTTTTTATCAAATGATTTTTTTACTCATGGTAATTCTCAATTTTTGAAACTATTAAACTATGATTTTACTGGTACATTAAAGATATGTAATTTTTTTAATTATAAATTTCTATCTCTTTAAAAGTATTTATTTATTATAGATTATAGACTGATATGTCCTACAAAAAATATACCATAATTCATTAATAGAACTAATTATTCCAAATGGAATATCAAAATGGAAATTCATTTATAAGTAATGGGTTTTAAAATTTGGTCTTCAGTTAATGTTGAGATTAAGATATTTTCTACTGATAGAATCACCTCAGATGACACATCCAATAAAACCCACAATAACAATTGAATGTCCATGAATTATTTATATTTCTCTTTAGGATGTTAGGAATTTGACATAATTTTTGTATGTAAAAATGGCAATGAAATTTGGGATACATTGTTTGTTTCATATGAAGTAACTAATAGTGTGAAACAAATGAGACTTAATACTTATATTAATAATTATGATAACATTAAAATATAACCTGATGATCCTATTTATGACATATAACTCAGGTTCAATGAAATTTTCAACACAGTGATTTTTCGTGGAAGAGAAGATACTACCATGGAACAAATTACGAGGATTCTCATATGCCTTCCTGATAGATGGATCAGAACATTTGTATCTATTAGAGATTCATGATACATAAGAATGTTACCTATAAAATAACACCATTGAAAACTAATGTTGTATTAAGAGGAGATTAAATTCAATATGTAAGAAGAGGATGAACCCCGAAGAAACTGTGTAGCATTTAAGACCACCACCACTAAAAACAAAGAGACAATGAAATATGAAGTCTCTATAGAATTTTCGAGCAGTGAAAAATCATCACCCGATACTTCTGAGAAGATGGATCAATTATCCAGGAAGGTTAAGATATTTTACAAGAAGAAGATGTTTTTTATAAAGCCTATCATCATGGAATGATATGATCAAAAAGGATGTTGGAGGGAAGATTTGAAAATAAGTGACATGTCTGATGATATAGTATTATATGAATATAAGTGAAAGGGACATGTAAAGTATAATTATCCCAGGATAATGTATAAAAAGGAAATGATATAAACATGGAGGGATTATGAAGACAGTTCAAGTGACTCGGAATCTTTACTTGATGAACAGGCCAACAAACCCAATGTGGTTTTTATGAAAACCACATTTGAGGTAACACTGGAATATCTTATACATAATTCCTATGATTATAGAGATGAATGTGACTCTGAAAAAATGTCTAATAAAGAAATGTTTGAGTACTAAAAAATGATTGAATATAAATGTGATGAAGTTAAAGATAAATAATAATATTTAAAGAAACATCATGATCTTACATCAACTATTCAATTCGAGATTACTGTAGAATGAGAGAACATTGATCAATTACTCAAAGAAAAAAATGCTCTATATCTATCTAATGAGCAATAGAAAACTGATCATGAAAGGTTTAATAATGGTAATGATACATTGGTAAAAATTCTAGGTAAACTGATTTCCCCTAAATATAACATTGGTATTGGCTATCAACCTGGTAAAAGAAATTTTGGTTGAACTAATTTTGTTTCTATATCTAGTACATTCCACTTTACGACTTGTTTGGGAAAAAATTTAGCTAGTTAAAATTATGATACACTCTATACTGTTTCATGATTTTCTGGACCAAATGGAGTTTATTTTTCAGCCAATTTATATAATGCTTATTAGAAACCCGTGAGGCTGATATGGGTTCCTAAATCACTAGTTGATAATATTTATGGACCCATAAAAATATGGGTACAAAATTCTACTTTTATTTAACTGTTTTTTTTGGAAAGAAACTTAAAGAGATCCTGTAAAAACTTATGGTACTTGGACAGTGGGTGTTCAAGACACATGATATGATACTATTCATGCTTTAAGAATTTAATAAAAATTGATGGTTAAAATATCACCCTTAGTGACAATACCAAAACAAAGATCATTGGACATGGATAAAACAGTAACTCTAACACCATTTTAATTTACAAAGTACTTTTTTTTATGGATTGAAATATAATATTTATAGTATTTTTAAATAATGTGATGATGGATTTCATGTTAAATTTGAAAATGATGCATTCAATATTTTCAATTCTAAAAAGGAATTACTATTTTCTGTAATATGAAATGTAAATATAAAATCTATTATCATAGATTCATTATTCTCTCAAAATTATTCTTGTTTGAGTTTATTCACAAAGAGTCGTGGGATTGGCATATCAGACTCGGACACTGTAATATTCACTCCCTTATAAATCCAAATAGAAAATTCATTGTCAAGGACCTACCCAAACATGTGTTTCAAAATGATAAAGTGTGTAATTCTACTCAAAAGTGAATGCAAGAGATTGTATTATTAATATTTGAAGCACTATATTTATTGGGATCATCTAGTTCTTCTTGTTCAAATGTGAAGAACTATTTTTATATTATTGTAGATGATTATTTTTGATATACTTGGACTTTAGTTCTGGCTCACAAAAATTAAGCCTACTCTCATTTATCCAAATACGAAAAAATTGTAGAAAATCATAGTTTAATTAGAATTAATCCTTAATTAGTGATCATGGGTGTGAGATTGAAAATCCACAGTTCGAATCCTTTTTCTCACAAAATTTCTAAAGTCATAATTTCTCTTCCCCTAGAAAACCCCAAAAAATGTAGTTGTAGAAAGAAGAAACATATCCTTTCATGAGATTTTTAGAACCATACTTAGTGAATATTACTTATCTATTTATTTTTTGGTAGATGCTGTAAATAAAAAATGATATATTATTAATAGAGTTTTGATAAGACACATTCTTAAATTAACTTCATATGAGTTATGGAACAACATTAAATCCAACGTTATCGACCTAAATGTTTTCAGTTGAAAATGTATATCCTTAATACTAAGGACAGTCTTGAAAAATTTTCATCCATGAGAGATGAAGGAATATTTCTAGGATATTAAATATTTATTAATGCCTATAGAGTGATTAAAAAAATAATTAAATGTGTGGAAGAATCTGTCATTGTCAAATTTGATGAAACAGATCCACATGAGCCAAAACCTCTCTAGAGAACCTAGAGGATGATGTATCAAATCTGGACATTAATTCAAAACCCACTAACCATCCTATAAAAGAATCGTTGAAAATTTCTTGTTTTGGATATTCTTTAGATTCAAGTCACAATGAACTCGAACAAGTTTAAGAACCCGAAATCAGTAGCCCTTATTTTTCTTGAGCTATTAGAAATCTTAAAACCCATCTTTTATATGATATTGTAGGATATTTAGACAAATGAAATAAAAATAGAGCTTCAATTAGAAATCAGGTTGAACATCAAGTATTCTTGTCACAAATTAAACATTAATAACATAATGATGCTAGTAATGATGAATTTTGGGTAATGTGTATTCACGAAAGGCTTAATTAGTTTGAAAGGAATAAAATTTGGAAACTTGTTGACAGACCCAAAGACACATTGACCATATGAACTAAGTGGTTGTTAATAAATAATTTTGATGAAGTTGGTAACATAGTTAGAAAAAATTCTAGACTGGTATTACAATGCTACAGTCAAGAAGATGGAAATGACTATGAAGAATCCTTTGCATCGGTATTTAGACTTGAATCCATCAAAATTCCTCTCTCTTATTTTGAAAATCATAATTTCCACCTATATCAAATGTATGTTAATAGTGCATTCCTAAATGGGTATATAGTTGAGGATGTCTTTGTTTATAAGACCCCTGGTTTTACAAATCCTCATTCTCTGAGTCATGTTTTTAATCTAACAAAATCATTATATGGTTTAAAACAGGCTCCAAGAGCTTGGAATGATAGATTAAGTACTTTTTTTATTTCTAAAGGTTGTAAAATAGGAATAGATGATCCAAACCTTTTAATAAAACGAATTTCCAATGATTTTATGTTGATCAAATTTATGTAGATGACATTATATTTTGATAATCAAGAAATTATGTATGAATCGAATTTTCCAAAATGATGAAAAACAAAATGAAACGAGTTTAACGGGTGAAAAAATTTCATTCATGGATATAAAATCATTCAAAATAATGATGGAATTATTTTAAATCAAATAAATATACTAGAGATCTTCTAAAACGTTTTGGGATGGATAACACTAAATATAGTGACACTCCAATGACTACTACTTGTAAGTTGGATTATGATGACAATGTAAAATCTGTTGATCAAACCACTTACAGAGGAATGATTGGAATATTACTCTACATAACTGATAGTTGACCAATCATTATGTTTAGTGTATGTATATGTTCTCATTTTGAAGAAAACATTAAGGAATGTCATGCAAATGTGGTTAATAGACTTTTCAAATACCTCAAGCATACCCCCAATATAGGAGTGTTAAATCCTAGAGGACAATCATTTCAATTTGTAAGATATTATAATGCGGATTATTGTAGTTGTAAGTTATATATAAAACCCACCTCTAGGACAGGATAATTTTTAGGCAAGTCACTAGTATCGTGGTCTAGTAAGAAACAAAACTATGTTGTATTATTTACTGCAGAAATTGAATACTTAGTTGTTGTTAATTTTTGTGCAAAATTTTGTTGTTTGAAACACACTTTAATAGATTACCGATATCAATTTAGGCATGTACTTATAAATTGTGATAATAAAAGTGCTATTTACATCTCAAAAAATAATGTTTCACACTCTTGGAAAAAACTTATTGATGTTAGACATCACTTTTTGAGAGATCATTAGCAAAAAGGATATAAAACATTATAATTCATTAGAAATGAATATCACCATGATGATATATTCACAAAACAATATAATTATAAAATAATATATTACGTCATACATGAGTTGGGAATGGTAAATCTTAAGTAGTTATTGTACTGTTTCACAGCTTACAGTTTCACAGTTTACGGTTTCACAAGTCATTATATTAATATTTCTGTCCAACACTAACAATACTATAGTTTAACTGAATTAAATTTTGTTTTTTCATGTTTAAGGTATCATAGTTACCATATCTCAATTACTATATAGCACTTATTCTCCCAAATAAATTGGACACACAATTTTGAAGTTGCACAGTTATTGTCTCACTATGAAAACATGTCACGATCTCACAATGAAATCCAGTTCCGGTCTCACCGAAAAAGTATGTTACAGTGTCTCTTTAAAGATTATTTATCATTTTATTTACTTTTTATAACGTAAATCATACTAATTTATTATTTTATTCTTTTTATTTGTTGTGATTTCGATATTTTGATCCTTGATATCCTTAAATGATAAAAATGATAGGTGTTTCACAACATTCTTCAAATGATCTCTCTTCTCTCAAATTGTATCCCCTCCTTCAACCATTATCTATCTCTGAAACCTTTTTTCAATGCCCATAATGAAACTACCATCATCATAAACTCCTAAGAAGCGAATATCAATGAAGTAGGTTGAAATAACACTTAAGATAGCACCCGAAGGTCCATTAAATCTGAAATTGCTTAAAAGAATAGGGGTACTTGAAAAGGAAATTTTCCCTAAGTGGCTTATCTCATGTATTTATTAAATATTGAGAGTACGTAAAGAGAATGGATATATATATTAGTTCACAAATAAGGATAGGATAATTTACTCAAATCTAGTCACAAAATTTTATTAGTTCGTTCAATTCTCTTTTGATACAGATGATGGTTTTGTTCTGAGAAGCTGGATCCAATGGAAAAGATGTAAATTTTCTTTGAGGTTATGGGTTTCATGCCTAATGATACATCATGAGGCTATTTTGAGGACTACTAGAGAGGTCCTACAACACCATGTGGTAAATTTCTATAGAATAATCCTTGGGATGCTTGAATGGAAATGAAACATATCAAAGAGCTATTACTGCTGATCTAGATGTGGAATCTCGAACATTGTTAATGTTTTTTCAGAATCGGATTAGTCCCAAAAAAGGTAATTTTTTCTAGATTCAAGTATCATGATGTAGTTTTTATACATATTATGATCAGTGGACACAAAATCAACCTATTTAAAGTATGTTATACTCTATATGTGTGATTTTTAAATATAACCACAAAGTCAACTTCCTTGTTCTTCTCAAGGTGAATCTCATCTATGCTTCAAGAAAGGGGTTGGTTGGACCATATAGAAAAGTCATTAAGGGCTATGAATTTTTTATTTCAAAGTATGAATTCAATAGAATGAAAATATTTTGTAATACATTGTGAAAATCATGGGTAGATAAAGACAGTGTTTATTAAATGTTCATCCCGGTTGAGAATTCTTTAGGACCTAAGGAAATATCTGATCTGGGTTTGGAGCTAGATGAGATTGTTGACTATTCTAAGAGGAAGAATAAGAAGAGAATGTTGCACCTACAGGGAAAACTGTCATGGATGAGAATGTCACAAAACATGTTTTCAAAGATATAACTGTGAAAGAAATACATATTCTTGAAGATATTGGTGATCTGGAAAAACAACCTACTTCTAAATAATAATATGTTGCTAATGTAAGTGAAAAGGATGTTCTAGAAGATCATCTAGAAGAATAACTTTCTCTTGAGAAAGAAGCTTCTTATGATGAACACCTAGAAGAACAAGATAATCCTGATATTTTCCAATCTACTGAAGAAAGAATAGAGCAAGACTTTCAATTAGCTTTAAAGGATATGAGTGAGGCTATTAGGGATTAAAATATGGATATAGATAAAAGATATAAATATCTTAGTCATGAGAAATATGAACATGTTGAGGGGGAGAATCACCCGAATCATGAAACTATTGATATTCAAAATCTGGTTGATCCATGATCTACAGATACATGATATAAATTCCCTAGCAATTTTGATGTGAATGATTCCCATCAAGGAGTAGTTTATGGTATAGATCTGCCTACTAGGCATCAATTTAAACCAGTATCTATTCTTGATGATATAGCTACAAAGCAAATCTGAGCATATCTAATGTCATCTTCCCAATCCTTCCCAAGAACCTTCTACCATGGTGAGTAAGGATGATTTAAGGCCTTTGGGGATACCCTATTGGATTGGGTTGAAAAGATCATTGTAACAACCCAATATTTTATGAGAAATATTATTTTTAATTAGATTGATGTCTTGTGTTCTATGCTACACCAAGATTATCTTGCACTGTATGCAACACAATATTAGCTTGCAGTATATGCAACACTATTCTTGGCTCGTATTAGACACAATTTCAAATTCTTTTTGTGGAAGTTATTCTACGCAACATTAAGTATAGATTATGTTTAATGTATAAATAAAATAAGTTTTTATTATGTTATATGCAAAACCAAACCGATATTTCACTAGACACATCCTTGAATTGGCTTGGATTACACACAGTCAAGACCTTCCTTGATAACGTGTGTAGTACGCAATAATGAGTTTCACTATACAAGATATTATTATAATATTATCATGAACTAGCCATAATGAATAGTAATATCCATTTTTTGTAATTTAACAAATTTTATCTTTTAAAATGGACTTCATTTTTGGATTCTAAATATCGAAATTAGCCTAGGGTGAATTATTGGTATTTTTCTGAAAACATTCAATTTTTTATGAATAGTGAAAACATTGAGTTATTGGATAAAACCGAATTTTTATATAAATAATCAATTTTTTATTTAAATTTATTTTAGGTAAAAATAGATACATTATAATTATATAAGTTCAATGTAATTCATAGGAGTCATTCTATAATAATTTTAGATATATAAATATTTTATTGAACTTTTCACTGTCTTTTTCTGACCTCCTAGGAGCATTTCCAATTGTACATAAAACATAATATCACCACTTCTATGAGTTGAATTTCAAAAATCCAAGAGACATGGTTAATATCAAGGAGTAAAATGTGGTTCAATAAAATAAAAATAATTTTTGGTTAATAGTAACTTTTTTACTTTTAATCAACACTTTTAAAAGTAAATAGCGTAATTAAGGTTAAAAATTATATTATTATTACCCTAAAACATGTCATAATTATATTTTATAAGTATAATTAGACCGAAAATTACCTTATGAATATAGTATTATCATTTAGGTCCACTTGGATTAGATTAGGACATTTATTATTATTTAATTCAATGATGAGTTAAAAGAGTTAAAATCAATGTTTAATAAATAAAAAATTGTTAATATAAAGATATACATAAGATAAATTCGAAAATAAATATTCCACTGAAAGGTAAAAATATTTCCTACATAGTTTTATTTTATTTATAATTTTTATACTTTATTTTATTTAATTTATTTATGACATAATGATAATGCAGTAATTGCCTTATTAATGAAATATTAACATAATTGATGTTATAAATACCCAAATAACTGTAATTTGAGACTTTTTATAAATTAAAATAATATTTTAGGTTACTATGATATGTTATTATTGATTTGAGTAACATTTTTTGAACTAATCATTCTGTTATGATTTTCAAAAAAAATCTATTACCAAATAGTGTCAAAATTGACATAAAATATTCTTTAAAACAAATATTATATTATTAATTGTTATTATATTCCTAAATGACTAAGGTTTGACAAAATTAGATAGATAAGATTATATATATTAATAATGAACAACTTGGGATTCGTTTTGGCTTGTTTTAGTATGTTTAATAACCATATAGTGTAAGAAAACAAGAAGACACATTAAAAGATAAATTTTTTAACATAGAGTTAAACCTAAATGAAAAGTTTAAAATAGTAACCTAAACATGTATAAAACCTTTTGGTTGAGATTATTTCGATCCATCCCCAATTTATCTTCCAACTAAATCAATTTGTAGCAATTTTAAACCGAATATGACATTATTATAAAATAATATTTTAAGTTTTTCCTGAGGAGCCCCTCTCCTCTGTTATAAACGGGAACCACCTCCCTCTATTATTTACACAATTTTGAGCTTTCAAGAACTACCAAACCCTACTCATTTACCTTATAAACTTCCCTAGAAACATTATAGAGGTTTTTTTCTCCTCAAAATTCCAACTCTAGTGCCATAAGAGGATTTTTAAAAGAGGTGTGTCAAATAAGATGTAATCTCTTCTACCGATTCATTCAAGTTTTCTTTCTTCTTAAAATTACTCTTATTTAGTTGATTGATTGTAAATTAATACAATAAGTATCACTAAAATACAAATAAGATATTATAAATACAAAACAACCCTATTTAATCTTCTATCCATCCTATGAAAAATTAAATCACAGTGCGTGCGTACGTACGGAATACTGTCTCCACACCGTGGTGTAATCTGTTATTCCACCACCACCATACTTGGATGGGTATAATGGTGTAAATAATAACTATATATGGTTATTATAACATCATAGTTACTCTGAGATATTATATCATCCTTTACAATTCAATTCAATAATTATGGGACAAATATCATCGCTCGTGCGTACGTACGGATTACCGTCTCCACGACGCAATAAGATCATTCTCCATGTTAACCATTCAAGAATGATTATAAAATATATATAAGGAATAATAATAAAATATATGACATCATAATGCTACTATATTTATTTATATATACAAATATGTCATCTAATTACTTCAATTCAAGTCAATAATGAAACGAAAACAGTGTCCATGCCTACGTACGACCTACCCTCTCAATGAACGGTGTATTTCATTCCATTTATCGATCTATCATATAAATATTTATATGATGAATATATATTATATTGAAATAATGTTTTACATTCTATAATTAAGTAATCCAGGATATAAGTAATACCAACATGTTGAAACGAGTACGATAAATGAATCGATTTTACCTAAAATGATGCTTTATCGTGGAATTGACAAAAGAACTAGTAATATAAACACATAAGAGAATCATATATGATATCATAACAATTTATATTATTCATTAACAAGTCAATGATATTATTTAAATAATTATACTGGATGTTTGGATACATACGGAGCATATCATACATAAGGTAAGGGAGATTTTTTCAATTCACATTTTTATCTAAGATTGCTTATATGTATGTATTTACTGGGGTTATATTTTTCATCCATGTCCATAAATTTTTTTTTCATAAAGTGTTTAATATTATTCCATGTATGTTTAAATCAATGTTTAAACCTATTTGAATTTTACATTTTGTTATGGAAGGAATCTTTCTTTTGTTTACCGTTTGATAACTTTTTAACTTTTCCGGCAAAAGTACGAGAAGAATGTTTTCTTTAACTTATACGGCATGAATGAATTTTTCCTATTTCATAACATCTTTTCATCATAAATAGTACTTTACAATATTTCATGGTTATTTTCAATAAAATACTTTTATTTTAAAATTTTGTGGAATTTTGTGAAAATAAAATGATTTTGAAGAAGAAAGGATATTTTCCTCAAGAATTCATTTCAAGTGTTTTATCAAAACTATTTTCCATCTAAGATTACATTATTCAGTATGATTTTTTCTCAAGTATAATGTCTCTATGATATAAATGGTTTCACTTATCTTATGATGAAATGATATCAATTTGTTTTGTATGGATAATGTTTTGATGAGATGATGTTTATAAAACCCATTTTATTCTTTGGGTTATGATGAATGATTTATGTTTATGTTGTGGAAAAAGTAATAATGATTTCATTTTGAGATGTGTGGGACATATATCTCCCAAAATTTCATTGGGTTATGTTTTATATCTCATGAGATAGACATGGCTGCAATGGTAAGTTAATCTAGTTCAGTGATAGAGGACTGGAACGAGGAGTGGACTCGATTCAGAAAGGGACTTTGTCCACTAAGAGGGTCTTGGCAGCAATGCATTGGCTAATATGGAAATCATATCATGTGATTAATGGTTTTACACAATTACATGTTTTATTCCCTTGATATTTTATCATGATTAATGTTTCTTTATGATCTATTCTTTACATACTATCATGTTTTATGTCATTACTGAAGATTTTGATGTTTAAACATTATGTTCATGTTTTAAAGTAAAAATTTATATGGTTTGTTCTATTTTATCCATGCATACCCTTACTGAGCATTTGAGCTCACCCTTTATATGTTTTATTTTCCCCAGGATATGAAGAACAGTTTTAGGTATGAAAACAAAAGGGGAAGATATTTATGGTAGATGTTAAAAAAATTTCACCATGATTAGAAGATTATGATCCGAGTTTCCAAATACACTAAAATATAATGGTCTTTTGGTGTTGGTTTTTGTTATGTATTATGTATTCTGATAATGTAATGTAATGACCATTTACGTCAAGATTTGGGTCTCTACAGTTGCTATCAGAGGAATCATTTAGTGAACCTTTGGAAACTAGGATGCGAGAACTTTAGTGAGATCCCTAAAGATATTTCTAAGGTATTTCTAGGGATGTCTATAAGGTTAGGTATAAGTATAGGTTATAGTCCTATAATTATGATAACGATCATGAATAACCTAGGATTAAACCTATGATGTTTGATATTGAAAGTACTACCCATTTATTATGTTGTTTTCCTAGCATGATGTTTTCCTCTTACACTATTATTTTTTGGTTTTAGATGATAGTTGGAACCCGATGGAACCGTGTTGATCAATGTAATGGTCAATGCAATGATTTTTATATTGAACAACCTAATGTTATTGGAGATAGAGTGAAAAAGCTTATTGGTATACTTACACAATATATGAATCATTCTGGACATCTGAATGAGCAGAGAAGGGAACATTATTCTATTGAGTCCTTAATGAGGCAACACCCACCTTCATTAAACGGGTCTTCTGATCGACTTGTTGCTAAAATTTTAATCAGTAACATTGAAAAGATGTCTTCCATACTTATCTATTTAGAAAATGAAAAATTCATTTTAGCTGTTTACCGTTTATAAGATGAATCAGACCAGTGGTTGACTCTAATTAAGAATACACGGCCCCAAGATGAAATTGAATCCACGGAATGGAAGGAGTTCAAGAAAAAAGTTTTTCAATAAGTAATTCCCTCTTATTCTTCGAAAAAAGAAGGAGAAGTAGTTCCTTGAGCTTAAGAAAAATGATGATGAATCTGTTGGTATATACGAAGTGAATTTTACAAGGTATGCAGCTATGCATCTGGCTTTATCATCCAACCTGAAATTAAAGTTGATAGATTCTTCAGTGGATTAAAACCAATTCTTCTAAGAGCATTAACTGTAAGAGACATCAGTAGTTGTGAAGAAATTGTGCGTTGTTCTATCAAGGTAGAAATGGATGTTTGTGTTACATGTCCATTTCGTGGTATTGGAATGAAACGAATTATGGATTTCATTGAGAAATCTCAGAACAATGTTGAAAAGAAGATGAATGTCTCTTTATTCCTAATGTGTGGAAAGAAGCATGGTTGAGATTTCATAAAAGGTACTAGAAATGTTTTAAGTTTGGAAAAGAAGGTCCTCAAGCTATTGAGTGTCAAAGTAATGGGAAAAAGGTATCTAATGACGTGAACAGAGAAAAGACTATAGAGAACACTCCACCAACACTTCAATGCTTCATGTGCAAGAAAATGGGGCATTATGCAAATCAGTGCCCTAATCCAAGGGTTAATGATGATCTACATGAGAAACCACTTAAAGAAAACGACTAAGAGAAGTCACATGTGATCATTATTGGAGATGTTGAATATGACATTATGTGGTAGAATGATTAAGTGTTTATGTAATGGGATTTCAAAATAGTATCATGGAATCTCATTTATAGTATCCTGGAATTTTGGATTATCCATGTATTGGTTTTCAATAATATTATGGTATTGGTAACCATGAAAACTGATTGAAATATTTTTGGAATGTGGATAATATGCACACATTGAAGGGATAAGGTGAAAATGAAATGTTTGATAGTATTCATGAGCTCATGACTGATATACGGACAAATTTATATTATGGTTTGAGTATATAGAAATTTTGGGATTTTGGTACGTGGAAAGAGTTAATGGTTGACAACATTCATGTTTTCACTAAGGTTCAATGTGTATTCATTTTTCAAAAGAATACATGATTAAGGTATTCACATTATTTGAATGTGACCAAAAAGATATATCTTATAATATATGGGGGATAAATTATGGTATTCACGTACTTATTATGTGACTTTTCAAGTAATCATTTTTATTACACTATGAGATTAGGACAGATGTATTTTGGATAAGCCTAAAGATTGGAATGGATTACATTGAACATCAGATAGTATTATTTAATGATAGAAATTGTTTTTCGATATTATTTATGTAATGTTATAATAGTGTTGTTTTAGAAAACGGACAACCCATAGGATGAGAGACAACCCGTCACTTGGAATATCGAAATTAGCGTAGGGTGAATTTTTGGTATTTTTCTAAAAACATTCAATTTTTGATGAATAGTGAACACACCAAGTTATTGGTTAAAACCGAATTTTAATTTAAATAATCATTTATTTTATTTAAATTTATTTTAGGTCAAATTAGATACATAATACTAATATAATTTCAATGTTATTAATCGGAGTGATTTTATAATAATTTTAGAAATATATTAATTTTATTGAACTTTTCACCATATTTTACCCACCCACTAGGAGCATATGCAATTTTACATAAGAAATAATTTTACCACTTTTGTGAGTTGAATTTCGAAAATCCGAGATACACAGTTAATTTCAAGGTGTAAAATGTGGTTCAATAAGATAAAAATAATTTCTAGTGAATAGTAACTTTTTACTTTTATTTACTACGGTTAAAAGTAAATAGGGTAATTAAGGGTAAAAATAATAATATTATTACCATAACACATGTCCTAATTCTATTGGATAAGTATAATTCGTCCAAAAAAACCTTATAAATATAATATTATCATTTATGTCCACTTTGATTAGATTATGACATTTATTATTATTTAATTCAAAGAAGAGTTAAAAGAGTTAAAATCATAGTTTAATAACTAAAACATTTTTCATATTGGGATACACATAAGATAAATTCCACAAAAAATATTCCTTTGAAAGATAAAAATATTTCCTACATACTGGTATTTTATTTATAATTTTTAGACTTTAATTTATTTAATTTATTTATGACACAATGATGATGGATTAATTACCTTATTAATGAAATATTAACATAATTGATGTTATAAATACCCAAATAAATGTAATTTGAGACATTTAATAAATTAAAAAAAAAAGGTTAATATGACATGTTAGTATTGACTTAATTAACTTTTTTTGAACTAATCATGATGTTATGATTTTCACAAAAAACAATTACCAAATAGTGTCAAAATTGACATAAAATACTTTTCAAAACAAATATTATATTATTAATTGTTAGTCTATTGCTAAAAATATAAGGTTCGGCCAAATGTCTTAGATAAGGTTATATATATTAATAATAAACACCTTGGGGTTCGTTTGGCTTATTATAGTATGTTTATTAACCATATAGTGAAAGAAAACAAGAAGACACGGTAAAAGATAAATAATTTAACTTTGAGTTAAATCTAAAATATAGGGTTAAAATAGTAACCTAAACTTGTATAAAACCTATTTGATTAGATTATTTATACACATACCCACATTAGCTTCTAAATAAATCAAATTGGAGCTATTATAAACCGAATATGACGTTATTATAAAATGATACATTATGTTTGTCCTAAGGTGCCCCTCTCCTCCATTATGAAAGAGTACCTCCTCCCTCTTCACATTACTCAATTTTGAGGATTCAAGTTTGGTAAAACCATGACCATTTCCCTTTTCATCTTCCCTAGAAACATTATATAGGTTATAGTCTCCTTAAAATTCCAACTCTAGTGCCTTAAGAGGATGTTTAAAAGAGTTGTGTCAAAGAAGAGGTAATCTCTTCTGCCGATTCTTTCATGTTTTCTTTCTTCTTAAATTTCCTCTTATTTAGTTGTTTAATTGTAAATTAATACAATAAGTATCACTAAAAACTTATATGATATTATAAATATGAAACAACCATATTTCAACTTCTATCCATCCTATGAAAAATGAAATCACCGCGCGTGCGTACGTACAGAATACCATCTGCACGTCGTGGTGTAATATATTTTTTCACCACCGCCTTACTTGGATGGGTATAATGGTGTAAAGAATAACTATATATTTTTATAATAACATCATACTGATTCTGTGATATTATATCATCCACTCCAATTCCATTCAATAATTATGGGAATGATATCATCGCTCGTGCATACGTACGGATTACAGTCTCCACAACGCGATGAGATTCATTCCCCATGTTAACCATTAAAGAATGATTACAAAGTATATATAAAGAATAATAATGAAATATATGAAATAATAATGCTACTGTATATATATATATTTCATCTAATTACTTCCATTCAAGTCAATAAGGAAAAGAAAATAGTGTTCATACGTACGTACGACCTACCATATCCATTAACGGTCTACTTCATTCCATTTATCGATCTATCATACATATATTTATATTCTGAATATATATTATATATAAATAATCTTTTACATTATGTAATTAAGTAAATCAGGATATAAGTAATAGAAACATGTCGAAACACGTACGATAAATGAAACCATTTTACCTAAAACGATGCTTTAACATGAAATTGAAAAAAGAACGGGTAATGTAAAGTACTAAGTGAATCATATATGATATCATAAGAATTAATATGATTTTGTAATATTTCAATGACATTATTTATATCATTATACAAGATGTTCGGATACATACAAAGGATATCGTACATAAGGTAAGGGATATTTTTTCAAATCTCATTCTATCCGAGATTGCTTATATTTAAGTATTTACGGGGGTTATATTTTTCATCCATGTCCATAAAAATGATTTTCATAAAGTGTTTACTATTCATACATGCATGTTTAAAGTCATGTTTACCACTGTTTGACTTTTACATTGTGTTATGGAATGAACCATTCTTTTGTTTTACCGTACAAGGAGCTTTTTGACTTTTCCGGAAAAAGTATGAGAAGAATGTTTTTTAACTTATACGAAATGAATGGATTTTTACTATTTCATAATTCCTATTCATCAAAAAGCGTACATTACATGATTTCATGGTTATTTTCAAGAAAAACCTTTTCTTTTAAATTTTTTTGGAATTTTGTGAAAAGGAAATGATTTTGAAGAAGAAAGGATATTTTCTTCAAGAATTAATTTCAAGTGTTTTTTCAAAACTATTTTCCATCTAAGATGACATTATTCAGTATTATTATGTTTCAATTATAATGTCTCTATGATTCACATGGTTTCACTTCTCCTATGATGAAATTATATCCATTTGTTTTTTATGGATTATGTTATGATGGGATGATGTTTATGAAACCCATTTTATTCTTTGGGTAATGATGAATGATTTATGTTTATGTTGTGACACAAGTAAAAATGATTTCATTATGAGATGGGTGGGATCTATATCTCCCTCTAATGAATTGGGTAAAGATTTATATCTCATGAGATAGACATGGTTGGAAAGGTAAGTTAATATGATTAAGTGATACAGGAATGGAACGAGAAGTGAACTTTATTCAGAAAGGGACTTTGTCCACTAAGATGGTCTGGGAAGCAATTCCTTAGCTACTATGGAAATAATATCATGGGCTTAATTGTTTTCCAAAATTACATGTTTTATTCCAATACTATTTTTATCAGGATTAATGTTTTATTATGATCTATGATTTATGTACATCCATGTTTTATGTCATTACTCAAGATTTTAATGTTTAAACATTATGTTCATGTTTTTAAGTCCAATGTATATGTTCTTTATATTTTTCCCTTGATTACCCTTACTGAGCATTTTAGCTCACTCTATATATGTTTTATTTTCCCCAAGATATAAAGAAATGTTTTAGGTAATAAATCAAAAGGGGATGATCTTTATGGGAGATGTTGAAGATCTTTCGCCATGATTAGAAAATTATGTTCTGAGTTTCTAAAGACAATAAACTATTACGATCCTTGTGTGTTGGTTTTTTATATATTAAGAATTATTCTAAAGTAATGTAATGACCATGTACATCAAGCTTTGTGTCTCTACAATCATGAACACTCTACTTTCTCTTGTGACCAACTTGAGTGAAATATACGCATCCCCGTACTTATAAAATACCATATTGAAGATTCAAAAAAAATATTATTCATAAAATTCAATAAGACTAAGTTGATAAAAATCAACTCAGTGGTGAAGTGAATTCTTTCAAGGGTATGGGTGAAGATATGATGTGAGTGCTGAAATCAGGACTATAACATGTCTCTCATCTTCTTAATGATCTTTGTGGCACGATTCACCAGAAGTTGCATCTATGATTCATCATAACCCTACTTCCTTAACTGACAAGGTGGATGAAAGAATCATAAAAATAGTTAAAGAGTTGAGTGAGCCTATTATTGG
The DNA here is from genome assembly GCA_963277665.1 of Viscum album. NCBI lineage: Eukaryota > Viridiplantae > Streptophyta > Magnoliopsida > Santalales > Viscaceae > Viscum > Viscum album. Next base: position 555,202,536 of record OY728141.1, read on the forward strand.
TCATAACAAGTTGACTGATGAGTATAAGGTTTGTCTCTCGAATGTTATGAATCAACTGAAGTCCCTTACATCATTTGCTACAGTTTCTAGTACCTATGTACATTCATCTCAACCCTCCTTGGATAGTGATCTTCTCAGAACAGTTTCTAAAGAAGAACATCAATTGGTGAACAATGGAATTTCCAAAGAGTCTCTATATGTGGTTGTCAAGAATAGTAACAGAGTTCTTCATCTGGTAAGAATTAATTATATGATTGAAAATAATGTTCAAGAATATATTAATAATAAGTTGTATCTCTAATTCAATTGGATTTTCTCTAAACATGATATGAAAAAAAATTCAAGTATCTTATAAAGAACCTGAAAATATTTCCTGTCAATCATGCTTTCAAAACACAGGTTCAAAAGCTGGAGGATTACACTCCCTTTTTGGATAAGTTCATCGAGAACAATGATGACTTTGCGAATGTGATGTAGTATGATGGTGAGATTATTATTTACATCCTGAAGGTATTGGGGCCTTATATTCATGTACATAGCACTGCTATTGTGGATCCTACAGCTGCACCCTTGTGACTTAGTTTGCCTCCTTCCACATTCCCTTCCATTTCTTATAATTATATGTCAGTCTCTCAGGCTCTGAGTTATATCAGGCCAGTTATCCTTGAACAAAAATTTCTTCAATTTTCTAATAAACCTACCTTGGACCCCCTCTGTTTTTGAAAGACTCCATTTACCTTCTCTTTCAGTTGGTTCAATTCTTTCTTCCACTTCTACATCTACTCCTATAGATTCTAGTTATTCTATTGTAAAGGGAAAAGAGAATAACATCTATACTATAGAATAATGAACACTTTCTTTTGATAGAGATAATTATTATAAGGCCCCAGCCTTAAACCTTACTTAATCTTGAGTTATTACAAGATTACACATTGAGGATCTTTTCAGGTTTAGAGTTTTAGAGAATTAGATCATGAAACATTCATTACATTCCACGTTTAAACAAAGTGGTTACATAAAAGACAATATTCATTCTTCCCATCAATGGAAACCTATTTAAAATTAAACACAGATTCTTTCATGACACATCCTTGACACTATCATCACATCATGTACCTTTCCCTTGACCTGTGAAAAACATTTCAAAAACTTGGGATGAGCATAAAAAGCTCTGTAAGGGTTATAAAAACATGGAAAGGAAACATGAGTTCATATATACATAAGAATGAAATCATACTTTACCCATAAAACAAAGGCACTTTCATACCTCATCAAACCATGAATAAATCATAGAAATCATAAGACGTAAAGGTAACTTGAGGCATTCATAACATTCTTACGTAGGGAGTAACCCTCTTGGTTACGTTTGGAATACCCATCAAAGTATATTCCCTAAAATCTTTTCGGAGAAACCTTAACGTTTCACTCCTTCGCGTTACCCAAAGCATTGGAGAGCTATATCGGGCTCACCCGCCCTTAGTTTATCACGGAACCACCCGTTCTTCATAACAATGCCCAAGAACCATAACATAATCGTATCACATAAACATGAATAAAGGAAACATAACATTTCCACATTTCAATCTCAATATAACATTTTAGGATATTGAAATAATGAATCCATTCAAAAAGAAACCATTTCCAAAACCATTAAAATAATTAATAAAGAGATTTTTGAATCAAAGTGTCCCATACCACCTTGAAGATTAAAATTTTAAACCATTAATATCCATATAAATAAATCCTTAAAACCATTTTGAAAACATGGATATTAATAAGAACAAATAATTAAAACATTTAAAACGATATTTTGGTTAAAGGGGTTTTACCAAAATCAGAGACACTTGAATACAATAATTGAGGAATAACATTTAGTAAAAACATTATAATATCATGAGAATAAATGGATTCATGATATAATACTCCAAAGGTCAGTATATACACCATATAAGAGTGAATTGGTGCATAACAACAATGAACTCTCAATAGAAATGTCAAATGTGATGAAATCCCTTATAAAGAATGTATCCTTAAATTAAGGACAAATCAATCTCAAAAAAATATGTGTGAAAAATATAAATACACCCAATATAAGTGGATATTAACTGTAAAACAATAAAAGTTAATTCACACATATTCAATGGATGACATATTCAATGACTACATGTTGAACCCAAAGAAATCGAAATTGGGTTAAAAAGTTCCCTTGACAGCCTAACGGCATCACATCAAAAAGAGTTGATGAGAGATAAAAAGAGTATCTCATCCCTTGGACATAAAATTTACATCAACAAGGATATATGAGAACATATCCCAAAATAACAATATGTAAATTAAAAGACCCAACAAAAGAAGTCTTTTAAAAAAAGAGGAGGGTGAAAGGTTCCCTTACCGACTTGGGTATCTTTCAAAACATACACCCCATGAAAGAAGGACAATAGATCATTGATGTAAATACTCATAAACGAATGTATATTACACAAAGAGTAGAATAATGGGCAGTACATACACCACTCAATGGAATTTGTGGCAAATGTAGCATAATTCTCACGAGAATAAAAGTGAGATGAAAAATCCCTTACGAAAACATGGCAGCCTAACAGCGCCACATAAAACATCCGAATATGGATTGATGAGATAAAATAGAGTATCCCATCATATTATAATAGAATTTACAGAAATTGGAATATAAAAGATCATCCCAATAACAAGAAATATGTGCTTTAAAAGGAATGACAAAAAAGAGTGTACTTAAAAAGAAAGAGAGGTGTAGGATCCCTTACCTCGGGTCCGACTTGACTCGATCGTTCTTTAATCTCCTTAATAATAAACTTGAGTTAATTTATACTTCCTTAAGAACCTTTTTCAAGTTCATTATTCCTTTTATACCACTTATTACCATGTCATAAACATTATGTAATCGTTTAAGTTAATAATATTTGTTTTGCCGATATTTGGTTCTTAAGTCGAAAGTGGACTGCTTACAATTACATGTTGTTCGTGTGGCCAAATGTTTATTATATCCATAATTGTATTCATGATGTAGATATCATATATGTCATATATATCCAGTACATTCATGCATTTATAACATTACATAATCATTTAGAGGTAAGAAATGAAATGCACCATTCATGGAGACGGTAAGCCGTACGTACGCATGAACGCTACTTTCATTTCTATTTCGTATTTTATAGAATGGAATAATAATGATATAAAGTTATATTATAATTCCAGTATAATATCATATATAATATCATATTTCCATCCTTTATACATCCCACATATGGTATTTAACGAATCAAATCACTTTGAGGGGGCGGTAGTCCGCACTTCCTTAAATGAAGATATCGCGTATACCCATAATGGAAGCCATAAAGGTAAGACAAAAATGAAAAATAAAGAAGCATAAGGAAAACATAAACATATTATATATCATATATAAAAATAGTGACATCATAATGGCCACCTTTGAAGGTGTTAAATGAGTATTGAACAATCATCGTTTCGGGAGGCAGAATTTCACCATCCATGGAAACCGTATGTTCTTTAACCATTTGATGTAGTTGTGTGAGAGTGTAGCTCGAATAAATCTTATAACAAAATCCTAGTATATTGAATATACTGGTGTTGTTACAAAAAAAAGAGTTTAGGGGTTGGAGAAGCAAAATAAAACAAATGAACATGAGAGAAAGAATTACCTTTAAAAGTGTAACTCCTTTTGATTTGAGCCTAAAGGCTTCCTTTGAAAGGATTCTTCCCAAAGGGAATCCTCTAGGATGAGGATAGGGATGGATAGAGAGTAAATGGGCCGGGGTTGGCCGAGCCAAAGGCTTGATGAGTGTTTGAAAAGAGGTAGAGGTGGGGTCCTTTTATAAGAGGAGAGGAGGGGCACTATTGGAAAGTATGGAAATATTACTTTATTTGAAAATGTGTTTCGGTTTTAAAAGGTCCCACATTGATATAATTAGTGGATAAGGTTATTAGGGTTCTAAATCCACCCATCCAATAAGTTTTTGACATGTGTATTTCATAGATATTACATTATATTTCCATTTTATTTTAATCGTTAAATAATGATGTCATCACTGCAACATTATTATTTCATAAATAATTTAGTTTATTTAATGTCTAAAAATTATAAAAAAATTACTATGATGTAGGAAATCTTTTTAGCTTTCCAATGACTATTTATATTCAAACATATGACTTGTATAACCCTGCTTAAAAATTGTTTTAGTAAAACATATCATGTTTGTGTCAATTTTACTTTTCCATTAAATAAAAATATATTATTTTCATTTTCCAACGAAAGTGGCACCATGGGGTCCCCAAGTTGGACCATGGCTTGTCTTGGTCGGCCATGACTCACCCAATAGGTGTAGGACAAGTGTCATGGTGTTTTCACATTCTTATAATATCATTTTTACCTTAAACTACACTAATTACCACTAATCGCGATTAAAAACATAATAAGTTACTATTCACCAAATAATTATTTTTATCCCATTGAACCACATTTTACTTCTTAATGACAACCATGTATGTCGGATTTTTAAAATTCAATACACATTAGTGGTAAACTTTCATTTAACTGAAAAATTAGTTTGCTTGATTACCACTTAGTGGTTTCACTATTCATCAAAAATTGGATTTTTTCAGAAAAATACCAAAACATCACCCTAAGATATATTTGATATTCCGAATTCAAAAATGAAGTCCGTTTTACAAAATTCAAAACATATTAGTCACATTAATTAATTTAATAATTAATTTCCGCTGTCAGAGCAAATAGCGTGTTTTTATAAAACAATAAGTATCAAAAGATTGACACTAGTTTAAGTCTGATTTCTAAGTGAAATTAATTCCAACGACCACTATTGGATTTAATGGTAAAAATATTTTCTAATTTCACTTAAAAACAATTCAAAATATAATCTAATCATATAAATAAATTAGATTAAAAATAGGTTTTGAATTAAAATACAACATTTTACACTATTCATTAAAAAAAATGAACATTGTCGGAAAGATACCAAAAAATTACACAAAGTAAATTTTGATGTCCAGATTCTGAAGAAGAGTTTTATTTGGTCAAATAAGATGTATAAGAGTGAACAAAACTATATTTAATGATGGATCCCCATCAAAAGGTGATAAGTGAACCTTTAGTGAAAACTAGGGCATATATGCCTAAAATTGAATTCCTTCCGTATTTTAAGCCTCTATCCTTTATTGGATCAATGTAAAAACATTTAAAAACATATATAATCATATTTTAGTTATTTCTATCCATTCCCGCCAATACAACAGCTACATTTTAACTACCATTTAAAATAATATTATTAGAGTACAACGTAAGATTCCCAAGAAAATCGTTGTTGCGTGTTGGGTACGCCATCGAGCATAGCGTCCCCTTTAAAGTCATATTAATATTTTATTCACAAATAGGGATAAATATGAAAATGTAATATTCTTTATTTACCTGGGGTGTTACATCCTTCCCCCCTTTTGGGAATTGTGTCCTCGCAATTTTAAAATTGCGCTTGGAAACATCCTTGAAAGTCCCACAGCGGAACAAGAGTTGGTAAAACAAATACTTTAAAATAAAGAGAGATAAGTATAAAGGTCACCCGAGTTAACCCATACTAGGATTCCAAGTATGAAAATATGGACATGGAGGAAAAAACAAAGGGTCATGTTCTGATGGAGAGTGATAGAAAACATGTTTAGGAGAAAGTTAACCATGAGAAAATCACAAACTTGTGATGGGTTAAACGGTATTCGATTCCCCAGTAGGAAAAGTTAATAGACAACATTTTTGTTTTAAGTTACTTTTTATTGAGGAATTTATTCATAAGGAAACATAATCACTTATCATATTGACTTTCAACTTTTATTAGATTCCTTACACAAACTCATATTTTCTCCAAAAGACGAGTATTTAGGAAGACTTGTTCACATTAAGAGTACTGTAATCAACTTCTAGAGAATCATCTAATCCACAAAAGAGAACTATATACTTCCCATATCATTAGACCTTAACCATAACCAAAACCAAAAAGGTTATTACAAGGTCAGATAATCCAGAAAAGGATAACCCTTTATAAAAAGAAAATCTATTCTTATTCTCCAAAATTTTTCCATCAAAATCCAAAGTTCAAAGAGGACCATCCGATAAACAAATTTGTCCATAAAAATTCCTCAAAGTAAGCCAATCTAAGATTGAAACCCAAAAATTTTAATTATTTAGTCACATAGTCTTTCAAGTTAAATCGTAACATTTATCTCCAAACAACATCAGTTGCTCCTAAAGTCTCGTATTGAAAAGTAATTAACCTAATCACATATCCTCCATGATAGGATAATCATTTTCATAAATAACCCAAAATCAACTTACTCTTAATTCATAAAATCATATAACTAGAAAGAATCAGTCAAACTAACCAGGGACTTCACGTAGTCCAGTGGTAGGCGATAAATACCAGTTGCACTTTTTTTTTGTGGGTTCGATTCCCGCAGCTTTGTCCGACGCGACGGGATGTCACACGGTCTGCGTGTTGTCCTTTTTCCAAAACTATATAATTCATAAAACATTCCCCAAAATGAGATAAAATCTTCAAGAATAATCATAACATATTTTAACCTCAAGTTTATCTCATTCCTTTCATTTTCCATCATATCATATAGTAACCCACAATTACCTAAAAAGTAAGGATCATATAAACCCTAATGGTTACCTTAATAATTATTACCTGAATTTCCACATCGAGTTGGCCATCTCGTACATGATGCATTAGAGAACTCACCAAGGTTGAAGTGGTTGATCATGACTCCTTGATAGTTTGTTTTGGAACAACTATGATATTCCTCATTGAATCCCCCATCTCATCCAGTATCATAATCAGAGAACCACCACAGTTTCCTTGAAACCCATTGTCACTTTGGTGCCTGCTAGATCCAGCCATTTACTAAAACCAAAAAGGTCAGTGTGAGTATATCAACAAAACCATCATGTACTAATGTGGAAGGTAAACACTAAGATACACTTACTCATTCACTTTATCTAAAACTAGGACTCTTTCTGAAATCCTAACCATTAAGGTAATGTCACTTATGCTTAAAGAATACCCTAACCTCTAAAGTTATCTAAACCGACCTATGATACCAACTATAAGGCCCCAGCCTTAATCCTTACTTAATCTTGAGTTTTTACAAGATTACACATTGAGGATCTTTTCAGGTTTAGAGTTTTAGAGAATTAGATCATGAAACATTCATTACATTCCACGTTTAAACAATGTGGTTACATAAAAGACAATATTCATTCTTCCCATCAATGGAAACATATTTAAAATTAAACACAGATTCTTTCTTGACACATCCTTGACACTATCATCACATCATGTACCTTTCCCTTGACCTGTGAAAAACATTTCAAAAACTTGGGATGAGCATAAAAAGCTCAGTAAGGGTTATAAAAATATGGAAAGGAAACATGAGTTCATATATACATAAGAATGAAATCATACTTTACCCATAAAAAAAAGGCACTTTCATACATCATCAAACCATGAATAAATCATAGAAATCATAAGACGTAAAGGTAACTTGAGGCATTCATGACATTCTTACGTAGGGAGTAACCCTCTTGGTTAAGTTTGGAATACCCATCACAGTATATTCCCTAAAATCTCTTCAGAGAAACCTTAACGTTTCACTCCTTCGCGTTACCCAAAGCATTGGAGAGCTATATCGGGCTCACCCGCCCTTAGTTTATCACGGAACCACCCGTTCTTCATAACAATGCCCAAGAACCATAACATAATCGTATCACATAAACATGAATAAAGGAAAAATAACATTTCCACATTTCAATCTCAATATAACATTTTAGGATATTGAAATAATGAATCCATTCAAAAAGAAACCATTTCCAAAACCATTTAAAATAATTAATAAAGATATTTTTGAATCAAAGTGTCCCATACCACCTTGAAGCTTAAAATTTTAAACCATTAATATCCATATAAATAAATCCTTAAAACCATTTTGAAAACATGGATATTAATAAGAACAAATAAGTAAAACATTTAAAACGATATTTTGGTTAAAGGGGTTTTACCAAAATTAGAGACACTTGAATACAATAATTGAGGAATAACATTTAGTCAAAACTTTATAATATCATGAGAATAAATGGATTCATGATATAATACTCCAAAGGACAGTATATACAGCATATAAGAGTGAATTGGTGCATAACAACAATTATCTCTCAATTGAAATGTCAAATGTGATGAAATCCCATATAAAGAATGTATCCTTAAATTAAGGACAAATCAATATCAAAAAAATATGTGTGACAAATATAAATACACCCAATATAAGTGGATATTAACTGTAAAACAATAAAAGGTAATTCACACATATTCAATGGATGACATATTCAATGACTACATGTTGAACCCAAAGAAATCGAAATTGGGTTAAAAAGTTCCCTTGACAGCCTAACGGCATCACATCAAAAAGAGTTGATGAGAGATAAAAAGAGTATCTCATCACATGGACATAAAATTTACATCAACAAGGATATATGAGAACACATCCCAAAATAACAATATGTAAATTAAAAGACCCAATAGAAGAAGTCTTTTAAAAAAAGAGGAGGGTGAAAGGTTCCCTTACCGACTTGGGTATCTTTCAAAACATACACCCCATTAAAGAAGGACAATAGATAATTGATGTAAATACTCATAAACGAAAGTATAATACACAAAGAGTAGAATAATGGGCAGTACATACACCACTCAATGGAATTTGTGGCAAATGTAGCATAAATCTCACGAGAATAAAAGTGAGATGAAAAATCCCTTACGAAAACACCGTAGCCTAACGGCGCCACATAAAACTTCCGAATATGGATTGATGAGATAAAATAGAGTATCCCATCATATTATAATAGAATTTACAGCAATTGTAATATAAAAGATCATCCCAATAACAAGAAATATGAGATTTAAAAGGAATGACAAAAAAGAGTGTACTTAAAAAGAAAGATAGGTGTAGGATCCCTTACCTCGGGTCCGACTTGACTCGATCGTTCTTTATTCTCCTTAATAATAAACATGAGTTAATTTATACTTCTTTAAGAACCTTTTTCAAGTTCATTATTCCTTTTATACCACTAATTACCATGTCATAAACATTATGTAATCGTTTAAGTTAATAATATTTGTTTTGCCGATATTTGGTTCTTAAGTCGAAAGTGGACTTCTTACAATTACATGTTATTCGTGTGGCCAAATGTTTATTATATCCATAATTGTATTCATGATGTAGATATCATATATGTCATATATATCCAGTACATGCATGCATTTATAACATTACATAATCATTTAGAGGTAAGAAATGAAATGCACCGTTCATGGAGACGGTAAGCCGTACGTACGCATGAACGCTACTTTCATTTCTATTTCGTATTTTATAGAATGGAATAATAATGATATAAAGGTATATTATAATTCCAGTATAATATCATATATAATATCATATTTCCATCCTTTATACATCCCACATATGGTATTTAACGAATCAAATCACTTTGAGGGGGCGGTAGTCCGCACTTCCTTAAATGAAGATATCGCGTATACCCATAATGGAAGCCATAAAGGTAAGACAAAAATGGAAAATACAGAAGCATAAGGAAAACATAAACATATTATATATCATATATAAAAATAGTGACATCATAATGGCCACCTTTGAAGGTGTTAAATGAGTATTGAACAATCATCGTTTCGGGAGGCAGAATTTCACCATCCACGGAGACCGTATGTTCTTTAACCATTTGATGTAGTTGTGTGAGAGTGTAGCTCGAATAAATCTTATAACAAAATCCTAGTATATTGAAGATACTTGTGTTGTTACAAAAAAAAAGAGTTTAGGGGTTGGAGAAGCAAAATAAAACAAATGAACATGAGAGAAAGAATTACCTTTAAAAGTGTAACTCCTTTTGATTTGAGCCTAAAGGCTTCCTTTGAAAGGATTCTTCCCAAAGGGAATCCTCTAGGATGAGGAGAGGGATGGAGATAGAGTAAATGGGAAGGGGTTGGCCGAGCCAAAGGCTTGATGAGTGTGTGAAAATAGGTAGAGGTGGGGTCCTTTTATAAGAGGAGAGGAGGGGCACTATTGGAAAGTAAGGAAATATTACTTTATTTGAAAATGTGTTTCGGTTTTAAAAGGTCCCACATTGATATAATTAGTGGATAAGGTTATAAGGGTTCTAAATACACCCATCCAATAAGTTTTGGACATGTGTAGTTCATAGATATTACATTATATTTCCATTTTATTTTAATCGTTAAATAATGATGTCATCACTGCAACATTATGATGTCATAAATAATTTAGTTTATTTAATGTCTAAAAATTATAAAAAAATTACTATGATGTAGGAAATCTTTTTAGATTTCCAATGACTATTTATAATCAAACATATGACTTGTATAACCTTACTTAAAAATTGTTTTAGTAAAACATATCATGTTTGTGTCAATTTTACTTTTCCATTAAATAAAAATATATTATTGTCATTTTCCAACTAAAGTGGCACCATGGGGTCCCCAAGATGGACCATGGCTTGTCTTGGTCGGCCATGACTCATCCAATAGGTGTAGAACAAGTGTCATGGTGTTTTCACATTCTTATAATATCATTTTTACCTTAAACTACACTAATTACCACTAATCGCGATTAAAAACATAATAAGTTACTATTCACCAAAAAATTATTTTTATCCCATTGAACCACATTTTACTTCTTAATGACAACCATGTATGTCGGATTTTTAAAATTCAATACACATTAGTGGTAAACTTTCATTTAACTGAAAAATCAGTTTGCCTGATTACCACTTAGTGGTTTCACTATTCATCAAAAATTGGAGTTTTTCAGAAAAATACCAAAACATCACCCTAAGTTATATTTGATATTCCGAATTCAAAAATGAAGTCCGTTTTACAAAATTAAAAACATATTATTCACATTAATTAATTTAATAATTAATTCCTGCTGTCAGAGCAAATAGCGTGTTTTTATAAAACTATAAGTATCAAAAGATTGACACTAGTTTAAGTCTGATTTCTAAGTGAAATTAATTCCAACGACCACTATTGGATTTAATGGCAAAAATATTTTCTAATTTCACTTTAAAATAAATTCAAAATATAATCTAATCATATAAATAAATTAGATTAAAAATAGGTTTTGAATTAAAATACAACATTTTACACTATTCATTAAAAAATGAACATTGTCGGAAAGATACCAAAAATTTACACAAAGTAAATTTTGATGTCCCGATTCATAAGAAGAGTTTTATTTGGTCAAATAGAATGTATAAGAGTGAACAAAACTATATTTAATGATGGTTCGCCATCAAAAGGCGATAAGTGAACCTTTACTGAAAACTAGGGCATATATGCCTAAAATTGAATTCCTTCCGTATTTTAAGCCTCTATCCTTTATTGGATAAATGTAAAAACATTTAAAAACATATATAATCATATTTTAGTTATTTCTATCCATTCCCGCCAATACAACAGCTACATTTTAACTACCATTTAAAATAATATTATTAGAGTGCAACGTAAGATTCCCAAGAAACTCGTTGTTGCGTGTTGGGTACGCCATCGAGCATAGCATCCCCTTTAAAGTCATATTAATATTTTATTCACAAATAGGGATAAATATGAAAATTTCATATTCTTTATTTACCTGGGGTGTTACAATTATGGTCTTTTTGTTTCTTACATATTGTCATGACACCACTTTATTAATCTAATGCACTGTGAATTTTTATTGTCTCCTCTCTTATTTCATTTGGTTAGCTTTTTGATAATCCCAAAAGGGGGAGAGAAATGAACTATAAATGCATACTAAGAAAGATATACATTCACTAAGAATAGATATATCACTCACATGAATTGTGATCATAAAAAGGGGGATATTGTTGGAATCCTCATGTGTTACTCACGTTTTAATGATCACAAATCCAATAAATTCTATAAAGATTTTTAATCCTATTTAATCTGTCTCAAATCATTTATAAAGATGGTTGGTTTCATTATTATTTAAATAAACTTATCTGTGATCTTAATTGTTATGTTTTATTATGGTGAACTATAATTAATTTTTTTATAATGTATTTCTTTTTTGAATGATTATGTCTAATTAATTATGTGGATACTACTGCTTATGTCAATATACAAATATTTGGTTATGTCTAAGAAACCATGAGTCTTCCTGCAGTTATGTTTTTCTGGGAAAGGACACATAACCGTGACCCATACACCCAGACTAAACACTATGACCACATAATGTAACCCAAACATTGTGACCAGACACTGTGACCAGACACTGTGACCGGGCAAAGTGACCAGACACCGTGACCCAGACACTGTGACCAGACACTGTTACCAGACACTATGACCAGACACCATGACCTAGACATCAAGACCAGACATCTTGATCGGACACCGTGACAGGACAACATGACACAGACACTAGGACCAGACATTGTGACCCAGACATGGTGACCGGACACGGTGACCAGACACCGTGACCCAAACAACATGACCCAAACACCGTGACTAGACATCATGATTGGAAACTAATACCAGACACAATGACTAGACATAGTGACTAGACAAGTGAACGAGACACAGTGACCAGACTTTGAAACCAGTTTAAGATTTGTTGAAGTCTGTGTCACTAATTCCATGCTGAGGCACCGTTTGATGTTTGGGAAAGGACCAAACATCGTGATCCTAACACCACATATGTGCTACTGTTTCCTGATAGCTATAAAACAATATCATCATAACTATCTCATCGATCAATGAAAAAGTGTGAGACATAGTTTCATGGAGACACCATTTCCAAGTGAACCATTACGAGATAGAATGTGACAATGTTCATTAATCTGTATTGTCATTTACAATTTAATTTATAATTGTAATATTTGAGTATTTAAAATGAGATATCATAATTAATTTTTCTTTATAGACATGTCACCTGATAGTATGAGGTACGAGGTGTAGAATAGATGAATCATGTAGGCTCCAACACATGCACTCCATGAATAAAAAGATAATTGTGGACCAGAAACAAGATGAGCACGATAACTAATGGGCACGAGCATTTTTGAGAAAAGAACCGACACATGCAACTCAATACTTCTGAAAATAACAAGAATCTTTCTTGAATCCAAAAATTTGTGCTACCATATATCATATTCAATAGAATCTTCTCAATACCAGCTCCACAATGAACACGAGCCAGACCAAACTGGAAACCAAAAAATCAGACTAGCAATACTCTGCTTCTCACTAGATGACTCGAATCCTCCATTTGTTTCTTCCTAGAAGTCCAATGATACATGGAATAACAATTGTAGCAATTCTAACAATATCACGTAATTTTTTATCAATTTTTTTATTGTTTTTAGATTTCATGTAGTGTGTGTAGGTTTGTATAAAATCATTGACTGTATCCTGCATTAAATTGGAGGATAAAAGATATCATTCCTCTCACATCTTTATACACTTTTTTATTCCCATGGATAACTATGGAAGCTGTCCATGATTGAATTATTAGTTCATACCCACGAAGAACTATGGAAGAGGTCATGTGACCTGGATAGTCTTGTCTACTGTTCATTACCCTGATCAATGGTCTGGATCATGTTTATTAATATAAACTGCTTGGGGGAGGGTGATCACCAAGTTGAGTGGATTAGGTCTCAGATTGTGACAGAACAACTTTTTTTATATCTTTTCTGTTGTTTAATTTAATTCTCTTTGTTTTACTATATAATTTAGAAGACACTAAATTTATATTTATAGTTAATATTGGAAATAATTTATAATTGATTTTTTCATTATTAGAATATATTCAAATGTAAAATTAATAACATATATTAAGATTACTGCGATTTATCAATATTCTAAGAAGTTATATATATAGTCAAACGTTCATAACCATATTACATTGATTAACTGGATTGCATTTATATTATATTAGGGAACATTTTAAGAATATTTTTTCAAATAGAAATATTTATAGATATTCAACTCACCCACCCTCTTGAGTACTCTACTCTGACCAACAATTAGGTTTTGGAGGAATCCCCAAATTGTGATGAGATTATTGGTAAAAACATGGTGTTCAGTTTAGATACATATAATAATATTAATAAATTTTCAGCATCTAAAATATATTGTTAAATATAAATATTTCCAGTCATAGACATATATGAATAATAAAAAAATAATTTTTAAAGTAGAGGAATAGTTGAATAACTCATGAAGATCCATCCCCTTAGTGAAATAGAAACCAAAATATACAATACGATAATATGTAAAATAACAATGACATAATTATTATCCTAATAAAACATCTTATCAATGGGATATATCTTATCTTTTTGGGTGTTTTTGAACTAAATATTTTCATGATTTAACTATATATCACTAAAATAGATGAGACGTGAACTAATTGGGACTTAATTTTAGAAAATTAGAATAAATATATGTGGATGATTTATAAATATATAATGTCATCTTATCTTCTTACAAATATAATGTTTGACTGCATGGGTAAACTGTGTAAAAGATGTATTCAATTGGTTTATATTGTTGAGGTGAGAATGACTTACAACACGCCTAGTTTATGGTATATTAAATTTTTTAATTTTGATGTAAAATAAAACATTATTTTTGTATTGGTTGTTTATTTAAGGTTTTTGATATTATAAAATTGTTTTACTACTGTCCATTTAGAGCTCGGTTGTGAGAAACATTGAAAAATCTAATTATAATTTGTCAAGAAATGTTGGGAGTCACTGTGAAGTAGCTTATTTGGAATATGGTTTAGCCAAACTGTGTTGATTCCTAAGAAAACACATCCATGTGAGGAGAGAGAGGAAAAAATTGGTTAAAGATGGTTTTTTATAATTATAAGAAGATGTGTTAGATGAGTAGTTTGGAGACAGTTTACTTCCCACAATTGGAACAGGGTTTGAAAAACTATACTGTCTATCCTTGAATAAATTATTTGATACGCATAAATTTTTTGTAATATATTATTTCATCCCTAAAAACAATTTTTTTATTCTCATCCCAAATCATATAAAATTAAACTTCATTCCTAGTTCTTTTTAGTGGTTTCTTTTTATCTGTAAGCCTATTTGGATGGATAAAATATCATTTTATCTTTGAAATAAATGGTATGTTTCTCTTTACCCATATTATATTTATATTTATTCATATTAGACCCCCTATAATGTTATATAAAACCCATTATAGATATATCATTATTTCATGGTTTGTTTTGATAAGTGGTTGTTTGGTTATGTGGAAGTAAAGAGGTTTGGGGATCAATAAATTTGTATTTTACCACCAATAATAATTTTCATCAAATGATCTGAGAAAGGTGGGTTTTCTATCATCTCTACATATTCTTAAAAATAAATTAATTGTTTTATTTTAATTTTAATTTTATTTTAGTTGAAAACATTGAAGTAATTTTTTAATGTAAATCACTTTTGGTTTATGATATGGGAACATGTGAATTTAGATTGATTAATAAATAAAAATATTGAGTTTTTATTTAAAATTAATTTTTAAAAAATAGTTTTTCGGTTTAACACATGAAATAATTTACATGAAATGTTCCAGAGGGAAATAATTAATTATGTGGCATAAAATGAAATATGAACATGGATGACATAGTTGGAGTCATTCATTTCATTGGACATGACCATGAATAAATGGGTTAAATCCAACATTAGAACCATGATATTGGTCACAATGTGATTAATTTGTGGATGGGAGAATTATTTCTCATTAATTAATTATAGAAATCATTAATTCAATTGTTACTGAGTAATAGAAATAAATTGGATATCGATAATATTATATGATATGTATTGAATAGATTTAAATTTTATTCCATTATTTTGAAATATTTAATATTCATATTCAACTTTTTGTTCTATACATTCATATTAAATATATATATTTAAATAAGGATATTTTTTTTAATCCTAGGGGAATGTGTGGGAATATTTTGTTGGATGTCCTCAATTGAGTGTTTACTCACCCACATCATATAATTTTTTGTGTAAGTACATTCCATTATTCAGTGTATGGGTAAATCAATGTCCTTATAATTCTATACCGGTTAATCTTAATAATAGTTACTCAGATTGAGATTGATCATAGAGTTTATTATTGGGGTTCATTTATTTGATTTCACTTCTTGTGTTGTGGTGTTGGGTCAAATTTATTTTTTGGGGTCAATTTTTTTTCTATTGTGTCACTTCACATTATGTTTCTATTAATAATATAATATTGTTGATTCAATTGTTTAAATTTTATGAAAATTTCGTATTTTTAGCAAATATATATTATGTTTGGGATCTTATCATATATTTTAATGTTATGATAATCAATTATGTAAAAGAACCCCTAATTATTTTCAATGACTTGGAATGTATTTCCATCAATTTGTGTTTTCTAAATTTTACCTATGGACTATCAATCGTTCAAAATTGCATAGAAAAATGTGTTTTATGGGGTTATCAATAAGGCTATCAACATTGGATAGTAAATCATCTTTAGATGGTATCTTTGAGATATGAGGATTATACCATGAAATTTATAAAATAAAATTTCTTTTCATTACTCCTTATGGAAAAAACTAATTTGCCGTTGTGGAACATGTATAATTTGTATTCAAAGGAATATATAACAATGTTTTCATCTCATCGTCCTTGGATTATCCAATGAGTGTAGAATATTATATTTTATTTTTGAGTGTTACCAATACTACATCATTACCCATTATTTTTTTTTCTTTATTTTTTTTTCTGAAAACATTTATTCTTATTATATATTTGGAGTATTATAAGACTTAGGTTGTTTTTGAGTGATGATAAATTGGTGTTTTATTCTACATAATTCAAAATATAACCTATTTATTAAAATATAATCCTACTATAGGATGATATTGAGAGTATAATTTCACCTAAAACCAATTTGAATTAATAGAATATATAGAGAATTATCCAATCATTACAAAATATTGATCAGGGAAATAAAAATTAATAACTTCATAGAATTATATCCTTCATTGATGCTTATGAAATAAAGGACACTAACGTTTCATGAGAGTTAAAATCCATAAATATTGAATTTTATTTTAAACAAATCCACGATATCATTTATTTCCTTCAAACTTCAACTAATTAAAGGTGATGTTTCTAGTATACATGTTGTAGGATCTTTCATCCCAATGGTTGTATTTATCTATCTAAGAACAACTCGATTAAGTCCATATCTGGGATGGATTCGAGGAGATGTTAAAAAACATTTCTACCATTGAACCATCAATATATGTAGAAAAATTGATATAATTATCCTAAAGTAGGATAACATATTATTTTATAAATACATTGGTATGTTAATGAACATTTTTTTTCTTTTCTCTATAAATAGTTTCTAGGACATACCTAATGGTTTATATAATTGTGTCTTGATTCGGACTATGGGTTTATTTTATAATAGATTTTCAATGTATTAATAACAATACATATACGATTAATTGAGTTATTGTGGAAAACAATGATATATCAGGAAATACTTTTATATGATGTATATTTCTCTCTTTTGGAGCATATGAGTAATCTAATTCCTTAAATTATAAGAAAAGGGAAAACTATTTCCATATTGTTGGAGAACCTCTAAACCAATCTACTAAATAAGTTAATTTTCCCTCATAACCCAAAATAAAATCTTGATGTTTCTAATAATGTGTTTTCATCAATATAAAGTTATATTGTCTTTCCCATGCCAATGAATTTCACAATAGTAATTAGATGAGAATTCATACATGCTACTATAGTATTGCTATAAATTAAAGAATACGAAAAATTATAATGTCTAAAGGATATCTTAAAAATAAATTGGATGATTTAATGAGAATATTTTTCTTCCATATAATACAGTAAATTTGGTTATCTCTTTGAATATTATGAAATGTTATGAAATGGAACCACAACATTATTGTAAGGTATATTGGGGTTTTGATTAGTTAATTTAATGGTTCTAAATAGAAATTCGTGTAACGTTACTCGTGTACTTAAAAATAGTGGTAAAATTATCTCCGACTACATTATTAATCAAGATATATTGATACCAGTGAGTTAGATTGTTTTATTAGCTCACCTATATTAGATAAAAAATGATTCAATATCAATATTATTCACAATATAATTAATATATAAAAACTAACATGTTGAAAAAACTCATTAGATTTTAATGTTACTATTATTATATAATAGGTAATGGTTTCCAATTATATGCAGTAATTTTTATTTGAAATTCTTTTAAATGATCTACTATATGAAATTTAATGTTTATTTATTATAGCTTGTTTATTTTTATTCACGATGGGTAATGTAAAAACATTTTAATGGGACAATGCATAATTTTTATGGAGGTTTTGGTTTTAATTGTATGAAAAAGGAATAAATAGAACTAATTTTTATCTATTTCTAAACCATTATTTATGATTACATTTTTTGAATAAAGAAATAATTGTATCTTGAAATTTTAATAAAAATTTGGATGCAATCTTGACATGTTTCCTTATCATGGAACTTGTTTTCTTACTAATAATTATGTGTTATTTTAAATTATATTATTATATTGATAAATCCTATTTTATTTCCATCATATAAAATTTAAAGATTGGACTTAAATGATTCAAATAACCAATAAGAAGAGTTATAATGTGACTAGTTAATAAGATTGACTATGTCACATTAGACTAATCTAGTTTTTTCAATGAAGGAAGACAATAAATTAAATATCTATGATGATATTAAAAATATTAATTAGGTAAATATAAATAATATATACCTTATACAATGTATTGGTGAATTTTATTATCAATTGAAGCGATAAAAATGGTCCTATAAGGTTTATCTATACTGTAGGAATCACAAAAACTAAGTGAAGAAATCGTATTTTCCAATGATTTTTATTTTATTTATTATATTCATTTTGAATATGTTTCAATACCAATAGGTTATAAAATTATTAAGTAGTTTTTGTGAGAAATATAAATCATGTATTCTAGTCATACCTATAATGTTTTTTAGTGTTTTTATATGTAATTTCAGAATATTCTTAATCATAGAAATCACATGATGAATAATTATAGATTATGAAAAAAATTTATCTAGAAAATGGTTTAAAAGTAAGTTTAACTAAACATGATTGTTGAATTCGATATATTCACTTCCTTGTATATTTAATTTGTAAATAAGACATATAGATAGACCCTGAAAACATTTATATTGTTTTATCATGTATTGTTGAAAAATAATTATATTATATTCTCAAAATATTTGGATTAATATGTATAAGTAGACACTATTCTCTAAGCATATCACAACATATTTCTTTGATAAAATTTATGATCTTAAAATTCACTCCTTTATATTGGAGTGAGAATTTTCAAAAACCATCTTTATATAATAATGAAAGTCTCACAACTTCAATAATTATTGTTCGTGTATAACTTAGGATTGGTGACATAGTAATTTGTGATGAATTTTATAATTTCCACTGTTATTTTCTAATTAAAAATTTCCATGTTTTTGCTTATGAATCCTGAAAATATAGAATTCATGAGAAGAATTATCTAATAACTGATATAGAATTTCATGTGGTAGTGAATATTTTCAAAACATTACTCCATAATATCTTTTTTGATAAATTCACCATATTTATAGAACAAAAAATATTGAAATAAATATATTTTCAATGGGATTTGGACATGAGATAAATACTTTTGATGGAAAATCATCATATAATCTAATTTGACTAGGTTTTTACAAAACTAATGGAAATATTATGGTAGATGCAACAATCCATAAATAAAACTGTAATTTAGCCTAGAAATCTTGAGATATGTTCTAATCTGAACAAGGATGACACTAAGAAAAATGACATCATTATGTTCTTTCACGTGTCTTGCATATATGATTTGGTAATAAAATTTAAGAATTCTCAATGATCGCATACTAATTATCATAATATAAAACCGAAACATTATGGAGGGGTACCATTTGTGGAAACAAATCATATGTGACCTCAGTGCTTCTTTTATATAATCTTGTGATTATTATATAGTGGGGAAAAGGGATAAATAATTTTTCATATACCATTTCAAATTAGATATTCATCTTAGAGTTATGACTTTTTATATGCTGGTGAGAACTCATCTCTTGTTTGTTCGAGTAAAGTGAAAAGTATAAGAGTAAGTCTCTAGACTCCTTAGTGGTCTATATGATGAGGTAAAATGTCAATGTAGAACTTATATACTACACTCTAAACATATCATATCTATAAATGTGATCCAAAATATATGGGTATTGTATAATTCTACAATGAATTTTATTGAATCACTATACTATCTATGTGATTGTGGATCCAATCAAAAAGTAGGATATCTTCAAAAATAGTCATGAAAACAATATTTTGGAAGACATTGCAACAGTCTAAATTTTTAAAATCTTATTGTTGGATGGCTAATTATTTCTGAGCATATCATACTGATATCTAAATATTATCTATCAAATTTAGAGATCAACAAAATAAGAATTCATTACCCAGTTTACCATGATCATGGATCATCATTGTCAAAAGGATGGATAAATAAAAAGGAAAATAAATATGATATAAAGAATTACCAAATTTTATGATATATATCTATATATATAATGGGTGGATCATATAAATGTAATGTGGTTATCAATTAGTAACATCAATCCGGATGAGATGAGTATGAATTCTTTTTTAAGGAATCATATGGACACCCCTCTCTTCTTTACATAGTGTGGTTGGTACTATAGAATATTCAATTTCAGTACCTAGACAATCCCAGGAGATGACTATAATTGTTTTGATAATTAATAAAATATCTGACATTAATTTGAACCTCAAAAAAATTTATGTGGATTGTCACCATAAATTGTTTACCATTTATTGGAGAGATAACGTGTTCTAAAATGTCTCTCTAAGGAATGTAAATTGACATTTCGGTAAGAAAAAAATGTTTTTATATTCAACATCAACCCTTAAAAAATACCATAATGGTTTGATGATATTAATTATTGGTTTTATTTACAACCATGATACATTGTTATAGAATATGTATTTAATGTACGATACATGAAGATGTAATAAACCAATCATAATTCCTGGATTTGACGGGGTCACATTATTCTAGAACCATATGTAACATTATTATATTTTAAAATATGATTTGTGGATAGACATGGAAAATGTTATAATGGAAGAATATAAATTTTTTTAAATTTGTGTTGAATCATTATTAGATTATGGACCCAAACTATTTCATGGATCTAGGAATATCTATATTTCTGTAGAATGAAATCGTAATGGTGGTTATATTTTTACAGAACAATTTTCATATATTATACCATTTTATTAATTATTTTGATGAAATATAATACATTATATGAGTTTAAATAGTTTATGGATGAAATTTTAGAATTTTTTAAAGTTTCTATGGGAACATGATTTGAGAATGGCTTGGGGAAACTGGGAAATATCTCCCCCAAACTGTGAAATTGAATATTGGAGTGACATAGAAACAACATTGTTTGGAAATAAAATGAGGATTCCAAAGAAAAATATTGTTAGGGGAGTGAGTGATCTATTATAATATTTGAAACATTGTATTTATGTCCCTGCACTTGATACGTGATATTGGTGGTTTGGATATAGTTATATAGACATGGTTGGTACATGACGAGACAAAATTTCTATCATAATAGTACATTGGGTATTTTTTATTCCAATAAATAGTTTTTAACATTTGTTTTAGATAAATCCTATCATTATTTACCTTCAATTAATTACAATAATAATTTTTCTTTCCAAGAAATTCTTGGTGGTTTATTTTTATCTAGAAGAATGTTTTTATAGATCTATGTGCATCAAATCGTCAAAACTAACAATAAGCCTCACTTTCACTCATTATCATTTGATCACTTATTCTTATCTCAATTGAAATTTTTTATCAATTTTATTATTTATGATAGATCTATAGTTTATACTGTGTATTGATTAGATTTTTCTCTTATCTATTCATTTAAAGAATATTTGAGTAATATCATTCTTATTCATTGTTTCATTCACTCTTTATTTCTACCATCGAGATGTATAATATTACGAGTATTCCAAAAAATAATATTTAAAATAAAGGATTTATTTTTGATAATATTTTTTAGTTGGGTTTTCAAAAGAAAATTTCAATGATTTTTATAAGGAAATCACATTAAATTAATTTGAGATCATGGTTATATGTATGTATTTCAGATAACCCCTTGATTAATTATTTTTAATGTTTTTATAAAATTATTGTTTTCTTTTAATGTGTGAATGAAGACTACTGAAATGTTATAGGGGAGGAAAACATATATATATATATATGTGTGTGTGTGTGTGTGTGTGTGGTATTATAACATGGTATACATTTTTGGAAGGACTCCATTTCATTTTATGTGTCCCTTAAAAATGTGTGAGTTTAATCTTGGGAAGCTAGAGATATGCCACATTGTGATGACATGGTATATCACATTATAATCACTCATGAATATAGAATTTTTTGCTTGAATTAATGTGTCATTAAGTAATGAATGGACCATGGTTATAATAGAATAAGTAAAATGATAAATTATGAAATAATAAATTTATCCTTCCATTACATTGAATTGTTTAAAATTTAAAGACTACTTGATATTCTATTAACTGTATTAATATATGATTTTAAACTATGAGACAATGTGTATATATTCTTATGGTATGTGTGATAATATTTTTGTTGGGTTACCCTATAAGTATTTTTACTCACCAATTTTATACGGACATTGTATCATATTAATATTCATTTGATCATGGTACATTTAATGGAAGGGTCTCATAGTTCATTAGTAGTTCACCATGAAGCTAGTTCCTCGGTTAGGAATTGGTTCATGATCTTTCTTACTTTTTTTATCTTTAGATATTCGACATTAGTGTTGTGGAATCTGGTCATATTTTGTTTTCCCGATTTATTTACATTACATAATTCAGAATTTTATTTTTTCATTGGTTTATTGGTTTTATATTGAGGATTATTATTTATATTCATGTACTACATAGTTACATTGGTTGATATTGTAAAATACTATCAAATATTTTATATATGGCTAGGAAGAATCATCCCCATAAATTTTTATGGTCCTTGGAATTTATTTATAGGATATAGTGTGTCGGTGATGTTTCATAAGGTTTTTGGTACCCCTAACCTTTTTCAATCCAATGTGGTAGGTGGGTATAAAACATGATTATTATTTGTGAACATATTCAATTTATAAATAAATAAATCGGTTTACAAAAGACATTGTAAAAAATAATATATTAATGAATATGATATAAATTATATTATATTAATTAATTCAATGATACATTATAGTGAATTTTACAAATATATTATTGGGGGCATTAAAATTGTAAGAAACATTGAGAATCAAGAGAGGAGTAGTAAATTTTGGTAATGAATTTTCCAATAAAATAAAAGAAGTTTTCACCCCCAAAATAAAATATCACAATTTAATGTTTATTGAATTATTATAAATAAGTTTATTAAAGTAAAATTAGATATTTCTAGTAATATATTTAATGATGGACAATATATTTTATTCAAGAAATACAAAGGAACCATTTCATTTAAAAATAATGGAAGATTCATTTCTAAAACCTTAAAAACAACTCTAAATCTACATCAAATTTATCATACAACTATATATATGTTTTATAAGGATAGAAGATAAAAACAGATGTGTTATAAAAGGAATATTCATTAAGGGTAATGATTTCGGGCTACAGTCATAATACATGATATTTTGACTGATCTAGTCTTTTTGACGAGAGTGAGAGATGATAATTGTGAAGCATGAATAGGGTGACGATCACATTTCAAATAATGAATTGAATATTTTTTCATTTATACCACTTAAAGTCATTAATACTAGAATATATTTACCAATGAGACAAAATATAAAAATTAGTGAGATTTATATAAATTTTTTATTTCTATTATGACTGCAAAAATATAATATTTATTGTTGACAATACTGAAGATAATTAGATGATAAATTATTTTTGAATAATGTTTTAAAAATAAAAAGTCAATAAATCCTGATATTGGGATTAGAAATTATTATATATAAAAAATTTAATAATATTAAAATATATATTTTCAAATATGGAATGAATAATTTATATAAAAAACCATGTACTCTATAAAAATTGTTGTATTTTTTATTTTGGGGAAAAAGCCTCATTTATTATTAAGGTAAATAAAAGACCTCTTTTAACTATATAGATGGAGACCCATTACATATCCTGAAGGCCCAATGGGTATGTATCACATTACATGGCCCATAAGCACAAATATTTGTCCAAATCACATTCTGTGAATAGTACTGCTATAATACTCACACTGCTACAGAACTGTTATAGCCCCCACCTGCTATAGTATTGATACTATACATCATCTGCTACTATGCCGCATTGTAGCTGCCGCTACTGCAGTGTCCTACCTCAGCTACAGTGGCTCCGCTACTATAACTCCACTACAGTACCCTATGCCTTGATGTAATGATATGGGATATGGTAACAGTGAAATAAATTTTTAATATATCATAGTATTTTAGGTAGAGCATACATTCTCAAAATAATAAAAAATTAATATTGAAAATTTTAATATAAATTTGAATAATGAATCTATAATGGGATAATTTTATAAAAATTGTTCATAAATATTTTTGAAGGAAAGTATTCTCTATTTTGTTTACTATTTTGATAAAAAAATTATTAAACCCCATAGTTAGAAAAATTCATTATTTGATCTATATTTTGAAAATTATAAATAAAAAACATGTATATGTCAATGAATAATACTGATGATATAATTGAGAGGATGTAATATTTTATTTATAATGATTCTGAATAATATAATAATGAAAATTATGTTGATATAATTGAATGAAAATAGAAAAACAAAATGTAAAACATATTGAGTTGAATTTATTGTTGACAGTCAATATAATTTTTTAAAAACATGAATTATATTGTTATATTAAGATCAATCTGAACCAAAATCACTATTATAAACTTATTTATTAGATTTTAAATATTATTATTAGTCACGAACACATTATATGAATGTTAAACTTGATAAAATTTAAAAAAATTCAACCTAACATCATATGAATAAAATGATCATAATATTGAAATTTTCACTCTATGGGTGTTTAAAAATATATTAAATGACAATAGTGTGTTATAAATAATAAAATCCTATCTATTGTTCAATGTCATTTTTTAATATATTACAATTATATTTATGAAATACATACATTTTTACCATTACATTAGACTACTAATGTTATCCTTCAAATGGAAGCTCAGAAATATTGCAATGTCTATCAAATATAATGAAAATATATCTTCCTAAATAAATATATTGGAGAAGATGTTTATAATGGGAATCATAAGGGTTTCATAATCAATAATGTTAAATTATGGTCTCTAAGATAATGTTTGATAACTATGGATTCATATCGGATCCTAGAGCTGAGTATTATAAATTTCATGTTTTTGTAAAGTAAATAAATGATACAAATTAGAATTTTGATAATAAAGTTTTTGTCAAAGTTATTTTAATTAATACTCTCATTTTTATATTTTATGCGGTTGATATTATATAAATGGTAGAAAAAAATTAATCCTTACAGATAAGTTTTTTATATTAGTAAAAAGAACATTATTTTTCCCATGCTTGGATAATTGCCAAATTTTGGGGTTATTATATATAATTGAAGATAGATTACTCATTTTGATCTATGTAAAAAATAATTCATTGTTTTATTTGAAAAATTTATAGTGGATAATTAAAAATAATTTTTATTTTTTATTTCAAATTAAACATAATAGTGATTACTCTATATAGAAATAAGTGTTTACCAAAAAAAATTAGAAGAACCGCTAGATATTTTTTTTATCATAAACATTAAGGTGTGAAATAAGTTTTGTGTTGATTCTATGTATAAGGCTCATAATGATCTTAAATATTATAATTTAATGTGTGTTATTAAAAATCATTGAAATATTAATTGTGTAATAAAATATTGGATGATAAATAAACAATGTGATCATTTGGAC
This sequence comes from Viscum album, assembly GCA_963277665.1. NCBI lineage: Eukaryota > Viridiplantae > Streptophyta > Magnoliopsida > Santalales > Viscaceae > Viscum > Viscum album. The sequence continues at coordinate 555,228,908 of OY728141.1, forward strand.
TTAATAGGCATTATAAATACTTTTATGGTAGATAATTGTGTTTATAAAAGATCAACATTAAGTGAAACCTCCAATAATAAAGATTTTTCCGTAATAGGGTTTGACCAAAAGTATGTTCATGAACACTATACACAATAGATATAGTGTGATTCAATACTATACCTTACTTCATATATATTGTATTTATACAATGGGAATTTGATGATTTGAATATTGAGAATGTGAATGAACTATAACATGATTTTCATTTTTAGTGTTTTGTTGATTTTTCAATAATCATTTTTTTATTATGTTTTTGAAAACATGATAAATTATATTTCAACAAATTAATTAGTTATATATATCTAAAAAATATTCAAATAGAGAAATTCATTGAATAGATTTGGAAACTCCATGTTCTAGATTTTCTGTTCACTTGACCATAAATGGATTATTCCCTCAGAAGGATTTGGATTATATTTTAAAACGAGGATATATATTATTTAAATATTTTAAAAGTGAGTTTTTCAATATTCTATGTTATTGAATATGATGATTTTTTTTGTTAAAAAAGGGGTGAAGAGTGAATAATAATTTTTATGCTGAGTATCTATGTCAATTTTCCAAAATTCTTATAATATTGAAATGAAATTATCTAAAACATATTATCTTAATGTGAAAAATGATTCAATGAAATTTCTTTATGTGAAAGGATTTTATTTTATAACTCATTGTGGGAATTGATTATAATTTTTATTAAGGATGTTAAAAAATTCATATGTGGATTAAAGAACCCATTATGAAATGATGAACATGTAATTGTTCTCAACATATTTTTTCATAATACTTTTCATTGTTGGATTTAATTCAATTGAATATATGTCTAGACATAATGATTTTGTATTATTATAATGAAACATAGAGATATCACATTATTTGCAACATGATAAATAAAAAGTGATTCCTAATAATTGGGATATATAATGTTTCATAACTCATTAAAGAATCCATTCATGTTGAAATAGATTCAAAAAATATAATGTGAATATGTATATGATTTTATGTTTTTTTAAAGGAGACATTTTCAAAATCATGAGGGTTAGTGTATGTTCTATTAAAAAAATTCAAACAAGATTATGACCATCTAATGTTATTGTACATCATTATTGAATAATTTACATGACATATGGAAATAGATTTTTATTAGACATGGTGAATTATATCATATTTACTAGGAATTATATGTATAGACATGAGAACACGATGAATAATCCATTTTCTAAAATTTTGCTTCTGTAGTCATAGTGGGGTGTGGGAGGCCACTATAAACAAACATACATTATAAATGGCCCAAGGAAGTATCTAAATTAATTAAACAGAAAGAAATAAATAATGAAATTTGATATGTAATATTATTTTACAATTATATTATTCGACTTATTTAATATAAATACAGACATTCCAATTCAGTAAATTTCGAAATATCAAGATCATCTTCAAAATCATCCAATTGGGTTCTCCTAATGAATTAGGGAACACCATTGAAATGAAAATGATATTTTAGGCTCATAATAGTAGTCTAATTAATCAAAAGTGATTATGATATTCTCATGATGTTCAGACAGAGAACATTATAGTGTTCTTCTAAAAATATAATATTAAAAGAAATGTTAAATAATATTTTTCATTCATTAGAGTGTCTTATATTGTGGGTTCAAAAATTCATGTGAGCATGAATTGTATACTGTAAAAAAAGAAAATGAATTAAAAGTGCAACAAAAAAATATAGTGGTATAATTATTCTATTTAAATTTCATAAATATTTATGAAATAAAAGTTATATTCATTAGAAAATTATTATGTAATTTTTGAATGAAAATAGATTTTTTTAATAGAATTTTATAAATTGTTATATAAAATATTTGTGTATAAATAGTACAATATAAAATTACAAAATTAATTTACATTTTTTAATAACTATAAGAAAAATAACCTATGTTGTATTTTTTAAATTTTTCAAAATATATTTAATTTTTAGTGAATAGTTAAAATACAGAATACTATAAAACACACATTTCATTTCATGAAATTAACTAATTTATTGTCCTAATAACTTTTTTAATATGATTTAATGTTATGTAATAATTCATTAGTTATATAAATTTAAATTAATTATATTTCCTGCATCTTTATACATTATTTAGACTGACTGGAAATTAATTTTTTTACTAGAAAGGGAGGGAAAGACCTATCAAACACAAAGAAGTCTCAAGGTGGACTGTAGTGATGAAGGCCCAGGGAATCCCCTTGGACATCCATTCTACATTTAGAAGGAAGATAACCCACACGATCAAATAGAATAAGAGGATCAACTGGACTGCCAACCCAAGAAAGAGAATCTGCTAAGAAGTTGGCACGGTGCCAAATGTGCCTCACCATCTCTCTTCCATTGGTATCAAGGGATAAATTTCTGGTGATGTAAACCAAGATCCAAGGAGTGACACACATCCCTTGCTGAATTCTAACCAAAACCTCGGAGTCAGACTCGACCTCCAGCGCCTGAATATCCAATCTTTTACACAACTTAAGACTCGTATAAAGGGCCCTAGCTTTCGCACCCAGCAAGGAACCAGGGCCATAAAAGGTGTTAAAACTGAACAATAAAAAGCCCTTAGAATCCATGAGAAGCCCCCCACCCCTCACCTTCTCGTTCATAAATGATCTATCCACGTTAAGTTTCAGGCCATTTGAAGGGGGTGAAATTTTTTCCTACATTTTTAATTAATTGAAAAAACTAAGGAAAATTGATTTCAATGAAATTCATATATTATATATATATAATAAATTTAAATTAATATTATATTCATTATAATTCATGGACATAATATAAAATATTCTTCAATTTCAAAATTATTTTTCCAAAAAAACCTTTTTTTAATTGTGTTTGTAGGTTTATTTTAAAATAAACATCTAATATTTATATGAATTTGAATTGGTAAAATAGATTGCATATTTCAAATCATAATAATATATATTATATTATATGTTCAAGAAAATAAATATTGACAATGAATAGTGAAAAAACAATTTTACGGTGTTATGTTAAAAATGAATTATTTATGGGGTTAAATTAAAAAGATAAAGAAAAAAATGAAATAAAACATGCATAAATTCGATTTTATGGAATATATACAACCTAAAAAATAATAATTTATAATAGTTACTATTTTAGCATTTTAGGATGTGAAAACCTAAGATTGGCATTTTATTTTGAAAAATTATGAGTGTGTCCAATTCTAGAAAAATAGATATTTTCCACTATATAATTTTTATGGGTTAAAATCACAAATATTAGCTTTTCCGGAGATCAATCGAAAAAAGTATACAAAATTCATGGGCAGTGGTATCGTCACAAATAATTTCAGTGAATTTTTAAGAAACCATTTCGACAGGCTATCCACCTATCTCAAATTATTTTCTAGATTTTTGAAATCCCATTTAGCGACAGACAGTCTTAATTAGTATTTGTGATGGGCCCATAGAAAATAATTGTAATAAATATAAAATAAACTTATGCAAATAATATTAATATTAATATAGTACTAATATAAATTATATAATAATATTAATATTAGTGGTTTAAAAGTAATAATAAAATTATACTAATAATAATTTGATTATTAATATTAATATAAACAAAATAATAATACAAATATTAGTAATATAATATTAATTATAAAATAATTAGAAAATATAATAATATTACTATTATTAATATTAAAGAAAAAATAATATTAATACTACTAATATAATAAATACATCAATATTAAGAAAAATATAATAATAAATTAATTAATAAAAAATCAATAAAATAGAAAAATTAAATAAATAATAAAAACTACAATATTTGAAACAATATAAAAAACACACTATTTATAACATTACATAGTTAATATTAAAAAAAACATAATTTAAATGTTTTAATATAAAATCAAATTACATCACTTAGGGGGAGGGTCGTCTAGTGGATCTGGAATAGATGGTTGAGGGAACTCAACCCCAAAACTATGAGTTAGATATCTCAGGTTCTCCATATACTCTTGCTCCTACTAATGTTTTAATCAACGCATCTCATCTTTCTTCTCATTCTTTTGCTGCTACTAGTGTTCTTGGAACTCTTCCTATTGTAGTTGTTGATATTGATGCATCCCCTTCAGCTCCCTATGCATAGTCTATATAATCTCACTCTGAGCTAGCAACTTCTCCTAATATTGTGAATCAGATGATGGTGACTCTCGGCGAGCTCCTCTAGAGCTATAAGACTACATCATAATAGTTCATTAAAAACTCCAAGGGGTTAATTAAGAGGAGATATAATAAAATCATCCTTTCTCAAAGGTATAATTGGTCGACTGTATCGATTCTGCCACCTCAAATTTATGGGCACTGGCCTGACCATTGTTCTCATCATAACACTCACCATGTGTCTGAAACATCATGGCCTCATATGAATCCTTCAATTTCAATTTAAAATTAAAATATTTACAGTATTAATCTTAGGAAAATTTAAATCTCAAAAATGAAATTATACATACCACAATCTAACGATGGCGAGTACCTATAGTCTCTCTAGTGGATGGATCATTATACATCAACCTATAAACATCATACTTTGTAATATCGGGCTATGAGACTTCCTATATGAATATAAAATAAAACATTTACATTTAATGTGATATAAAATATATAGGAAAAATTTACTTACCGTATAATCTCTATGCGTACAGAACATTTGACTACTATCTCGATATGCCACCTCCTGTCTCCCTCAAATTTGTCAAACTATTGATGATTTACTCTACCACTGTCTACTCTACCAGTGTGTATATAATCTATCCCAAACATAAGATGAAATATAATTAGGTTTTTGGATGTGAAATTTCTCATCAAACTCTATCACAATTTATTTATATATTTCTTTTCTCTTTAAATTATGAATAAACCTAGTGGAACACATATTCATTGCTCCATGTCATGCCTTGTAGATAGCCTCACGCGTTCTATCATTAATGGTATGGCATGTACACTAAATATATTTTATAATTTCATTTAATTAATTAACCTAATATCAAAATAAATATAAATTATTTACATATCATCCAATGTTCTAATATGCGGTGTTGAACATCAATGAATATATGATCCCATGAAACCCATGCTTCAGAAAAATAAATGTGCAATATAGATCTCCCCTGTCTAATAGACATATGCCTAATGCATTGAAAAAAAATTATTTATTCATTTAATATGTAAATAAATTAATGAAAACTCACTAAAATGCTCAAGTAAACATACCTATGTGGGTATGGATCTATCCCAATACTTGGAAGTCACTTAGGTATAGAGTCGAGAATCATCATTTGAGCACAACCACGACCCTCTGAGTTCCCCCTGAACCACCACTAGTCTAAGGGTCAGATTATCTGTCATCCTGCTCATCCAAAGTTAGGTCAATGTCTTCCAACAAAATATGTTGATCCTTATCTATCTGAAATATGAAATGTCTGTAGTTAGAAATCATTTTAAAACAACTATTATATATAGATATATATTAAATATGATTATAAGCAAAAATTTTCGATTTCGATTTCAATATTCATCCTCATCTTCATATCTAACCTTGTCCATGTCTTCATCTTCCTCTATTGCATCACCTATTTCCATATTATTTTTTGTTTCATCATTTCTTTTAATTTAAAATTAAGTTGTAACATTATTAACACCATCATCACCATCAACCATTATCTTTGGGGTTTCTTCAATGATACTCATGTCTCCTCATGAAAAGATGTATTTAGAGAAATCTCTTTAAATATTTCAATTCGGTGTACTTCAGTGGAACCACATTCACTTATAGTAAATTTATTCTCTCATTATTTAATTTTTATTGTGCTCCAACAATCACCAAACCCTCATTAAGTAGCACAATAATTTTCATAGTAATTTTTATGTGCCTGATGAGCCAATGAAATGGTTCATTTTCTACAATAATACTATTATAATTAATATTAACGATTCAATGGATTTGATGAACATGAAATCCACTCTCAGTATCAAACCACTAACATTCAAGCATCATTATTTAAGGATGTCCTAGATAACAGAGTTCCATATTATCTTCCATCATGCCATAAATGTCATCTTCAATTTCTCAATGATGAGATCGTTTCAAGAAAATAAAACTATTAATTTTTTTTATTCCTTATATGCATGTGTATGAAATTAAAAACCATTCACCACATATTCATTATATTATTTAACAATTTTTATGGGGTTTTACTCAATACACATAATAGATTATTGATTTTAGCAGCATGTCCAAAACCTGAGAATTTTAAACATAATTATCACTATAAGATTTATTAAATTATTTTTTATGTGAAACCAAAAAAAATTTATGATACAAGTTTTTAAAAAAAATTGATTTTTTTATGATGTTCTTCTTAAGAAGATGGAATAATTTGTGGAAGCTAATTCGTGATATGATTATCAAATAACCTACAAATAAAATAATATTAATATAATTCTACAGTAATTATAGAAAATGTGATAGGATATATTATTGTAAAAATGGTTTCATTTCATCACATTTGAGAATATTATATGTACGAGATCTGTTATGATCATCATCTAAAATCCATAGTTATGTAACACCACCGATGCTATGTTCAAGCTAATTGAAAAATGATAATTTAATGCTCATGTGATCATCATAATTTCCCTCATTATGAGCCGGGCGGTTGTGTATTGATGGTTATTCAGATTGAATGTAATGAGAGTTGAAAAATGAAATTTACCCATATAAATAAGCATGTTCAATTGATCCATCAACTAATCTTTTGTTACATAATTTTTTCTTCAATTTATGCAAGAATTTCAGGAATGGGAACATCCATAGAAACTGTACTGGACCTCCACATTTTGTTTCATGTGGAAAATGTATTATCAAATGTTCTGTTGAATCCAAAAAAGAGACATGAATATTTTTTCCAGTTTAAATAAAATTTAAAAGACAACTTCTTAGAGTTTATCTATTGATTAATAGTCTGTTGTCGATGCACAAATGACTCAAAAAATATGACTCAATAAATATGACTTGTCTATTAGTTATCCCAAATCATATGATTCAAATAAATATTAAACCAATCATGAGAAGAACGTCCATTAAAAATTATAGTCTTTACTTTTCAATATGGTAATATCATCATTTCTGACACATAATCCCAAATTGAAATTATAACAATCTAAAAGTATCAAATATTAAATCAACTAAAATAATAATATGTGACTCCCTTTGGATAGTGTATAAGTTGTGTTGGCCTTTATTAAAATCTTTGATATGACACTTTCAAACATTTCTAGTTCTGATCGCTTGTCAAATTGGGTAGGATGTAACCATTCCTAAACATAATCATTGGTCTTACTTGGTGTATCCAAAAATGTATGAAATAAATTAATAAAATAGTTCTTCTCTATATAAATCACATCCATCATCTAAAAATCCAGGAATAAGATCAATATGAAAAATTGAAAACAAATATCTATTTTATCTAATTTTCCTCTTTTCCAAACAAAATATTTATATTTTCATTTATAGGTGGTGAAAGTTTGATTGGTGGTAGTGAAGAGAAAATTTATTTAACTTTATACCTAAGATCATTGTTGGTGGGCCATTTTTGTCAATTGTTACTTTTCTGAAATGATATTTTTTTCTTCAAAAAGGATGATCTGTAAGGGTTGGTGTCTTGAGAACCAACTGTTTTGTACTTTGATTACATGAATGTTCACTAATTATATATTGTTCATTGTTCTACATGACTATAATATAATAATGTCCTGGAATATTTGTTTCATTAGTAAGGTCATAGCAGATCCCCTCTATGATGAGAACCTTGAAATGATATAACAATATTCTTAAATAAAGTTCTACGGTTGGATGACATACTATGATAGGGAACATAGTATACAGACCGTCATGTGCGAGTACTCATAAGAAGACGAGACTCTCTCTCATGGAGTTCGCACTTGGTAATCTCCAAGATGGAGATTATGAGAACAGACCCACCAGTAGTAATTCCGCATGTTGTGGTGTCATCAGATATTTCTATCTGCGAGTGTGTGTAATGGTCCTTAGACTAAAAGATTATCATTAACTAAATTCATGACTCACACACTTAGATTTACTAACGAAAACCGTCACGCAGACAGTTGGCGGGAAGTAGGGTACGTTGGGTGCGTCACTAGTGACATGTTGTTAATGGATAAGTCGAGAAAGGATTTGTCCCTTCCATTTATGGAAGTTGATATCTCGGCACGTTGATTGAAATAAAACTGTCGCATTAAATTCCATGGCCATGGTGTAAACGACGAGTTTATTTCAGGTAGTCAAAGAATGAAGGATCAAGCATATAGGTTTAAGACACTTCTATGAAACCTTCTTGATGAGATATTGAGACAAAGGGATTAAATTACACATTAAGCATTCGTATGAGTTGATACGTCAATGAAGTGTCAACTTCTTTCTCTTGGGTGCCTTGACCCGTTTCTAGACAGTAATATTGGATTTTAGGCAAGCCTACCTAATGCCAACGAGAAAGAGACCTAGAGGGTCACACGATAAGTCTATCCAAGTATCTCAAGTTGAATAATGATTATTCGCGTACGTGGTTTAATAATTATTCAAGGAAGCCTATGTTGTTTTAAATGATGGAGGAAAAATTAAATAAAACAAGTACACACCGTGTATTATTAAATGTACACGTCGTGTAGTTTTATTTTGGAAAGGAAATGAATAAATGAAAACAAGATATACACGCCGTGTACATTTAATGTACACGCCGTGTAGTTTTCAATGAAAAACAAGTACACATCGTATAGTTTTTCCAGTCGGGATTTTGAGGATATAATATCATTTTATTAAATGATACTTATTATAATCAGCCTGAGAGCATGTCAAGGAATTAATTATTCGACATGGGGGTTTTCAATAAGAGTTAATGAAATAAATGAAACACATAACACATTTATTTATTGTCATAACTCTATAACCTCAAACTCGATTATAAATATCCTCACAACCCAAATCTTTTCCTACACAATAGAATCATTGTGCACAACATATCTGGAGAATTATTTCAAGACCGAAAAAAACTCTTCCTCTAAGAACGCTCTCAAGACCGAGAGAGATCTTATTCTATCGGATCAAGACGATATAAGGCGGACAACACAAGCAAAGGATCCTCCACGCTAGCACCCAGAGAATCCTTTGGCGACGTCCAGAGATACAAGGTACATGTATGGATCACCTCTAGAGAGAGTCTACACATGGATTCTACGATGCAACGACAGATCACATCGACAACGTGATTGAGAACATCAACGAAGAAAGAACACCCAAAAGGTATTTCATTATAATTAATTAAATTAACTATAATCAACCTATAACAATCCTTGTTTGTGGTTTCGAGAGAAACCATCTTCTTTGTCTTTTTCTGTGATTCGATCTGTGGAGACTGATGTTTAACGTCGTATTGATCCCGGATTGATCATTGCTAATGACAAAAATCCAAGTGGGCACATCCACCCGCGCGCTTCCGCTGCGCCCGGAACCTTCAAATGGTATCAGAGGGAGGTTACAACGTTGATTATAGTTATTTAATTTTCGTTGATAATTTACGCATTCATATTTGATTCATTTTGAAATAAATCATTCTATAAATCTGAATTAACGAGATCTATTATTCCTCATTTGTTTATCGATTCATATAACAGAAACAACCTTTTAATTTAAATTTTTGATTAAAATAAAAACAAGGAACTCATCCGGAGGAGCCCCTCTTTCTATCTGTAGAACATGGGATTACATGGCGTGTCATTAAAACTACACGTCGTGTACTTAGGTTCAACGAACTTGCACTAGTCCGCCCAACCACACTGTGGGAATTGATTATGCCTAAGTTTTAATCACACCGTGTTGACCAAAATAGAACGGCGTGTGGAAACCGGAATACACGGCGTGTTTGTTGGAACAACACGCTGTGTAGTCTGTTCCGACCCAGGTGAAAACATGTACAAAGATAAGCCGCGTACCGCGTACACGGGATCGCCAAGCCGGTTATTGTGTAACAAGGAATTACACGCCGTGTATGATTCATCTACACGCCGTGTACCTGAAAATTTCCAAAGTACATAAAACACGCCAAAGCCCCGACGTGTACTTTGGATAAAAGGTGAAAAGAAAAATACACGCTGTGTAATTATAAACTACATGCCGTGTACATTCCAGAAATGGAATTTCACCAGGTTTCCTCCAATGTACATTGACCAGTACAATTAATATGGATATGAAGAATCTCATGGATATTCAGAAAGGAATTTATGATAAAGAATTGATTAATTGTAAGATCATAAATAATTGAATTCGAGCACGTCTTATCAAAAATAAAAGAACGATTGAGATAATTTGAATTCTAAATATGCGTAAATATCGTTTCATACTATGGATGATCATGAGCTAGACCAAAGACCCTTTTTATGTGTACGGTTTCATTTAAATTTATTTAATAATAATTTGTTGGCATGTGAGCCTTCTTCCAATAAAATGTAGGGCATGCATGCCCATGCTTTCTTTAATGTAAACCCATGTAATGGAGGATCTCCCAAGCCAGAGGAGACGGTTCTGATCTGAAAGCCGAGGCGAAACCGACACAAGAAGATACAAAGGTGGACATGTGGGAGCTGCAAAACATGAACAATCAGGTTCAAGGTGTTTTCCCTAGGTCAGGGTTAACTTATCAAAACCGCTAGATAAGCTAACCAATTGAAGCTCATGATCATGCCATTTTATTTTATTTCTGTCTGATTGCATGGTTCATTTATTATGTATGTGTTGTCACGATCACATAATTAATAAAATGAACAAGCATGCAAAGATGGAATAAAATAAAAACCGTACTATGCGTAAACATTATCTGAAAATGGTTAATCACTTAAGCAAGCATCACATAATATTAACAAACATGTGATAATGTGAAACTACACATAAAGGAATAAAATCCCTCAATACCATATTAAGTCAGACCAAGCCTTCCGTTATCTGATTAAGGGCAAGACTCAATAAAACTATGTGTTTGACCAACCCCTGTTGGGACACTTACTTTTATAAAGGAATCCCTTATGAAAGTTTTCGGGTTGAATTAACCATACTACATCAAGAGAAGTATACCTTGCTAGACTTGGTGTAACATTGGAGGCAAGAGTTGAGGAAATCCAAGTCCGGATTTCAGAATTGCAGAGTCCACTCAACTGATCATGGAACTGTAAGCTCACAGTTGGCAAAGACCTACCAACCTAAATACATTCAAATAGCTTGACCAACCCTTGTTGGGGTTATGATAAGGGGAATATGGATCCTTTCCACTAAAACGTCAAATCAACTATACATTCCGAGTTCAATGGTAAGGGCCATTGGGACATGATAAAATTGTGGGGTACATAATAAAATTTATTATTTCTCATAAAATGTTATCAAAAAGTACTGATGAATCTACTCTTTTAATTTGTATAATCAATATGACAAACACATCAACCACATTTTCTCTGCCATCAATTCTGGATATAGACATCATCCTCACCACCAGTAACATTCAGGAATTGTTTAGGCTCCTTCGGGTTATCCTACGTCATGAACATAAGTTTTATGTGATGGAATCCTCACTTTCTGATTCTCCTACCCCAGGGGAGAGTGATGAATAGTTCCTAGTCTATGATCAACATTTGAACAATGCTATTGATGTTCAATGATTGATGTTTTCATCTATGTCTAGTGAGCTCATGATGTCTCATGAAGACATGGATTCCTACAGCATGCTCGAGCACCTCCGAGTTTTATACCAGGAGAGAGAAAGACAAGAAATGTTTGATATCTCCAAGGCTCTATTTCAGAGCAATCTTGGAGTGGGTGCCCCAACTGGGCCTCATGTAGTCAAGCTCATTGGCTACATTGAGCGCTTGGAGGTTCTAGGGTTTAAACTCCCTGAAGAAATGGGTACCGATCTCATTCTCGCATCACTCCCACAGATCTTCTCAAACATTGTTGTGAACTTCAATATGAAAAACATTGAGAAGTCTTTGTTTGATCTTCTCATCCTCATTCACCATGTGCACACTGACATGAAGTGTGAAAAGCCTTCTGTCCTCATGGTAAATAAAGGGAAAGGGAAGGAGAAGAGCTTTAAGCCCAAATATTCTTCAAGGCATTCCAAGAAAAGGAAGATCAATGGTGAGGCAAAGGAACATGATGCTCTTTGTTTTAAATGTGGCAAGAAGGGCCACTGGAAGAAAAACTGCACCCGGTCAAGGAAGCAAGGGGAAGCTTCAGGTGAATTTGTTATCGAATGCAATATATCTGCTTCTACTAATTGGGTATTAGATACTGCTTGTGGTTCTCACATCTCTATAAAAATATAGGAACCAAGTAGATTCATGAAGATTGATTGCGGGGAGGTAGATCTACAAGAAGCCAACGGAGCCAGACTCGCTGCTGTACCTGTCGGAGACTACCACCTCACATTGCCTACCGGGATGGTCTTGGTTTTGAAAGGTTGTTGTTATGTGCCTTCTGTTACTAAAAACATTATTTCACTATCCATATTAGATACTAATGTATTCATATTCATGTTTGGAAATGAATGTCACTAATTTTATAAAGATAGAATTTTTTTTGTAGGGCACATTTATATAACGACCTTTATGTGTTAGACTACAAAAAACAAGTGATGGAAATCGATAACAAAGTTAATTCACATGACTTATAGCACACCCAACATTGGAATCATCGGCTAGGTCATGTCAATGAGAAACATTTGACAAAATTACATCATGATGGGTATTTAGATTCTTTCGAACTAAAACCACTTAGTATATGGCATGCGTGTCTACAATGAAAAATGACCAAAGCCCCATTTAGTGGGAAAGGTGAAAGAGCTAAAGAGCTTCTATAATTAGTTCACACAGATGTGTGTGGACCATTTCCAGTTGAAGCAATGGGTGGGTTCTCGTACTTCATAACTTTTACTAAATATTTTAGTAGATATGGATATATCTACTTAATGAGGTATAAGTCAGATTCTTTTGATCGGTTCAAAGAATACAAGAATGAAGTTGAGAACCATCTTGGTAAGAAAATTAAGAAACTTCGCTCAGATAGAGGTGGAGAATGTCTTAATCAGTACTTCATTGATTCTTTACGGGAGTTTGCGATTCTAACTCAACTCACTCCTCCTTACACACCTCAGTGGAATGGTGTAAGTGAAAGGAGGAATCGCACCCTGTTGGACATGGTGAGATCAATGATGAGTCACGCGAGTCTTCCATTATCCTTTTGGGGATATGCATTACAAACAGCAGCACACATACTAAACCAAGTACCAACTAAATCGATAAATGGTATTCCATATGAATTATAGAGTGGAAGCAAAGCCATGTTATCGAATTTACATGTGTGGGGTAGTGAAGCATTTGTTAAGTCCTATTCAGGTAACAAAATTGCACCCCGAGGCACAAAGTGTATCTTTATAGGATATCCCAAGGAAACAAGTGGATATTACCTATAAAACCCCTCAGACAAAAATGTTATAGTGGCAAGACACGCCATATTCCTTGAGAAGGAGCACATCTCCAAAAGAGATAGTGGGAGGGAGATAGACTTCAATGAAGTCAAGGCTCAAGATACACATGAGTTGGTGCATGAACAGATTCCACAAAGCCCCATGGAAGAAAAATCTGTTCCAGAGACACAAGAACTGCGTAGGAGCACGAGAGAGGTGAAAGAACCAGAACGATATGGTTTTCTTCTCACCGAGGATGGTGACTCATTATTGGTTGACAATGATGATCCTCTTACCTAAATGGAAGCAGTTGAAGGTACAGAAGTTTCCAACTGGAAAGAAGCCATGAATTATGAAATGGATTCCATGTACCAAAACAAAGTCTGGATTTTGGTAGATCGTCCAGTTGATGTAAAGCCTATTGGTAATAAATGGGTATTCAAAAAGAAACTGGACATGGAGGTGCAATTCATTACCTACAAGGAACGACTGGTTACAAAAGGTTTTAGACAGAGTCAACGAATTGATTATGATGAAACCTTTTCACCGGTTGTAATGTAGAAGTCCATCAGAATCCTATTGGCCATTGCTGCTTACCATGACTATGAAATTTGGAAAATGGATGTCAAAACAGCTTTCATTAACGGGAACGTTCAGGAATATGTCCACATGACACAACCTGAAGGGTTTATGACTACAATGGTTTCCAACAAGGTATGAAAGTTTCAGAAATCCATTTATGTATTAAAGCAAGAATTAAGGTCATGGGACATTCGTTTTGATGAAGCTGTTACAGAATTTGGCTTTGTTAAGAATGAATGTGAGCCTTGTGTCTACAAAAGGTTTAGTGGAAGTGCAGTCATTTTCCTAATAGTATATGTTGATGACATATTGCTAATTGGAAACGAAGTACCTGTCTTACAGTTAGTTAAGGAATGGTTGCATAAATGCTTCTCTATGAAAGACTTGGGCGAGGCAGCATATATTCTTGGGATCAAGATTCATCGTGATAGATCCAAAAGAATGTTGGACCTGAGTCAAAGTACATACATTGACATGATACTGAAGAGATTCAGTATGGAACAGTCCAAGAGGGGATTGTTGCCAGTGTCACATGGCATTCATCTTTCCAATAAAATGTGTCCTCAAACACATGAGGAAATAAAGAGGATGGAAAGGATCCCTTATGAATTCGCGATTGGGTAAGTCATGTATGTTATGCTATGTACGAGGCTAGATGTTTCTTACGCATTAAGTGTAGTAGGAAGGTATCAAGATGATCCAGGAGACTGCCAGTGGAAGGAAGTCAAAACTACCCTTATTTATCTGAGGCATACTAAGGATATGTTCCTGGTATATGGAGGAGATGAGGAACTTGTCATCAGAGGAAATGTAGATGCTAGTTTCCAGACTGATCAAGAAGACATGAAGTCGCAGACTAGATACATCTTCAGTTTGAATGGAGGTGCAGTGAGCTGGAAGAGCTCAAAACAATGTGTGGTGGCCGATTATATAGCAGATTCCGAGTATATCGCAGCTTCTGAGGCTGCAAAAGAAGCAGTATGGATGCAAATCTTCGTCCAAGAGCTGGATGTAGTACCGAGCAGTAAAGATCCTATCACACTATATTGTGATAATACTGCAGTGGTTGCACTTGCAAAAGATCCAAGGTCACATCAGCGGACAAATCACATACTTCATAAGTATCCTCTCTTGAGGGATTTTTCTCAAAGAGGTGAAGTTGCAGTGAGTAGTATTTCCACGGAAGACAACGTGGTGGACCCGTTGATTAAAGCCTTGACTCAGCAGAATCATAATCATCATGTGTGGTCTAGCGGACTAAAAGTCGTAGGAAGTTGGCTCTAGTCCAAGTGGGAGATTGTAAGGGTTGGTGTCCTGAGAACCAACTGTTTTTTACTTTGATTACATGAATGTTCACTTGTTATATATTGTTCATTGTTTTGTATGACTATAATATAATAATGTCCTGGAATATTTGTTTCATTAATAAGGTTATAGAAGATCCCCGCTATGATGAGAACCTTGAAATGCTATAACAATATTTTTAAATAATGTTTTATGGTTGGATGACATACTATGATAGGACACATAATATACAGACCGTCATGTGTGAGTACTCATAAGAAGACTAGACTCTCTCTCATGGAGTTCGCACATGGTAATCTCCAAGATGGAGATTATGAGAACAGACTTGCTAGTAGTAATTCTGCCTGTCTTGGTGTCATCGGATATTGCTATCTACGAGCGTGTGTAATGGTCTTTAGAATAGAAGATTATCATTAACTCATGTCATGACTCACACACTTAGATTTACTGACGAAAACTGTCACATAGATAGTTGGCGGGAAGTAGGGTACGTTTGGTGTGTCACGGGTGACATGTTGTTAATGGATAAGTCGAGGAAGGATTTGTCCCTTTCATTTATGGAAGTCGATATCTCGGCCCTTGGATTGAAATAAAATTGTCGCATTAAATTCCATGGCCATGGTGTAAACAACGAGTTTATTTCAGGTAGTCAAAGAATGACGGATCAAGCATATAGGTTTATGACACTTCCATGAAACCTGCTTGATGAGATATTGAGACAAAGGGATTAAATTACACAGTAAGCATTCGTATGAGGTGATACGCCAATGCGGCATCAACTTCATTCTCTTGGGTGCCCTGACCCGTTGCTAGACAGAAATCTTGGACTTTAGGCAAGCCTGCCTAATGCCAACGAGAAAAAGGCCTAGAGGGTCACACACTAAGTGTATCCAAGTATCACAAGTTGAATAATGATTATTCCCGTACGTGGTTTAATAATTATTCAAGGAAGCCTAAGTTGTTTTAAATGATGGAGGAAAAACTAAATAAAACAAGTACACGATGTGTATTATTAAATGTAAACGCCGTGTAGTTTTATTTTGGAAAGGAAATGAAAAAATGAAAAAAAGATATACACGCCGTTTACATTTAATGTACACACTGTGTAGTTTTCAATGAAAAACAAGTACACATCGGGTATTTATTATTACACGCCGTGTAGTTTTTCCAGTCGTGTTTTTGAGGATATAATATCGTTTTATTAAATGATATTTATTAAAATCAGCGTGAGCGCATGTCAAGGAATTAATTATTCGACATGGGGGATTTCAATAAGAGTTAATGAAATAAATGAAACGCGTAACGTGTTTATTTATTGTCATAACTCTACAACCTCAAACTTGATTATAAATATACACACAACCCAACTCTTCTCCTACACAAGAGATTTTTTGAGCACAACATCTCTGGAGAATTCTTTCAAGACCAAAAGAACCTCTTCTTCTAAGAACGCTCTCAAGACCGAGAGAGATCCTCTTCCATCAGATCAAGACGATCTAAGTCGGACAACGCAAGCAAACGCTTCTCCATGCTAGCACCCTGATAATCCTTTGGCGACATCCAGAAATACAAGTTACACGTGTGGATCACCGCTAGAGGGAGTCTACACTTGGCTTCTATGATGAAACGATGGATCACATCGACAACGTGATCGAGAACATCAACGATGAAAGAACACCCAAAAGGTATTTATTTATAATTAATTAAATTAACTATAATCAACCTGTAACGATCCTTGTTTGTGTTTCCGGGACAAACCATCTTCTTTTTCTTTTTCTGTGATTCGATCCGTGGAGACTGATGTTTGACGCCGTATTGATCCCGGATTGATCATTGCTAATGACAAAAAGCCAAGTGGGCACATCCACCCACGCACTTCTGCTGCGCCCAGAACCTTCATGATCGGTAGAAAGAAATCTGTGATGATAGTGAATAAAAAAATATTTTTCCATTGAAAATCATAATATCTTTATTGCCTCTCATATAGTATGGAAATGATTTTGGATAATGTGTACTCAAGACATATAACATGTCATAGGCTGGGAAGTTACTAATAGTCCATATCAATTCATCTTTCAATAAGATGTTTTGATTCACAGTGACATCATATATACTAACATCATTACCCATAGTGAATTTTACTCACTAATTAATGGTTCCACAAAAACATCAATATTATTTTTTTGATGTACTAGAATTAATTTAATTAAAAGAGATATATGGATCCTTCATCAACATGCATGAAGGTAAATTATAAGGAGTTATAAAGAAATGCCAACAAGAAAACTGACTCATGTATGAACCAGATGGAAAAAAGCCATATGTGGAAAGATCCAAATGAATATTTCTAACTTCTAATGTAAATGATGGATGCAGTTGGTCCAAATGTTTCCGTAAATCACCATCAGCGGGATGATTTATTCTTTTAGCGGTTGAATTGTTGTTTTTAGGCTATGAAATTAACACTACAGTGTTATGAGAAATAAATAAACACGGAAGTCTCGGTCTCAGTGGGAAATATCTCAAATTTTTTACACGAATAAATCCAGACATCCCTGGTTGAAATTCTTTAAAACATGATTTTCAACATGTAGTATAACTATCCAATTACTCTTATTCACCATAATAAATGATTCAGTTATTTGAAAATGCATGAATCTATTGATAACCACGCCCCTAATTTGGAACCAACCTCTTTCTCTAAAATATATTTGTAAGAAACACATTTGTTTCAGGTAGTATTGTTTTTAACAAAGAGAATATGTGATCATAACAAATATTTGACATTCTATTATATAATTTAATCGATAAAAATTTATAAACATCTTCCATATCTTTTAACCTGCAACCTGCATATAAGGAATCCTCACCAGAATTCAAAAAATCATATAAATGACATAGTTCCAACTCAGGATATAAATAAATACCATTTTTTGTTTTAGATGGTGTAAATGATGAACCAGCACATCGAATATTAAATTTACAAACAATTCTGTATTTAGAAAAAAAATTATTTTTATATTCTCTAGATCTGCATTCACCATGTTGATACAAAAAAATCTGGTTGAAAACCAAAACACATAAAATAAAATCAATCAATTTTAAATGGTTCAATAATTCTCATAGTACATTTTATACCAGGAAACATAATTTTCCATTTTGAAAAAAATTCTTCTTTTGAAGATGGTAATGATAAGAATTATTGATCACCCACAATATATATTGTATGTAATCGAATCCCATTTGGATTCTTATGTTGATTTATCCATGCATGATCATCTAATAATGACTTTTTTCAACATCCTTGTACCATTTTTTTCTAAAAAATATTTTAATTCGATATATGATAAACACTATCCAAAAAATTAATATATAATAAAAAAAAATTCATGAAATTTATAATAATTTCAATTAAATATAGTTATTTATACTATTTATTATATTTTTATACTAATCTATATTCATTTATAAAAATTTATAAAATCATAAAAATAATAATTATTTATTACAAGTATATATACTAATTATTTATAAATATAGGTGGCACAATTTCCAGCGGAATGGCGGTAACCATATTTTCAGATGACTTGTCCCCTTACATCATTATCCAACTAAAATCAATAATAAAAGTGTACTCCGATGTATTAATATCCATTTTTGTGTGCACGGGGATGGAGATCAGGGAGGCCTCATCGTGCTACTCTTTATAATAGTTCATACAATAATTGATATTCGTAAGTCAAACCATTCTTTTCATAGTGATTTTAGTGAGAAAATGTTGGAAGGAATTTATGCGTCTATCAAAAGGAATGTTTCCAATCCTCTAGAAATCGTCCCAATTTATCACAATGTAATCGAAATTATTCGAATTTTTTACAAAATTTTCCATTTATTACTAATTATTATTATATATTACTAATTATAGCTAATTATTATTAATTTATTACTAATTATTAATAATTATGACTTATTATTATTGATTATTTATAACTAATCCTAATTATTACAAATTAATCCTAATTAATCCTTCTTATTCGTAATTAATCAAAATTTATACTAGTTAACCATAATTATTACAAATTAACCATATTTATTACTAATTAACAATAATTATTACAAATTAATAATAATTATTACTAATTAACCATTATATTACTAATTAACACTAAATATTTCTTATGAACTGAAATTTTACTAATTAACCCTAATTATTTATAATTAATCTTAATTATTACAAATTATCCATAATAAATATTCATTAACCATACATAATACTAATTATTAATAATTATTACTAATTATTAACAATTATTACTAATTATTACAAATTATTAATAAATATTACTAATTATTACAAATTTTTACAAATCATTAGTAATTATTAAAAATTATGACTATTTGTTACTAATTAATACAAATTATTACTAATTATTTATATTTATTACTAATTATTAATAATTATTACTAATTACTAATATTTATTCTAATCAATTCTAATTATTAACAATTATTCCTAAATAATACTAATTATTAATAAATAATCCCAACGATAACTAATGAATCCTAATGAATCCTAATTATTAAAAATCATTACTAATGTTTACTACTTATTACAATATATTACATATTATTAATAATTATTACAACATAGTAAAAATTATTACTAATAATTTCTAACAAATACTATTTATTACTATTTATTACAAATTTTTACTATTTATTACGAATTATTAATGATTATTTCTATTTGTCAATAATTAATACAAATAATTTCTAATTATTTATAAAAATTAATAATTATTACAGTTTATAACAATTTATTACAATTTAATACATATTATTCCTAATTATTTCTAATTAATCATAATTAATCCAAATTAAATGTAATTATTATTAATTATTACTAAATATTACTAATTTTTAGTCAATAGTAAATCTAAATTAATCTTATTTATTAATAATTATTAAAAATTATTACAAATTATTCATAATTGATGCTAATTATTACTAATTATTGAAAATTATAGATAATTATTTTTATTTATTACTATTTATAACTATTTATAATTATTCATTATATTTTCTACTATTTATTTCCCATTATTTATGTTTATTATTATTTATTACTAAGATTTTCTAAATATTAAAAATTAATAAAAATTATTACTAATTATTTATAATTACTACAATTTAATATAATATATATATAATTATTACATTTTATTAAAATCAATAACAATTTATTACTAATTATTACTAATTTTTAAAATTATTACAAAGTTAATAAAAATTATTTATAACTATTGATATTTTTTACTAATTTATTGTAATTACTAATATTTCTTACATATTTATCCAAATTATTACTAATTATTCCAAATTAATCCAATTTATTTATATTTATTCCTAATTATTGAAAACTATTCCAAGTTATTGTTAATTGTTGCTAATTATTGCTAATTATTGATAATAATTCATAATTATTACCAACTATTACTAATATTTACTAATATTTACTTTGTAATCCTAATTTATATTAACAAATAATAATTATTAATAATTAAGCCTAATTACTAGTAATTTATCCTAATTATTACTAAATATTACTTATTAATATCAATTATTATTAATTAGACATAATTATTTCTAATTAATCCTAATTATTGCAAAATATTAAAAATTATTAAAAATTATTTCTAATTATTCATTTTTATTCCTAATTGTTCATAATTACTAATAATTCATATTAATTGCTATTATAAATTTTTTATTATTTTAATTTACATCTAATTATTACAATTTATTACTACTTATAAAAAGTTATAAATTATTGTGGATAATTATTAATAATTTCTCTTATTTATCACCGGCTAATGATAATTATTAATAATTATTAAAATTATAAAAAATTAATCTTGATTATTACTATTTGATCTAAATTATTACCTATTAATCCTAATAATTACTAATTATTCTTAATTATTACTATTTAATCGTATTTATTACTAATTCATCCTAATTAGTCTTAATTATTACTAAAAATTACCATGTATTCATAATTATTACTTATTAATACAAATCGTTACAATTTATAATTATTACTAACTATTACAATTTATTACTAATTATTACTAACTATTACTAAGTATTACTGATTAATCCTAAACATTACTAATTAATCCTAATTATTGTTAATTAATCCTATTTATTATTATTTATTACTAATTATTACCATTTAATCATAATAATTACCTATTAATCACAATTATTACAAATTAATCCAAATTATTACTATTTATACCTTATTATTACTAATTAAACTTAATTATTACTAATTATTACTAAATGATCCTAGTTATTAAAATTTATCCCAATTATTTATAAATATTACAATTTATTACTAATTATTAAAATTTTTTACTAATTATTACAATTTGTTACAAATTTTTAATAATTGATAATAATTAACACTTACACATAATAATTCATAAAAATAAATACTGAAAATACAAAAATATAATTCTAATTTAATTTAATTACATATACTAAATAATAGTTATAAATAATTCAAAATAAATTCAATTAACCAAAAAATAAAAAAATAGATAAACAGCTTAAAACTGAAACATTTAGAGTAAAAAATTCACAAATTATACTCCGCTTTAAAAGATTAAACTAGGAGAGATTTTATAAGAAACTCTTTCAGAAGAAAAAGGGAGAAAAGTTGAGAGAGGAGTAGAATGAGAGGAAAATCAGGTGGGGGTATATATAGGCTACATTTTTTGCGAAGGGTCCTGTCAAAAATGCCACTACATGTATTAATTCATTTTGGTCTATAATAAGTTATTTGTGATGGGCCCCATCGCAAATGGGTACCGGATGAGATTCTATTTTCAACGAGAGAAGTATGTTGTCGAAAATATTACAAACCTTCGATGGGTATTTGTGATGGGAATACAAACTCATCAAAAATACCCTTCCCATGGTTTGGTGTAAATTTCACAGAAAATCATTTGTCATAGACCCCCCCCATAAATATCTATTTTTTTGGGATGGTGCGATTATCCCATCGAAAATGAACATTTTTCCATAGTAGTCCTCTCCCCCCATTTAAAAAAGTCCATCCACTAAGCTCCCATCATCACACCATAACACCCTTTTATCTTTGACATTAACAATGAATTCCATTCCTTACTTCCGTTAAAACATATTACAGGCCTTTTACTTTTCATAATATTAAACTCGTATGGCTTTAATAATTATCATAAAAAGGAGGTTTGTAGACGACCTATCATTACTAACCGATCATTTTTTTCTTGTTACACATCAATAAAATTTTCATAGAAAATTATGATATAATAAAAACACTATATAACATATAATTATATGTTATTAGTTTAATGGAATAACATAAATACATCGTCTCTTTAATCAATTACAGAACAAAAAAATCATTCGAGTGTATGGTGGACTACCACCTCGTGAACCGATGTAATTTATTTGCTGCAATCAACTTTCATTAATTGATATAATGATGGAATTAATGTTTATATTGTTTATAATAATGAAATATTTATAGATATGTAAATATAATATATCCTCTAATTTCATACCTTTCCACTCACTATAAAAAATAATAACATTGTTCTTTCGTATATGTGGAATACCATCTCCATGAAGTGAGTTGATTCAATTTTCAACAAAAAATCTCATGGATTATATATATCTTAATATATCTAATGAAATTTTATGAAATTTATTATCTTATTGTCTTTATTTAAACATAAAATAATACTTACATTTCTTCCAAATTGATCGTTGAAAATGGTAATGTTACACTTCTGTACATACTTCCAACCATCCCCATGATCATAATGGAGTACACCTTCATAACCATATTGTGGTATTAGTTATAAATGTATAATTTATCTAAAAAATTGATACGTATTTCATGGTTATTTTTTTGGAGTTAATGGAATAGTGAACTAATTGGACCTTTGAAAACTACAGAAGTCATTTTCGACATATAAGATGAATGCCATCAAATATTCCCAAGTGAACCAATTGTTTAACTGATTTTTATAGGATGTCAAGTTATAAAATTAAAGGGATAATAAAATTGAAAAACGTTTTTAAATAATTAAATAACATTAAAATGTTTATTATTTCCGATAATAATGAATATACCTGGAAATTTGTACTCTACGAGTTGGACGTTCATTAAAAAACAACTCTTTAAATGTTTTTATTATCTAATATTTTTCATCCATGTATATTTTTTTTAAAAAAATTAATGTTTTATATATATGTGAAATATATAAAAAAATATTTCTATTTCAAAATTAATATAGTATCATCGGTTATCAATAAGAATTATTTTTCAGTGTTTTATATGAAATGTTCTAACCAAAAATTCAAAACAAATATTCTATTTTTATGTATATGGTGACAACTACATTTTTGAAGCAGTAAAAATTATATTACAGTTGGAATCAATTATATTCAATCTCGATTTGTTTAATGGGAAAAAATATTTCCTTTTTATAAATATTTGGTTATTAAAATGATTTTTTAAATAAAAAAATAGATACATTAGATAGTTTTCCATACTAGGTTAAAAACGTTTTTCTTGATGTTATGATGCAATGTTGCATGAATGAAATAAATTATAAACTATATTATCCGTAGAAATTATTTATGTTATGGGTATTCCATGATATCTAGGTGTGATAATGATATTGATTATTCAATGGGTGTGCCATGATAGAACATCAATGCGTAATGTAATGATTATGTGCTCTGGGGAATTATATTGGAAGATTGACCATATGTTTTTACACTTTATAAGGTTTATTATATGGTTTATATATGGGATTAATGCTTATTATTTCCCAAGGCACAAAATCACATTTATAATAATTTTAATGGGTTTTCATCGAAATAATTTTATTCAATTGTTACGAAAAATTATAGTTTTCAAAATAATGTTGATCCTATTTATCGTTAAATTTTTTATGATAGTATTTATCATGGTGTTTCATTATTTTAATGTAATAACTTATTTTTCATTTTTATCTCCCATACACTATATTTTGGGTCCATACCAATTTTTTTAAAATCAATGTTTCTATGGATGGGTAAGAGAAAATATGAATACAAGTTGAATGTTTGGAATCTTTTCCATGAAAATAAATTATGATTTGTTTTGAAAGCATTATATTATAGGAAAAATGTATACTAATTAGATTTTTATACTTATTAAAAAAATTATGTATGAGTTATGACCTAGTTATAAAAAATAATATCCATAAAAGATCCAAAAATGTTAGATACCGAATGATTAATAAAATACTAATGATTATGTAATGTATTTATCTTGGTCCCTGTTGTTTATATCATAGTTAAATTTAAATAACATTGGTGGATAAGATGAAATATGTAAACACCCTATGATATTTTAATTTAGGTTTTCAAAGAATTTGAAAATTAATTTGAAAATTCATCGAAACAATGTTTTTTCAAAATTATTTTTTAAAGTGGAAATATTAAAATTCTCAAAATAATGCATTAGGTGGAAAATAATCTTCCCAATCAGCATCTCAAAATTGATGGAATTGAATTTTAGTTATTTTTGGCATTGATGGACTTGTTGATTTGGGATATAAATTTTGTTGGAATCCTTGTTATAGAGAAACTATATATTTTAGAGAGAAACATATTGATAGTTGATAATTTCATGAGACAACAAAAAGTGGATTCAATTTGATCCTAAAATATCATGTTATCATAAAAATGTATAAATGAACTGTAAGTGATTTTTTATGTCATGGGATTTGAAAAAAGAAAAAAGAAAAATATTTTCATTAATATTTTTGAGGGTGTAGCCGATGGATTCTGCTCATTGTTTATGAATAAAAAAGATTATTCTGATTAGGATTCCACTGAATGTGACACATTTATGAATTTTATCCTTAACAAATATTTCCTTATTTTTTTTCACTAAATGATGTGGAAAAATTTTATTGAATTTGTGAAAAAGGATAATGATTTTGTAACACAAATTTTTTTGAAATTTAAATGATCGGTTAGATATGTACCATATTAGTTAAATTAAAATTATATTAAAATTTATATATTTTACTATATGTTGAATCATTGACTATAAATATATTGGGTACCTCTAGAATTTAAAATCTATACGAAAATTAATTTTTATGCTGATAAAGATGAGACTGAGTATTCAAAATATTATATACCGTGTGATGACCAATGTATGAAGTCATCGGGATGGTTGGTGATTGGGTAACATCCATTAAATAAATTTAGAAGTAACAAAATAAATTTCATATCCTGTGATTAGTGTGGAAAAACCCACCATAGAGAATTTGTTAATAAATCTTGGAATTGTTCCTACTATGAAAATATTGTCCATATGGACCATTATTTCATGGAAAGCAATCCCAACTTATCTATGAGTTGTTCAACAAATACTCATCTATATTAGAAATAAAGACTCATGATAAAATAATTTTATACTATCAAAACTGTTGTTGGAATATCTAGTGAAGAGGTGAGAAGTATTTTCCTTATTTATTCAAATTCATTTAATGATCTATTTTATTGTAGGACTTCTAATAGTTTAATTTATTAATTTTTTTTGGTATCACAATGTTGAAATAAGATAGATATTTTGGTGGAAAATCATAGTGTAAATATTAATAAAACATTGATTTATTAGAATAATAAAAATTTTAAAGTGTTATGGTGTAAACTAATTTGTTCTAAACATTTATATTAGAGTTTGAAATCATTTTTTTATATATTTGATTTCATTTTACCATTCTATTTTATAAATCATTAGAAATAATTTTTTATTTATCTATTTAATACATTCTATAATTTTCCATGATTTAGTGAAATTGAATTGAGATTATAAGTAATGTTACCTACCTCACATTATTCAAAAGAAATAAACTATTCTGATTAGTGAAGTCATGATAATGAATGAGTTTTGTAATTTTTTTAATAATGACTCTCCTAAGATAATAATCAATTAAGAGGATGGTATTACTAATTAATTAGTGACATATGATATGCCTATTTCAAAAACCCATCATTGAATAAATCATGTAAAACATTTAAAATTCAAAAATTAGTTTCATTATTTTCTATATAAAGGTTTTATTCGATCTATATCTTAACATTGGGATATTAAATATTTTAATTTAAAATGAAATATTCTTTAATGAGGCTTTTCATTGATTTTAAATAATTTAATTACATCATAGTAAATAAAAAATATAATTTTCCTCATATAATTTTTTTTTTCAATATATCTAGTAGATAAAATATTTCTAAATTATTTATATCATGTTGGGGTATCATTAGTTTAAAGTGATTCAAACTAGAATTATTATGAATGTTTTTCAAAATATATATGTGTATTATATGTTTGTTACTGTGACCTTTCAGTTGTCTAATACACTCGATGTATTTCAGTTCTTTTTAAAAATCATTTTCTTGAATTTTTATTTATATTTGTGGTTGTGATTATTCCTAATGTTTTTTATATTATAACATTTAAAAATAATATTAAAGAAAACTACATATTACTTTTCATTCTATAAAATAAATTAAACTATCTTGAAAATTCTTTTACGGTAAATTTGGGTTGAATAAATTTATTTAATTCCGTATGATGTTTCTAAATATAGAATAACTATTGAACCTAATAAAATAAAAGTTTTCTATGATTTATTAGGAAAAATAAATGTTACATAGAATTTTAGTTTTTCCATTTACTCCGTAACTAAAGATGATTTATTAAAAACCATTATTAGTTTTATATCCCATTGATTAAGTTAACTCAAAAAGGAGTTAAATTAATATGTATAATAAAATGTGATGATTGTTTCTAAGAACTAAAATGATAATTCGCGAATGATACAATATATTACTATACCTCTAGATGTAGGGAATAATCCATCTGCAATGATGATTCATTGAAGAACATGGTTGTGTCCAAATATATAAATGGTAGTGTAATTGCTAATGATTTACAGAAATGAATGCATCATGAGTTAAATTATCAAATGAATTATCTATAATTAAATTCTATTGTATTTTATTTTTAAATTTAGACACATATTTTATTTATATCAATTTGAGAGATATATTCTAAAATTATATTAATGGGTATTTTTAAATTGAGAGACATAATCCTGAGCTAGAGAATATTGATTGAATAGATAAATGATTATGACATCATTATTCATTTATGTCATTGAAAAATAAACAAAGTTTCAGGATCTTTATATAAAAATAAAGTTTCACTAATAATGTTACCTTAGGATCATGAAACATTAGTAATTGATTTGATGAATTTTTTCACTGAATTTGTAGATTCAATAACATACTAAATTTTGATTCATGTCTCAATAAAATCATTTTTTCAGCAATAATTAACAAAGATCTTAAGGAAGATCATTTTTTACAAAATGGTTGTAAAATTCTTCAAGAAGAGTAATATTACGATCTTTAATTTTAGAAAATATTGTGTTTTATGATTAGGAAAAGTTTATTCATGCCTTGTGATCATCTTGTGAAGAAATAATTATTGACTAAATATATTTATTCCCCAATTTCAATTCACCCTAAAAGTACTTCGATATATATAGACGTTTTTTTGGTATGTCTGGTGGGTTGAAATGAACAAAAAATATTCTTTATATTTCTATAAAATTATTGAACTCTCAATTTCTTAATGTATAATAATAACTATTAATGTGATCGATTCATACATATCTTGAGGGAGAGGGGAGATGGTAAAATTTATCCATTAGTTTCAGCGTGGGATTGAAAATGACATCACTTTTTTACTATGTTACATTTCTATCATTAATTGATTAATACAATCATGAAAGTTACTTCTCATTCAATATTCTTTTTTATTTTGATCAACATTATCAATTATTCTCACTGTGATAGTGTGGTTACATAGTGTTCCTATCACTATTGTATCTTAATCTAATCCTAGATTATTTAAAAAAATTTAAATATACTTTATAATTATTTGGTTATTAAATTGAATTCATATAGAAATTTTCATCATTAATGTGATGGACGGTATGAGAAACCAATTGAGAAATTGGGATAAATTATTCAGTATTGTTCAATTGTTTTCATGGTATTGTTGTATTATCCTCTTTGTTTAGTTGAATTATCATATAATAATTTTTTTCTTTGAAGTTTAAAGATGGATCAAGTTGTATAATTTTATCAAAATTTTACTAGGAATAAATATTTTTTTGATTGTTTAGATGAAAGGAAATAAGTAATAATATATTTCAGAGAGGAATTTGATTATATGGTGAATATTATTAAGAAATATATGAAGATGCTTTATAATTATATTAAATATTATAGTTAAAAATAATGGAAATATATTTCTTATGAGGATTTATATCATGTTTCTCATAAATAATATCCATAGAAATGGGTTATGGATTTTTGTAATAAGGGGTGGTAAATTACAAGGATCATTAGATCGTTTGAAATCACAGATAATTATGGATTAGTTTTATACCAATATTCATTTCCTCTTGATTTATCTATGCAACAAAATAGATTTCATGTTTTTATGTTAATGAAATATGTTACAGATTCATCACATGTTTTGATGGATGAAATAATTCCTTTTAATGAGAATAAATATTATAAGAAAAATAAATTCTAAGATATTCACCATAGAGATAATGTATTTCTGAATAATTTGATTCGCAAGGTTATTATTTTATAGAAATCCCATATTGTAGAAGAAGCAACCTGGGAATCTAAAAATTATATAAGGGGAAGATATTTCCCCTTATTTAAAAAGGGAATTAAATTGTTAGGATAATATTTATATAAGGGTTTATAATACAATATATAATTTAATTATAGAATAAATCCATATCATATTTATTAGTTTTTATGAATTACATATTTATATTAATTATAAAAATATTGAACAACATTTCAACAAAACAAATAGTTTCAATTAAACCCTAGTATGATGTGTTTGTATTAAAATTATTAATTTATCAAATATAGATTTTTTATTTTCAATGAATAATTACATTTTTTATATTATAACACAAAATAAATCTTACGGTGCAATTACATAATTTTTCATAAAGTATTGATTTTTCTACTAATAGGGAAAAATAATAATTTTTTAAAACTATAATTTATATTCAATAAATAGAAAAATTAATTTCCCATTATGAATTTAATTTTACTTCACATAAAATGTGTTTTATTTAGTTACATTTATAAAAATTAATTATATTTAAATCTTATTTATATTGTGTTATTATATAATTTTATTTTTTGGGTGAAAAACAAATTTTCCTGAAAGAAGTTTTAATGTGCATATTGTTTCCAATTTTCATTAATTCAAATTATTCATATTGAATAATTATTTAAATTAAATATATAGATATTATATTAATAATTATGAACATAAATTCATCTAATGGCCATTAATTTTCATTCAGTAAATTTAAAATGTTTCTATGATTGGAAATTATTTTTTTGAAATACTACCTTCTCATTATTTCAAGAGGCTCAATATTAAATTAAATTATAAATCTTCAATTAAATATATTCTGGACATTGGATTCCATGTTTTGAGTTATAATTTTTTAAATTATATAATAGGGTAAACATACGTTTTGTTCATAATGAATCGTTAACACAATAAATATATATTAACATGGTTAAGGATAAAATGGGTTTACCGTGGTGATAATTAAATTATAAGGGTTTGAATGACTTTTATAATCATCTAAATTCTATTGGATTTCATATTTATATCAAATATCATCTTTAACTCAAAAATTTTTAAGGACACGACCTAAAACATTACTTAATCTTGAGTTAAATCAAGAATTCACAATGAGGATCTTTTCAGGTTTAGCGTTTTAAAGAATTTGGACATAACTATTACGTTAAATTAAAAAACATACAAATTAGACACTTTTACATACCTTTTTTTATAAAATAAAGACTCCTAAAAACATTTCACCTTCCATTTGTTAGATATAAACACTTTTCCTTGATCCCATCCTGGACCCTATTCATCATTGAGTCTGGTGAAAAACATTTCCAAACTTGGGATGAGAATAAAAAACTCAGTAAGGCTTATAAAATAATGAAATAAAACATTATCCTATAAATAAATACAAATCAATGAAACCATACTTTTCAACCATGATAAACCTCATGAAATAATAAGATTTCTGAGTAGCGCAAGGAAATCATAAATCATAATAGTAACTTATGGAATTCATAACATACATACATTGTTTCTTTGACAACAACGTTGGGAGGTACTTTTGGAATACCCATCACATTATATAACCTATATATCTTAATATAAACATCAACGTTTACCTCAATCACGTTACCCAATGCATTGGAGGGATATCTTGGAATCACCTACCCTAGGATTATCACAGAACCACCGTATATGAAAATAATGCCCAATAACCATATCATATTCATAACACATACAACTAGCATAAAAGAAATATAAAATTTTCACATTGCAATCACAATAGATCATATCAAGATATTGACATAATAATGCTTCATCAAACCATTTGCAAAACCATTTAAAACATTTAATAAAGAGATTTTTTAATCAAAGTGTCATATACCATTTTAACTCTTTTAATGTTGTTTACATTTTAAAACATTAATGTCAATATAAAAAAATCCTAAAAAATTTTTTGATAACATGTACATTAATGAGAAATATTTATAAGATCAAATCATTACAATTATATTTTAATTATGGAGTTCTTAACAAAATGAGGGATGCTTGAATATAAATATTTGTGGAATAAAATTTAATAAAAAATTATAATATTATGGGAATAATTTCATTCATTATATAATATTCTAAAGGATAGTGTATACATCATATAAATGTGAATTTTTTGATGATAACAATGAAGTCTAAGTGGAATTAAAATTCAGACGAAATTCCTTATAAAGACTGTATCCACAAATTAAGGATAATTAAATTATATAATTATGTGTGAAAAATACAAATATACTCTATATTATTGGATATTAGGTGTAAAAAAATCATAGGCCATTCAAAAACATTAATTTAATGATATAATAAATAATTATAAGTTTTAACCAATGAATTGAAATTCGGTTTAAATGGACCCTTATAAAAATTTGCCAGCCTAACGACATCACTTTAAAATTCTGAAAATGAGTTGATGAGAGATAAAATGTTATCTCATCACTTGGAAATACAATTTACAGTAATTAATATATATTTGAACATATTATAACATTAGAAAAATTAAATTAAATTGCATTACATAAAATAAGTCTTTGAATAAAATAGACTGTCGAAAGGTTCCCTTACCGATTTGGTAACATACAAAACATAAACCCAATGAATGAAGGATCATAAAATGAAGATAAAAATAACCATAAGGTTGATTATATTAAACAAATAATACAATCAAGGTCAGTAAATACACCACATAATATGAAATTGTGGAAAATATAGCATGAATCTCACGGGACTAAAAAGTGAGATGAAAACCCCTTACCACGTTGTAATGAATCACGTAGTGTGAAAAAAAGATAATTACCAAAAAATTATTCATATAATTACATGAATATAAATATAATAATGATAATATATATCATATTGATGTACAAAATAAACCACATGAAATATATAAGTGTTCAACAATGGAAATCTCACAAAATTAAAAGTGAGATAAGAAAACCCTTACATCACGTAAAACTTGTCTTGTCTGTTCCTTGTTCTTCCTGAATAATAATCATAAGAAAATTTAAAATTCAATAAGAAAATTTTTCATGTTTATTATTCCATTTATATAACTTATTAACATTCTACAACAATTGGTTAATTTTTTGAGTTCATATCAGACATTTTGTCGATGTTCGAAACATTTCTCAAAAATGACCTTGATATAAATACAAATTGTAAATTTGGATAAAATTACACAATATAACAAATGATATTCATTATTTAGATATCATATATATCATATATATCTTGTGTATATGTATTTACAATATTCCATATCATTTGAAGTTAATAAATGAAACACACCATTCATGGAGACGGTAAGATGTAAGTACGCATGAACGCTACAATCATTTCTATTTTTTTAATTGGATGAAAACTTAATAATAAATAGATATATTATAATTAAATTATAATTAAATATGATATATATGTATCATAATTTCATAAAATTGTCTTTTATATGTTCCGTGTATGTCATTAACGAATCATATCACTTTGAGGGGGCGGTAGACCGCACTTCCTGAAATGAAATTATCGTGATTACACATATTGGAATGAATAAAGGCATGTTTGTAAATAAAAAACACAAAAGAATAGGTAAAAAATTAACATAATTTATATCATTTATAAATATAGTTCCATCATAATGGCGACCATGAGAGAGGCTTGGAGATATTTGAACAATCATTATTTCCTGAGGTAGTAGTTAATCGACCAGAAAAAATAGTATGTTCGTATGCATTAAATGGAGGTGTGTGGAAGTGTAGATCGAATCCGTCACATAAAAACAACCTATAATATTTAAGATACAGGTTTTGTTATAATATAAATGAAAAAATAATATTTTGGTTGTTCGGGAAGTAAAATAATAGAAAAAAACTTAAGAGAAGACATCACCTTAAAATCGGGTAACTCCATTTGCTTTGAACCAAAATGATTTTGTGAAGTGCCTTCTGCCTAAGATATGGCTACCATATGGAATATATGGTTTTAGTGAGATATATTGGGATGATTTTGGATGAGATAAATGGATTGAGATGTGTGTGTAATAGGGTAGTGGTGATTTATTTTTATAAGGGTGAGGAGGGTCTCTTTCGGAATGTATGAAAATATCATTTTATTATATAATGATTTTTAGTTTTTAAAGGTAAAAAACTCAATAAAGACTAATATAAGATTACTCATGTTTGAAAAAAAATCATCCAATAAGAATTGGACATGTATTGGATATTGTTTTAATTTTAATAGACATATTTATTTAAATCATTCATTATTGTGGTAAACACTGCATCATAATTGTGTCATTAATATTTTTATTTATGAAATATCTAAAAATTATAATGAAATTACCATGATTTAGTAAATCCCATTATATTTCCAATGAATATTTATAGTTGAATAGATAACTTATATATTTTCATGTAAAATATTATTTACAAAAATATATTTGTTTATGTCATTTTTGTATTTTCGTTAAATTAATTAATATAAAGTGTCATTGTCACTTTTAAGTGGCTCCATGGGGTTGAAGAATCTGACCAATGATTCAAATGGTTAGAAATGTTTCATCCAATAGTATTAGGAAACTTTTTTGGGAAAATTTAATATTATTTTATTATTATTTTTTTCTCTTATTTACCCGTCATACCCTTTAATCATGGAAAATAAAATATTTACTGAAAAAATTGTTCATAATGTCTAAAAAAATTAACAATTTCTACAATATAGACCTATTGATTCCAAATTTTGAATCTATTTTTCAATATTAAAAATAGATAATTTGTTGAAATTAATTTAAAATTAATGCCTATTGTCAAAACAAAAAGCGTTTTTTAGGAAATAATAACTATCACAAGAATGCCAATTTTTTATGTCCGATTTATATTTTAAATTACATCTAATGACCAAAATTGGATTAAACGGTAAAAATAAAATCTAATTAAACTTTAAAACCATTAATAAATATAATCTAACCATTTAAATATATTATATTAAAAGATAGTTTTGAATTAAAATACAGTGCTTTTCACGATTCATTTAAAATGGACTTTATCAGAAAAAAAACTAAAAATTCAGCCAAATTAAATTTTTTATGTCGTGGTTCTAAAGATAAATATTATTTTTTCAAATAGAAAATATATAAGTAAAAAACTAGATTTAAAATGGGTTCTCAATAAAAAATATTAAAATGACCTTTTATATAATATTAGAGTATTTATGCTTAAAATTGGATTATTTCATATTTTAAGCATCTAAAATTTATTGGATAAATGTAAAAACATTTAAAAAGCAATTATAATAATAATTTAGTTAGTTATGTTCATTCCTACTATTACAATGGCTAGGCGTTAACTACCATTTAAAATAATAATAATATATTATTATTTTTCAATATAACTCAACGTTGTGTGCAACATAAAATTTCAATGAGATCTTTTGTTGTATATTGGGTACACCATCAAACATATCATCCCTTTAATGTCGAATTTATAGTTAATTAAAAAATATTAATAAATATGAAAATTCCATATACTTAATTTACATTGGATGTTACATGAATGGTCTATATTGTAGCTTTTTTTCGGTGAAAACCCCTCATTATCAATTTTACTTCACTATACATCAATGCGTGTATTCTCCAACTCATATAAATGGTTATCCCCAATCCTCTGATATTAAAAAATTTAATGAATTTTTTTAATATTATTTTTAATGTACTATTTTAGAATATTTTATGGATTACATTTGGATATATCCATGAAGATTGAGTATGATTTTGGGGCCTCCTATGTATGGATATAAGTGTTGAAATATATTAAATATATTATATTAATGTTCATGTAGTTTAATGAAAAAAGAAAAATAACAGATAAATGGGATACCGGGTCTAACATATTTGTTTTTTATTGATTTTAGTTCATGGTTTTTACCTTATGTGTGACATCACTTGGGAACGTGTTAGGAATTCGAGTTTAGTAGTAGTCAGGGGAGAATGTTTAAAATAAAATAATTAAATGCACTGATTTATTTAATTTAAAACCCAGCCAAATAAAAATTATATTAGTATAAAACTATAGGAAAATCCCAAGGATATACACATAACCTTGGATATATAGAGGAGCAGTTAGAGGAGCATCCATGGGAAGAAAAAAATTTGACAATGGTTCGACGATATGTTTGAAATGGAGATCATGTATCTCACCACCAACCACAACACAATACACTTTCTTCACCTATGATCACTCCCAATCGAAGTAGGTTTTTTTCATTTTTCATCGTTTTATTATTCCTTCAATGAAATCAAATTAATAAAGAAGATGATTGATTCTATAATCATGTGTATTATGGTGATGGGTTAGGTTTATCTGGGAATTTGGGATTTATTTTTGATTGTTTAATTAATCTATTCATTAATCATTATATCCGAATTAAGTTGATGGGAAAAACATTTCAAATATTTAATCCCCATGTTTTGGGATTTTATTTTAATTATATTTCATCATTCTGCATGGGATGATATGTTGGCACGTGGTTTGAAAAATATTGGATATTCAATCATTTCATACTCATTTCTTGGAAAAGATGAATGTAATTGATGATCTACATTTTTATCATTCTAAATATCAAGATAAAACATAAAATATGATGAATATATTCCAGATCAAAGGGGTTCTATGTGTGGATGTTTGGCGTTTTGAGAGAAAGTATGGTCAGGATGATTCTCAAATAAAAAGGGAAACCAGAAATTGCATCTCTGGATAATGGGACACATATCACTTAGATTTGAGATCCATAAGAGTTATTTGTGTTGGATTTGGTAGTCTTATGGAAGGAATTTGGAAGGACATGATTTTTTTTAAAACATAGATTTTCATCACATGTAATCAAGGATTACATGGTATGTGTGAACGCTTTTGTATCACTAAAGATTCTGTGAGAAGTTAACTATCACATGATGTGCGACCCCAGTCACACAGTGTGTAACCATTTATTGGTTCATGTTTGTGTACAGGGGGATGTACATTGGTATGTTCATGGAAACATAAATCTAAACTAGGACCTGGCTTGCCCGACATTTATGCTTTTAGGATTAAATTGGCTTAGAAACATCATTCTAACTGACATAGACATGGACATGGGCATAGTCCATGAAACATGGGAAAAACTTGTCTTGATGGGACACACCATGTACTTACAATATATATTTTATTCGCTTTTAAAAGAGACATGACACAATTTTCATCATAATCATGGAAAAATATTCCTTTTAGATAATTCCTCAAATATATTTTATATAGGTCTGTATGGAATCTTCTCATACAATTAGGATCTTGATATCTTATATGGGACATCAGGGATAGAGTTTCTCAAATCCTTCTAGGAGGACAAAGTGATATAATATATCATCATCCTTCCCAAGTTCAATATGTTTGTATTTTCAGGACCAATACATTTCTGTCACTAATATTCAATATAGATGGTAATCTATATTGAGTTGTTTGTATACCCTAATATGTTGGGTGAAATCCTCATCTATGTATTATTAAATTAAAAATTCAACTATATCATTCCTATGAAGAGACTAGGTCTGTTGTTAATCTCTAAAAAACACCATCAGTGATAGCAGAATCATAAAGGATATTATATCAGATGATTTTTGAGTGGAACATTCAAATATGATCTCTAGAATAGCATTACGATTTTGAATTTTAACTCATAATATGTGTATTTTGTGAGTATATTAGGATAATCTGGTAATATGTTCTATCGAAATATACCTATCTGGGGATGACTATTATACTTCTTGTTATATGAAGAAAAATTTTAGGGAGTACTAATAGGTATTTTATTACTCACACATGCATGTTATTTTCCCACATGTGTCCTTCTATATGTAGATGAACGATATTTTGGAAAATTCCAAGAGGTAGCATGACTAGACAACATATAGTGTACCTGACTTCCCCATGTGTATTTTGACAGTTAACTTAATAGTTTTCCCCTAATATATATTCTGGATGGATGTTTTTTTCATAATAAGGTTGGTTGGTGTGTATTTGGACCTTTTTTCATTACTTGTTGTCACACTATGATAGTGGGATTTATATTTAAGATGTTATAGTTTATCAGTTAATTTTAATTTTATAATTTTAATTCCCAGCAGTGTGTGTGTGTGTGTCTGTGTTAAGGTTTTGTGGGATATGGCCTCCCATTTGAGCGATATTCTTACATAGTAATAGTTTCGATCACCTAGACTGTTGGAGGAAGTCCTTGAGTGGTAACGGTTCGATCCCCATTAGGATGAGTCATGGAAGAGTGTTATCAGATTAGTTAGTTCTAAATTATGACTTGAATCTATAAGATTTGTTTTGGGGAAAAAAATTTTGTTTTTCAACTTAATCATTAAGGACTGGGACTCTAGTTTTGGTGTAGTGACTGATGTATCCATCAACATGGAATCTGGTCACCTACCATTCGACTCAGTACATATAAACAATAGTTGCATGGAAATCCCCGGAAAATGCATAATAATGAAATGGGTTGTGGTTTACATGTCCCTCTTGAGTATGAACTCAATAAATTTTCATGACCATATACATATTGTCTAATTTAAGAAACCTTAATAATGTATTCTTGCTAGGATTCGGCATCAAGATCAATTGGATGATCACATAAGAGATGATGAATTTTAAAAGGGACCATCATATGAGCTGTAACCTGAAGTTAGTGTACTAGTTATACCACTAACTATTTAGAATAATATTGTACCTACAATACCAGCAGATGAGTGTCACATGACTAGTACGCTTCATAGGTTTTAGTGATAGTGGTCACTCAGGTCTTATGTCCATCCTGACACACATGTATCTGAAGAATATCTTGAGGTAGTGATGTGATTTTACCATCTACTAAAAACACATGTAAACCTGATTGCGTTACTAGTATTCAATTTTATGCTTTAGTTTAAAGTGAGATACTGAGATTTAGTAACCATGTCGTACAATGAGGAAACTCTTGCATAGTCAGCGTTCGAGCTTCCTTTAAGAGATGATTTATACATAGCTATGATGTGGGATGTGAACCTCCATGATCGTCTACTACTTTTTTGGGAAGTACAATAGTGGATACACATTCATAGAGGTTCACAAACCTCTCCAGGTACACAATAGAAATGTCCAATGGTCGTTATTATAGTCTCGGTACGTCGAGTGAGGACAAGGTGGTACATCCAATACAAAATTATATATCTATAAATTACTATATATTCTACGTTTTAAGATAAATCATTGGTGTTATTGCGTTATTTTCTATGAAGAAATTGATAATGCTTGATAGTAATGGGAAAACTAGAGAACAGACTTCAACAGTTGAGAGACAACATTAGTCTTAGGTACTTGGTATTGAATGTAATATTTTGACAAAATCTAGTGAAATAGGTTCTTCATTTCATGGATCAAGGATTGGTCTATTTATCCCATGAATAGGCAGTTATTCCCTATCAATGGAATGGTAAATCCTGCAAGGAATTATCAGACCCACCTTATGGAAGACTGAGCGACAAGGGATGTTTTTCCTTTGCAAATGTTGTGGTAGGAGAATATTGGTCCATTTAGAGGGGGATATGGAAGATAATATGGGATAGTAGGTGGATGTGGTAGTCATTTGACTTGTTACCAACACCTTCCTGAGGTGGTCTATTCTAGGCTCGCGGAGCTAGAGGGATGGAGCATGGTTTGTTGCAGGTGGTCGAGCCATATGGTCTAGAATATCTATATATGAAACTAGGCATGATCAATATATTTGATACCTTATACATAGTTTTTATAGACACTTTTTCTAGTAATTCTTTTATTTCCACAAATACGGTTTGAGACATAGTGATTCTAGTTGTTCCTTTTGATCAAGCCTTATGATGGGAGAATCCTACTAGAGATGACGTGGGGATTACACACTTATACTAACATTGTGGACTAAATCATGGAGATGTGGAATATTATTAGGATACATTCTTGGAATCTATGAGGTCTTATAATTTCATTTTTAGAATGTGTTGTTTAACTGTAGTTTATTCCCAGATATACTATTTCAAGAATATGATGTGGTGTGTTTCTAATAACGATACTAGTGATTCCATTTTAGGAGAAAAGGAAACATAGGTGTACATGATGGACTCATTTATATGATGGTGAAATCAATTACTCCTTAGTTGAATAGTGTAACCATTGATAGAGAGGATTGTATGTGATTTTAGTTCATTGTATTGTTGGTTGTGTATGAGGACTTATTTCCTAAGGAAGTTATATTCTTACTTCTATATAGAGAGATAGTGTTTTGTGTTGATCTATATCCTGGGAAAACCCAAATATATACACCATAAAATCAAATGGCTCCCATAGATAATCGTGAGATAATGTTTCAACCATATGTCTTAAATATGAAGGAATTTTTTAATCTTAGTGTTTCGCCTTGGGTTTCCCATATCTTTTTTTATAACGGAGAAGGGATATTGAGGTTGTATGTGTATTAAAATCACGTAAAATAGTTGATCGTAAAGAAGACATTTCTATTATAGTTGATGAATGACCTATTTGATCAGTTGACAGGGGAAATATTTTACATGATGTTTGAACACATATCAAGTTATCACAAGTTTCATGTAAAGAATGATGGTATAACGAATAATGAATCCAAATTATGTTATGGATTCTATGTGCACTTAGTGGTGACCATTGGTATGAAAAACACCATATTTGTGTTCATGGGACTCATGAACTAGATCTTCATGTTCTTTTTAAACTAATTCATGTTAGACATTATCGATTATATCATAGTGTATTCCACAATAGAGGAGGATCAAAAGAAACAATTGGGGATATTTTTTGATGCACGTAGATAGAATCATCATTATGGGAATATCGTGAAATTAAAATTATATATTTAGGTGGTAAAATTTATTGTACATTTTATCTCAAAATATTTTGTGCTAGTGGACCCATGATGTTTGAGGCAGTGTTAGATTTAGAGTCACCAAAAATCATGACTGGGGTGTAGATATAATTTTGGTTGGTATGATACTATCATAGATTCTGACATGAGTACTATAGGATATCAGCTCCACTGGTAGAATAGATTTGAAAGGGGAATCCTTTCATGTTGATAGATAGGTTCTGAAAATCTTTTAGGAGTCGAGATAGACATTGACGAGAGTTCCGGTATTGATATTTATAGAAGTGGGTGTTGAATATGTAGAGTTTTGTGATGCATTAGGAACTGGGTTTGGATATGCTCTGATGTAGAGGTAGTAGGTTAATTCCTATGTTTCACAACATTTTACACCACATGCCAAAAAATAAGTGACCTATGATATTGTGTTAGTAGTTGTTGTTTTTTCATTGATGACATGGAGACACTACCTGATGGGGGAGAAATTTATCAACTTTTATGACAACAATAATCCAACTTATATATTATCATATAATGCACATAATATGATATTGTATTGATTTTAGAGTTCTTCCAAGATTATGACTTTGATATAATATATACATTTGGTATGGGTAATGTCATAGCAGATTATCATAGTGGATGATATTGTTTATAGGTGACGATTGATGCATCGAGAATTTTTTCCACATTATAGTTATCCTTTTTTGTGGGGGAAACATAGCTTACGTATAGTTGATGGTTTCTACCCATCCACTTTTTTAGCAATTCAGGGATTCATAATATGGGGATACAAATTTTGTGACCTTAAGTACATAGAAATCCACTGGACATGATCCTGAAGGGTTTTTTGTAGGTATGTATCATTTAATTATATTTATAGGATACATGATAGTACTAATGATGTTGTTGTAGGTGTTTTTGAGAGGGTTTCCGACATATCCATTAGTGGCACATCTAGGTGTGTCAATGATGTACAAGGACCTCATAAACATGTTTTGGTATGAATATATGAATAATTGAGCTACAAATATGGTCTTTTATGAACATATTTTTCAGAATGTGAAAGGTGAGAACTAGGTTATAGTGGGTTTATATGAAGCCATTGTGATTCTAGAGTGGACGTGGGATGGGATATCCATAGAATTCAAGATTGGATTACCATCTATATCCATGGGTGACCATTTCATCTGGGTGATCATTTACCGAATCACCATGTTGGAAAACTCCCTAGCTATCTGAGTGGAGAATTTAGTAATGTTATTGGGATACCTATATATGAATGTTATATCAAAACTTCATGGGGAGCCCCCAATGATGATTTTAGAAAATGATGATTTATTCCCATCTTAGTTATGTAAATGATTTCTAGAGGCTTTTGACACATAGCTACAATTGGGAATTGATTGTCACCCTTAAAATGATTGCCATACTGAGTGGACCATGAAAAATATAGTGGATATTTTGTTATCTTGATTGTTGGACTATGGATGTATTTTCAAGGATCACCTATCATTGGTGAACTTTTCCTATAACAATAGTTTCCATTACACCGTCGTTATGGCACCATTCAAGGCCTTGTATGGGCGACACAACTGTTCACCGCTTTAATGTATTGACCCATGAGAGTCTGAACATAATGGACTAGGGTTTTTTACATCCAATATAGAATTGATAATGGTCAAACAAAAGTAGATGATGACTTCATGGAGCTATCATAAGTCCTTTGATGAACCAATGGTGGAGGAATTTTTTGTTTTATGAGGGATACCATGTATAACAATGGGTTTTAACATGAGGAGGATTATTGAGATATTTGTTTGTCCATTAACTAAATGAATTCATAATTTAGATCCCTCAAAATATAATATTGGAATTTTATTGATCATAAATTTAATCTAGTATGGTTTTAGGATTAATCATTAAAAGGTTGTAAGAAGAAGACATATCACTCCTAACGAAGGATTTTTTTTTCTTATTTCATAGTAATAAAACATTCCCATGAAATTATGTTATAATCACACTACTAAGTAACATATAATGATATGTTATTATCTTAATGATATAATAAAAATACATATCATCTTTCATTAATTGTTAATAGAAAACATCATTCATGTGTATGGTGGTGTGCCTCCTCATGAACGGTTGTAGTTTGTTTTTCATAATCACATATCATTTCATGAAATAATGATCTAATTAATGATTATATATTTTATAGTCATGAAATATTTATAAATATAAATATATATTAAATCATTTAATTTATTACCATTCCACTCACTGAAAAAGGATTACGTCATTTGTGTGTATGTTGTGGACTACTCCCTCCCTGATGTGATGTGATTAATTTCTCAACACCATATCACACAGATAATATATATATATATGAACATTTAAATAATTTTTATGTTATTTATTATATTATTATTTTTATTTAAATCTACCATGATACATACCATACTTCCATAATGATCATTGAAAATGGTTCTAATAATCATGTGTACATACATCACACCATCTTCATGATCATAATGTAGTTAATCTCTCATAACATTATTAGACTAGTAGTTGTAAATGTATAATTTATGTATAAAATTATTATTTATTTCATGATTATTTTTTTCGATATAATGCAATTGTGAAACCCTTGAATAGTTACAAACTATAGAACTCATATTTGACGTGTAAGATGATTATAATCACATATACCAAAGTTAAATTAATGATTATTTAAATTTTTGCAACAAGTTGAGTGAAAAAATTAATGTTATAATAAAATTAAAAAATATTACTAAATAATTAAATATTTATAAAAAGTTTTTTTGGATGATAATTTACATAAGAGACAAGTTTTACTCTACGGGTGGGGAATTTATTTAAACAAAACTACTTTTTATATTTAATTTTAATAACA
Organism: Viscum album; assembly: GCA_963277665.1. NCBI lineage: Eukaryota > Viridiplantae > Streptophyta > Magnoliopsida > Santalales > Viscaceae > Viscum > Viscum album. The sequence goes on from OY728141.1 coordinate 555,272,151, forward strand.
TTTTCAATAATTGATAATTTTTTAGAATTTTATTTTTATGTTTTATATGGATGTAAAATATTTAAAATGGAACTTTTATGTTACATTTTTTCACTATTTCCATGGTTATCAAAGGGAATAATTTTTAGTGATATATATATCATGTTTAAAAAAATTCAATGAATGATCTATTTTAACATATACATTGACATCTACATTCATGAAACTCTAAAAATTAAATGATGTTTTGATTCCATTATAACCAATCATGATTTATTAAATGTATAAATATAAACTTCTTATTTTTATGTTGGTATTTAAATATAACTTTTAGAAGAAAAGGTAATTTTCATATTTGAATGTGTATTTCATATAGTTTTATAAAAGTTTTCATGGGTTTTATGATGCTATGTCACAAGAATGAGATGGTTTATTTCCAAAATAATCATCAGAAATTATTTTTGTAATTTGTGAGAATTGATAGCCATGGGTGACCTTGATATATATTATTCATTGGGTTCACCAATATACCAATACAATGCATTATGAAAGGATTATTTTATCCGTGGAATTATATTTGATGTTGGCCATATGGTTTTTACAATTTGTATAGGTTATTATAAGGTGTATTTAAGTGATTGATGATGATGATTTCTCGTGGAATAAATATGAATTTTTCATTATTTTAAATGAGTTTTTATGGAAATATTTATTTTCAAATGATATCATAATTTATCATTTTAAAAAATTTGTTTATTAACGTTCTATATAAAAACTTATATTTTTAAGAGAATATTTTTCAAGGGTTTTAATGTTGTCACTAGAATAATTGATTTCAACTTTTTGTATTCCTTACATTAAATTTTCGGTCCATACCATATTTTTAAAATGTTTTTTTATAAATTATAAGGATGGATAATGGAAAATATGATTATAGATTGAACGTTGTGAATATATTCCTAATAAGAAAAAATTTTATATTTCAAATGTTTTATTTTATATAAAAAATTTATATGAATCATAAGATTAAAATTTGTAATATATGGTTTTGTATGCATTAGTAATGACCTATTTTTTCAAAACTCTAAACAAAATATGACTTTAATTTTAATAATATTAATTCATGACATAAAATATAAAATTATGTATTGTTTATTCCTTATTACTTTTTAGTTGGTATCAATGGTATGTTTAAATAACATTAAAGGCTAGGATGAAGAATTTAAATACTTATAAGTTATTTTAATTTATGTTTACAATGAAATAATATATTACAATGTTAATTAATATAATATATGTTTTTAGGCTTATTTACCATAATATCAATAGGTAAGTTGTATTCTGAATGTCGTGAGTGGATAATATTCTTACAAAACACCATCTCGAAATCTATCAAAATGAATCTTATATATTGTTTTTTTAGGGGAATCCCTATAAAATTTGGCTAAATTTTTTTTCGTATATATGTTTGAGATAAACTATATTTTCTAGAGAGAAACATGTTGATAGTTTATAATTTATTGAGACAAATCCATGTGGATTTCATTTGATATTCAAATGTTGTTGCAGATTAAGGATGTAATAATGAAATAGAAGAGATATTTGATGTCATGTGATGTTCAAACATACAAGAAGATTTTATTTATATTTATATTTTTTATGGAGGATCCAATATATTGTGGTCATTGGTTATGTATACAAATGAAATATATGTTCCTAATTCAATTAAATGGGGTACATTTATTAATATGTTCTTAAAAAAATATTTCGCAAATGATTATTGATAATGGATGGAGAAAATTTATTAAAATAAGTGATAAATGTAAATGAATATATACCCCCCTTTGAAGTGAATTTTAAATGATTTGTTCGGTATGTACCCGATTAAATTCGGTACCAAGTTTTAAAAATTGAATTAGTTTAATATAGGATGAAACCATGATTGTGATGTTATTTGGGTGATCCATAATTTAATTTATATATGAAACATAATTCATATGATGAAAATGATGAGAAAGAATTTTCAAATAATTATACACCACATGATGACCAAAACAAGAAGTCGTCATGATGATATGTGATTTGGTAATATCCCTTAATCAAATTTAAAATTAATAATATAACGATCCACTATTTTTATCAATATGGAATAAAATAGAATGTATTAAAACCGATGGATGTGTTCCTTATGTCAAAATATTTACCATGTAGATCGTCATTGCATTGAAAAAATTCCTAACTCTTCCATATGTATTTTAATAAAAATCAATCCATCTTCTAATTGTTTTTTATATAAGGAGTTGGTTCATTTTTCTAAAAAATCACAAATTTAGGCACATAGGGTGGAAATAATCAATATTAGAAATAGTATGCCATGGTAAAATCATTTTAAACAACCCAAATTGTTTCTGGGATGTCTAATGAAGAGTTGACACATATTTTTATTATTTATTTAATTTATTCAAATGATCTATTTGCTTTTGGGACATCTCATAGATTATATTATGGAGAATTTGATGGGTATATCATAAAACTAACAGAAGATAGTTATTTTAGTGAATAATCATGGTGGAAATATTAATTAAACAAGTATTTTTTGAAATATTATTTTTTTACTTGTGGTTTGTTGTTTTCTATTTTAGAAAACAACCCATTGTGGTGTTTGATATCATTTAGTATATGCACTATATTTGAGTTTATCATAATGAGATATACATCATAGCTAAGATGTTTTTATTCAACAATTTAATACCTTTAATAATATTATATGTTATGGAGAAATTGATTTGAGACTAAATAAAATGTTACATACCTCTTATTATTTGATATAAATAAACTATTTTTATTAGTGATGTCTTAGTATTGAATGAATTTTTTATTTTTGGCATTGTGATTATACTAAGGAAACTCTTGTTTAGAAGGTTGAAATTATAAATGAATTAGTGACATGTGATAATTTAATTTAAAAATCCCCTCATAGAATGAATCATGTATAACATTTAAAATTTAAAAAAAAATTACATATGATTTTCTAAAAATGAAACCTCATGGGTTAAATAATCATATTAATGATTTGGAGTTAAATGATATTGTATTTTATTTTCAAATTTGGTCACATAATTTATATTGTTTAATTTCAATGATATATTCAGAAAAAAGAAGGTTGAATTATATTTTTTATAATAAATACATATGCATGAGGTAGATTTAATGTATAGAAGAGATGAAGGATTATGATTTCTTGATTTATTACAATCCTATAAAAGAAAAAATGTGGTTGAATCTTTGATTCTGAAATAATGATACACTAACAATGATAAATTTGGATCAAGGCCCATTGGTAAATTATTGGATGATGTTTTTAATTGAATTTTTATATTAAATCATGCAATAAATTTTTTAGTTGTATGTTATATCAACTTTCATTGAAAAACGTTTTCATTTTCATAAGGAGGAACATGTTTTACATAACAGTTGAAAAATTGTTTAAGAGGGCTAATAATTTTAATTAGAAGGGAAAAAATAAGGTGATTTAGGATTAGGGACAGGTTATGTGTGCCTTATGATCCCCAGTTAAATTAATAAATATTGACAAAATATCTTAATTTCCCATTTTCATTCATTACAGATGCACTATGATGTATAAATACATTTGATAATACATCTTTCAGATGAATCAAAAAAAACATGTTGTTAAAATTACTATGAAATGATGACCATTCCGCTGGTTATGGTAGAATTCTAATTAATAAAGTTAATAATACATAAATTTATGGTGGGGGAGTGTATATGGTAATATATATCCTTCTATTTTATGGTGGTATAGCCATGGAAATCACAAGGTAGTAATGTTAATATTTTTTATTGATTGACTAAAAAAATTAAAATTAAATCCCTATTGGAAAATAAATTCCTGTGGTCAAATTTAAAAATTATATATTAATGTGATTTTCATGTTATATAGTTTTCCTCTCACAATATTATATTTCTATGACCCTAGGTTCTTTATAAATTATTGAATATACTTCAGAATTATTGGGATTTTTAATTATAGTTTTACTACTTTTCAACCTCAATTTGATAAACAATATGAGAAAAAAATCGAAAATTAGAAGACATTTATCATTAATTTTTCATTGGATTACCATGTATATTAATATTAAAATATTTATTCAGTATATTATTCTTATAATAACAATTTTCTTTCCAGTATAATGAAATCACCATTTGAGGAGTTATATAGAAAGCTATCTTGGACTCCTTATTTTTAGGATGATTTTTTATTAATGAAATTATTGGGACTAGATTTCATTGATTAATTATCTTTTAGTGTAATGTTAACGGATAATTATATGAGAATAGATTATAATTTGTAGTAATATTATACATAAAATGGGGAAAATATATTTCTTTTGAGGTAGGATATCAGGTTATTCATTAATTATAACCATTCATAAGTGTTATAGATTTTGGTAAATAGCTAAAGTTAATTAAATTTATCATTATATAATATGAAATCAAAGATACTTATAGATTTTTTTCATACCATGCATCATTTCCTCTTGGTTATCTCTAGCTACAAGGCATATTTCATGGTTTGATGTAAAATAAATATGTTACTGATTCTTCTTGGGTTTTGAGAAATAATGTAATTTAGTTTAATGGGAATAGATATGATGAGGAACAACCATTTAAAATTCATAAAAAAAATATATAATTTGTAACCTAATAATATGATTCACTTTTTTATGGTTTTATCGAACACCCATATTTTTTATTAAGTAACATTGTAATATGGAAATGCTATTTGGGGAAAATATTTCTCATTGTTTCATATAAAAATTAGTTTGTGAGGATAAATTCTATATATGTGTTTATAATCTTATAAATAATCTGATTATATAATAAATAATTATCATGTGAAATAATTTATATTTATTATAATGTTATATTCACATGAAAAATATTAAATGACATTCAAATAAAAAATAAAAAAGTTTTTTAAACCCTATTCTTATGTGTTTTTATATAGAATGTTAATTTATAAAATATAGAATTTATAGATCAAAATATTATTTGATAATTTTTAAATTATAATCTGGAATCAAAATTACGTTACAATTTTTAAATTTTTCGGAAAATAAGGATTTCTCGTGAATAGTGATAATACCAACTTTTGTAAAACTGTAATTAATTTTCAATAAAATATCAAATTTAAAAGTCCCATAATGGATTGTATTTTATTTTAAGTGAAATAAATATTATTTAGGTATATTTATCAAAATAGTTACATTTCAATCATATTTATTTTGTATTATGATTTAACATTATTCTTTGGGTGAAAATACAGATTTCTCTGAAAAAAATTTTCATGTGCTTTATGTTTTCTATTTTTTTAATCCATTAAAATAGTTATGATGAAATATTGACACAAAATATATAAATAATATCTAATAAAATATGAATGTAAATTCATATAATTAGTATTACTTTTCATTGAGTACATTTAAAATTATCTTATGATTAGAAAATAAATTTATTGAAATATTGACATCTCATTTCTTCCATAAGTATTATATTAAACAAAAAATTTACACTACTGTGAAATAAATATTGAAAAATGGATTATATATTTGTAATAAATTTTATTTTAATATATAATATGGATAAATTAATTTTTATACATAATAAATTATTATTATAGTAAACAAAATTTACCACGGTTAAGGTGAAAATTTGAATATCTTGGTGAAAAAATATAAATATAAAGTCTCAAACGAGTTATAAAATCTTATAAATTATATTTTTTTTCCATATCTTTATCCCATAAAATCTAATATTTTATAATGGTCTATTTTGTATCATTTTTTCAGTTGAAAAAGTCATGGTGTCACTTTTTTTCTCCAAATTTTCTAGTGTGTATTCTCCAAAACATATGAAATGTAATCCCTTATTCTCCAATCATATTGCATTTAATAAATTTTATCTAATGACTATGATTCTTAATTTTATCAATTTTAAATTTTATGTGGATTATATTTGTATCTTGACACAAATATGAGATGATATTCCATGAACTTCTATGTCTAGAATAAATTTTTGAAATATATTCAATATATTAAAACATAGTCCCTGACGTTTTCTAGAAAATTTGTAATTAAATAAGGAAGATGATAATATAAAAAATATGAGGAATTTTTTGTTTAGTTCAAGGGTTTTACAACTGGTGTGAACCCACCTAGTAACACCTCTGGTGTAACACCCAAAGATTTCACAATAAGTTATTTCTTATAGTAATTCAATAACATTCACTACACACAACACATAGTTCAATCGCACCACAACTTACCAAACTAGCTGTTCAACAGCAGTTGTGAATAGTATTAACTGAATTTTGAACATTATATAATCCATATAATTTTAGAATCCAAAATATGAGTTTTTTAGACATAATGTAAGCTGTAACTCATTTTTTTCAGATAAAAGAAGTATTTTTCAAAAAATAAATCCACTTTTACCACCTTTAAATGGTAAAGACTTGTTAAATACAATATGTAAAACATTTATATATTCAATTTGATTGAATAAACATATTATTTAGAATTGGTACAGAAGAATGTAGTTTCAATAAATTTTTTCTATTTTTCTGATAACCTTCATATTTGGGGGAATAGTGAAAAATATTATATATTAACTCAAAACAAATTTTTTAATCCAAATAATTTATAGTGTTAAATTATAAATTTTAAATGTTTTTAAGTATAAATAGTTTATATTTTACCATTTAATCCAATACGGGTCATTATAAGTAATTACACATTGAAATTGGACATAAACAAGTGACAATCAGTTGATTGTTATTATTTCTTAAAAATATTCCTTTTAGTTTTAACAACATGAGGTAATTTTAAATTAATAAATGAAACATATATGTTTTTAATTTGGTAAAATAAACTTTATTTTTTAATTAACAATATCGAAATTATCTTAGGGTGAATTTTTTGTATTTTTTTAACATTAAATTTTTTATGAATATTGAAAAACACTGAGTTATTGTATAAAACCAAAATTTTATTAAATAATTATTTATTTTATTTAAATTTATTTTTGATCAAAATAGATACATAATACATATATATTTTCAATGTAAATCATTGGAATCATTTTGTATTAAATATACTTAGAGAAAAAATTTATTGAACTTTTTACCGTCTTTTACCCACCTCCTAGAAGTATATTCAAATTTTCATAAAACATAATTTTATCACTTATGTGAATTTATTTTCAAGAATCCAAGAGACACGATTGATAACAGCAATTTTAATGTGTTTCAACAAGATAAAAATTATTTTTGATGAATAGTAACTTTTGACTTTTATTTACCACGGTTAAAATTAAATAGGAAAATTAAAGGAAAATGATATTATTGTTACCCTAACACATGTCCTAATATTATTGGATAAATTTAAATAGACGAAAAACAAAATTATGAATAAAATATGATCCTTTTTATCCACTTTGATTAGATTATGACATTTATTATTATTTAGTTTAAGGAAGAGTTAAAAGTGTAAAATTCAAGTTTTCGTAACTAAAACATTTTTAATATAGGGATATACAGATGATAAATTCGACTATAAATATTCATTAGAATTATAGAAATATTTACAACATAATTTTATTTTATTTATAATTTTTAGACATTAAAAAATTAAATTTATTTATGACACAATAAAGATGCAGTAATTACCTTCTTAATAAAAGATTAAAATAATTGATATTATAAATACCCAAATAAATGTAATTTGAGACTTCTGATTAATTAAACTAATTTTATTGGTTAATATAAAATGTGTGGGTTAATTAATTTTTTTTCATATATTCATGTTTTTTTATGTTAACAAAAAACTAATACCAAATAGTGTCAAAATAGACATAAATTATTTATAAAAAATATATTATATTATTAATTTATATAATGGTCCTAAAAATCTAAGGTGCATCAAAAAGACTTATATAATAATATATATGACATTAGTAAACCAATTGGTGTTCTATTGGAATTTTATAGTATGTATATTAACCATATAATATAAAAATACAACGAGACTTGGTAAATGTCAAACTATTTAACTAATAATTAAATCTAAAATTTATGGTTAATATGTTTACATAAACCTATCTAAACCGATTAGTTGAGATGTTTTCGGCCCATCCCCACCATATATTCTAAAGAAATTATTTTGGGGCCATTACAAGGTGAATATTATTTTATTAAAAATAATAATTTAATCTTTTCGTAAAGTGACCCTCACCTCTTTTATAAACAAAAAACTTCCCCTTATCTTAATTTCACACCTCCAAAGCCTTTTGGCTCATCCAAACACTTCCCCGACATCCTACCAACTTTCTTCCCTTTATCCTAGAGGCCTTCCTTTGGTATGAATTATAACCTATGTAGCCCTTTTGATCATATCAATATTGAGAACCCAAAGAAGAGGTAATTATTTTATCACCACTTTCATGTTTTTTTCTTCTTCCACTTCCTCTTTCCTTGTTGTTTCCATTTTAAAATAATAATTTCATTATATTCTATGTAATATGATGTTATAATAAATATTTTACAACTATATTCATTATTCTATCCATCCTATAAATGACAAAGTCACCATAGGTGCATATGTACGGATTACTGTCTCCACGTCGTGATGTGGTTTGTTATTCAAACACATCATTAGTTTGATGGGTATAATAATATGTATAACAGATATAAATAACAAATATAACATGTTAATTATTTTCTATATATTATATGACATCCAATTACATACAATTTCTCCATCAATATAATGATATTGTCGCGTGTGCGTACGTAAGGATTACCATCTCCACGACAGGATGAGATTCATATCCACGTTCACCATTCAATGATGATTATAAAATATATAGCTTTAATAAGTATGTAATATATGACATAATAATACTACTGTTGATATATATATATATGTACTTACATATATCTTATTCACTTACTTCAATTCAATACGATATGAAAACAGAAACAACGATTATGCATACGTACGATCAACCATCTCCATAGATTGTGTTTTCTATTTAATATATATGTCTATTATACATATTAATATTATAAATATAAATGATTTTATATATCCTGGAAGTATTTTAATCATTATCTATGTGATACAATCAATAAAACAAGTTAAAACTTTTACGATAAAGAATGTGATTATTACTCGAAATGTTAATTTAACATGGAAAGTATTATTAATTGGGTAGTATTCTGTCATATATGAATAATTTATCATATCATAAATATTGATATTATTCTAGATGAATTTAATAACATAATATGGTATTTATACAGGATGTTAAATGTACCCTCGACTAAAGGAATGCGTAAGGTAAGGGTGAATTACACAATCTCTTTATTATCCGAGGTGGTTTTTACGTAAGTATATAATATGAAATAATTATTATCCATTCCCATGTTTCATGAAATAGTTTTAAAATGGATTCTATTAATGGATTTTTTTTTTACAAAAAAATCATTTTAAATGTTTTAAATATTTATTCTTCTAAAGAATTCCCATTAATGTCCATTTTTTAAAAATGGTTTTTAAGGATTTATTTATATGGACATGAATGTTTTTAAAATGGTAATTAATTTCAAAAATTTCAAAGTGGTATGGGACACTTTGATTCAATAATGTCTTTAAATGTCTTGCATTCTAAATTGCGTGACTTTTAATTGTTTTCATGAAAAAGGGATATTTATCTCAAACATTTTTACAAATCATTTTCATCTATTTCAACATCCTTTTATAGATTTTAAACTTGTTTGAATTTGATTTATTATGAAACAAATGTTCCATATTGTATTGAATGTTTCTAATATGTTTGACTGTGCTTGTGTTATTTTTATACCATTCAAGTATTATGGATAATGTATTGACATTTACTATCATAGTTTTAATACCAATGTTTATGTTATGTTTAAACATTTTTTTATGAGGAATGCATTGGACTTAGTAAGTGATAGGTCGAGCTCGCTATAGATCATCAATGCATTAGTAGGTATAATGAGAAACTAGTTTCTTAGCCCAATGACTTGACAATATGTTATTTTCAGTCTTGGCACAAGGCCTTGACTACATGGTTATGATTTCTGGCATTATGCATTTCTTTATTATGAAATTGGCTAAAGATATTACATGTGATTATTCAACTAGTAGAATATCCATGTGAATATGTAAATAATATTTTTTGATTTATCATTGCCATATTATACCGATGTTTATGTTTAATAGGCTTTTGATTTACTTTTATAAATTTCCTTCAATGTTTATTCTTATTTATTATATATTCTACTATATTTTTATCCTTACTGAGCATATGAGCTCACCCCTTTCTATGTTTTATATTTCCCAGGATTCCATGATGTGTATTGTGATTGATATGCAGGGATAAGATAAGGGAATAATGGGGTTTATAAAATATTTTTTTTGAGTTGTATGTTATAAAGTGTAATGTAACTATCATTTATGTAATCTATTTTCCAGGACTACTAAACTGATCGGTCCTTCGGGGCTTGATTTGTTGTAATCATGTGAATGTTTTAAAATAATGCATTGACTCTAGGTAACTGGGGCCAGAGAATTACAGTTGGTATCATAGAAATTTTAGCATTATCCTTGGAAATTATATTTAGATAAACTCAGATAAGAGCACATTGCCCTAATATTTACATTTAGGATTAGTATAGAAGAACTTCCTTTAATTTTGGTAATGTAGAAATTTTGTGAGTTTCTAAGCAATACATCAATGTCTGGATACGAGCAGGTAGAGGTGGCTCTAGAACATATGTACCTAGGGGTAAAACCAGGAAACACCACATTGAGTTAGACTCGAACGGGAACTGGTGCACGACAACAGGCATTGGTGCACTCTTGGTTACGACACACTTAGGGGATATGCTTAGGATAATTCATATTTTCATTATAATATATAATGAAGGATTTAAGGGTAAATAATTACTCAAAGAAAACAATTAATGATTATTGATTATATTGATAATCATTTAAATTTATATCAGGTATTTTACATGTTTGTAATTATGCATTGTGATTCATAAACTAACCAACTTTGTGCTATTGTATAGAAATTTCACCTTGTAGAAGGAATGATAATTCCTACAATACGCAGGATGGAATGATTAAGAAGGATCATTTTTTGTAATGTATTAAGCCAACAATTAAAAGTGAAATAGTCTCCCATGTATTCTCATCGTAATAAGTAATTGTATAACGTGTTAAAAGATATGTACTGAATTATCTGAGCCCTATGGATTTGAAGGGAATCAAGAGGAGAAAAATATGGTAGAATAAAATATTGATAAAGGGACTAAGGGAAAGAAGGATTTTTCAAAATGTGATAACTGTAGAAAGAATCACCATAGTAAATTCTTAAAGGGAATGGGAGTTTGTTATAAGTGTAGAGAAAAAATACTCCATGTAATTGATTGTAAGGGTATAAAAACGGTTTCAAATGTATAATGCTTCATCTAGAAGGAGTTATGACACTATTTGAATCGATGCCATAGTAATCAGAGTATACCCCAAATGATGAAAGTGGATAATAATCATGTTATGATACTAACTCAGACGAAGAGTAATGACAATTGTTTCTTATGTTGTAAATATAGAATTATTTCATTTGAGCATTGTATCAATAATATAATGGTTATATGAATTATGGAGATAAATAAGGATTGTACTGTAGAACTATTGTTTTGAGGATTTGGGATTTTATGTCTCTAAGAAAAGTGGCATAATAGTAAGGTACACTTTTTGGAAAATACATTGTTGAAGGAAATTTAATACTTAATGTGGTCCCAATAATGAGGTAGTGAATTTGGAATAAGAGATGTTTGACTTCGATAAATTATATTGGATATTCTTGACTTTCATGTAACTGATTAATTGTTTTTTATTATATCATTGTTTGAATATTAAAAATTTTTGGATATAAAGAATATATCCATTATTATATAAAGTATAAGGGAGAATTCATGTAATCAATATAGTTTTATTTTAATTCATGGTGTTACCATGTTTTAAAATAATACATGATGAAGGTGTTAAGATGTTATTACATGGAAAAAGGATCTTTATTATGTTTAACTTCCTTATAATTTTTGGTCTGTGAGTTTGGATATAAGTATTTTGGATAATTATAAAGGTTGGAATGGATTAAGATTTAAATTGGATACTATTGTTAAGGTTATGTTTGGATTGTTATAAAAATGACAACACACAAACCGTGTGATAATCCGCCATGTCTGACAAAGCTGCGGGAATCAAACCCGCAACTATAGTGCGATTGGGATTTACCACCTATCAATGGACTACGTGAAGTTCCTGGATTATATAAGTTTTTTTAAGGGTCTGATAGGTGAATTATAAATTTATTATTTTTGGAACCGTATAAGATTAGGATAAATAGAATATATTTTTTGGAAATATTTTGGAGTGATAGATGAGTTTGTGGTTGGAATTGTTGAATGATGAAACTATACACGTCAAGTATATATATTTATATATATATAATTTTTTCCTCTTATTCTATGGGTAAATTAATTCTTAATCTTTTGTGAAGTAATCTTAAAACCAAAAATGTGTTATCCTAATACCTTAGGTTTTTTTGAACCGATGGTAGTTTAAATCAACATAGATTGATGGATTTTAGGCACCCTATTTAACATTTGTTTTTGATTTATGACCTCAATCACTCCCTATAAATATTTACGTTTTCCTCCAATTATGTGTCCCTACTTTCCCCTAGTGTTCTCCTAATCTAGATCATAATTTGGTGGTGACCCTTTCGTTTCCCTTTTCCACCTATTATGTATAAATTTTATTAACCCAATCTCAAATGTCGGTTTTCTCAAAATGGTATTTTCTAATTTAAAACATTTATTTCCAAAGAAAAATTTCAAATTTCAAGGATGCAATTTATTTAAGGAGGAAAAAATTTAACACCCCATGATTTCATAGTACGTTATTTCTTCAATGTAATTTAATAACAAGCACTACACGCAACACTGATTTCAAGTGCATCACGTCTTACCAAACTAACCGTTCAAAAGCGTTCATGAATAGTATTAGTGTAATTTTGAACTTTATATTATCCTTATAATTTTATAATCCATATTATGAACTTCTTAGACATAATGTAAGAACAAAATCATTATTTCTAGATAAAAGTAGTATTTAAAAAAATGAACATTTACCACCTTTTAATGGTGAACCCTTGTTAAATAAAATATTTTAATATTATATATATTCAATTTTAGAAAATAATCTTCTTATTTTGAATTGGGACATAAGAATTTTGTTTTAATAAAATTTTGTTGTTTTCAGATAACTATCATATTTGGGTGAATAGTGAAAAATACTATATTTTAACTGAAATCAACTTTTTTAATCAGAATAATTTATTGTGTTAAATCATACATTTTAATGGTTTAGAATCATTAATAGATTATTTTTTTTCCATTTAATTCAATGCTTGAAATTGTAAGCAATTTCACTTTGAAATTGCACATAAACAACTGTCAATATTTTGATAGTTATTATTGCATAAAAAATACTCCTTTTGGTTTCGACAACGTAGATTAATTTTAAATTAATATATGAAACTTATATTTTTATAATTTCTAAAATAGACTACATTTTTTAATTAAAAATATCAAAATTACCTTAGGTTGATTTTTTGGTATTTTTATGAAAACTTTAAAATTTTATAAATAGTGAAAACACTTAGTTATTATTTAAAATAGTGTTTTTATTTAAATAATTATTTATTTAATTTAAATATATTTTTGGTCGAAATAGATACATAATACCTATATAAATTCAATATAATTCATTGGATTCATTTTATTATATTTTTAGATATATAAAATTTTATTTGTACTTTTTACCGTCTTTTACCCACCTCCTAGAAGTATTTTCAAATTTACATAAAACATAATTTTACAGCTTTTTAAAATTGAATTTCAAAAATCCGAGAGAAACAGTTGATATCAGTATGTAAAATGTGGTTCAATAAGATAAAAATATGTTTTGGTGAATAGAAACTTTTGACTTTTATGTATCACTGTTAAAAGTAAATATGGTAATTAAAGGAATAAATGATATTATTATTACACTAACACATTTCCTAATTCTATTGTATAAGTGTAATTAGAATTCAAACAACCTTAGGAGTAAAATATGATCCTCTAGTTCCACTTGTATTAGATTAGGACATTTATTATTATTTAATTCAAACACGAGATAAAATAGTTAAATTCAAGTTTTCATAACTAAGACATTTTTAATATAGGGTATTACATAATATAAATTCGTCAATAAATTACAATTAGGAAACTAAAAATATTTCCTACCTAATTATATTTTATTTATAATTTTTAAAAATTGAATTATTAAATTTATTTATGACACAATAATGTTGTAGTAATTACCTTATCAATAAAAAGATTAAAATAATTGATATTATAAATAACCAAATAAATGTAATTTGATCCTTATAATGAATTAAACATATTTTATAGGTTAATATGACATTTTAAGGTTTATTTAATCAATTTTTTCAATGTAATCATGTTGTTATGATTAAAAACAGAAATACAAAATTGTGTCAAAATTGACATAAAATAGTTTTCAAAACAAATATTATATTATTAATTGATAAAATTCTCCTAAAAATATAAGGTTCAACTAAAAGTCTTATATAATAATATATGTTACATTAATGAACCAAATGGGGTTCTATTGGCATTTATTGTATGTTTATTAACCATTTAATATAAAAATATAAAGATACATGGAAAATGTCAGACTATTTAACTATTAATTAAATCAAAAATATAAAGTTAATATGGTTACATAACATGTCTAAAACCTATTTATTTAGTGGTTTTCGGCCAATAACCACCTTATCCTCTATATATATGATTTCTGAGACATTAGAAACCGAAAATGATATTTTTGTAATATAATATTTCCAGCTTTTCAGAAAGTGACACTACTAGAAATAATGGCTTTAGGGCCGCCTAGCGTCTGCCAAACGACGGACATTTTTGGCCATTCGCTAAAACATTTAGCGGCCGCCATTTGGCGGCCGCTAAAGATCAACCAAAAAAAATGAAATTTTTTGTCCGTAATGCAGTATACACCACGGATGTGGTCCACCAGCTTGGATCACCGGCCATGGAGGATGCACGGAGGCCGAGGAGGGTTCGGGTCGGTTAGGGTGGGTCGTTTTGTGATGGGGTGATGTCGAGGGGAGACCATAGGGTCAATGGAGGTTCTTGATGTGTTCGGGATGGCTGCAGGTGAGGTGGGGGTGGGGTGGCAGGGGGCGGCGCGGCGGTGTGCAGCGCGGCGCCGGTGTTGTAGGTCTTCTTGAAGAAGATGAGGGAAAAATCCTGATGGTTTTTTAATTCAGTATTAGCGGCCGCCATTTGGCGGACGCTAAAACCTGCAACCAAAAGGCGGGAAAAATCCCGCAGAATTTTATTTCAATGTTAGTGGCCTCTCTTTGGCGGCCGCTAATACCCCTTTTAGCGACCACCAAATGGTGGCCGCTAAAACTCTCCTGCTACAGTGCGTGCAAATGCCCAGAATTCTAGTAGTGTGACCCTCACCTCTCTTATAAAATGGCACCTCTCCTTCTATTAATTTGACACCTCCAAATCCTTTTGGCTTGGCCAAACCGAGCCCAAATATCCTCCTGATATTCCTTCCTTCATTCTATAGGTCTTACTTTGGTCAGAATGCAATCCTATGGAGCCCTTTTGATCAAATAAAAAGGAAGAACCCGTAGAAGAGGTAAATATTTCATCACCTCTTTCAAGATCTTTTCTTCTTGAACTTCCTCTTTCCTTTTTATTTCCATTCTAATATAAGAACTCCAGTATCTTCTATATACTATTATGTTATTATAAAAATGTTACAACCATATTAATTATTCTATCCATTCTATAAATGACAGAGTCACCCTACGAGTGTACGTAAGGATTACCGTCTCTACATCGTGGTGTATTTTGTTATTCAAACACTTCATTATTTGGATGGGTTTAATAAAGAGTATAAATTATATAAATAAAAAATATAAAATTTTAATCATTCTATTTATATGATATAAAATCCAATTACATATTATTTCTCTATCAATATAATGATATTGTCGCTCGTGCGTGCGTACGGATTACCGTCTCCATGATGCGATGAGATTCATTTAAACGTTCACCATTCCACGATAGTTATAAAATATATATTATTAATTAGTATGTAATATATGACATAATAATTATAAAGGAGATATAAATATATATATATATATATATATGTACTTACATATATCTTATTCACTTAGTTCCGTTCAATACGATATGAAAAAAGAAACTTCATTTATGCGTACATAAAGTCTACCGTCACCATAAACGATGTTTTCCATTTAAAATATATTTCTATTATACATATTTATATTCTAAATATTTTATATTTTTTATATTATGGAAGTATTTGAATCACGATACAAGTGATACAATCCGGAAAAAATGTTATAACATGTACGATAATGAAAGAGATTATTGCCCGGGATGTTAATTTAACATGGAAATTATTATTAATTGGGTAGTATAAATTCATAAATGAATCATGTATGATATCATAAATATTGAAATAATTCTGTAATAATTTAATAATATACTATTCTATTTATATAGTAGCATAAAAGTACACTCGACTAAAGAAAAGTAAAAGGTAAGGGTCAATTTCAAAATATCTTTATTATCTGATGTTGTTTTCACGTAAGTATATACAGGGAAATATTTATTATCCATGTCGATGATTCATGAATGAGTTTTCAAAGGGATACTTTTAGTGGACATTTTTTACAAAAACATCATTTTAAATGTTTTAAATATTTATTCTTCTAAATCATTCTCATTAATGTCCATGTTTTGAAAATGGATTTTAAGGATTTATTTATATGGACATGAATGTTTTTAAAATGTTAATTTCCTTGAATAGATTCAAAGTGGTATGGGACTCTTTGATTCCAAAATGTATATAAATTTATTTTTTATAAATTGTGTGACTTTAAAATATTTTCATTAACAAGGGATATTTCTCTCAATGAATTTTACAAATCATTTTCATCCATGTCAACATTCTTTGATGTATTTTAATGTTGTTTCATGTTGATTTAATATGATAAAAATCTATCATATTATATTGAAGGTTTTGAGATATGTTTGATTGTGGATGTGTTATTTTTATAACATTCATGTTTTATGGATAAAGTATTGACATTTTCTATGCGTGTTTTAATGTAAATGTTTATGTTATGTTTATACCATTTCATATGAGGAATGTATTGGACTAAGTAAGTGACGAGTGGATCCTGCTATAGCTCCTCGATACATCGGTAGGACTCATGAGACAAACTAGTGTCTTGGAACAAGGCCTTGACAAAATCTTATTTATAGTCTTTGCACAAGGCCATGACTATGTGGTTATGATGTCCGGAATTATGAATTCCATCATTATGAAATTTGATGTTGATATTACATGTGATTATTCAACTAGTATAATATCTATGTGAATAAGTAAATTGAATTATTTGATTTATCTTTCCATATTATGCCAAATTTTATGATTAAAAGTAATTTGATTTAGTTTTATACATTTTATTAAATGGATTATGCTTATTTATGAATGATTCTGATATATTGTTATCCTTACTGAGCATCTGATCTCACCGCTTTCTATGTTTTATTTCTTCCAGGATTCCAAGAAGTGTATTATTATTGATATTCACGGTTACGCTAATGGAATAATGGTGTTTATAAATGATTATTTAGGTTATGATGTATGTTATAAAGTGTAATGGAAAATTCATGTATGTAATCTATTTTCCAAGACTGCTAAACTGATCGGTCCTTCGGGGAATGATTCCTTGTAATCATTCCAATGTATTAAAATAATGCACCGACTCTGGGTAACTGGGGTCAAGGAGTTTCTTCTGGCATTCGGGTTGAGAACCAATCATGGGAGGAAGTTTAAAATAAATTAATTAAATAAATTAATGTATATAATAAAAAACCTGAACTAGAAATGTTTTATAAATATACAAATACAGGAAAAACATAGGGTTATCCCCATAACCATGGAGACATATAGGATCTATTGGAAGAGCATTAATGGTCCAAATACAACTGGATCATGGTTCAATGGTTGGTGTGAATTATACATCAAGTACCTCGCCAATGAAAACTGAATAGATACCTTTGTTCAACATTGTAAATCCAAATTATGGTAATATGTCATTCAGTTTGTTTTTATCATTTTATTATTATTCATATAATGAGCATGAATCAATTGTGCAATAGATTTATTTGGGAATCTGGGGTAATGTGGAGATGGGTTTAATTTATCAATGAATTTGGGATTTATTTGTTATTATTTTATTAATATATTTATTCTTCATTCTAATATAATAAATTGATTAAAAACATTTTTTGTGATTCATTCCTCATGTTTTTTGTTTTCTTTTATGGCCATTTATAAATTTATCGTGGGAAAATATTTTAGCCCTTATTTTGAAAATATCGGATAAATAATTGTTGTATGCACATTTTTTGTTACATTGTATTGTAATTGATGATATTCATTGAGATCCATATTGGGATATTTATTCAACATCAAACATGAGGGTTCGAGACCCGATCAATGGGGGTTCAAGTGTGTATTTTGGTTGTATGGGGAGGGATGAGTTTCAAGATGATTCTTGAACATACGGGGTTTCCAGGAATCACATATCTGGATGATCAACCTACGATGAATCTAACCTTCAATCCACATGAGTAATTTGTTGTTTATTTGGAAATGCTAAAAAATGACGTTTGAAAATAGTGGGATATTATAAAATCCCAATATCAATGGTGTGTAATCTAGAATTACATGGTGAGTGGGACCTTGAGTTTGGCGCTAGAGATTCTATAAGATATTACGCATCAAATTGTGTGTGACCCCTATCATACGGTGTGTAACTCTTGACAAGTGATGGGATGTGTACGTGAGGGTGTACAACTAAACAAGAATTGTCATGACTAGCCATATATGGACAAGGCTAACCATTCATGGACACTATCATGATTAAATGGGCCCCAAAAAATGTCATTTACATGAACACATTCCCCGATATAGACATAGCCCATGATAAATGGGAATGACCCAGTGCTAATGCAGATCATTCTGTTCTTTTTGTACACACTATGTAATATTTCCAATAAGTCATGGTTCCCTTTTAATCATCATCTTGTAAAAGCTTAATTAGAGATCATTCCATTGAAATATTCCCCAAGGTTGATTATAGAATCATATCCAACACCAAGGATATAGATCTCTTCAGTGGGAAATCATGGATAGTGTTTCTAGAATCCTTCTGCGAGGACTAGAGTGAGATATTCAATCATCAAGTTTTTCTATGTGTATTTCTTAGTTTTATTATGGCCAAAATATTGCGAGCTACAATAAACTACATTGTGGATTATTATAGGTATAGTTGTTAGTATACCCCATAGTGTCGGGTGTTATCCTAGTCTATGTATCATTCGCTTAATAATTATACTATATACTTCCAATGGAGGAACCTGATGGTCCGTATATCATGGAAAACTACCATCAGTGACATCTGACACATGGATAATATTCTTATATATGAGTGGTATATCGAACCTTCAAGTATGATCTCTATACTAACATTAATTTTGTTATTTTTGTTTGAGAATATGTATTTTTGTTGATTATGGTTGGATAATCTTATTATATGTGTTATAGATATAGACCTATGTAGGGATGAATATTAATCTTTGTGTCATATTATTAGTGATTATAGGTTGTTATGCTAGATATTATTATACTAACTGATCCTTGTGAGTTTCCCACATGAATCATGTCTTATCCAGAAGAACAATATTTTGACCTTATCCTAGAGGTACCGTGACAAGCTGTGGTATATTGTGCCTGACTGACCCAGGTGTATTACAATATTTACCTTGATAACTATCCCCTTAATAACATTACAGAGGAATTTTTTAAGCTAATAGTTGTGGGTGTGTATTTCCACCTTTTTTCGATACATGTTTTTTACTATGATAGTGGGATTTAGATTTATGAACTCATGGTTTTTTATTTTTTTTATTTTTATGATTATATTGTCCTTGATATGTTTGTGTGTGTGAATATAACTTGTGATATGTCCTCCCATGTGAGTGATATCAATACTCGATGATGGTCTATAGAACCTAACATATTGGAGGATGTGTTGGTGTATTAATATTTTGGAACATGTTAGGATGAGTCATGACAGAGTGCTATCATGGTGCTTAGTTTGACCTTATGATTGGAGTCTATGAGATCAGTTTTGGGAAATAAAGTTAATTATTTCAACGTTGAAAATATGGATAGGGACTCCAGTATTAGTGTAGTGGATGATGTCTACATTAACTAGGACTCCAATCACATACCTTTTTACCCATTACATATTTCCACTTGTCTAATAGAAACATTGTTATATACATCATATATGAACTAGTTGTGGTTTGAATATCATTTTTTGAGTCATCAGTCATGATATACTACTTGACCATGTACATATTGTCTGATTAAGGATTCATCCTCGATGTATTCTTCTTTGTATTCTGCATAAGGAACACACAGAATTTTCCTTATGTGAGGATGAATTGTTACAAGGACCCAAATATGAGGTGTAACCTCTATGTGTTGCATCACTTTTACCACCACATGTTTAGAAGAAGAGGGTACATAATGTTTCATGAGATGATGATCATAGGATGAGATCACTTCATGTGTTTTAGTGACAGTGACCCAACATGTTCAGTATCATGCCCGACCAACATTCATATGAAGAATATGTTATAGTGGTGATGTGAGTTTTCTATATCAGAAGATGGCCTAGAGATCAAATGGTAGTCCTTGAAGAGATCCTTCTACTAGCCTTTGCAAGACAGTATTAGGGTTTAGTGACCCAATCATATAATAAGGCGACTCTAGTGTGGTCAGGGGTCGAGATCCATTTGAGATACGAGCTATACCAATCTATGATGTGGGATATTCACATACATGAGTTTCAACTCCTTCAGCATGGTATTACAATAATGGCCAATCATTCATTGAGGTTCACCAACCCCTCCCGGTACTCAATGGATATGGCATGATGATAGTTATTTTGGGATTGGTACTTTGTGGAAGGATTGTGTATAGAAAAGAAATGATAAAATTATAGATCTATTAATTCCTACATATTTCCGGGATCAATTGTATTCCATGGTGGTCTAGAGTTTCGTGTATGAGAAGACACAAATAGTGGTTTCCAGTAGTGAGAAAATAGTTGTAGAGACCTATACAATAGGTAGAAAACAGCAATCTCAGGAATCTGGAGTTGTGATTCATTTCATGAGGTGATCCTAGATCATAGGTTATGCATTTCATGGATCACATGATGGGTCTAGTCTGACCATGTATAGTTGTGTCAAATATTTTGATAGTAGGGGACATCATGCATATTTTTTTTTGACCAACCATACATATTAAAGGGAGACATGGGAAGGGTTTAACTGTTAGATACATCGGTAGGAGAAGATAGATCCTTAGTGAGGGAGATACAGAAGTGAATATGTGACATTAATTGGAGGTGTTAAACATTTTTTTGTTACCACCACCATCACCAGGTAGTTCATTTCATGATCATGGACATAGAGGAAATAAAAATATATAATTTAACACTTGTTGGATATTTTTATTAAAGACATTTCTAAACTAGAAACGGTTCCTACAGTGCTTCACTGAATTAGCGAGAGTTCATGAAAATCGTAAATAAATTAGCGATGATATAGGAAAAAAACCACTAAATTGGTGATGTTTGTAGAATGATATTTCCTAACTAGCGATGTTTCCTAAAAAACATTGGTAAATTAGAGGCCTTTCTTAAAAAAAACATCACTAAATTATCGACGTTCTGTGAATAACGTCACAAAATTTGCGATCTTTTTCAGAAAAATTTTGCTGAATTTGCAACCTTATAAATATATATATTAATATTTACTAACAGTAATGCATGTATCAATAAATAAATTAATATATAAATATACAAACACACACACATATATATATATATACAAATATTTATATATAAAAACATATATATTTCAATGTAGTCTCAATTTTAAAAAAATGAGGCTATTTTGGTGACTTTTTTTCAAATGTTGATAACTATATATGTCTATAAATAAATATATTAATAGTAATAAATATATATTTTTCTATAGACACATATATATTTTCACTCACACAAAAACACACATATATATAAATTTATATACGTATATACATATAAACATTTATATATTCATATAAATATATAATATATATATATATAATATATGAACATGAATATATATATATGTATGTGTGTGTGTGAACATAAATATATCTTAAACACACACAAACATATATATCATATAAAAATATATATAATTATAATATAATATAAACATATATATATATCATAATATATTTATATTAATATATAATATATAGATATAAAAACAGAAAAATATAGAGATATATAAATAAAAGAATATACAAATATATATTAAACAATATAAAGATATATATATTAAATAATATATACATATATGTATATATTACATTATACAATTGAATAATTTATATTTTGTCACTATTTGAAGAAAAAATGACTATTTTAGGGTCATTTGTACGAGCATTTTGGAAAGTGGTAATTATATATGTACGCACAATCATTAACACACACACACACACATATATATATTAATATAAACACAAAAACAAACATATATATACATATATTAAATAAAAACATATATAATATAAATATATATATAGACATATATATAATATAAAATAAACATCGATATATATGAGAAAATATATAAATAAAAACATATATAAATACAAACAGATATAATATAAACACACGCACACACACATATATATAAAAATATAAACATATGTAAACATATATAGTAAAAAAATAGAAAAATATATACTATATAAACATATAATATTTACACCTTTATATATATATAATATAAACATATATAGATATAATAAAAACACATATATATATATTAATATAAATAAATATATATATACAAACGTAATAATTTTTAAATATTGAAATATGAAAACATATTATAAAATAATATCACATAAGAATAGCTCAACCATGTGAGCTGGTAGTGTAATGGCCTTAGAGGTGATAGATTACCTGTTCGATTCCCACATGCATCTATTTTCCATGTGTCTATAAGAGGATGTGGTACGAGATAGGTGAGGAAATCGGTGGACATGAGGGCAGTAGTCGGCGAGGTGGGTTAGTTTAGGAATGGAGGGGAGCAGGCGAGGTGGATCAAGCATGCTTGAACACGAAGGGTGTAGTAGATTGCACGGGAGGGGTGAGATGGTATGTTTGGGAAATGGAGACAGATCAATGCACAAGGAGCACTGGAGGTCCATTAGGGAATGGGTGTGGTTTAGTGGGTGGGGTGGGGTGGGGTGAAAGGGAGACAAGTACCTGGGATGGTGGGAGATATCACAGTAGGGTTGAAGTATGCAATGAGGTCCCGTGGTAATGGATCCAATAATTTTTTATTATTAATAAAATAACCCAATTCCAAAAAAATAGTGACATTTCCATAATATGTTTGTAAAACATCACTACTTCAATTATTTTTATTTACTAACATTTCTAGAAAACATCTGAAAATGGCATGTCACTAATTACCGACAACATAAAACGTCAATAATTTATGGACATTTATTTACCAGAATTTTATAAAATATTGGTAGAATAGTTGTCTCTAATTAGTATCTTGTTACACCAAATATAATGTAGTGATGTTTCTAATACTTACTAATTGGCGAAAAATTAAAATGTTTCTAAATTAGTGAAACTTATAAACATTCTAATATTTTTTACACCTCATTTACTAATGATTTCTAGAAATGTTAGTAAATAAGTTTGTGACATTTTAAAACATCGCTATTTAATATTTTTTTGTAGTGAGGGTAGGGAAAAGGGATGTTGGAGGTGGTCAAGGTATATGTACCAGAGGATCAAGGGGTGAAACGAGGTATGATAAATAACATTTCTACCTTATCTGGAGTATTCTTAGTGAAAATTTTTAGTAATTCCATTAATTCATCATATCTAGTATGAGACCTAGATATTTTAGTTGAGGCATTGGGATGACCCTTGCATTGGGACACTCCTACTAGAGATAAATCACTAACGATACACTTGTGCCTGTAATATGACCAAATAATTATATATGACAATTTTTATAGGATATTTTTCTGGAAGTGATGAGTCCACATGACGTCATCATAGGAATATATTGATTGACTATAATTCATGCCCATATAGGATATTTCAAGCATATGTTGTAGTTGTTAATATAAATGGGACTAGGTTTTCCATCATGGTTGAATAGGAAAACCATGAAGTGTAGGATGGATTCACATATTTGAGGGTGTATCCTATTACTCATCATTTGGATAATATAACCCTTTGTACAGTGGATGCTATAAATTTTTAGTATCGTCTAGTGGTCGCTTAGCATGAGGACGTCGTTTTGGAAGAAGTCACAAGCACACCACTCTACCAAGAGATTGTATTTTCCATCAATATATATCAGAGGATGGCCTAAATAACTTCACCATCAAACCAAATGGCTATAACAGATCATCACGAGCTGAGGGTGTGATCAGAGTACCTGTAGAAGCACAAATTTTTTAATCCTAGTGTTTCACCCTAGGCTCCCTCAATCATGTTTTACAAGAATTATAAAGGTAGATTATGGTTTTATGATTACTAACATTGTTTAAACAACTTTATCTTAAAAAAAATATCAAGAATCAAGAATCAATGAATTCTGTGATCAGTTGAGAGGGGAATGATGGTTCTCAAATATTTACTTCAGGCCATACTATAACCAGTTGTGAGTAAAGGATGGGGATATACTAAAGGAGGCATTCAAATATAGATATGGTCACTCTGAGTGTATGATAATGACCTTTGGAATGATGAGAACCTTATTTGTGTTCTTGGGACTCATTAATCAGATATATCATCTCTTATTAGACAATTTAATGGTAGTCATAGTTGATGATATCTTAATGTACTCATCATACAAGGAGGAAGATGCGAGATACATGGTGATATTTTCAGTTTTACAATGATAGAAACAAATTAAATTGAATCTATATAATTTCTATTTCAATATTCATGATGTCCATTTTTTGGGCATGTTATCTCTATAGAAAGTGTGGAAGTGGTCCCAAAACAATTTTAGGTTTTGTTTTCTTCAAAACCCCAAATATCATTATTTAGGTATGAAGATTATTTGGGTTTTAAATGTATTATAATAGATTTATACATCAATTCACCAAGATATCAAGCCGGCTGTTATCTTATAATAGAAAGGGGATTCATTTTGTGGGGTTAGAGAAGTTCCATTAGTTTTTTTGAACGTTTATATAGAGAATGAAGAGTGCTTCCATTTTTAAATTTCTAGAGGAGGGTTTTGAATATGTAGGGTTCTAGAATGCATCAGGATCCAATAATGCTGATGTTATAATTTAGTGATATGAGGTGGTTCCCTATGATTCATCATAGTTGAGAGCCCATGATCATTCCTAGGCGACCGATGATTTTGAGATAGCAGTTGTAGTATTCGAATTGTAGATATGGAGACCGCTACTGATGGGGGTTCAATTTATCTTCTATTTTAAAAACAATAGTATCAGGTATATATTATATTATAATGAATTTATCATGATATGGTTTTTTGAGAGTCTCTACATTATTTTGACTTCAAGATCATCTATACATTTGTTGTGGGGAATGTGGTAGTAGATTCTCTCCATAAGAGATCGTGTTTGTAATTGCTATGTGAAGTTTTAGACTAATTTTCCTCATTACATTAAACCAATATTATGGGGGTGAAGCAGATTAAATCCAGTTCAGGGTTGTTACCTAGTAGTTACCCCAGAAATATTCTCCATTCTATATATAATATTTTGACTTGTTTTCACAATCCTTGTTGTTTTCTTATACTTTGACGTTTTTTCAATACTAGTTTTCATACTCTGATAGTGGTATTTAATTGTACACATGAATGGTTTACCATTTTTAATATTGTATCATTTTATGGGATTGGATATATGGGAATATGTAATGTCAACCGTGAATAAGTCCTCCGATGTGAGTGATATGCATTATTTGTGCTGCTCACCTACCCTTGGCCAATTAGAGGAAGACATGGGTTAGTCATGGTTCGACCCTCCTTTGGGACGGATCGTGAAATTTATGATAGTGAAATTTCAACCCAAATAACCTCCTAAAACCCCACCTAACATAATATAGTCACGTTGTTTTATAAAAAAACCCATCTAGTATGTTTTGGTATAATCCTAAAATATTGATCAGGATATGAAGCATAGTTCTTAACCAAGAATTATTAATTTTTATTTTTCATCCACTTCATTTGTATCATAATCACAATTGAACATATAAAAAAACTCTATAAACCATATACTAAAGTTTTATTATTTATAATTTCATTACCTAATACCATATTTTCTTTTTTCAAATGGTAAATGAATCCATCATCAATGTGTGTGGAAGACTACTGCATCATGAACTGATAGAATCTATTATTCATTATCTCCTCTCATTGATCATTAAAATGATGGAATTAATGATTCAACAACATAATAATGACATATATAATATTATGAAAATATAATATATCATTTTATTTATATCCATTACCCATGTTGATAAATCATAATATCATACATGTGTACGTGTAGCATACCACCAATACGAATGAATGTGATTTTTTTCTCATCCGTATCAATTAGATGGTATAAATGTGATTATATTAATAAATAATTTTGTATTCATGATATTATTATCATCACCATCAATTTTTAATTAATATTTTAAAGTATGGAGTTGAAAAATAATAAACAATAGCCAATCTAGGCCATGCCGGATCCTAAGGGGGCATGAAGTAATGTTACTAAAGCATTCATATGGCTTATTATCACTATGACCATAATATAAATTTTTTCACAATAATATTTAATGACAAATATTAAAAATATAAATGAAATATAAATTTGATAGTTATGTTAGTATTATTAATCAATATATAATGGAATAATGAATTCATTGACTTTACCAAACCTACTAATGTATTTTATGACATATAAGCCCAAAACCATCAATACAATCTATGTGGCCGTAAAAGAATATCTAGTTGTGTATCGAATGGGAAAAGATGCAATATAGGGAAAATGAAAATGAAAATGTTTCTGGAATAAGTAATTAATTAACATCAGTTTATTATTCATGAAGATAATCAGTATATATGATATGTTGGAATCTAGTTGAAAGACAATAATTTATAAAAATATCATCTTAAATATTTATTTTTCAACTCATTTACTTTAATATAAATATTTTTTTAATTATATTATTGGTTTATTATATGGGAAAATATTTTTATTTTAAATTTTATGTCTCTTATTAAATTATCTGTATGGTTATTATAAGTAATCATTTAACTTAATTTATAACTACATTTTTCATAAAAATAACAAATAAATGTTCTATTTTAACATATACAAAGTCAATAATTTTTCATGCTACCATAATCATTTTTTGATGTTTGTATTCCTTTCTAAAAATTCATATTTTATTACAAAATAAACACCCAATTACTTTTTAATTCTAGTATCGACATTGTATTTTTAAAATAAAAGGGCATTTTGTGTCTAATAGTGTTTTTCTTAAGGGTTTTAAATTGTTTAGGACGATTTTTAATGGAATGTTTCTCAAATAAAATTTATTATTCATTATATGGTCCTTGGAAATTTTTAATATCATTGGTGTTCTGAGATAGCACTATGTGATACCTATATATCATATAAGATATGCCCACCTAGATAGTTCTCCAGTGTAATGGGAAAAGATTTTGTTCTCCCAATAAATATATTGGGAGACTAATGAAATTTATTTCCAATTTATAAGGGTTATTGTAAGGGATTTGTAAGAATTTAATGATGATTATGTAGCCATAAATATACCTAATTTCTATTTATTCAAATTTTTTTCAATGTAAATTTTATGTTTTAAAAAAATAAGATAAATTATAAGTTATAAAAAATTATTATGCCATTTCCAGGAAACATTTGTGCTTTTATAAGATAGTTTTCCTTGTTTTTCTTTTTTATTTAATAGACTAACAAATATATTCTTTAATAACCCTCACTAATCATTTTAATGTGACAACTATTTTTAAAGGGAATTCAATTGGGTTCATAGATGGTTGATGGAAAACTAGAGTTCATGTTAATAATTATGATTAATTTTCATGAAAATAATCCATGTTTTATTTTAAACAATTTCGAAAATGGAAAAAAAAGGATACTCATCCAAACTGTTAACTTTGTAATAAACGGTTTTGATATTTATGATTTATGTCCTGATTGAATATAACAATAAACATAAAAACATCCTAAAAAATATGATAATTAAATATCATCTTATAAGTAAACATTATGAAATGTTTATATTTGGCTCCTATGAAAAATTGTATTTGATATTTTCATTTCCAAAATTATGTTTTCATATTAGTAAATTCCTTAATGGTGAAAATAATTGTCATGTAGAATTTGATAATTATCTCTAAATATATTACTAAACTAGAGCACCACATTATTATTCTATTAAAACAATGTGAAGTGTCATACAAATTATATATGGGATTCAAAAGTCTATAAAATAAAAAATTATAAGAGAGATACTTTTTGGATGATGTCATTGTATTTTTTAAATCTCAAATATATTTAATGTCATGAAATATAATTTATATGATTAAAAATACACAAGGAAAAATTAGAGGTTTATCTAATAAATATATTCATATTGTTTCTTCAATCTTATTTGATGAATTTGTGAGAATAAAAAGAGATGTGATTTATATAGAACATTTTCTCATTATTTATTTATAATTTATTAATATGTCCCATATCATTAAATATAGTTGTTTCTGTTGTATGATTGTGTAATTTCATACATGATTTTATTTATAAATCCATGCATGTTAGTATATCTCCATGAGGATTCTTTTAGAAATGTAGAATAACATGACTACGAAATATAATATGGTTAATATATAATCCTTTTATGGAATAATCACACTGAATGGCTATTTCTTCAAGAAGTATGATTGTTGAAACTTTTTTGGGGTGAACTGAATTCATGATATCTTGTAATTATATTTTCACGATGATTATAAATATGGTATTATGTTCATGGATTTATATTAAATGATTTGATACATCACAAGGAATCAAAAATAAGCCATGAATATATAATATATGTGTGTAAACATTACTTGTGTGAAGTAAATCAAATTAAAATTAAATAACGTAATTAATTTAAAAAAATTTCATTATTTAAGACCCCTAATTATAAAATTTTGGTAAATTGGTATTGATAAATAATGTGAAAATATATTAAATTACATTTTGTAAAACAATAAAGGACAATAGTTGTTATTATTTTTTATAATGAAATCAATGGATACAATGATTTTCGAAATTAATATTTTCGGATGGTGTAGAAACTAATGCTTCCTCGGGCACATCAAAATATTCCCAGCAACTGTCAATGAAATACTCGAAACAAACCTTAGATTTATTATTACATTTTGAAATTGTTTTTACTAGAAATGATATGTTTTTGTTCAAATGGGTCCTTACGAAGCATTATGGGACACAATGATATTATAAATTTAATTCATTAATCAAATTAGTTTTTATAATAGAATTTATTTTTGGGAAAACAATATATCCACAAAAACAGTCATATTACAAATTGTGTCCAAACATTTTGGGAACATGGTGTCGTAATGTGATTTATTTCTTACTATATATAAGTATGTCTAATACATAATATAAAATTAGATCATATTCTAAATCTAAATATTAAGATGATTTAAATAATATAAAACCTTATTATGTCATAATTGATTTAGACCTTACATTATAATGGCGAATCACCTTCCTCAACTGATCAAAAAGGAATGAGTCATATTGTAGAACAACTAATTCATAATCATGATTATTCATATTAGTGAGATTTTTAATACAATAATGTTGTATAAATATAAGATTAGAAATCGTGAAATACATCATTTACTAACATAATCAAATTCAAAACATATTGTGATCAGCTAATAAACTACCCCTAAATGTAGACATAGGTTTACCACTTGGACCATAAAACATTTTGGACATAGGACAAAATCATTTGTCCCATCCTAAGAATATGAGATATAAAAAAATTACCAATTAATTATAGGTATATAATTGAAAAAAAACATCATGTATTTTATGAATCATTTAAGTGTGTTCAACATGAATATTAAATCATAAAAAATCCCATAATTTCATTCTTATAGAATTTGAATGAAACTACCTTTGGAAAATTTTCTTGATGATAAGGTCGAAATCCAGCTAGAGAAATAAGGTAGATCGTATCATTATATAATATATTGGGGTAATCATAAGAGACATTACTAGATATTATATAAAAGGATAATTAATTTTTTTGTACATTAAAATGTAAATTTTGAAATATGAATAAATTATTTTTATAAACTTTCTAACATTAATTTTTTTAAAATAATTTTATAAAAATAGAAGAATTAAAAAATAGTTCATATAATCATGAAACCAATGAAATAATTAATATTTAAAAATATACGAATAACATAAAAAAATTCAGCAATGATAAAATCACGTGGGAAAACAATTAATATGTAGTAAATACTTGAAAACTCATTCCACGAATTATTCATCATATCTTGGCTAAACAGAAATATAGAGTATGGGTTAAACACAAATATTTATATAACAAATTATAATATAATTTTGAATATATAATGTTAAATAATAAAACAAACAACGTATTTAAGTAACTTGACTACACTAATTGATCTATGATAATCAATATGGAAAGGTAAATAAAAGAAAAACTGTCAATTATTTAATAAAATTAGAGAGAAATTAATATAGTTATATTATCATTTAGAAAATATAATGGATAAATATAAAATAATTATTAATTAAGTTGATTATTAATTAGTATAAAACATTATTTTAATATTTTTGAAACTACTCTTGTCATGTCCTTTCAGAATATATTTTAAAATACAGGTATAAAAAAATTTACTTTGGAAACATTATTTGTCTCGTGAGAACATCTAAGGCATCTAGTATAATTCAGATCCCCACCCACATCTATAGGTAAAAATAATTTCACATATATTAACTAAAATACTTGATTTAGGATTAAATTTTCATTATCATCAAATTTCCATGTTTTGTAGTGAAAATAAATTTATCAATATTTCCTAGTTAATCGAATATGTTTCAAAGTAAACACCATATATATAATTTTACGACTATTTGGAAAAATAATATCCATCATTATATAATATTTATTTATCTATAAAATATACTTTCTCATTATAAATTATCACATGAAGGTGTTTGTTCATGTGGAAATTAACAATAAAAATAGAAAACGTGATTATACAACAACTTTTACCATTTGGTAATTTTCAAGTCAAATCCCATTAGATGAAATAATTCAACATAAAACCTCAAATACCATGATTTATTATTCAATAATTTTATCACATTTCAAATTTGAAATTTATACACGACCTGAATGTGAGTTAGTGAATAATACAAAAATATTTCTCAATGGAATGTAATTTGAGATATAATCCCATAACTCAAACTTCTTTTTAGATGAAAGAAATTTATAATCATGTATGGATGTTTCAAATATCTTATTATCATATAAAAAATGTATTAATATTTATAATATCATATATTATTATTTTATAACATCTCATCACCCGTTCATTAATAGTATTTCATTACTTTCATTGTAGGGTTGTTAATTGCCTTGGTTTTTAATGTGTGATTCATATTGAATGATCTTGTTCTCATGATAATTATTTATTTATATCATATACATAATAATAATAATAATTAAATATTCATAACATTTATATATCAATTATAAATTTATGAACAATCATAAATATTATTTGTCATAAATGAATCATGTTACAATCATCGAGATGATAAGTCAAAAATTTACATTAGTAATATTTTTATTATAAAATGAACATTATGAAAAGGTGGTATGTAAGATATAAAAAATTAATAATTATAATTATATCATAAATACCATATTATTTATTAAAATATAAATTTATATAATCAATGTGGTTGGGTAATTAAAAGAGAGTCAAATTGCTTCGTAATAGCTGTAGCTGTCATCTACATGAATGAGGTTATCAACATTAATTGTAAATGAAACTAATACATTTCCTTTTCAAAATGAAAATTATTTTATGAATATAATAATTATGATTGGTATAAATCATATATTAATTAAATTTATCCTTATCACCTTTCATGTAATGCATTATTTAAGGAAGAATCGCTTTGTTACATGAGGCGGTAGTCCTACGTACACACAACTAATATTTTTATTTACCAAAATCAATGGAAAGTGACAAAAGTTATTTTTCATATAATCAGACCATATGTAAACCTCTGGTTTAAATTTCATATATATTATTTATATACATAATCATACCCAACTATGGTATTTGGAAATAAAAAATGAAAGATGTCAGTTTACATGGTGGTGGTCTGTCCTACACATGAAAGATGATTTCATAACCAACATGATTGATGTGGAGGTGGATGTATTGTATACCAATAAAAAACATATAAGTCTAATTATTATAATTTTGTTATTATATCATCATTGTTAAATTTTATTTAATGGTGGTTTAGGGAAAAATAAAATAAAACCCCTCGTTGAAGAACATCGCCTCTCCTTCAGGTATACAGAATTGGTTTTCACCATGCATTCACAATAATTTATTACGGATGAAAATATGAATTCTATGATTATATTAGTGATGTTTTAACATTATTTGGTTTGGTTTTGGACATGAAAAGTACCTCATGGTGTGTGTAGAAGTGAGGGGTGTTTCTGAAATGTTATAATTGATGAGTGATATCTTTTTTAAAATGCAAATGGATTTCAATAATGTGAAGTCAAAGTCCACACAATTAGATTGAAATTTTATATTTAAATATTTTCAGTGATATTAAGTTCTAGAAACAACTAAAAAACAATAAAAATGTTTCAAAATTATTATTCCTTAACTTTTATGGTAGATCAATTTTAAAAATGTAGTTTATCACTACGGTAACTAGTCTTTTTAACAAAGGTAATTTATCAAATTTTCCTAAAAAAATGATAATCATTGGATTAATTTTTTTAAAAAACATTTTTAATACAGTTAAATATAAATGGGTTAATATACTAATATTAAAAAATTAATGGCAGATTATAAGTTCCTTAAGAATTTAAAATCATTTAATAAAATACATTAAAAAAATATATTTTCAAATTTGAGATTATTAATTTAATTTTAATTTAAAATATATCAGGACCTTGGTGGAATTATAATATATTATGTTCACTCCTTTATAATAATATATAAATGTCTAAATAATTAATGGCAATAATAATTCAGTAAATTATTTATAATATTAATATTTTTATTATCAATTATTTAGTTTTCTTTTAAACTAAATAATTTTTGATTTGTTGTTTTATATGTAGTTAAGGTAATTATATCATTTCTAGAACAATAATATTTTTTCATGATAAAAAAAATCATTTATCTTTTAAAATAATAATTGTAACCAAATGTGTTTTTTCACTCTAGAAATTAATTAGATATATTAAAATCATAGAAGGTTTCTTTTTTCATTTTCCTTACATAACATATTATTTAGTCTAAATTCCTTGAATAGTGTCCAAAAACACATGAAAATATTAAAAAGGTTTTAATGGATGAAATATATCGAGAAAATGGGTGTTTGAAAAATTAGTAGGTCATATAAACCATTATCTTCTTAGTTTAACCCCCCAAAAATACATTTTTTCCTTATCCACGGTAATTAATTTTTACTGTATTCACTATATATTTTACTCAAAATTTACGTTCACCATATTAGAAAAAAATACAATGGTTAAAAATATGATTTCCACTTTTAAAAATTCAATTGACATAACTGAAAAAATTTAATTTAATTTTAATCCTGTAGATGGGATGAGAAAGCGTTTTTCAAAGTGAAAATGATAAAATGCTCAAAACATTTCATATCAAAATTCAAAATGAAAATGATTAAAATGGAATTATTTTTATTTATTGATATATAATATAACTAAATTTCTTTGGATACCAATTCAAAATATAATATGAAATTATAAATAGTTTAAATGAAAGGGTTGTTTTAAAATAAAATCTCATATTTTTCACAATACATCAAAAACAGAAATATTTTAATAAAACCCCAAAACATAACCCTAATGTTTTATAGATATTCACATTTCAAAAAATAGAGTTCATTTTAACAAAAAAAATTCATAAATTGGTAATATTTAATTATAATTTATGTGTGGAACGCGTGACTAAACAATCTTTTAGAAAAATGAATTTTTTAAATACAACACACATTATCTTAAATTAATATTAATTTATTTATAATTAATAGATGAAAATATTTTTCAAAATTTATTTACTAATATAAATAACTACATATTCCTTAGGCTATGTGATAATTATCATGTTAATCGATAATATTTTATCAATATGTCATGTTTTCTTAATCATAGTGTTTCCTGTCTAACAATATAATATATAGATTGCACATAACAAATGATAAAACCATTGTCACATTTATTGAAATATAAACGAATTATATAATATAATTCAAGATACTGATGATATTGCTTTTTTTAATTATAATATATCTCAATGTCTCATGGTGTTATATTTTGTTTTAGGCTTGGTGTTACATGTCATAAACATTATTGAATATGATGTTCAAATTCTAAAATATTGTGTTGTTAAATTATTCATAAATAAAATAAATCATGTCCTTGAAATTTAAACATGATATAAGAAATCATGGGATTTTCAGATGAAACTATCCATCTTGAACTCTCACATTGTGAGAATGGTAAATAAAAATCGTTTTAATAAGAGAATATGGGATGTAAAAAAATCATTTGGAATAAGACATAATAGGTTACAAAATAGGATAATGTAGGTGGGTTATGAAAAAATATACAATCAATCAAAAAGTAACATCCAAATACTATTGGGGAGTGATAGAGAATATTATCTGAAAAAATTTAACAACCTAAATCGATAAAATTGGTGTGTCAAAAAGGAAATTATTATCATAAAAATGATGATAATAGGAAACCAATTTCATTCCATCACCCCTTTCTTACAGTTGTGGAATTCATTCAACATCAATGAATATAAGGAAATATAAAAGCTACATTTATTTAAATTTCATAGGAATAATTCCATCCTTTTTTCCTAATTCGATCAATTTCAACTTCGACTCTTTATTTAATTAATGAATTAATAAATATGAATTTATTTTAGCCTAAAAAATGAAAATTAAATTTTAATTGATCACAATATCTATAATATAATGAAAATTGTATCATTAAATATATAGTTATCATTATGGGAAAAATATTTAGCACATGTTATCAAATATGTATAAATCTCAATATGGTGATGTAATACGTTAATCCATATAACCACATTCAGAGTTCAATATAAACAATTTCTTAAAATCATACACTTATGACACTTCTGAAAGATTATGATTTAATAGTATATAAGAGGAGGCCATTTAATTTCAAAAAATAAAATATCATTAATCCCTTAAAATACTTATAGATTATCAAGAATTTTATATACAACACATGTGAATTCATTGATTATGTATTTTATGGAAACATGGTAATAACTAAAAATACCATACAAACATATTGAAAACATGCTTACACTATAGGAAAACTCGTTGTTTGTGATGTATTATTTTCGACACGACTAAATCCCATAGCAAATAGTCTTTCAAAGTGTTTATTTGTGTAGGGAAAATCAACCCCTCACAAATAACCAATTATTTGCGACGGGAAAAGGCACCCAGTCACAAAAAAAACACGTAGATTGGCACGATTTTCATGTCATACCGCGTGAAAGGGTATTTGCAACAGGTATGCACCGCCCGTCGCAAAGACCAGGAGGTGGTAAACACTAGTGGCGACGGGGAATCCCATGTCCCAACTAGTTTGACCCCATGAGGTTATTTGTGATTGGACCCATCACAAATACACGGTGGCTGTAAGAAGCTATTTGCAATGGGATGTTGTCTCGTCGCAAACAGTGTGTCGGCATGTTACATTTTATGACAGGACACTTTGCAAAAAACTATTTAACTGTCGACCATATTTAATGTGGTATAAGGTATTTGTGATTATCCCCATCACCAAGAATTACTATTTATGAAGGGAGTCCCCTTGCAAATAGTACCATTGCAAATAATCTAACCGAAATATACCCCATTCATTTTTGTATTCCCTCCTCCTGAATTCCTTCTTCCTCTACTAGTCCAAACTCTAATTTTAGAGTTAAACATTTTTAGAGTTATTTTTTTATGAAGAAGTTGTGAAGCCGCCTACAATTATAAGATATCAAGATTCAAGGTATTTATGTTCTATTTTATTTAGTTTTTCATACATTTTGTAAAGTTAATTTTAATTATTATTGATTAGATGTAATTAAGGTAAATTTAAATTATTTTTTCATCAGTATTTATTTTTAATAATTAAATTAAATTATTGGTTTTAATTATTAGTAATTAGTTATAATTAATATTTATTAAAGATAATTATTAATGTATAAAAATAATTAGTGGTAATTAATAATTAGTAGCTTTAATTTTTAGTAAAAAATATTTATTAACACTAATTAGTAATTATTATAAATAAATAGTAATAAATAGAAAAAAATAGTAGTAAATCTTTACAATTAGTAATAAATAGTATTAATTAGTAATAATTAGTAATAAATACTAATAATTAGAAATACATACTAACAAATAGGTATAAATACTAATAAAAAGTAATAAATACTAATAAATACAAATAATTTGTAATAATTAGTAATAAATACTAACAATTTGAAATAAATATTATAACTAGTGAGAAATACTAATCATTAGTAATAAAAACTAAAAGATAGTATCAAATACTAATAAAAAGTAATAAATAAAAATAAATAGTAATATATATTAATAAATTGTAATAATTATTAATAAATATTAATAAATTGTAAAAATTAGTAATAAATAGTAATAATTAGTAATAAATGGTAATAAATAGTAATAAATATTAATAAATATTAATAAATATAAATAAATTCTAATAATTATAAATAAGAAGCAATAAATTGTAATAAATAGTAATAAAATGTAATAAATAGTACTAAATATTAATAAATAGTAATAAATAGTAATAAATAATAATAAATAGTATTTAATAGTAATAAGTTGTAATAATCAGCAGTAATTTGTTATAATTAGTTATAATTAGTAATATTTAGTAATAATAATTAATAATTAGAAATAATTAGTAGTAAATAAAAATCATTAGAAATGATTAGGAAAAATTATGAATAATTTGGAATAATTTGGAATAATTAGGAATAATAAAGAATAATTAGTAAAAATTTCTAATAATTTGTAACAATTTGTAATAATTAGTTATAATTAGTAATAATTAGTAATAACTAGTCATAAATAGTAATAATTTGTAACAATTAGTCATAGTTAGTAATAAATAGTAATAATTAGTAATAATTAGTAATAATTAGTAATAATTAGTAACAACAAGTAATTATTAGGGATAATTAGTAATAATTATGAATAATTAGGTATAAATAGTTTTAATTATGAATAATTAGGTATAATAAATAGTAATTAGAAATAACTAGGAATAATTACAAATAATAAGTAAAAATTAATAATAATTATTAATACTTTGTAATAATTGGTAATAATTAGTAATAAGTTGTAGTAAATAGTAATAATTTGTAATTATAAGTAATAATTAGTAATAACTATATATAATTAGTAATAATTAAGAATAATTAGGGATAAATAAGAATAAATCTGAATAAATAAGAATAAATAAGAATAAATAGGAATAAATAGGAATAAGTAGGAATAAATCGGAAAAAATTGGAATAAATATGAAATTGTAGGAATATGTTGGAATAAATTGGAATTAATAGGTACAAATAGACATAATTAAGAATAATTAGGAATAATTCGTAATAATTTTTAATAATGAGAAATAATTACCCATAATTAGCAATAAATACAAATAATTAAGAATAATTACCAGTAAAACCAATAAATAACAATAATTTACAATAAATAGGAATAAATACATATAAATGGGAATAATTACCAATTAATACCAATAAATATGAATATATAGGAATAATTAGTAATACATAGAAATAGAAACTAATAAATAGGAATAATTGACCGTAATTTGGAATAATTAGACATTTTTATGAATAATTAGGAATAATTAGGAATAATTTGAAATAATTAAGAATGAAGTCAATTGTAATAAATTGTAATAACTTGGAAAATTTTGTAGTGGATTGATGACTCTCCTTTTTCTCAATGACTCTTCTCCATTCAACTCTCACTAACTCAAAACATTACAAATAATATGATTTTCACGAATACAGATCCAATCTCGTATGCACGAGTTTGAATATGCATTCGTAGGACCAAATTTTTCATATTGATTTCAGGTGGTGATAGTTACAGGAAAATGATTCATCAACGAGAAGGGTGCTCTTTTGTCTGAACCTCATTTACATGCATCTTTCCCATAATGAAATCATAATAAAGTATCTTCATGGAGGCATGCTTATACATTCTCATATGCACGATATTAAATATGCGTATGTCCAAGCAGAGACTTCATTTTGATTTTATTGTGAGAATGTTGCTAGTAAATTAGTCGTCATGAAAAAGGGTAGTCATCAATCCATTGGAAATTGTGTTCCCCGTAATTAATGGTAATTATTAAGAAGTAGTTGTAATTATTTATCTTATTTTATAATTGTTTGTTTCTAATTTCAAAATTTTATAAAACAGTAATGATCTTATGTATTGTATAAAAATATTGAACAGCGATGTCAACAATAGTCATTATTAAATGATCACCCTTAGATAAATTATTGCATAAATTCAAACCGTTTTTGATTAAATATGATATATATGGTGTGTGTTGACGCTTTTTTTATCATTTTCATTATCAAAACCAGAATTTGTTTCAAAAGACTCAATTATTTTTCCTTTTAAAAAATGTGCTTGGAAAATATTTGACACATTTCACAAAGATATGGGACATCTCTTGTAGTTTGTTTTTCAACCTGATTATGTTTTTTGGAATCAAAATAATGAACGCAGTGCCAGAGAATATTCTAATAACATGATTCCAGATCCATCATGATTTCAAAATTTAGTACATGATGTTCCAGTACCATTTATTCTGTAAAATAAAACATAGGACGCCATTGATTTAAATCTTTTGTTGGCATAATCTTAATTTTATGAGTTGTTCAGGTCTTCTGAGGATGCATTATATCATGGTTGCAAGATAAGAAATTAAAAGCTATTGAAAAATTTATAGCTATTAAATCAAATAATGCAATGTCAAACAACTTTTTTGATTAGATAATTTATTTGGTTAAAACACTGTTACATGAAGAAAATGTGTTTCCTGCCAATTATTGGGATGGAATGTGGCCGGTTCGTAATATGGGCCATAGTTATCAAGTAATTCATTCATATAAATATTATATCATCTTATATTCTTGTGAAAACGAGTTGTTGTATAGTTTTCCCACATGTTCACAATCTAGGTATAAAGAAACTCAACTGGGGATGTTTGTATTGATTTCTATAAAACAATTGTGATATTTCCCACTTACACCCAGGTTGTAGTGGTTATTTATGTCTCAGCACACAACCTCAATAATTTCATGGAACAAAAAATATTTCAGCTGATAAAATATTGAATCAACAATATGATGGTGATACATGGATACATTTTATCCAATTTCATTCATCTTTATCTTTAGAATCCCAAAACATGAAATTGGATATTCTTACTGAGGGTTTCAATATGTTTTGTTCTTATATTAGTCAGTATTCATGTTGGGATGGCCATTATAACTTTGTGCAATTTACCTACATGGATGTTTATGAAATATCCATATATTTTTTGACATTATTAATCCCATGACATCTGAAAATTAATATTGATGTTTATTTAAAATCATTGGTCGATGAGTTAAATGAATTGAAGGGTAATGCTGTTAGTAGATATGATGTTGACGCGATAAAAAAATTTCATATTGAATTCTACATTGATGTGGATGATTAGTTACTTACGAGTATATGGCATATTTTCTAGTTGGAGTAAATATGGTCTGAAATAATGTCCTCACTTTATGAAATAAAAAAGGAATTTATGCTCATCAATGGAAAAAATCATTCTATTTTGACTGTCATCACAGATTTCTTTCAACTGATCATCATTTTTGGAGGAAAAAATATCATTTCAGAAAATGAAAAATTGGAAGGGTGAACCTTAAAAAATGATCTCGTGTACAATGTTAAAATTAGTTGTATTTTCTTTACCTCCCTACACATTTGGGGCAACGATAAACCAAAAAAAAAGTACATGGCTTTGGAAAGAACGTATTTGGATAAAACGGAGAATTTTTTGGGATCTACTATATTGGTATGATTTTTTTGGTTTTCCAGATGATGGATTTCATACATATTGTGAAGAAATGTTTTGATAATTTATTTCATACAATTTTGGATATATCAGGTAAGACCAAAGATAATGTAAAGTCATTATTAGATATTTCACATTCTTGCAGATGACCGTAACATGAACTATTTCAAAATGTCACATCGTAGAGGTTAATGAATCCAACGCAGCTTATACAATATTGATAGAGAGTTGCTTATTATTTTGTTAGTGGATTTTAGTTTTTATACTTCGAAATAAATATGCTTCCAATTTTGTGAGATGTGTCAAAAATGGTCATATTATAGGATAAAAAAGTAATTACTGTCATGTTATAATGGAAATTATTATGACAATCTGATTCAGTGGTTTTTTGAACTCTATGATTTGGGATTCGATAAAAGATATATCATATTTTTTCAAGACATTTGTGCAAAGACAATAGACTATGTTGCACCATGTAAACTAGTAGAATATGTTGTTTTCATTATATGTAAACTAGAAAAACTCTTTTCACCAAATTTATTTGACTCAGTGGACCATATGATTTTACATTTTAAACATGATGATAAATGTGGAGGCCAGGTAGTGTTTTTATGTATGTACACATTTGAGATATGCATACAGAAAATGAATAAAATAGTACGTATCAAAACATCAGTTGAAGGCACAATTAAGTGAAGCTTATTTGCAAGAGGAAATTGATTTTCTCTGCTCTAATTATTTTGAATCTGAATATCCCTAAAAAAACAGCATGGGATGGAAAGAGTGGAATGATAATGATGAAATGGACACTCAATTATCAGTTTTTATTCATCATGATCTTGGCTTCGATGGACTTCATGAACGAGGAATTTCAGATGATGAACATCATAGAGCTCATATATATGTTCTGCTCAACTGTGAATAAATGACATTAGTTTTACTATGAATTCTATCACTTATTCTATAATTTATGTTATAGTAAGAAAAATTATATTATTTGTAGGTTATAAGAAAATCATATCAAGAAACAATTTCCACAAATTACAGTAGCTTCTCTTCAACAAAGTCGACTAAAAAAAATTCTCAATGGTTTTAAAAACTGGAAACATAGACTATTGATGGTTTAATATATCAATTTAGTTTAATATTTTTTATGTTGATAATTATTTTAGAAGTTTTCAAGTCTGTAAAAATGTTGAAATTTATTTTGATAAACAGTGTATATTGTGTAACCGACCATCCAAAATGGTTAAATCATATAATGAATATATGGTGAATGGTTATTGATTTCAAACATGTGCATATGAGGAATAAAAAAAATGAACATTAGAGTTTTCTAGAGAGGATCACGTAATACAGAAACTGAATTTGACTATTACAGCATGCTGGATGAAATTATTGAACAGAGTTATCTAATGAAAAATTACATAAAAATGTTTAAATGTTGTTCATTGGTTACGAAGAGAGGCTTGCGTGTTCATTCGATTCACAGAATTGATGATATTAAATATAAAATTATTCATGCAGTAATTGAACCATTTTTACTCAATCAACATGCACATCAAATATATTACCCAAATTACTTTTCTAATTAAATAGATCTAAGTGATTGGTAGAGCACAATAAAAATGACATCTCAAGAAAAGTAGTTTACTACAACTGAATTTGGTTTTGATTATGTACAAGGAATTAAAATTTTTCAAGAGAATACTCAAAATCCATCTTTTTTCACAAAGATACATAAATATCGATGATGACTCTCAACAATTAAGGGTCGATAGTGAAAATGATGATAATGATGCTAAAATGAATTTAAAAAGGAAAGAGACGATGAAACTGAATGTTATATGGATATTGATGATGTAGACGATTAATATGAAGTCATTGACATCATTAGATATGAATATCATGATGAAGGTGAACATTGACACTATTAAATGCTGGTTATAATGGTAACTAATATATATCAATTTGTAGTAGTTACTTTCAATTATCAACTAACAACAACCATTTTGTGATTCTGATGGACCCTGATCTATTTAGTGAGTTAGTGGAGGATGAGTAACCTTTGGATGAGGAGGATTTGGGATTATCTGACCCTCATACTACTGGCGGTTGTGGGGGTACACGGAGAGGGAGCAGTCTAGTGTGACTGATGATTCCTGACCCAATCCCCAAGAAAAATCCACGTGTTAGTTTCGATCAACATATCTTAAGGTATGGTAACCGGTGTATTTTAGTTACCTTTCATTAATTTATTTATATAATAATTTTTTTAATTTGTTCTTTTTTCTTCGTTTTTCCATTTATCTATTGGGCAGGGCTGCACTATATTGTGCAATTATTTTTCTCAGTCATGGATCAAATGGGAACATATTCTTGTTGTTGTGTATCTTGGAATGTTCAATCATTGGATGTTGCGTAAATAAATAATATTTATTTTGAAATTTATTTCATTAATAACTATATATTTTAAATAATATTTAGGGTTTATGGTAACCCATCATGGGTAGAATGCATGGATATTTTTATGAGGCATGAGAGGTGTCTATGAATGAATGTTTTTGTTAGTTCTTACACAAATTTTGAAATCCAGCCATAATAAAGAAGGAGTTTTTGTATTTGATGATTCATGTATAGGCCACTGAACTGAGTACATTTCTTCTTACATTTAGGATGAATTATGTTCACACTGGTTGAGTGGTGGATTTTAGAGAAGATAATAATTAGGCCAGCAGAACTAGGGTAGACTGTAGGCGAGACATTAAGCTGGTAGTTGTACATTTAGTACGCATAGAGAGAATCTGGTAAGTATATTTTTTTAAATATTTTATATAAAATTAAATGTAAACAATTTATTTTATATTCATATAGGCAGTCAAGCATATTGATATTAAAGAGTACGATGTTTATTGGGGAATGTACTATTATCCAACAACTGGAGAGTTTAAACAGGATATCTTGCATCATATTGTGTTCAATGTTATTTGTTTTTTAGTTTGAATATATCAGCATATAATATTTTCACTATTCTAAAATCAAATCGAATCTCAAGGAGTCATATGAGGCTGCAACCTCTTAGACACAAGCTACGAGTCAAGCTGAGATAGCGGATCAGACTACATCCCACCATTTTGATGAGGCGATATGGATGTAGGAAACCATGTGTGACTTTATGAAGGGTTGCGTAGTTGGTATCATCCCTCATTTGACTCCTAGGAATTGTTATGGTACTGATGCAATGTGGGTGTCCATCTCGAGAGGAGCACGTGGAGAGGCATCATCTTCTGGCTCACAGTATCAGAAGCAGTTGTGAGCTCAAAATGATCTTATAGAGTGTTTTTGAGAAGCAGCAGGAAGAGATATG
Source organism: Viscum album (assembly GCA_963277665.1). Classification (NCBI taxonomy): domain Eukaryota; kingdom Viridiplantae; phylum Streptophyta; class Magnoliopsida; order Santalales; family Viscaceae; genus Viscum; species Viscum album. Next base: position 555,316,537 of record OY728141.1, read on the forward strand.
TCAGTAGCACGAGGATGACATACTTCGATGACAGTAGCATCAACATAAGTAGATAGAGTACTTGCGTCGTCTAACTCATACTTTAGGGATTGAGTTTTTTCCACCATCTCCTCTAGCTCCTCCAGCTCCTTCAGAAGACTATCCCCCATTGATTTTTTTGTTCTGTTAAAAACATTTTAATTGAACATTTGTTGTAATATAAAGTATTTGTAGTTTTTTTATATTGGTGTAAATATTTCATAATATTTTATAATATTTTAATATTTTTTATTTCTTATTATTATTACATTTTTAATGTTTTTTTATTTTACTAATAATTATAATAATAATATTTTATGAATTTTATATTATTTGCGAATACTAATAATAATAATAATAATTATTTGTTTATTATTTTAAAAATATTAATATTATTTTTTCATTAATAATAATTTCTTTTTATTTTATTTTATTAAGTATTTTTAAATATTGAGAATTTAAAATTTTTAATTCTTTTATATTAATAATATTAATATAATTTTCTCATTAATCATAATTATTTTATAATTTTTTATTTTATTATGTATTTGTGATTGGGCCTTTGAAATGAGGTCCCATTGCAAATAGATAATATATATATATTTATATATTTTAATATGTTTTTCTGACGATATACTATTCCGATGAAAAAACGTTTTGGTGACTGGATCCCATCGAAAAATAACTGATATTATAGTATTGATGAATCCTTATTCATTTTATAAAACACATTTTAATTGATATATATTCTTTAAATCAAAATAATATGTAAAATCCATCAATGATAGTATAAATCACATTGTCAACAAATCATTAATTAGCCCCATGGTATTCAAAATTATCTAATTTAATTTATTTGTATCAATAATATCATTATCGCTTCATCATTATCTCAATATAAAGAATGTGTTCAAGGTTATATTTCTGATAATCATGTTTTTTCCATGAAGTTAACAATTCCACTAAATCATTTTTCATTGTAATACGTATTAATCAACATACGCTTCCAAATCCATATTGATAATATAACATAGTACAATCGTTATATGTTTGATAAATAATTTTAACAGGATTTCGTGGATAAAATACTCAAAAAGAAAAAATCATGACTCTAAGAATAAAAAAATTACACTCATCATGTGGTAAAATTATAAACATTATGATGATCCATTGTATAATTTTTTTGTATGTTCCCTTTATTTTTTGTGAGTTCATTTTTATAGTTCCTCAATTCCTTACAGTTGAATCATTTCACAATGGAAACTATTTTCTTGTCCTTACTATCTTGAGGATGGATCATTTTTTCGACAATAGTTTGGGAAAATTCATTCCATCTTTACCATGAATTAATATGTTTCCTTCCATAATTATAACATGTGGGGAAATCATTTGTAACGCCCCGACCCCAGCTACCCAGAGTCGGTGCATTACTTCGTAACATTGGCATGATCACAAGAAAGATCAAATCTCGAAAGACCGATTGGTTTAGTAGCCTTGGAAACACTAGATATAATCATAAAGTTTTACATTACATTTCAAAGTGAAAAACTAATACAACAACATAATTTTTCCACAATCCACACTATTAACCCCTCATAAAATCCTTGCAGGTCATTCATAACTTACTTCTTCACATCCTGGGAAAACTAAAACATAGAAAAGGGGTGAGCTCAAATGCCCAGTAAGGATAACAATATAGCGGAAACTTTCATAAATAAGAATAAACATTTAAGGAAATGCATTACTAAAACAAAAGCCTTTTAAACTTTAACTTCAACATGGTATGGCAAAAGTAAAATGAAATAATGCCATTTACTTATTCACATGGATATTCTACTAATCGAATAATCACATGAAAAAAATCAATAACCACTTTCATAATGTTGGAATGCATAATGCTAAACGTTAATTTCTTTGTCTAGGCCTCATCCCAAGACCTAGGGGTTACTTCTAACCGGAACCCAACCCGGAGTGCCTCTAATAACCGGACACCAACCCAGAGTGCCTCTAATAACCGGACACCAACCCGGAGTGCCTCTAATAACCGGACACCAACCCGGAGGGCATACTTTTACCAGTCCCTAACCTGGAGGGCTTACTTTAACCAGTCCCCAACCTGGAAGGCTTACTTTTACCAGTCCCCAACCTGGAGGGCTTACTTTTACCGGTCCCCAACCCGGAACATACTTGTTTAGCACATTCATCTGAAGAAAAGTTTGAAATATAACATAAACATTCGGATTAAAACTAGCATACGAAATGTCAATAATTTCACCATAAACTATGAATGGTATAAAAATAGCACATCCACAGTCAAACATATCACAAAACCTTCAATTCAATATAGAATTTTTGTATCATAATAAATCTACTTCAAATAATCTTAAAATCCATCAAAGGATGTTGACATAGATGAAATCAAAATTCTTTTTAAAGAAGTATCTCCTTTTATTTTGAAATCATTTAAGATCCATATAAAATAAAACATTTTCTTTGAAAATATTCTTATAAGCTTGTATGTAAAGCTTCGACGATTTTATAACGGCGGAAAATAACCGCACCCGCCGTATAAGTTAAAAAAAACATTCTTACCTCAATTCTGTCGAAAAGGTTAAAAAGAACATTGTTTTGAAAATGACGGAAAGATTCATTTATAAACCTCTTATAAAAAGTCAAACAAGGGTATAAATGACTTTAACCCATATTCTTGTAAATAGTAAAAATGTTTTGAAATACATTTTGAAGAAACATGGATGTGGATGATAACGAGATCCCAGTAGATTATTACGTATAAACAACCTCGGATAAAGAAGAGATTGTGAAATAACCCTTACCTTGTACTTTTCCTTGGTTGGGGTAGGTTAACCTCCTGTATAATGGTGAAATAGTTGTTATTAAATTATACAAGAATCATATATATTAATATGATATAATATATGATCTTTTAACATTGATTTGTTAATAATATCTTAGAATTATCGTCGTTTCGGGAGTTAACTTACTCATTTTCTTTTATATGTTTTGTTACATAAGCCATGGTTGTTGTATCTTATTTATATCCAGAATGATATCCAGTCCTTAAACATCATTTTTAAATCATCAAATGATAATTATACTTGAATGGATACGATGGAGAATGAATCTCATCGCGTTCGTGGAGACGGTAGTCCGTACGTACGCACGAGCAACAATATCATTCTTTTGATATTAAAATAATATATAAATGAATGGTATATCATATATACAGAATCATTAACATGTTATATTTATTATTTACATGAGTTACACATCATTATTATACCCATCTAAATAATATTATATTGAATAACAATTACACCACGACGTGGAGACGGTAAGCCGTACGTACGCACGTATGGTGACATGTTATTCAAAGGGTGGATAGAATACTGAATATGGTTGTACCATACTTATAATAACATCACAGTATATGTGAGATACTGGAGTTATTATTTCAGAATGGTAAGAACAAAGGAAGAAGAAGTGGAAGAAGAAATGAACTTAGAAAAGGGTCGTGAAATCATTACCTCTTCTTCGGGTTCTTCCTTTTGATTTGATCAAAAGGGCTCCTTAGGTTGGCTTTCTGATCAAACTAAGGCCTCTAGGTTGTAGTGAGGGATGTTGGGAGAGTATTTGGGCAGAGTTTGGCCGAACCAAAAGGCTTTAGAGGTGTGAAGAAATGAGAAGGAGGAGTGCCCTTTTATAAGAGGGGTGAGGGGCACCTTTGGAAAAGCTAGAAATATTAATTTATAATAAATTCATATTCGGTTTCTAATGGCTCCAAGGTTGACTATTCAAAGGTTAAGGTGGGGATAGGTCTAAAACCACTCAACCAATAGAATTTAGACAGGTTTGGGTACTTATATCAACCTTATCTTTAAGTATTAACTCTAAGTTAATTAGTTTCACTTTTACAATGTCTCTTTGTATTTTTATATAATATGGTTAATAAACTTACTATATACATCCAAGCGACCCCCAAGTGGTCCATTAATGATTAACCTATCATAATATAAGTCTCTTGGCCGAATCTTAGATTTTTAGGAATTTAATATCAATTAATAATATAATATTTGTTTTAAGAACTCTTTTATGTCAATTTTGACACTATTCATTAGTTGATTTTTGTGAAACTCATAACAGATTGATTACTTCGAACAAAGTCAATTTAAATCAATCCTAATATATCATATTATCCTAGAAATTAGTTTAATTCATTAAAAGTTTCATATTATATTTATTTGGGTATTTATAATATCAATTAGTTTAAGTTTTCACTATTATAGTAATTAGTGCATCATCATTGTGTCATAAATAAAGTAAATTATTTAATGTCTAAAAATTATAAATAAAATATCATTATGTAGGAAATCTTTTTAGCTTTCTAATGAATATTTATAATCGAAAATCAAACCTGTATAACTCTATGTAAAAATTGTTCTTCTAAAAGATATATGCTTGTGTCATTTTTGTATTCATTTTAACTTAATTAAAATAAAGTGTCATTATCACTTACAAGTGGATCCATGGGGTCCCAAAATTGACACAAAGATTCCCATGGTCGACCATGTATCAACCAATAGGGTTAAGACACGTTTTGGGGTAATTTAGTATTATTATAATATTATTTTTTAACCCTTATTTACCGGATTTACCCTTTAACCATGGTAAATAAAATATTTACCGCAGTAATTATTCAAAATGTGTAAAAATAAAAGTTACCTATTTACACAATTTGAACATCCTGATTCCAAATATGGAATCCATTTTCCTAAATTCAAAACACAGAAGTGGCAGAAATTAATTTAAAATTAATTCCCGCTGTCAAAACAAAAAGCGTGTTTTTAAGAGATAATAACTATCAAAAGATTGACACTTGTTTATGTTCGGTTTAATTGTAAAATTATGTCCAATGACCAACATTATATTAAACGGTAAAAATATATTCTAAATATACTTTAAAACCACTCAAATTCATAATTTATCACTATTAATTATTTTGATTAAAAAAGTTGTTTTTAATTAAAATTTAGAAATTTTCACTATTCATCAAAATATGAAAGTTATCCGAAATGTACCAAAATTTCACCCTAGGCTAATTTCGATATTCCGAATCCAAAAATGAAGTCCATTTTAAAATATAAAATATATATGATTTCAAAAATTAGGTATTACTATTCACAACGGCTAGTTTAGTTAGTTGTGGCGTGTGTTAGAACTCGAGGTTGCGTACAACACACGCTATCGCATTATTCGAAGGGAAACGTACCGTGGAAGCTTGGGATGTTTCATTTTAAATTTTTTGATGTCTCCATTTAGTCAAAAAGTTTAAAATATTGTATTTAAAAAGGTTTCACTATCAAAAGTTGATAAAAGTGCAATACTGAAAATGAATCTGTTCTTGCATTATGACTAAGAAACTCATAATATGGATTCTAAAATTATAAGGATAATATAAAGTTTAAAATTTAGTTAATATTATTCATGAACTCTTTTAATGGCTTTTTTTTTTGGTAAGTCATGGTGCAATTGAACTAAGTGTTGCGTGTAGTGCAAGTTATTGAATTATTTTGAAGAAATAACACACTATGAAATCTTGGGGTGTTACATTCTCCCCTCCTTCAATAAATTGCGTCCTCGCAATTTGAAATTGTTCTCCGAAAATAAAAGGTTGAAAGTAGAAAATATATTTGTGGGAAAACCCACATCGGAAATTGGGTTACTAAAATATAGTCTTAATATGAGGAAAAGATAAATGAAAGGGTCACCACCAAATTATGATCTTGATTAGGAGAACATTGGTGGCAATTAGAGACATATAATTGGAGGAAAAACTTAAATATTTATAGGTAGTGATTGAGGTCATCAATCACAAACAAGTATAAAATTGAGGTCCTAAACTCATCAATCTATGATGATTTGAATTACCATCGGTTCAACAAAATATAGGGTATTGGGACAACACATTTTTGACATTTCAAAATATCTTAGTTGAAATCCCACATCGAAAAATGAATTAATGAGGCCTCTTTTTAAAATAAAGAGTGGAAAGTATGAAGATTACCGAAAATAACACATACTAGGGTTCCATGTAGGAAAATATGGATATGGAAGAGAAATCTAACCATCAATTATCTGACGGAGAGTGGTAGAGAACATGGCTATGAAAAGGCCAAAAATCCCAAAGCCATGAATTAGTGATGATTTAAGGTACCATCTAGGACAACATTTTTGTTCTAAGTTCCTTTTATTAATGTTGAGGAATATATTTATGAGATTGGCTAAGATCATAAGGAGATATACTTACTTTATAATTAGAGTTTTATCCATTAATAAATTTCTACCAAAACTCATCATTCACTCGTAAAAAAAATTCTATTTATACTATTCATAGAGGGTTCCAAAATAAAAGAATTTATAATTCATCTACCAGATCTTTTAAAAACTACTTTATTTAATCCAGGACATCTCGTGAGATAGTGGTAGGTGATACACCCTTGTCGCCCTTTGGTTGCGGGTTCAAGTCTCGCAGCCTTGCCGGACGTGACGGGTTGCCGCCCGACCTCCGGGTTGTCCTTTTATGGCAATCCAAAATAATCCAAACTAGAACTCTCCAAAATACTTCTGTCCAAACTCACAGTCTAACATTTATAAGGAAGGTAAACATAATATAGATCCTTTTTACCCCGTAATAGCATATGAATACCTTCATCATGTATTACCATATTCCTTATTGATTACATTCATGCTCCCTTATTCCATATAGAATGCTGGATATACTTCATTAATCCAAAAATGTTTTAAAACCCAACAATGATGGAATATACAAATCATTAATCAGTTCCAAGGTAGTCAAGAATATCCAATACAATTTATCCAAAACAATCACTTATTATTCCAAAATCACTACCTCAGTATCAGAACTATATTATGATTTATCATTCTCTCAACCATATATTTTCCAAAAATTTATCCTGCTATTGAGTCACTTTTCTTTGTTCCACACAATCTCAAGTCCTTAATGAAATAGTACTGCAGTACAATCCTTATATACTCCATAATTATTATAACAAGTACATTGTTGATACAACACTCAATTGACATAATCAACTTAAGAACTCTAATCATTCCTCTTCATATGTGGTAGTATCATAACTTGATTATTATCCAATAGCATCATTTGCGGCATAGTCTGATGACTGGGACATAGGTTCGCGTAGTGTCCAAACTCCTTGCAAATGAAGCATTGTACATTTGAAACCATTTTCTTACCCTTGCAGTCACGTACTTTGTGCCCTTTTCCTCCACACTTATAACAAACTCCCATTCCTTTCAGGCAAGTTCCAGGGTGTTTCTTTCCACAGTTACCACATATGGGAAAATTCTTCTTTTCCCTCTTACTTTTATCCATCTTTCTCTCTTCCATCCTTTTCTTCTCTTGCTTCCCTTCAAAGCCATAGGACTCAGTAAACTCTTTACTTATCTTATCAACACATGATATTATTTCTTCATATGATGATAATACATGGGAGACTATTTCTCTTATAAATTCTAGCTTAAGACCATGAAAGATATGATCCTTCCTTCTCTTTGGATCATGTGCATTTCTGGAGTTCTCATTCCTTCTACTGGGCGCCATTTCTAAACAATGGCATAAACTAGATCAGTTTATGAATCAAAATACATAATCCCATACTTATAAAACACTTAACATAAATTGGACTATTTATGGATATAATCCATAATCATAAAAATATTTTCTTTGAGGAAGTATATACTCATAAACCCTTCATAATGATTTGTAAAGAAAATGAGAGTTATCCTAAGTATATCCCCCGGGAGTGTCATAACCAAGAGTGCAGCAAGGCCCGTTTTCGTGCACCAGTTCCCGTTCGAGTCTAGCTCAAAGCGGTGTTTTCGGGTTTTACCCCTAGGTACATCTGTGCCAGAGCCGCCTCTACCTGCTCGTATCCAGACAGGGATGTATTGCTCGGAAAACTCACAAAATCTCTACAATACCAAAATTTTAGGAAGTTCTTCTATACTAATCCTCAAAGTTAATCTTAGGTCTACGTGCTCTAATCAGAGTTTATCTAAATCTAGCTTCCAAGGTTTGTACTAAACTTCCTCTGATACCAACTGTAACGCCCCGACCCCAGCTACCCAGAGTCGGTGCATTACTTCGTAACATTGGCATGATCACAAGAAAGATCAAATCTCGAAAGACCGATTGGTTTAGTAGCCTTGGAAACACTAGATATAATCATAAAGTTTTACATTACATTTCAAAGTGAAAAACTAATACAACAACATAATTTTTCCACAATCCACACTATTAACCCCTCATAAAATCCTTGCAGGTCATTCATAACTTACTTCTTCACATCCTGGGAAAAATAAAACATAGAAAAGGGGTGAGCTCAAATGCCCAGTAAGGATAACAATATAGCGGAAACTTTCATAAATAAGAATAAACATTTAAGGCAATGCATTACTAAAATAAAAGCCTTTTAAACTTTAACTTCAACATGGTATGGCAAAAGTAAAATGAAATAATGCCATTTACTTATTCACATGGATATTCTACTAATCGAATAATCACATGCAAAAAATCAATAACCACTTTCATAATGTTGGAATGCATAATGCTAAACGTTAATTTCTTTGTCTAGGCCTCATCCCAAGACCTAGGGGTTAATTCTAACCGGAACCCAACCCGGAGTGCCTCTAATAACCGGACACCAACCCGGAGTGCCTCTAATAACCGGACACCAACCCGGAGTGCCTCTAATAACCGGACACCAACCCGGAGGGCATACTTTTACCAGTCCCTAACCTGGAGGGCTTACTTTAACCAGTCCCCAACCTGGAGGGCTTACTTTTACCAGTCCCCAACCTGGAGGGCTTACTTTTACCGGTCCCCAACCCGGAACATACTTGTTTAGCACATTCATCTGAAGAAAAGTTTGAAATATAACATAAACATTCGGATTAAAACTAGCATACGAAATGTCAATAATTTCACCATAAACTATGAATGGTATAAAAATAGCACATCCATAGTCAAACATATCACAAAACCTTCAATTCAATATAGAATTTTTGTATCATAATAAATCAACTTCAAATAATCTTAAAATCCATCAAAGGATGTTGACATAGATGAAATCAAAATTCTTTTTAAAGAAGTATCTCCTTTTATTTTGAAATCATTTAAGATCCATATAAAATAAAACATTTTCTTTGAAAATATTCTTATAAGCTTGTATGTAAAGCTTCGACGATTTTATAACGGCGGAAAATAACCGCACCCGCCGTATAAGTTAAAAAAAACATTCTTACCTCAATTCTGTTGAAAAGGTTAAAAAGAACATTGTTTTGAAAACGACGGAAAGATTCCTTTATAAACCTCTTATAAAAAGTCAAACAAGGGTATAATGACTTTAACCCATATTCTTGTAAATAGTAAAAATGTTTTGAAATACATTTCGAAGAAACATGGATGTGGATGATAACGAGATCCCAGTAGATTATTACGTATAAACAACCTCGGATAAAGAAGAGATTGTGAAATAACCCTTACCTAGTACTTTTCCTTGGTTGGGGTAGGTTAACCTCCTGTATAATGGTGAAATAGTTGTTATTAAATTATACAAGAATCATATATATTAATATGATATCATATATGATCTTTTAACATTGATTTGTTAATAATATCTTAGAATTATCGTCGTTTCGGGAGTTAACTTACTCATTTTCTTTTATATGTTTTGTTACATAAGCCATGGTTGTTGTATCTTATTTATATCCAGAATGATATCCAGTCCTTAAACATCATTTTTAAATCATCAAATGATAATTATACTTGAATGGATACGATGGAGAATGAATCTCATCGCGTTCGTGGAGACGGTAGTCCGTACGTACGCACGAGCGACAATATCATTCTTTTGATATTAAAATAATATATAAATGAATGGTATATCATATATACAGAATCATTAACATGTTATATTTATTATTTACATGAGTTACACATCATTATTATACCCATCTAGATAATATTATATTGAATAACAATTACACCACGACGTGGAGACGGTAAGCCGTACGTACGCACGTATGGTGACATGTTATTCAAAGGGTGGATAGAATACTGAATATGGTTGTACCATACTTATAATAACATCACAGTATATGTGAGATACTGGAGTTATTATTTCAGAATGGTAAGAACAAAGGAAGAAGAAGTGGAAGAAGAAATGAACTTAGAAAAGGGTCGTGAAATCATTACCTCTTCTTCGGGTTCTTCCTTTTGATTTGATCAAAAGGGCTCCTTAGGTTGGCTTTCTGATCAAACTAAGGCCTCTAGGTTGTAGTGAGGGATGTTGGGAGAGTATTTGGGCAGAGTTTGGCCGAACCAAAAGGCTTTAGAGGTGTGAAGAAATGAGAAGGAGGAGTGCCCTTTTATAAGAGGGGTGAGGGGCACCTTTGGAAAAGCTAGAAATATTAATTTATAATAAATTCATATTCGGTTTCTAATGGCTCAAAAGTTGACTATTCAAAGGTTAAGGTGGGGATAGGTCGAAAACCACTCAACCAATAGAATTTAGACAGGTTTGGGTACTTATATCAACCTTATCTTTAAGTATTAACTCTAAGTTAATTAGTTTCACTTTTACAATGTCTCTTTGTATTTTTATATAATATGGTTAATAAACTTACTATATACATCCAAGCGACCCCCAAGTGGTCCATTAATGATTAACCTATCATAATATAAGTCTCTTGGCCGAACCTTAGATTTTTAGGAATTTAATATCAATTAATAATATAATATTTGTTTTAAGAACTCTTTTATGTCAATTTTGACACTATTCATTAGTTGATTTTTGTGAAACTCATAACAGATTGATTACTTCGAACAAAGTCAATTTAAATCAATCCTAATATATCATATTATCCTAGAAATTTGTTTAATTCATTAAAAGTTTCATATTATATTTATTTGGGTATTTATAATATCAATTAGTTTAATTTTTCACTATTATAGTAATTACTGCATCATCATTGTGTCATAAATAAAGTAAATTATTTAATGTCTAAAAATTATAAATAAAATATCATTATGTAGGAAATCTTTTTAGCTTTCTAATGAATATTTATAATCGAAAATCCAACATGTATAACTCTATGTAAAAATTGTTCTTCTAAAAGATATATGCTTGTGTCATTTTTGTATTCATTTTAACTTAATTAAAATAAAGTGTCATTATCACTTACAAGTGGATCCATGGGGTCCCAAAATTGACAAAAAGATGCCCATGGTCGACCATGTATCAACCAATAGGGTTAAGACACGTTTTAGGGAAATTTAGTATTATTATAATATTATTTTTTAACCCTTATTTACCGGATTTACCCTTTAACCATGGTAAATAAAATATTTACCGCTGTAATTATTCAAAATGTGTAAAAATAAAAGTTACCTATTTACACAATTTGAACATCCTGATTCCAAATATGGAATCCATTTTCCTAAATTCAAAACACAGAAGTGGCAGAAATTAATTTAAAATTAATTCCCGCTGTCAAAACAAAAAGCGTGTTTTTAAGAGATAATAACTATCAAAAGATTGACACTTGTTTATGTTCGGTTTAATTGTAAAATTATGTCCAATGACCAACATTATATTAAACGGTAAAAATATATTCTAAATATACTTTAAAACCACTCAAATTCATAATTTATCACTATTAATTATTTTGATTAAAAAAGTTGTTTTTAATTAAAATTTAGAAATTTTCACTATTCATCAAAATATGAAAGTTATCCGAAATGTACCAAAATTTCACCCTAGGCTAATTTCGATATTCCGAATCCAAAAATGAAGTCCATTTTAAAATATAAAATATATATGATTTCAAAAATTAGGTATTACTATTCACAACGGCTAGTTTAATTAGTTGTGGCGTGTGTTAGAACTCGAGGTTGCGTACAACACACACTATCACATTATTCGAAGGGAAACGTACCGTGGAAGCTTGGGATGTTTCATTTTAAATTTTTTGATGTCTCCATTTAGTCAAAAAGTTTAAAATATTGTATTTAAAAAGGTTTCACTATCAAAAGTTGATAAAAGTCCAATACTGAAAATGAATCTGTTCTTGCATTATGACTAAGAAACTCATAATATGGATTCTAAAATTATAAGGATAATATAAAGTTTAAAATTTAGTTAATATTATTCATGAACTCTTTTAATGGCTTTTTTTTTGGTAAGTCATGGTGAAATTGAACTAAGTGTTGCGTGTAGTGCAAGTTATTGAATTATTTTGAAGAAATAACACACTATGAAATCTTGGGGTGTTACATCATTTATTCCATTCTTCAATTTATTGGACAACTAATTTGCCATCCATTTATTCTCTTACATCACATAAGAACCACAATTCATAGATAATTCTTTATCTGTTTCTTTAGAATAAGATACTATTTCCTATAATGAAGAGAACGATTAGAAGAATGGCTCCCTTAAAAATACTTTCTAAATACTTTTAGGGAAACTAACATTCATACTCATTATATTTTTTGAATTAATGTTGATGTCATTCCATCAACAATGTTGCGTTTATAAAAAAAGTGATATCAATGTTGAATGATATAAAATTATCTTTAACAATGCCATGACATGGGTGATGGAGGTTGGTTGAAAAATAATTTACACCTGGTTAACCATATTATTTTCTATAAGAAACTCATAATGGTTACCACATCAATAATAGAGTATAGACCTACAATCCAAAGGTAGTAATTGTTTTGTTGTTTCCGACCCAACGGTGCTTATAAACTAGCATTTGTCAAGATGAAAGGTTGTAGGGATCATCAAACAGTTTTTGGGGGAATGATTTCTAATTATGGTACTCTATTATAGAATAATTTTTTTTCATTATTTTTTTCCTAATCCCAATATTGAAACAGTTAGCCTAAAAAATCATCAAGAATTGAATCCTTCCATGTGTAATTGGGATTCAATTAATGTGGAAATTTGTTTGTATTCGATGTTCTTTATACATTTCGAATAAATTATTTGAAATTGGTAGTTACATATAAAACTAAACCATATATCCAGACAATATATAGATCCCTTCAACTAATGGAGGTGAATAAGATTTCGAGTATAAGATTTTAACATGATTAGGCGTCACGAGTATCTTATTTTCAATATTTATAAAAACACAAGTAGTTTATTCAATCTATGAATTTAAAAATCATAAGGAAAGTAAATTCAAAATTGATCATAGGTACTAGTTATTTAGCTAGATCCTTATTAATGTTTCTAACACATCGTTCTTATGATATGGATCTAGGTCATTGTAGTTGGATCATGCCTTTTAGACTTGTCCCAATGTGTATTACCTTGAATTCGGGTTTTTATATCACGTCACTAATTAGGGAATATATAGTATAGTTTATTTGGTTGGGGGACCATTATTTATTCGAAGGATATGGTTATTTAAATTTCTTATGTCCACATGAGAAATTCTCTATGTGAGAAACATGGGATAATAATTGATCAATATCATTGCATATGGATCAAGGACATATGAACAATGGTTTCTCTAATGGGGTGTATGATATAGATCCCTTGCCTTATTAATCCATTCTATATTTAGTTTTTATAAAGGGATTCATAGTTCTTATAGTCCAACCATATTGTAAATTTACAGATGAATGTGTATGTGAGATAGACCCATATAAGATTTTGGGTCCCATGGGTTTTTTTGACTTGGAGACCTGGACTGACTTAAATTGGAGTGGATATCAATTATAGACCAGGAAACATCAATTCATCCTATGTATCATGTATGAAATAGATTCATATTTATTATAGTTCTTTTGGTTTTATGGTAGAATTTTTCAACTAGCAAGGCTATCTTATCACAGGACGTATGCATGAAATGACCTAATAGTATACATGACATGCATTTATATCCTACTTAATATGTTCTATGTTCTTTATTAGAATGAATTGTTTCCGGAAAATCCGCTCAATAGTTCAATAAAATTCAATAATGAATAGTGTCACAGCATCGCAGAAGCCTTCTATATTTTTTCATTATTTTGATCATTTAAGGCATATATGAGTTGAGGTTTCTAAATAATTTTCTCATATATGTTTCACAAGACATAGTTGAAATGTTTGAACTCTTTTGGATGATCTGGATGACCACTCAGATTTCCATCACATAATCTATATGCAACATAGATGAATAACATCTCTATGATTAATGATCCATTACGTCATTACCCATCATTTACATACCATAAGATCCATGAAATCATATGACAATTAAATATGAGAATTCCTCACTTGTGACCCATGTAGAAGCCTCCATATATTTATTGTGTTGAGGGGTAAGGATTTATATTTCTTCCTACCCTGATTATACTCCACCTGGAGTGGAACGTATCACGAAAATATGAGATTGAGTTTTTGGAAGGTTGTTTTCATCACACGGATTGCATGATCCAACTACATTTCATCCATGGCATTGCATGATAATTAAAAAAATGATATTACATGGACATGTTTATTTATATTGGACCCATTAAATACTAGGTACTTCTAATAAAAATGTTGACATGTCAAACGGTTTTTATAAAATTGAGTTGACATGTCTGAAGACCATTGAATGATATGGAAACCCATAGGAAGGGTCTCCTATGATCGAATAATAATTTTTTGTAGTCCGAAATGAGAGTGAGATATCTTATCAGGGGCCTCTAGTGAGATCAGGGCGACTTATTTATGGGTTTTTCAGACCAATATGTATTTTCTAGGGCCTTCACATGACTAATTTGAATCAAATGAGGAACAAAATTCCTTTCCATAATGATTAATTTACATTACCTTCATGAGAAGCCTCCATATTTTCCTGTTTGATATCATTCATTATATTTCAGCGACATGTGATCTCACAGCTTCATGTGATCATTGATGGTGGAATTCAATCTTTTTGTCTTAAATGAATCATATAATCATTGATGGTTCTCATGATTAAACAAGATTATTACAATGTTCTATCCATATATTTTTTTTTGGATCCTCTAGGGGATGACATGTTTGAATGGAAATTTCTAAGCTCCTTCGTATAATGAATGTGATATGATAACATGTTCCCCCATGAGAATATGGAAATGTCACCAGGTGGATCTATGAGGTCTTATAAATCTCATAATCACATCGTATGAAGGTAAACATAAATATTATTCTCATAAGGAATCTACCTTTCTCCCAAAAAAATATATGGGTGGATGATTTATTGTGTATATAGATTGGAAAACTTCATGATTAGAAGAGATCAAATAAATTGATTTATATGATCATCAAACACTTGTGGGGATGCCTTCATAATATTAGTTGATATTGTCAAAGGGGATTCATTTTATCACTAGTATCCAATGATTGGTGCATGGCCCAATCTTATGACCATCCCAGGTTTATGTGAACACAATTAAATTTGATGATTGTGTGATTTTTGTGCTTCAGACACCTACCATTAAATTATGTTGTAGATAATATAGTAACCATGATTAAATTATTTCACCTATTCAATATTTTATGATTCTTATTTAGTGAGAATTAAAAAATTCCCCACCCGGACTTGAGAAACATCCATAGTGATAAAGACTCAGTTTCGAGGAAAATAATGGCCCACCTATGTTATTAGAGCTACCACTAATCGATATCATTTGAAAAAAAAATTCTCCCTAGAGGAATTTGAAATTACATTGATTGTCCAATAAATATGTGTGTATGGAAAGGCTCATTTAACTAATTTACTAGATTTCTAGAGATATCCTAACTTCTCCCATCTCATGATTCCTTCTCATGAACACATTGCAGGATATCTATTTCAATGGCCCTAATCAAGAACCGAGCACAAGGTCCATTTTTGAGGACTATTTTCGGAGAAATTTATCAAAAGTATTTATCATGTTTTTTCTCAATATTAATTATTTGTACAATCAAAGAATCAAATCATGGAAATTTTCTTGAACGTTGACCAAGGTCCTTGTCCATATAGTTGTCAAACCTACATTAGATCATCTTTTGAAATATCTAATTGATCATTATGTGGTTCATGTTACTATATATGGGTAACAATATTCATGTGACCTATATCAAATAATGAGATCGAAAATTCATCCATGGTATGTTTGATTTTCATGATGTTTTCAGATTCATGGACCTTTTTAAAAGGATTAATCACTCCTCTAACATATAATTTTTTTTATAGTAGGATTCCATTTATAATACATCTTCCACCATAGAATAAAATAGTTTGTAAATTGATGGGAATAGAAATGAATACCCACAATATCAGGTATGCTCTTCTATGATGGTTTTTAGGGGGATTCATGCATCTTCTCTTTTTACACAATCTTCCTTTGTTTGATCTGGGTTGGAAGATGATGTCATCATTCCCTTTCCTGAATACACTATTCTATATTTAACAAATGTAATATTTTTGTAATTATGTTGAAATCATTATTTACAAAGGTATTATATTGGTTGTGGTACAATCCCATGGGGTTCATTATATGTCATAGAACACCCCTTATGTTCATGACTATTCCAATTTTTAACAATAGGCAAATGATCAATGTTATTAGAAAATATTTTTCTTCTCTGTGAATAATCAATGAAGTAGACGGTGCTCAAACATGAACATGTTAGTTAGTGGTAAATTTTCAGCTGAATGACCAAGTCCATTCTGGGTTAGACAGAGATTCTCATAATTCTAAAAATAGATATAGGTTATTCACTATTATAAGGCATCATTGAATTTATCAAATCTTCATATATCGTCAGTTGGAAGTTATTAAATAACTAAATTTTAATTATTTTCATCGAAATAATTACTTTCATATATCTGATGTTGAGTTAGGGATAATAATATTGGAAATATTATAAATGGGAGGGATATCTCCACTATGGGTTATGCATGATGAGTTTTTTCAAACATCAGATTCTTGGGAAAACCCAATATAAACTATGTCTATGAAAAATGATGAGCTTATTTTCATAATGAGGATGTTGAGGATGGAAATAAATCTATTATTTCTCATTTCCCTTAAAAAATGTATCAACATATTTCTCTATCATAAAAGTATTAGACAGAGCACTGTATTCCCTCACTTGTGCACTTCCTAGCAGTTTCATGATAGCACATGTTCTTAATGCGAACTCCATGGAGATGGAGTTTATGCCACATTTTTTATTGGGTGAGACCAAAGGGATCAATAATTATTCAAATTGTAGGTGTTTTATCCATGTTTATGATTGGTTGGATATTCCTGGATAGGGATGCACGATCAAGAATCTAAGATGGATTGATAGTGATAGAAACTCAATTAAAAGAGGACAATCCTATTAATAGGAAAAATTTTACCGTTTATAGAATCTAATAACTCATGGGACATGCCCAACACATAAATATTCCTTATAGGATTGGAGACCCTTTCAAATCTAATTCATCATTATAGAAAATCACTCATACTATTACAAAGACCATAATAGTACATGGATCCCTCATTCCTCATTCCCTCCCGGGCATCTAAAAATTTATAGTATTTAGAAAATTCTTCTAGGCCCTGAAGAGGTAATGTGAATATTTATCCATCCAAACATTTCATGTTAATTCCATACCCACAGAAACCATACCCATTTTTAAAAAGGGAATGGATCTCTCGATAAATATTCATACATAATCTCTATTGGTGATTGGGTTCCCATGGATTGTGAAGATGAGTTGATTATTTGGATTCTATATACCCCTTATTGGATCACTCCGCAATTCAATTTCACTCAATGGGTTTCTCCTCTACCTTTAGTTGTCTTTAGGGGGGAATGAATCCCCAAATTATCCACCACTTTAGGATTTTGTTGGAACATGAAGACTAAAAGGACAATATTATTTTCTTCCATATTGCATTACTTGTGATACAATATTACGAATATTCCCAAGCATGGATGGAAACCAAAATTAGTGTTGTGTTGAATAGATTGGGTTGTTTTTGTTGGAGAAAATTAGTGAATCATTGACCCCCATATCTATAGAAATAATGTAGTTGATTCAAGAGTCTGGAAAGCATATTTGGAAACATTCCCAACCTTGTAAAGGCTATCCTATTAGCATGGAATAAATTTTTGTGGAATGTTTTCCAGAAATACGAGTGAAAAATTATAAATCAATCAAGAACATGGAACATGGAACTTCTTAAAATTTTTCTTCATCAGCTCAGTCAACCGTTCCTATTTTTGAAATAGTAATCTTAGTTGTTATAGAGGTCCAAGAATGATGTAGGATAAAGTAGTAGAATATTCGTGTATTCATTCCTAAGACACTCCTACAAAAAATTTGACCTAGAGGAATTCCTTTTGCTCATATTTCATTATTTGGGGGTAAGTAACTTTAACAGTCATCCAGTATATGAATTCATGTTACAAATCATTGGGACCTAATAACAATTATTTAATAGTGAGGAGTAATCGTGATGCATTTTTTATTAGAGTTCTTTTGACCCATCACTTTGAGTATCTTCTGAGGTTATTACAATGATTTCACACACAACCTCTCAATTACATGCCTCAATAGACGTCTTGAATATAAAAATAGCGGAATATGATGTGGGCATAACTGTCAGTAGAACTTATCCTTAAATCTAATCATCTATATTGGTAAATATTTAGAACAAGGTTAAATATTTATATTTGGTTATTGATAGTATCCATATGATTAAATTAATGGAGGAGGAGAATAAGAATAAAATAATTAAATACATTGAAATTTCTCAGCAGACTCAAGTTGCTTTATCGAATTCAGCCTATTGAATAATATTTTAGCCTCATGAATGATGTGTTATATTTTATGTAATCCATTGTGTGTTTATGAAATGTGGGGATTAATCCTTTTTATGATATTTATAAATTAATCATTATTCTTCACATTACATATCATTTCCTAGTGGTCTTACAATCATGGTGTGAAAGATATTTCACATATCTAAGGTCACATGAATTATTTATTATACCTATCCATTTTATAATGTCCAAAATCCTAAACTCATGGATTTGAATTATAAATTATCTTGAGGGGTTTATTGAGAAATTATCATAATTTCCAACTAATATGAAATTTCTCTGAGATGTACCTACTCTAGTTGTCTTGATATCACCTGATTTTCAATAATAATTTTATTAAAATATATATCATTGAGGGTGAATTTATTATCATTTGAAGATTCCAATAGACATGGAAAGAATAGAATTAGTTTTTCTAGATAAAAATGTGAATGCATCCGTGATTTATATATTTTTATTTTCTATTAACATATTTTTTTACATATATTTGAAAGGGATTAGTGGCTGGGGGGTAGATTTTATACAAGATCTAAACTTGTGTTTTTTTAGCAAAATATGTTTTATGCCTTTTCATCTTATGAGTGATCAGTATTTACAGGAGCACACAATGTGAATATGTAGTGAGAAAATACTTGAATTTTTCCCATAATTACCTTATCTGGTTTTCAGCCTGCAGATTATTGTGTCTCTTTCACCATGTTTTTTATGGTCTTGTAAACGAAACCATTGTATTGAAAAAAAATAGTAGCGTAGACTCACCCCCTCCATTTTAATGGTTGATGGGGATCCCAGAATGATATAAATGGGTTAATGAAAATAATCATGCCCCAATGGTCCAAAATTACATGGCCATAAGCTTACCATTGGTACAAAGGAAATCTCTACCACGTTATCAAAAATGATAAGACAATATTACTCCTTCAGATCATTGCTCGGCAAGCTGTCTTGTACAGATTTTCATGGGCCGATTACTGATGGAAATTTTCATACCCTATCAAAATTCAAAATTCAGTAATCCAAGGTCGGGTGAATGCTCCATGCTATGAACCTTATCTAGATCTTCCCCTTGATGGTAACTAAATGAAAACACCCTTCAACCATGGATTTCAGGGGACAAAATGATAGCATACCACCACTAAAACCATTTCATGTGGTCAACCTAAATCACTACCATTGCGAAAATGAAAATGATAATTGACAAAAATCCTTCACTAAAAAATAAATATCATCCATAAACAACTGGATAATTTTTTATGCCAGGCTATAATTCATTGTAACATGTTCATTAGAACTGTGTCTAGAATAAAGACTCGCTGCAATATAACTATACAATACCATAGCTGCATAAGAAACCTGAAGAGGTGGATACCCAAAGTTTCTTGAATCCAATCTAATGCCTCCCAAGGCTGGAAAACCCAACAACCACATCGATTGAGCATTACTGATGAGGGTATCTGAGCCGATTTGAGCCAGATGTTCCATTTTGGTCATGAAACCTATAAGATATGATCAATGGAAGAACCGTCACCATAGGCATAAATTAGAAAACCACGAGAAGCAGAAGAGAGGGAAATAGAGAAGGTGAAAGTTCACATCGATTGCAATGATACCATGAAACCACTAGAAAACAATCCCACGTCACTGTGAAACCTCCAAATTCTATGTCCACCTTGATCCACAAAACTACTGAATGAAAACCTAGAAAAGAACTCTCTCTCCTCCCCCCTCCATGACAATCGATAGCCTATGTCGTGCCATACCAGAAATAGGTAAGCCCAATTCCATGCCAGAGCCGATATTGAGTGGCGCCGAGACCAATCCGAGATCAAGAGGAAGATGACTCTGAGCCACTCTAAGGCATATCAGAGGAGGGGATGAGGTGAATCTTTATTAGAAACACAAGACCCACGATTGATTGGATTACCACCACATAGAGGCTCCTTTCACTTGGTCAGTTCTTATGTCAAACCAAACAATTTTAGTGATATATTATAAGGTCTTATAAATCATACATTTAATTATTTGTAGTTTATTGTCATATATATTATATATTTTTGTTTTAACCATAGGGTCTTCAATATCATACCATATGTTACAATTGATTAGGGTCTCCTATTTAACACCACTAATTTATCTAGTTTAGGGTCATTTACCTCTCGTTTGATGTTTTTTATGTTAGCTTCATTTGGAACAAGCCATTTGTTTCTACATTTTTTTGTCATTTAACTTGGAACTTTTTTTTTCTATTTTTTAGTGAAATTATTCTTGATCCTTCTATTTATGCAGTTTTAGGTCTCCTAACTTGGACCACCTATTTATATTGTTTAGTGACATTTATATCAACCCCTTTGTTAGTGAAGTTTACATTATTTTAAATCGAACATTGAGAATCCTTCTAGTTTAAGGTCATTCTATGAGGACATGATCGATGACTATGAAATGGGTTAGAATACATTGGATGACCCAAATCCCCATAAGGTGTTGATTTCTACCATGTTGTTTCCAGGGATCATGAGGATTGTAGTTTATTTCCTATAATGAGGATACACCTCAAGTTGGTAGGTAAAAGCCCCTATGAATTTCTATAATGTTCAAAAGAAAAGTGTCCCCACTCTGATCCAAGGATGGAGAATGATTTTGGGGAATGTAATGGTGGATAATAAAATATTTGGGAAGTCATTTCCACTGATATAGATAGAATATTGGTTGGGTATGTTATAACCCAATTGATTGAATCGATTAATTTGGAATGGTTAGAGCTATTAGGGATGGCCCAAAACTCCCTATTGTGTTGTGTTCTAAAAAGATTTCACTAGGGCCCATGACAACTATCATTTCTTACTAACCTAGAAAATATTATACTTGTTTATAGCCCAACAGACATTATGAATGTGTCTATAGGATTACATGAATGGACATGTAGTGGTGATCCCCACTCTTTTCTATGTTCCATGAAAAATTTGTGAAGAATCAAATATGATGATATTGAAGTTTGTTATGGATAAATGAAATACCCAGGAAGGATTGTAGCACTCAATGATAATTTATCTATTAGGTTGGGAGGATCATGCACTATACCACGTGGATTCAAGTCACATGGTGTGGTCTATCCAAAGGATTGATAATGGAGTGTTTCATTTCAACATTGAGAAAGGGCATAATACATAATGACATTGCATCCAGGATATTGAAAACATACCTAATAGTTTGGATTTAGTAATTTTAAATCAATATTCAAATTTACCAACTCATGATAAAAGATATAGTTCAATAATTTCAGGGATATACAAAAAATAACTAAGGTGTTGAGTTGTTACATATTTATGGCAGGCTCATAGGGATCATAATGTCCAATCATACAGGTCCATGATGTATCTAGTTGGTAGGTCAAATTACACATTCATTGATATCATGGGAAAAACATGACATATGATTTTCTTTTCATGGGTATTGGAAGGTTTAAGTAACTATAGGTTCACTAAAAAATTTTGATTTATAGAGGTTATACACTCCATGAAGGTTTTTAGAACTCTAAATATTTTTCAGCACTGAGTGAAAATTTTATCATGGAAACAATTTGGGAAAAATAATTACTAGAAATGTTTTGATAGAACAAGAGAGAAAAAAATAATGGATTGACATTTAATAGGGCCATAATGTGGGACTTATGTGATTTTTTCCTTATTTATTTATGATATATCATTATTCATATAATCTGGATATATTGAGTGTTTCATGTAGACACCTGAATTTTTCTATGTATGACCTTTGTTAGTTTCCATATATATATATATATATATATATTATGTCTATTTTAATTTAATTTTGGATCTTGTAATTTGGATCATTGATGGATAATTTTTAGGTTCGTACAATATTGACCAAAGTGAATATAGTTTAATGTCTTGATTCAGGTGGACCGAGTATGAGGGTAACATTACAGAAAAAAATAATTATTTTATGTAGGTTCAAGAGATATCCAAAATCAATTTGAAAATGATACAAAAATGTCGTAAATCTGGGATTATGTTTATCTGGTCAGGAAAAATGATATGGCACAATCATGTTTGTGATTTCCTAGAACTACCTAATGTTCTGAACTCAACTACAATGATGTTTGGATCAAAAAATAATCACATCATTCTATAAGGTACTATATGTCTTTGGTTTGATGCTCCAAAATCTTATGAATTTCCTGAATGGTAAAAAAACTATTTTACATTCAAAGGGATATGAAAGGATTGTGGAAACAAGATGCACTAAGGAAAATTAATGCGATTTATTGGTTAAGGGTCCAAAAGGACCATGGAATCACTCTATAATTTGGTAAAATGGATGTAGGATCATTTTTTGATTGATAAAGAATAATGTTGGGTGATGTCCAGTTCATTTTACTGTCATGTAGTAGAAACATTTCCATCATGATGTTTAGCATCATACGCGTATTATGTTATCCTTTAATTTTACAATCATGAGTTTGGGAATATTTACTTATTATTTCTTATCATGTCATAAATCCATATTCTATTCCTTTTAGTTTGACATCATACAATAAGGATATTGAAAATGATGTGAAAATAGTAAAAGATAGATTTGTGGAAACTCTGCATTGCTCAAGTGAATTTATATTTAAGGAGTATATTTTATTGATATAGATGATTAATTGTGGGTATCCATAAACTATGTCCCTTCTTGTGTATAATAATGACTTTATTAATAACGTCATACATATATATGAAAAAAATTTAGAAATAATGATGTTTAATGTATCAAACCTCTTTAGAATATTGTGTATGATGATTTTATGATCCATTCAATGTTAAGGCCCTTTGTAATAGAGATTGGCATCATGAGACCTGTACAGAGTTCCCAATCTAATGTGCCTCTAATTTTCGTCAAATAGATTGTCTTTCCATGTTACATAATCTCACTTGATCCATGATTGACAAGAGAAACATGATATAACATGGAAGTTGATAGAGCCGCATGATAGTGGGTCTAATATGGATCATTGCAAGGTAAACACCATTTCATGATAAGAGAGTATTTTTTATCATTTTTTATATGGTTGATGAAACATGTATTGGAGATCCAATCATCTTTATGTATAATTTTTTTAAAAAATCCAGAAACACATAGTTATTCCTTAAATGACCCATGAAGATATTTGACCTATACATAGTGATGGTTGACATTATTTTCATAATGTGGCTACTCCAAATATGCGAGATTCGGAAACCACAACCTATCATGTAATTATAGAAATCCATAAATATGAAGTTATTTGATCAAAAAAATCCACGATGGTATGATCTATACATATACGGGGTATTGTTTTCAGTTATTGTTGCTGCTGGAACCATGACTGGAGAATCATGCATCACTCTATCTCCAGTGATGATAGGAATGAACCCATATGCATATTTTACAAGGGAATCTCTCCCCATAAGTTATAACATCATGAAAAAGGGGGAATAATTCCAATTGTTTGTTACATATTGACCTAATATTGGAGATATGAGTGTCATTACATATCGTACAATGATTGGAATCAATCCACATATAGTTCTTCGACCAGGAAATCTCTTTTTGGGTCATACCAAATCATATACGGGGGAATTGATCCCATTGATTTTTATAAAGGGACCTCATATTAGAGATCCTAGCATCACTATGTTTCTGATGATGAAAAGTATCAAGCCACACATTGTCCTTGAATGGAACACTCTCCACACAGGTCTAACCCATGCATGGATGGGGGAATTATTCTCATTGATTATTGATGCTGGACCAATGAATATATATATGGGTGTCAGTATATATCATGAAATGATAGGAATAAATACAGACATAGTTATATATTGGGAAACTATTCCAAAAAATATGACACGTATATAGAGGGGGAATTGTTCTCATTGACGGATTCATATCAATAAAGTATTAGATATATATGTGTAACTATATATTTGTTGAGTATAGGATATAAGAAATCATAGTACTAGAATGGAAATTCTAACGCATATATAAGAAATATTTTAATGGGGGATTTTTTCCATTGATTGTTAAATAAAGACCCATTATTATATATCTAGGGATCATTACATATCAATGTTTACGGGAATTAATCCACATGTTTTTCTTGATTGGGAAACACTCCATGCAGGTTTGGCCCATCAATAAAGATATGTAATTGTCGCCATTGATTTTCAAAGATATACCAATGATTGAATATCTTTGTATCACTACATATACTAGGATTATAGGAACAAATCCACAGGTAGTTCTTGATTGGAGGTGTGGTTGAATGAAAATACTAAGGATAATGGTCATTTCTATTCAATTCCCTAGTAATGTGATGTTTTATGTTATCCATGAGATATCAAAAATGTAATTTAATGTCATGTATTAAGGACTGATCATTTTACATTTAATATATTATATCTAGGAAAATGTTAACCCTATTCTAAACTATTATTTCTTGAACATTCATTGGTGGGTTTAACAAAATTCATAAACCCACATGATCTATGTTTTGTGTGAGAAACAAGGAAAGAAAAATAATTATATAAATAGTAATATGTTATTAAAATGTACACGATAACTTTGTATAACGGGGTGGAAGGTCAAAGATTTAGGATCTAGGTGTCTCTAAATAACTCATTATAATGTGGTTCTTTCAATATGTCTTTCTCAAAAATAGTGTATTTTTACTTTATGGGGAAAATAAAAGATCCGTACTATCAAGATGTCATCCATTATTTATAAAATTATGTTTTAAGGGTTTTATCCATCTATATAACATTATTCAATAATAATGATTGTTATCTAAGGTGAAAAAATAAATATTGAGGGTTGACCAATCATTGGAGATCTGGTAATCAATTGTATACTTTAGTGATATGAATCAAGCCACACATTTCTCTGGATAGGGGGAATTTTTCATGTCGATTTAACTCACATGAAGGGGAAAGGTCACTCAATTTCATATATGGATAGATATATATGATGTGATGTAGTTTATATGTTAGTTAACATTTTTCATGCTATTTAATGTCTTCTGGAAAGGAAATTTCTTATATATTAATGCCACACATCTTTGATGAAATATATTGTAATGATTAAAGTCTTATTTCCACGAATTATTTCATATAGTTTAGCATAATTACTATAGAATGTGGGTGTATTGGTCGTAGCTATAAATGTATATTTATGTATCCTCACATTAGTGGGGGTGTGATAGAATACCCATCAATTTTGGTTGGTGAGTGAGATCCATTTGTATATAACATATGTCTGATGTATGGACATACGCATTTGGGTTCCACATTTGGAGGATTTATAAATAGTATCAATGGGGTTCATAGAACTAATACTAGTTCTCCATGAAGGAAAGATCCGAAAAAACCTTCTTGTTGAAGGCTAATAATAGCCAATTCTGATAGAAATTTTGATTATGTAGAGAACACAACATATTTTCATCAAGAAACTCCAAATCAGCAAACCGCTTTTGTGACTACTCATCATCTGAGATATATATATATATATATATATATATATATATATATATTCAAAGATAAGTATACTATAATTACATGGGAGAAAATACCTCAGATCTGTGCACTAGTGAGTACATATTTTTTATATAAGCTATACAATTTTATTGTATGTTCATTCTATATTATAAGGAGGAAATTTTCTAGATATGAATTATTATCTTGATTCATTATCATCTTGAGAATATTTGGAAAATTATTTTTACAATCCTCTATTTTTTCATTCATTGATTTATGATAATTATATGGATGCTTAGGCTAATTGTTGTCCCCCTGGTACAATTTCTTTCACTCATTAGAATAAAGTGTGTTGTTGTTTTTCACTAAGATTATGTGAGGGAATCAAAATATTGTGATTATATCATGATTTACAAATTTAATTATATTTTTTATCACTTATTAGATCATTGTTATTGCTTGAAGTCATTTGGAAAATAACTCCGTAGATGCTGGAATACACATAAATTTATTAGCTGTGGATGGGAGATATATCCCCATGACATCCATTTCAAATATGGAAAAGAACACAAAATTATATGGTTTATGTTGAAATTTTGTTGTTTGATTGATTAATTTAACATGAATATAGAATTCAAAAAATTTACTAGTGAATAAAAAGTTTTATTGTATCATTGTAATCCTGTAGTAACTAAGCCTCCAAATTTGACGGGAGACATTGGTCTAGGACTAATGATTACTGTCACAATATGTATCATGAATTTATTTTATTAAACTAGGGATATATTGATATGGTATTCATATGGGGATGATTCTTTCAAATCCTCTATTGTCGATGATTTTTTCCTCATTGGGACCATCATGAAGGGTATGGAACACTCATAGGTGAAAAATTAGTTCCCTTACAACTTGGTTGGTATGTAGAGTCCAATTTTGGAGATAATAATGTGTGGGATAAATTCACCCAAGAGTGGATATCGATTCATCCTGCAATGAGGTAGTGATGATCGAATTCATTTTTCTCAATGTCACAAACATTGACTGATTAGACTTTTCAATGTAGTGTGATGTGGATGACAGCAATATCCTAATTAAAAATGTCTAAAATTCTGGCCACATCATCTAGTGAATATGGACAATAAATTTGTGATTAGGTTACATGATGTGACATTGGTTCGAAAGAGAATTATTGCATCAGTCTAATGACATAACTGATGAGAAGGGATAATTATCCTTTTATATGGAATATTCATCATTGATTTTTTTATAACAATATTTTTATCCCCATTTATTTTTAGTTAGTATATATGGAACAATTGATAATGATCATATCCAATAATTAGGGATAGGTATTTAGCCACATTATTATTCCCCAATTGGAGTGTGATGTGGGGTGGGAAAAAACATCATTGTGTAGAGAAACAAGAAAAATACAAATACCAATAGTATTGAACATTCATTTTTCAAGCCTCGGGCCAATAGGTCATTAGGATGCACTATTTAAGTACTTCTACAATGTTAAACAATTTTTTATATGTGTATACAACCTCTTAATTATTAATTTCAGTTCTCACTAGTGAGATTTCTAGGGTAGGATGTAATGCATGGGAATTAACCACTGCCTTCCCTCTTAATGCCTTCATAAAAAAACTACATGTCATTCTTCTGAAAAATAACCACCATTAAAGTAAAAAATCATATCAATATAGGAAACCCTATGATATAATTTAGAGGGTCAATATGAGAGGCCACATGGATATCATGGTGCTTAATGTATTGCATCAAAATTTTCTATTCAATGTTATGCATGAGGACGTTCTTCTCAAGAACATAATTTTAGGCCTCATTACCCAGAATCATTCTACTAAGGTTATAGAGACTCTTCCCATTTCCAAGATAATTTTTTGTTGGAGGAGAGCACTAAGTTATTTATCCATAGAGGAGACCGATAATATGAGTGTATTTCATTCCACCAGTGGAATTAAGAATATTGGATATAGTTGGTACTATATAGTACTATAAACAGAATCTTATATGTCTTCATCCAATTAGCAGGTGACTCATTTCATGAATAAAATAGTTAAGGGGAGAGATTTTTCATCCATGATAGCTATGAAATGTTGAATATAAAAGAAGTTACATTGAATCACCAAAGGGGAATTGAGATTAAAAGAGGGATGTATTATGATAATTTTTCTAGTCTTCTCTGTGATGAGATAGACTCAACAATGGTGTACCAATAAATCATGTAATTTCCCAGACATTACGTCACATAAAAAATTCAATAGGTTCATCTTCTTTATATGCTACTGTAATTTTCCAAAAAATTTAGCAAGATATATGTGGTGTTAAAATCACTATCGAGAGTCTAACACAAGGTCTTGGGTATTGAATTTTACAATTTTACCTAAGAATGTATTGAATATATTATTCATGTTGGATTGATTTTTAGTTTCATGGTTCATTATCTGATGATTCATGGAACAATAGAAAAAGATCACTTACAGTGCTTGGAAGGTGGTGATATCGTCATCATCAGGGGATATTTGTATCATAGAACAACCTAAATGCATGTACATAAAAAAAATACCTTATAATACATCAGTTAAAATTACCAAGAGTTCGCTAATTGAAAATGTGATATTATCATTGGAGAAATGTCGATTAAGGACTCTACATTCATATTTCAACCTAATCTAGAAATTCTTTTTCATGACATGGACTATTTTTCCAAGCCATATTTGGTATTGAACATCTTGGAAAAAGTCTTATTTGATCTATTTTTAATGTTGGATTATACATTAGTGTAATTGGAGGAGTGTTCCCTCAGGGATTCCTTCTTGTAACCTCAATGGTCTTCATGTTATCCCAAATGGTTCATAGAAAAATTAGAGATCATTCTAAGAGTTTCCCTATAATTACAAGATAAAACGTACTGATATTGATATATAAATGAAATTCAGATATATTTATCATCGATATGCATGAAGAAACTAATCAATGTATGATGCGATTCTTTACACATTCCAAGAATTACCCACCTATGCTGATGGATGGTGGTGGAGATTCCTTCCTCAAATACAGGATAGAGGATCCGAAGGCAATCCACATCTTCTTCCATATCAAATTTGGTGGAGTCATTTATAGAAAATGATTTTAATCTAATGGAATATATTACATTTTCAATATGAGATATGCTATGGTAAGATACAGTTTCATCAAATGTTTTCATAGTCATTGAAGAGTGATTTCAGTGTCGATTATTTTCTATTACATTATCACTTGGGAAAAGAGGAACATGTGAATCTTGGATTAAATATAATGCACCAATTAGTTTTTTTGGTATAACATAGTTTTTTTCATTTATAACCTTGGGATTCATAGAGGATGTTCACTAGATAGTCTTGCATATAACCAATACATTTTCATCCAATGTTGGTTTCCCCCCATTTTGAACAGACCTAAGTTAGTATATATGGATTTATAAGACATAGATGGAGCAATATCTCCATGAAATTTATTAACAATCCAAAATATGGGGTTTTCAATCATTAATGAAATGTTAATCGTTTCAAAACATGGATTTTAAGATAAGGTATTTCAATCAAAAAAAATTATATGTAATTTCATCCTAGATAACCATAATCCTAGTGTTATATGTGAGATCTCCAAACTAATCATTGAAGGTGATCATCTTGATTAGTATTTTCCCACTCTTACCATAATCAACAATGGACCGATTTATGGGAAATATATCCCCTCACTATATCCTGTATATTAATTGTTAAAAATTAGGATGGTGTTGATCCTAGAACCACTTTCAATTAGGGCCCTTTGGATGTCCAAATTTTCCTGATTTATAGAAATATATCGGGTTCCATCATTTACTTGGATGACCTCATTCCGATTCAATTCAATTAATAAGATGGATACATGTAATTAATAAGTCCTATAATCCATTAAATAATCATAATATGTATCAGCTTCTATCTCAAATTCATGTGGAATCTAGAGGACTTAATTGTGTGGATCTTAGTGTTATTTTGAACGGTTCAATACATTCTTAGTTGAAAGTTTGGTAGGGACCACCACCATCTATTTGACAATGTCATACTTTTGTACTATGTTATAATCTTAATAATATTGGGGTACTCTATATTATGTGGTTCATGAAATAAATTATTGGAGGATGACTAGGCATGTCCATATGTAGGGGTTGATGCATCATCAACTGCTAGGAGTGTAGTTTGAGTCAACATTCCCCTTTTTAAATGATGATCATGTATTCCAAACTCTGCTAGATTGTTCAATATGATTACTTGGATTATAAGACAAATAGAGGGTTATATGGAACCTCCCAGTTTTCATTGGGATTGATAGAGTAATTTCCCATGGAAATTGGTTACATGTATGTCCCCTGCATGGATGTGAGTGAGATATTGGGTCCAAAGTTTCCTTCATTTACTTATGTAACCTCAGTTTCTATGCCTTTAGGATAAAACTATCTAGTTAGGTATTAATAAATTATGATAAGAGTCATATTCATCATCATGTTAGGGTTGATCCATGCATAATATTTTAATATAACCTAATATGATTTGTTCATTTGAAGAGGGTAAGGTTTGGTGGGGTGGTTCTTATTATCTGCACATTGCAGGAAAGTAGTCCACAAGAGTTGAAGCATTTATATGTGATAAATAAGACTCTTACTATTTTATATTATCTTATTTTAGATGATTACATCCCCCTATGGGATGCATATATAATGTCACATGACTAGATTTTGGGATCATTATGGGGTTCCCAAGCTGGTTTCTCAGGTGTTCATGAGATTGATCATCCATAATTTGAGTTTTCCAACTATAAAATTTTATCCCATGCCTACTAGATACTTCATTTATATCAATATCTTCATCTGGATGGTAAATAGTTACACATTCCACTAAAACGTGATAATTCTCATGAAACAACTATTTTTAACTAGTCATGCTTTGGAGAATGTCATTGAAGATGAAGAAATTTTGTATGGTGTGACCTAGAATCATATGGAATTGGAATTAGTATGGATGATCATTGAGGATTATGTCAATGGGTTTCATTGGTCATTGAATCATTATGAGGTTACTTTCAACGGATTTAATGAAATAACTAGGGAACCTACCATTTTATAAGGAGTTATATTTATGCTTCCATTCCTCAAGAATTATGAGACCCTTTGCTATTTTCACTTGTGTGTGGGGGTTATTTTTTTGCTGATGCTACACGATGGGAGGCACTGGGTTATTTGAGGCCACTATAGATGCTTGAATGGGCACTGCTACTGGTTATATGTTAAATAATTTGGTCTCATCCTTACTATGATTTTTCGGCTCAGCCTCTGGTGCCTGTGGAGGGTTTGGAGATTTTTTCAGTGGTGGTGGGACATTGGGGTCCTAAGATGGTTGGGGAGACCCATTTGGTGAGTCTGTCTTCTCGGGAGCTACAGGAGGTGGCCGCCTTTCATGATCTCACTCTAGTAGCTCGGTTTGGACGCTCCACGCCGTCTCTTGGTTTCTTCCGGGGCTTTGTTGATTCGTGGGGGCTATCTCATCCAGCGGTGGTTTCCGACATGTCTAGGATAGCCTTTTGTGTTCACGTGGCCTCCAGGGAGGATTTTGTGAAGGCGTTGTCATGAGAGGATAGAAGGTGTGGTTCTTGGAGCTACTCGTTGTCCAGGTGGTCTTGGGACTGTCATCATGGTCGTAAAACCTCCTCAGATGCGGTGTGGTTTTCCTTGCCATGTCTCCCTCTTCCTCTTCAGAACCCGGCGATTATGAAGGATGTTGGGAACTCTTTGGGATCCTTTCAAGGTCTGGATGAGGATACTAAGATGCTCAAGGCGGCAGCGAACCCTCACCTTTGTGTTGAAATGGATTCAGCGCTGAAGAGGCCTTCTATGGTGCAGTTTGAAGATGAGGATGGTTTCTGGTGGAAACACACGATTTTTTATCGACAGTCTCCTCGTTTTTGTGTGTCCTGTGGCTTGCATGGCCACGATGTGAAGGGTTGTTGGCGCCGAAGGGAGGTGGCAGAGAGCTCTGGTCCTGCTCTGTATGGGGAACTGGGTCATGACCCACTTGTCTCGGGTGGGTGTGGGGTTACTGATGCGACTGTTATCCCTCGGGAGGTTTCAAATTTCAATCCACCCAATGGGGTTTATGGGTTGGGAAACTCAAATGACCAAACTGGGGAAACATCTTCTGACATGGATGGATGTGGGTTTGAGTTACTCTCTGGGAAGCTGGATCTCGTATCTTGGTCCCCGGGTCCGGTGCTGCAGAGGATCTCTCCCTCTTGTCGGGGAAAGGACGTGCTTCAAAAGGAAGATGAGGTGCATATTTCTCTACCACTTGGGAGTCCGGCCAGACAGCTGTCCTCACCTATTTCCCCCATAGGTTTTTCTTCGCAGTTTTCTCCAGGGGATATTCAGACCCGTCTTGCGAATAAGCTTTTGGCTCTTTCTGATAAGTGTCTGGAGGTGGATAACTGGAACAGGGGTGCGAAGAAGGAGGTGATGTCATCACAACGCTCTCCTCAGAGGGAAATCTTGTTGGCTTTGTTCCAAGGCAAACTTGGAATGAAGTCTCTCCCACGTGGCCCTTCAGGGAGGAAGCCTTGGCTGGAGGAGATAGACGTTATGTGTGATGTTGGTCTTTTATCAGCGAAACAGGGAAGTGGTAGGGATGGTTTTTCGGGGCCTATCACTCGATCAAAAACCAAGGGGAATGGTGTACATGTACCTTACGAACATTCTCTTCTATTGGGAAAGAGGGCTCGTAAGGCTCTGTAGGATGCTTTCCATCATAATTTGGAATCCGCGTGGTATGGGATCTCAAGCCAAGAGTGACTTTCTATCCCTAGAATGTAGGAAGGCCAAAGTATCTATGGTGGTGATTCTCGAGCAAAGCAGGATTCATGCAATCTCCCTGGGTCAGCAAGGAAAATGGGTTTCCCAAACTATTTCCATGGTGTTTTAGTGAATTCGCAGATATGGTTTGAATGGAGGAATGGTATATCAGTGGTAAATGTAGGTATGATGTCTCAGTGTATTGATATGAAGGTGGAAGTGGATGGTTCTATTCTTATTTTCTCGTTTGTATATGCGAGCAATAAGGTTGTGGAGAGAAGGGAGATCTGGTCTCATCTGAATATGGTTCATGTTAAGTCTATGGCATGGTTCGTGGGGGGGGATTTTAATTCTATTGTGGATTCATCATTAAATCATGGAAGAATGGGGTGCAATGTTGAAGGTATGGTGGACTTCAAGGAGTGCCTGTTGCAAGAAGGTTTGTTGAACTTAGTCTCCAATGGGGTGAAATACACATGGTTCAATAACCGAAGTGGACAGAATCGGACTTGGAGTCAGCTGGATAGGTGGCTTACCAACGGGCATGGGCTGGAACTTTTTTCTAAGTCATCGGTTAATCATCTTCCCTATATCCTCTTAGACCATGCACCTATTTTACTAGATATTAAATGTGAAACTGGGGTTGGCATGAGTTTTTACTATTCTAGTGAATTGCATAAGAACACTGGGTTCATGCAGGTGGTGAGGAAGTCCTGGGTGGAGGAGGAGAAGGAGAGTTCTTGGGGAGGGCTGGTGAATCGCCTTAAAAGACTCAAACAGGAGATCAGATAGTGGTTGATGGTGAAACCAGACCTGAATAGTGGGGTAACATCTCTGCAAGAGGAGGTTGGCGGATTGGAGGAATCTCTTCAAGTTTCATGTGATGAGAATTTCTTTATTAAGTTATGTCATAAAATGGTGATGTTGGCAGAGAAGTTGCTGGAGGTGGAGAGGATCTTTATGAAGTGCTCCCGAGTGAGATGGATTAAGGAGGGGTACCGCAACAGTGCATTCTTCCAAGCATGCATCAAGGAAAGGAGGAGTATGAAAATCAACTTGAAAAGGGAGGATGGGTCTTACACGTCGGATGTGAAGGTGGAAGGAAAGCTTGCTCTGGATCATTTTGAGGGTTTCTGGGCGGGGGAGAACACCACTGGTTTTGATAGGGAATCTTCAAGGGATTCTAGTTTTCTGAGCTACCTACCTCTATTGATTACATGTTCTGAAAATGAGCACCTCTCATCTATACCCCAGGAGAGGGATATTAGAGAGGCATTGGGGAGCTGCCACACGAAAGTGCACCTAGACCAGATGGGTTTCTGGATTCGTTCTATTGTGCTGCATGGGAAGTGGTCGGGCACTGTGTTGGGGAGGCTGTTCAGGACTTCTTCGAAGGGGTCCCCTTGATTAAAGGGATCTCGGCTTCATGGGTGGTACTTGTACCAAAAATCAAAGACCCTTCTCTTATCAACCATTTTCGGCCGATATGCTTGTGCATCGTTTTATACAAAATCTTGGCGACGGTTATTAGCAGGAGGCTAACCAACGTTTCAACCAGGATTTTCTCTGAGGAACAGCATGGATTCATTCAAGGGAGGAGTATACAAGGGGAAGTTGGTATCGCGAGCGAGATGGTCCATGATCTGAACAAGCGGATGGCTGGATCCAATATCATTCTGCAGGTGGACATGAAGAAGGCGTATGATAACTTGGAGTGGAGGTTTATAGTTCGGGTCATGAGGAGCTTTGGGTTTCGGGAAGGTTTCTGTGATTTTTGTTTCAGATGATTTGCCTCTCTGTGGATATCGGTTTCATTACTGGGGAAGTGTTTTGGATTCTTCAAGTCGGTGAGGGGGGTGCGGCAGGGGGATCCGCTCTCACCTGCTACCTTTGTCATGGCTCAAGATGCCTTGTCCACAAGTCTGAATAAGGGCATGGAAGAGGGTCCTTTGAAGCCTTTCCGTGTTAGATGAAACTCGGGGGATGTATCTCATCTGATGTTCGCTGATGACATACTTTTATTTTTGAATGGCAGATACAGGACTCTAAAAGTCGTTAAGGTTATTATGGGCTTGTATGGGAAGGAGAGTGGCTAGTCAATCAATCATGATAAGAGCCATGTGTTCATATCCAAAAAATGTTCTTGAAGGAGATGTAGGACTATCCAGGAGACTATTGGATGTGGGAAGAAGCAGCTCCCTATTCATTATCTGGGGATACCTTTGTCCAGCGGGAGGATACTGAAGTGTCATTTTAATGGGGGTTGAGGATCGCATCTTGGGAAGGATCTTCAACTGGAAGAACAAGGTACTTTCGTTTGGGGGCTAGATTATGCTTATTAACAGTTTTTTTGTCTATACCCATGCATGTGTTTGCCATCATCAGACCCCCAAAGGGAACTGTGGATAGAATTGAGCACATTCTTACATCCTTCTTGTGGGATGCGAAGGGAGAGGGTAGGTGTCATTGGGCCTCGTGGAAGAGGATGGATGGTCCAGTGGAGGAGGGTGGGGTGGGTTTACGGGATCTACAGGAAGTCATACTGGGAATGCAAGCCAAATTAGCGTGGGAGGTGGTTGTGGGGAAGACTATGTGGGCCAGATTTTTCAGATCCCAGTATTGTTGGAATGGGGAGTTCTGCATGTGTGGGGCGACAGGCCTAACCAGATGCATGCTCTCTCATCTGGACGTACTTCTTGATCACACCAGATGGGTGATTGGTCGGGGGGAGATTATTTTTTGGAAAGACCAGTGGAGAGAGGAGAGGCTTTGGTTTGAAGGCTGCTCGCACCCTGACATCTTGTTTTAGGAGGCATGTGGAAATTATGAGTTCATACATGCAAATCTTACAGCGTTGCAGATGAATCATCTAGGAAGTGTGGTTATGAATGATGATACCGATAAATGTTGTTTCACAGAGGTGAGCTCGGGGCGTTTCAATATGAATGGGTACAAAAGAATCCTTCAGGGTAATGATGCGGCTGTGGGAGTGGAGGAAGTTACTTGGTGTAATGTATTACAAGTGAGGATGAATTTTCTGGTGTGGAGGTTTAGAAACCGAGCCCTGCCAACAGAGGATAATATTCAGGGGAGAGGGATCAGCATGGCCTCGCGGTGTTACTGCTGTGAGAATCTAGACTCGGAGTCTATAGTCCATCTGTTTTTTCAGCGTCGCTGGGCTTCTTTCCTCTGGTCTCAGATTGATCAATTCAGGTGTCCATGCAGAGAGTGCCACTTTGTTCAAGACTACATTTCGTTTTGGTTCTCTAGGCTTGATGGCAGGTCGGGGGAGCGAACAACACGCATCATCACCCTTGTAGCCATTTCCTGGACCATTTGGGAGGCACGCAACCAGGTGAGGTTGGGTGGTGGGAGGTCCTTGTTATATCATTATATCCGGATGAAAACCATTATAGAGGAATTGTCCTCCCTTTTTAACAAAGGTGTTCACTCACTTATGCTAGAGGGTCTGCTTAGTAGACAGACCGGTCAAAGGTTGGATATAGGAAGGTTGGTTAAATGGAAGCCACCAGAGCATGAGTGGAAGCTGAATGTGGATGTCTCATGTGTGGTAAGAATTATGAGGGGCGGTGGCTTGCTTCGAGACTGATGGGGTTCGGTTCTTGTTGCGTTCGGTGCTTAATATGGACCAAGTAATTCTATGGGTGCGGATTTTAGATCCCTTTTATCAGGTTTGATGGTATGAAGGAGGAAGGGGTTCCCGGTGATGGAGGTGGAATCAGACTCGGAGGTCCTAGTCAGATCTCTATAGGGCTATCATGACATCTCCTAGGATTTAACGTATGTATATCGCAGGTGTAAAATGGAGACCAATCAGGGAAGGATGGTACACCATAGTCTGAGGGAATCATATTTTGCGACTGATGCGTTGGCTCGTTGGGGCCGATCTGAGGAGACTCTGGTGGTTTATGACAGCCTTAACTCTCTTCCTTTGGAGTGTGTTAATGTGGTTTGGAAGGACTCTCTGGGCCTACAATATTTTCTTCCTCCGTGAAGTGTAATTTGTTGTGTCTTTATATTAAGAAAAAATAATTTTTCAGTCAGTATTGGAATGATGTAATAATCATTATAAAAATACTCATTTATATAGAATGGATTTCTAGATGTGGATTCTGTCTGACTCCTTGTTGTTTGAATAATAGGTGGATCATCTCTTTCATGATGTGTGGGATGAGGGATATTCATCTCATCTTGAAGAATATTCCCAGTGGGAGTATTTCACAAGCGTTTCACCACATTGAGTAGTATTTGATTTTTAATTTCATTCTCATACTATACCAACTAATCATACATGGAAGGAATTTCAACTATTCTTTGTGACAAGTGGGATATAACCATGTTTCCCTATCCTTTTCATTAATCCACTGTAGAGGTGTAAACACAATATTTGGTAGTTCCATCATTTCGATTATCCTGTAGTTCTATGTATTTGCAACCTTAGTTGGTGCATCTACACTACTACAAAAAGGATGTTAACAGTGTTGGCCTTTATCAACCCTAGAAATAATCACACAAAATATACCCATTCAAAGATCTAAAATAATAACCGATAAGGGGTACATTGTTTCAACACATTTTAGCACCGTTAATTGACATCGTTTTTTAGTACATTATTTTAATCACTGATAAAGGTTACCTTTTATAAAATCTTTATTTATAGCATCGATAAAGGCTACATTTTATTCGCACTTCATTTTTAGCACCCATAATGGGATCCTTTATCAGTGCTGTTTAAGCAATGATAATGGTCCAAATTAAATGAAATAATTATGTAAATATAAAACAAAAATGATTTTAATAAAAAGAATATTTAAAATTCTATTACATAAAAAATTACTACTAAAAATGCAGAAATTTATTATAATATATATAAATTCTAAGTACTAAAAAACATTATATATTAAATATAGTGATATATATAACATTAAAATTAAATGAATAAAAATTAAAAATATGTAAATTGGGAAAATATTAATCATTTTATTAACTAAATTTTTTTATAATATTAAAAAAATAGTATATGTTATATATATAGACATATATGAATGTATATAAATATGATTTATA
This sequence comes from Viscum album, assembly GCA_963277665.1. Taxonomy (NCBI): domain Eukaryota; kingdom Viridiplantae; phylum Streptophyta; class Magnoliopsida; order Santalales; family Viscaceae; genus Viscum; species Viscum album. Next base: position 555,354,990 of record OY728141.1, read on the forward strand.
TTATAAAAAATATTTATGCTTCACATTAGATTAAAAAAATAATGACTAATTTCATTGATTAATGGATATAATTGAATTTCATTTGATTTGTCAATATAACATTGATCTAGAACAAGTTATATCGAATTCATATATACATAATTAATGTGTTTTTATATACAGTGATACACACCAAAATATTTTAGGAACATAAAAAAATAATATTATATATTATTTATATATTAATTTACAATTTATTAATATTTTTAAAATGTATTCATATATATTTCAATATATACATATATTTTTTTAGTAATTTTTGTTTATTTAATAAATCATAAACATTTTAAAATTTTTTTAAAGTGTACTACTTTTTAATTATATAAGATCACACATTTTTAACATACATGCGTGCAGGATTTGATATTGATTATAAATGAAAAAATATATTCATAAAACAATATTTATAAATAAATATATTTACTAAGGTTTATTAACTATTGTTATAAATTTATATATTTAATGTTATACAATAATAAGTATTATTTTTTAATAATGTATATACAAAATTATAGATAAATAAATATATAAATATATATTTAAATAATAATATAATTAAAATAAATTTATTTGAATAAATAATATATATTCTGTATTAGTGTTAATATATGCTTATTAAATATATATATATATATAATTATATAAATATTATTTTAAAAACCTTTTTATATAATTATTAATAAATAATTAATATATTTTAATTAATATATTGAAAAAATTTAGATATTTATAGATTATATATATATATATACTAATATATTTATATAAGTGGTGATTTTAAATTATAATTCTAAATATATTTTCAATGCTTAGTTAATTATTGATGATAAAAGGTATAATCATCATCATTTTTTCACTTATATAGATGAAGATTTATTATCACTAAAAAAATGGTGATAGATTCCATCATTATCAGCACTATTTTGGAAGCATTGATAAATTTTTCTGGATCTATTTAAATAACCCTAACCAGTAATGAACATCCCATGATACCTAAGCTTCCTATAAAAGCCCCTGTCTACTAGTGGTCTTCCTCTGTGATTCAAATATCTAATCTAGGATGAAATCCATTGCTCGAACAATATCAAGGCTCATATCCAAGACTCAAATTAATCAAGGGTCAAATGAATCCATATCTTGAACATTCTCATCGTTTTCGATTTCTATACTTATCTTGGATTATTCCAAGCTTCAATCGAGGGTATTTTATTTTTTTTATCATTTTTCGTATGCGTTTATTGCTTATTTGGTGAGATATCATGGTGTTTTTATCATCATTGATTATTTATTTCCATCATATCCCTATTATTGAAAAATTTAATTTGGGATGTTTAATTGAAGGGATATAGGGTCATCATTCCTTACACTCCCCCACCCTCACCGCTTGACAATTCTGTGAATCCCACTATCCCCAACACCACTGGCTCCGACATCATGAGATCAACGACCCCTTAATGGTTTTCATAAGATTCAAAATGAATAAAACTCATCTGAAACATTCCATCCTACTTCACATGAACACCTCTCCCCTCAAGTGCTCACTCCTTCAATAACATGTGACCACACTCACACTTCAATACATAGAAACACAAAACAAGAAATTCTCATCTTATTGGACTCGATTATAGGGTGAATAAAATGAAAGCCAGGTTCATTCCCAACAAAAATTGAACATATCAATATAATGATATATATATAATGGTAAATTTATAATATAATTATATTTAGAAACACACACAGACCCACCCACATTATTATAAATACATTTATATTGATGTATAACTATATATATATATATATGTTTGAGTGTGTGTAAAATATATATTGTTGTTTGTATATGTGTGTGTGTTTATATATATATATTTATAATTTTATATTAAATACATTTAACATATATATATATATATATGTTAATATATATATATATCATAAAAAAATAGTGTGTTATAATATAAAAAAATATATAAATCCAATATATTATACCAATATATTAAGAAAAAATAATATTCTAAAAAATTTAAAAATTAACTAATAAGAATATATATTATGATATTATGTCATGAAAATACATTACACACATTTATATGTACAAAATTTACAAATAAAAATTATAATGATTCATCTCAGTTTCAAAACAATTTTTTTAAGAGTAGAGCATCTCCCATTTATCATAAAACCTCTATATCATCTGCAATTACTAATCTATGTTTCATTATGACTAAAATATTTTCCTATGTTCTACAAATCCCCATATAACACATAATGGACATGAAAATAAAATTTTCTTAAATATAATACTTTTCATCTTGTGGAAAATAAATCTTGTTTTCAACCTGTATTGATATAATTATTGAATCAATTTACCAACTAGGAATTTTGTGATTTGTAAAACTGTTGTTATTATTATGTATATAACATTCATAAAATTATTTATTTAAATTATATATATATTTGTAATTGAATTTATAATTTTTAGATTTTTTAAAATATTTTAAATTCCAATAATATTAATTGTAAAAATTTCATATGTTTTTACATCACTTGTTCCAAAAAAATAGAATGAAGTTTATCAAATTCTATATATGATGAAATAATTCTATAGAATTGTTTTTAGTTATTCATCATTTTAGGTATAAATTTATTTGTTTCACTTCTAGGATTCTATAACTAACATCTAGTATTTGAAATACTTATTTATTTATTAAAATTTGTTATCTATACATTTATATAACTTCTTATTAATCAAATGATATTTTATTATTCATGTTTATAATAATCAAGATTTTTATTACTTATTTTTTTTATATTATATTTAAATTTATTTTGGTTATTTAAAAAATATTCGATATCTTAATTTAAATAGAGTTTGGACTACTATTAGTTATGGTATTGAATGTTTTAATAATTATATTTCTACTAAATTTTTTGAAATAATAGTGGCCCAAAATATTTAGATATCAAAAAATGTCCCCATCAAGACCCCATGAATCAAATAATAGAATGTTTGTGCCCCCATAATATCACCAAAAATAGGCTACAAATTAATAACTATGCAAACTATATAATTATCACAAATGGGAGGCATTACCCCTTATATAGAAAAAAATGTAGTACAATTATTTTCATCATCAACGACATATCCCAAGTAGTTATTATTGTATTTTTTCCTTAAGACTCTACCAACATGTATTTTTTTCCATGTACTAGTTTTGTAGTTATTCATCCCATGGATTACTAGTAATTTTAATATTTCCAGAATCATAGGTTCATGTCATGAAGATATGGATGATGTTTTTCAAACAAAAAAATGTAATCATAAATGTTCTGTAGGTACTAATAACGATTAAAACTGTATATAACTTTCAAGAAACATAGACAATGTATTTTACATTAGAGGGGACCACAAAGAGGATATATGGATTGTTTTAAGAGCAACCAAATCTATAAAACATTTTATAAAAAAGTGATATAACTAATAAGGTAAATGTGTCTTTACGTAAACATTGTTTTTCTTCATAATATTCGGTGTTCTCTACTACATTATAATAATCTAAATTAAACTTTTGACTACACTTACAAATAACATCTTCAACACATAAAAGCATTACCAATCCAACATATGAACAAACAATAATATAATAAATTGTTTAGGAAAATGTAATGGTGATACTACGATATATTTTTTCTATTGAAAAAATTATATAATGAAATTTTTATTTAATTTCCATTATTTATTTAATATTTTATTTAATTTAGAAGATTTCAATCCATATATAATGACTTTATCACCCAAATAAAAATAAAATTCTTCTCCCTTAAGTCCTTTTCACCACTAAAGTGATTAATTTATCATTTTCTATCATGTGCCCTCCAATTCTATTGTAGGAAGAGAAATGAAGCTAAATATTTCCAACCACAGATGTAACATTAAAGTATGAACTGTAAAATAATTTTTCATATAATTAATATATTGTATCATGTTTCTATTTATTTATATTTTAGTGTTACACATATAATAATTGTTTTCTTATACATGTGGATTCTTTGGTTATAATTGGTGTGGCTTCTTTGAATCTACCCATGGTCATGAGAGATTTTACTTCGATCTTATAATTGTGATAATAACAACATGGAAATGTGTAATCTTTCGAAACTTTCTGGTCCATTCCTTTTTGAAAATGTGGTGTTGGTGTTGTTCTGAATGGTCAAGGTGACTTAGACTGCGTTTGGGTGGACATTTAAAGAAATATAAGGTGTTATGAACATCACACGGGAGGCTCATGGTTTGTCAAACCGTGCGGCCAAACCATGTAGGGTTGGTGTTGGAGGCAGTAGGCTTCACACAGGAGGCACACGGTTTGCCTAAACCGTGCGTCCAAACTGTGCAAGGCTAGGTTTGGAGAGAGTGGCTAAAGCATAGTTAGTGCATGGTTCGTCTAACCATGCGGCCTAACCATACGAGGAGTGTTTGAAGAGGTAGAATTTAGCGCACTATTAGCGCCTGGTTTGGTAAACCAGGCGGACTAACCATTTGAGCACTTTAATTTAGATCCTAAAATTGTGGATCAGAACTCTTTTTCCTCTAAATGGTTTGTTTTATCCTCTACGCGGCCATAAATTGGGATTACCCTTCCATGGAGTTAGAAGAACCTCTGTCAAGCGTTTTGTTGGCGATATAGAGGCATCTCATCGAGAATCAAAGTCGGTTTCTCGAGGTATGTGATCCTTTATGTTTGGTTTCATAGATCTACATAGATCTAATCCTCTTCATCTCCCAGGATATTAGATCTACGCCCAATATGGGTAGATCGAAGTGTGTGGATGTGGTTTATGCTGAGCTTTGGTATTTGTTGTGTTGGGAGAAGAGATCTAGGGAGGATCCTTGGTGAATCGTCCCGATCTTCTAGGGCATTCTTCGACCGTTGTTGTTTCCGTCAAAACTTTTGAGGTAGGGGATTCTTGGCATCTCTAATTGTTTATGTGAAATCATAGAGTTAGCATGATTTATCCCATTGGATCACAATGAAATTGACATAATTAAATACTTGAACCGGATTAAAATAATTAGTTTGATAAAATGTTGTTGCTCTGTACCATGATAACAGTTCGCCTCTTGATTGGATAGATAGTGTGATGTATATTCCTTGCTTGTTTGCATGTTGCTCGTGATAAAAGTGATAAAGAATATAGTGCAAGAATTAGTTGATAATTAATTGGATAAAGATAAAGAGGCATGTAAATGAACCCGGTTGTTTTTATTTTGGATGTTTCTCCAAATTGATGTTAATCAAATTGATGTTGATGTACATGATTAACTTATTTGGTTGGTAAAATAGAAACCTGTTGGTTCTTGTTGTTTGATAGCTAGATGCCTTGTTAAAGGTCCAGGACACAAATTTGTTGTGATGTTCGTTTTCCTACTGCTTGTGTTGTTCTGTGAACCCGAAGGGGTGTTGCATTATCTTGTGGTAAGATATGACCCTGGGAGGGTGTTGTGATGTTTGGAGGCATGGAGGCCTTGTGGTTATGGCAGCGGATGATGCCTAGAGTGGCGAAATGCATCGGTTTATGCATGAGGGTGTCGGGGAGGACAGTAGGGATGATGGAATGAGATGGATTTTGGTTTTTGAATTCTTGGTTATTTGATTGAATGTTTATCTTATTTACTATTCCCCACTTCTCTAGGCAGTTGGTCTTTCTTACCCATTGTCAGAAGGAGGAGAAGACGCACAGGGTATGCCACTTGCTTTTCGTGTCTAGATTCTAAAGGGAGGATGGTTCTACACTCCTTATATAGGTGGAAAAGACTCAACGGGCAGTAAATCAACTCACCATGTTAAGCCCCTTGTGTTTAGTAGCATAGGATTTTTTTCTAGAATGCATGGGTATATGGGAATATAATTTCTGTAATGAATGTTTTAATAAATGATGTTAACCCATGGGGTTGGAGTTTGTTGAAAATTAATGATGAGGTTGAGAACTTTTGAAGGGACAATGGTTCTTGGATGTGATGTTAATGAATTTAATGTGGTCTTTTTCATGGTTAGTTAATGTTGGAAGAATTAATTAACGTACAATAGAACTGATAAAAATGGAATGAAGTAATCTGTTAAGGCCCCTATAATGGTTGTTGTATTATAGGATACCTAGTCCTAGAATTGGCATCCCAGAGTCCAAGAGACGTTAGTTTTAGTTGTGTCTAAGACATGGTTACGCCCATAGTGTGGTTGTGAGTTATAATATATTCTATACTTTTTGTGTTTCTATACGCAACTCCACCCTACTAGTAAGGGAAACTGGAACCCCAGGGATTCTGATCCCTGGGGGGTGTTTTCCACAACATTCTGATGGGAGGGTGAATGGATGACTACCCCCTTTGACCCCACTCTATTCTCTTATTAGATACTAGTTCCATTAGGCACACCGGTTAGTTTCCCTGTATATGTGTGTAGAGGGATGTAATGACTTATGGTTATTAACACACATATATTTTGGATATAGTATCCTATGGACTGCTATAGTTCTAACATGTATAGGCTGTGATGGCTAGAGGATCCTTACTCGGCGTATGGGCTGTAGTGGATTGAGGTATAACACCTGACATATGATACACGTTATGCGGGCTGTGCTGGATCTTGGAAACTTCCTGGTTACTTTTGGTTGTGAGGATGGTGTGGTGCTTAGCCCAAGTGTTTGCGGGAAAGCCTTTGTGGTGCACGTGGTGTAGATTGTGGAGCTTATCCCAAGTGTATACAGGCAAGCCTCTGGAGAGAGATGCACAGGACGTATGTCGTTGGGGAGAAGAGGGAAACCATTGGGGCCGTAGTAGAGGGGTACCCTTGATATTCTTTTCTATATGATATACTATTTTATGCATTACATGGTGAGAGTATCCATGGTGAGGTTCAGAACATAGTATACCTACATAGGGGGAGAGTTAGTTTTAATCATATTTACTATGATTAAGCATGCTTTCATTAATTTTTCATGAGAGGCATCATGGAGGATCCAACTGAGTATAATGTTATACTCACACTATGTATAAATAAAATATTTTTCAGGTCACCTGGATCAGGTTGGAGATCAAGCTCGTTGCTACTAGCTTGTAGTTGGAGGAGGTGTTCGGGCTTGTGGTCGCTGCCTTTTTACTTTCTTTTGGGTACATGTATTTTTCCCCTTCTGTTGTAGTACGTTTTCATGGATCTTCATATATGAACATGGGTTTATTTTATATTTCAGTTTTGAGTTAGAGTTGGTTGGTTTCTGTCTTATCTCTTTCTTCTGCATGTATTCTCTTAGAGGGTAATGCCTCCCATTTGTGTGTTATTATACCCTCGGTGCTGGTCGCCAACCCGGGGCCTACTGGAGGTAGGACTCAGGGGACATTATCTCCCTTTTCACATTGACATCCCAGGAGGGGTATACTTTGTGGGGAGGGGGTCATGACAGTGTGGTATTAGAGGTCTGGTTGATGGATATGATGGATATCAGAGTTAGGAACATGTGAGGTTTCTTGGGTTGGTAGGGAAACAGTGTAATTCATGTTTAGAAATTGTGGTAAACACTGGAAACCGGATGAGTCATAGGCGTTTAGGGCCCCCTATGATCTGATGTATGGACCTTTATGTTTATAATGGCTACTAAACAAGGTTATACTAGTTGCAGTGTAGAGACCCAGGTGAGGATCTTGCATATTCTTCTTTGTGCCTGTGTTATAGACCTTGGGATTGGTTAACCTAAAATGAATGAAAGAAAATAAATAAAAAATTAATGTTGGGTCTTCCATATTACATTATTAGGAGCTCTAAGTGTTTCTATTTTGCAGGTACGTCTCCAGGTCGACGTCCTTGTCAGGTTTTCATAGAATATGTCGAGAAGGCTGTTTCAACAGGTCGTCATAGGGTAGAGGATGACGACGACGACACTTAGAGGATGAAACTTTGAGAGTTTCAGCGCCAGAGTCTACAAAGGAACGAGGGCTCCGTTTCAGATGCAGTCACAGAAGACTGGTTGGAGGTGTTCGAGATAGGATTCAGTTAGATCCATGCTTAGTAGGTGAACTGGGTGTCCTTAGCTGTGGCGATTCTGCGTGGAGAAGCAAGGAAGTGGTGGTTCTTGTTCCTCTGGGATCATGAGGAGTCAGCGATCACATGGGAGGAGTTCCGAGACACGTTCAGAGTCAAGTTCCTTTCCTCAACTGCAATGGCATCCAGTCACCAGGAGCTTCTTACCCTTTGATTGGGGAGCTCCACTATTCCGTAGTTTGGGATCTGTTTCAGGAACCTTCTACGATATGCTTCGGACTTGCTACCTGATGTGGTGGCCAGGGAAAGGCATTTCGAGGAGGCTTTGCATCTAGAGATCCAATGTCATGTCACCCAATTTATGTTAAACACATATCATGAGGTGCTAGAGAGGGCAGTGGTTGTTGAGAGGACATTGTCCAGGATCAGATCATCATGATTAGAGGATTATCATGATCCCTCATAAACCAAGGCTATGGATCCGGGTTCCTGGTCTTCAGGGAAAAAGAGTTTTTATTTAGCCGGGGGTAGGTCACATCCCTTTACATCTCATTTCTCTGAAGGTAGTAACTCTCATGCCTATTCCAAGGGATCAGGCGCTTGTTTTTCATGTGGTGGACATGGACATCAGTAGTGAGAGTGCCTGACCTTTCAGAGCAGTCATCGTGCACCGTGCGCTATGCTCTAAGTTCCCTTTTTGAGGCAGTTCCTGCTGAGGCAGCAGTAGCCAGTTGCACCAGCTTTTTATCAGTAGAGGATAGATTGGGAAGAAATAGGACATCCCCCTGATGCACCCCGTCCTCAGAGAGGATAGCACGACCATGGTAGTGGTCATCATCAGGGTCGTAGAGGTCGTGAAAGAGGTCGTGGTCAGATTCATGCTCTAGTGTTGCTAGCATAGATGAGCCAGATGTTTTTTGAGGTACCCTTTTCCTTTTTTCTACCTTGGTGTATGCCTTGTTTGATTCAGGAGTGACAAACTCCTTCATATCACCTACCCATTTCCATTCTTTGGGACTTGGGGTAGAGAGGCATTCAGTTCCCTTGATGTTGACTATGCCAGTTGGAGGTCGAGCTGACTTATTTAAAGTGTGTAGAGACTATTAGCTAGTGTTGGGGCAACACCGCTCTTGGGTAGATTTCATATGTTTACGGATACAACCATATGATTTCATCCTCGGCATGGATTTGTTGTATTCCGTGAAGGCTATTGTGGATTTCATCAGGCGGGAGGTCATCTTCATTGGTGAAGATGGAGAGCAAGTGGTGTTTTTTGGTGAGAGAGATCCTCAGATGGGTCATATGCTCATTCCATCCATATCGTCCATGGAAGATGATATGATGTTGAGTTCATAAGAGTTTCAGTAGTTGGCGTTTCCTAGGGTCGAAGATGAGTACCCTGATGTCTTCCCAGAAGAGGTTGTAGTGTTACCCCCTCGACGAGAGTTAAATTTTGGGATCGAGCTAAAGCCAAGAGATTCTCCCATTTCTATGTCTCCGTATAGGATAGACCCTTCTATGTTAAGATAGATGCGTATACAGCTTGATGGTCTGTGGCAGTGCGGTTTTGTTCGACCAAGTGTGTTCCCATGGGGTGCACCAAATCTTTTCGTATGAAAGGCTGACGATAGTTTGCAGCTGTGTGTCAATTATCATCACTTAAAAAAAGTGACAATAAAGAATATCTATTATCTTCTGTGGAATGATGATTTATTCAATCAACTGAAGGGCACAAGTTGGTTCTCAAAGATCGACTTGCATTCAAGATATCATCACATGCGTGTGAAGGATGAGGATATCCCGAAGGCTGGTTTTCGTTGTCATCATGGGCATTATGAGTTCGTTGTAATGTCGCTTGGTGTGGCGAATTCTCTAGCAATGTTCATGGGTTTGATGAATGCTGTGTTCCGTGAGTTCCTTGAAATGTTCATGGTAGTTTTCATTGATGACATCCTTGTGTACTCCACCTCTGAAGGGGAACATGCAGAGCATCTACGATCTTTTTGGGAGTTCTTCACCAACATCAGTTGTTCTGGATGTTTTCGAAGTGTGAGTATTGGGATCAAAAAGTAAGTTTCTTGGGGAATGTTGTTTCCCAATATGGGGTAGCTGTGGATCCATCGAAGATTGAAGCAGTTGTGTCTTGAGCATCTCCCATGACAGTGTCCGAGGTGTGAAGATTCCTTGGTCTCTCGAGCTACTACATGAGGTTTGTAGCCAATTTCGCATGGGTTGTGACTCCTTTGACAGCATTGACCAGGAAAGGTCAGGATTTAATATGGACTTATCAATGTCAGGAAGCTTTCAAGTATCTAATGGAGAAGTTAGTAAGTGCTCTGGTCCTTTGTCTTCCAGCTGAAGGTGATCAGTTTGATGTCTTCAACTATGATTCACATATAGGGTTACGATGTGTTCTTATGAAATAGAGGTCAGTCATTTCTTATGGGTCTCAGATGTTTCATCCCCAAGAACACTACTATGCCATTCATGATCTTGAGTTGGTAGCCGTGGTTTTTTCTATGATGTTGCGGAGACACTACCTCATTGGTGAACGCTTTGTGATTATCATTGATCATATTATTTTTAGGTATGTTTTCTCCCAGCGTGACTTGATCTTACGACAACAATGGTGGATATATTTCTTACATTAATACGAATTTGAAATATCCTATACACCTAGGAAAGTAATTATTATGGCTGATGCGCTGAGCCTAAAGTCACGTAGTGATGCTGTGCGTGAATCTGGTAATTCCTGGAGAGTAATGGAAGAGCTGTCGGAATTATATCTTGATATTGGAGATGTTTAGGGTAGAGGCTTTCTTTTTTAGAAGATGGTGCAGTAATCCATGGTGCAGAAGGTAGAATATTCCCAGTTGGTGGATCTTGAGGTGGATGTCTAGAGAGACCGAGTTGTTTGTGGTGAGGCCCCTAATGGTTGTTATAAGGATGAACAACATAGACTGTTGTATCATGGATGGATTTTTGTTCCCTAGGTGATGTGTGAGATGTTCCTCAGAGAGTTTCATGGTTCTCCTTTAGCAGTGCATCCTGGTGTGGCAAAGATGTACCATTCCTTGAAGAGTCAGTTATGGTGGCCTGCACTAAAGCGTGCAGTTGCAGAGTTTGTGTCTCGATGTTTAGTCTTCCAGAAGATGAAGGTTGAACACATTGTTCCTAGTGTTCTTCTCCAGCCATTAGAGATTCCTCAGTCGAATTGGGAGGACATGTCAATCGACTTTGTTACTGGTTTACCTCATTCTCTTAGAGGTTATGATTCTATTTGGGTGGTGGTGAATCGTTTAACAAAATCATCCCACTTTATAGCAATCAAGGATTCAAGATTAGTGGATTTTTTGTCGAGGCAGTATCTGGAGGAGGTGGAGAGACTTCATGGAGTCCCTTGGATGATCATTTCTGATCGAGATCCTCATTGTACCTCTAGGGTGTGGAGATGTCTCAAACATGCTTTTGGTTCTCAGCTATGCATTATCACTGATTTTCATCCTCAAACGGATGGTCAGATGAAGGGAACCATCCAAACTATTGAAGGAATGTTCTGGTCCTGTGGTCATGATTTTTGAGGTTCATGGATGAGGCACTTAACCTTAGTAGAGTTTTCTTACAATATTAGTTTCCACTCCACCATCGGTATGTCACCATTTGAAGCCCTGTATGGTAGGCCTTTCCGTTCTTCATTGTGCTGGACTGGGGATGGAGAGTCAGCAATTCTTAGACTAGAACTAGTGCAAAATACCACAGAGATGGTTCAGGTGATTGGTGAGAGGATGACGGTAGCACAATATCGTCAGAAATTAAATTCCAATCAAAGGGGGAGACCCTTGGAGTTTAATGTTGGGGATAATGTGCTTCTGAAGGTGACTCCGCGTCATGGGCATCGAAGGTTTAGTCGTGGGAGTAATCTTTCTCCCCGCTTTGTTGGGCCTTTCGAGGTGTTAGATCATGTTGGAGCTGTGGTGTATCAAGTATCACTTCCCCCTCAGATGAGTTGGATACATGATGTTTTCCATGTATCACAGCTATGTCGTGATCTTCATGACAACTCCCACATCATTGATTTGGGAGAGAACGATGTTGATGATGATTCCACCATTGAGGAGCGACATGTGGAGATCCAAGACAGTAAGGAGAAGTCGTTTTGTGGACGTTCCATCCCCATAGTTCATGTCTTGTTGCGACATGGTGGCCTGGATGAGAGTACCTGGGAATTTGAATCACAGATACGTGCTCAATAACTATAGTTGTTTGTTGTTTAACTCATTCCATGTATCGTTGTAGCTGGTGAGGTTATGAATCTTTCATGTTTATGAGATGTCTCCCTTTGTTTCTTTGGTGTATTGTCCTCTTTTTAGAGGTATCTTGGTGGGTAGTTGTTGAGACCCTATTTCATTATCTCTTTAGGTGGGTTTTGGATTCTCGAGGACGAGAATGTTTTGAGAGGTATCTGATGTAATGGACCAGACCTCTCCGATCCATTACTTTGTGAAAATGTGGTGTTGGAGATGGTTTAGAAGGTCAAGGTGACTTGGAGTGCATTTGGGTGGAATTTTAAAGAAATCTAATGGGTTATGGCCAGCACACGGGAGGCGCACGGTTTGTAAAAACTTGTGGCCAAACCCTGTGGGGTTGGTGTTGGAGGTAGTATCCTTCACACGAGAGGCACATAGTTTTCCTAAACCGTGCGGCCAAACCGTAGAAGGATAGTTTTGGAGAAAGTGGCTAACACATGGTTAGAACATAGTTTGTCTAACTGTGTGGCCTAACCATGTGAGGAGTGTTTGAAGAGGCCGAATCTAGTGCACGGTTAGAGCACGGTTTGGTAAACCGTGCGGACTAACCATGCATGCACTTAAATTTAAATCCTAAAATTGTGGATTTGTACTCTTTTTCCTCAAAATGGTTTGTTTAAGCATCTATGCAGCCATAAATCGGGATTACCCTTCCTTCATGGTAGAAGAAACTCACCCATGTGTTTGGAGGCGATCCAGAGGCTTCTCTTCGGGAATCGAAGCCGGTTTCTCGAGGTATGTGATTCTTTTTGTTTGGTTTCATAGATCTACCTTGATCTACTCCTCCTCTTCTCTTGGGATATTAGATCTACACCTGTTATGGGTAGATCTAAGTGTGTGGATGTCGTTTATGATGCACTTTGGTCTTGGTTGTTTAAGGAGAAGTGATCTACGTAGGATCGTTGGTGAATCGGCCCAGTCTTCATGGGCGTTCTTCGTCCGTTGTGGTTTCCGTCAAAACTATTGAGCTAGGGGATTCGTGGCTTCTCTAATTGTTTATGTGCAATAGTAGAGTTAGCATGATTTATCCCGTTGGTTCACAATGAAATTGACCTAATTAAATACATGAACCATATTAAATGAATTGGCTTGATCACATGTTGTTGATTTGTACCATGATAACGATTCACCTCTTGATTTTCTAGATTGTTTGATATCTTTGCCTTTCTTGTTAGCATGTTTATCTTGATGAAATTGATAAAGAACGTAAAGCAAGAATTAATTGATAATTAATTTGCTAAAGATAAAGAGGCATGTAAATTAATCTGGTTGTTGTTGTTGGGGATGTTATTCCAAATTAATGTTAATCAAATTGATGCATATTTAAGGGATTAACATACTTGGTTGGCAAACCTGAAACCTGTTGGTGCTTGTTGTTTGAAGGCTACATGTCTTGTTAAAGGGCCAAGAGCCCAATTTGATGAGATGTTTGTTTTCCTGCTGCTTGTGTTGTGCTGTGACCTTGGACGGGTGTTGTGATTTCTTGTGCTGTGATATGACCCTGGGAGGGTGTTGTTATATGTATATGCATAGAGGCCTTGTGTTTGTGGTAGAGGTTGACACCTAGAGTGGCGAGATGCATCCTTTTATGCATGTGGGTGTCAGGGAGGACACCAGGATGATGGAATGAGATTGATGTGGTTGTTGGATGCTTGGTTATTTTATTGAATTTTTATCTTCTTTATATTTCTCCACTGCTCAAGGCAGCTGGTCTTGCTTACCCTTCTTCTGAAGTAGGCGAAGATGCATCGGGTATGCCACGTGATTTCTGTGTCTAGATTCTTAAGGGAGGATGGTTCTATGCTCTTTCTATAGGTGGCAAAGACTCGACCGCTAATACATCTAATCACCGTGTTGATCCCCTTTTGTTTAGTATCATAATATTCTTTTCTTGAATGAATGGGTATAGGAAAAAGTAATTCATGTAATGAATGTTTGAATAAATGATGTTAACCCCGGGGGTTGGAGTTTGTTGAAACATAATGATGAGGTTGAGAACTTTTGAAGGGACAATGGTTCATGGATGTGATGTTAATGAATTTAATGTGGTTTTTCTCATGGTTAATTAATGTTGCAAGAATTAATTAACATACAATGGAATTGATAAAAAGTTAATGATGTAATCTATTAAATCCCTTTAAATGGTTGTGTGCTTATAGGATACCTAGTCTTAGAAGTGGTTGCCCGGAGTCTGAGAGACATTAGCTGCAGTTGTGTCTAAGACTAGGTTACTCCCGTAGTGTGGTTGTGAGTTATAATATATTCTGTAATTTTTGTGTTTCTATACTCTACTCCACCCTCCGAATAAGGGAAATTGGCACCCCGGGGGTTCTAAGCCCTGGGGGTGTTTTCCCCAACATTCTGAGGGGAGGGTGAATAGCTGACTTCCCCCTTTGACCCTGCTCTCTTCTCTTGGTAGATACTAGTGCCATTAGGCACAACGGTTAGTTTTCGCATATATGTGTGTAGAGGGATGTAATGGATTTTTGTTATTAACACACATATATTCTGGATATAGTATCATATGGACTACTGTAGGTGTAACGTGTATAGGATGTGTTGTCTTGAGGATCCTTACTTAGTGTATGGACTATAATGGCTTGTGGTATAATACCTGATGTATGATACACTTTATGTGGGCTGTGGTGGCTCCGGAAAACAACCTGGTTACTTTTCGTTGTGAGGATGGTGTGGTGCTTAGCCTAGGTGTCTGCAAGCAAGCCTTTGTGGTGCACATGGTGCAGATTGTGGATCTTAGCCCAAGTGTATACGGGCAAGCCACTAGAGAGATATGCATAGGACGTATGTCATTGGGGAAAAGCGGCAAACTAGAGGGGAAGTAAAAGCGAGGTACCCTTGATATTCTTTTATATATGATATATTATTGTATTCGTTACATAGTGAGAGAGCCAGGGTGAGGTTGTGAACATATTATACATGCTTAGGGGGCGAGTTAGTTTCACTGTTATTTACTGTGCATTAGCATTATTTCCTTAATTTTCTATGAGAGGCATTGAAGAGGATCCTACTGAGTATACCATTATATTCACCCTAAGTATATATAAACTATTTTTCATGTCACTTGGATCATGATGGAGATCAAGATGGTTACTACTAGCTTGTGGTTGGAGGAGCTGTTCGGTCATCTGGTCACTGCCATTTTACTTTCTTTTGGATACTTGTATTTTTCCCTTTTAGTTTTAGTAAATTTTCATTGCAATTCATATATGTACATGGGTTTCTTTTATATTTCATTTTTGAGTTGGAGTTGGTTGGTGTCTTTCTTATCTCTCTCTTCTTCATGTGTTCTCTTAGAGGGTAATGCCTCCAATTTGTGTGTTATTATACCCTCGGTGCTGGTCGCCAACCCAGGTCCTACTAGAGGCAGGACTCATGGGTAATTATCTGCCTTTTCACATTGCCGGCCCAGGAGGGGTACACAATGTGGGGAGGGGTTCATGAAAAAATGCATAAAGAATACATATAAACATCATGAAATGGATATTTCCTACTACCTATTTAATTAATTTTTTCATTATATAATCTACTATTTTAAATTTAACATCCATATTATTATATATGGATTATTTCAGATTTTTATAGATATTTAATGAAGAAATATTTTTCTTTTTATTATTAGTAACACACCACCTAAGTGGTAAAAGTATTCATTCTTCCAATGTTTCCGTGATTTCCATTATCTTTCTTTATCGAGCTCCCAACATTATATATTTAGATTATGTAATTAGTTGAAAAACCGCACTCATTGCAGAAATATTGAAGTGCAGTGGAAGAACATTTTGATGTTCTGTTGACTTATCATGATATAATGGGATCATGATAAACCTCTTATCTTCATGCTTTCAACAATGAGAAAGAACCTTCGACTAAGAACAATGATTAAATATGTAGTGTTGGAAGTTTGACAAACAATGATAACTGAAATCATGGTAAAATTTATACTTGGGATAGTTTTTAGACTTCTGTATGTGAAGGAATAATCCAACCCTCAATCCAATGCACAGTGTGATCAGGGTGACACCATGTGCATATTTTAATTTAAAAGTTTCAACATGTTTTATAAAAAGTAAAATAACATACTCAGAACCAAGAAAAAATGTTCTAATTATTTAGATAATTTAATTAATTGATCCATTATTCATTTGTGACCTTTAGAAATAATCCACATCTTAATCTGATACATGGTGTGACCAGTATGAATCAATGTTTCAATTGTCAATTTAAAATTGACATTTTAGTTCAAAACATTTCAGTAATTGAAAACCAAGAAAACATGATAAAACTTTTCATTATAATTTTGGACATAGATTCGTAATTTATTTTTGATGTGTAGAAATTAGCCTCATTTCAACCTGATACATGGTGTGATCTGTAATAGTTAAATTTTCTATTTGCAGTTAAAAAAGTGTTAAAAATACAAATCATGTACTCAAAGCCGACCAAAAAATCATATTGTTTTTATAATGTAGTAAAATTACCCATATTTAATTTGGGATGTGTGAAATTATCCTCACCTCAATATGACACATTTTTTGACCGGTATGACTCCATGTGATCGTTTTTATTTAAAATTTCCATCAATTAAATTAATAAGTAGAAATAACATACTCAAACTGAGATGTCATATTTTGATTATTTTAATACAGTCACAAAATTAACTTTTTTCATTGGGGCATATTGAACATATCCATACGTGAATATGATAGCTGGTGTGGGTGATATTACTCTAATTGAATCTTATAATTATGTATTGAAATAAATTTTAGTAAAAATAATAACTAATCTACTCAAAACTGAGAAAGTTCATTTTGGCATGATTTTAATCATTTGGAAAATAGACCATATGTCATTTTGAAATATAGGAATTAGTTATACCTCAATCAAATATATGTTGTTTTAGGTATGACTCAATGAGTCTGTTATTAGTTCAAAATTGATAGTTTATTTCAAAAGGAGCCACTAACTGAAAACTAATAAATATTATTGGATTTTAATGATAATTTATGAAATCAATTCATAAGACATTTTTGACATATAATTAATGCGACCACATTAAACCGATACAACATGTGAACGATATGAGTCATTGTACATGATTCCAGTTTAAAATTTTATTTCATTAAAAATATTACTGACATAAAAAACTTTTAGTTAATGGATATTTATTGTGGTGATGGATTATGAAAATGATCCACATGTATGTTAAGACACATTAGACTCGTCCTCACCTCAATCCAATGCCAAGTGTGACCACAATTACTCAATGAGGGTGTTTTTTTATAATTGACATTAATTTCAGAAAAAATGAAAAATTATCTACTCAAAACTAAACAAAAAACATTATTATTAATTATATTATTTATGTAAATAATTCACAAGTTATTTTTTACATGTAGTAATCAATATAACCTCAATATAAAAAATTATGTGATCGATATGTATCAGTGTGTCAATTATGAGATTAAAAAAGATCTTTTTGTTCAAAAGGTGTATCTCCTTAAAAATTGAGAAAACTGTCTTAGATTATCTTTATAATATAAGATAATGATTCATAATTCATTTGTGACATGTAGGAATTATTATCAAATAAAACCCATATATGAATTGACCTTTATGATTTGATGTTCATGTGTCTAGTTTAAATAAAATTTTGTTACAAATAAAAGTGAAGTACGTAAAACCAAGAAAAAAACCTTCACATTTTCTTGATACTATTATAAAATTACCTATATGTCATTTTAGATAGGAAGGAATCAGTCTCACCACAATCCGAAGCATGGTGTGACCGAAATGACTCAATGTGTATCTTTTTATTTAATATTGACATCAATTTTAGTAAAGACTGAAACTAACCTAATCAAAAAACTTAATTCACATTCATATTATTTGATACTATATAAACATGATCTATAAGTAAATTTTGACATTTAGAAATCAACCAAATAATAATATTGTACACCATGTTCTTAGTGTCACTCAATGTGTTCGTTAAATGTTTTAAATAAACATTTCAGTAAAAAAGTGAACTCAATTAAAATAGAAAAACCATTACTAGATTGTATTGATAATTTTGGGAAGAAATTAAAGAATTATTTGTGATGTATAGGATTTGGTATCAAATAAATCCAACACACTATTTGACTGATATGATTCTAAGTGCTTGTATCCAATTTAAAATAAAATATTAGTAAACAAGAAGAGAGACATACTCAAAACCATGTAAAAAAATTCGAATTTTAATGATAAATTAGAAAAAGGATCTATAAGTCATGTTAGATGTTGAGGAGTAATCCAAACCCCAATCTGATTCATGGTGTATATGATATTACTCCATGTGCATCATTTCTATATATAAGTGTCATTTTAGTTTAAAACCTGAATCTCATAACCAAAATTGAGCTAAACATGAATAATTGTTTTCTATCCACTTTAAATTATATTACTTAATTAATTTTCATATAATTTTAATCTTATAAATATTTAGTTATTTTTCAAAAATTTAATGCTTTAAGAAGACGAAGAAATGATGTGACTGGAAAAATTCGATCACAACTCAATACAATACACTATGTTAATAGTATAGCACAATGTTTAGTTTAAAATAGATATATTTTGTTAATTTATTTCTTTATATTATTACTAAATAATATTTTTTTTTCTTATTCAGATGCATATTTTCTGTAGTGTAATATTTGATGGAATGAAAAGAGAATTCCATTATTTTTTGAGGTATTAAATAATTTATACTTATGTAATTATATAAACAAATATTTTAAAATCTAATAATATATTTATATTTATTATTTTTTGTTGAAAATTTTACTTCATTAAAATTCTATATTGATACAAGATTTTTCTGATTTCATGGAATTTTTGGTGTTGTAGCGAGCTGTTACAGGACTTTGTATTGGTTCGGAAGTGTGTTGTTATAACAGACTGCAACATGCCCCTATAGCATCACTTATATAAGCATTCATAGTGAGGTAATTTTTTAGTGATTCTAGAAGTTCATATAAATGGCTCCTTTTCCATATCATTGAAAATTTGTAATAAGGGAACCATTTATAATCCAATCTAAAAGCCGAAAAAACTCATTTATCAGTGCTATTAGAAGCACTGATCAAAAACGACGTTATTAGGGACTTTTTTAGCATTGATAACAAACTAGGGATTTTTTATCTCAATCTAGCAGTCAGTTATTCTCTAGCATTGTTAAATTAAATCTTTTTGGATTACAACCCATTTGGGGGATGAATTCCATTTTCATTCCTCTATATATGTGACTTCTTTCACATTATTTATTATTATTATAGTGACAACATTATTTCAGGTATATATGGGAATTATAGATTTCCCATTACTCTTAACATGGCAATTTATTTCTGTACAAATTAAATCAGGGAAGTTTTTTTGACCCCTGGTCATATTATTCCTTTTTGGATTACAACCCATTTGGGGGATGACTTCCATTTTCTTATTTTCTTCCCATATCGGTCTGTGAATAGTGTCCCTTAGGGAGGAACAAGTCATGGTTTTTTAATGTGATCCAAATAGAATGGTTTATATTGTAGTTTTAGAAACATATAGGATGTATATAATCGATATTGATCCCACATCCCAAATTTTTTTCCCCTCTTTGTTGATGAAAATAATATTTATTCAACCATCCCTAGATGATGGGAACTACACATAACCACAATTGGTCACGTATTTAACAAAGGCAAAGACACTCTGAGGAAGAACTCATCGTCAATTCCCCTATGTTCTTGCAACGATATTACAGACTCTATATGGAAGAAGTTACGTCTAATTCCCCCTTTAGTCACGATTAGATAATTATCAGACCCTCTGAGAGAGCACAAAGTAAATATCCCTTATGGTCTCGTAGCGGTAATAATTTAAATATGCCTTCTGAGGAAGCACTCAACGTCAATTCCCCTCGTGGTCTGACTATACCAGGTTCACACAGCACTGATTACAAGCAAACATAGGTAAACGATTTGTAGTATCCCTAAGTATGTTCAAAAACTACTTTTCTAATAGCTACAATTCATCAAAAACAATTAAACTGCAAAAAAACACATGAAATTATTCATATCAAAGCTGGATATCTGTGTAACGAGGTTCACCTCATAGAAAACCTACGCCAAGCGGTGATGAACAGTCAAAACAAATAAAACACAGATAGAGAGATAATCAGACAAGAAAACATGCAATCAATATTCATCTAAAAGCCTCAAGAACACAAGAAATCTAAGGCAGATAATATTACAGGATCAAAACCCTGACCCAAGATACCGATACATGGGTATCCAACACATTTACACAAAAACTCAAGAACATTTCCATAAGGCATCAAACCACCTACCTTGAAGGTTTTGGTGAAAACCCCAACAACGAAGAATACACAATAAACTCAGGTTGATTCTCCATGAACCCACTTTAGATCCATCTCCAAAAAATATCAAGACCCAAACTCATCAAAAGGAAACCACACACTTAGATCTACCTATAACAGGCATAAATCTATGAAACCGAGGGAGGAGCAGAAGTAGATCTAAGTAGATATAAGAAATCAATCATGAACGAAAGAGAACGATCACATACCTCAAGAATACGGCTTCTATTTTCCAAGAGAAGCATTTATATCACATCTGAAACAATTGGGAGAAGTTCTTCTACCTTCAAGGGAGGGTAATCTTCTGTTATGGATTCTTAGGGGCTTAAATGAGGTGATTAAAGGAAAAAATGAATTAGGACCACAATTTTCAGATCTAACTTAAGTGCCCACACGGTTACTCCGCACGGTTTGAAAAACTGTTCCCTAGCATCTTTCTTTCCAAACACCACTCACACAGTTAGTCCACAGGATTTGACAAATTTTGCGCTAACCGTGTGTTATCCAATGTCTCCAAAACCAACCTTGTATGGTTTGGATGCACGGTTTAGGAAAACTGTGTGCCAACCATGTGAAAGCTATCGCCCTTTAGTTTTCCTTAGAATTCCACCCATACCCACCCCCAAGTAACCCTTAACATTACAACCAAGAAAACATCAACCAAGGGGGGTCACATACCTAAAAATAAGATCTTGGTTCTTACAAACATTCCCCCTTAAAGAAATTCATCCCCGGATTTCCTAATGCGGAATAGAAGAAGAAACCTCGAACAACCCTGACCCCTGTGATCATATAACAACCTTCCTGTCCCAAGTCTCCTCTATTACTCTCCTGTACTGCCATAGCACCCGTACGAGAGGAATAGATAGGCCATGAATAACCATGTCGCTATGATCAACAATCCTGATAGGATGCTTCAAAAAAGATGCATCCTTCTCCAATTCAACCACCTCGGGTTGGAAAAAATGAGACGAGTCTGAGAAATACCGTTGAAGCTGAGAAACATGGAAGACGTTGTGCACAGCCTTGTACCTCTGAGGTAACTGCATCCTGTCAGAAAATAGCCTGACTCTCTCCAGAACCTCAAACGGCCCGATGTATCTCGTTGAAAGCTTCCTATTTCTCCTAATCCACTTATTTCCCAACCTCGGGGTAACACGGATGAAAACCTGATCTCTGACCATGAACTCAAAAGGTCGTCCCCGTAGATTAGCATAAGATTTCTGCCAGGACTGTGCAGTATCCATCCTTTTCCAAATCATATCGACCTCCTATGGGGTCACCTGAAAAAGACGAGGTCCCAGCATAGCTGCCTCTCTTACCTCCAGCCAACACAAGGGTGATTGGCACGACCTACTGTACAAGGCCTCATAAGGTTCCATCTAAATAGTTGCTTGAAAACTATTATTATAAGAAAATTCTACTATAGGTATATGTTTCTCCTATGAAAATCCAAAATAAAGGGCGCATGCTCGCAGCATGCCCCCTTGTACCTAAATCGTGTGCTCTGACTGGCCATCTGTCTGGGGATGGTAAGTTGTACTCAGAAGTTCCTGTGTACCCAAAGACCATTGTTGCCCTTCTAGAAATGAGATATAAAGCGAGCATATCTATTTGAAACGATAGTGTTCGGAACCCCATTAAGTCATACCACCTCATGAATGTACAACCTCCCATTATCATCCACACTGATGGTCTCCTTGATCGGCAAAAATGATCTACCTTCATGAGCCGGTCAACAACAACCCAAACCGCATCATTCCCTCGTGACGACCTCGGAAACCCTGTCATGAAGTCCATCGCGACATCATTCCATTTCCACTCAATAATGGGTAACGGCAGCAAATGCCCTACTGGTCTCTGATGATCTGCCTTCACCTACTGACAGGTGGAACATCGCATAACAAAACCAGGCACATCCTTCTTCATTACTATAAACCAATATTGACAACGTAAGTCTCGATACATCTTTGAGAAACCTGGATGATCTTCCCAAAATGAAGCGTGAATCTCATGCATCATCTCTTCATGTATGTTTCATGAAACCCATAGGCGGCCATGAAAACGCAACACCTCATCATCACCCACGGTCAACCCCGGGGTAGGGTCTCCACCTGACACACCCTCCCGTATGACTTGGCCTTCTGAATCTGATAGCTTCTTCATTCGAACTCGATCCATAAGAGTAGAGGTAAAAGATATAGAAAGAAGAACCATCTGTCCCTGTTTGTCGTGAACCTCAAAATGCATCTTAGAGAACAGATCCATAAGCTGCCACTCACTATTGGCCTCCTGAACTGCCTCTATATGAGTCCTCCTACTCAGTGTGTCTACCATAGTGTTTCCTTTACAAGTCTTATAAGCAAGCTCGAAGTAATAAGACTGTAAGCACTCGACCCACCACCATTGTCTCAGAATTATGTCACGCTGCGTGAATATATACATCAGGCTCTTATGGTTAGTATATATCACAAAATGCTCTCCCAGAACATAATTTCTCTAACAACGCAAATCATGAACAAATGGAACTAACTCCCAGTCGTGTATAGGATAGTTCTTCTTATGTGTCCTCAACTGCTAAGACCCATACACAACAACACGATCCTTCTGCATAAGCACTTCTCCAAGATCGATGCCAGATTCATTACAAAAAAACTGTATAACTCTTTCCCATCTTTGGGAAAACTAGGATTAGTGCTGAAGTCAATCTCCCCTTCATATCCTGAAAGGTTTAACCACATTCTTCTGAACAAACTTACTTCACCATTTCTTATTCAATCGTGTCAACTGCGCTGCTAAGCGTGAGAAGTCTTGTATAAACTGTCTGTAGTAACCATCCAGTCCCAAGAAACTTCTTACCTCGAAGACATTCTTCAGATACTCCTAGGTAATTACTGCTCTCACCTTCTCTAGATCTACTAAAACTCTTGTCTCTGAGATGACATGACCTAGGAAGTGAATCTCGTCCATCCAGTAGTGGCACTTTGAGAGCATAGCATATAGATGATGCTCTCTCGGTGTACTCAGTATGATCTCAAGATAGGTAGCATGGTCGTGCTGAGTGTGAGAGTACCCCAAGATATCATCCCCGAAAACCACCACGAAGGAATCCATGTAAGGATGGAAAACTATGTTCATCAGCACAATGAAAACTGCGGGCATGTTCGTGAGACCGAACGACATCACCAAATACTCGTACAGACCATACCTTCTCCAGAAGGCTATAAAATGTATATCTGATGGTCTGACGCACAACTGATGATAGATGGATCTCAAGTCGATCACCGAGAACACCCTGGATCCTCAAAGCTGACCAAAAAGATCATCAATCCTTGCTAAGGGATATCAATTCTTGACTGTCAACTATTTCATCTTCCGATAATCCACAAAAATCAGTAAAGTAACATCTACCTTCTTCGCAAACAAAACCAGAGAACACCAAGGGGAAGTACTGGGTCGGATAAAACCCTTTTCCTGCAACTCCTCCAACTGCTTCTTGAGCTCTTTCAACTTAGGAATATCCATCCTATAAGTAGAAATGGATACCGGTGTTTCTCTTGGCACAATCTCAATAGAGATGTCTAGATCACGCTCTAGAGGAAACACTGAAAAGTCTTCTAGAAAGACATCCGGAAAACGATCACCCACTAGAGGATAATCCATCTGAGAATTCCCATGATCAACCAGATATATGTAAGAAATCTATGCTGTAACACCGCCCAACCCATGATGCTCTAGTCCAGCTCTGCTCGCCTAGACATCCCATTCACCCTTGTGAAGAATAGGTCTTCCCTCAGGTGATGTGAAACTCACCCTACGGTGATATCAAATGACAAAGCCCTGAAAAGGAGTTAGCTAGTCTATTCCGAGAATGACATTGTAACATGTCATCTCTATGACATAAGAATTCCACCAGAAGTGACACCCACCAATCTCAAGGGGGCACTCCTTGTACTGACGTGCACTTTCAATTCTAAGTCCCTAGGGAGTGTCTAGTGCCATCATACTCTTAGAAGTATGGATATCAATTCTAAGGCTCTCCATAGTGTGCACAGAAATAATGTTTTGAGAAACACATGTATAGAAAAGTGCAGAATATAGAACTGAGGCTACCAAATTTTCACCTCGGACTGTGGAAGGTCCAGGATCCTGCTCTTGATGAATTAGCTCCACCACAAATGTCTGGCCAGTACCACGGCCCTGTGTAGCAGCCTGAGATCCCTGAGCTAATCCTCCCTTAGCCTAACCAACTCATCCACGGCCTCTACCCTATCCTGAAAAACCTAAAGAACTCCATCCCCTTATCTACTACGGAACTGGTAATCATACGCCTATACGCGGAGTCAAAACAGGTCCTCCTTCACTGGCCGCTGGAAGAAGAACCTTGCAAAACTAATGCTGGCGACCCATCCAGCACTCCAATGGATCCCTAAACCACTCTGGATTCTTATGCCCATCATTCCCACACTGGTATCACACAAACTTTCTACCTGAAGGAACATATCCCTTCCTCGAGTAAACTCCTGTAGACTCTCGGTGGTGCTTCCTACTATCAGTAGAAAGAGTACTGACTCTGAATGCTGAACCTCCCTAGCTCACTACCCCAGTATCCCGCACATTGCTCTCTGTGAAAAACGCATGGTTGACTATAAATGAAATTGAAGTCAACTAGAAGACGTTCACCTACGATCTGATCTCTGGTCAGAGGCGCTCCTCAAACTTCCTCACTAAAAACAGGTCGTCATTCCCCAGAACGGGAGTGAAACAATGTAAATCAGTAAAACAGAAGGAATACTCCATAACTGATTCAGTACCCTGCTATATGTTTATGAACTCACTAGCTCTGTCATCCCTCAGCATCGCTGCGTATAATTAATCATAGAACATACGTCAAAACTCGTCCCAAGCAACTATCTGCTGACGCCCCGCCTAGGAGACTACTTCCCACAATCTCTTGGCAGAATCTCGAAGCACGTATTTTGCGAGAATCACCCATCTATCTATGGGTGTCTCGAGATGGTCAATGATAGAGACAATATCCTCGAACCATGATTCAGCAGCCTGAGGTCCTCCATCCCAGGAGAAGGTGGGAGGATGCTACTGTTTGAAGACTCGCGTAAGCTCTGCCATAGACTGGGCAGATTGCTAAGCCCCCTGAAAGGTCTGTATGAACCTTATGAATCAGTCATAGAACTGTGTGTCCACACCAGTATCCGAGATAACTGCCAGTGACATATCCGGTGTACGATCATTGTTATACCCCTGATGTGGAATGGTAGGACGTCTTGGGGGCATGATTCTGCAGGGCCAACCACACCATTATCAATCATGTGCACTGTTTCAAGCTTAAGAGAGGGAAAAGGGAAAATAAGTGGAAAAGCTCTTAACACTGAAAAAACATGGTTACATGGCGTGTAGTCTCTATACACGACGTGTTATAGAAATATTTTTTCTCCGCCTCTGTCATTAGTCACACGGACTGGTACATGGGCCATAACTACACGGCGTGTCAACAATGTAGACGACATGTAACCCGAAAAGTAGTTCTTTCCAAACAGAAGAACACATGGTGTGTCTTCATAAGTCCACACAACATTTTATCTGGTTTTCTTGCTAGTAGGCATACATAACTCCCCAAAACCACTGGTAAACATTAAAAACCAGCATCTATGTGTCAAATCCTGATCTGCTGGGGCCCATACTCCACACGAATCAAATCTTGACATCATAACAATGCAACTACAATAAACAGTATAACAAACCCATGATCACCCATATTCCGATCCTCGATGGCTCATAACACCTCTAATAAAAAATCATGGCATCCATGCTAAATATGCTGTAAGATAAAAAACACTCTATCAGCATGTCAGGTATCTCTATCACAACATCTATCACAATATCATGCATAATATATCATGACATCTATCACAACAACATGAAATTTCTAATGCTCCTTAGATGAAATGGTCAAATGCATGATATGTGATTTTCTAACCAATGCCTATATGATGCATGAGATAGAAAACCCTCATCTCATCAGGTTGCAACAAAATAGAACCTCAATCATATAAACTATAACATCACAAAACAAGTGCATCACCCAATGGTGATATATAATCAACCGTAACACTTGAAAAAACTAAAAATTGAAATTATGATGTAATAAGGCTTTTCCCTGTACATAGGTTGATCAGTCCCGGGCACAATTAAGTACCAACTACTCATTCCTTCCTATACATATCTATTGTCACCAAACAGTAAGGAAAACAAAAATAAGGAAAACTCTTTTGATACCACTATGTAACATATTGAATCTGAAGATAGTCAACTGGTGACCTATACCCGGGTTTCCACATGACCTCAAGCGCATTTCCCCAAATGCCAGAGGCTACCGACTAGTAGCGAGGGCCTTGGTGTGTAAGTGGGGAAACTAGGCCCTCATTTCATAATGTTTACAACGGATGGAAAATAATAAACAATAGAGGATGTAGTAAAAATTATACAACAATTGATATCAAACAGTAGAAACAATGTATAATATAATAATGATGTAGCATGGTACATGTATATATGGAAAGCAGTAAACAAAGAATCATGCGGAAATACAACTGAATCCTAAGTACTAAAAGTAAACAGTAAACTCTAGCAGCATCACAAGACTAAGCTTGGTCCATGCTATCCACCTCTAACCAGCAATCAAGCACCTGAGGTAGAAGGGCCATAATCCATATCCACACCTGCAACCATATAACCTATTTGGGCTGAAAAGCAGGACCCAAACATGGTGTGAGACTAATCCCAGTAGGCAACCACCACAAGATCTGTTCCCTACAATCATTGATCAATATAGAAAAATTAATGGAGATAAATGCATCAGAGAAATAGGAGTACACTAAAGTAAACAAACCTATAAATATCCATTCACATTTATTTATTAATTTAATTCAAACATTTAATTATATACCAAGGATTCTATAAAATAGTTCTATAATCCAAGGCATAGAAAGTAAAATGATAGGTATCTCATAAGACTACCTAAACAACAAGAAGTACAAACCCATGATTGTTCTTTGGCTTGGTGGAATCGTCACAACCAATGAAACATTAAATTATCAGGCTGACCCTCTGGGTGGCTCACACGGGCAGACCCCTATGGTCACGTTTTTAATGATGGAAAATACACTATGAGGAATCACACATCATCAATTCCCCCTATGGTCTTGAAATGATATTACAGACTCTCTGAGGAAGAACTTACGTCTAATTCCCCCTTTAGTCTCGATTTGATAATTATCACACCCTATGAGAGAGCAGAATGTCAATCTCTTTTATGGTCTCATAGCAGTAATAATTAAAACATGCCATCTAAGGAAGCACTCAACATCAATTCCACTTACGGTTTGACTACACCATGTTCACATATCCCTGAGTAAAAGAAATCGTACATAAACAATTCTTAGAATCCCTAAGTATGTTCAACAACTACAAGGATAATAGCTACAATGCATAAAAAACATTTAAACTAGAGGAAACACATGAAATTATTCATATCAAAGAAAAAAATCAGTGTAACAAGGTTAGCCTTATAGGAAACCTAATCCAAGTGGTGATAAACAGTCAAAACAAAGAAAACACCCATGGAGTGATCCTCAGACAAGATAACATGCAATCAATATTCATCTAAAAGCCTTAAGCACACAATCATTCTAAGGAAGATAATATTACTGGGTCAAAACCCTACCCCGAGAAACCAGATACACGTGTATCCGGAACTTTTGCACAAAAACTCATGTACATTAATGTATGTCATCAATCCACCTACCTCAACGGTTTTTGAGAAAATCCCAACAATGAAGAACTGACAAGAAACTCGGGTTGATTCTCCCAGCACCCACCTTAGATCTGTCTCCTAACAAGATCAAGACCCAAACTCATCAAAAGGCATCCACACACTTAGATCTACCCATATCGGGCGCATATATATGAAACTGGGGCAAGAGGAGAAATAGATCTATGTAAATCAAAGAAAACAATCAAGTACGAAGGAGAATGATCACATACCTCAAGAATCTGGAATCGATTCTCCAAGAAAAGCCTTCAGGTCGCCACCAGAATTCTTGTGAGAATTTATTCTACCTTCAAGGGAGGGTAATAAAGAGTTATGGCCGCTTAGGGGTTTAAATGAGATGATTAATGGAAAAAAGAGTTTTATCCACAATTTTTTATCTAACTTAAGTGGCTACATGGTTAGTCCGCACGGTTTGACAAACCGTGCGCTAATTGTCCATTAGCCACTGTCTCCAAAACCAACCTTGCACGGTTTGGCCACAGGGTTTAGGCAACCCATGTGCCAACTTTGCGAAAGCTATCACCCTTTAGTTTTCCTTAAAATTCCACCCAAACGCACCCTCAAGTCACCCTTATCTTTGAAACCAAGAAAACATCAACCGAGGGACTTCACATACCTAAAAAGATGATCCGGGTTATTACAAATAATAATTATTAAATTATTATTTCTATATAGTTATTTTTTTTATTATAAAAACACATTATATATTTCTATGAATATGAATTACGTTTCAATCATATGGTGGGTAGGTTGAATGAAAGCATGAGTAGTGATTTCATTTGCCATATTTCCTAACGTAAATAATGTTAGTATCTTTTTATCATTATTGAATTGATTATACATTAAAATTTTCAGTTTTAATAATAAAATAAATATACAATTTAATTCCATGTGATTCAGTGATGGAAAAAAATCACATCATTTTGTAGAGGTTTTATTCCTTATGTAATAATGAACAATGATATCATTTTTCAATGGATGAGGAATTATGTTAAATTAGAATATAAAATCTTATTAAATGATAAATATGACATTAATATAAAATATATACACACAAAATATCTATATAACAAGTTTTTTTGGGAGGTAATGGAAACCTAAATACATCGGTGTGTGAGGCGGACGTCCAAAGTACACAAAAATAATGTTTCCATTTACCATTATGAAAAATAGACGAAGGTTATGGGATATTCCATTGAAAAAGTCTGATATATTCATATTTAAAAATTTTATATTATATTTTACATATTATTGAATATTACGTTTATTATGTGGTTGAATATATAAAATGAAAATCATATATTAAGAACTATACTGATTTATCAGACAACCTCCTATGGTTTAAAACAAATTCATTCTAAACCTACTTTCTATCCCAATCTGAGGAATCTAGGATGTGGTGGTGTTTAATAAAAAGGGATTCTGTTTGGAATCTAATGATCCATAATGATCATAAATTATAGAGATAATTTGGGAGATGGTTTCATTTTATATTTGATTGAGTTGACAATATTATATTTTTATAAAAAATGAATACAATATAATACAATAATACTCTATAAAAATGCCCAAAAAATTCACCATTAAAAAATATTATGATTGAACGTAAATATAGGTATTGAAAATAGGATATACACATGTATTTAGGTCATTTTAGGACATTCATCGTTATTTTAACAACATAGCAAATCATATTTAACCTTAAACTAGTTTACATAGTTATATAGTTTTTACCATTCATTTGGAAAATAATTTAGTATAATTTAATATGTAATATTCTTAAATCTGATTAAACATATAAAATTATTTCTATCTAAATTGATTCACAAAAGTCAAACAAATTTATTTTTTTATCCCATAAAAATGTGATGAAAAAACAATTTTCATAAAAATACCTATTTAAGTATTAATTTTTAATACCATATTTATATATTATTTTGATTTATATAAAATATATTTGATTCTTTTAAATAAAAATAAAATAATTGAATTTTAAGAAAATTACCTAATATATTTTAACATTTTGAATACTTGAGAAGAATGAACAATTTTATATAAAATTACCTTATTTTCTCAATTCTTTATAAATTCAATCATTTTATAAAATTCTCAAAAGAAAATGCTAAAATAATTTGATATTATTAATTAGAAAATTTATTTCAATTTTCAAAAAAAAATTGAAATTATTTATTTGAATAAAACTATAACAAGAATTCAAATCCAATTTTTTGTGATATTATGCTTTATTCATTTCCACAAAAAAAAATTTATATCAACAATTTTAATCAACAAAAGTAAATTAATAAATTAGTAACCCATTAAATTTAATTAATATTAAGAATATTAGGGTTGAAACATTATTCTTCATTTTTTAAATTTCATCCTCCTATTTTATCCATTTCATAAATAAGTGGGGATATTTTTCATTAATAACATTATTTTATTAACATTTTACTTATTAAACCAAATGTTTAATTCAAAAAAAGGTTAAAATGGTAAATCAATTTATACACAAAAAACATTCATTTTGTGGCCTAAAATCTATATGGGTTGTTCTATATATGAATGGTTTCTTCTAACCGATCTATTTCGAGGCTCTAAACATGATATGCATCTGAAACACATTTATATTCTACAAAAACATGAATCACATCATGTACATTTGATAAACTGGAAGGAATTGGATTCACATATATATATATATATATATTAATCAAATATTCTATGAAATTCTACATTTTTAATGAAATATCATCCAATATATCCGTTTTCCAATAATGCATTATAGTTTTCCAAAATTGAACATTTTGAAAAATAATATCACTGAACTAAAATGAAATATCATTCATCTAATTATCTATATTTATTTACATATTGCTTTAATCTATCCTCATCAGCTCTTCAATTATGTTATCCTTCTAAACTACAACCTCCAGCAAATATATAGCATTGAAATTCCTTTTGTAACATCAACCATTATTTTATAGTTTGACACCACCTTCAATATAATCCTTCTAAATATGCCATTGATATACATGAATTATAATTTTAACTATATGAATTATTTCACGAGGATGATATTGATATTAATCTCACTAATAATCAATTGAGTTAGCATTAGGTATATCCTTATATTTTAAAATAACATATTTGAAATGTCCATATTAGTGAGGATTAAAAGTTATATGAAATATAACTCTGTATATATTGACATATTGTTTACATTCATGAAATTATAGGATAATGTTGAGTAATTATTAAATTTAATAAAATAGGGTATCCTATTAATTAAATAACTCTTTCATATAATGTCTTGAATTTTTACCCAAATACATTTCATAAAGAATTAATTAAAATGATTATACTTTTTTAATCATTCAACATTTTATCAAATGTCATAATTATTTTGAGATATATTTGGTTATATCACCATGAAATCGATATATATATATATATACATTATCAATTTTCATAATGATTATATAAAATGATGAAGGATTATCTTTGGAAATTGTTCATAGACTTTGTCATATTGATAATTAAAAAATTTCATACTATAATCATCACTTTCATTATTCATTCCTTCCCAAATTAAATGTTCTTGAAGGAAAATTCATATTTTGTACTACCAAGAAGTATCAAGAATAGGGATATATTTGCTTTAGAAAAATTTACAGTCTTCTAATAGGGTTTATATGAATGACATAACATTTTTTTAATCTCAAAACTACTTATTTTTCAATATAAAATAAAAGAAACCTAAAATTCTAAAAAATTTTATTTTACCTATAAAAGAACAATCACTTCAATGTTTTCTTATTCACTTATAAAAAATGCAGTTGTACCGAAACCTGAAACGAAATAGAGAGAATTCCTACCTAGAAAATTTCTATTCCAAAAACCATAAAATCATTAAGAAATATACTCTAATCCATATAAATTTTAGGTAATGATTCATACATATTTCAAAGAAAATCATATGCTTTGACTTCCATTCCTTGATGATAGTTAATTATAAACTCTAGAAATTCTATCTTTCAAGTTATTTATAATTTCTCTTTCTGAACTCATTATAAGTGAATATATATTTAAATATTTTATTATGATTATAAATTTATCACATTATCACATTAAAATATTGTTTCTAATCTTTTATCTAATACATTATAGACTATTATTAAAGACTATTTATAAGAAAACATTTATCTTTTGGTTTTAATTGATGTAAATCATATGAAAATACATGATTATTCTAAATTAAAATATCCCTAAATATCTTTAATGATGAATTTATTTAGAAAAAAATCCACCCTTTTTGTATTGTAGGTCCAAAACTAGAGAATTATCAAATATTAAATTAAATTTATAGATAAAATCAATTCTTTTTTTTTTCTAGAGGATCAAAAATCATTTTTATGTTAACATGGATGGTGAACCATTCAACCATAAAATGGTTTAAAAAATATACCAATTTTAGCATGATAATCCATGAAATCTATGAATATTAGTATAATATTTAGGTCTTTTCCATTAATTAATGAGTTAGTTTGAGGATGATAATAATTTATTCCATCATTATTTACTATATGTTATGAAAATTAATGAAGTAATGTATCTGAAATATCATACCACTTCATAGATATATTTTTACTACCAATTCAGAATCCCAGATGACATACCAAAATATTCATAATCCTTATTACTAGTATAATGTAATGTATTTGAGATATTATACCACTTCACAATTAGTTGGTGATTCCTATAACTAGGATAAACCATTTAATCGGACTAGAATCCCTAGTAATAATATTACATTTCCTAAAAATGATGTATAATATATTTATTCTTATATCTAACATTATTTAAAGATTTATGATAATTTAAACACTTCTAGGAAGCATGTTTCTTTTTAAAAAATAAAACA
The DNA here is from genome assembly GCA_963277665.1 of Viscum album. Lineage (NCBI taxonomy): Eukaryota > Viridiplantae > Streptophyta > Magnoliopsida > Santalales > Viscaceae > Viscum > Viscum album. The sequence goes on from OY728141.1 coordinate 555,388,555, forward strand.
TGAGAACCCCATGATGATTTTAAAGGATGAATGATACATTTATCAATTAATTACTGGGATTGTTTTTTCAATTAGAGATATTCTAGATGAGAAACTTATTATTTAGGATTTTAAAATATTATATCTTCAGTATATAATTAATTGATATGTTCAACTTCCCATTTTTCTATAACAATAGTGTCATTATTATGAAAATACACAAATATATTTTTACTACCAATTCGTCGTTAATCTGATCGATTCCATTAATTACTATAATTTATGAAATATAACATTTACTTATATGTTTTAGAAGATTATCATTTCCTTGATATATTATTAGAGGTATGAATTTTTTTATATATGAACACATGATAATTTTCTAAAATTAATTATTTGGCCCCATAATCATAATTTTAATGATAAATTGAAATCTAATACTAATCAAAAAACCAATTCTATGATAGGAACGAAAGCATGTTTTTTAGTGAAAAATATTTCATACCTGATTATATGATGATAATTATAAATTTCAGTACATTAGTACTACCACATGTATTTTTAATAAAAATTCATATCATTATCTCATGAGGTGTAATTTTTATTCTAATAGAAACCATATTTGAAAATAAAAAATATGTTGACATTGAGAAAAAAAAGACATTAGCATAATCTGAATTATCATGTAATATACATGTTAAAAATTAAATCAATAACTTTTCATTTTTTTACAAAGTTTCAAATGATCTCACGACACTATTCTATTTATAGTCTTTCTGGATCCCATCATTTATTCTCATCATCAGGCACACATCAATATAAGGAATCATATTTTATCATTTAAAAAAATATTATACCAACTTATAAAGATTTTTAAGGATGTTTGATGATCTTATTCATTGAAATAATGAACCATATGACCAATCTCACCTCATCAAAATCACATCTAATATTTCTTAAAAAATTCCCCCAGTTGTTTTTTACCACAAATAATACAGACTAAAAACAAGATTTTTGAAAATTAATATTTATTTTATGGATTGTTTTAAGTCTCCCTCAGCCAATAGATCATTACATAAATATTTTTATTGGAATCATGATCATAAAAAAAATATTATATTCATATTATTACTATATAATAAATGTTTTACATAAATTGTATATTTATAATTGGATAATTATTTTAGGAATCATTTATTTAACCCTAATTAAAAACAAATATTTTCAATATCATGATAATTTATACTATATAGTGGATCCCATTTTATTCTGGTAATGTTTTTATCCTTCGACGCCACTAAGCTATCCATCATTTACCTAAATTCTATGAATTTATTTTCCACCCAATTTTGAGAATCCTTATGAAATTACTTCTCAATTAAAACATTTTAAAATATAATCCATTATATTAATCCTATCTATTTTTATATTATTGTATTCAATACTGTGGATCAACAATGTTCATATTCACCATAAATTTGATAAATATCAAGAAGTACCTTCTGATTTTCTAAACAACCCATTACATCAAATAACTATTCCATAGAATAAATTCATTAGTAAACTACCGAAAAGATATAATATCTACAAAATGATCAAGGGTTCTAAATCATAAAATTCTCTATAATCGACATGCTCCTCTACGATAGATTTGGTTTATTGATATCACGTATACCACCAAAATTTATAAAAAACATCAACTAATCCATAACATTAAAAAAATATCAACTCCAATAATAATAAATCTTGGATGTTTAATTAGAATGATGTTTTTTTCAGTGTGACTTCCTACATTAGCTTCTTGGTATTTTTTTGGACAAGTCCATTATGAAGTTCCATGGTTTAGATAATGAATCAATTTTATAATGTAATTTAATATCATAATAAACATGAATAAAAATATAATAAAGCTATCAAAATTTCTCAAATTAACCTCGACAGTTATCTAAACCTTTACCCTAATACCAACTTCACTGGCCTAGCCCCGAAATAACATTAAATTATATTATTAGGAAACAATCCATTTTCACGATGTTCCATATAAATTTTAGTTTTTTTGTTTTAGTGAAATATATAAATAACATAACTAAATTGATACTACCTCACATAGGTGACAATTCCTCTTAGTATCCATTCTCCTATAATACTAAACTTATTTAAAAGAAATTGTTTTCTTTAAATGACATATTATAAAAAAAATTATCTTGACATCATCATTTTCATCACTCAACCAAAATATCGTATGAAAAATATTTCAAAACACAAGATTAGATAAAAATGGATAGTAAAGGAAATATAAAAATAACGAATAATACTAATTAGTCTATGACTACTAAAGATAAAAATTATCATTTTTAATATTTATTATTGATCTCTATATAAACTATTTTTACCGATGAAAATATCTTATATTCAAGTAGTTTATTATAATAAAATCATAATATGTCTAAAAAGAAAATATAAAATCATACATTCCTCATTTCAATTCTAAAACACCATCATAAAAAACATAATAATTATATAAATTTTATAATTAAGACGTATAAAAAAAGAATTTAATTTTTTTTCATTTTGATACCATGAAAATCCATGTCAAAAATTTGGGATATCATTTTTTATCACTCATGAAATAACCCTTAATAGTGGATTAACAAAAACAAATAATTATAATATGTTCTTATAAGAATCCAATAATTATATTATGTCAATAAATTATGCAATTCATTATTGAGCTACATCAAACTATTAGGTCATCATGAGGTATTTTGGTCGTACCCATCATAAAAATCTCTATCTAGATCCCTAACCATCATAAATATTTCCAATTTATGTTACATAATTTTGACATATGATATAATTAATTTCCAATAACATATTACAAAAAATATTCCTTTGATACTTAAGAAAAATATTTATCGATATTAAATTATCCACCAAATCAATCAGAAAAGGACATTTATTTGAATAAAAAATGGAATATTTTAATTGATTAAAAATATAAAATAATTCTTATAGTGATGGAAAAAATCACTTAATCCAAATATGTTGTAATAGAATATTAATTTTTTTTATACATAAAAATGTTTTGTATAATTTTAATAAAATGATTTATTGGAACTGTTAATTGATTATAAATAAGTGATATATAATATCCATTATTAATCCTTAATGACCACATGAATATACCATTAAAATAATTATATTATTATGGACATGGTGTAAAAAATTATTATGTAAAACAATTAATTATTCTTAAAATGTGTTTTTAGGTAAAGTATACCTTAACCTTATTCTAACTCATTACATCATTTATTTATTTTATGAAATAATTTTTTTATATTATAAATTTAATGTTGTAGTAAAAAATTTACATTTTTATCATTAATGTTATTTACATTGATGTTATATTCTACTAGTGAATAAATTATGTTCACATTGGATGTATTGTTGAGATTCACCTTATATGTCCAAAATGACATTAGATTGATGACTATGGTAAAAGTTGTCATTATTATATATTATAAATTATAATGAAAATTAAATAAATTTTACCTTTATTAGTTATTTGTATATTTAAAACAAAAAATGAAAATATAATCCTAAAAATTAATTTATGTTACAATCATAAGGATGTTGAGTCATGGATACGCATGGGAAAATTATTAATTTTCAAAAAATAATAAAAGAAAAAAGGTAAATCTAATTTTATCCTTTAAGATTGATAATTAAATCATAAATATTATTCTATATATTTATATATATATAATTATATATTTCATATACGTTGTCATATGAAGAAAAATGTATCAAATCACTTCATAATGGTAGTAATCCAAATGTATGCATGAATGATGTTTTCATTTTTCTTTGGATAGTAGGTGATACAATAGATGATATATTAACATTATTGAACACAATATATTTAATTAATATAAAATATATAAAATAAATATATCATTATAACCATTTATGATTAGTAGTGATGGAAAATGAATTACATCAGTTCACATGGTTGTACTATCATTGAAATGACTGATTGATTAATTTTTTCATGACCCGCTCCCCACAAAGTATACCCCTCCTGGGTTAGTAATGTGAGAAGAGAGATAATTTCCCCCGAGTCCCTCCTCTAGTAGGCCCCGTGTTTGCGACTAGGATAGAGGGTATAATAAACACACAAATGGGAGGCATTACCCTCTATGATAACACATGCAGAAGAGAGAGATAAGATAAACCCCTATCAACTCCAACTTAGAACTGGAATATGAAAGATATCCAAGTTCATATAAGATATTTCATCAAAATGTACTAAAAATGGAAGAGAAAAACTGCATGTACCCAAAAGAAAGTAAAAATAGTAGCAACCACAAGCTCGAATAGCTACTGCAACCCTAAGCTAGTAGAAACCATATTGATCCCCAAGTTGCCCAAAGTGACCGGAAAACAGTTAATATGGTGAGTATAACAGTATACTTAGTAGGATCATCCCTGAAGCATCTTTTGAAAAATGTTAAGAAATCATGCTAACCAGAGTGAACAACAAGTGAAACTAACTCATCACCTAAACATATATATTAAGTTCCTAACCTCACCACGACTACTATCACTAGGTAACTCATTAAAGAATATATCATATAATAAATAATATCAAGGGAACTCTGCTACTAATTCCCCACTAGTTTTCTGCTTTTCCCCAACGTCACACGACCCGAGCACCTCTCTCCAAAAAGGCTTACCCGCAGGAACAATGGCGAAGCACCACAATATGCACCTTGTGTAACAAAACCACCACGTCCCCACACCAAAGTAACCAGGTAGTTTTTGGAGCCACCATAGCTCGCATAATGTGCATCATATGTCCGGTATTATACCTCAAGCCATCACAAACCATACACCGAGTAAGGATCCTCAAGCCATCACATCCTATACACGTTACACCTATAGTAGTTCAGAGAAAAATATATCTAGAATATATGTGTGTGAATAACCACAAGCCATTACAGCCCTCTACATATATATATGGGGAAACTAACCGTTATGCTTAATGGTACTTGTATCTACCAAAAGAAGAGAGCAGGGCCAAAGGGGGTAGTCAGCCATTCATCCTCTCACCAGGATGTTGGGGAAAACACCCCCCCCCAGGGATCAGAATCCCCGGGGTGTCAGTTACCCTTACTGACTGGGTGGATTAGCTTATAGAAACACTAATATTATAAGATATATTATATCTCAAACCATACTATGGGCATTACCTAGTCTTAGACACAACTGCATCTAACATCTATCAGACTCCGGGCTACTACTTCTAAGACTAGGTATCCTATAAGAATATAACAATTTAGAGAGCTTTATTAGATTACATCATACTATTTTTATCAGTTTCACATTACATTAATTAATTCTTTAAACATTAATTACCCAGTAAAAAAATTCCACATTAAATTTCAATATCATCATACCCAAGACAATTATTCCTTCCAAATTACAACCTCATCATTATGTTCCAGCAACTCCATCCTCATGGGTTTACACCATTTATTAAATTATTCATTATAGAAATAAATTCCCACATTCCTAGGAATTATAGAAAAACATTAAATTATAATTAACACAAGGGGGGTCAATACGGTGAGTAGATTGACTACCCGTCAAATATTTGCCGCTTATAGAAAGAGAATTTTATTGTCCTTCCTTGATAAGCTAGACACAGAAAGCATGTGGCATACCCCGTGTGTCTTTTCCTCTTTCAGAAGAAGGATATGTAAGACCAGCTGTCGTGAGAAGTGGGGAAAATTATGCAGGTAATCAACCAAAAGAATCAACAACTATCCAACAATCACATTTGTCCCATTCCATCATCCCTAGTGTCATTCCCGACACCCACATGCATAAACCGATGCATCATGCCACTCTAGGCATCATCCGCTGACACAACCAAATACCTCCATGCCCCCGTATATCACAAAGACCATCCAAGATCACATCATAGCACAAGAAGAAGGAAAATAAATCACATCAATAGGGCTCTTGGCCCTTTAACAATCAAGAGGGTAACTCAGAACCCTTAAATGAATTATCATACAGTCGGTTCTTTAATTCATCTTAAATTAATAGATTTATTATTCGTAGGTTCCAAATTCGAGAAACCTAATAAATAAGCTATCAAAAATAATTAATCATGCTTAATGTGAAAATTTGATTAATATCTAATTACAACAAGAACAAGATTCATTTACATGCCTATTTATCTTTAGCAAAATAATTATCAATTAATACGAATTTTTTTTTACTGATTTCCATCAAGAACAAACAACAATGCAAAGTAAGTATAGATATCACACTATCTATAATAAAAAGAGGTAATAACATATGATCAATATCAATTTATTTATCCGTTTAAATATTTATTATACCAATTCCATTGTCATCCAGTAGGATTAAAAATTATATCAATACAGTTTCACATTAATGAAAAGAGAAGAAATGAATCCCCTACCTCAAACTGTTCCTCTCATTTTTTATCCACAGAACGGGTCACGACCCTCCTCTCGCAACAACTTCATCCACGTGAGGATGACACAGTAAGACAACACCAACCAAACCCCAAGGAAAACACCATTAGAGTCATGTAGATTATATGATATTAAAAGGAAAGGAGAAACATGAAAAGATGATCCCTAAAGGAATAATGATAAAACATACCTTATATCAATGATTGATCAAAACAGCTTGGTTGCATCAAAACAGAGCAGAACCAATCTGGGGAGTAAAGTTTGATTATGAAACTAAAACGAGGAGGATTGAAAGTTTCTAGCCTCTCATAGCCAATAAAAAGGAGGAAAAAAATGGATGAATGTATCCCATCCCTTTTGACGATTTAATGGGGTGACAGTTTAAGATACGCTTAATTCCCCATTAAAAGAAGATCACATTAACCCACATTTTTTGACAAAATAAAAACATCAGGGGCCTTCGTAATAATTAATATAAGATTTATGGCCTTTGAATCGGCCTTAAGAGTACTTAAAATAAGGCATTAAATGTATTTTACGTCAAAGGAAGCATCAAAAGGCGTAAAACTATAGGAAGTTGGAAACAATGTTCACCTACATTTACTGTACAACTACCGATCTATGAAACCGATCCTTGAAACTGATCTGTGAAACAGTTCTATGAAACCGATCCATGAAACCGATCAGTGAAACTGATACGTGGAACTGATCTGTGAAACTGATCTGTGAAACTGTCCTGGGAAACCAATCTGTGAAACTGATCTGTGAAACACTGTACACCTACCATTACTGTACACCTACCGTTACTGTACACCTATCGATAGAATAGTTCCTAAAACTAGAAATACTATTTACATAATAGAAAATTTGGCAAAGTGTTGGGGATAAGTCACCCTCACCTCCCAGAACACCTCTTACACCACATTTTCACAAAGTAATGGACTGGAGAAGTCCAGGCCATTACATCAGATACCTATCAAAATATTCTCATCCTTGAGAATTCAAAACCCACCAAAAGTAACAGGGTCCTAACAACCACCCATCAAGATACCTATCAAAAGAGTACAAGCCACAAAAGCAACAAAAGAAACATTCATAAATAAAACAAGATAGGTCTAACCACAATGGGAAAATCGTTACATGAAAAGAGTTAATCATCAAACAAATCTGGGTACTGAGCCCGTATCTGTGACTCACATTCCCAACTACTCTCTTTCATGCCACAATGTCGCCATAAGACATGAACTAAGGGGATAGAATGCTCGCGCAACACCTTCTCCTTGTAGTCTTGGATCTCCACAAGTTTCTCCTCGAAGTTTTCATCATCATCAACATCGATCTCCCACCAATCAATGATGTGAACATCATCATGAAGATAACGACGGAGCTGTGAAACATGGAAAACGTCATGTATTTGACTCATCTGTGGGGGAAGTGATACTCGATACACCACAGCTCCAACACGAGATAACACCTCTAAAGGCCCAACAAACCAGGGAGAAAGCTTACTTCCACCACCAAACCTTCACTGCCCATAACAGGGAGTCACCTTCAAAAACACGTGATCCCCAAAATTAAACTCCAATGGTCTCTTCCTTTGATCAGAATATGATTTATGATGACCCTGCGCTATCTTCATACTCTCATGAATCAACTGCACCATCTTTAGTGTACTCAGTAGAAGTTCCGGTCCGAAATTTTCATACTCTCTGACCCCAGTCCAGCACAATGGAGAACGACAAGGTTGGCCATACAAAGATTAAAACTGCGCCATACCAACGGTGGAATGAAAACTGTTATTGTACGAAAACTCCACTAAGGGTAAGTTTCTCATTCTTGAATCTCCAAAATCATGAACACAAGACCATAACATGTCTTAGAGAGTCTGGATGGCTCGCTCTTTCTAACCATCTATTTAAGGATGAAATGTAGTGCTAAGTCGTAGTTGTGAACTGAAAGCATGTTGGAGACCTCTCCACACCCTAGAGGTAAAATGAGGATCTTGATAAAAAATGATCATCCTAGGGACTCCATGATGTCTCACCACCTCCTCTAGATACTACCTCGACAAAACATCCACTGAGCTCAACTTTTTGATTGCTATGAAGTGGGACGATTTTGTTAAATGATCCACTACCACCCAAATAGTATCATGTCCTCCCGAAGCTCTAGGTAAGCTAGTAACAAAGTCCACTGTGATGTCCTGCCACATCCGCTGAGGAATCTATAAAGGCTGGAGAAGACCACTAGGAACATGTTGTTCAGCCTTCACCTTCTGGAAGACTAAACATCGAGACACAAACTTCAAAACTGCATGCGTCAACCCAAGCCACCAAAACTGACTCCGCAAGGATCGGTACATCTTTGTCATGCCAGGATGTAATTTTAAAGGGGTACTTTTTTACCCTCTGAGAACCGTCTCAGGCATCGTCAGGGGAACAAAAAGCCTTCCATGATACAATACTCGGTGTTGTTCATCCTCCATCCAACCATCAGTGGCCTCACCACAAACAACTCGGTCTCTCTAGACCTCCACCTCCAGATCTCCCAACTGGGAAACTTCCACCTTCTGCATCAGGGATGATTGTATCGTCATCTGAAAAAGACTACCTCTACACCCAACTTCTCCCATATCAATATGTAATGATGAAAGTTCTTCTATTACTCTCTAACAATCACCAGAATCATGCATAGCATCACTACGTGACTTTCGTCTCAGTGCATCAGCTACAATATTCCATTTTCAAGGTGTATATGTTATTTCAAATTCGTATCCCATTAAGAACTCCATCCGCTAACGTTGTCGTAAGTTCAAGTCACGTTGGGAGAAAACATACCTCAAATGCTTATGATCGGTGAAAACGACAATTCGCTCACCAATGAGGTAATGTCTCCACAACATCAAGGGAAAACACCACGACTGACAATTAAATATCATGGGTGGCATAGTTTCATTCATGGGGAAATAACTACTGAGAACCATAAGAAACAACATACCTCTACTGGATGAGAACACAACCTAACCCCAGATGGGAAGCATCACAGAAAACCACAAACTGAACTCCCTCACTAGGAAGACAAAGGACTGGAGCACTTACTAACTTCTCTATTAGATACTCAAAAGCTACCTGACACTGATAAGTCCATATGAATACCTAATCCTTTATGGTCAAAGCTGTCCGAGGAGTCGAATCTCGTGAGAAATTGACTACGAACCTCCTATATTATCCTGAAAAACCAATGAATCTTCACACCACTGAACTTGTCTTGAGGGCTTCCCAATACACAAATGCTTCTATCTTAGAGGGATCTACAACTAATCCCTATTGGGTCACAACACGCCACAAGAAACGGACTTCTCAAGACCAAAAGTCACACTTTGACAACATCCTAAACAACTGATGTTGACGAAAAACTCTCAAAACGGCTTGTAGATGTTATGAATTCTCCTATTCAGATTTGGAGTACACAAGGATGTCATCGATGAAAACTACCATGAACTTGTCCAGGAACTCGTGGAATAGAACATTCATCAATCCCATGAATACAGCTGGAGAATTTTTCACACAAAACGGAATTACAAAGAACTCATAATTCCCATGAAGAAAACAGAATGAAATCTTCGGGATATCCTCATCCTTCACCCAGATTTTATGATATCCTGACCATAAGTCAATTCTTGAGAACCAACATGCACTCTTCAGTTGATCAAATAAGTCATCAATCTACGGAATAGGATAGTTATTATTTATTTTCACTTTGCTCAAGAAATGATAATAGACACACAACCGCAATCTACCGTCAACCTTCTTCATGAACAAAACGGGTGCACCCCACTGTGACACACATGTCCGAACAAAACCACACTCTAACAGACTATCAAGTTGTATACGTTTCTCTCGTAACTCAGAAGGGGCCATCCTATATGGATACATAGATATAAGATATTCTCCTAGCTGTAGCTCGATCCCAAACTCGATCTCTCGTTGAGGGGGTAATGCTTCAACCACTTCTGGAAAGACATCAGGGTACTCATCTACGACCAATGGAAATGCCAACTGCTAAACCTCTAAAGAAATAAGCATCATCTCATCCATCATGGATGATAATGATGGAACGCGACTATGATAGATCTGAGAGTATCACTAACAAAAAAACACCACTATCTCTCCATCCACACCATTGAAAACAAACTTATTCCTAAAGAAATCCACAATAGCCTGCACTGAATACAACCAATATATTTTGAGGATGAAATCATATGGATGTATTCGTAATCATAGGAAATCGTTCCAAGAGCGGTGTTTCCACAACACTAGCTCATAGTCTCTACATTCTTCAAACAAGTCATCTCGACCTCAAACTAGCATAGTCAATGACAAGGGCACTGAAACCTTTCTACCTCATTCCCAAAAGCATTGACAAGGGTAGATGATATGAAAGAGTGTGTCGCTCCTGAATAAAACAAGACATACACCATGTTAGAAAACAAGCAAAGGGTACCTCGAATGACATCTGGCTCGCCTGGAGCTGGCAACTATAGGACATGAAGCTTACCACGACCACTTCCATGACCTCTCTTACACTAATGACGACCATCACCATGGCCTCACTATTCTCTATGAGGATGGGGATCATCATAGGGCTATCCTCTGCCTGCCCCATCTACCCTCTGCTGATCTAATGCTGGTGCAACTGGCTGCTGCTGCCTTAGCTGGAACTGCCTCAACAAAGGAAGATAGAGCATAGCACCTGGTGCAAGATGACAGCTTTGAAAAATCAGGCACTCCCGCTGCTGATGGCCATGACCCCCACAAGAGAAATAAGTGCATGATCCCTTGGCATAAGCCTAAGAGTTTCTGCCTCTGAAGAAATGAGGTGTGAAGGTCTGGGACCTACCCACGGCTGAATGGAAACTCTTCTACCCTGAAAATAGTGGACCCTAGACCATTGCTCTACTTCATGAGGAATCATGCCGATTCCCCTCTCATGATGATCCGGTCCTGGAAAAAGTACCCTCAACAACCTCTACCCTCTCCAACACCTCGAGATATGTTTTCAGCATAAATGGGGTGACCTGGAACTGGATCTCTAGATGCAACAACTCCTCGAAATTCCTCGCTTTGGCATCCTCATATGGTAATAGGTCCGAAGCATATCAAAAAAGGTTCCTGAAATGGATTACAAACTCTTGAACACTAGATCTCCCCCGTCGAAGGGTAAGAAGCTCCTGGCGACTGCACACCTTCGTAGTCGAAGAAAGAAACTCGAATCTAATCTTTTCTTTGAACTCCTTCCATCAGATCACTAACTCCTCACAATCCATGTGGGACAAGAACCAGAAATGCCTCACTACTCCACATAACATCTTCACAACAATGGACACCCAGTGCTCCTTCCGAGAATGATTAAAACTGAAGATGATCTCGACCTCCTCTATCCAGTCTTCCGTGACTACATCTGAAATGGAGCCCCCATATTTCTGTAAACTCTGGAGCTGAAAATCTCAAAGTGTCTTCCTCTATGTTTCATCTTCATTATCCTCTACCCTGTAGAGATATGTTGGAATATCCTGGTGGACATTTTCTGTGAAAACCTAATGAGGACGTCGACCTGGAGCCATACCTGTAAAAAAAACCATTAGATCTCCTAATCCTAGAATATGGAAGACTCAAGATTAATTAATTAATTGTTTTCTTTTATTCATTTTAGGTTAACCTATCCCATGATCTACCCATTAAAACAATGGAATAAATATTAATGAGGCATGATCCTTTCCTTGGACTCTACCCCGAAACTAGTATCACCTTGTTTAGTAGCTATTGTAAACTTAAAGGTCCATACATCAGATCATCGGGGCCCTAAACGCCTATATCTCAGTCAGCCTCTAGTGTTTACCTCATTTTATAAACATGAATGAAATTTTTTCCCTAACAACCCATGAAACATCACAAGTGCCTAACTCCAATCTCCATCCAATCCCTCCACCAGAGCACTTATACCACTCTATCCGGACATCCTCCCCACAATGTGTACCCCTCCTGGGTTGAAAATGTGAGAAGGGAGATAATGACCCCCCGAGTCCCACCTCCAGTAGGCCCTGGGTGGGTGACTAGCACCGAGGGAATAGTTAACAAACAAATGGGATGCAATACCATATAAAAGAACACATGCCAAAAAGAGATATAAGATAGACACAAATCAACTCCATCACAGAACTGGAATATAAAAGAAACCAAGTGCATATATGAAATGTCATTCAAAAGTACTACAACTGGAAGGGAAAAACTACATGTACCCAAAAGAAAGTACAAATGGAAGCAACCAAAAGCCTGGACAACTCCTGTAACCCCTAGTTAGTAGAATCTAGATTGATCTACAACCTGATCCAAGTGTCTTGAAAAACATTTTATATATACATAGGGTGAGTATAACAGTATACTCAGTAGGATCCTCCCCGAAGCCTCTCATAAAAAAGTAAAGAAAGCATGCTAATCACAATGAACGACAAGTGAATCTAACTCATCACCTAAAGAGGTATACAAATTTCCCTACCTTACCATGGATACTCTAACCAAGTAATGCATACAAGAATATATCATATAATATAGAATATCAAGGGTACCCCGCTACTAATTCCCCACTGGTTTTCCGCTTTTCCCCAACGTCCCACGTACTGAGAATCTCTCTCCAAAAAGGTATGAATGCGGACACCTGGGCGAAGCACCACAAAATAACCCTCATTCAAAAAAACCACCATGTCCACAAACCAATGTAACCTGGTAGTTTCCAGGAGCCACCGTAGCTCGCATAACATGTATCATAGCCCATACACTGAGTAAGGATCCTAAAGCCATCACAACCTATACACTTTACACCTATAGTTATAGAGAAAACTATATCCATAATATATGTGTGTTAATAACCACAAGCCATTACAACCCTCTACACACATATATGGGGGAAACTAACCAATTTGCCTGCCATCACATGTAACTACCAAGAGAAGAGAGCAGGAGCAAAGGGGATAGTAATCCATCCATCCTACCACCAGAATGTTTGGGAAAACACCCCACATGTCTCAGAATCCCCAAGGTGTCAGTTTCCCTTACTGGCTGGGTGGAGTAGGGTATAGAAATACAAAAAGTACACGATATATTATATTTCCCAACCACATTATGGGCATTACCTAGTCTTAGACACAACTGTAGCTAATGTATCTCAGACTCCGGGATGCTACTTCTATGACATGGTTTCCTATAAGCATACAACCATTAAGAGAGCTTTATTAGATTACTTCATTCCGTTTTTATCAGTTTCACTTTACATTAATTAATTATTTAAACAATAATTAACCATGAAAAATTCCACATTAAATATCATTAGAATCATATCCAAGTTAACTGTTCCTTTAAAATTACAACCTCATAATTATGTTCCACCAACTCCATCCACGTGGGTTAACACCATTTATTCAATTATTCATTATAGAAATACATTCCCACATTCCCAGGCATTCTAGAAAAACATTATATGATACTAAACACAAGGGGATCAACACAGGGAGTAGATGTACTACCCATCGAGTCTTTTCGGTTATAGCAATAGTATATACCCGTCCTTCTTTGAGAAACTAGACACAAAAAGAACGTGGAATTCCCCATGTGTCATTGCCTCTTTCAGAAGAAGGATAAGTAATACCATCTTCCTAGAGCTGTGGGGAAATGTAAAGCAGATAAACAATGAAAAGAAATAGCAAGAATCCAAAAATTGAATATATTCCCTTCTATCATTCCTACTATCCTCCCTGACACCCACATGCATAAAACGATGCATTTTTCCACTCTATACACCATCTGATGCCACAACCAAAAGCCTTCTTGCCCCCACATATCACAACGGTTATCCCTGACCACATAATTGCACAAGTAGAAGGAAAACAACATCACATCAATAGTGATCTTGGCCCTTTAACAATCAAGAGGGTAACTCAGAACCCTTTAATGAATTATCTAACAATTAGTTCTTTAATTCATCTTGAATTAAAAGATTTACTATTTTTAGGTTCCAAATTCGAGAAACCTAATCAGTAAGATATCACAAATAATTAAAAATTCTTACTGTGCCTATTTTATTATCATCAAATTAAAACAAGAACCAGATTCTTTACATGCCTCTTTATCTTTATCCAAGAAAATATCAATTAATCCCAATTTATGTTCTTTACTGATTTCCATCAATAACAAACAGATAAGAAAAGCAAGAATAGATATCACACTATCAAGAAAAACAATAGTCAATAATATATGATCGATATCAATTTATTTATCCAGTTAAAATATTTATTATGTCATTTCCATTGACATCCTGTAAGATAAAACATGCTATAAGTACATTTGCACGTTAAAGAAAAGAGAAGCTACGATTCCCCTTCCTCAAATAGTTCCTCTCATTCTTTATCCACAAAACGGGTCACGATCCTCCCCTCGCGACAACTGCATCCACCCGAGGATGCCACGGTACGACCACACCAACCAAACCAAAATAAAAAACCCATTAGAAGCATGAATATTAGATGCTATAAAATGGAAAGGAGAAACAAGAGAAGATGATCCCCAAAGGAACGACGATAAAACATGCCTTATATCGAAGATTGATCAATACAACTTGGTTGCATCAAAACAGAGCAGAACAAATACAAGTAGTAATGTTTAATTGTGAAACTCATATGGAAAGGATTGAACGGTTCTAGCATCTCATAGCGGAGAACAAAGTGGAAGAAAAATGGAGGATGATATCTCGTCCCTTTTGAAGATTTAATGGGGCGACAGTTTAAGATACGCTTAATTCCCCATTAAAAGCGTATCGCATTAACCCACACGTTTTGACCATGTTAACAACATATCAGGACTTAGGAATAATTAATATATGATTTAATGCTTTTGAATCAGCCTTAAGGGTCCTTAAAATAAGTCATAAAATGTATTTTATGTCAAAGGAAGTGTCAAAAGTGGAAAAACTGTAGGAAGCTGGAAACACTGTTCCCCAACCATTATTGTACAGCTACCAAACTCTGAAACCGATATGTGAAATCGATCTGGGAAACTGATCTATGAAACTGATCTCCAAAACCGATCTGTGAAACCGAAATGTGAAACCAATATTTGAAACATTGTACACCTACAGTTACTGTACCACTACCGATAAAACAGTTCATAAAACTGGAAACACTGTTACCAGAACTGTAAATTTGGCATAGTTTTGGGGATAAGTCACCTTGACCTCCCGAATCACCTCCAACACCACATTTCCAAAATGTAATGGATTGCAGAGGTCCAGGCCATTACAAATTTTCCAATTAATGGTAGAAGTTATTAGTATAATTTCAAAAATATTTATTGAAATATATAAAAAATTTCTTATACCGATGTTTTTATTATTATTAGATGAAGTTATTTTGATGATAGTAGAATGAGAAATGTTACAAAATTTATGGGGTAAGATATATTCTTTTAATTTGGAAAACCTTTTTAGGTTTATTCCAAAAGCCTTCCGACAATTGTTATTTGAAAAATATTTTGAATATAGAACTAGGGAAGGGATGCATGAATTGAATTTTAAAATAATATATTGATCAAATTGGTATAGAATATTTTGGAAAGAGTGGAGGGGAAACTTTTTAGTAGTTGTGGGAGGACAGACATACAATTTTTAGAATTATAATAATATTATATGTCTTATTTTAGAAAAATTTCACTAAATCTGTCCATTTCGAAATATGATGTTTGGTAGAGTCTAAATTTGGCCCTAAAATTGCATATAGTCTCTTTTTATACATCATTTTAACCCTTATCACATTTGATTAAGCCCACAATAAATCTATTACAAACATAACTATCACTCCAAATCATTACATTTTTTATATTACATTATGAAAAAAAATTATTTGACCATAATAATAAAAAATAAATATATGGATTATGAAACTTTTATCCATTTTATCACATTTATTTCACATATTTTTTATAAATCTCATTCAAAATTACTCTAAGAGAACATGATGACAAATTGTTTCTAAAAAAGAATATTTTTATGTATATTACCATTTTAATAAAAAATAAAGTATAATATTGATTCTAGTAACAAATATTAGATTTTACTTGATTAATTTGATCTAATGAAATTTTATAAACATGAAAAAAAATTATTTCTGTTTTTAAATACTATAAATAAAGTGTTTTTTTCAATTAAAAACTGCATTCTTATCTAATCATTGAAAAATCCAACATTTAATAAAATTAAAAAATATCCAGACAATTATTATTTTGAAGTTATAAATAAAAAATTGACGTTCATTTTTTAGAAATTAAAAATCATCAATTTTGGAATCATAATATTAAAAATATATATATAATGCATGATTTTCAAATTTAGTTATAAATGATTCTTTTCATGTTTGAAGAAAAAATTAACTTATAATATTATAATGTATATAGATATATTAAAAATATATAATGAATATTAATCATCATTTAAATTGAATAAATATTAAAATTATCAATATTTTTACAAAACATATTAGTATATTACATACTTATCACATGATTCCCATTAATAAATTGCAATAAAAATCAAGAAATCATATTAATATATTATTATTGAAACTAACAATGAATATATGAATAAATCATTTACAACTAATTAATAATATTAGAATATTATAAAAGAAACTCAAGATTAGAACTTGTAGAGTTACAACTTATGATGTTCACATCCAACAATATATGAATCCTATTAGGATAGAGTTTGCAACCTCACTCACAATGTAAATACATTATGTTTTAGTATACAATTATCCTTGGGGAAAATAAAAAACAATGAGAAATATATTCATATTACAATAGTTTTATGTTGATATACTAGCCCTTAATATATACTATATGGAATATATGTTTGTTATGGTCTTATATATGCTATGATTATCAACAAATCCCAAAATCCCCCATCTAGTATCTATATATATAATCATCCAGGCTACAATATTATAAAAAATCTCATAGTACATTACATATTTTCTTATATAAATTCAATCCACACAACACCATATCAAAATATTATAGGTCAAAGGGTCCATTCATAGAGGTCATCCATAACAAAAATTATATTTTTATTGAATTACATTCTCATAGTTCCATAAATGAGATAATTTTCCACATATGTCCTTATCATGGCTAAGTAAAACAATGATAATTTTAATATCCCATACAAGAAACAAGCCAGGTTTCTCATCACTGTAGAAATATATAGAGCATCAATGATGGTCATTAAGATTATACAAATTACTATGGTCTTAACACCTAAAAACCTGAACAATACATAACTTTTAAGGGTTAAAATAATAATTGTTACATCTCATTTCAACAAGTTACACAGTTGTTTTTTTATACTACATCATTCTAAATGCATAGTAAATTGGTACTAACCTAGAGAAGTGTTCAGTATGGGTGACCACATTGGAGGTTTCCAAGGGTTTATACATTTTTATAGAGACCACATTGAAGTAACATGTTGTGTAGTATGGGGGAGTCATTAGTATGATGATAGTTGGTCCATATCGGAAGTAAATATTTATTGGATAATTTCATCCATTATGGTAATTGGGTTTTTGAGGATTTTTTTTTACCTTAGTAACAGAAAAAAAATCCTCACCAGAAGTGTTGTGTCACTGAAATGGTTGACATGTAGTGCCCAAAATGAGTACATTATTCTCTAAAATGGCGGGGTAATGTAAACCCCACATATGTTATAGGTTTAAATGAATCAATGTTACTACCCTAGTCAACATAGGGCACATATAATTTTTGGATATTATTTAATTGGAATATCGCTTTAAATAAAGATTTTATTAGAGTCGTTTTAGGGTAGGTGACCTCCATGTATATTTTGAAGGATGTGTCTGAGTGAGGGGGAAAAAATAAATAACATCTGTTATATTTTTGTAAAATAACAACTCATATTATCTATTTTGGTAGGCTGTTGGGGGTACAAGTTTTGAAAAACAAGTGTTTTTTAGGAAAACTAGGGTGCCTATAGGGTCCAATTGTAAAATATGTATCAGAAGAGTAATACATATAAGAATGCACTAAAATTTATATGAATTAGATATATTTTCCATAACAATTCTTTTTTTCTCTAAGAGGGAAGGACAGAAGAATAATTAAAGTTAACAGGTTAAAATTCTAACAATTTCTTCTATGTCAATAAGGATCACCTATTATCAGTAACAATTCTAATTATAAATCCAAAACTAAACTAGTTTGGGAAACATTAGAAATTTCAATGGGGAACTCTAGAGAAGAATCAAGATGGTGTTAGCGGTTAAGGATAAAATACACTAGAATGAACATGTATTGGAATATAGTAATATTTATTAGTATGATGATCCATTAGGGCACATTGATGAGCTACATAGAGGGGAAAATTGTATCTGTGGAAACTAGGGTCCATATGGGGTCTATTTGATAGACTAACCCCATAAATGCAGGATCTAGGTTCATGAAATAGCCAATAAAATGATTTGAGGTGTGTTCTTCATCATGATGTGCTAGCCACAATCACTGTAGCATCCCCGACCGAGAAGCCACCAATCTGTGCCCCGAGATAGCTCACCACATGGACTCAAGCGCGCCTCCACATATGCCAAAGATTGCTGAGAAGTAGTAAGGATCTAATAGGCTGTGTGGGGAGACGATGCCCTCTTTACTAGAGTAATCCGCATTAGAGGAAAATTCAAATAGAAGTTACGAAAAGACAAAATCAATAACATACCTAAATAAGAAACTCCCAAACTGGGTACAACAACATACAACAGTTAATATTTCATGTCAAGCTATAGTAACAATTTATCAAAAACCAAAAGAAAGGAAATATATAAGATTACCAAAATGGTACGGAAACTAGTTCTGGACCCCACTAACACACGTCCCATTTCCTACTCAACTTCTTAGAATCAGGTCGTTGAACTTTCCCTGACCTAGAAGCATAAAATCTACTCAGTTACCAAATTGTGGCCCAATCAGGGTGTGAGTATGGAATACTAGGCCACCACCAACGGTTTATACACAATATTCATCCAAATAAGATAGTTCATGCAAGTGATAAATAATCGAAATTAAGGATTAAAAGTTCAGAAGGCCATTCTAGAATATGTTCCTTTTAGTTATACTACTATTGAGTCTTGGTTCACTACTTAGGAATTTTATGATTTAATCAACATTTTTCATGTCATTAATGAATTGGAAATGTCTAACGTTCTAAAACATATGGGAATAAAATTATGTCATATCTCACTAGGTATAATATTTTAACAATCTAAAAATTCCTCACATCAAAACCTCAGTGTGGGTGCAATGCAACCACTAGGGTAATATAAATGTTTCCCTTTCCATAATATAAATATCCCCCTTCCATGTTTTATGCTAATATTTATCAGAGATATAGCCTTGGTCTATGTTGACCAGTCGGGGTAGAACCTCAAGTATAGACACCACTCTACCAAGACCTGTTCAAAGTCTTATTTTTCATTCACCACAATTAACTATATCAAAGAAATCATAGCCAATATCAGCTAAAACATCATAAAAATATAAACAAATAGGAAATTAAAATATTCCCTCAAACCATTAACACATTATTCATTTATATTACATAACCCTTTACCCACATTTCCAATTTCCCAAGCCTATTTCTGTAAGCATATTCATGTATAAGATAACCCCCTATCATTTTTCAATTAATCCATTTTATAATTTTTCATGTCAACCTAACAACCATTTAGAACATTACCCAAACTAAATATATTAATAATACCCCAATTGAAAATCGTTTATGTAGAATATATAATTCATCATCGCCACTATGTTCTTTCGCGACGACCCTATATTTACTTATGTATAGACTATATACGAGAAATAATAGCACAACACATGGATGGACCTCATTTCATTTTTCCATCTTTCATGAATCCCATGGGGATCATGAGGTGTTCAATTAAACATTTTTTCACAAAATATATCAAAATAATTAAAAATTTAACCAAGATAAAAATAACGGAAAATTAAAAACATAACACTATTGCACAAATATACTTGAAACCAAAGGGATACAACTTATAGACCACATAACTAGAATCTATTGGTGAACAAAATCTCAAATGAAGCCTTTGATCCTGATTCCTTCATCCATTGAATCGAAAACATAATCCAAAAAAATTTAATGGGTTTGAGTGATTCATATAGATATATAAGAAGAATAGGAACCCTAAACAAAAAAATAAGATGAATATGGGAGATCAGCCTTACCCTAATATCCAATTTGAAACCATTGGAACTCTAAATGTCAATAAATTGAGGGAGATTAGTCCATGGAAGCTATTGTAGTCATTGGTTTGTTCCTAGGGTCCAAAAGGGGAATAATGATGAAAATATTGAGTTGGGTATAATAATAAAATATTGGAATTGTTGTAATAGTTTAAATGTTCCAAGGCGACACGGTTTACACACATGGTTATCCAAATCATGTTTAAACCTTGAAGATGCTAATGGATCCCATAAATTGTTTACCCGCATGGTTTAACAAACTGTGAAGAGACCATTAAGAGTCCATTGTGTGAAAATCATTCTTCATGCGCCGTTTACCTGGACTATCTGCACAGACACGACTATCCATGCACAGACCGTGTGGCTTTCCCAGAAAACTCATTTTCCCTTTTTTCGTCTCGTGAACCCCCAATACTCTCATGGATATTATCCAGAAATTAGGAAAAAACTAACTCAACCAAAAAAAGGTCATAAATGCGAAAATAGAAATAAATACATTAACAAATATCCATGAACTTATAAAATCCCCTCCTTATAATGAATTTTCCTCGAGCGGCTCTTCCTAAGATTCACTGACTTCCCAATGAAAAGATATTGGGCCACTAGGCCCGAATATAATATTATCTCTCCCACAATTCATCCCAAATGATTCCATGTTTCTATAAAAAACGAACTATGGGAAAATCCATTCACACAAAAAAAATCCCAATATGAACCGGGTTCCCCTCGAAGGATGCATGGGCCTCAATATCTACATCCTCTGCATTTATCACATGAGAATGATCGGGGTGATACTATTAGTATATGGATATGTGTAAAACATCATTAATCCCACTATATTGATGTGGAAGATCAATTGGTAAGCCACCGGTCCGATCATCCACACAATCTCAAATGGACTCACATATCTTGGTGGAAACATGCCCTGTTATTGAAATAAATGGTGACCCAACCATGGAGACACCTGACGAAACAAACTATAACCCTCCATGAACACAAGAGGTATATGATGCCAATATTCATATGACTCCTTCCCACAATGAGCTATTTTAATACTCTTTGAATCAAATGAACCATCTCTGATGTCTCCTTAACAAGACTCAGTACTAAGAGCTCTGACTCATCGGCCTCTATCCAGCACAATAGTGATCTACACGACCTCCATTAATGTTTCTCAGAAGGTGCCATAAAAACTATAGCCTGAAATCAATTTTTGTATAACTACTCTATAACCAACAAGTTCTTTTTCTCTGAACCACTAAATTCTAGGACACATTCCCTCAACATGAATTCTAATACCTAAATTGTATGCTCTAACTAGCCGTCAATCAGTGGGTGGGAAGACACACTAAATAACATCTAGGTATGAAGTTCCTTCTGTAGTCCCTTATAGAAGATCTAGGTGAAATGTGGATCATGATAAGAAACTATTGTTCTGGGAAAACCATGCAACCAAACTATTTCTCAAACAGTCAATTCCCCCCACTAGGCATCTGTAAAGGTCTCCTAGATCAGTAAGAAATAGGAAACTTTTGATAAACAGTATACCACCACCAAAATAGCATCATTATTCTAAGGAATATTTATAAGACCCTCAAAGAAGTCCAACATTACGTCATTCATCATCCACTATTGAATAGGAAATGTCTACAATAACCCACTTCAGCACTGATGTTCATCCTTCACCTACTGACTGGTAAGGCATCATGCCACAAAACACAAAACATCATTCTTCATTCCTGGACACCAAAAACTCTTATGAAAATAATGTTATATATTATTAATTATAGGATGAATTGCCCATTTTTATGTGTCAAACTTGCGCAAAAACTATTCTCATACATATGTTGGCACTACTACGTGGCCATGAAAATAAGAAATGCAATTGGCACCGATAGTCCAACCAAAAGGTGACTCGCTACCTTTAAGACTTTCCTTCATATCCAAACACAGTTTGTTTACCATTTGACTCTCTTAAAATCAACTCAAAATTGTGGACTCAATTGTTATATATTCATGGTACATATAATTGTTCCCACATTGAACCTCCAAATGCATCTCAGCAAACAAGGCCATCATCACCCATTAAGAACTGGATTCCTGAACTACCAAATTCTAAGTCTTCTGACTCAGAGCATCAGCATTACTATTCCATTTCCCTGGTGTGTACACCAAATCAAAATAATCCAATTCAGGTAATCAATCCAATGTTGCTATAAATAATTTATATCCCGCTTAGAGATGATTTATTATAGACGATTATTTTTAGTAAACACCGTAAATGGTTCTCCCAACAAGTAATTCCTCCATAAATATAACGACCAAACCCCAACAGCTAGTTCCAGGTTATGAGTAGGTTAATTTCTCTCATATGAACTCAACTATATAAACCCATATTCTACAACCCAATCATCATACTTCAACAATTACCCAATTGAAACCCCAGCTACATCATATAACATGGTTTACCTCTTACCTCGTTCAGGTATGATCAAAATCATTGTGATATTCATCCACTTGTTTATATATTGAAAAAGCATTCTCACAAGCCCCTAACCAATCAAACATAACCCCATTTTCGGTTAAGCTAGAAAAAGGTTCTTCCAAATTAGAGAAATATCAAATAAACCATTGGTAATAATATACTAAACCCAGAAAACATTGAACATTAGAGATATTCTTGGGATCCTCCAGATACCACTGCCTGCTAATTTTTTGGATCCACCAAAACACCGTACTCAGAAATGATGTGTCCCAGAAAGGGAACCTTATTAATCCAAAACTATCATTTCGAAGGTTTGGTGTAAATATAATTATTTATTTATATACTCGAGATGATGTAATGATGTATATAACGATCCTCATGAGTTCTAGAGTACACAAAGATGTCATCAATGAATGAGACTACAAACTGATAAATAAGCGGGTGAAATATCTGGTTCATCAAGGCCATGAACAACACCTATGCACGAGTCAATCCAAATAATGTCACCTATAATTCAGACAACCCATAACATCTTTGGAACGGTATATGGGGTACGTCAGAAAGTATCACCCTCAAAATATGGAACCTCAACATCAAATCAATCATATAAAATACCTAGTCACCTATATGCTCATCAAACATGTCATGTATTCTAGGAAGAGGGCATCAGTTCATAAATTTCCTCTCGTTTGACTTACTATAATCAACACATTGCCTCCGAGATCTATTATCAATATCAGAAAACAACACTAGATATCCCCAATGTTATATAATAGGACCTACAAACCCCATAGTCTCAAATTCCTCTAAATGAACATTTAGTTCTGGGAGCTCTGTTGGGTCCATTCGATACTATGGAATGGAAACTAGCTCCACTACATTAAATAATTTGATGGTAAACTCAACATCTCTCCATGGTGGTAACCTAAAACACATATTGAAACTATTCTACCACAAAAGGGATACTATCTATACTTTCTTCTCATCATCTAACAAAAGACATTCCACAGGAGTGGTGAGTTCCCCCAGATACTGGTGTAGTGGCCCTGCACAGCCCGCTTGAGTGTCCCACTCATAATTGAAGGACATAAGTTCTCCCATCATGAGATGATAATGTTATCATGTGTCAGTAATAGTCAATATGTGCTTGATATAACACCAACCAGTCCATTTCTATGATAATGGTAAAACCTCAAATTTATAGGACAACAAATCCACCAAAAAATGATATACCTCAATCTCCGTAGAACAACACTAACACTGCATGATTTATTCCACTCATACCCATGGAAAAGTATCATGAGACATTACCCCACATGCAGTCTTGAAGGTTAAGAAAAAAATGGAAAAGAATTGAGCAGAAATATTAGAATGCCTAGAACCTACATCAAACAAAGCACTAGAAATCGGGGATGCTACAAGAATCATACAGTGAATAGAAGATGGTCCTTCCTCACAACCATCATGTGTATCATAACTACATAGAGATTACCTTCACCGTATCACTAGACTCTAGTCAGATTACCCTGCCTTGAACGACCCGGTTGGAAAGAATGATCTCTCCCTAGAGTTCGAATTCCACTTCCTCTACCAGTATGACCTATGGAGATCCAAATACCTACATGATAACGGGTAAACAACCCCAACCTATAATCGACATCTTCCTCTGACTTCAATAATTCAAAGGATGTTGCGGGTTCCGATATAACCTCGATACATGGCCTAACCTACCTCATGATCAGCACTCAATGGGTGGGCAGGGACACTAGTCATGCTTGTGCCTTGACCTGCCACACCAATCACACAAGAACTTATCACCACCCTGAGAAGCTTACCCCCTCCTCTGAATACTCTATGTGCTTCCACCATTCTGATAGAGTCAAAAATGGTGCATTTTACTATCAGAAGTCGCACAACTTGCTGACCCAGTTGGAACAACAAGTTCACTACATGAAGTTACCTTCAGGTTCCCCTCTATGAAAATGGATTGGTCCACCACTTTACAAAACCTTTTCATATGAAAGACATTCACATAAGATCTGATCTCGTGCCTCATATCATCCTGGAAGAGTTTTTCCAAATCTACCTCATCTCCTGTGAACATTAGAGAAAATATCCTCAAATTGGTGAAATGACTAGCATAGTACAACACTGACATTGTCCCCTCATTCAATCTCATTAAATCTGTGTCCTTCCCCTTCCTCAAGATTTCTAGGTTGATGTTCATGAGAAATATATCCTTGTAA
Organism: Viscum album; assembly: GCA_963277665.1. Lineage (NCBI taxonomy): Eukaryota > Viridiplantae > Streptophyta > Magnoliopsida > Santalales > Viscaceae > Viscum > Viscum album. The sequence goes on from OY728141.1 coordinate 555,414,155, forward strand.
TCCACCCATATCAATCCCTCTATGAGTTTTCTTTGTACCATAATGTCCCTCCAATGTTTTTCTTGACTTCTCAGCATATAGGACTCTAACAGGACTCATTTAATTATAGGAGTCTCTATATGGTCAATAATTTTTATGATGGACCCTATCAACAACTCTGAAGCTTCTGGCCGACACTCTTTGGATATGGTCATAGGGTACTGCAGCTGGAACTCCATAGTGAGCTCGAACATACTCAGTGCACCCCATCTCGTGTCTACTTCCTTCATCTGCATAAAATGAGTGAAGTTCTCACGGAAATTTTCATCCCTATTTTCATGATCACCACATTATCTTGATCAAATATTGGAGGAGAATTCTCAGCAACGTCCTCATGTGGCCCAACTAGCACACTTCATCAAGGTGTCATTTCTCTTCATTGCCAAAACTGAGCATTAGAATGAAACAATAATATGTTTAAAAAAGGAAAAAAGATAGATAGGTTTACTCGCCACATAGAATAACCGAATCAGTTCGCATACACTGCCCAAACGAGCCCAATTGCAATCAGATAACTACCTTTTTTCTTCTGTCACAAGGCCATGGATAACACGAGTTTCTAATTCACATGTTTAAAAGATTTATCTTATACACCCATCCAAAAATATTTCCATATCCCAATTTACACTTACAACACATTAATAAATTATAAAATCATTATTAAACAACATTTATAATTCCAACATGAAATTATCAATTCACCTTTTACCCATTCATACCATCTCAGTAGGAACAAATTTCATTACTTTTATGAAATCATATGCATCCTACCCTTTATATCCCACACACCCATCCCGTGTGTGAGCCTATCAGGATACATGCCAATTACCTATATTGGTTCATAAAATGATGCATGAATGCCCAAACTTGTACCCTTCTGGCCATGAGAGAAATATAACCAAACCATCAAATCACGCAACATGTGAATCACATAGTATTGAAATATCATCTAATATAATAACACAAAATAAGAACAATAATGCCATCCATCAGTGTCTTGTGGTTTCCCTCATACATGGGTTAGCTAGTCCCAAGCACAAAATCATTTCTAGGGCCCGAAACATTCTTAACCTCATATGTACCAAAAAATAGTAATGAAGGAGAAATTACTCCTCGGATACAACTTAAAAATTTCCTCGACCCAGGAGCTACTAAGTGGTGCCTTGATCTAGGTCTCCATATGAACTCAAGTGTGTCTCCCCATATGATTGTGGTTTCCATCTAGTAGCGACAGTCCAATAAGATATCTGGGGAGACTAAACCTTCGTTACAAGAGTAAGACACAACATAGGAAATTTCAAATAATATAGAAAAATGAAAACAATCAATAAAATGCATAAATAAGAATCTCCCAAATGGGGTACAAAAATATACAACAATAAATATTTCATGTCATTCAATAGTTCCAACTGAAAAAACCCAAATGAAAAGAAAACATAAAGATCCCCAAAATGGTCAGGACTCCAATTCTGGACCCACGAACACACATCCCATGTCCAACTCAACTCCCTTGAATAGGGACCTTTCCCTTATCATGACCTGCAACCATTAAATATGATTGGGTACCCAATGGCATCCCGAACAGTGTGTGAGTATAAATCCGTTGGCCACCACCAATGGTTACTTCATAATATCCAGTAAATGTAGATAGTTCATTTAAATGATAAATAATGGCATGTAAGGACAAAATGTTCAAATGGCCATTCAAGACTGTGTTAATTTTTATTATACTACCATTTTATCCATCTTCACTACTTGGGAATTTCAAGATTTAATCTACATTTGTCATGTATTCAATGGATTAGGAATGTTAAACATTCCAAAAACAATGTGAATAAAATAAATTTCTATCTCACTGTGAATCACATTATAACAATCTCATCGTCCTCACATCAAAGCCTCAGTCAGAGTGGAATGCAACCATTATAGGAATAGAACTCTATGAATCGTATTTACAAATTGTTATAAAAAATAGAAAATATGTTTTAGCCGCCACCATTCACATTTTTTAATGTAAAGAGTTGTGCTTTGAGAAAACATACCCAATATTGAGAATGAATAATTTTATGTGAATTCAAGTTAATAACTACATTACCTAACATCATGAACCAATAGATAATGATATTATATGTCATGAGCATACCCATTCATGACATCTTGACTGGTTAGAGGCCAAGACGCATAATCCTCAGGAAAGCCTGCATAGGCATGTAGTTCGCGACCATCGCTAAAAGACATTAATAAAATGGGATTCCTTTTCGTATATCCACGCACACACACACCCAGCCATCTCCATGAAGAAGTTCAGAAAATGAAATAAAAATATTTAAACATTTATAGTAATAATCAAACACAAAATAATCCACTAGGGAATAAAAATATTACAATAGTTTAATATAATATTTAATGGGGATAAATAAAAACCCAAACAAAATAATGTCTCAAATAGACAATAACATGAAAAACATTTGATGAATATCCTGGCTCTATATATCTAATCCCCAAACAACATACATTTTTAAATTTACTTGGGTATCCTTATACCCCTCTAAAATCATCGATGACCCAACCACTGTTTGGATAAGGCATTGCTTGTGTTTCGGAGAAGCCCATGTAGTGTTGTGTATATACATACCATGTATGATGCCTCAAAAATGGAGTGGGTGGCATGATACATGAAAAAAGTAGATATCCCGACCCATATAATTAGGGAACCAAAATTCAATAATAGAAATATATGTGATCATAAAAGAAATAATGATGTGAGAGAAAGGGGATCTCCATCTCACAACCCTGCCCAGGATGACATGTTAACAAATAGATCCAACAAATTACACAAACAATGATCATCATCATGTGTGTTTTTCTAAATATGATTACATATGGATCCATAACTCACTATTTTGTTGTGAAATCTAGGTCACACAATCTATAGGTAGAGTACCCATACTTGTGATCAATTTGATGGTTCCACTCAATAGTCAGAAGAAATATTCCCTGACTCCACAGGAGGGTGAAATCAAGTGGATAAGGGAATTATTACCCAACTCAATTAGTTTGTTAAACATAGTAGATAGAAGAAAAATACCATTAATCTAAAATAGTGATCCACTATGTTGATAGAGGACAGATTCCAAGACTCAAATGGAGGGTTCCACATAGAAGATAAATGAATCATTCAAGGAATTTGTAGAAGGGTTTGACTATGTGGATAGGGTACCCGTGTACTAAAAATACAGGAGAGTTCAAATAATTTGGTAGTGCAACCTTACCCTAATGATGAATGAGAGTGCCTTTCCCTAATGATCTGACATGGTCACTTCCATAATCAATAAACACCTAAAGAAGCATCTCACTTGGAACACCACACATCATATCTCAAAAGACACTATGATGGATACTATATCATTCTACATGAAAACACATAGGATATGATACTTGAGGACTCAAATTCTAGTCCAAAGTAACTTGATACTATAGGTATAAGATTCATAATGTTTTATACAACATATAACATAACTACATGGTGTATAGTCCCATTATAATGCATGTTTGTGTCTGAATATCACTAATTTCATTTCACATGTATTCATAAACATTATGTGTTTTACTATAAAATGTGTATCAACCTCCATTGAAAGATATTATTTCTCATGGATATGCCCATTTATTTTGGGGTGTGTCCATGTACATTGGTCTTGTTCATAGTCATGGAGTGTTCCCCATGATAAAGGGTGTGTATGGCCACATGGGATCTTGGGATTTCAATACTTGTATGCACTGAGACTTACAATATGGGGATGTATTCCATGTGGGCCCTCCATATATCATGATATTTTTAACTATAACACGAAACCTCAATTTTAGTATATTTCAAACTTATTGGAATGAATTTATCGGAATACATTGTCAATAGTTTGATTTATCAAAAAAAATTATAGATTTTAATTGAGTGAATACTATTTTTTATTCCACTAATAAATAATCCATTTTACGACCCAAAATGGAATAAAAATTCTATGACCAATAATTTTTTCCCTCCATAGGACAAAAATTTGAATCTGGTTTAACCACACAAAGCCTACATTCTCTAAGGCATATCTCATACTACAATCATATCATAATTGATTCCCAGATCCATTAATAAGTAACTAAAATTACACCATTCTTCATTATTAGTCCATATATGTTCATTATTTTCATTACACATGAATCCACCATGAATATTGTGGTTAGATCACACTCAAACCATCATGAAAATGTCAAACTGTGGCCTTGTTGGCCATAGATAAAGAATACGTAAAACGATGAGGGAAAAGAAACATGAAATTCTAAAAAATAATTTTTGTATTGTAACTAACCGAAAACTATATATATGGGATATCCATGATGATAAATAAAATAAAAGAATAATAATTTGAATAATAAATTTAAATATGTTGTGTGGGATCATACAGAGGATAATTTAAGTGATATAGGAATAATAATATTTAAATCATGTTTAATCAGGTAATAATACATGTGTAAACAAAAATAGATGAGACCCACCAAAAGATAGATTTATTCTTGGTGAAGAAGATAGTTTGTATTGAAGGATATTTTCTATTTCATTTTATGGGCCCTAATTCTCCTGTACCTCGTAGTGTGTAATAGTATGATCTTGATTCGGCAATGAAGAACTATGGAATCCTCCCCTTAACCATCCCTTGTATATTCATCTAATGATAAATATTTTCCATTAGAATTTATAAAGAGTTTCTATACGTTTCTATGTCATTTTATGAATTAATTAAATGAATGAACGAATTATTTCATTTAATGTACCATCTAACAACATATTTATCAAAAATTATGTCGAAGACAAATATTAGGTCATTCATAGGGTACATCTGTACTCTAGATACAACCATGGAATTATATTTTTTATTCATTATTAAATTTAGGATATAATCATTTATTTGTACAAAAAATATCTATGTGTGTTAAGAAATATATTTAAAATTTTATAACATTCATTCCTAGATCATAGAATCTTAGAATCACATTTTGTCTCATTGCGAGAGTTTAAAAATATTCCTCTATATATTTCTAAATCTCAAAAGGAAAAAATATAGATTTTAAATTATTATATAAATATGGATATTTTTAGTCCAAAATAAAAATTAAAAAAATAAAATGTGGATATACTAAGAACAAATTTGGATTTACTAAACCTATGAGATATCCTAAATTCTCTTATATTGTGACACCACCTGATCTAAAGGAATAGTCCATCAATGTTGGATCATATTCAACTGATTTTGGATCAGAACCATGTAGTCCATGATGGTGGATTTATCCTGTATATAATAATCACCCCAGTCAATAATATACATGGGTTCATGCATTTATATGCACTAATGATACACATGTATGAAATCATTCACCCACTCCAACTTTTATGGTATGGAGAGGAGGTAAGAATCCTAATGAATAATTTTAATGATCTAATGTTTCTTAATGAAACATGTGGATATATTTCCTCCCTAGTATAATTTCTATGATCCTTATAATTATGATACCATCAGGTAGACATAGTATTCATTCTCCAACTCTTAGGTCATATGATGTCGATCTTCTTAAGATGTCTCCCTACACTAAGCTATTATCATCCAATTATGTATCATACACACATTCTCCATAATAACTTATACCATATGTATCAAAATTTGGTATTCCTTACTAATGTTAGTCTATCATAAGGGTGACATACATGGTCTCCCATTTAGGGGTTTTTGTAGGGTTCATGCCAATAGTAGAGTGGAATCTATTATTATAATCAAAATTAACCATGGGTATGTGATCCTCCGAGATCAAAAAAGTATAACAAGAATGACCTAATCATATACTCTAGAATCTACATAGTTCTCTTCATCTTCCAAATTATATGGGGGTGAAAGGATGTAAAAATCCTCCACTAGTCCCTCAATTCCACCTACATGCATCACCACAACTATGAGGTAAACCATGACTCACATTCAGAGAAAATTATTTATGAAATTCCAGGAAGGTTTATGATCTTACACCAATACAAATTTCCAAAAATATCTCTAATATCTACTACCAGATTTCTTTGATGTCTTCCAACATGATAATAATGTGAATTATCACCCAGATGGCATCATGTCCACTCATAACCTATGAAATCCCTATTCCAATTTCCATAGTTATTGTAACACCCTGACCCCAGTTACCCTACATTGGTGTATTATTACATAACAGTGGCATGATAAAAGGAATCATGTTTTGAAAGACCGATCAATTTAGTAGCGTTGAAAATAAAAAATACATTCATATGTTTTTCATTACATCATGAAATAAAAATATCAACAACATTTTTTCCCCTTTTAAAAAATGTTATATCCATATCCTATCCCTACAGGTCAACCATAAAATTCATCTTCACATCGTAGGAAAAATAAAACATTGAAATTGGTGAGCTCAGATGATCAATATGGAGAAAAATACAACAAAAACATTCATAAATATTCAGAAACATTTAATGCAATATATAAGACTAAAAAAAATAATTTCAAACATAATCATCAGTATAATATAGGAAATATAAAATCAAATAATTCCATTTACAAATTCACATTGATATTATACTAGTCGAGAAAACCCATGAAATATCAATATCCAATTTCATAATGGTGGAATGCATAATGCAAGAGTTCATAACCGCATAATCAAGGCCTTGTACCAAGAAAGGAAATAAGATTTTGTGAAGGACTTTTTCCAAGACACTTGTTTGTCTCATGAGACTTACTGATACATCAATGTGCTATAGCGGGCTCCGCCCGTCACTTACTAAGTCCATTTTATTCCACATATTAAATGGTTTAAACATAACATAAACATTCCTTTTAAAAATATTATTTGAAATGTCCATTATTTATCCCTAAACCATGAATGGTGTAAAAATTACACATTTATAGTCAAACATATCAAAACTCATTCAATACAATATGGAATTTTTTTATCATAATAAATCAACATCAAACAAACCTAAAATCTATCACATGATGTTGACATAGATTGAATCAAAACTTCTTTAGATAAATATCTATTTCTATTTTTAAATCATTTAAATGCCCAATAATAAAAACAAATTTATTTTTAACGATATTCTTATAAGATTTTATGGGAAGCTTAGACGTTGATATAATTTTAGAAAGTAGACACACCCGCCGTATAAGTTGAAAAAACATTTTTACCTTAATTGTCTCAAAAATGTCATAAAGTACATTGTTTGGAAAACGATAGAAAGATTACTTTCAAAACATATATGGTCAAATAATGGTATAAATAACTTTAACCCATAGTATAGGAAATAGTAAAAATGTTTTTAATTAATGTTTTAAGAATAAACTGATGTGGATGACAAAGAAGTCCCAAAAGATACTTATGTAAAAACAACCTCAGATAATAAAGAGATTGTGAAATTAACCCTTACCTTGTACTTTACCTTGGTCGGGGGTACATTAACCTTCTATTTAATATTTATATCATTGATATTTAATTATTCAAAAACCATATACATAAATATGTTATCATATATGATCTTCTAATATTTATTAGTTAATAATATTTTTGTAATATCATCATTTTATGTGTTAACTGATTAATTTTCCTTTATAAGTTTGGTTATAGAATCCATGTTTGTTATGGATAGGATGTATTATACTCATATACAGAATGGTATTATTCTAATAAACATTATTTTTAATCATAAAATAAAAAATATTCTAGAATTATTATGATGGGGAATAAATCTCATCGCGTTCGTAGAGACGATAATCCATACGTACGCACGAGCAACAATATCATTATATTGATGTTGAAATCATATGTAATTGGATAGTATATAATATATAATGAATAATTAAAATTATATATTTATTATTTACCTTAGTTATACTCTATATTATAGACATCCAAATAATGAAGTGTTTGAATAACAAACTACACCACGATGGGGAGATGGTAATCCATACTTACACATGTATGGTGACTTTTTCATTCATATGATGGATATAATAATGAATATGGTTGTACCATTTTTATAATAACATCACAGTATATATAAGATACTGGATTTAGTATTATATAATGGAAACAATAAAGGAAGTGGAAGTGGATGAAGAAAGTAACTTGAAAGTGGTGATGAAATATTTACCTCTTCTTCGGGTTCCTTCTTTCGATTTGATCAAAGGGGATCTATATGTTGGCTTTACAACCCAAGTAATTCCACATGGATGAAGGGAGAAAAGTTGGGAGGATATTTTGGTAGGGTTTGGAAGAGAAAAAAGGATTTGGAGGTGTGAAATTAATAGAAGGGAATGTACCCTTTTATAAGAGAGTCGATGGTCATTTTAGGAATAGCTTGAAAAATTATTTTATAATAAACTAATTTTCACTTTATAATTGCTCCAATATGATTTATTTAGAGGATAATGTAGGTATGGGTTGAAAACAACTCACCCAATAGGTTCTATAATTGTTTATTTCTACATATTAACCTTATCTTTTAGATTGAACTCTTAGTTAAATAGTTTGTCATTACCATGTCACTTTGTATTTTATTAATATATGGTTAATAAACATTCTATAACATGACAAGAGAACCTGAAAGCATTCATTATTAATATATATAATCTTATCAATGACCTTTTGTCGATATTTATATTTTTAGGACTGTTACATAATTTAATAATATAACATTTATTTTTAAAACTCAATTATATTATTTTTGACACTGTTTAGTATTTCGTTTTTGTGAAACACATCACAAATTTATGAATTAGAACCAAATACATTGAATCTATCCTAACTAGTAATATTCACCATGCAAATTTTTCTATTTCATAAAAACATTCAAATTATATTTATTTTAATATTTATAATACCATTTATTTGATTCCTTCATTAATTAAGTAATTACTACATCCTCATTGTTTCATAAGAAAATTTAATTATTTAATATCTAAAAATTATAAATAAAATAAAATCATGTTAGAAATATTTTTAAATTTTAATGAATATTTATAGTTGAAAATATACCTTATAGAACACCTTGTAAAAATTATTTTACAAAAAGATACATGTTTATGTCATTTTTGTCTTTACTTTAAATTAATTAATATAAAGTGTTATTATCAGTCTCATGAGGCTCTATATTGTCCAAAATCCAGCTCAAGGATACCCATGGTCAGAAATTATCAACGAATAGGAATAAAATATGTTTTCATGTAATTTGATATTATTATAATAATATTTGTTTACCCTTAATTTTAATATTTACCCATTAACCATGGTAAATAAAATATTTACTGAAATAATTATTCATAATGTCTAAAAATAGAATTTTTATATTTACACAATTTGAACCTCCTGATTCCAAATATGGAATCCATTTTTTCCAATTTCAAACTACAGAAATGGATGAAATTAATTTAAAATATATTCTTGTTTTTAAAACAAAAAATGTGTTTTTATGAAATAATAACTATCAAAAGAATAACATATTTATGTAAAATTTTAAGTAAAATTACCTCCAATGACATAAATTATATAAAATGATAAAAATATAATCTAATGATACTTTAAAGGCACTCAAATTTATAATTTTACCCTATGAATTATTTCGATTACAAAAACCATTTTTAATAAAAATTTCGCATTGTTTACTATTCATTAAAATATTAAAGTTATTAGAAAATTACCAAAAATATATACAAATTATATTTTTATTCCCATATTAAAAATAATAAATAAATTTCATTAAATTTAATAAATAAAAGTTTCAAATATTGTTTTTAAAAAAAGGTTCTCCATTAAAAGGAGATAAAATTGAATTTTTAAATAAAAAAATCTTTTATCTGAAAAAATTAATTTGTTATTATATTTTGTATAGGAAACACATAATATGGATTCCAAAAATATATGGATTATATACAAATCTAAATTCAGTTAATATTATTCATAACTTCTTTTTGAACGACTAGTTTGGTAAGTCATGGTGCGCTCGAACTCGGTGTTTCTTGTAGCGCAAGTTATTGAATTTCTATGAAGAGATAACGTACTATGAAATCTTGGGTTGTGACATTCACATCTCCTTAAATAATTTATGAATTATCAAATTGAAAATATTCCTAGAAATTAATTGGTTAAAAATAGAAAAATACCTTTGTGGAAAACCCACATCCAAAACATGTGTAAAATTGATAGCCTCAAAGCCATCCGTCTAAGATGATGTAAAATATCATCGGTCCAACAAAACATATATTATTTGGATAAATATTTTTTTATTTAAGATTATTTCCATAGAGTATTTTGATATTATTTTATCATATATTAAAAGAAAATATATATATATATACTTGACAGTTATAGTTTCATCCTTCATCAAATTCTACCGCAAAATCATCTTTCACTTCAAAAGATAATAGAATTAAAAAATATTCTATTTATCCTAATCATATATGATCTCAGAAATAATGAATTTATAATTCATTTTACAAACTATATAAACTCTAAATAAGACAAAATAGGACATCATGTATTCTAGTGGTAGTTTATCTACCCTCCTCGCCCTTCAGTTGCAGGTTCAAGTCACACTACCTTGCCGGATGCGACAGGTTGTTGCTCGACCTCCATGTTGAAATTTTTATGAAAATAAAAATATAATCATAAGAAATTATTTAAAAAAATTGTATGCAACATATAACTTATTCTATTCCAAACATTAGACTTATCCAAAATACATCTATCCAAACACAAAATCCAAAATTTATAAGGAAGGTAAAAAAATGAAGATCTTTTTTTCCATGTAATACGAAATGAATATGTTCAACATGTATTATTTTAAAAGATGGTAACACCCTAAATTACCATTAAAAATTATTTGTTACATTAATTCTCCCTTATTATTTATAGAATACTATATATATTCTTTATAACCATAAATATTTAATATTCCAACAATGATATAATAAACAAACTATTAGTCAGTTCCAAGGTAGTCAAGAATATCCAATATAATTTTTCAAAATAAACCATTTCATATTCAAAAATCACTACCTCAGTATCATGACCATATTATATATTACCATTCCTTCAATCATGTATTTTCCAAACAGTCTAAATTGAAGCGGTGTGACTTTACTTGGTACCTTACAATCTCAAATCCTTAATGATATAGTACTGCAATAAAATCCTTATTTATTTCAATAATTAATATAACCAGTAAATTTTTGATATAAAATGTAAATGAAATAATTATTTAATAACAACATATTAACACTAGTCATTCCTCTTCATCTGTGGTAGTATCATATCTTGAATCTTATCCAATAGTATCATTTGGGGAATACCCTGATGATTTGGACATTGATTCGTGTAGTGTCTCAACTCCTTACAGATTAAGTATTGTACATTTGAAACCTTTTTTTATCGTTGCAATAACATAAATGGTGTCATATTTCTCCACACTTACAAAAAACTACAATTCACTTCTAGAATTTACAAAGGTGATTTTTACCACAGTTATCACAATGGGAAAATCCTTCATTCCCCTCTTCCCTTTATCTATATTATTCATTACCATACTTTTCGTCTATTTCATCCCATCAAAGCCATAGGACTCAGAGAATTATTTACATATCTTATTAACACATGATATTATTTCATCATATGATGAGAATATGTAGAATACTATTTACCTTTTAAAAGATGGCTCAAAATAATGAATGATTTGATCCTTATTAATCTATTGATCTTGTGTATTACTAGAATTATCATTCCTTCTACTCTATGCCATTTCAAAAATAGTGGCAGAAACCAGGTTAGTTTATGAATCTCAATGCATAATTCCTTACTTGCAAAATACCAAATGCAAAATTATAAGATTATGCATATAATCTATAATCATAAAATGTTTTCATTGAGGAAGTATTTACTCCTAATTCCTTTATATTGTACTATAATGAAAATGTAAATTATCCTAAGAATATCCCCAAGGACTGTCGTAAACAAGAGTGTTGCAAGTCCTGTTGTTGTGTACTAGTTCCCGTTCAAGTGTAGCTCAAAGTGGGGTTTTCAGGGTTTACCCCTTGGTATATATGTGCCAGAACCACCTCTAACTGAACGTATCCAGACAGGGATGTACTTCTTGGAAAACTCACAAAATCTCTATAGTACCAAAATTCAAGGATTTTTTCTATTATAATACTCAAAGTCTATATTATGGTTTTGTTTTCTAATCAGAGTTTTTCTAAATCTAGTTTCCAATGTATATACAAAACTTCCTTTGATACCAGCTGTAACGCATCGACCCCAGTTACCCAGAGTAGGTGCATTATTAAATAACATTGGCATGATATAAAAAATATTTTCTATAAATTCCAATTAGTTTATTAGCCTTAGAAATACTAGATTCATTAATAAGTTTTATGTTACATCATTAAATAAAAACAACATCAAAATTTTTTCACATTTTGAACCCTATTATTTCCTTAGCCAATCCTAGCAGGTCACCCATAAAATAATTCTTCACAACCTGGGAAATATAAAACATAGAAAGGGGTGAGCTCAGATGTAATGTATGGATAAAAATATTGTGGAAACATTCATAAATAAAAATAAAAATTTAAGGAAATTAATAAGACTAAAACAAAAGCCTTTTAATCTTATCATTCAACATAATATTGAAAAGATAAAATCAAATAATTCAATTTACTTATTCAATGGATATTCTACTAGTCGAATAATCACATTCAATATCAATATCCACTTTCAAAATGATGGAATGCATAATTCTAGACTACATAACCACATAATGAGGACCTTGTTCCAAGACAAAAAATAATATTTTGTCAAGTCCTTGTTCCACGAAACTATTTTGTCTCATGAGTCCTACCGATTTATCGAGTAGTGATAGTGGGATCCACCCATCAAGTAGTATGTCCAATTAATTCCCCATATGAAAAGGTTTAAACATAACATAAACATTCGTATTAAAACTAGAATATGAAATGTCAATACTCTATCCATAAACCATTAATGGGGTAATAATAACCCATCCATATTCAAACATTTCACAAAACCTTCAATACAATATAGACGTTTTTATCACAGTAAATCAACTTCATAAAAGCATAAAACCCTTCCAAGGATGTTGACATAAGTTAAATCAAAAAAATTAAAAAAATACCTCTTTCTATATTTAAATCATTTAAATGTAATATAATTATAAAATAAATCATTTATTTTGAAAATAATCCTATAATATTGTATGGGAATCTTTGAAGATGATATAAATACAGAAAATAGTCACACCCAACCTATAAGTTAAAAAAAATTATTACCATAATTTTGTCCAAAATGTAATAAATTACCTTATTTCGAAAATGACAGATTGATTCCATCCAAAAAATATATGGTAAAATAAAGGTATAAATGACATTAAACCATAGTATGGTAAATATTACAAATGTTTTGAATTAAATTAAAAAAAATTGATGTGGATGATAATGAAGTCCTAGTAGATAATTATGTAAAAAAAGCCTCAAATAATAAAGAGATTGTTAAATTAACCCTTACCTTTACTTTTCCATAGTTAAGGATACGCTAACATCCAGTATAATAGTGAAATCGTTGTTATTAAATTATAAAAGAAACATATACGTAAATATGATATCATATACAATCACTAAATTCATTATTCGTATATATAAACTTATCTATTTCTTTTCGCCAAACCATAGATTTTTAGGACTCTTATATAATATAATAATATAATATTTGTTCTAAAAACACATTTATGTCAATGATGACATTATTTTGTATTTGGTTTTGTGAAAATCATCAAAACTTGACCACTTAGATCCAAATACATTGAATCAATATTAACATGTAATATTCACCTATAAAATTCATGGATGTTATTTAAATTTTGAATTTATATTTATTTTAATATTAATAATACCATTTATTTGATTCATTGATAAATAAGGTAATTAATGCATCATCATTGTGTTATAAATAAAATTAATTATTTAATGTATATAAATTATAAATAAAATACAATTATGTAGGAAATATTTTTTTATATTCTAATGAATATTTATAGTTGAAATGATAACTTATATATCACATGTAAAAGTTGTTTCACTGAAAGAGATATGTTTTGATAATTTTTGAATGTAATTTAAATTAATTAATATAAAGTGTCATTATCACAGTGAAGTGGCTCCATGTGGACCAATAATTGACCCAACTATTCTCATTGTCAGACATGTATAAACCAATAGTATTAGCACCCTTGTTAGGGTAATTTATTATTATTATAATAATATTTGTCTACCCCTTTTTACAAGATTTAACCCATAACTATTGTAAATAAAAAGTTTTCTGAAGTATATTAATAATGTCTAAAAATAAAAGATAACTATTTACACAAAATGGACATCTTGAATCCAATTATGGAATCCATTTTTCCATATTCAAAACACATAATTGGAAAAAATAAATTTAAAATCAATTCTATTTGTCAAAACAAAAAGCTTGTTTTTATGAAATAAAAACTACCAACAGATTAACATTTTTTTATGTCCATTTTAAATGTTATATTAATTGAAATGACTAATATTATATTAAATGATAAAAATATAATCTAATTATACTTAAAATCCACTCAAATGTATAATTTACCTCTATAAATTCTTCCATGTAAAAAAGTTATTTTTAATTCAAATTTATTATTTTCACTATTCCTCAAAATAGGAAAGTTATCAGAAAAGCAACAAATCTTTATCCAAATAAAATATTTCTATCCCAATTCAAAAGAATAATTTAATTTCATTAAATTTAATATATAAAAGTTTCATGTATTGATTTTTAAAAAACATTTTCCCTTAAAAGTTGGTAAAATTTCATTTTTTTAGAAGTTCTTTTTTTATAAGAAAAAATATATTTGTTCTTATATAATGAATAAGAAACAAAAAATATGGATTCTACAATTATACGGATTATATAAAAAAAATTCAGTTAATACTAATAATAACCACTTTTTTAATGACTAGTTTGATATGTCGTGGTGCACCCTAACTCGGTGTTGTTCGTAGCACAAGTTATTGAATTTCGTGGAAGAGATAACATTCTATGTCATCTTGGGGTGTTATGGATATGGCATCTTATTTAAATTTTACGATCTCCTAAGGATAAAACAATCCCACTAGATCAGGGGGCTCAACCTTCCCCAGGTGACATAGGGAGCATTGAGAGATGAACTCATCCATGCTCTGCCTCATACTATTCACATAAAATAGTTTATGGAGGTCTATTTATGACATTCACAATCCATCATGTACAACTAAAAGAGAGGTGAGAAACTACCACATCACGTCCTCTATCATTCTGATTGGAATCACTATCCTTCCCTTATAATGGTTGATGTGATTCCTTCCATTTGGAAAACAAATCTAGTAAATCTTTTGAGGTTAGATGGTAATTTTGGAACTCACATTCCATGTAACCCAACTAAGGCTACCTCACACAAAAGAGAAGTGAAGGATTCAACACCATTGTCAGAATAAATTTTTTCCCCATCATCAATTGGTATGAGGTGTAAGGAAGACAACAACTCAAACATGTCCTTCACTAATAGAGCCTCGTAATTCTTACTATGGGTGATTGACAAAACATTTCCCTTTCTAGTAGTATATATTATACCAATATAATAGTCCAATATGAACTCAAACTAGATACATTTTTTGGTAGGTCAAGTCTCTCTATATGAATGCATACATGAGTCTGTAATGTTTTGAGTAAACAAAAAAGTTATCTCTATGAAGATAGTTCATCCACATTCCTGTAGTGAAGAATAAATATTCTAAAAATGAGCCATGATTCACACAGTTATGAACATGGGGTCCCAAAAGCATCAACACATAAGATATCACGTGCAACATGTACATAAATTTTCATCTAACATTAGATACATTTGAATTATAATATACAATGTACCTAACAACCTCATACGATATTCTAAAAAAATATAAGCACTCATTTGACTTAACCGAAACTAATCTAAGGATATCTAGAAGTAAATAATCAATTTAAATTGTACCCTTTTGTATATTAGGGTAGTAAAAGGGGATACAGTCCTGGATATGTCTACCGCAAAAATCCAATAGTACCTCACCAATCCATGATAAATATACACAAATGAAATTATTTTGGGAGAATCCCAAGAAATAACTAAAAAAATCATCACTCAGTCCATTACTAATCCATGATCAGATGTGAAATTCCCCTGAAAGTGAACTTCATGGATCTAAAACTGACACATCAACAGATTACCATAAAATTGTTGTTTTTAAAGAGATACTAGGACCATCCACTTAGTGTTCACAGAGAAATCTAAATGTGATATTTAGAATATCATCCTAATAAAATTTCAACTGGGGGTATCTAGACCTGGGGTTGAGCATTGAGAACCATCTTGCAACAAAAAATTGAGAAAATAGGTTTTGAATCCTTTGAATGGTGGAATTTTTTTTTATTTTTTTCAAAGTTCATATTTACTAATTATATACATTATTATTACCATTCATGAATTTTTCTTATGGAAAATTACTCAGATCACATCGTAGAGATGCGATGTCATACAGATTCCAAAGCGATGATATCATTATATTATATGGTGAATGGCTAAGATGTTGTATGATATATTAATATCATTTAATTAATATAAATTTATTTTCCTCATGTATATTCATTAAATTTATCCATATTAAATCCCATGTAAATCATATGTAAAAATTGAATCACCTCGCTTTGTGAGGTTGTCGTCTCTTATATACACGAGGGACATTATCATAGTTTAATGGGAAAAGAAACTAAGTAAGAATATGTTATAATATAAATATAGAATTATTGATTTAGTAATAATATTATTTTTCCTATTAGTAATGATATAATCCTCTTCCATAAAGGGAAAAACGTTGCGGTAATGGTATATTTTTGAAGTACATATTTTTTTAATAATAGAAATGTTTTATTCCCATGGAGAAGGTTCTCAAAACCCATGTTCCCTTAAAAATATTTTCATGGATATTAATATAAATTTTTTTCCTTAGATAACACTTCTAATACATACTTTATTTAACCAAATCATGACAACCATAACTCATGTTATTATTAACATCAATTCCATTCACTGTTCTTGTATTTTAGATCACAACAACCATATAAACGCCTTTTTTCTTTTCATAATATACCCCACATCACTGGTAATAGATATATGATATTACACTAATTGAACCATTTTTACCCAATGATAATTATTTTTAGTGATAATTATTCTCTTATGTCAATCCTCATTTTTACAAAGAATTAGGCATCATTAATCTTATTTGATATTCAATCTATACAACATGACCATAAAATACTATCACCAATCATAAAAAAAAAATTAAAAACAAATTGTTCATTTAATTCATATTTGGATCCTAGTTTTTCCTAATTAAATTTATTATTTTGTTTTTTGATTCCATGAAATCCAACATTCTATAGCCATATTGTCTCTATAGAAAACCTAATATTCCATGTATTACACATTATTGAAGAATATAAATGGTTGAAAGATCGCATATGGGGTATTATTATATAATTTGTGACTATATTACATAATTAAAATATATTAATGAAATCCATAAAAGAAAATTAAAAATTTAATATATATTCATGACATAATATCTTACAGATTTAATATATATTCATGAAATAGTATGGGACAATATTATAGGTTTACATTTATCAACTAAACTAAAAAATTCTTCTTTATGATCCGTGAATGTATATTGGGCTCATATAATGTGTAATCAATAACCATACCCTATCTTGTCTTTTTTGAAATTAATATGATGAACCAAAAATTCATTCTCATGCATAATTATTGCCAAATTGATTTCTATGTTACACTAAAATAGAATTATAATAAATATAAAATTAAAATTCACAAAAAATAGTCCATTATCCTGTTTATTATGTGAAATGGAATAGGTCAGAGATGAATTGGTCTTAACAGAAACATCAATTAGTCATCGACGAATTACATTAATTATACCATGATGAACCATTTTTTGTGAACATGAATTTTATGATTTTTCCTGTAAAACATTAATGAATTATATGGGTTCCAATTACTTTCATAGGTCTATATATGAGGCCCCTATAATTGTATTGATCCTTTTTCCACAACACATATCACATCCTTGAATGATCATAAATTAAACAGTTCATAGTTCTATGTTATTAAACAATAATATATCATGTTTGGAGGAGATAGATGGAGGACCTCATGTAAAATGATTTGTGTTCATCAATTCATTGTAATGGTCAATAATTAATATGATGATATTTCCTAAAATATATGTGGATGATTTCATTAATAATTCTATCATTTATAAGATCAAAAGGTTTTTAAATAAATACACCTAAAAAATGATCCATCCTCCCATACAATTGACCAAAAATAATTCAAAATTATACGTATAAGGACAAACAGATCATCTAATCTATATTTTTGGCAATCATAAACTCAAATCATGATAATAGTTCACATGTAAGAAACACATATCCATCAAAAATATAAATTTCAATGTAATGAATTATATTTCCCTGATAATTAATTTTTTTAATATTCGTAAAAGTAATAACAATTTATTTTTATCATTATATATAAAATATCATACCAATTAAAATGGTAAATCTTTCCTGCTTCTATTTATAATATTGCCTTAAATTATATGAAATGGGTGACATGGAAGGGTTAGATTAGGTGTCTGAATATTATGACATCATGGAAAAATTTAAGAAAAATTTCATACATATCATAAACATAAATAGTAGCAGGGGATTATTTCTAATGATTTATAGGAATTAAAATTGGAAAAAATTTATCTATCTAAAAAAATTCATTAATATTAATGACAACAAATATAAAAAATAGATGAAACCATTTATTCGATTTTGTTATCCTAGTCCTCAATATTAATCAAAGTAGATATTAAAAATTACCACCCATAATAGAAAAGGTTTTATTAAATATGTTAATTAAAAAATCGTTTTTTATTATATATATATATATTTAAAAATATTAATTATATAATTATTATGGACATTTTTCATAAAAAAGAATATATATGAATCCTGAAATTGATAATTACTTTTCAACTGAATCATAAATATTAATAATAGAGTAGAATGATGTAAAATTTTGTTGTGGTGATCATTTTTTTATAATATAAAATAAAATTTCTTTTTTTCAATTAGAAATAAATATTTTCTTTGTATGAATTACTGATCTATTAGAAATGAATGTATGTTCTAATATAATATAAAAAACCAGGAATGTGTTTTTAATTATAATATACATCGATGATAAAGGATGTGAAAACCAGTTATATGAATGAAACATCCTGAAATATAACCCCCCATTAAATAAATTTTTAAAAATATATTAAATCATATATTTCATATATTTCCTTTTTTATATCCAAATAATAGTATTCAATTATTATATTATATTCATCATGAACCTTACATTGCCAACATCTATAAAATCAAAATAATTTAAATTCTGAAATAGGATATTTATAATTATATTACCTCTATAAAATTTATTGGTGAATATTACTATTTTAAATTCATAATGAATATTTTATATAATCAATTAAAACTAACAACACGATAAAATATAAATGGTGATATTGTGGGGATTTAATAAGTATGAATATAAAACTGATGATTGGGTGAATCCGTGTTGGTGAAATTTTAACAAATTTACTCAATTTATTATCCCTTCATTTTTTATAACTTCATCAATGATCGGGGATAATTGGTTTTTTTGTTCTCTATTCCCAACATTATTGTTTCATATTGTAACAGAACAACCCATGTCATTTAAAGTAGTCCCTCAAGATGGAATTTCACTATGAGGTATAAAAAATATAAATGTGAAAATTCATGAATATAACCAAATAAATACTTACAAATAGTGTACGACATAGAATACATAGATACACCCACGATCAATAAAAACCAATACAAAATAAAAAAACAAATTTTAGGAATAAAATAAGACCAACAATTCTCTGTGTGACCAATAGTCACGAAGAAACCATCCCACAAGGAAATTGATAAAAATAAGTGAATTCAAAATGATAAAATATTTCATTAAATTTAACTAGATCATCTATTACAATATCTAAAACCACCAAAAGATAAAAACACGGTGGGTGAAAAATTCCTTATAGGATGTTACTACAGAGTACATACATGGTTTAATACAATGAATTCAAAAAATTTAGCTTGTAATAAAAAAATGTTTTACAAATAATTTTGATAAATTCATAACCATTTGTAAATAATTTTCCTTTGGGTTTTCATAAAATAATTTCAAATCCATAAGGATAATTATATGGAAACTAAAATTACTAAAATAGAAAAGCATATCCACACCCATATGGTATGTATGTAAACACATTTCCATGACATAATTCCTCATGTACACCAATGTGATACAACATCATATATAAATACATATTCAAATATCCGTGATAAAGAATCATTCGTTAAATTACCCTAAATTAAAAATATGTTCATATTGGTCCCGAAACTAGGAAAATATATACTAGATAGAAGATATCCTTCCATAGTAATAATTTGGAACCATCAAATAACATGTCCTACCATAATCCATCAGTATCACAATGAACCCCCTAGTGGTTCCGCACAGTCTAGGGTCACCTATGTCCATTTCTGTGTTCAACCAAGGTTCCATATGATCCTTTTTTTTAAAATCCATTACAGGAAACATGATCTCAATTTATAAAACCTTTGAACGAATAATGAAATTATAATTATTGTTTAAAAACCCAATTCCATTCCAATACCTCTATTTTAGATTTTAATCAAATTTTTAGAGTGAAAAAAATTGTTCGAAATTAAAACCCATTAAGACATACATATTTCTATGAAAATCCAATTAATGAATAAATCCATTCATTTTAATGAATATATGAATGTAATATTACTATAAATATATGAAATTCAAAAATATAACCCACTATATAGAAACACATACCATAAAACAATGCGAGAAAAGGCCAGCCAAAAAAACAGAGACCATAAAAGAATTGATTGGTTCCTCATGATCCATGATGAAAAAAGAACATTATCAAACCTCTTTCAAACCCCTTATATCCCATGTACACATCCCCTTTGGTTTATGAGTAGATATCATAGAATATATCTAACATGGATCTAAAAAGAAGAGGATAATGCAGATCAAGGAGGTGAAAACCCATGTAGTGATCTCTCGTGAATAGAGGAAATCTACCAAAAATCTATGGGGAGATTCCTATAAAACAATGTATATAGATAATTGTGACTGAAAATGATATTAGGTTTCAATTAGTATTAAACACAAATATTGGAAAAAATGAAAATATAATTTTTTTTAAAAGATCAATGGAGACTCACATGGTTTTTTGATGTAGGCCACAAAGTTAAAGTAACCATGTCTGTTAACCATACACCACTATTATTCCTTCAATATGGGTGAAAACGATAGAAACCAGGTTAGTTATACCATTTTCCAACCATGAAAGCCCATATATACTAATGGTTCACAGTTTTCCCTTGAGGATGCCTAGTTTCTTTAACCATGATCAAACAATGAAAAACTATTATTTCACAACACATTCTAATACTAAAAGGTTACTACATGGTTAAACTAACCATGCATTGTAACCATTAATCTATTCCATTTTACCCTAAGAACCCTTTAAATAGCCTATGAACCTCCAAATCACCTCAGACCACAATAAAGAAAATGAAGGATCTATTGAGACATTCATGTGACCCTATGGTAATCACAGTTATACCCCCCTTAAGACCTTTAATTCCCTAAAAATCCATCAAGATTATAATAGAATAAAAAATAAGGACACTTTTACATCATTAATGATTCATACCCCCATGTATCCTGACATTCCCATCAACACTGCCACAATACCAATGCTAAGGGACTAATTATTACTCCAAGTTCCATTTCATGGTGATCCATTATATATATTGGTAACTCGATAATTGTGGTGTCATGATAAAGACCAATATCATACCGTCTAATTAGATTGTATGAATCATAGTGATACCTCCATAGATGGGAGACATGAAACACATAATGGATCAAAGTCAAGTGATACTACAAGTCCGTTAGATATTCAACCTTTCCAAGTCACTTCGTGATCCTAATGAGGCCAAAAAACCATAGTGGAAATGTACCATACGAACCCAACCAATGTTGTCCCATGTTAGGTGAAACTCTGAGAAAAAACCAATCCACATCCTAAAGCTATAGTGTCCAATGATGATGATATGTATAATAGTTTTTTCAAATCTGTGTTCTGACCAACATATTTTTAATCAGCTGCTCTATTTCCATTATCTGTTTAATGAGATTTAGAAAAATTCAGTTCTTTTTTTCCAACTCTACCCAACAAAAAAGATAATTATATGACCACCCATACAAGGAATTAAAGAGTGTCATTTTTATAGAATCTTTTAAACTATTGATTAAGGAACATTCAATCAAAGGATAATTATTTTCCCAATTCAATCCAAAAAAAATGAATTCAATCCCAAATCATATCCATATAACCATGTTAGCTCTGTTTATCAATCCATCCATATGTAGATTATACTAATTTATCAATTAAAACCAAGAACACATCACCTCTTGTAAACCCTTCCATAACCTATATGTAAACCTCAGGTCCCAATCAGACACAACAAATGAATGATCCCCATGATGTTTCAAAATCTCTTAGTTTTGTAGTCCCCTAAGATTCTTCAATTTATTCATCATTTAGATTAGGAAAATGTTCCAATATCATATGATGATCAATGAAACCTAAAATAAAATAAATGAAAGAAGAATTATGTAGAAAACTAATGATTATATAAATGGAAATACCATCCCACATTCAAACTGAAAAACAAATGTGGAAGAAAATAGGTAGGTACATGGTGTTATGACATTGAGAAGGTTCTCAAGACCCATGTTCCCTTAAAAATATTATCATGGATATTTATATTTAATTTCTTTCATAAGATAACACTTCAAATACATACTCTATTTAACCAAATCAGGACAACCATAACTCACGTTTTTATTAGCATCAATTCCATTAACTTTTCAAGTAATTTAGATCACTACAACCACATAACCACATTTTTACTTTTCATAATATACCCCACATCACTGTTAATAGAAATACGATATTATACTAATTGAACCATTTTTACCCAATGATAATCATTTTTGGTGATAAATATTATCTTATGTCAATACTCATTTTTACAAAGAATTAGACATCGTTAATCAATTTTGTTATTAAATATATACAACATCAATATATACTACTATCACCACTCAAAAAATAATGTAAAAAAGAATTGTTCTTTTAATTCATATTTGGATCACAGTTTTTCTTAATGAAATTTATTATTTTGTTTTTTGATTCCATCAAATCGAACATTCTATAGCCATATTGTCCATATAGAAAACCTAAGATGCCATGTGTTACACATTATTGTAGAAGATAATTGGTTGAGAGATCACATATGGGGTATTGTTATATAGTTTGGGACTATATTAATTAATTAAAATATATTTATGAAATTCATATAAGAAAATTTAATATTTAATATATATTCAGGACATACTATTAGTCAGATTTAATATATATTCATCAAATAGTATGGGAATATATTATAGGTTTAAAATTATAAACTAAACTAAAATATTCTTCCTTATGATCCATGAATGTATGTTGGGCTCATACAAGGTGTAATCACTTACCATACCCTATCCAGTCTTTTTACTAATTAATATGATCAACCAAAAATTCGTCCTCATGCATAATTATTGGAAAATTGATTTCTATATTGCACTAACATAGAATTATAAAAATTATAAAATTATAATTCAATGAAAATAGTCCATTAACATGTTTGTTAAATGAAATGGAATAGGTCAGAGATGAATTGGTCTTAATAGGGACATAAATTAGTCATCGATGAATTACATTAATTGTTACCATGCTGATCCATTTTTTTGAACATGAATTGTATGATGTGTCCTATTAAATATTAATTAATTATATGGGATCCAATTAATTTCATTGGTATATATAGGATTCCCCTCTAATCGTATTGATCCTTTGTCCACAACACATATCACATCCTTGAATGATCATAAATTAAACTGTTCATAGTTCTATGTTATTAAAAAATAATATTTCATGTTAGGAGGATATAGATGGAGGACCTCAAGTAAAATTATTTCAGTTCATCAATTCATGATAATGGTTAATAATTAATATGATGATATTTTCTAAAATATATGTGGATGATTACATTAATAATTCTAAAATTTATAAGATCTAAAGGTTAAGAAATAACTCCCCCTAAAAAATGATCCACCCTCCCATACAACTGACAAAAAATAATTCAAAATTATTACTTTTAGGACTTAAAGATCAACTAATCTAGATTTTTGGAAATCATAAACTAAAATAATGATGATAGTTCACATTTAAGAAACACATATCCATCAAAAATATAAATTTCAATGTAATGAATTATCTTTTCCCGATACTTAATTTTTTCAATTTTCATAAATGTAATCACAATTTGTTTTAATCATTATATATAAAATATCATACCAATTAAAATTGTACATCTTTTCTGCTTCTATTTATAATATTTCCTTAAATTATATGAAATGGGTGACATAGAAGGGTAAGATTAGTTGTCTAATTATTATGACATCATGGAAAAATTTATGAAAAATTTCATACATTTCATAAACATAAATAGTAGCTGGGGATTATTTTTTAATGATTTATAGGATGTAAAATTGGAAAAAAATTATCTTTCTAAAAACAATTCAATAATATTAATGATAATAAAGATAAAAAATGGATTAAACCATTTATTCGATTCTGTTATCCTAGTCCTCAATATTAATCAAAGTAGATGTTAAAAATTACCACCCTTAATAGACAATGTTTTATTAAATATGTTAATTAAAAAAACTATCATTGTTTAATATTATATATATATATATATCTAAAAACTAGTAATTAAATAATTATTATGGAGATTGTTCTCAAAAAAGAATATCTATGCATCGTGAAATTGACAATTACTTTTCAACTAAATCATAAATATTAATAATAGACTAGAATGAAGTACAATTATGTTGTGGTGATAATTTTTTTATAATTTAAAATAAAATTTCTTTTTTTCATTTAGAAATAATTTTTTTCTCTATGTGAATTACTGACCTATTATAAATGAATGAATGTTCTAATATAATTTAAAAAACCTAGAATGTGTTTTTAATTAAAATATAATTAGATGATAAAGGATGTGCACACCTGTGATATGAATGAAACATCCCAAAATAAAATACCCCATTAAATAAATTTTTAAAAATATAATAAATCATATATATTATTTTTTATGACATCAAAATGACATTATTCACTTATTCTATTATATTCAACATGAACCTTACATTCCATACATCTATAAAATCAAAATAATTTTAATTATGAAATAGGATTTTTATATTTATATTACATTTATAAAATTTATTGGTGAATATTACAATTTAAAATGCATAATGAATATTTTATATAATCAATTACAACAAACAACATGATAAAATATCAAAGGTGATATTGTAGGGATTGAATACGGACTAATAGAAAACTGATGATTGGGTGAATCCATGTTGGTGACAATTAAACAAATTTACTCAATTTATTATCCCTTCATTTTTTATAACTTCATCAATGATCAGCGATAATTGGTTTTTTTGTTCTCTATTCCCAACATTATTGATTCATATTGTAACAGAACAACCCATGTCATGTAAAGTGGTCCCTCAAGATGGAATTTCATTATGAGGTATAACAAATATGAATGTGAAAATTCATGAATATAACCAAAGAAATACTTACAGATAGAGTACAACATGGAAGAAAGAGATACATCAGCGATCCATAACAACTAATAAAAAATAAAAAATAATAATTTAGGAATAAAATAAGACCAACAATTCACTGTGTGACCAATAGTCATGAAAAAATCATCCCACAAGGAAATCCTTGAAAATAAGTGAATTCAAAATGATAAAATATTCCATTAAATTTTCCTAGATCCTATAATACAATATCTAAAACCACAAAATGAAAAAAAACTTGGTGGGTGAAAAATTCCTTATAGGATGCTACTATATATTATATACAAGGTTTAATATAATGTATTCAAAATTTGTAGCTTGTAAAAAAAATAGTTTTACAAATAATTTTCATAAATTCAAAACCCTTTGTAAATAATTTTCCTTTGGGTTTTCATTAAATAATATCAAATCCATAATGATAATGATATGGAAACTAAAATTACTAAAATAGAAAAGCATATCCAAACCCATGTGGTATGTATGTAAACACATTTCCATGAAATAATTCATTAGGTAAACCCATGTGATACAACATCATGTATAAATACATATGAAAATATCCTTAATAAAGAATCATTTGTTATATTACCCTAAATTACAAATAATTTCAAATTGGTCCCAAAACATGGGAAATACATACTAGATAGAAAATATCCTTCCATAGTAATAAGTTAGAACCATCCAATATCATGTCCTACCATAATCCATCAATATCACAATGAACCCCCTAGTGGTTCTCCACAGTCTAGGGTCACCAATGTCCATTTTTGTGTTCAACAAAGGATTCATATGATCCATTTTTTTATAAATCCATTACAAGAAACATAATCACAATTTATAAAACCCTTTAAAAGACAATGAAATTATCATTAATGTTTAAAAACCCAATTCCATTCCAATACATCTATTTTCGATTTTAATGAAATTTTTTGAGTAAAACAAATTGTTGGAAAATAAAACACATTAAAACATACATATTTCCATGAAATCCAATTATTGAATAAATCAGTTAAATTTAATGAATATTTGAATGTAATATTACTATGACAATATGAAATTCATTAATATAACCCACTGTACAGAAACACATACCCTAAAACCAAGCGAGAAAAGGCTATCCAAATAAACAAACACTAGGAAAGGATAGATTGGTTCCTCATGATCCATGATACAAAAGTAACATCATCAAACCTCTTTCAAACCACTTATATCCCATGTACACATCCCCTTTGGTTGATGAATGTCAAAAGAGAATATATCTAATATGGATCTAAAAAATAGAATAATCTAGATCATGTAGGTGAAAACCCATGTAGTGATCTCTCATGAATGGAGGAATTCCACCAAAAATATATGGTGAGATTCCCATAAATCACTGCATATGGATAATTATGATCGAAAATGATATTAGGGTTTAATTTTTATTAAACATAAATATTGGAAAAAAATGAAAATATATCATTTTTTAAAAGATCAATGGAGACTCACATAGTTTTCTGATAAAGGCCAAAAAGTTAAACTGACCATTTTTTTTAACCATGAACCAATACTGTTCATTCAATATTGGTGAAACTATGGAAACTAGGTTAGTTTTACCATTTACCAACCATGAAAGCCCATATTTACTAATGGTTCACGGTTTTCCCTTGAGGATTCCTAGTTTCTTTAACAATGATCAAACGATGAAAAACTATTATTTAAAAACACATTATATTAATAAAAGGTTACTACATGGTTAAAATAACCATGAATTGTAACCATTATTCTATTCCATTTTCGCCTAAAACCCTTTAAACAACTTATGATCATCCAAATCACATCAGAAAACAATAAAGAAAATGAAGGATCTATTGAGACAATCCTGTGACCCTATGGCAATCACAGTCTTATCCCCCTTAAGCCCTTTAAGTCCCTAAAAATCCATCATGATTCTAAAAATATAAAAAAAGGACACTTACACATCATTAATGATTCATACCCCTATGTCTTCTGACATTTCCATCGATACTACGACAATACCCGAGCTAAGGGAATAATTTTTACTCCATGTTCCTTTTCATGGTGATCCATTATATATATTGGTAACTCAATAATTGTTGTGTCATGATAAAGACCAGTATCATACCATCTAATCATATTGTATGAATCATATTGATACCTCCATAGATAGGAGACATGAAACACATAATGGATCAAAGTCAAGTGATAATAAAAGTCCAGCAGAAATGCTACCTTTCTGTGTCACTACGTGATCATAATGAGGCCAAAAAACCATAGGGGAAATGTACAATACAATCCCAACCAATGATGTGCCATGTGGGGTGAAAATCTAAGAAAAAACCAATCAGCATCCTAAATCTATAGTGTCCAATGATGATGATCTATATAATAGTTTTTTCAAATATCTGTTGTGACCAATATTTTTTTAATAAGCTGCTCCATTTCCATTATCTATTTAATGAGATTTAGAAAAAATAAGTACTTTTTTCCCAACTATACCCAACAAAAAATGATATTTATATGCCCACCCATACAAGGCATTATAGAGTTCCATTTTTATGGAATCTTGTAAACTAATGATTTAGGAAAATTCAATCAAAGGATAATTCTTTTCCCAACACAATCCAAAAAAATGAATTCAATCCCGAATCATATCCATATAACAATGATAGTTGTCTTTATCAATCAATCCATATGTATATTATACTACATGATCAATTAAAACCAACAAAATGTCACCTCTTGTAAACCCTTCCAGAACCTGGATGTAAACCTCAAGTCCCAATTAGACACAACAAATGAATGATCCCCATGATATTTCAAAATCTCTCAGTTGTGTAGTCCTATAAGATTATTCAATTTATTCATCTTTTGGATTATAAAAATGTACCAATATCTTATGATGATCAATGAAACCTCAAATAAAATAAATTAAAGAAGAATTATGTGGAAAACTAATGATTATATAAATGGATATACCATGCCACTTTCAAACTGAAAAACAAATGTGGAAGAAAACATGTAGGTACATGGTGTTATGCCATAATTTTTGGAAATTTTATACCCCCTGAGATGAAATCAGTAATATACCACCTCATCTCTATCGAAAAAAACTAATTTCTTCATCCATGATATGTTTTAATATACCTAGGGTATTAAAACTGTTAAGAATGGATCCCACTATTTTTCAATAACTGCCTCCAAGAAATCAAAACTGAAAACCTAATATATATGTACAATGCTCAACTAGGATATCAATATCACTTACATGATGTCTCCCTACCATGACTTGTTTTACCCCATTATTAGAACATTTTTTTATTACAAGATTGTGTTGAAATCACACAAAAATATATGAGACAGATTTCCTCATGGTGAATAAAACCTATCCACTATCATCTTCTACTGATAATATTTTCTCAATTAAAAAATCAGATAACATTAATCATCAAATTTATTCATTGATTTTGTCATTAAATTTTTGATTAATTAATTGAATGTCATATTTTATTTTTCATGAGTGTATTCATTGTCACAATAAATGGTCCAAATGTACTCTTCATAAATTCTCCATCTCATGTTTAGATCTCTATGAGTAAAAATATATTTTAGGATCTTGTGATAATATTATAATGTACTCCTCCCCATAATAAGACAATGAATTCTTGTTTTGAGTGTATGCCTAACTGATTCCTACACCAAATCATGACAATAGAAGTTCTTCTCATGTGTTAAAAAATTTTGAATTCTTTGGGACACCACATATTTCTCAAATATCAAAAAACAAATGAAACCTATTACATAATGATCACAGAAAACATCATAACCAAAACATATTTTTGGAAGAATCAAATACTATTATAAATTAAGCTTCTAACAATAGTTTCAAACCGTTGGTAAAAGCCCAAAAACAGTTGGGAATTTCTTCCCCAATGGTTTAATGAACTGTTAGGAAATGAGGCATAGGGATAACAATATACCAATGGTTTAGTATTAACTGTTGGTAAATTTATATCCCAAAGGTTAGTAAACGTGGGTTTATACAACTACATCAATCATTTTTAACCATTGGTAGACACCAATTTCAACGGTTCAATGTGAACAGTTTCGATAATCCAGGATGTATGGATTTATATACAAATTCTTCTATGAACCATTGGTATTTAGTCATATCTACAAAAAAACCATTGAAACCTCTTCCTATAGACCCCTCTTACAGCCATCCATAACCAATATAATACGGCCTCCCCTCCAATGAAATTTTAGTGGCCATACCTCTCCAATTCTTATACTGAAATTCCAACAAGCAATATGTTGCTGGATCCACTCTGGAATTTCTATACAAAAATGCAGAATAAAGATGAATTTTAAAAAATACTCATTCAGACAATATACACTGATGAATATGACACCTGAAAATATAGAATTTGAAAAAACATTCATACAGACAATACAATGTACAGAATTAAAAAAAAACCCCACCCCCCCACCCCATGAACACCCCCTGCACCCCCATTCCTACTGGACCGCCCCCTTTCACCCCCTACACCCCCATCCCCCCTGGATAGCCCCCTTACACCCCTTGATAGCACCAGTGCACCCCCTTGAACACCCCCCATGCACCCCCATACCCCCTTGACAGCCCCCTTTCACCCCTAGACATCCCCATGCACCCCCACTGGACACTCCATCACCCATACACACCCCCTAGACACCCATGGACTCCCCTTTGGACATCCCATCCCACATAGACTCCCCCAATACACCCCATCAGGACACCCCCGGCCCCCCATGCCCCCTGGAAAACCCCCTTGCACCTCCCTTGAACCCCCCCCCCCATGCCCCCATGGATAGCCCCAATGCACCCCCCTAGACATCCCCCTTTCACCCCCACTGGTCACCCCCTCACATCCTGGAAACCACTATTGAATAGCACACCCAAGACCCCCTAGACACCTCCCAACAGATCCTGGACACACCATCCTAGACAGCCATCCTTCACCCTCCCCCTTCCTTGTAGACCCCATGGAGAGCCCTTGGACATCCCCATTTGGACAACCCCCTAGACACTCAACCTGTATCCAACCCCATTTCATACAAACCCCCCGGACCCCCCCAAATAGCCCTTGGACACCCCCTGGACAGACCCTCCTAGACACTCCACCTACACCCTCCCCCCTTCCATGCATACCCCCAGCACATGTCCCCCGGATAGCCAATGGACACCCCCCCTGTGGACAACCCCTCCTAGACACCCCACTTGCACCCTGCCCTACAGACCCCCCAAACAGTCCTGGGACACAACCCTAGACAGCCCCTTCGAGACACCCCACATGCACCCTCGCCCTGCACTACAGACCCCCAGCACCCCTCCCCCCCGGACAACCCATGGACATCCCACCTGGACATCACCTCCTAGACACCCCACCTGCACCAAGCCTTGGAGACCCCCCAATCACCCTTCTATACAGACCCTCCTAGATATCCTACATTCACCCCCTACCCAGCAGACCCCCTGCCCCCCCCCCCTCGAACAGCCCTTGGACACCCTTGGATAGCCCCTCCTATCCACCCCATGTGCACCCTTTCCCCTGCCCTGCAGACCCCCCGGAAAACCCTTGGACATCCCCTAGACAACCCATAGTAGACACCTCATATACACCCTCCCCCCTTCCCTACAGACCCCCTACACACCTAGGCTTCCAGCCACTACACAGGAGGCTGGATAGTGGTGGTTGTGGGGGATGATGGTTCATAGGTGGACTGTGGAAGCCTCCTTGTGTTGGTAGTTGAGAGTGTGCGTTTGTGTGGTTGGGTGCGTGCGTATGTTTTCGAGTTTTGGAGTGTGTGCTATCAGTGGGGTGGTTGTGTGCATTTGTGTGGGTGGGTGTGTCCTTTTTTCCTCTTGGTTATTGCTAGAGTCGAGCGGACCTTGTGGCTTTTATGACACTGTGGTGGTTTTGTGTGATTCTTGGGACACTAGTCGGATGTTCATTTGATGTTCATGTGTTTCTTCTATGTCTCTCCGTGTGGAGGCTTCTTCTTTGCTGGTGGTGGTAGGATTATGGTGGTTGTCGCGGTTTCTTCCTTTGGGATCTCCTTGCTATGCTCAAGATTCTTGTTGATGGCGTGCTCTTGACAGTGCTTTCTTTATCCCTCTGGGTTGCGGACTCTGTGTGGCATGGAATTTTGGGTGGTTGTCTTGCTTCTGCAGTCTCGGTTCTCCCTGTGGGCTGGATTTTTATTGGGTTCTTGGCCTTGTTCTTGTTTCTTGGTCACCTTGTCACACCCATTGGTTGAGTGGTTTGTTATTCAATCTAAATCATCTTATGAATTTTATATTGGTTCCATTTTCCTTGAATATATATATATTTTTATACTCTAAAATAAGAAAAACAAACACCACCAAAATGGACTTCATTACTCAATCCCCATGAGACATAAAATTGGTCAATAAGTAATCTCATGACATCATTTAAATAAGACTAAAATATTATAATTTATAAATTCATAAAAATCCAAAAATATGGACAAATAATTCATTGAATAATTGATCCAAATTTTCCTATTCAAGCCAACATGGTTTTATCAAAACTCATTTCAAAAGAAACATTCATTCATTAAAACATCATTTTAACCATGAGGTATTGAAAAACTCATCTAATAAAGGGAAATTTTAATTGTTAATGAAACCATTTAAACACAATTCTAGATTTTGGTAAAACATTTCTAACGTTAAAAAAGTTCAATAGAATATATTTTAATTTTACCTTTGGCTTCAATCCTTTAAAATATTCTAATTATGCTTTATTAATATCAGTTTAAATCCTTGAAAATAATTAACAATATATCTTTTTTTAAGGGAATTGAAAAAATTTCAAAAAATAATTCATCAATTAAAATATATTTTAGACACTTTACCAAAAACAAATATCCTTATAAAATTATTCTAATGTCTTCTTATTGACCAACATTTACTATGATGTCCCTCGACAAATTAGATGGTCTTTTTAGAATATAAGTTGCAAGCTTCACCCTCATCTATAATGTTGTCAACTGGTGACTAAATATTTTCATGAGAGACTCAATCACGAGATTTTCTAGCTGAGGGACTCTTTCCCCATTTACTATGGGTGGGTAATGTATCTGAAACACTATCTAGGTATCATACATCGAATTTCAACTGGACTGCGAACCACTGTAGTGTGTCATCCTGTAGTAGGGACAAATCACAACATTAACATGGCATGACCACCGCGTGACTGAGACATGACCATTGTGTGACCATGGCTTGACTACGTCATGACTGTGACGTGACCACGATGTGAAAATGGCGTGATAGCGGCATGACTGCGACGTGACCATGGTGTGACCTCAGAGTGACTACGGCATGACCGTGTTGTGACCGTGGCCTGACCGCGGTGTGACCACGGTGTGTTCGCCATGTCCAATGACATATGCGGGGCATCGTCATCTGGCAACGAGTGAAGGGAGTGGGAGGAAGTGGGGAAACATTCCGAATGTAGACTCCCTCCCCATTAACTATATGTGGGTAATGTATCTAAAACTCTATAGAGGTATCATACATCGAATTCTGACAGGAATGAGAACCATCGCGGGTTGTCATCCTAGAGTAGGGCGAAATCACGACATTACCATGGTGTGACCACATCATGACTGTAGATTGACTATGGAATGACCGCAACATGACCATGGAATGACTGCGACATTACTACGGCGGGACCACGACATTACCGCAGTGTGACCACAGGGTGAGCGTGGCATGACACCGGCAGGAATGCGGCGTGACTGAGGCCTGACCGCGGTGTGACCGCAGCATGTTGGCCTGGTCCAGTAACATCTGAGTGGCATAATATTATGGTTAGGGGTGAATGGAGAGGGAGGAGGCAGGGTAACATTCCGGTCATCACCTCCCTCTCCATTAACTATGAGTAGTTAATGTATCTAAAACTCTATAAAGGTATCATACATCGATTTCCGATAGGACTGTGAACCTCCTTGGGGTTTCGTCATGGTGTAGGGACAAATCATGGCATTACTGTGGCCTGACCGAGGCATTCCCACAGCGTGTTAGTCCCGTCTATCGACATCCACATGGCAGCATCTTCTAGCCGGTATAGAAGGGAGTGGGAGGAGGTGGGGCAACATTCTGGTCTTCGCCTCCATCCCCTTTAACTATATGTTGGTAATATATCTATAACTCTATCTATGTATCACACCATGAATTACGACATGACTACAAATCGTTGTGCAGTGGCGTCCTGGAGCATGGCAAATCATGGCATTACCGCAGCATGACCACAGCGTGACTGCGGCGTGACATCGACATGTTGGCCCGATCCAGCAACATCCGCAGGGCAGAATCTTCCATCCAGGAGTGAAGGGAGTGGGAGGAGGCGTGGAAACATTCCAATTTTCACCTCCATCCCCATTAACTATTGGTGGGTAATGTATATAAAACTAAAACTCGGTATCATACATTGAATTTTGACAGGACTTTGAATCGATGTGGGGTTTCATCATAGAGAAGGGCCAAATCATGGCATTATCACTGTGTGACCGCGGCGTGACCATAGTCTGACTGCGGCATGACCGCGGCACAACCACGGCGTGACCACTTTGTGACCGAATCGTTACTGTGGCATGACCATAGCTTCTTGGCCAGGTCTGAAGACATCCGTGGGGCAGTATCTTCAGGCCAGGAGCGAAGGGAGCAGGAGGAGGCGGTGCCACATTCTAGCTGTCTCCTACCTCCCAATTAACTATGGTTGGTTAATGTATCTTAAACTATATCTGGGTATCATATATCTAATTCTTCCAGGATAGAAAACCACTGCGGGGTGTCGTTCTGGAGCAGGGCAACATCATGGCGTTTCTGCGACATGACTACGGTGTGACCATGGGATGACCATGACGTGTTGGCCCGGACCAGTGACAACTGTTGGGTAGCATCTTGTATCTAGTAGTGAAGGTAGAAGGAAGAGTCGGGGTAACATTCCGGTCATAGCCCCACCGACAAAAATTGTGATTAGTCAGTCTCAATATTGATCACAAGACTCATTAAATACTATCACAGAGTATATCATCCATCAAATTCACTATTGTTGTAGAAGGATATGACTACACTCTATGAGGTGTGTGTTTTCTGTTCTTACTCTGAAAAAAACATATAATGTAGGATCATTTTCTCTAAATGGTTTAAAACACTCATTAGAGCATTAAGATCATAAAAACATCAACCTCTGAAGGAAAAGGACAAGTACAAAGCAGAAAACCATACATATATGGTTTCAAAAACTTTTTTCAGAAATTTAATTAGTCATAGTTTTCTAGAAAATATTTTATTCCTATTTTTATAAATCATGTTATATAATTTTATATGCAATTAATGAATCCCTAGAATAGAAAAAACAAGATAGGACTTCACTCTTATAGAACATGGAACCAAGTGGTCGTGGCATGAAGTGGGGAGGACTGTTATAATATAGATTATTTAAGTACTATTGAAATTCTATTCTACCCACCAATGTATATAATAGATATCAATATTTTAATTACTATTTATATACAATTCCAAATAAATACTATAGAGTTTTACTTCACATTATAGAAACTGATATTATGTTAAAAAAAACAGACTGTCGATTTGGGATTGTGTTATGATAAAGGTATATATTTTATATTCATCAATTTTAAAAGTTTTACTAGGTAGTTGAAACTAATGATTGACAGTCAAATTATATGGGTGTATTACTTATCAATGGTTTATGAATTTCTTGGAACCCTAATAATAATACATAGTCACCTTGAGAACAATATAATTTGAGTATGTTTTAACTTCTCAGGATGCAACACAAATCTTATCTATGCACACGCATGCGAGTTTCTATGGATGTGGCGACTCAAAATCAATGAGAAGGGATCAACGCACTACGCAACGGTTATTAAGAACATTAAAACACATGGAGGATGCTACATAACTTTTGAGAAAACAACCAATAGAATTAATGCCTTACCTAGATTGGCAGCAGAGAACCAAATCCATCTGAACCAACACAAAATGATCCAACTCCCTACAGAAAACATAATATAGAGTCAAATAAAATTAAAGCTCCAAATACATGAGGTGAGAGACAATTAGTAACCATATAATATTACCTTGGATCAAAATCAGTGGACTGAATCATTCTAAACTCTTTATAGCCCCCTTCGCAGAATATAACTACCCTTTGTCCATAGAAGGTAATAAAAGATCTAAGTGGCCAATGTGATAAAAAAAATTAAAAACTAAATTAAAACATACCTTCTTCCTGTGAATATACATGTCATCACCCAACATATAAGTACCAAAACACCCCATAGGTCAAATCATGTTCCTGAAAGCAATGGGGAAACAGATAATTGTTTTATAATGATTCTATCAAATAATAAATCCCTATTAATTAACAATTACTCTTAATATTAATGATATATAATCAATTTGGGCCATGTTTAAACTTAGTTTTCTTTTGTTTGATACAAGGTATGAGGTCTTATTATTCGTGGTTTTATTGTATACACTAGATATATTTATTTAAAAATGTTGTGTGCATTTGGCACTATTATTTATGGGTTTAGTTCGTAGCTTGTTGGCATGGGTCCTGTCCACCTAAATAATTTTTGGAATGTAGGGTTCGGTGCAAATTTATGAGCATTAATGTGAATGATGTCACTAATGACGAGGACTAAACTGTTTAAATTAAATAAACCCTATATGGTGTTTTTCTATATAACGTATTGGAAGTATTCTACACAGTTGAACCATAATTTAACTTCTACTTATTTGTATTATGCTTAATATGGTGTGATTTTCCTTTCTGAATACTACGTAGTCTCTTCGTGCAATGGATGTATAATGACCCTTGGTAAATACTGGGCATTGGTGTTTGCAGTTACAAAGCCAAAAATCATTTGATATAACTAGATAAGATTCAATGAGTTCTCTATAAATTAATGATCTATGTAGGCCATGATTGATGGCTATATTATCACTATATAATATAGGTAATCCTTAAACATCTCTCTATGGTTTTTTCATGTTGTTCTTATGAATCTAATATGTGGTCTCACCTTGCAAGGGATGTATACCTCCACTGGTGCCACCTCCAAATCATCAAATGCCATCCCATTCCGAAGGACTTCCGTCAAAGAATACCTACAAGAGGAAATGTGTGAAGTAGTCAGCTAAGAAAACTCACACAAAGTCGTCAAGTAGTGCACTTTATGTCTTTAATATTCAAATTTATTAAATATCTTCTCCTGAATAATGAATTTATTATGAGCCTCTACAGACCCGTAAACACTAAAATGATTATTCAGTCATTGATATCAAATGAATTTATTATAACTATGTTCCATTGGAGTCATGGACTCTATGAAAGGTAAATGAAAGGAAATATATTAACACAATAGACATATAGATATGCTCTTCACAAGACCCCTAGGTTTAGTGAAGGTTCTTTAGGGATTTTATGGATATGAAATCACCCCATCACTAGGTCTCCAGGTGGATAAGATATTGATTGGGATATGAGCAGTCTAACATATGTATTAATGTTGGGATGATTTGTTCATAGACTAGATAAGGATTTAGATCATGTAATGTATTCTTAAGAGGATTGGGCCTTTTAGTGATAGGTTTGGAAATTTTACATCTATTGTTTGATGAGGAAATACTTATGAGGATGGATTGGAATCTTTGTAGGATCTTAGAGTGGGATGGTCCCTATGACTATATAAAATTTATTATTAATCGTTTTACTCCATTTAATGATTCAAGAGTTCAACTAAAGAGACGAAGGATGAGATGATAGTGTGGGTAATGGATATTGTCGGAGAGATTGGCATTATAATGCCAATAGGCTTTGTGTGATTTAGCATAGGATGGAACCTGGTTAGTGGGGTTTGGTTATAATAAATAATTTTGATGTGGTTCTTGACTGGATTATTGAGAATATAATGTATATGGGTTTGACATGGTGTGATATAGTTACTAGGACAATCTTAAGGTGAATAATCCTCTTTGTCTAGTTGGATGATGAGATGTGCATCGAGGCATGATATAATCCTAAATAGATGAGTCTAGACTATGTGGCTGAGAGAATAGACTAGGATAGGTTTGATGGGATTGGGTGAGTGGCCAACCCATGTGTGGATTATACGATGTATTGAGACACATGGAAACACATTGGGTTATTTATTCTATCTCATGGAGACACATGGGGTAATTTTATGACACCAACATACTCCAGAAATGTTCCCACACTTGGTTTTAGAAAAAAAATTACATCTCATGGAAGACCCCAAGGCTCCTCTAGCTTCCAAAGATTTTTCACACTCACACCTCATGAAATTACAGTATACAAGTTATCTACATCAAAAAGTAAGGATAACATCACTAACCTTCATCTGTAGAAAGAAGTAAAATAACTATGTGGCCAATGTGATAAAGAAAATAAAATAAAAACTTAAAAAACATAAATGTATCCAGTGACTATACATGTCACCACCCAATATATAGGAACCACAACACCCCTTGGGTTAAATCATGTTCCTGCTTGAAAGGGGGAAACAATTATATTTAATAATCTCATCATTTAACATTATGCTCTTTATATTACACATTGTCAGAAACACCATACTAGTACACGTAGCCATTGAATATGCACCTATGATAGATTAGATGAGTTGAAAATATACCTCTTCACCATGGAATGAACCTCATAGTGACCCCAATCAATGTTTAGTAGTTGATCCTACTCTTGAACCTAGTTGGGAAACTCTCCATGAACAAGATGTTATTCTTGTTCATGAGGATGTAAACCATTTCATTATACTATACTAAGAATAAAGGTGTTGTAATCATTTCTACCATAAATGGGAATTCCTCATGTATTGAGTGCCAATCGACTTCAGTTCCTAAGTTAATGGACCTTTAACCATCCAAATAACATAAACTAAAATCTGAGACCAAAATTTTACTTTACCAATTCTAGTTACATAATATATGCAACAAGAACTTATGTTTTATGAACCAATAGATTAAATGGGAAGAAACTCCTCACAATAACCCATAAAATCTCATATAGATTCACTCACCTCTAATTAACCCATATCATTGAAAATCATAATGAAGTTACAACCTCATCACATATATAACATGGTAACATAAATTCCAACATAATGTAAGGTCTAATAAATGTCTATAGAGAAAAATATATGGATTTCAAAAAATAATGAAATTTTTATTGAATAAACTATTTGAATGAATGGAATACAACCTGGGAATCTAACTCTACATTTCAGGAAGACTCTATTTTGGGAAAACTCACAATTTACCCAATAATTCACCACAACGTGAGTTGGTTACCTCCAAAAACTATAGAAAAAGAAGGATTAATATGAATGTTTGTCCTAAATTTGAACCTAACATTGTATTCTTTGTTGCCACATTTTTTAAAAAAGGAGACTAATTCTTATGTGGAAGTACTGATCAAGAACCTTGGCAGGAGGAGAGGTAGCTGAGAAAGGGGGACGTCCCGTGGGGTATTCGGCCATGGGGGGTCTCACGCGCGACTAGAAATGTGGTCATAGGACACCATTGGAGTAGATTAAGCCATGAGAGGAGGTGGATGTCTCCAACATAGGGAGACGATAGGGGAGGGTGGAACATCGCCGGGATCTGAGGGGTGAGTGGGATATTGTCGTCGGAGACGGAGCTGAGAGGGGAAGGGGAAAGTTACTAGAGGAGCGGTATGGGGTATGGAGGAAAAGGCGTAGGCCAGGAGGATATTGAGATCGGGGAGGGGGGTTTGGAGGTGGAGGTCATGGACGGTTCACATTTGATGAAAAGAAGGGAGGGAGCCCTAAATTTGGTGTTTTTTTCTCATACGGTTAATAAAAACCTTAAGTAAAATTTTTCTTTCCCAGGGGTTTTGTTAAACCATTTATAAAACCCAACATATAATACTATATTCCGATGGTTTACTAGAACCATTTGTAATGGTTCTTTATCCCAATGGTTTTTTTCAAACTATTGGAAAATAAGTGTAGGTGAATGCCCTTATTCCACTAGTGAAAATTGGTGCAGATGTCACCCTTACCTATAAATCCACAAAAAACATTTGATGGTTTTCATTCCATTCAAATATTACACAATTTTGCCATAAATTATTTATTGAAGATGTTATCTTGGAGAAATCCTCATAAAATTATTTATATTGAGAAACCAATCTAAATAAGATATGAATTTCAATTAAATTTGGTTAAGATCCTAGGATATATATATATATTGTTATCTTTTCAAGATCCAATGTGAATTCCCTCTCTGATACGTCATGTTCATTAAATTTCACTTACTGGATCCATAACTCACATTTGGAGATCGAATTGTATAGATTATTATCCTTCAATGGTTGTAGAATGATATCCAAATGGTCTATATCCTCACACAGTATCTTCGAATACATTATGAAATTATTTACAAACTTGGAAACATAATTTTACCATTACTAAAGAAATTTTTAGTACATCAAATCAATAAATATGGTATGGTAAAAAATGAGAATGAAAGGAATAACTAGAAAATAAAAATTCTTATATTAGTTCCTAAGGACTACTTTATTTATATCCTCTTCTCGAAATCTTAAATTGTAGTACCCTGAAATAATTTCAGTCTTTTAATACGAAAATGTTCATCTACATTTGTCAAAGAGATCATTAATCTTTCAAAAATTCATTTTTTTAGTGAAATTCACAAAATTTAACTTTCAATAATCCATGAAATGGATGATACTGTCATATTCTCTCTTATAAATGATAATAATAGAAGCCCTCGGTGACACACTAGGATGAATAAATAAATTATCCTCAAGATCATCAAAATTAAATTAATGTACCACATACTCAATGGGTTCCATTTGATAAGATGGAATATAAATGGGCATCGTACCAGGGATATGGTTTATAGTAATACTGAACTCTCTATCTCTATGGTAGTAATCTGAAAAAATAAACTAGAAATACATCGTGTTAGGTATGCACCACAAAATTAATCATATTACCTATAAAATTTTCAATGACATCAATACACATATCTACCAACTGGCATGGTTTTCCAAACATATGAAACAACATGCCCAGCCCTACTTAATTTAGAGTCACACAAACCCTAAAATAAATGACTAACCCCATAAGATGATTAAAAGTGATACCCTGGTTAGAAATAGTATGCCTTATCTTTAGGGTTAAATATCTAATCTTTTCTACATATTAGGATTATGATAATTATATTGGAAAATAAAAATTCACATATCACCTTATATCTTTCTATCATCACTTGAAACATATGACCCATAAAACATTTTTCAAACCTATTTCAAAAAGGCATGTAATGATCCGAAAACTATGGTATAATTCAATATGGAAATCCCAAAACATAATATCTAATTATTTTAATGAATGGATGTGTAGAAAATGTATCAAACAATGTTAGAAACATAGAATATGAAATTAGAAATGTAAATCTACTAGTAGTTTTCCATACATCAAACTCATCTATTGAATAGTCAATCACATGAATTAATACTTTCTTAGTTCCATGGGAACCTACACTGGCCTATGTATTATAAAATAATCCCTTTAAACCATCAATATGAACCTCTATGGCCCAACTGTGAGTGGGTCCTTCTTTACAACACTAGGATATCATTTAAAAAAAATTATTCGAATGGTTTGATAATATATTATGATGAAATGATTTACAATCCACATATAAGAAGGATTGGAATGTATAAACACTCCACACTAAAAGTGAAATAATAATTTACCTCCTAATGATGCCCCAAAAGGGGTGCGAAAGAAAACGGACCACCATTGTGCTTCGTTTCTAGCCAGAAGACACACCCCTGTTAAAAACTGCACCAACTGATGCTCTACCCAAACATGTAATTATATATATATCTACTACACCCAAATATTATTGGTTTACTACCTCCAAAAATTTTATAAATTTTCATGATAATCAACATCAAATTAATATTATTCCTCAGCCCTAATGCAATCCTCCCTGACAATACTCAATGGTAACTGGCTCTAGAACTAAATGAACCAGCAATGCCAAAGTGGGTGGAATAATATAGAAGATTATTTTATGGATTCTCAATAGTCAAAATCTCCTAGATCATCTCTATAAATAATTTCTAAGGGTAAAAATTATAATTGAACATTTTCATGAATGTTTTCTAGGTAATTTATTCTTGAAAAGTAGCATGCACGATGGAGTCCCACCGTTACCTTCTTTGTCCCTCAAGCATGTACGTGGAACACCCCCACATTATATAATTATATATTATAAATAAATATAAATATAATCTCAATAAAAATAATAAACTAAAGAAATTATTTTGCTCCCGTATCACCACAATGGATGGGTTGATGCTAGATAGTTAATTCTGAGATATGATCCACCAAACGTCATTGGTTCACCAAACCGACTTTATCCATAATCAGAATTGTACTAATTACTTATTCTTACCATGAAGTTTCCACTAGATAATTTTATTGTTGATTCATTATCATGGATTCGTATCTACGATATGTAAGAGATATTCTCAAGGAAATTCTCTATTAGGAACTAGACAGATATTAATCATCCTTAGCTTATATTTAAAAATTGTAGGACAATCTTCCAGAATTGACACCCATTCATTAACACATTATGAAATTAAAAAATTAAAAAAATTTAATGAAACAAATAATGGATTAATATAGAATAGGTCAACCTAAATTTTATCCCCATTTGGATCATTCAAATGATCTAAATCTCCATGTCTCAGCCCGGGGAAAAATTATATCATCCCATGGTAACTCGAGTACATGTAAAAAATACTGAGGCTCAGATCCCTCTTGGACATACTACAAGAATTATGATGGTCAAATATCCTATATATAGAGGAAAAATAATGAACCATAGTTAGTTTTAACACCCATAAATCTATGTATCACTCTAATTTAAAAATTTGATAGACTTCCACATGTCATTTAAACTA
The DNA here is from genome assembly GCA_963277665.1 of Viscum album. Classification (NCBI taxonomy): domain Eukaryota; kingdom Viridiplantae; phylum Streptophyta; class Magnoliopsida; order Santalales; family Viscaceae; genus Viscum; species Viscum album. The sequence goes on from OY728141.1 coordinate 555,457,445, forward strand.
GTCTCTCAATTGACCCATAATAGTGAGTTATAACAACGATAGAGTAATGAACTCATCAAAGTCATCAAAACGAGATATACAACCATTGTTCAATATTAAATAAATAGATTCACCATATAACCATACAATTAAAGATAATCTGACCAAAAAATTTATATGAATAAAAAATACCAATATGACTCCCCATGAAAAATATCATCCTCTAAACCATATTGAGCTAAAGGCTGCAATAATAGGAGAGGCATTCATTGTAGAAAATCCCCTTTCCATAAAATGGATCATTAAATTAGACATCTAAAACAACACAAATAGATAATATATGTTTTAATAAATAATTCCATTAGGACACCGCCATAGTGTATATAAACTGGTCAATATAATGAATGAAACAGTTCTAAATGTTAATAAAAAATAGTGTTGCAAATAATTTTTATATATCCAAACAAATTTGTATACTTTTTAATTATATAATTTCATATACATAAATCCGAAAATATGAAATGTATAAGAAATAAGAAAAGAAATAATCTCTACACCCATAACTTAATTATGTAATCAGACATCCATGACATAATAAGTCATGTGATGAAATCTGATAGCCTAATGTGAAAAAATTAAGATACTATCCATGAAAAATAGTCATATATTTAATAAAAATAATTAACTAAGAAATATAAATTGGTACCTAGAATATGGGAATACATATTATTAATAAAAGTTCCTTCCTTATGCATATATTTGTAATAAACAATATCAATTCCTTAAAATGAGCATCGATATCACAAAGAAACCCATACTGGTGCCATTAACACTTGGGTCACAAATTGTCATTTCCCAACACACCTAAGGTCTGTAATGTCACGTTTTTATCAAAATAATTTCAATAACCATGATTACAATTTATAAATCTATCTCAAATCCAAGATAATCCTATTCGGTGTAAGAATTTCCATTTCCTACTGAAGCCCTCCAATCTAACATTGAAATCAAAATCCTTGTGTCTGTAATCCCATTTTCAAATAAAAACCAAATAAAAGAGAAAAAATTTCCACAAATTACATTAAAGCTATAAATTAATCCAATTCAATTAATAAACCCAAGTAATTATTCAATAATGGAAATTAATTCATAGAAATACACCATTTTATAGAAACAAATATAAAATAATAGAGGTAACACAAACCCCCCAAAAAATGGGAATTTTGGATGGATATGTCGATTCTTCATTATACATGATATATAAGGAACAATTTCGAACCAATTTCAAACACCTTATATCGAGAATACATATACCATTTGTGTTCTTAAGGACCAAAGGAGAATATATCATACAATGATCTATATGGAATAGGATAATACTGATCAAGAAGGAATTATACCTGGTTCTGAAATACCATGAAGATTATAATTAATAAATTAATAAAAAGGGGATACACCTATATAGAAATAATAAAGGATAATGAAGATCCTAAATCATTTTAGGTGTTGATAAATCATTAAAATTGGAATGGGTAAAATACAATTTATTAAAATTTTGGGAGAGGTTCATTCAGTTTCACAGGGGAGGACACATGGTTAAACTGACTATATGCCTAAACCATGTTTAAATAATATCCATTATATATGGGTTCACATATTGAAAACATGGATTGTTTAACCATGTGCTAATTGTGATAACCCCTCTATCCAACGTGTGATCATCTTTCTCTCGAGGCCTCACTATTTCTTTACCCATGATGAAATCATTAAAAAACATCTATCCAAACATTCTGACATATTAAATGGTTACCACATAGTTAAACTAACATTTCTCTTTAATTAACCACTAGACCATTTTACTAGAAAATACCATGTTTTATACCTCTAATCCCATGAATCATCTCTAAACCCAAGAGTCAAAAGCAAGGCTCCAATATATAATACATGTGACATGAATGGAGTCACATATGAATCTCATTAATGGCACATAGTCATAGAAAAAGTCATAATTATTTACAGGATTCATTTCTTAATGTGATAATACTAGTACATGGTGTGATACAGAGTCCTTAAAGGTAAAATGACCCACAAGATTTATCATTTTCGATTTAAATTATAGGATCATAATACTGTATTATTTTTAATCCCACAGAATGTATCATCCTTACCCATATATTGATAATATTTTGAGTAAGAAAAATATATTTTTTGTTCAAATAGAAAACTACATCAAGTACAAGATGTGATACTTCATTCGTCTTCATATTCCCCTAAAAAGTAGAATGTTAGTACATTTATTCTTAATGCATGTCATGGAATATAACTACTTAATACAAGATAAATAAATTAAAAGACAAAAAATTATTATCATTCTTATTCTTTTATATAAACCACTATATATACATATGTCTTCTAAAAATATAGCAACACGAAAATACAAAACATATTTTCTCCTTAACAATGGAATGACTATTATTTTTTTTCAATAGTGATACATAAAACTATTAATCCTTAAATAATAATCAATTCCAACAATATTACCCTTTTATTCTACTTCTTATTCCCTTTTAATAATCAACATCAATTTTGTTACTGATTCAATAACACTTGATTTGTTCCTTTTTCTCATAAAAAACAACACGAGAACAACCCTTTTTTCATAATTACTAAAAATGAATATAATAGACATAATAGAGGGTAATAATAGATTAGTATTCAATACAAAAATAATTTTTAGTATTATTAATTTTATCAAATCAACTTCACCATCTCATTTTCCAATAATCAATATATATATATATATAACAATAAATTCAATTACAACATAATATTTATTAAAATTAAATGATCTATGTGAATATCTTATTTGAATTTAAATAATTAATTGTAATTAAAATATTCTACATTTTCTACACTATGTAACTAACAAGATGAAAAAAAGTCATCATCAATAAAATTCTATAAATAAAAAATCATAAATAATTTCTAATTATATTTTCATAGGAATAAATATAACAATTATAACGGTCATTGAAGTAATCTCTACCTTCGTATTTTTCATAATAAAGATGGATAATTTTCCTCTCTTCTTCATAATAATTTAAATTCAACTTTTCAGCATATTGATGCATAAATATATGAAGGACATTAAATATATTCTAGTTAATTCTTTTTCAGCATGAGATCCACCATGAATTCATGTTCTTCTATATTCATAATACAACTTTTATCAGGATATACTAATCAATATTTTTTTATATTTTGGAAATGTTTACCATGATTATTCTAAATTAATACTTATACAATGGTAATATATTGTTTGTAAAAATGTATTACCACTTATTCAGTGATCACATGATGGGGATATACAATATTAGAGATTTATAAAAATATCATTTTTATAGTATAAATACATATTGATTATACAAAAAGTTGATTATCAAGTCTACATAGGACTTGTTTTAAAAATATTGTGTGAATTTATACAAAAAATATACACATGATGACCAAGATAATCGTAATTCCATTTTATTTGTTCGGTAAATGAAAAATGGAGTCATATAAAACCATTTATATAGATCATCTAATATTAGAGCACACATGAAGTAATTAATTATATATTTATTTATTTTTCCATTGTATAAAATGATTTTGGATTATTTGTTTGTCATGAATTCAGTATTTTTGGTAACATAAAATGCTAATAAACTATATTGTCTCACTCATAAAATATTATTTTATATACGTAACAATGTAACATGTAAATGTGTTTAAAATTTTTGTTTTGATGTAATATAAAAAATTTTAATATGTAGAATCTCCTCACACATTACTCAATGGTGTATACTTTTACCAGTTCTCAATAGTAGTTTCTCATTTATTCCCAAATTGTGTAGGCTGAAAATTCATTGTCGAGGGTCCATAATCATGTGATGACACACATAGGTTCTTTGAATCTCATATATAAAGGCACATAATGATGTATATAATTTCATATTGTAAATGTGATCCTATGGGATTCCTCATCAATTGGGTAAGTTATCCTAAAGTTGGATTATTTTTTCCAAACTCCACTTATTAAATTATAATAAAAATTATCGTCAAATGTTATAAAGATAATGACCCCATTTTGATCCTTCATGAATTAATTTATAGTATAATATATAATATATAAATTTTCCCAATTATAACTAAAATGTATAGATCTCATCAAATATTTTATTCAAAGAAAAAAATTATTCTCAATATAAAATCAACACTCAACTCTAAATTTCCCTTTTTATGATTTAATATTATACTATATAATTTTGGAATAACACATAACAAATTTTTTAAAAATAACTGTTTTCTTAAATAAAAAACATCCTAGTAGATTAATCAAAATTAAATTTAGAAAAAATGAATGAAACAATTCCTTTGAACTTAATTAATATCAATGATCTATTTCGTTAACATACTGAAATTATTTTTCATAAACACTATAGATTAATTATTAACTATTGAAAAAAACATCAATAAGTATATTTAAAAAACCCTGTGAATATTTTTTAAAAACCGATGTAAAATGGTAAGAAATTTTTTTTCCCTAACCATTTTATCAAACATTTATCCTCTCCAACTATTCATCAATCATTCATTTGATTTTAGTCATTACTTTTTATTTATAGAAATTATGATGATAAAAATATTGGATTGAATCATTTCATGAATATAAAATGATCCAAAAAACATTATACTATACATATACCCAATCATTTATCATTATATAAAACTATGTGGTTTGATTTGTACAATAGATATGTCCATTATAACTTAAATTTCATTATAATAGAAATGATACACTCTATATGTTTTATAGACAAATAGAATTATTTTAAGATGAATGAATTTAATGAATTCAATTGGGATAATTTTTTTAATCATATATAACAACCCAAATCATTATTTCTATTTAATAGATATGATTAAAAAATTCCAGTATAATAATATGGAAATTTATGAATGTAGATCAGGATAATAAATATTTTTTTTGAAGTATTTAATTGATCTTAATTCATTTTTTGAAAGTTATTTTTTGATATAAATTTATATACTATAGATGATATTATCATAATGAACACAATTGTTTAATTAAATTTATCAAGAAAATACATACAATTTTGAAATGACTGAACTAATGAATTTTAGATGCATCTTTATTATTCTAAAATTAAATCTCCATTATGGAGAGAGTACTTAAACAGTTCATGTATGTGTTCATCATATAAAGATAAATATCATGAAGTTGCGTGTATTAATGATAAAATAGTTAATGAATCCCAATAATTACTAATATATGAATTTGTACTACAATATCATCATTGTGGAACAATCCATTAGTTTTTATTTAAAATACAAACAGTCTGTTAAATAAGATATGATTTATTCTCTATGATGTTGATCTAAATTGATAGATTATTAACATTATTAAGTTCACCTTTTAATAAAATTATTCACCATCATTTAAAAAAACTATTAACATAAAAAATTATTAATAAATAACATTAAAATTTGGAAAATAATTCATATTTATTTGAAAAAAATTTGATATGAATTTCTCTACATGTCGATATAATAGTCATATATCCAAATTTATTTTTGAAGAATTTATTTTCAATTAAGAACATGTTTCTATTGAAATTGTTAAATTCATTGTGTTTGGATAATTACAATTTTATTTTATTCTTTCCTAAAATTATTTCAATCCATTTTATATGTTATTCTTGTAATAGATGACAAGTTAAACATGTATTGAATTATTTATAGTAATTTTTCATCATAAAAAATTTCTTCATGTCCATAAGGATTATATTTATTTTGAAAACCACTCTTGAAATTAGATATATTATTATTGAATAATTATCATTCTTTCACATGATCATTATCTTCAGATTGGTAAACCATCCTTATACCCTTTAAATATATTGTCCAAATCACCATAATTTCCATGTATACATTGGAGAAAATCATAAATATTGTTCCTGGATTCATGGGAGTGAAATTTAAAATATTAATTTTTCTAGATTCATAACTCCTTACTATCTCTATGTAAATTAATTATACTAATTTTTTAATCTTTTAAATGTCTATGTAAAACTCACACAATAGGTAAATATTCAAGTGTTTATTATATAATCAAATTTTGATAAATTTATTATGATTTGTGCCTCCTCATTAATCACCAACTCTATCCCCATATTTAATAAATTTTATTTTATACATGATTAGATATTAAAGAAAAATATCATAGGCCACAACAATTTTAATTATCATATATATTTTTAAGAATCCATATTCATTTTGAAGTTAAAAAATCTATATTAATCAGCAATGGTTGATTCATCTCAAGGTTTATTCCCCTTTAAAATGAGTTTCCCATGAAATTTTTAGATAAATGTGTTTAAAATAGAATCCAAGGAAAAATTAATAAACCTGTTGAAAATGTATCGTTTTCTTATAATCTTTTATCTTCTATTTCCCAGAATATCCAATTTTGATTTTCATGAATTCGAAACATTGATTTTATGGTCTTTATACACAATTTTTTGACGTTATTTTGGAGAACAATATCATTAATAAAAAATTATATCCACTATAGGATTTCATTAGAAATAAAATTATTATCATTCATATTTTTAACATATTTTTTATTCAAACATAAACCATATATAAATACATATTTACTGAAAACATTGAAATTATGTGTTGATGCAACCTTATCCATCAAGAAATATTGGGAATGATTATTGGATGAAGAGATCATATAAATCCCCTATATTAATGGTAAAATAACACACACAAAATTTCAAACATAATATATTACAATAACTCCTCCTTAACTACCATCTTTTAAAGACATAACATGAGTATTTTTCAGATCTAAAAATTTAACCACAATATCCAAACAATTAATATTTAGAATGATAGTTTGATATTCATTGACATAAATTACATATCCAAAATACTTACTCATCATATAAATACCACTATTATGTATTAAATCAATTCCATTATTCAATGTGTAAATATCCCCCAATTCATTTGGATCTCATCTCCAACTATGAATTCCTAAAATCAAAAAAATTTTATTTTTGACTTTTTTCATATTAAAGTTACTTATCTACTAGTGTCTTCAGGATCTATTTCTCATATTTAATATCATCAAAACATAAATTTTCTTAAATATATTATCTCTCATCATGCTCGAAGTTTATATCTATGTGATATCTACACACTAGGGACTAAATTTTAAATGTTTGGAAGTTAGTTTTATAAGATTTAATCCATAATATATAAGTCATCATCCATTTTGGTGATTTATTTCAATATAATTTTATTTTTCCCACAAAATATATGGGAGTATTCTTTTGGAAAACCATGAATCATGTCCCTTGAAACATTAATTCAAATATTTATTCATAATAGAACTCATATTAGTGTATGGATATTTTAATGGATACATTGAGAAATAATTTTCCCATACATAATGTTGAATTAAATTTAATAATTTGTTTTATAATAGATATCCATTAGTATGTTTGTTAAATAAAAAACCTATTATTATCTTCCATAATAGATTTATCCCTTTCATAATAATTTCTTATAGAAACATATTTTTTTTAAAATTATTTCATATAGAGACATTTTCATTAATAAAATATTCTACTCCATTATTTTAATCATAATTATATATATATATATATTATCTTATATTGATGGATCATCATATAAATATAACATCATTAAAAAATCATAAATTTTCCTTAAAATCATAAAAGGGTGAAATTTAAAAAAATATTATCCATAGAAGAACCAATATCTTATACAATGTGTGAGGGTTGGTAAGGATGAGATGAACAATAAGAGTTGGGTGAATCACTATTGGAGGATTTTAATCGTTTTAATACTTTTTCATTAATAAAATTATTTCTTACCAATTTAATATGATAATGTTAATTTACGTAATTGTTTTCACTTCTTCATTTATGTTATATAAAACACATCCAAAACACTGAAAAAATAATATGGATAATAATTTTAATGGCCCCCTAATAATGTTTAGATGGTTAGTCTTTGGTTTTATTTGAATACCTCTATTGATCACATAAAATGAGTAGATTAACCTTGTGAGAATTACACTATAGTCTCAAGATAGAGTATGAATGTGCATCATATAGATGAATATTTATTGTACCAAATAAATTGTTGCATCACACAACATAAAAAATAAATAATTTTTCATAAAAATAAATTGTATCCCAAAATAATATGTGAAAAAATAATTTCTGTGATAAATCGGTCGTTTTAATCTTTCCTTATTGAATAACATGTCACCCCATGTATTATTCAGAAAATGACATAAAAATACATCTTCTTGAACATAATATCAGGTCATAAATCATTCACCTTATTATTTTATACACATAAATGTGTTCAAATAGGAACATTCATCATCAAAATAACATATATATATATATATAATACCATTTTCTCTTACCTAAAAAAATCAAACACCTTTAATGTGGAAACATTGTTTCATAAAACTCATCTTCCATTTAGGAAAATAATGGAAAATATGTTTTATTCCATCCCTTTATTATGACTTGTTTTTCTTTTAAATATGACCTTTATAAAGTATACTAGATCATTATTTATTCTTTCTTCTTCATTGGATCACATGCTACACTATATCACTCTATTATATATTTGATCCTTAAAGTGTATATGATTAGCTGACAATCAGGTCTTCTTCACATATTCTGTAGTTCCAAATTATTTCATTGTATTAATTTTATAATTTTACCCATCACGTTATTCTTTTATCACTAGAGTTATATATATGTGTGTGAATAATATATTAATTAAAAAATTTATTTCTAATTAATTATTATAAAATATAAAAAATTATATATTTATATTAGTTTGTTTAATTTTTAGTATTTTAGTTCCCCATTAATTTACATATATTGTAATTGATTTGGTCAACAAAATTCAGAACCTATATAAATATACATTGAAATTGAACTTCAATAAGGATAATTAATACTATATGAATAATTATAGATTAAGAATCATTAAATTGACATGAATCAATCCCATATTCTTTTTATTACAATTATTGTAATATTAATCCTATTCTGTCAATAAAGGATCACTTATATTTAAATTGTTAGTTCACGAATACATACATGAATCACAATTTTCCTATCATGGATACCCCATTAATTGAATGACATCTCCTAATTAATTATAACTGCTCTACCTTCTTATATATTATACTAAACTAATAATAGAAAAATCATTATATTTAAATATATTTAATAATTTTATATGAGAAATCTTATGAATAAAGATTATATAATTTATAGATGTTGTTTACCTGACTAAATTCAAGATTATAAAATGAATATTTTTTTGGAAGAAAAATAATGATGATCACATAGATCTCAAATAGATTTTTGTTTACATAACATGATGATTATATTTATGTTTGGTCATAAAATTTTTGCGTAAAAGTTATCATAATAATGTTAACATTACTATAAAAATTATAATTATATGGATCAAAATCAAACTCTAGAAATCTATTATTTATTAATAAATATCCTTTGGATTCTATAGAGACATTAAAAAATGTCATTATTATATTTTATCAGTTTAATAGTTTTTCATCATATATTATTTGATTTTTTTTATAACTGTAACATGAAATTTTATTAATGGTCTAGAATACATATGTTGTTGGAAGCTGGATATAAATGTAAATGACTATATTATGAGCATGGAGGCATCTGTGTTATTTGTGATCATATTTTTACATGAATTAACATCGATTATGAATGTTTAAAATAGACTTCCACTTCATAATAATTTTAATCACAAAATTTATTTCTCAATTTAATCCACAGGTTCTAGTGATAATCAATGTTGTATCTTGAACTCTACCTCTCTTCCACATAACCAGTAATGGTTGTCTCATTGTGGATCTTATTAGTGAGACCCTATGGTAATTTGTGGATTTTCATGTATTATTCCCTTAATATTGAGTATTTTAGGAAAACTCCCATTATTATATTCCTCTAAAAAATTAACATATAATATTCAAACCATTGAGAAACAACATCCACCATTCATCAAATATCATGACTTTAAAAATAATTTCTATATTTAATTTTAATTCATCTCATAACACACATGGTTACATATTCATGATTTCCATTTTCAAAGAGAAAAAAAATTATTTTAAAATTCCCCATTGAAAATAATAATTATATTCATATGAATAACTATTTCACAATATATGAAGGAAATATCTCTCCATTTTATCTTGAAATATGACAAGTAGATTATAAGACTGTCATACATGATTTGTCTTCCAATCCACATTCACATGATATGAATTAAATAATATAGGGAATATTAATAAATATCTATGATCATTATCACTAATATATTATTATTTGGATACAAGAACACTAATTATATATTGATAAAAAGTAATGAAATTCAACAAACAAAACATTTATAATGTGAGAGATCTTATTTGTAGAAATTTGTATGTAAGATCTATAATCACCACTATTTGTTCCTCATATAAAATACCATTCTCTAATGGTACTACCTGTAATTTTTGTACATGTGATTGATTAGGTATTTAATTTCTCATGTGTGGTACAAGGAACACATCTTGAACAAGAGAAAGTTTTGGGGAAATCACCACACATTAGGCAACAATCATGATAAGAACTAAAATATAAAAAAGGAAAATATTTGAAGGGATTAATTTACATTTCCATCCAAATATCATAAACTTCCTCCATGTTCAATTTATTACAAACACATTGACAACTATATCAAATTCTAAATGCTCTAGTGATTATCAGAATACATTTTATACTAACTAGAAACATACTTAATGAGATTATGAATACAAATAGCCTTCTTTTCTGCTTCATCATCTATATTAGGTCCTAATATATTTCTTTCTCCATATTCATTCCATCCAATTAGATCTCTACTCATTTTTTCCAATTAGGTCTTCATAAGGAACCATCTCAATTCTATAGTGAAAGATATTGTTGTATGAGAATATAAATTGGGAAAGCATCTGATCCCATCCATCATTAAAATTAAATGTAAAGGATCTATTAATATCCTATATGGTTTGTATATTTATCATTGATTGGTAATATATTTGATGATAATATAAGGTTGTGAAATATAACTCTATCTATGGGCTAGTCGAATACATCACCAGAATGTAGAGGTGACCCATGGAATCCAATCGAACACAATTTAAAGTGGTACACCATTAAAACATAACAATTAATTAAAATTTATCCTAAAAAGATTATATATGTCGGAATATTATCTGATATTTATTACGTAAATTTACTTTCTTACTTGTTTTACTATATACTGTATACCATTGTTCCCTTTCGGGGTTTTGGCGAGTTTGACTAAAGAATTCAGGGTGATGTCTTCCAATTTCCATTATGGTATGTGAAATTTTTTGTAAAATACAATTGTAGTTTTTTATCTCAACCTTATCTTGCTGATATAACCAGAAATTACCTAAAATATTTTTTATATCTATCTTCATGAAGTCCCACATATATACTCCTCCAAATCTATATACGTAATCACAATTCTATGACAAATAAGGAATGAAGAACTACTGTACTCATAAAATAACACCTTCATCAAATATGTTGTCATTGCAAAATATATATGGTTTAAAACCTTATCATTCTATCATGATTAATGATTAACATTAAAATATTTCTCAATTTCTTTTTCATCTATAGATCTTCCTTTTTCAACAATTTAATTTTCACATAGTTAAATGGATGAACACTCAATTGAGAAAGATAATAATTTTATTGTTACTTTTATATTTGTATATGGATTCTTTAAATTTAAATAATTATAGTATTTTTTGGGATCCACATGATTTATAAAAATGAATAATCCTTTCAACTAAAATAATTGGCCAATTTGGTCCCTTTCTTAAGCTTGTAATGTATTATGTAGTCATAATTATTAATAATCTCTAACCATATTCGGTATCACTTATTATACTATTTCTGTGAAAATAGAAACATTAATATTTTTTATTGGAATATATATCACAATATTCTCAATTAATATAATGCCTTTATATTAATAATGAAAAAATTGTTTTAGGTAACCCCAAATAATGAGATGACTAACATTTCTCTTGAAGCATCAATTTTCATGACTCATAAGAGAAACCATATCATTAAATAAAAGGGAACAACTAAATCCATTATTGTATGCATCACAATATATTATAAACCATTATCTAGTATAATATAATGTATTGGAATGTTTTCTAAATAACCGTCTCTTCAATTCTATGAAATCATCATCACAATAGTTTTTCCAGAGGAAAATGGCATCCTTATAAGTAAGTGTGGTGAGCGGATTTAATACAAACAAGAATTTAAAAAAAATTATACATAATATTATACTAAACAAAGAAATGTATAGATCATAGTCACCATGGTTGGTCTGGTTAAACATTCAATAGCCTCTATCTTTTATAGACTTATCAATATACATTCTTTTAAGATTATATGACACATAAATCCAAATTTTTTTCCCAAATTCAAATTTATTATATTTTTTAAATATTTACTATTTCTTATGGTCTTTATTAAAATTATCAAGATATATTCATGATCTGACTTTTTCTTTGAATTTATATGTGTATTATATATAACCGCTACTAGATACTGATCAAGGAAATCTCTAAAATTTAATTCATTAATTCCATGATCATATAAAGGGAGTTATTATGACTGATTTGAATCACTATATATAGTTAGTTTTCATAACCTATACATAAATAATTGTAAGATATATCCTCCTTCATGGTCCCCAATAGATGATATCATGAATGAATGACAGTAATTGAAAATTATTGATCTTTGTCAATGTGATCGAATAGAACATGAATTCGTGGTAGAAGATACTTGTTGATGATATTGATAGTTATATTCTTGTGATAATATATACATAGTCACATCAATCCATCCTTTTTGAATTGAAATTAAATGTTTAACTAATGGTGAAACATTTGTCTGAATGAATCCCTTTTCATGGTTACCATGGACATTATGCTATAAATCTAATAACTCATTGTGGCTAATTTTACAGGGAGTCTATGAAATATATTTTGAACTAGGTACAAATGGTATTAATAACTCAACATCTGTTTTTGGTTGAAACATAAGAATATATTGTTGAAAGATTCGTAAAAACCCATAAAATAAGAACATATTCTATAGAGTTACTTCTCTTTCATCCCTTCCATCCATAATCTTTAGATCAGACCTGACACACAAAACCCCATCATGACTGGGTGTGTGGGTTCCTTATAAGGGTTTGGGGTTGTTGTGATGGGATCAGGGGTAACACATTTTAATTCATTACACTGGTTCTCTTTTAGGATTTTTTTCAATCTTTTGGGGGTTACATTTTTTGGATTCAATATCTATTTCCATTCATCGATTCTGTTTAGTCTTTCTTTTAATTTTTCCTTTACATTTAGTTTCAGGTTTATTTATATGGATGGTTTTCTGTTTGTTTGTTAATCATATTCTCGAATAATGTTCTTTGTGGTTTACATTTTTCTATGGATTATTGATATACTAGAATTTTTCATGGTTCAAGGTTCATTCCCAAAGAATCAATGGTATTTTTAATAGTTCCCTATCCCATAGTCTCATTCATGCCCTCCATGTTGGTCGAGAAAGGTAGTTTGTTAGAGCTTTGGGAGGTGGTTTTCATGGAGTCATCGGTTCTCTTTAGAATGTTCCCCTAGCTCAGATATTCGGGGATGGTGATGTATGGACGGTGGAGTTTGACATGGATTTTTGGGGTCATATATTTTTTGTAATCAGCTAAATCAGTAGATTATAGCATGATGTTTCCTGATTAATGTATGGACGAGATGATTAAGACACTTTTGATGATGACGGTGGACACTGTTGGAGCTCTCCGGTGATCTGGTTTTGTGGAAAAAATTTTGACTGTCACATTAGGTACCTGACTCGAAGCAGGGTGTGTGAAATTAGTTGAGTGTGAATTATGATGACACATTTATCGAGATTGACGATTATGTATTTTATTTTGAATTTAGTGAATTCTTGAATGGATGTAGTGTCCACAAGGTTTGTTTAGAATGTTATTTGAAATTTTATATGCAATATGTTTATTGTCTAAAGGGGTATGTGTAGGTGATATGTGGAGGTTTATATTTGGTTTCATATTATAAAAAAGTGTTTTCTTAATAAGTAAGAAAAATGGATTGTGTAGGAGGAGGAAAATGAATCAAAACCTATACAATAGATTTGATTTCATCTAATGTTAATATTATTCCTCACACAAATAGAATATCATATGTTGGATTAGATCATCAAAAATGAAATCCCTTCTTCAAAACTTCATGTAGGATTTATGTAGAGAAATCCAATTCATTCATGTGATAACATAGAATTTAATGAGAGGAAGAAAAAAATACTAGTTTGAAGGGAAACCCCAAAATAAAAAATCAAAGGGACATCTTATAAATGATATGTGATCATCATACCAGTAGGGGTTTTCACTGTTATATCTATAGAAACTAGTTTTTGTGGAATATTTATTACCTTTTCAAATTCAAAAGATACTACTGAGGGATACATTTGGAATCAAATAATACATTAGAAGTTCTACATCTGATGGAAATTTTAAATTTCACTATGTCTTTATCACACCATTGATTAGAAATATTAAACAATTGAGATTTCACACTGTATCTTCGTTTAAGTGTTTGATGTAATTGATTACCATCAATAAAATTTGGATTCAATTACTAGATTGAAAAATTTCCATACTCGTTGCATTTGAAACACTGATGTATGGGTGGTGCATTTTGTTGAGCTCTATATCCATTCAGTTCATTAGCCAGATTCATCCCAATACATCTACATTTATTTCCTCAATGACAAGAATTCAATGACATGAAACACTATTATTTATCATTCATGAACTAACCTATGTGTTTCTTCTAGTTTCTCTGAAGGTATGAGTATGAAACATTTTCTTCATTCCATGAGAACTATCATTTGGAAGTCCCATGTAACCCCATATTAATTTTCTTATCACAAAAAAATGTGGGTTTCCACATACAATTTTAATTATTAGTTCTCATCGAATGATTTAATTAAAAATATAATGTCACTTTTGGAAAATTAATTTTAGATATTTGGTTTTAAGCCACTGAAAGATCATTTAAAATTACTTTTAAGATAAATAATAATTCTACTAGTGTAATTCACACATCTTTTAGAATTTTCTTCAATTTTTCTGACATATTAACAATCCTTCCTGTAAATATGGATGAATTCATTCTATATTTATATATTATGAATATGAGGAATGTACTTATTAAAAAATTAGTTCTTATACTTATACCACTGTATGGATTCATTTTCCTCTTATTGAATCATATTATTAATAATATTCCGCTATTAATTTGGCTCATGTTCCAAATGGCAGAAATCCACATGGAATTTTTCATGCATCAAGAAATGAAAAATATAAAATATCATTTTTGTGGTACTGATCCGTTGTTCAAAAATTAATAGATTAGAAAATGACTAAAATAATAGGGTCATTTTCTCTTGAAGGAAGAAACAAAACATTTTCTATCCTTTGATCGTTTAGAAGTTTATCATGGTTCATATCATGAGAAATCTATGCTACCATGGAAATGAAATTTTTCATTCATTATCATAAAAAAGATTAGGGTTTTAAGGAGAAAAGTAATTTCATTATCCATTACACTAATTATTAATATAGTACCGTCAGTATCAATTCATTTACCGAAACAAAAAATTATAGTTCAGGAAGCAATGATCATAGTGCGTAATAACATAATGTTTAAAATAATCACGTATTGGATGTAAAAACAAGGAAACAATTTTTTAATAATCTATGCCCCCTGAGTTTTGTCAATGGGAATTCACAGAAATCATCAAATTAAATCATTTAAGATTGTTCATAAAGAGTTTATGAATTTCCAAAAATATTCCCATAATGTGTCAATCTAGGTGTGAGGATATACCCACATTTGTGATATAGGTGAGGATTGATTCTATATTAATACACCATTTCAGAGTTATTACCCCAATATGACTCTATGAAAGAATCATATCTAATTTTGTATCCAAACAAAGATTTAAATTCATGGAAACCACTCATTTTATAAATTACAATTATTGTATGACATTTTTTATTCTAGGAATAATCAATAGACATATCCTTAGTGATCTTAAAAAAGTTATATCATATATATTTCCCATGGTTGACTATAAATTATTTTTGATACCTAATGTAGGGACCAGAACTTCTAATACATTGATATCAAATATTAATAGATAAAAATTAATTAAATATAACATATACATGCTTAATGTCTGTAATGGTTTAATGATTCTTATTACTATGTACATAATCTCAATATTTATTGATCGATTTTCAATGTCCTCCATAATGATCACGACACGTAGTTCTTATCTTAGTCATACCATAAAAAAATATTATAACCATGGGATGGAAACAAAGGATTGGGTGACCTAATAAGCTCAGTAGTGGTAAATAAAAGTGATATCAACATAACATGATCATAATAGTTTGAGAATATAAGATTATCATTTTAATATAAATATCCTTTAAATTACAGATCATAAAATTGGGTCATTTAATAAATCCTGGTATTTCTTTAACCATAAAATATAATAGAATAAATGATCATGTTATATAATAATATAAAATTTTAAAAAGGAATATATTTTTGGAATAAAAAACATCGTATAACATTGTGAAAATATAAAAATAGGAAAAACATCACTCATTATGTTAAGGAAATGATAGTAGTCCCTTGCATAAACATGTAGACATGAAATCAGGCCCATGAATAACCTTAGGGATATGAAAGCTTCTTCCATGCATAACATTGTAGAAATGTAATTAGGATCATGCATAACATATTGAACATGTCATTGGGTTCATGCATAACATTATCAACATATTATTTGTTTAACGTATAAAATTTAAAACATGTTATTTAGCTCACATATATCATATTTACTAACTAGTAATTAATATTTACCCAATTAATTAAAGGTTGATATAGGCCTCACTCCAAAATTACAAAAATTATACATATTTTTTCCATGTTATTAAAAAGAATCATCATATCATAACCCCAAAAAATGGTTTTCCTAAAAAATTCATCATAACATAACCTATGGAAAAAAAATTTAACTATTCCATAACATTATCAAATAAAAATAAATTACAAATAATAAGGTTTAATAAAATTTATATCATGGGATGAACAATATAAGAGGGGCGAGTTTTAGATAAATCATTTCATCATAAACATAAACCGTTGTTCGAATGAATAACAATTTTATCCTTAGATTATATCCAAAGTTAAGAATACGTAAAATAAAAAGATTTTAGTTTATAAGGAAAATTATTTTGAAAGGTCATATGGAACATTTTAGAGAGAAAATAAAATTTCGACACTGAAAAAATAGTTTTTATAACATATATCATGTTCAAAATCCAATTTTTTAAAATAAAAATTTAGAATTTATAAAGTAATACATATTGATAATTTAATATATATCATGAGAGAAATATCCATTCCATATTGTAAACTGTTTTCATGAATGATAAATTTTAAAAAATCATTCACATTGAATATAACATTTGAATCATATAAGGGATACATTAAAAAAATAATGTATATGATAATATAAATACCATTAATTTTATACAACTAAAAAACATTCTCTCACAATTTGGATAAAATAAAAACATTCCTTTTTTGGAAGGATACATCAAGATTTTGTTTAAATCTATTATTTAAATATAAAAAGATGTAAAAATGAATTTAAAAAATCAATTGGATTGTTATAAATAAATTGAATAATTATTGTTGTATATATATGTGTAATAATTATTTATTTCTATTGATGATTTAAATAAATTTCTATTTCTGAACAATTATTATTTTGGAATCATATGTACATAAAGATAGGAAAATGAAGGGGAAATATTTATTTTCATGACATCATAAGATATTAAAAATTCATGAGTTTCATGAGGTATTGATCGTAATAATTCATCATTTTAAGAATAAACAACAACAGTCCCGATAAATGATGAATTTTTTTCCATAAATACATTTTTAATTGGGTAATATTGAATCATAATCACGATAATAATGAGGTCCTCATTTATAAATGTAAAGCCCCATAATTATTAAGAATATAATAATTAAAGAAACATATGTAAATTATATACAAATAAAATTTGACATATGTGGATAATATTTAATGGATTTTATTGATGTAAAAAATTGATATTTAAATCCCTTTACATGAGTTCCTCAAACCTTCAATGTTCTATTTCCACCTCTATATAAGAAAAATTCTTTTTTTTCCACAAAAATGAATCATTGCATTGATTTATGGCGAAACAAACGTTTCTAGGATTATGATCTTGAAATAAATATTTTATGTGGGACAATATTAGATCCTCTTAATGGTTTTGAATTTGGAATTCGGATATGAGAGAAGATTTCCTTTAATTAGTGAGGTGAGTGAAATACATCTATTTTTTGAAAATAAAAGTGTGTATCACAATTTTCCAATATCGTCAAGGCCCCAAAATGGAACATTCTCAAAAATAATACATGAAAATGATTAAATATGATCATCCAATAAATTTACGAAAGGTTTTTGGTTATTTTAATCCATTTCATTTAAATTTTACCCATAGAAAACTCAATTTTCACTTTAACCATTGTAAATAATTTTTTCTTCATTCATTATTCAATACGGTCAAATTTTTTTTTAACAAATTATATAATATAATTTATTCTAATTGTAATTATGGAATCAATTTTTTTCAAATTTTATTCATGTAATTAGAATAATATTTTAAAAAATTAAACCCTTAGAGGATATGAAAATATGGTTTTTCAAAGAGAATATGTTCTAATGATTGAAATGTTTTTATATTTGAACTCAATAAAGAAATGATTATAATGTACAAAATTGTATATAATTATATATAATTGATGTAATTTTATTTTTAAAACCCATTAAAGTAAAATAAATAATAAAAAAGTCATTAAATAAAATCATAATTTTCAATAAAATAGAGTAATTTTCATAATTCATGAGAAAAATAATATTTTTTTACACATCAAAAAAAGTATATCAATTATAAATATGAAATGAAGTTTTAAAAAACATATTTTTTTCAAAATTATATTTTCAAATGATTCCAAATTTAATTATTTTTTATTGAAAATACACAAAAACACATTTTTGAATATTGTATTTTCGAAACATATAGAGTCTTTACCTAAAATTATAAAGAATAATTTTAATTTTTATAAAACATTATAGATAATATTTAAAAATAATTTAATATTATTCATGATTCTAATATAATTTAGTAGGGTATAATGGTAATGTTTTAATAATAATAGTAATATTATCATAATTTTTTTAATACTCGATGTAACTTGTAACACATGATAATTACATTGTTAGATGTAGAACTAGTTCCAGATGAAAATAAATTTATTTAATAAAATTATAAACAATCATGGTGTCGAAAATGTGGAAACAATTATCATTTACTATTGTTATGGTATGTCATCCATCGTAAAGTTAACATTCAAACTCTGTGTTGTAAACTCATCATTTGTCCACCCCTATTTATATTTAAAATATTAATCATTTTTTAATTTGAAATTTCGTTTTTTTAAATAATTTTATTTTTTAATTATAATAATATATTTCGATTAATGGGTTATTTTAATTACATGAATGTGAATAATATTTGATGTGTGTCACTAAAAATATATGTCTGGGAAAAAATTTTGTGATAGTTGTAATTTTGGTATGTCTATGATAAATTATGAGGTTGTGGATTGTTATTTAGTAGATTAAAATGAGGATGTATTGGGAATGAAGATATTTTTTTATGGTTGACACATGGTGTGTTTTGGCAATAAGTTGGGTATTATTTTTTGGGGCAGTGAAATGGATGATTATGGTAAATGATGTGAAACTTATTTTATAGTGATAAATGGTTAATTATGTAATTCTTAGTAATAGGTGATGTCTTGGGATGAGAGATAATTTATAAAAATTAAAACTACAATTTGGATAGAATAATATAATAATGAGATGTTAATTTAAAAATTAAATAATTTAATAGGGAAACTTTTATTATAATTTAGTGAAATTAATATTTCTAAAGGTGCTAAAACTGAATAAATGTTTTCTATAATAGAAATTTAAATTCTGTAAATTAATGGATAATGTATTGGATGAAATATGAGTTATAGACAAGAGTGTTTTGAAATTAAATATTCAGTATATTTGGATAAATGAACCAAAAATTTATTGATTAAAAATATAAAATTTTAGTACTAAATGATTGAATTTGGAACTATGGTTTGTTTCTAGTGTTGATTGGGGGGTCTTAACATCCATATTTTTGGCCTAGAGGTGTACAAGAATATTTTGGGGTTGGGGTAATGTTACACTTTAGTATATCATATTATATTTAAATGTTAATATGGACCTATATGGTATCATTCGGAGGGATTCCGAGTGCGTTTTTATTTAGTGTAGGTCCCACATGGTTGATAGAGGCATCATGGTTTATGTTCTTCAAATAAATAATAACATACTACTATATCAATACTGGGATGTTATTATGTTTTGATGCATTATGTTTATTTAGTTAATAATTTTTCTAAAAAATTAGATGATGATGATCTGGATGTGTTGTAAGCAGAAGTTGTTTGATGTTGTGGTGCAAGGTTGTAACACCAAAGTGGGAATGTTTAGATAAGACCTATGATTATATTAATGAAATACTTATATTGTGTGAGATACATTGTGATAAATCCTTAGTGATTTAAAGAATGGGTATTTGATGTTGTATTTTTATTTTTGATATATTATTTATTCAAGGGAAAACTAGTATTATTTTATCACACATCGAAAATTTGGATTCATGATGGTCCAACTAAAAAAATGTTTCACAATCATTCTAATAAAAATATATATTTATATATATTATCTGAATAAGGAGTCATTGATAATAGTTTGGGGATATAACATTATGAATGTGGATTTTCTAATGGAACTATTTCTTTTGAGTTGTTAGAGTGTCTTATTTTGGATATGACTTTTATTTCATACCATTATTGGTGGAATATTATTGAATGATATATCGATAATTTTATATGATGTGGTTTTTTATCTGATAACTTTTTTTATAATTATATTAGGATGTTAATTAACCCCCATATATATTGTTTTTATCCCAAGTGGTAGTATCTTAATTCTAGCCTATTGATGATGGACTTCAATGATCACTCCCTTTCATCATTAACAACACAATATAGGTTGTAGTAGGGTAGGTTTTGTCGATAAACATTAATTTTATTATATAAGGTTTTTTACATTACATATTATAAAAAACATATTTTTTTCATAATAACCCATGACTATTATCTGACACCATATTTAATATATTTTAAAAAACATATCTTAAACATATTAATTTAATCATGAAACATACATAATCAATTTCCATCATCAGATAATGGTTCGTTGGTTCCTTCAATTAGTAATAATACAATATTTGAGGTGTGAAATATAATAAAATTCAATTATTTTTATAATTTATATCATTCCTATAATTCATGATACTTTTATATTTATGGTTCATGTAATCTCATTGAAAAGACACTGTACATTTGATCAATGGAATTGAAATTTTCATCAGATATAGTAACTTTTATATTTTCCAACATGTCATCTTTCTGATCATATGTCATTTGATATTTTTAAAACATTTCTTCTGATTGTAAAAATCATCATTTCCCATAATAAAATCTTTTTCAATATTGGGATTGATTTATAAGAGGATAAAAGAGGTTCGATAATAGTTTGGATCCCAAATTCTATTATAGAAGATGGTTCATGAGAGGAAATGGACTTCACAATGTCAGAGTGATCTCACCTCATTGAAGATAGTGATTACTATGAAATCCCATATCATTAATAAACATTATTCATTACATATTACATAAAAATATACTTTTTACAATACAAAAGGTCATGAGTATTAGTTAAAATTTAATTTAGGTACATTTCACCGATACATGACATAAAGTTACAATAACATTATTGAAAACTTATATAACATGATTTTAATCATACAAAGATTTTAAAATTGAATGTGATGTCTTAGGGAAATACATAATAAATCATTGATCTATAAACACGATTTTATAAATAAAAATAAAATAATTTTACATAAGTACTATATTTTAGCCAATAGGAATTCGAATTAATCATGAAATTATATTCGGTGATAACATAAAAAAACCATGGTAATATAGGATTATCATTAAACAAGACATCATAATCAAAGGTCAATGATTACCAATGAGACATTCCAACAATGTGGAAAATGTAACATAATGTATTATTCATACACCCAAATTCCAAAAAAGATTTCTTAGGAGAAGAAAACATCACCCAATTCATTGGAGCTTAATATAATTCTCTAATCCACTGGTCCCTTTTATGTCAATTATATGAATTAGTGTGCCATATAGTTAATTTAATATTGTGTCATATTTCATCTCATTTAATATCATTATTTTGGAATATTTAATTCTTACATTTAATTACCAAATTATATATTTATATATACTTCTATATGGATACCCTTGAGTGATAACATATATTGTATTCATAGTACAGTTGTTTCGTATTGGAAAACTGCAAGATAATATGTACAACAAAATAGGGGTATAAAATGAATCCTTGGATGGATTAATGATAATGAAGGGTATATGTAATTTACTATACATAATAAGGATAATGGGATATATATTATTTAAAATAACCCCACATGAATAATTGGGAAGAAAGAGGAATAATAAAAACAATGATAATAAATAATTGATTTCCATTGAAAATTGTAGGATAATTTCATCCAAAAATAGTGGTAGATGTTGATTCATTAGAAGTATTAATGGGTTTTTAAGTGGACTATCATCACACGGGATTTGAAAATTAATTAATAAGTATTTTTTAAAACCATATATAATATACATGAATTGATAGACAAAAGGAATTACATTAATAATGAGCTTAAATAGAGACAATAAGGAGAAGATCCATTACATTTGATATGGTAACAACTAAGATAATGGTAATAAAATTATGGGATAAAATATTGATCATTATAATAACATAAATACAAAATTAATGGAATCATAACATATAAAATTGAGATTCTAGAGTCTAATGACAAAGAAGGATCTTGAATGGAATAGAATTGATAAATACTATTTACAACAAGATAGTGTCTTCAAAACCATGGTAGGGTAATATTAATGGCACGAGGGATCCTTGGGAAGACTCTAGAGAGTAATTATATAAGTATAATAATGATACACTTTTCTTATGAATAGTATTGTTATATAATAAGTAATAGGGGAGTTCTTTTTTATTTTCCAAATATAGGTTTTGAACATTGTACAATTAGGTAATAAAAATGTAAAACAAACCAATGATTTTTCAAATGTTTTTATCTATATATGAGTGGTAAAAATAATTTTATCTGTACATTAACTAACCAAATTAAAATAATACCAATGGAGAAGAGGAAGTGATAGATTCATACAATTATTTCATTTTAGAACCATTAAATATAACATTTGTTTTAGAAGTATGGTAAAGTGTTTATAAAATTAGTGAAATAGACCTAGAAAACGTCATTTTAAATTTTAAATATATATATTTGGATGTTGAATAATTTTAGGGAACATAATACGTCACTTTTTGGTCATTCTTATTTCATAATACAAATAGTGTATTTATACGGTATTTATTTATTTACATTAAAACTCGAAAGTCTTATAAAATTATGAAAGAATATTTTTTTGATAATTTTAACATTTTAATCCAAAAAAAACCAATATTTTCCTATAGAAATTCTATAATTATTATAAAAAACCTTTTAAATTAAAATCTACTATATTTTGTTAATAATAGTTATCTAACAGTTATATAAATTATATTTATATATAATATCATTATATAATCAATCTTTGTAAATATATAAAATTAAAAAAATATATTTATTTAAACATAATAGTTCTTAATAAATTCCTAAAAAATCAGAATAGTATTTTGGATGAATGAATATCGTAACTAAATTAATTTCTCTTATCGTATCTAAATAAATAAAATTGGAATAAATTAATTTGTTATTTATAATATAAAAAAATCATAAAAAATATATTCAATATTTTTTTGAAAATAAAATATAAATATTCAAAATTTTATGTTTGAGATACTTATGCCATTGTTACACCATGAAATGCTCTATGGGTAAGGAGTGCAATATTGAGATTTTATTACAACAGTTCAACAATCATGGGTTCAGTTCTGATCTTGATTATCTTGAACCTCTCCCATAAATAGTTTCACTCAAGCTTTATCTTTTTAATATTTTCTTGATATTGGTCAAGGGAATGTACTAAATCTACCATATTACTAAGAAGATATGATAAATTGGTGTCATATGGTATAATCCTTCTCGTTTTTTCCCATCACTTATTCTATTAGTGTCAATAAGACATTATCAATTCTGTTTATATATACCAATCCTATGATCACTATTAAATGGTTATATTATCAAATGTTATTATAATTTACAGTCTTTTGAATCTAATAGGAACAAACTTATAACAAAAAAAATAATTCTTTTCTATAATATATTTATATTAAATAACTATGTCATATATTCATTTAAAAATGTATTATAATTTATAAAAGTTAGGGTAGTTAAATTATTTCCCCAACATATTTTTCACCCATAGAATTTTTATTTAATAAACTAAAACAGATTGGGGTACTTCAATTTCATCACCACTACTAGTTCATATGTCACTTCCTCAGACATTTAGCTCCACCAAAACACATTCACGAGGTGATTTGTCTTGTTTCATATAATTTTCCCTCTAAAATGTAGGATCATCATCGTCCACTCCCCATATGGAAGATCATTCACCAAATTAACTAGATCATGATTCAGTACATATAAGGGGGTTGTTATGTACATGATTTAAAAGGACACATGGAACACATTATGTACTTGAGATATGTAATGTTAGAGTTCAAGTCAATTGAGCACCACTAATATGTGAAATTGGATCTCAATGGGGAATATATATCTAGAAGAAATATTTATATTATTTCTAAAGCTCATTAAATTCTTCCATAAATATATATGACGGAACACTTTATCACAGACCAAAACAATTAGGTCTATTTGATTATTTTACTCACATATTTTGTTTCAAATTTTTTATTTCATATGTAACGTAATTGATTGACCAATTTATATAATTTATTATAAAAAATAAGGTTTCAAATCATTATAATCTTCAACATCATACCAACAAGTTGGATTTTAACACCTGTTCCCATATAGAGCCTCATTATGGTCAAATTGAAAACATGAATGGAAAATATAGTTTTATGGGACTTCATCAGGGGAAGGTTTTGGTCTCAATATCCTTGTAAATTCATGGAACTTTATTAAAACATATCTTACAGTGTTTTATGGTTCCATCTAGAATAACCATCCATCTATTTTTGATAACTAGACCGAAATCTAAATTCAATATTCAATGCGGGATAAAGAATTCTAGAAATTATTGAGATAATTCACAGATCTCAAAAAGATACAATTGTTATTCAAACCACATATAGTCTTACCAAATTCCTTATATATATCATGGAGAGTTATATATGAGAGAAATATTCAATGATAAAAACAATAATAATTGACTATGTATATTTATGGAGTATCACCCAGATGAAATTGTTGTTGTTAGACATCATGGAATTCCTATAATAAAATCCATGGTTTTGTTTTCCCATTTCTAGTCTAGTATATACAATGGTTGAAATCATATATTTTTTATTAATAATTAAATTTTCGACTTACCAAGCATTGAGATTTGAATTCACCAATCTATCTCTCTTCAAGTTATCCTATAATAATGTTTTATTCAAATGTTTGTTCATACTAGTTATTTCTAGATTAAAAGGGATTGAATAGCTAAAAACATCATCTTGATGTTCTCTATCCATTTTTAGTTTTCATGGGAAACCTATCCATCTTCAAATCATTATAACTAAAAGTTCATAAATGTTGAACTCTTGAATAATAACCACATTATTATGTAGACAACTCATATTTAGAAGAGTATATGATCATCTAAAGAGTATATGGATTAGAACTTATTTTATCATAGTTGGATGAAAATACATTCATTATTACAAGATATAGCCATTTCATGTCTATAATTATTAGATCCTCTAGAAACCACCTCTTTGTGACACCCCAGGCTTCCACGGTACGATTATTTTTTAATAATAAAGTAGCGTGTGTTGTACCCAACTTCAAGATTCTAACACACCGCGACCAATCAATGTAGCTGTTATGAATAGTAATACCCACTTTTTGAAATTTTATAAATTTTATCTCTCAAAATGGACTTCATTTTTTGGATTCAGAATATCAAAATTATCCTAGGGTGAAATTTTGTTACTTTTCGGATAACTTTTATATTTTGATGAATAATGAAAATTACTAAATTTTAATTAAAAACAACTTTTTTAATCGAAATAATTAACATTGATAAATTATGAATTTGAGTGGTTATTTTGTATATTTAGAATATAGTTTTACCATTTAATACGATGTTGGTATTTGGACAAAATTTCACAATTAAACCGGACATAAACAAGTGACAATCTTTTGATAGTTATTCTCTCTTAAAAACACGCTTTTTTTTAACGAAGAGAATTAAATATTTAATAAACATCTGCCACTTTTGTGTTTTGAATTTGGAAAAATGGATTCCATATTTAGAATCAGGATTTCCGAATTGTGTAAAATAGGTAACTTTTATTTTTATACATTTTTAATAATTATTTCGGTATATATTTTATTTACCATGGTTAAAGTGTAAATCCCGTAGATAAGGGTAAGAAAAATAATATTATATTAATAATAAATTACCCTAAATCGTATGTTAACCTTATTGGTTGATACATGTCCGACCATGGGAATCCTTGGGTCAATTTTGGGACCCCATGGAGCCACTTGTAGGTGATAAGGACACTTTATATAAATTAAGTTTAAATAAATACAAAAATTACATAAGCATATATCCTTTAGAAAAACAATTTGTAAATTTGGTTATATATGTTAGATTTTTGACTATGAATAATAATTATAAAAATAAAAATATTTCCTACATAATGGTATTTTATTTATAATTTTTAGAAATTTAATAATTAAATTTATTTATGACATAATAATGATGCAGTATTTTCCATGTTAATGAAAGAATCAATTAATTGGTATTATAAATGTTAGAATAAATATAATTTGAATGTTTTTATGACATCCACGAATTTTATTAGTTAATATGACATGTTATTATGGCTTAAATGAATTTTTTTTGAATTAATAATGTTTTTAAGACTTTAACCAAAAAAATTATTGAATAGTGTTAAAGTTGACATGAAAGAGTTTTTAAAACAAATATTATATTATTAATTGATATTCAATTCCTAAAAATCTATGGTTCTGAAAAGAGACTTATATCATGATATTTTTATCATTAATGGACCATTTGGGGGTCGTTTGGATGTATATGGTATGTTTATTAACTGTATAATATAAAAATACAAATTGACATGGTGAATGTCAATTTAATAAACTATGAGTTTAAAATAAAATATACGGTTAATATAATTTCCAAAACAAGTATAAAATCTATTGTTTGAGTTTTTTTCGACCTATCCCTGTATTAATCTTTAAATAATCAACTTTGGAGCCATTATAAACCAAATATGAATTTATTATAAAATAATATTTCTAGCTTTTCCAAAGGTGCCCCTGACCCCTCTTATAAAAGGGAACTCCCCCTTCTCACTAATTCACACATTCAAAGCCTTCTGGATCAGCCAACCCCTACCCAAATAATCTCTCAAAATCCCTCACTTCAACATAGATGACTTAGTTTTATCATAAATCTATCCAAATCAGCCCTTTTGATCCAATCAAATTGAAGAACCCGAAGAAAAGGAAATGTTTTCGCCACCTTTTTCAAGAACATGTCTTCTTCAACATATTCTTTCTTTGTTATTACCATTCTAAAATAATAACTCCAGTATATTATATATGAAGAGACTTTATTATAAATATGGTACAACCATATAATGTATTCTATCCATCATTTTAATGACTTGTCATCATATGTGCGTACATATGGCCTATCGTCTCCACGTCATGGTGTAATTGTTATTCAAAACATAATTATTTGGATGTGTATAATAATGATGTGAAATTCATGTAAATAATAAATATAAAATGATAATGATTCTGTATATATGATATAACATCAAATTATATATTATTTTAATATCAAAAAAATGATATTTTCACTCGTGCGTACGTACGGACTACCGTTTCCACGAACGTGATGAGATTAATTCCCCATCGTATCCATTCAAGACTAATTCTAATTTGATTATTAAAATTAATGTTTAAAAAATTTATATCATTCTGGATATGAATAAGACACAACCTATCCATAACAAACATGACTCATGTAACAAAACATATAAAATAAAACGAGTCAGTTAACACCCAAAACGACAATAATACTAAAATATTATTAACCAAGCATTATTAAAAGATCATATATGATATAATAATTATGTATATGGTACGTGTATAAATTAATAACAATTTTTTAACTATTATAAATTAGTTTAACAAACCATCTACTAAGTAAAAGTACAAGGTAATGGTTTATTTCACAATCTCTTCATTATCTGAGGTTGTTTATACGTAATTATCTACTGGGACCTCTTTATCATCCACATCCATGATTCTAAAAACTGCATTTCAAATAATTCTTAATATTTTAAAAAATATGGGTTAAATTAATTTATACCCTTGTTTGAATTTTATAAGATGTTTATAAAGGAATCTTTCCGTCATTTTCCAAACAAGGTCCTTTTTAAACTTTTCGAAAAAATTAAGGTAAGAATGTCTATTTTTAACTTATACGGATGGTGCAACTATTTTCTACTATTATAAACTTTTAGAAGAATCCCTTACAATATTATAAGAAAATTTTCAAATTAAATGGTTTACTTTATATTTATGTGACCCTAAAAAGATTTCAAAATAGAAAGAGATATTTCTTTAAAAAGAGTTTTGATTTCATCTATGTCAACATCCTTTAATGGATTTTAAGTTTATTTGGAGTTGATTTATTATGATACAAAACATCCATATTTTATTGAAGGTTTTGTGATATATTTGACTGTGTATGTGATATTTTTATACCATTCATAATTTATGGTTAAATTATTGAATTTCGTATTCTAGTTTGAATACAAATGTTTATGATAGGTTTAAACCTTTTCATATGAGGAATGTATTGGACTTAGAAAGTGACAGGTTGAGCCTGCTATAGCTCCTCGATGCATCGGTATGTCTCATTAGACAACTAGACGTGGAATTGGCCGAGGCCCTTTCCCAATTTGATTTATGGTTTTGGCCGAGGCCTTAATCATTTTTACACGTCTTGGTTGAGGCCTTGACAAAATGTTTCAGAATGTCCAGCATTATACATTCCCTCATTATGGAAATAATATTGGTGGTTCATGTGGTTATTCGACTACTAGAATACCCATGATTACGTTTTATTATGGAATTATTTACTCATCTCATAATATTTCAATAATTGTATTCATGTTTATTATTGGTAATGGAATGTGGTTTTAATTATTTACCATGCTTAATATTTATGTCATTTTCCACTGTATTACTTACCCTTACTGAGCATTTGATCTCACCCCTTTCAATGTTTTTTTAAGGATATGAAGAAGTTAGTTATGAGTGACCTGCAGGCATAATGTTGGAGGCTTGGATGTTACTAATGAAATATATTTGTGTTGTATTTCTCTTAAAGATGTAAAGTTGAACATATGTGTGAATCCTGTTTCCAATAATACTAAACTGATCGGTTATTCGAGACATGATTTCCAAGTGATCATTCCAATGTTATGTAATAAAGCATCGACTCTGGGTAACTAGGGTCGGGCGTTATAGTTGGTATCAGAGGAAGTTTAGTACAAACATTGGAAGCTAGATTTAGATAAACTCTAATTAGAGCACATACCCTAAGATAGACTTTCAGGATTAGTATAGAAGAACATCCTATAATTTTGGTGTTATAGAGATTTTGTTAGTTTTCCAAGTAATACATCCCTGTCTGGATACGAGCAGGTAGAGGCGGCTCTGGCATAGATGTACCTAGGGGTAAAACCCGAAAACACTGCTTTGGGATAGACTCGAACAGGAACGGGTGCATGACAAAGGGCCTTGATGCACTCTTGGTTACGAAACTCCCAGGGGATATGCTTAGGATTATTATCATTTTCTTTATAAACAATTTGGAAGGGTTATGAGTATATACTTCCTCAAAGAATTTTTTTTATGATTATGGATTATATCCATAAACTGTTGAATTTATGTTATGTTTTTTAGAAGTTTGGATTTAAATATTTCGATTCAAAAAGTAATCTAGTTTACGCCATTGTAAAGAAATGGAGCCTAGTGGAAGAAATGGAAACTGTATCAATGCACACACTCCATGTAGGGATTTCCCACCTGCTCAAGATAATTATAGTTGAGATGGGGATGCAAGCTGGTGCTGATCAGATAATCACCATACTAAGACAACACATTCATGTTATGAATAATAATCTTACCCATATGGATCACCCAGATCTACATCATGGAGGATCAATGTTAGATCACATCATGAGGAAACAACCACCGACATTCAATGGGAGTACAAATCCAAAAGTGGCTGAGCAATGGATAAACTCTTTAGTGAAAATATTCCATGCTTTGGGGAGTAGCGAAAGGGAAAAAGTTGTCATGACAGTTTACCGCCTCACTGGAGATGCTGACCAATGGTGGTCCTTGCTTCAAAATACAAAATAAGATAATGAAGTATCAACTATGAAATAGTGGGAATTGAATGACATCTTCTTAGAAAAATACTTTCCTCATGACCATCGAGCTGATATGGAAAGGTTGTTTCTGAGTCTGATGAAAAAGGTGGATGAAAATGTCATGAAGTATGAGGCTATCTTTACAAGGTTAGCGAGGTATGTTGTAGATTATATATGTAACCAATGAAGTAATATTGATCGTTTCTTTGATTGGTTAAAACCATTTCTCTATCGAGCATTAATATCACAATCCTTCTCATCATACGAAAATATTGTCTCATGTGCAATCAAGACATAAAAGGAATTCTATAAGTCTTATGACTTTAAATCAAAGCAAGAGAAGAAGAGATCTGCTGAATACTTTCGGAAAGGAAATAAGGAACCAGGGAAGAACGGAAGAACTGAATTTCCACCCTGTGACAATTTCAGATGGAAGCACCCTGGTGCCGGTCTAAAAGGAAAAGGAGTGTGCTACAAATGTGGACAGAAGGGCCATCAATCTGGTGATTATAAAGGAAATAAAGACTCTACTGATGCTCAATGCTATAATTTTAGGGATATGGGACATTATTACAATGAATTCCATAATAGTTAAGGAAACATACCTCAGAATAGGACAAGGGATCAAGGACATGATTATGTAATCACTACTGCTAAGGTTGAAGCCCTGAAAGAGGTGGTGGCAGGTAATTTAATGGTTTCCTCAAGTTTAGAAAATGAATTATTAGAATCTGGATAATCTCATTGTTTCATATCATCCCAGTTTTCTAAGAAGATTAGATATTTTAAATTTGATTTAACAATTGAGTTGACAGTTAAAACTCTTATGGGAAGTATCATTGCATCAATGTTTTGTGAATCAGTCACCATTAAATCACATAAATGTTCTTTATCTGCTGATCTCATCGTCATACCTATGATTGAATTTAATATAATCCTCGATATAGATTGGCTTTCGGACCATGATGCAAATATTTATTGTAAGAAGAAGCAGGTTACGATTCTTGATGATGATGGTAAGGAACACCTTATCATTAGATCAGAATTGTCACCACCTAATTCTTATCTAGATCCACCCTAGTAGCTCAACTAAATTAAATGATCAGGGAGGAATAGAATGAAATAAATATGGGTGAGTAATGGAATGTTCAAATAGAGGATGTACCTATTGTGAAATAATATGTAGATGTGTTTTCGGATGATTTACCTAGACATCCTCTAGAACGAGAAGTTGAGTTTTCCATTGATTTAATTCCTGGATCAGGACCTATATCGAAGACCCCTTATAGAATGTCCATTGTGGAATTAGTTGAACTAGAGAAACAAATAGAGGAATTGAGTAATAAGGGATTCATGCTCTATATTGTTTCTCCATGAGGAGCCCCTGTTCTTTTTGATAAAAAGAATGATGGATCCATGAGGTTATGTATCGACTATAGGGAGATCAATGCTATAAGAATAAAGAACAATTATCTCCTACCTCGCATTGATGATTTATTTTACCAACTGCATGGAGATCAATACTTTTCAGATATTTACCTATGATATGGATACCATCATTTGTGTATGAAGAAGGAAGCCATTCCGAAGACAACATTTCAAAAAAGGTACATGCATTATGAGTTTTCAGTAATTCCATTTGGGCTGACTAATGCACCATCTATTTTAATGGATCTAATGAATAGATTTTTCAAGGAATATCTTGATGAATATTTAGTGGAATTTATTGATAATATCTTGGTATACTTCAAAAGCTAAAAATATCATGAAAATTACTTGTGCATTATATTGAAGACTTTGAGAACACATGAATTATATGGGATGTTTAACAAGAGTGACTTCTGGCTTCAAGAGATTTCTTTTCATGGCCATATTGTCTCTAAGGATGGAATCTATATTGATCCTTCTAGGAGAAGAGAATTCCAAGAATTGATAGCACCGATGAGTATAACTGAGGTACTCAGTTTTTTTGGTTTTGTAGGTTATTATTGATGTGTCGTCCGGAAGTTTTCCCGATTGGATAACCCATTAAAAAAGATCAGACATGAAGGGGTTAAATTAGTTTTGACAAAAGAGTGTGAATAATGTTTTGAAGAACTAAATAGAAGATTAGAAAATGCTCGTACACTGACTCTACCATTGGGGAATCATGGGTTCGTTATTTATAGTGAAGCATAGAAGAAAGGATTTGGTTGTGTCGTTATGTAGAATGATAGGCACATTGCCTATGCATCACTATAGTTGAAAATTCATGAGATAAACTATCCTACTCATGATCTTCAGTTATCTGTGGTAATAATTTCATTAAATATTTGGAGACACTATCTCTATGGTGAAAAAAATTAGATTTATACTGATCATAAGAGTTTAAAGTATATTTTCTCACCGAAATAACTCAACATGAGGCAAAGGATATGGCATGAACTACTCATGGATTATGATTTCACGATACAATACCATATGGGGAAGGTAAATAAGGTGGGAGATTCTTTGAGTAGAAAGGATCTTGGAGTTTGGAACAAGATGAGAGTAGAAAAGGATGTTATATACATGGATCTAGTAAAGATGGATATGGGAATCACCATGTAAGGTGAAACATCAATAATTTTTCAAATGGTTTCCAAACCATCTGTACTAGAATGGATAAAGAGTTCTAGACCGGTGATAAAGAGTTTTAAAAGAAGATTAAAGCTATGAATGATGAGAGATTGAATGACTTTGTGTATGAAGATGGAATTTTGAAGTTTGGGAAGAGACTTTGTGTTCCCAATATACCTGATCTAAAAAGGGAATTGTTAGATGATGCTCATAGTTCCAATTTCCTTATACACCCAGGGAGAACCAAAATGTATAGATATTTAAAGGAACATTTTTTGTGGGGCAAGATGAAGAGGGAGATTTCTGATTTTGTGTCAAGATGTATGAATTGTCAACAAGTGAAAGCTAGAAGGAAACTGCCTAGAGAAGTATTGCAACCACTTCCCATACCTGAGTGGAAATGGGATAATATCACGATGGAATTTTCCATGGGACTACCAAATACACCTAGAAAGAAATGATGCAATATGGGTCATTGTTGATCGTTTTACCAAGTCAGCACATTTTCTTTCTATAAGGGAGGATATACCACTTGAAAGTCTAGAGGGAATATATAGTAATGAAGTTGTGAGACTTCATGGAGTACCCCTATCTATTGTCTCAGATCTTGAGTCTCGTTTTACATCAAGATTCTGGAAAATTCCTCAGAAGGCATTTGATACTGAACATCGTTTGAGAACTGATTACCACCCTGAAACAGATGGACAATCAGAACGAACTATTCAAACCTTAGAAGACATGTTGAGAACATGCTCACTTCACTTTCTAGGTATTTGGGATCAATATTTACCTATGGTAGAATTTTCCTATAATAATATCTTCCATTCAATTTTTTGGATGGGACCATATAAAGCGTTATATGAAATGAGAAGTCACACACCAACCTGTTGGAATGACATTGGAGAAAGAATAATTGTAGGCCCAGAATTGGTGGAGGAAACAATGGAAAAGGTGCAGGTAATCCAAAACCACATCAAAGCATCTCAAAGTAGGTAGAAGAGCTATGCTGACAACCGAAGAGAGGATTAGGAATTTTAGGTGGGAGATAATGTTTTCATGAAGGTATCTCCATGGAATGGAGTTATAAATTTTGGAATGAAAGGTAAATTGAGTCCTAGGTACATCGGACCTTTCGAAATTATAGAATGAATTGGGGTTGTATCTTACCATTTGGCAATGACACAAAATCTCTCCAAAGTTCACGATGTGTTCCACGTATCACTATTGAGAAAATACATACCTGACCCAAAACATGTACTCAGTTATGAGGATTTAGAACTGGAACCCGTTATCTCTAATAGAGATGATCCCATCAGGATTCTTGTTACAAGAGAACAAGTTCTGAGAAGTCGGACGGCTGTTCTGGTAAATGTTCTATGGAGAAACCATAAGATTGAAGAGGCAACGTGGGAACCCGAGAATCTTATGATGAAGAACCACTCAAGTCTTTCCAGGTGGTAGTATTCTAGAAATTTCAAGGAAGAAATTATTTGAAGGAGGGTAGAATGTAACACCCCAATCATCCACGGTATGATACTCTTTGAATAATACAGTAGCGTGTGTTGTACCCAACATTGAGATTCTAACACACCGTGACCAATCAAAGTAGCCGTTATGAATAGTAATACCCATTTTTTTGAAATTTTATAAATTTTATCTCTAAAAATGGACTTCATTTTTGGATTCTTAATATCAAAATTAGTCTAGGGTGAAATTTTTGTACTTTTTGGATAGCTTTTATATTTTGATGAATAGTAAAAATTACTAAATTTTAATTAAAAACAACTTTTTTAATCAAAATAATTAACAGTGATAAATTATGAATTTGAGTGGTTTTAAAGTATATTTAGAATTAATTTCTACCATTTAATATGATGTTGGTAATTGTACATAATTTCACAATTAAACCGGACACAAACAAATGTCAATCTTTTCATAGTTATTATCTCTTAAAAACGCGCTTTTTGGTTTAACGACGAAAAATAATTTTAAAATAATTTCTTCAACTAATGTGCTTTGAATTTGGAAAAAAGGATTCCATATTTGGAATCATGATGCCGAAATTGTGTAAATAGTTAACTTTTATTTTTAGACATTTTGAATAATTACTTTGGAAAATATTTTATTTACCATGATTAATGGATAAATCTGGTAAATAAGGGTAAAAAAATAATATTATAATAATAATAAATTACCCTAAAATTTTTCCTAAACTTATTGGTTGATACATGTCTGACCATGTGCATATTTGGGACAATTTTGGGACCCCATGGAGCCACTTGTAGGTGATAAGGACAGTTTATATTAATTAAGTTAAAATAAATACAAAAATGACAAAAGCATATATCTTCTAGAAAACAAATTTTAAATAGGGTTATATACGTTGTATTTTCGACTATAAATATTAATTATAAAGATAAAAAGATTTAATATATAATGTTATTTTATTTATAATTTTTAGATATTTAATAATTAAATTTATTTACGACACAATAATGATGCAGTATTTTCATTATTAATGAAAGAATCAAATAATTGGTATTATAAATGTTACAATAAATATAATTGCAATGTTTTTATGATATCCACGAATTTTATTGGTCAATATGACATGTTATAATTGCTTAAATGATTTTTTTTCGAATTAATAAAATTTTATGACTTTAACAAAAATCATTTATTGAATAGTGTCACAATAGACATAAAAGTGTTTTTAAAACAAATATTATATTATTAATTGATATTTAATTCCTAAAAATCTTAAGTTCGGCCAAGAGACTTATATCATGATAGGTGTATCACTAATGGACCACTTGTAGGTCGCTTGGATGTATATGTTATGTTTATTAACTATATAATATAAAAATACAAAGTGACATGGTAAATGTCAATCTAATTAACTAAGAGTTTAATCTAAAAGATAAGGTTAATATAATAAATAAAACCTCTCTAAAAAATATTGGTTGAGTGTATATCGACCTATCCCCACTTTAACTTTTAAATAATCCACTTGGAGCCATTAGAATCCGAATATGAATTTATTATAAAATAATATTTCTAGCTTTTCCGAAGGTTCCCATCACCCATCTTTTAAAAGGGCACACCCCCTTCTCACTAATTCACACATTAAAAGCCTTTTGGTTCGGCCAAACCCTGCCCAAATACTCTCTCAACTTTCCTCAATTAAACCAAGAGGACTTAGATTTATCAAAAAGCTATCCTAAAGTGCCCTTTTGATCAAATAAAAAGAAGAACCCAAAGAAGAGGTAATGTTATCACCAACCTTTTTCAAGATCCTTTCTTCTTCAAATCCTTCATTCTTTGTTATTCCCATTATAAAATAATAACTCCAGTATCTAATATATATTGAGATTTTATTATAAATATGGTAAAACCATATTAATTATTCTATCCATCCTTTGAATGGCATGTCACCATTTGTGCGTACGTAAGGCTTACAGTCTGCACGTCGTGGTGTAATTGTAATTCAAAACATTACTATTGGGATGGGTATAATAATGATGTATAATTCATTTAAATAATAAATATAACATGATAATGATTCTTTATATATGATATACCATCAAGATATATATTATTTTAATATCAAAATAATGATACTGTCGCTCGTGCGTATGTACGGACTACCGTCTGCACGAACGCGATGAGATTCATTCCCCATCGTATCCATTCAAGACAAATTCTCATTTGATGATTAAAAGTAACAATTATATCATTCTGTTTATGAATAATATATAAACTATCCATAACAAACACGACTTATGTTAGAAAACATATAAAAGAAAATGAGTAACTTAACACCCAAAAATACGATAATACTAAAATATTATTAACAAAGAATTATTTGAATATCATATATGATATCCTAATTATTTATATGGTTCATGTATAGTTTAATAACAATGTTTTAACTATTATAAAAAGGTTAACATACCATCGACTAAGGAAAATTACACGGTAACGGTTTATTTCACAATCTCTTCATTATCCGAGGTTGTTTATACGTAATTACCTATTGAGACCTCTTTATCATCCACAACCATGTTTCTTAAAAATGTATTTCAAATCATTATTACTATTTTACATAATATGGGTTAAATTATTTTATACCCTTTTTTTAATTTTATAAGATGTTTATAAAAGAATCTTTCCGATGTTTAACAAACAAGGTCCTTTTTATCCTTTTCGACAAAATTAAGGTAAGAATGTCTCTTTTTAACTTATACAGCGGGTGGAACTATTTTTTACCTTTAAAAACTCGTCAAAGCTTCCCTTACAAGCTTATAAGAATATTTTCAAAGTAAATGTTTTACATTATAATTATGTGACCCTTAAATGATTTCAAAATAGAAATATATATTTCTTTAAAAAGAGTTTTGATTTCTTCAATTTCAACATCCGTTGAAAGATTTAAGTTTATTTGGAGTTGATTTATTATGATACAAAACATCCATATTGTATTGAAGGTTTTGTGATATGTTTGACTGTGGATGTGCTATTTTTATACCATTCATAATTTATTGTTAAATTATTGACATTCCATATGCTAGTTTTAATTTGAATATTTATGATATGTTTAATACTTTTCATATGAGGAATGTATTGAACTTAGTAAGTGACGGGTGGAGCCCGCTATAGCTCATCGATGCATCGGTAGGTCTAATGAGGCAACTAGATGTGGATGGAACCTGGTTAGTGGGGTTTGGTTATAATAAATAAATTTTATGTGGTTCTTGACTGGATTATTGAGAATATAATGTATATGGGTTCGATATGGTGTGATATGGTTACTAGGACAATCATAAGGTGAATAATCCTCTTTTTCTAGTTGGATGATGAGATGTGCATCGAGGCATGATATAATCATCGAAAGATGAGTCTAGACTATGTAGATGAGAGAATAGACTAGGATAGGGTTGATGGGATTGGCTGAGTGTCCAACCCATGTGTGGATTATACGATGTATTGAGACACATGGAAACACTTTGTTTTATTTATTATATCTCATGGAGACACATGGGGTTATTTTATGACTCCAACATACTCCAAAAATGTTCCCACACTTGGTTTAAAAAAACAATTCCATCTCATGGAAGACCCCAAGGCTCCTCTTGCTTCCAATGATTTTTCACACTCACCCCTCATGGTATTACAGTATACAAGTTATCTACATCAACAAGTAAGGATAGCATCACTAACCTTCGTCTGTAAAAAGAAGTAAAATAACTAAGTGGCCAATGTAATAAAGAAAATAAAATAAAATCTAAAAAAACATACAAGTATCATGTGACTATACATGTCACCACCCAATATATAAGAACCACAACACCCATTGGGTCAAATCATGTTCCTGCATGAAAGGGGGAAACAATTCCATTTATTAATCGCATCATTTAACATTACTCTCTTTATATATAATGTTGTTGGAAACCCCATAATAGTACACTTATCCATTAAATATGCACCTATGATACATTAGATGAGTTGAACATATCCCTATTCACCATGGAATGAACCTCATAGATACCCCAATCAATGTTTAGTAGTTGACCCTACTCTTTAACTTAGTTGGGAAACTGTCCATGAACAAGATGGTATGCTTGGTCATGAGGTTTTAAACCATTTCATTATACTATACTAAGAATAAAGGAGTTGGAATATTTACTACAATAAATGAGAATTACTCAAGTATTGAGTGGCGATAGACTTCAGTTCCTAAGTTAATAGCCCTTTAACCATCTAAATAAAAAACACTAAAATCTAAGACCAAAATTTTACTTTACTAATTCTAGATACATAATATATGAAAAAAGAACTTATGTTTTATGAACCAATCGATTAAAGGGAATGAATCTCCTCACAATCACCCATAAAATATCATATAGATTAACTCACCTCCAATAAAACCACATCATTGAAAATCATAATGATGATACAACCTCATCACATATATATCATGATTAATAAAAATTCCAACATAATATAAGGTCTAATTAGAGTCTATATAGGAAAATATATAGCATTCAAAAAACACTAAACTTTTTATTGAATGCACTATTTGAATGAATAGAATATAACCTGTGAATCTAACTCTACATTTCTAGAAGACTCTATATTGGAAAAATTCATAATTTACACAATAATTCACCACACCATGAGTTGGTTACTACCCACAACTCTAGAAAATGAACGATTAATATGAACAGTTATCCAAACTATAGACCTAAAATAGTATTCATTGTTGCCTCATTTTTTTAAAAATAATACTCATTATTACATGGAAGTACCGATCAGGAACATTGGCAGGAGGAGAGGGAGCCGAGAAAGGGGGACGTCCCGTTGGGTATTCGACCATGGGGGGTCTCGCACGTGACTAGAAATGGGGTCGGGGGACGTCATCAGAGGAGACAAAGCCAAGAGGGGATGGGAATGTCTCCAGGAGAGGGAGACGGTAGGGGAGAGTGGAACATCGCCGGGATCTGAGGGGTGAGGGGGATGTCATCATCAGAGACGGAGCCAAGAGGGGACGGGGAAAGCCACCAGAGCAGCGGGATAGGTAAGGGAGGAAAAGGCGGAGGCTGGGAGGATATTGAGATCAGAGAGGGTGGATGGGGTTTGAAGGTGGAGGTCGGGGACGGTTCACATTTGATGAAAAGTTTGGAGGGAGCCCAAAATTAGGTGTTGTGTTCTTATATGGTTAATAAAAACTGTTAGTAAAATTTTTCTTTCCCAAGGGTTTTGTTTAACGATTTGAAAAACCCAACATATAATACCCTATTACAATGGTTTACTAGAACTGTTTGTAATGGTTCTTTATCTCAATTGGGTTTTCAAAATGTTGGGAAATAATTGTAGGTAAATGTACGAATTCCACAAGTGAAAACTAGTGCATATGTCACCCTAACCTATAACACCTCAAAATAAATTTTATGGTTTTAATTCAGTTAAAATATTACACAATTTTGGCATAAATCAGTTATTGAAGATGTTATCTTGAATAAATCCTCAATAAATTATTTATATTGAGAAACCAAACTCAATATGATATGAATTTCATGTAAATTTTGGGTATTCTCCTAGGATATATATTGGTATCTTTTCAAGATACAATGTGAATGCCCTCTCCGATGCGTCATGTTCATTAAATTTCACTTACTGGATCCAAAACTCACATTTGGAGATCAAACTGTATAGATGATTCTTCGTAAATGGCTGTAGAATGATATCCAAATGGCCTATATCCTCACACATATCTTGGACTACATTATGTAATTATTTACAAACATGGAAACATAATTTTACCCTAACAAATGAAATATTTAGTACCTCAAATCAATAAATATGGAAAAGTCAAAAATGACACTGAATGGAATAACTAGAAAATAAGCATTATTATATTAGATCCTAAGGACTAATTTATTGATATCATCTTCTCGAAATCATAAATAGTAGTACCCTGAAATAATTTCAGTCTTATAATGAAATGTTTTTCATCTACATTGGTCAAAGAGATCATTAATCTTTCGAAAATGAATTTTGTTAGTGAAATTCACAAAATTTAACTTTCAATATTCCATGAAATGGATGAGACTATAATATTCTTTCTTATAAAAGGGAATAATAGAAGCCCTTGGTGACACACTAGGAAGAATAAATAAATTATCCTCAAGATCATCACGATTAAATTAATGTAACACATACTTAATGGGTTCCATTTGATAAGATGGATTATAAATTGGCATCGTACCAGGGATAAGGAAAATAGTAATATTCAACTCTCTATCTCTATGTAAGTAATCTGGAAAAATAAACTCGAAATACATCGTGTTACGTACGCACGACAAAAGTAATCATACAACCTATAAAATTTTCAATGACATCAAGACACATATCTACCAACTGGCATGGTTTTCCCAACATATTAAACAAAATGCCCCACCCTACATGATTTAGAGTCACACTATCCCAAAAATAAATGAATGACCCCATAAGAAGATTAAAAGTGATACAAGGGTTAGAAATAGAATGCCTTATCTTTAATGTTAAATACCTAATCTTTGACACATATTAGGTTTATGATAATGATATTGGAAAATAAAAATTTCTACATCACCTCATATCTTGATTTCATCACTTGACCCATATGATGCATAACAAAATTTCAAACTTATTTCCAAAAGGCATGTAATGATCCAAAAACTATGGTATAATTCAATAAGGAAATCCCGAAACTTAATATATAATTACTTTAATGAATTAATGTGTAGAAAATTTATCAAAAAATATTAGAAACATAGAATATGAAATAAGAAATGATACGCTAATAATAGTTTCACATACATAAAACTCATCTATTGAAGAGTCAGTCACATGAATTAATACATTCTTTGTTTCATGGAAAACTACACTGGCCTATGTATTATAAAATACAACCATTGAACCATCAATATGAACCTCTGAGCCCATCTGAGAGTGGGTCCTTCTTTACAACCCTATGATATCATTTCACAAAAAAATTTCCAATGGTTTGATAATATATTATGATGAAATGTTTTATAATACAACATATAAGATGCATAGGAATTTACAAAAACACCACACTAATAGTGAAATAATAATATACCTCCAAATGATGCCCTAAAATGGGTGTGAAAGAAAACTGACCACCATTGTTCTTCGTTTCTAGCTAGAAGACACACTCCTATTAAAAACTGCACCAACTGATGCTCTACCCAAACATGTAATTATATATATATCTACTCCACCCAAATATTATTAGGTTACTACCTCCAAAAATGTATAAATGAACATGATAATAAAAATAAAATGATTATTATGCCTCATCCCTAACTCAATCCTCCCGAACAATACTCTATGGTAACAAGATCTAGAAAAAAATAACCAATAATGTCAAAGAGGTGGGATAATGTAGAAGAATTTGTTATTCATCCTCAATAGTCAAAATCTCCCAGATCATATCTATGAATAATTTCTAAGGTTAAAAATTCTAATTGAACATTTTCATGAATGTTTTATAGGTAATTTATTCTTGAAAAGTAGCAGGCACGATGGAGTCCCACAGTTACCTTATTTGTCCCTCAAGCATGTACGTGGAAAACCCCCACATTATATAATTATATATTATAAATAAAAATAAATATAATATCAATAAACATAAGAAACTCATGTAATTATTTTGGTACTGTATCATCACAGTGGGTGGGTTGAAGCTACAAAGTTAATTCTGAGATATGATCCACCAAACGTCATTGGTTCACAAAACCCACTTTATCCAAAATTTGAATTGTACTGATTACTTCTTCCCAAGAAGTTTCCACTAGATAATTTTCTTGTTGATGCATTATCATGGATTTTTATATATGATATGTAAGAGATATTCTCATGGTAATTCTCTATTAGGCATTAGACAGATATTAATCAACCTTAGCATATTTTTAAAAATTGTAGGACATTCTTCCATAATTGACACCCATTCATTAACACATTATGAAATTAAAAAATTAAAAAAAATTATTGAAACAAATAATGGATTAATATATAATAGGTCAACATAAATATTATCCCCATTTGGATCATTTATATGATTTAAATCACTATGTATCAACCCGGGGAAAAAATTCTATCATCCCATGGTAACTCGAGTACATGTAAAAAATAGTGTGGCTCAGATCCCTCTTGGACATACTACAAGAATTATAAAGGTCAAATATCCTATATATAGAGGTCAAAGAATGAAATGTAGGTAGTTTTAACACCCATAAATCTAAGTAT
Organism: Viscum album; assembly: GCA_963277665.1. Lineage (NCBI taxonomy): Eukaryota > Viridiplantae > Streptophyta > Magnoliopsida > Santalales > Viscaceae > Viscum > Viscum album. The sequence goes on from OY728141.1 coordinate 555,501,130, forward strand.
CACTCTAATTTAAAATTGTTATAGACATACACATGTCATTTTAACTAGTATCTCAATTGACCCATCAGAGTGAGTTATAACAACGATAGAGTAATGAACTCATCAATGTCACCAAAACGAGATATAAAACCATTTTTAAATATGGAATAAAGAGATTAACCATATAACCATACAATTAAAGAGAAAATTACCAAAAAAGACATATGAATAAAAAATACCAATAATAATCCCCATGAAAAATATCACCCTATAAACCATGCTTAGCTAAAGGCTGCAACAATAGGAGAGGAATTAAATGTAGAAAATTCCCTTTCCATAAAATGGATAAATAAATTAAACATCTAAAACAAAAAAAGTAGATAATATATGGTTTGTTATTAAATCCCATTAGGAAACCACCATTGTGTATATAAATTGTTTAATATATTAATGAAACAGTTCAAAATGTTAATAAAAAATAGGTTTGTAAATCATTTTTATATATCCAAAAAAAATTATACTTTTTAATTATATACGTTCATATGAATTTATACAAAAATATGAAATATATAAGCAATAAAAAATAAAATAATCTTTTCACCCAAAAGATAATTATGAAAACAGACATCCATGACATAATAAGTCATGTGATGAAATATGATAACCTAATGTGAAAAAAGTAAGATACTATCCATGAAACAATAGTCATATATTTAATAAAAATAATTAACTAATAAATAAAAATTGGTACCTAGAATATGGGAATACATATTATTAATAAAAGTTCCTTCCCTATGCATATGTTTGTAATATACAATATAAATTACTTCCAATGAGCATCGATATCTCAAAGAAATCCATACTGGTGCCATTAACACATGGGTCACCAATTTTCCTTTCCCATCACACCTAATGTATGCAATGTCACTTTATTATCAAAATCATTTGGATAAACATGATTACAATATATAAATCTATTTCAAATCCAAGATAATCCTCTTCAGTGTAAGAACCTCCATTTCCATCTAAATCCCTCTAATCAAACATTCAATCAAAATCCTGGTGTGTAAAACCCAATTTTCAAATAAAACCCAATTAAAAGAGAAACAATTTCCACAAAATACATTAAAGCTAAAAATTAATCCAATTAAATTAATAAACCCATGTAATTATTCAACAATGATAATTAATTCATAGAAATACACAATTTTATAGAAACAAAAAGAAAATAATAGTGGTAACACAAACCCCAAAAAAATGGGAATTATGGATGGATATGTTGATTATTCGTTATACATGATCTATAAGGAATAATTTCGAACCTATTTCAAACCCCTTATATCAAGAATACATATCCCAATTGTGTTCTTAATGACCAAAGAAGAATATATCATACAATGATCTATATGGAATAGGATAATACGGATCAACAAAAGAACTACACCAGGTTGTGAAAAACCAAGAATATTGGAATTATAAAATTAATAAAAGGGAATAGAACTATAATGAAATACAAAAGGATAAATAAGATCATAAATGATTTTAGCTGTTGATTAGTCATTAAAAAGAGTAATGGGTAAAATACAATTTATTAAAATTTTGGGAGCGTATCATTCAGTTTCATAGGGGAGGAAAATGGTTAAACTAACAATATTCCTGAACCTTGTTTCACTACTATCCATTATAGATGGGTTCACATATTGAAAACATGGTTTGTTTAACCGTGTGATAATTGTGATGGAACCTCTATCCAAAGTGTGATTATTTTTCACCCGAGGCCTCACTATTTATTTAACCATGATGAAATCATTAAAAAAACCATCTATCTAAACATTGTGACATATTAAACGGTTACAACATAGTTAAACTAACATTGTGCCTTAATTATACACCTGGACCCTTTTCCTCCAAAATCCCATGTTTTATACCTCTAATCCCCTGAATCATCTCTAAACCCAAAAGTCAAAACCACGGCTCCAATAAATCATACATGTGACATGAATGGAGTCACACATGAATCTCTTTAATGAAACATAGTTATAGAAAAAGTCATAATTATTTACACGATTCACCTCTTAATGTTACAATATTAGTACATGGAGTGATATAGACTCCTTAAAGGTAAAACGAGCGACAAGATTTACCATTTTAGATTTAAATAATAGAATCATAATACTGTATTATTTTGAATCCCACATAGTGTATCATCCCTACCCATATATTGATAATAGTTTGAGTAAGAAAAATATTTTTTTTTCAAATAGAAAAATACATAGTGTACATGATGTGATTCTTCATTCTTATTCATATTCACCAAAAAAGTAGAATGTTAGCGCATTTATTCTTAATTGTTGTCATGGAATATAACTACTTAATACTAGATAAATAAAATAAAAGGAAAAAATGATTATCATTATTCTTCTCTTATATAAACCACTATATACACATATGTGTTCTTAAAAATATAGCAACATGAAAATACATAACATATTTTATCCTGAACAATCGAATGACTATTATTTTTTTCAACAGTGAAACATAAAACTATTAATCCTTAAATACTAATCAATTCTAACAATATTACCCTTTTATTCAACTTCTTATTCCTTTTTAATAATCAACATTAATTTTTTTACTAATTCAATAACTCTTCATTTGTTCCTTTTTCCCATAAAAAAACATCACAAGAACAAACCTTTTTTCATAATCACTAAAAATGAATATAATAGACATAATAGAGGGTAATAATAGATTAGTATTCAATACCAAAATAATTTTTAGTATTATTAATTTTATCAAATCAGCTTCACCATCTCATTTTCCAATAATCAATATATATATATATATATATTTAACAATAAATTCAATTACAATTTATTATTTATTAACATTCAATGATCCATGTGAATATCTTATTTGAATTTAAATAATTTATTGTAAATAAAATACACTACATTTTCTACACTATGTCTCTAACAAGATGAAAAAATGTCATCATTATGAAAATTCAATAAATACAAAATATTAAATAATGTCTAATTATATTTTCATATGAATAAATATAATAACTATAATGGTCATTCATGTAATCTATAACTTCTTATTTTTCATAAAAAAGATAGATAATTTTCCTATCTTCTTCATAAAAATTTAAATTCATATTTTCTCCATATTGATGCATAAATTTATGAAGGACATTAAATATATTCTAGTTAATTCATTTTAAGCATGATATGCACCATGAATTATTATTCTCTTATATTCATAGTACTAATTTTATCAGGATATTCTAATCAATAAATTTTTTCCCATTTTGTAAAGGTTTACAAAGATTATTCTAAATTAATACTTATATAATGTAAATATGTTGTTTATAAAAAAGCATTAACACTTATTCAGTGATCAAATGATGGGGATATAAAATATTATAGATTTATACGAATATAATTTTTTATAGGATAAAGACATGTTGATTATACAAAAAGTTGATTATCAAGTCTACATAGGACTTGTTTTAAAAATATTGTTTGAATTTATACAAAAAATATACACATGCTGACCAAGATAATCGTAATTCCATTTTTTTCATCCGTACATGAAAAATGGATTCATATAAAACCATGAATATAGATGATATCTTATTAGATAAATCATGAAGTAATTAATGATATATTTATTCATTTTTTGTATAAAATGATTTTGGATTATTTGTTTTTCATGAATTCATTATTTTTGGTAACACAAAATTCTAAAAAACTATATTTTCTCACTCATAAAAAATTATTTTATATACGTTACAAAGTCACGTGTAAATGTGTCCAAAATCATTGTTTTGATGTAATATACCAAATTTTAATATTTATAATATCCTCACACATTATTCAATGGTGTACACTTTTACCAGTTATCAATAGCAGTTTATTATTCTTCCCCAAATGGTGTAGGTTGAGAATTCATTGCCTAGGGTCCATAATCATGAGATGATACACATCGGATCTATGAATCTCATATATAAAGGCACATAAGAATGTATATAATTTTATATTGTTCATGTCACCCTTTGGGATGCCTCATCAATTGGGTAAGTTATCCCATAGTTGGACTATTTTTTGCAAACTCCACGAATTAAATTGTAATAAAAATTATCATACAATGTTCTAAACATAATGAACCAATTTTGATCCTTCATGAATTAATTTATATTACAACATATAATATATAACTTTTCCCAATAATAATTAAAATTTATAGATCTCATCAAATAATTTATTCAAAGAAAAAAATAAATTTCAATATAAAATCAATAATCAACTCTAAAATTCCCTTTTTATGATTAAATATTCTACTATATAATTTTGGAATAACAGTTAACACATTTTTTAAAAATGAATATTTAATTAAATAAAAAACATCAAAGTAGATTAATAAGAATTATATTCAGGAAAAATGAATGAAACAATTCTTGTGAAATTCTATAATATCAATGCTCAATTTCATTAACATACTATAATTATTTTTCATAAACACTCTATATTCATTAAGAACTATTGAAAAAATAAGCCACTAAGTCTATTTAGAAAACCCTATGAATATTTTTTAAAAACCAATTTAAAATGGTAAGAAATGTTTTCTTCTCAAACATTTTTATCAAACATTTATTCTCTCCCAATATTCATCAATCATTCATTTGGTTTTAGTCATTACTTATTATTGATAGAAAATATGATGATAAAAATATTGGATTGAATCATTTCATGACTATAAAATGTTCCACCAACCATTATACTATACATATACCCTATCTCTGATCATTATATAAAACTATGTGGTTTGATTTGGACAATATGATATGTCCATTATAAATTAAATTTCATTATAATATAAATGGAACACTCTACATGTTTCATAGAGAAATCAAATTTTTTTAAGATGAATGAATATAATGAATTCAATTGGGATAATTTTTTTTAATGATATATAACAACCCAAATCATTATTTCTGTTTAATAGATACGATTATAAAATTTCAGTATAATAATATGGAAATTTATGAATGTAGATTAGGATAATAAATATTTTTTCTCAAGTATATAATTGATTTTAATTCATTTTATAAAAGTTATTTTTTGATATAAATTTATATACTATTGATGATATTATCCTAAAGAATACAATTGTTTAATTAAATTTATCAAAAAATACATAAATTTTTTAAATGACTGAACTAATGAATTTTAGATGCTTCTTCATTATTCTAAAATTATATCTCCATTATGGAGAGATTACTTAAACACTTTATGTATGTGTGCATATTAAGGAGATAAATTTCACGAATTTTAATTTATTAATGATAAAATAGTTAATCAATCCCAATAATTACACATATTTGAATGTGTACTACAATATCATCAATTTGGAACAATCCATCAGTTTTTATTTAATATAAAAACATTATTTTAAATAAGATATGATTTATTCTCTCCTATGTTGATCTAAATTGATAGACTATTGACATTATTAAGTTCACCTTTTAATAAAATTATTCACCATCATTTAAAACAACAGTGAAAATAAATAAATAATAATAAATATCATTAAAATTTGGAGCATAATTCATATTGATTTGAATAAAAAAATTGATAGAAATTTCTCTATATGTCGATATAGTATTCATATATCCAAATTTATTTTTGAAGAATTTATTTTCAATAAGGAACATGTTTCTATTGAAATTGTTGAATTCATTTTGTTTGGATAATTAAAAATTTATTTTATTCTTTCCAAATATTATTTCAATCCATTTTATATCTTATTCTTGTAATAGATGACTAGTTAAACATGTATTGAATTATTTATAGTAATTTTTCATTTAAAAAAAGTTCTTCATGTCTAGGAGGTTTATATTTATATTGAAATCCACTCATTTAAATATATTATTATTGAATAATTATCATTCTTTCACATGATCATTAGCTTCATATTGGTTAACCATCCTTATGTTCTCTGAATATATTTTCAAAATCACCATAATTTCCATGTATACATTTGCAGACAATCGTAAATATTGTTCCTAGATTCATGAGAGTGAAATTTAATAATATAAATTTTTCTAGATTCATAAATCCTTGCTATATCTATGTAAATTCATTATACTAATTTTTTATTCTTTAAAATTTCCATGTAAAACTCACAAAACATGTAAAAATTCAAGGGTTTATTATATAATCAAATTTTGATAAATTTATTAAGATTTGCACCTCTTCATTAATCACCAACTCCCTCCCTATATATAAAAAATTTTATTGGATACATGATTAGATTTTAAAGAAAAATATCATAGGCGGCAACAATTTTAATTATCATATATATTTTCAGAAATCCATATTCTTTATGAAGTTAAAAAATTTATCCTCCTCAGCAATGGTTGATTCATCTTAGGGTTTCTACCCCTTTAAAATGAGTTTCAAATTAAATTTTTAGATAAATGTATTTAAAATAGAATCCAAGGAAAAATTAATAAACCTATTGAAAATTTATCGTTTTCCTATAATCTTTGATCTTCTATTTCCCAGAATATCCAATTTTGATTATCTTGAATTTGAAACAATGATTTTATGGTCATTCTACACAATTTTTTACCGTTATTTTGCAAAACCATGTCATTAATAAACAATTATATCCAATATATGATTTATTTAGAAATAAACTCATTATCATTAATATTTTTAACATATTTTGTATACAAATGTAAACCATATATAAATTCATATTTACTGAAAGCATTGAAATTACGTGTTGAAGTAAACATATCCATCAAGGAATATTGGGAATGATTATTGGATGGAGAGATCATATAAATACCCTATATTAATGGGAACATAACACACAAAATACTTCAAACATAATATATTACAACAACTCCTCCTTCATTAGCTTCTTTTAACGACATAACATGAGTATTTTTTAGATCTAAAATTTTAACCACAATATCCACACAATTTTTATTTAGAATGATAGTTTGATATTCATTGACATACATTATATATCCAAAATATATAATCATCATCTAAATACCACTATTATGTTTTAAATCATTTCCATTGTGCAATGTGTAAATATCCCTAATTCATTTGGATCTCATCTCCAACTATGAATTCTGAAAATCAAAGCAATTTTATTTTTGACTTTTATCATAATGTGACTTATCTACAAGTGTCATAAGGATATATTTCTCATATTTAATATCATTAATACATATATTTTCTACAATATATTATCTCTCATCATGCTCTAAATATATATCTATGTTATATCTACACATTATGGACTACATTTTACATACTTGGAATTTAGTTTTATAAAATATAATCCATAATATATAAGTCATCATCTGTTTTGGTGATTTATTTCAATATAATTTTATGTTTCCCACAAATAATATGGGAGATTTATTTTGGAAAACCATGTATCATGTCCCTCGAAACATTAATTCAAATTTGTTTTCATAATAGAACTCATATTAGTATATGGATATTTTAATGGATACATTGAGAAATAATTATCTTGTACATAAAGTTGAATTAAATTTAATAATTTGTTTTATAATAGATATCCATTGGTATGGTTGTTCACTAAAATAACTATTATTATCCTCCATACTAGATTTATCCCTTTCATAATAATTTCTTAGAGAAACATATTTTTTAAAAAATTATTTCATCTATAGACATTTTCATTAATAAAATATTCTACTCCATTATTTTAATAATATATATATATATATATTTATTATCTTAGATTGATATATCATCATATAAATATAACATCATTAAAAAATCATAAATTTTCCTTAAAATCATAAAAGGGTGAAATTTTAAAAAAAATATTATCTATAGAAGAACCAATGTCTTCTACAATGTGTGGGGGTTGGTAAGGATGAGATGAACAATAAGAGTTGGGTGAATCAATATTGGTGTATTTTAATCCTTTTAATACTTTTTCGTTAATATAGTTATTTTTTACCAATTTAATATGATAATGTTAATTTAATTTATTGTTTTCACTTCATGCCTTTATGATATATAAAACAAATCAAAAAAACACACAAAATAAAATGGTTAAGGATTTTAATGGCCCCCCTATAATGTTTAGATGGTTAGTATTTGGTTTTATGTGAATACCTCTATTGATCACATAAACTCAGTAGATTAACCTTGTGATCATTACACTATAGTCTCCAGATAGTGTATGAAAGTGCATCATATAAATGAATATTTGTTGTACCTAATAAATTGGTGCATCACAAAACATAAAAATGAAATTATTTTTCATAAAAATAAATTTTATCCAAAAATAATATGTGAAAAAATAATTTCTGTGATAAATATGTCATTTTATTTTTTCCTTATTGAATAACATGTCACCCCATGTATTATTCAGAACATGACATAAAAATACATCTTCTTAAACATAATATCAGGTCAGAAATCATTCACCTTCTTCTTTTATACAAAAAAAGTGTTCAAATATGAACAATCATCATCACAATAACATATATATATATATACTACCATTTCCTCTTACGTAAAAAAATCAAACAACATTATTGGGGAAACATTGTTTCATAAAACTTATCTTCCATTTTGGAAAATAATGGAAAATATGTTTTATTACATCCCTTAATTCAAACTAATTTTTCATTTAAATATGAACTTTATATACTATAATAGATCATTATTTATTCTTTCTTCTTCATTGGAACCCATGCTACAGTAGATCACTCTATTATATATTTGATCCTTAAAATGTATATGATTAGCCGATAATCAGGTCTTCTTCACATATTTTGTAGTTCCAAGTTATTTCATTGTATTAATTTATTAATTGTACCCATCACATAATTATTTTATAAGTAGAATGATATATATATATCCGTGTATATAAAATATTAGTTAAAAAATTGATTTCAATTTAATTATTATTAACTGTACAAAATTATTTATTTATATTAGTTAGTTTAATTTTTAGTATTTTTGGTCCCCATTAATAAACCTATATTGTCATTTATTTTGTCAAAAAAATTCAGAAACTATATAAATATACATTGAAATTGAACTTTTATAAGGACAATTAATACTATATGAAAAAATATAGATTAACAATCATTAAAATGACATGAATCTATCCAACATTATTTTTATTATAGTAATTGTAATATTAATCATATTTTGTCAATATAGATTCAATTATATTTAAATTGTTAGTTAATGAATACATACATGAATGACAGTTTTCCTATCATGGATACCACATTTATTGAATGACATTTCCTAATAAATTATAACTGATCTACCTTATTATATATTATACTACACAAATAATAGAGAAATCATTATATTTAAATATATTTAATAATTTTATACGAGAAATCTTATGAATAAAGAATATAGAAGTTGACTATGGGGTTTACTTGACCAAATTCCAGAGTATAAAAAGAATAATTTTTTTTTGAAAAAAAATAATGATGATCACATAGATCTCAAATGTATTTTTTATTTACATAACATGATGATTATATTTATGTATGGTCATAATATTTTTGGGTACAGGTTATCATAATGATTTTAACATTACTATAAAAATTATACTTATATGGATCAAAATCAAACTCTGGCCATCTATTATATTTTCAAAAATCCCTTCTGGATTCTACTGAGACATAAAAATTCTCATTTTGACATTTTATCAGTTTAATAGTTGTTCATTATATATTCATTCATTTTTTCATTAGTGAAACATAAAATTTTATTAATGGTCTAGAATACATATGTTGTTAGAAGATAGATATAAATGAAAATGACTATATTATGAGCACGGTGACATGTGTGTTTTTTGTGATCATATTTTCACATGAATTAACATCCAATATGAATGTTGAAAATAGACTTCCACTTCATAATAATTCTAATCACCAAATTTTTTTCTCAATTAAATCCACAAGTTCTAGTGATAATAAATGATGTATCTTGAACTCTTCCTCTCCAACACATAACCAGTAATGGTTGTCTCATTTTGGATGTTATTATGGAGACCCAATGGTATTTTGTGGATTTTCATGTATTATTCCCTTAATATTCAGTATTTTAGGAAAAATCCCATTATTATATTACACTACAAAATTAACTTATAATATTCAAACCATTGAGAAACATCATCCACCATTCATCAAATATCATGACTTTAAAAATAATATCTATATTTCATTTTAATTCATCTCATAACTCACATGGTTACATATTTTTTATTCCAATTATCATTGATAAAAAAAATTATTTTCAAATTCCCCATTGAAAATAAAAATTATATTCATATAAATAACTATTTCTCAATATATGATGGAAATATCTCTCCATTTTTTGATGAAATATGACAAGTAGCTTCTAAGACTGTCATACATGATTTGTCTTCCAGAGCACATTCACATGATATAAATTAAATTATATATAGACTCTTAATAAATATCTATGATCTTTATCACTAATATATTATTATTTGGATTCATGAACTCTTATTATATATTGACAAAAAAAGTAATGAATGTCAATAAACAAAACATTGATAATGTGAGAGATCTTATTTGGTAGAAATTTGTATGTAAGATCAATAATCACCACTATTTGTTCCTCATATAAAATATCATTCTCCAATGGTACTACCTGTAATTTTAGTACATGTGATTGATTAGGTATTTACTTTCTCATGGGCAGTACAAGAAACACATCTTGAACAATAGAGAGGTTTGGTGAAATCGCCACATAGTAGGGTACAATCATGATATGAACAAAAATATCAAAAACAAAAATATATGAAGGGATTAATTTCCATTCCCATAAAAATATCATAAAGTTCCACTATGTTGAAATTATTACAAACCCACGGAAAACTATATCAAATTCTAACTGCTCTAGTGACTATCAGAATACATTTTATACGAACTAGAAACATCATTAATGTGATTATGAATAAAGATAGCCATATTTTCTGCTTCATCATCTATAGTAGGTCCTAATATATTTCTTTATCCATATTCATTCCATCCAATTACATCTCTACCCTTTTTTCCAATTAATTATTAATAAGGAACCATCTCAATTCTTGAGTGAATGATATTGTTGTATGGGAATATAAATTGAGAAAGGTTTCGATCTCATCCAACATTAAAATTCAATGTAAAGGATCTATTAATATCCTTTATGGTTTGTATATTTATCATTGATTGGCCATCAATTTGATGATAATATAAGGTTCTGAAATATAACTCTATCTATGGGCTAGTTGAATACATCACCAGAATGTTGAGGTGACCCATGAAATCCAATGGAACACAATTTAACGCAGTACACCATTAAAACTTACCAATTAATTAGAAATTATCCTAAAAAGATGATATATGTAGGAATATTATCAGATATTGATTAAGTAAATTTACTTCCTTACTTGTTTTACTATATACCATATAACATTATTCCCATTAGGGGTTTTGGTGAGTTTTACTTAACAATTTAGGGTGGTGTTTTCCCATTTCTATTACGACATGTGAAATTTTTGTAAAATACAATTGTAGTTTTTTATCTCAGCCTTAACATGCTGATATACCCAGAAATTAAATAAAATATTTTTTAGATCTATCTTCATGAATTCCCATATATATACTCCTTCAAATATATATACATAATAACAATTCTAGGAAAAACAGGGAATGGAAAACTATTGTACTCATACAATAACACCTTCATCAAATATGGTGTCATTGGAAAATATATATGGTTTACAAACCTTATCATTATACCATGATTAATGTTTAACATTAAAATATTTCTCAATATCTTTTTCATATATAGATCTTCCTTGTTCAACAATTTAATTTTCACATAGTTAAACGGATGAACAATCTTTTGAGAAAGATAATATTTTTATTGTTACTTTTATATTTGTATATGGATTATTTAAACTTAAATAATTATAGGATTTTTTGGGATCCGCATCAATTATAAAAATGAATAATCCTTTCATCTAAAATAATTGACCAATTTGTTCCCTTTCTTAGGCTGGTAATGTATTATGTAGTCATAATCATTAATAATCTCCAACCATCTTCAGTATCACTTATTATACTCATTTTGTGAAAATATAATCATTAATATTTTTTATTGGAATATATATCACAATATTCTCAATAAATATAATGCCTCTATATTAATAATTAAAAAAAATTTGTAGGTAACCCAAAATAATGAGATGAGTAACTTTTCTCATGAACCATCAATTTTCCTGACAACTAAGAGATACCATGTCATTCAATAAAAGGGAACAACTAAATCCATTATTGTATGCGTCACTATATATTATAAACCATTATCTACTATAAGGTAATGTATTGGAATGTTTGCTTAATAATAGTCTCTTCAATTCTATGAAATTTTCATCACAACAATTTTTCCAGAGGAAAATTGCATCCTTATAAGTAAGTATGGTGAGAGGATTTTATAGTAACAAGAAATTACAAACAAAATTAACCATAATATTATACTAAATAAAGAAATTTATAGATCATATTCTCCATGTGTAGTCTGGTTAAACATTCAATAGCCTATATCTTTGATAGACTTATCAATATACATTATTTTAAGATTATATGACACATAAATCCAAAAAAATTTCCCAAATTCAAATTTTATATATTTTTCAAAATTTTTCTCTTTCTTATGGTATTTATTACAATTATCAAGAGATATTCATGATCTTACTTTCTCTTTGAATTTATATGTGTATTATATATAACAGCTTCCAGAAACAGATCAAGGAAATATCTAAAATACAATTCATTAATTCCATGATGATATAAGGGGAGTTATTATGACTGATTTGAATCATTATATATAGTTAGTTTTCATAACCTATACAAAAATCATTCTATGATATATCCTCCATCACGGCCCCCAATAGATGATATCATGAATGAATGAAAATAATTGAAAATTATTGATCTTTTTATATTTGATCAAATAGAACATGAATGCATGGTAGAAGATACTTTTTGATGTTATTGATAGTTTTATTCTAATGATAATATATACATAGTCACATCGATCCATCCTTTTTAAATTGAAATTAAATGTTTACCTAATTGTGAAACATTTTCCTGAATGAATCAATTTTCATGGTTACCCTGATATTCTACTATAAATCTAATTACTCATTGTGGACCATTCTACAAGGAGTCTATTAAATATATATGGATCTAGGTACAAATTATATTAATAACTCTACATCCGGTTTTGGTGGAAACATAAGAATATATTATTGAAAGATTTATAAAAAACCCAGAATATAAAACATATTCTATAGAGTTACCTCTCTTTCATCCCTTCCACCCATGATCTTTAGATCAGACCCGACACACAAAAACCCATCATGGCTGGGTGTGTGGGTTCCTTATAAGGGTACGGGTTTTGGTGCGATGGGATAAGGGGTAACACATTGTTCTTCATTTCACGGGTTCTCTTCTAGGATTTTTCTCAATTCTTTGTGGGTTACATTTTTTAGATTCAATATCTATTTCCTTTCATCGATTCTGTTTAGTCTTCCTATGATTTTTCCCATTACATTTAGTTTTGGGTTTCTTTCTCTGGATGGTTTTATGTTTGATTGTTAATTCTCTTCCCATATGGTTTTCTTTGTGGTTTTTTTTTGCTATAGTTTATTGGTATGCTAGAATTTTTTATGGTTCAAGGCTCATTCCCCCAGAATAAATGGTCATTTTAACATTTTCCTATCCCTCAGTCTCATTTATCCCCTCCATGTTGTTCGTGAAAGGTTTTTTGTCAGAGCTTTGGGAGGTGGCATTCATGTAGTCATCAGTTCTCCATTGAATGTTCCCCTAGCTCAGATATTTGCGGATGGTGAAGTATGGACGGTGGGGTTTGGCATGGATGTTGGGTTCATCTATTGTTTATAATCAGATAAATTAGTAGATTATGGCATGATTTTTTATGATTCATGTATGGACGAGATGATTAACACACATTTGATTATGATGTTGGACACTGTTGGAGCTCTCCAGTGATCTAGTTTTGTGAAAAAAGGTTGATTGTCCCATTTGGTACCTGACTCGAAGCAGGGTGTGTGAAATTAGTTGAGTTGGAATTATGAAGAAACATTTATCAAGATTAATGATTATGTATTTTATTATTAATTTAGTGAATTCTGGAATGGATGTAGTGGCCATAGGGTTTGTTTGGAATGTTATTTGGAATTTTATATGAAATATGTTTATAGTCTAAAGTGGAATGTGTAGGTGATATGTGGAGGGTTATATTTTGTTTCCTATTATAAAAAAAGTGTTTTCTTAATAAGTAAGAAAAATGGATAGAGTAGGAGGAGGAATATGAATCTTAACCTATACAATGGATTTTATTTCATCTAATGTTAATATTTTTCCTCACACAAATAGAATATCATATGTTGGATTAGATCATCAAAAATGAAATCCCTTCCTAAAAAATTCATGTTGGATTTATGTAGAGAAATAAAATTCATTCATATGATAACAATGAATTTAATGAGAGGAAGAAGGAAAATATTAGTTATAAGGGAAACCCTAGAATAAAAAATCAAAGGGACATCCTATACATGATATTTGATCATCGTACCAGTAGGGGTGTTCACTAATATATCAATAGAAACTGGTTTTGGTAGAATATTTATTACCTTTTCAAATTCAATAAATACTACTGAGGGATAGATTTGGAATCAAATAATATATTATAAGTTCTACAGTAGATGGAAATTGTACATTTGACTATGTCATTATCAAACCATTGATTAAAAATATTAAACACATGATATTTCCCATTGTCTCTTGGTTTAAGTGTTTGATGGAATTGATTAACATCAATAACATTTACATCAATAACAGGATTGAAAAATTTCAATACTCATCGCATTTGAAACACAGAAGTATGGGTGGTGCATTTTGGTGAGCTCTCTATCCATTCAGTTCGTTGGCCAGATTCATCCAAATACAACAACATTTATTTCCTCAATGAAAAGCATTTAATGATATGAAACACTATCATTTACCATTTATGAACTAACCTATGTGTTTCTTCCAGTGTATTTGATGGTATGAGTATAAAAAAATTTCTTCATTCCATGAGAAATATCATTTGGAGGTCCCATGTAACCCCATATTCATTTTCTTATCACCAAAAAAGGTGGGTTTCTATATACCGTTTCAATTATTAGTTCTCATCGAATGATTTCCATAAAGAATATAATGTCACTTTTGGATAATTAAATTTAGATATTTGGTTTTAAGCCACTAAAAGAGCATCTAAAATTACTTTTAAGATAAATAATAATTCTACATGTGAAAATCACACATCATTTAGAATTTTCTTCAATTGTACTGACATATTCACCATCCTTCCTCTAAATATGGACTAATTCATTCTCTATTTATATATGTTTAATATGAGGAATGTACTTATTGAAAAATTAGTTCTTATACATATATTGCTGTATGTATTCATTTTACTCTTATTGAATCATATTATTAATAACATTCCGCTATTAATTTGGATCATGTTCCAAATAGTAGAAATCCACATGGAATTTTTCATGCTTCAAGCAATGCAGAATATAAAATATCATTTTAGTGGTACAGATCCATTTTTAAAAAATTAATAGATTAGAAAATGACTAAAATAATAGGTCCACTTTCTCTTTAAGGAAGAAACAAACCATTTTCTATCCTTTTATCGTTTAAGAGTATATCATGATTCCTATCATGAGAAATATATGTCACCATGGAAATGTGATTTTTCATTCATTATCATAAAAAATTTGGGTTTTAAGGAGAACACTAATTTCATTATCCATTACACTTAGTATTAATATAGTACCTTCAGTATCAATTAATTTAATAAAACAAAAAATTATAGTTGAAGAAACAATGATCATAGTGGGTAACAACATAATGTTTAAAATAATCACTTATTCGATGTAAAAACAAGGAAAACTATTTTTTAATAATCTATGCCCCTGATTTTGGCAATGGAAAATCACAAAAATCATCTAATTAAATCATTTATGATTGTTCATAAAGAGTTTATGAATTTCCAAAAATATTCCCCTAATGTTTCAATATAGGTGCGAGGATATACCTACTTTTGTGAAATAGGTGAGGATTGATTCTATCTTAATACACCATTTCAGAGTTATTACCCCAATATGCCTCTATGAAAGAATCATATCTAATGTTGTATCCAAAAAAAGATTTAAATTCATGAAAATAACTCATTTTATAAATTACAATTATTATATGACATTTTTTATCCTATGATCAATCAAAAGACATATCCTTACTGATCGTAAAAAAGTTATATCATATATATTTCTCATGGTTGACAATAAATAAATTTTGATACCTTATGTAGGGACCAGAGCTTATAATACATTGATATCAAATATTAATAGATTAAAATTAATTAAATATAACATATACATGCTTAATGTCTGTAATGGTTTAGTGATTCTTGTTACTATATACATAATCTAAATATTTATTGATCAATTTTAAATGTCTCCCATAATGATCATGGCACGTAGTTCTTATCTTAGTCAGACCATAACAAAAAAAATTATAACTAGGGGATGGAATCAAAGGATTGGGAGACCTCATAAGCTCAGTAATGGTAAATAAAAGTGATATAAACATAACATGATCATAATGGTTTGAGAATATAAGATTATCATTTCAATATAAATATCCTTTATATTACAGATCATAAAATTGGGTCATGTAATAAATCTTGGTATTTCATTAATCATGAAATATAATAGAATAAATGAACTTGATATATAATAATATTATATTTTAATAAGGAATATATTTTTGGAAAAAAATACAGTATAACATTGTTAACATATAAAAATAGGAAAAACATCACTCATTATGTTAAGGATATGATATTAGTCCCTTGCATAAACATGTAGGCATGAAATCAGGCCAATGAATAACCTTAGGGATATTAAATATTTCTCCCTGCATAACATTGTAGAAATTCAATTTGGATCATGCATAACACCGTGAACATGTCATTGCGTTCATGCATAACATCATCAACATATTATCTGTTTGAAGTATAACATTTAAAACTTGTAATTTGGTTCACATATATCATATTTACTACTTAGTTAATAATATTTAACCAATTAATTAAAGGGTGATACAAGTATCACCCCCAAATAAAATAAATTATACATATTTTTTCCACGTCATTAAAAATAATCAACATATCATAACCCCAAAAAAATAGTTTTCATAAAAAATTCCTCATAACATTACCTATGGAAATAAATTTTTTTTAACCATTCCATCACATAATCAAATAAAAAAAATTAAAAATAAGAAGGTTTCAACATAATTTTATCATGGGATGAACAATATAAGAGGGGAGAGTTTAATAGAAATCATTTCATCATAAACATAAACTGTTGTAAGAAATAATAACAATCGAATCCAAGGATTAGATCCCAAGTTAAGCATATGTAAAATGAAGAATATTTTAGTTTATAATGGAGATTATTTTAAAAGGTCACATGGAACATTTTTGGGGGAAAATAAAATTTCAACACTGAAAAAATAGTTTTTATAACATATATCATATTCAAAATCAAATTTTTTAAAATAAAAATTTAGAATGTATAAAGTAATACATAATAATAATTTAAAATATATCACGAGATAAATATCAATTCCACATTGTAAACTGTTTTCAAGAACAATAAATTTTAAAAAATCATTCACATTGAATACATCATTTTACTTATATAAGGGATTCCTTAAAAAATAATGTATATGATAATATAAATACAATTAATTTTATAAAACTAAAATAACATTCTCTCAAAATTTTGATAAAATAAAAACATCCATTTTTTGGAAGGCTACATCAATTTTTTTTTTAAAACTGGTATTTTAATATTAACACCTGTAAAAATGAATTTAAAAAATCCATTGGATAGTTATAAAAAAATTAAATAATTATTATGGTATATATATGTTTAATAAATTTTTATTTCTATTGATGATATAAATAATTTTATATTTTTGTACAATTATTATTTTGGAATCATATGTACATAAAGATAGGAAAAAGAAGGGGAAATATTAATTTTCATGACATCATAAGATAGTAAAAATTCATGAGGTTCATGAGGTATGGATCATAATAATACATTATTTTAAGCATAAACATCAACAGTCCCGATAAATGATGATTTTTTTTTCATAAATAGATTTTCAATTGGGTAATATTGAATCATAATCTAGATAATAATGAGGTCCTCATTTAAAAATGTAAAGCCCCAAAATTATTTTGAATAGAATCATTAAAGAAAAATATGTAATGTATATAGAGAAAAAATTTGAAATATGTGGATAATATTGAATAGATTTTATTGATGTAAAAAAATTGAAATTGAAATCCCTTTACTTGAGTTCCTCAAACCTTGAATGTTCTATTTCCCCCTCTATATTAGAATTTTTTTTTGGTTTTCCAGAAAAATGAATCATTGCATTGATTTATGACTAAACAAAGGTTTATAGGATTAGAGTATTGAAATAAAGATGTTATGGGGGAATATATTTTCTCCTCATTATGGTTATGAATTTGGTAAGTGGATATGAGAGAAGATATCCTTTAATTAGTGAGGTGAGTGAAATATATGTATTTTTTGAAAATAAAAGTGTGTATCACCATTTTCCACTATCCACAAGGCCCGAAAATGGATCATGGTCAAGATTAATACATGAAATTGTATAAATATGATCATCCAATAAATTTATGAATGTTTTTTCGGCATTTTAATCCATTTCATTTAAAATTTACCCCATGAAAACACATTTTTCACTTTAACCATTGTAAATAATTTTTTCTTCATTCATTATTCATTAGGTAAAAAATTAATTTTACCATATTATATAATATAATTTATTCAAATTATAATTATGGATTCAATTTTTCCAAATATTATTCTTGTAATTAGAATAATATTTTAAAATATTAAACCCATAGAGGAGATGAAAATATGGGTTTTCAAAGATAATATGTTTTAATGATTGAAAATTTTTTATATTAGAACTCAATATGGAAATTATTCTAATGTCTTAAATTGTATATAATTATATATAATTAATGAAATTTTAATTTTAAAAAACTTTATAATTAAAAAAAATTCATTAAATAAAATAACAATTTTTAATAAAACAGAGTATTTTTCATAATTTATGAGAAAAATAATATTTTTATACACATCAAAAAAATTATATCAATTATAAATATGAAATGAAGATTTAAAAAAAATATTTTTTTCGAAATTATATTTTTATATGATTCCAAATTTAATTATTTTATTATTGAAAATTCACAAAAACACATTTTTGAATATAGTATTTCTGGAACATATAGAATCAATACCTAAACTTTTTATCAATAATTTTAATTTTTTAAAAAATTTATAGATAATATTTAAAAATAATTTAATATCATTCATGATTCTAATATAATTTAGTAGGTTATAATGGTCATGTATAAATAATAATATTAATAATATCATAATTTTTTTAATACTTGATGTACCATGTAACACATGATAATTACATTGTTAGATGTAGAACTAGTTGTAGATGAAATTAAAATTATTTACTAAAATTACAAACAATCATGGTGTCTAATATTTGGAAACAATTATCATTTACTATATTTATGGTATGTCATCCATCGTATTGTTATCATTCAAACTCTGATTTATATACTCATCATTTTCCCACCCCAATTTATATTAAAATATTAATCAATTTTTAATTAGAAAATTATTTTATGTAAAATATTTTTATTTTTTAATTATGATAACTTATTTTGATTAATGGGTAATTTTAATAACATGAATGTGAATTATATTTTATGTATGTCACCATAAATATATTTCAGGGAATAAATTTGATGATAGTTGTAATTGAGTTATGTCTATGACAAATTATGAGGTTGTGGATTGTTATCTAGTTGATTGAAATGAGGATGTATTGGGAATGAAGAGATTTTTTTATGGTAGACACATTGAGTGTTTTGGTTATAAGTTGGGTATTAATTTTTGTGGCACTGAAATGGATGATTATGGTAAATGATGTGAAACTTATTTTATAGAGATAAATTGTTAATTATGGAATTATTAGTAATATGAGATGTCCTGGGATGCGAGAGAATTTATAAAAAAAACTATAATTTGGATGGAATAATATAATAATGAGATGTTAATTTAAAATTTTTATAATTTAATACAGAAAATTTTATTATAATTAGGTGAAATTAATATTTTTGAAGGTGCTAGAACTAAATAAATATTTTCTATAATTGAAATTTATATTCCATAAATTAATGGATAATGGATTGGATGAAATATGAGTTACAGATAAGAGTGTTTTGTCATTAAATATTCAGTATATTAGCATAAATGAACCTCAAATTTAATGATTAAAAATATAAATTTTTAGTACTAAATGAATTAATTTGGATCTATGGTTTTTTTCTTGTGTTGATTTTGGGGTAACATCAATTTTTTCGGCCTAGAGGTGTCTAATACTATTATGGGGTTGGGGTAACGATATAGTATAGTATATCATTCGATATTTAAATGTTAATGTGAACCTATATGGTATCATTCAGAGGGATTCTGAGTGGGTTTTTTCTTTAGTGTAGGTCCCACATGGTTGATGGAGGCATCATGGTTTATGTTCTTCATACAAATAATAACGTACTACTATATCAATACTAGGATGTTATTATGTTTTGATGAATTATGTTTCTTTAGTTAATAATTATTCAAAAAAATTTGATGATGATGATGTGGATGTATTGTGAGCAGAAGATGATTGATGTTGGGGTGCGAGGTTGTAACACCAAAGTGGAAATGTTTAGATAAGACCATTAATTATATTCATAAAATACCTATATTGTGTGAGATACATTGGGATAAATCCTTAGTTATTTATGGAATGGGTATTGGATGTTGTATTTTTATTTGGGATATGTTATTTATTCAATGGAAAACTAGTATTATTTTATCACACATCGAAAATTTGGCTACATTATGGTCCAACTAAATAAATGTTTCACAGTCATTCTAATAAAAATATATATTTATATATATCATCTGGATAAGGAGTCATTGATGATATTTTGGGGATATAACATTATCAATGTGGATTTTTCTATTGGAAATATTTCTTTTTAGTAGTTTGAGTGTCTTGTTTTGGATATGACTTTTATTTCATACCATGCTTGGTGGAATATTATTGAATGATAAAATGATTATTTTATATGCTGTGGTTTTTTATCTAATAACTTTTTTTATAATTATATTATAATGTTAATTAACCCCCTTATATATATTTTTATCCTAAATGGTAGTACCCCACTTCTGTCCTATTGATGATGGACTTCAATGATCACTCCCTTTCATTATTACCGAAAAAATATGGGTTGTAGTAGTAGGGTAGGTTTTGTTGATAAACATTAATTTTATTCAATAAGTTTTTTTTCCATTACATATTATAAAAAAAATTCATAATAACCCATGAATATTATCTGACACCATAGTTAATATTTTTTCCAAAACATATCTTAAACTTATAAATTTGATCATGAAACAAACATAATCAATTTCAATCATTAGATAATGGTTCGTTGGTTCCTTATATTAGTAATAATACAATATTTGAGGTGTCAAATATAATTAAATTCAATTATTTTTTTAGTTTATATCATTCCTCTAATTCATTATACTTTGATATTTATGGTTCATGTAATCTCATTGAAAAGACATAGTACATTTGATCAATGGAATTGAAATTTTCATCAGATATAGTAACTTTTATATTTTTTAACATGTCTTCTTTCTGATCATATTTCATTTTATATTTTTTAAAACCATTCTTCTGATAGTAAAAATCACCATTTCCCATAATAAAATCTTTTTCATTAGTGGGATTCATTTAGAAGAGGATCAAAGTGGTTCAAGAATAGTTTGGATCCCAAATTCTATTATAGAAGTTGGTTCATGAGATGAAATCGAGTTCACAATGTTATAGTGTTCTCACATCATGGATGATAGTGATTACTATGAAATACCATATAATTAATAAACATTATTCATTACATATTACATAAAAAGACACTTTTTACAATACAAAAGGTCATGAGTATTAGTTAAAATTTAAATTAGGTATATTTCACTGAAACGTGATATAAAGTTACAATAACATTATTGAAAACTTCTGTAACATGATTTTAATCATACATAGATTTTAAAACAGAATGTGAAGCCTTAGGGAAATACTTAATAAATTAGTGAGATATAAATACTATATTATAAATAAAATTATAATAATGTGATTAAATTATTACATTTTAGTCAATAGGAATTTGAATTAAACATGAAATTATATTCGGTGATAACATAAAAAAACATGGTAATATGGGATTGTCATTAAACAAGACATCATAAACAAAGGTCAATGATTACCACCGAGACATTCCAAATACGTGAAAAATGTTCCATAATGTATTATTCATAAACCCAAATCCCATACATGACTTCTTAGGAGATGAAAAAGTCACCCATTTCATTGGAGGTTAATATAACTCTCTAATTTACTAGTCCCTTTAATGTCAATTATTTGAATAAGTGTTCCGTATAGATAATTTAATATTCTGTCATATTTCATCTCATTTAATGTCATGATTTTAGAATATGTAATTATTATATTAAGTTACAAAATTATATATTTATATATACATCTATATTGATACCCTTGAGTGATAATGTATATTGTATTCATAGTACAATTGTTTGGTATTGGAAAACTACAAGATAATATGGACAACAAAATAGGTGTATTAAATAGATCCTTGGATGGATTAATGATAGTGAAGGGTATATCTAAAATACAAGACATAATAAGGATAATGGGGTATATATTATTAAAAATAATCCCACTCAATAATTGGGAAGAAAGACGAATAAGAAAAACATTGTTCATAAATAATTAATTTTCATAGAAAATGTTAGGATAATTTCATCCAAAATTATTGGTAGATATTGATTCATTAGAGGTATTAATGGGTTTTTAAGTAGACTATCATCACATTGTATTTAAAAATTAATTAATAAGTATTTTTTGAAACCATATATAATATACATGAATTGATAAACAAAAGAAATTACATTAATAATGAGCTTATATAGAGAGAATAAGGAGACGATCCATTACATTTGATACGGTAACAACTAAGTTAAGGGTAATAAAAATATTGGATAAAATATCTATCATTATAATAACATAAATATAAAATTAATGGAATCATAACATATAAAATTGATATTCTAGAGTCTAATGAAAAAGAAGGATCTTGAATAGAAAATAGAAAAAAAAATTAATAAATTGGGGAGTTCTTTTTTATTTTCAAAATATAGGTTTTGAACATTGTACAATTAGGTAATAAAAATGTAAAACAAACCAATGTTTTTTCAAATGTTTTTATCTATATATGAGTGGTAAAAATAATTTTATCTATATATTAACTATCCAAATTGTAAAAATACCCACGGAGAAGAGGAAATGACAGATTCATACAATGAATTTATTTTAAAACCATTAAATATAACATTTGTTTTAGAGGCATGGTAAAGTGTTTATAAAATTAGTGATGTAGTCCGAGAAAAAATCATTTTAATTGTTAAATATATATTTGGATGTTGAATAATTTTAGGGAACATATTACGTCACTTTTTGGTAATTATTATTTCATAATACAAATAGTGTATTTATACGGTATTTATTTATTTACATTAAAACACTAATGTCTTAGAAAATTATGAAATAATATTTGTTTGATAGTTTTAACATTTTAATCCAAAAAACCCAATATTTTCCTATAGAAATTCAATATTTATTATAAAAAATCTTTTAAATTAAAATCCACTATTTTTTGTTAATAATAGATATCTAACACTTATATGAATTATATTTTTATATAATATAATTATATAATCAATCATAGTTAATATATAAAATTAAAAAAAATATATTAATTTAAAAATAATATTTCTTAATAAATTTCTAAAATAACCAAAATAGTATTTTGGATGAATGAATATCGTAACCAAATTAAATTCTCTTATCGTATCTAAATAAGTAAAATAGGAATAAATTAATTAGTTATTGATCATATAAATAAAATCAGACAAAATATATTCAATATTTTTTTGAAAAAATAATATACATATTCAAAATTTTATGTTTGAGATACTTATGCCATTGTTACACCATAAAATGCACTATGGGTAAGGACTGCAGTAGTGATATTTTATTGCACCAGTTAAAAAATCATGGGTTCATTTCTGATCATTATTATCTTGAACCTCTCCCATTAAGGGTTTCACTCAAGCTTTAGATTTTTAATATTTTCTTGATATTTTTCAAGGGAATGTACTAAATCTACCATATTGCTATGAATCTTTCATAAATGGGTTCTATATGGTATAATCCTTCTAGTTTTGGCCATCACATATTCTATTAGTGTCAATAAGACATTATCAATTCCCATTATATATATATATCCTATGATCAATATGAAATGGTTATATTATCAAATTTTATGATAATTTACAGTCTTTTGAATCTAATAAGAACAAAATTACAAGAACAAATATAATTATTGTCAATTCTATATTTAGATTAAATAATTTTGTCATATATTCCTTTAAAATGTTAATATAATATATAAATGTTATGGTAGTTATATTATTTCCCCAACATATTTTTCACCCATAGAATTTTCATTTAATAAACTAAAACAGATGATGGTACATCTATTGCATCACCATTACTAGTTCCTATGCCACTTCCTCAGTCATTTAGCTCCACTAAAACACATTAACCCTGTGATTTTTCTTGTTTCATATAATTTTCTCTCTATAATATAGGATCATCACCGTCCACTCCCCATATGGAAGATCATTTACCAAATTAACCAGATCATGATTCATTACATACAAGGGGGTTCTTATGTACATGATTAAGAGGGATACATGGAACACATCATGTACTTGAGATGGGTAAGGTTAGAGTTCAAGTCAATTGAGCACCACTATTATATGAAATTGGATCTCAAATGGGAATATATACTCAGAAAAAATATTTCTATTACTTCTAAAGCATATTAAATTCATCCATAAATATATATGATGGAACACTTTATCACAGACCAAAACAATTAGGTCTATTTGATGATTTTACCCACTTATTTTGTTACAAATTTTTTATTTCATATGTAATTTAATGGATTGACCAATTTATACCATTTTTTATAAAAAAAATAAGTTTTCAAAGGATTATAATCTTCAACATCATACCAGCAAGTTGGATTTTAAGACATGTTCTCATATAGAGCCTCATTATGGTCAAATTGAAAACTTGAATGGAAAATTTAGTTTTATGAGACTTCATCAGGGGAAGGTTTTGTTCTCAATATCCTTGTAAATTAATTGAACTTTATTAAAACATATCTTACAATGTTTTATGGTTCCATCTAGAATAACCATCCATCTATTTTTGATAACTAGACCCAAATCTAAATTCAATATTCAATGTGGGATAAAGAATTCTACAAATTATTGAGATAATTCACAGTTCTCAAAAAGATACAATTGTTATTCAAACCAAATATAGTCTTACCACATTACTTATATATATCATTGAGAGTTATACATGAGAGAAATATTCAATGATAAAAACAATAATAATTGACTATGTATATTTATGGAGTACCACCCAGATGAAATTATTGTCGTTAGACATCATGGTATTCCTATAATAAAATCCATGGTTTTGTTTTCCCATTTCCATTCTAGTATATAAAATGGTTGTAATCATATATTTTTTATTAATCAATTAATTTTCTACTTACCAAGCATTGTGATTTTAATTCACCAATCTATCTCTCTTCAAGTTATGCCATAATAAATTTTTATTCAAATGATTGTTCATAATAGTTATTTCTAGATTAAAAGGGATTGAATAGCTAATAACATCATCTAGAAGTTCACTCTCCATTTTTAGTTTTCATGGGAAACATATCCATATTCTAATCATTATAACTAAATGTTCATAAATGATGAACTCTTGAATAATAACCACATTATTATGTAGACTACTCATATTTAGAAGAGTATATGATCATCTAAAGAGGATATGGATAAGAAGTTATTTTATAATTGTTGGAGGAAAATACATTCATTATTACAAGATATATCTTTTTCATGTATATAATGATTAGAGACTCTGGAAACCTCCTCATCGTAACACCCAATCTTCCACGGTACGATTCTTTTTGAATAATACAGTAGCGTGTGTTGTACACAACTTCAAGATTCTAACACACTGTGATCAATCAAAGTAGTCGTTATGAATAGCAATACCCACTTTATGAAATTTTATAAATTTTATATCTAAAAATATACTTCATTTTTTGGATTTGGAGTATCAAAATTGGCCTAGGGTGAAATTTTGATACTTTTCGGATAATTTTTATATTTTGATGAATAGTGCAAATCACTAAATTTTAATTAAAAACAACTTTTTTAATCGAAATAATTAACAGTGATAAATTATGAATTTGTGTGGTTTTTAAGTATCTTTATAATATATTTGTACCATTTAATATGATTTTGGTAATTGGACATAATTTCACAATTAAACTGGACATAAACCAGTGTCAATCTTTTGATAGTTATTATCTCTTAAAAACACGCTTTTTTTTACGACGAAAATAAATTTTAAATTAATTTATTCCACTTCTGTGTTTTAAATTTGGAAAAATGGATTCCATATTTGAAATCATAATGTCCAAATTGTGTAAATAGTTAACTTTTTTTTGTATTCATTTTGAATAATTATTTCAGTAAATATTTTATTAACCACGGTTAAAGGGAAAATCCCATAAATAATGGTAAGAAAAATAATATTATAATAATTATAAATTACCCTAAAAAGTGTCTTAAATTAATTAGTTGATACATGTCCGGACATGGGAATCGTTGGGTCAATTTTCGGAACCCATGGAGCCACTTGTAGGTGATAATGACACTTAATATTAATTAAGTTAAAATAAATACAAAAATTACAAATCCATATATCTTTTGGTAAAACAATTTTTAATTAGGGTAATATATGTTGGATTTTGTACTATAAATATTTATTATAAAAATAAAAAAAATTACTACATAATTGATTGTGATTTATAATTTGTAGACATTTAATAATTAAATTTATTTATGTCACAATAATGATGCAGTACTTTGTTTATTAATGATAGAATCAAATAATTGGTATTATAAATGTTAAAATAAATATAATATGAAAGTTTAGATGACATCCAAGAATTTTATTGGTTAATATGACATTTTAGGATTGATTAGATGAATTTATTTAGAATTAATAAAGTTTTTATGTCTTTAACGAAAATCAATTATTGAATAGTGTCAAAATTGGTATAAAAGAGTATTTAAAACAAATATTATATTATTAATTGATATTCAATTTCTAAAAATCCATGGATCGGCCATGAAACTTATATCATGATAGATGTATTATTAATGGACCACTTGGGGGTCTCTTGGATGTATATGGTATGTTTATTAACTATATAATATAAAAATACAAAGTGACATGGTAAATGTCAATCTAATTAACTAAGCATTTAAACTAAAATATAAGGTTAATATAATGCCCAAAACCTGTCTAAAATCAATTGGATGAGTGGTTTTCAACCAATCCCCACATTAAACTATAAATAATCTACTTTGGAGCCATTAGAACCTGAATAAAAATTTATTATAAAATAATATTTCTAGCTTTTCCAAAGGTGCCCCTCACCCCTCCTATAAAAGGGAACTCCCCCTTTTAACTAATTCACACATTCAAAGCCTTTTGGTTCAGCCAAAACCTGCCCAAATACTCTATAAACTTCCCTCAAATCAACCTAGAGGCCTTAGTTTTATCATAAAGCCATCATAAGCAGCCCTTTTGATCAAATCAAATGGAAGAACCCGAAGAAGATGTAATGTTTTCACCACCATTTTTCGAGATCCTATCTTCTTCAACTTCTACTTTATTTGTCATTACCATTATAAAATAATAAATCTAGTATCTTATATATACTGAGATAATATTATAAATATGGTATAACCCTATTCAATATTCTATACATCCTTTGACTGACATGTCACCATATGTGTGTACGTACGGCTTACCGTCTCCACGTCGTGGTGTAATTGTTATTCAAAACATTATTATTTGGATGGGTATAATAATGATGTGTAATTCATTTAAATAATAAATTAAACATGATAATGTTTATGTATATATGATATACCATCAAATTATATATTATTTTAATATCAAAAGAATGATATTGTTGCTCGTGCGTATGTACGTACTACCGTCTCCACAAACACGATGAGATTAACTCCCCATCGTATCCATTCAAGAGTAATTATAATTTTATTATTAAAAGTAATGTTTATGAACTTTATATCCTTCTGTATATGAATAAGATACAACCTATCCCTAACAAACATGACTTCTGTAACAAAACATATAATATAAAACGAGTAAGTTAACACCCAAAATGACGATAATACTAAAATATTATTAACCAAGAATTATTATAAGGTAATATATGATATCATAATTATGTATATGGTTATTTTATAATTTTAGAAATTTTTTTTAACTATTATACAGGAGGTTAACATACCATATACACTGGAAAAGTAAAAGGTAAGGGTTTATTTCACAATCTCTTCATTATCCGAGGTTGTTTATATGTAATTATCTACTAGGACCTCTTTATCATCCACATCAATGATTCTTAAAAATGTATTTCAAATAATTATTACAATTTTACAAAATATGGGTTAAATTCATTTATACCATTTTTTTAATTTTATAAGATGTTTATAAAGGAATATTTCTGTCGTTTTCAAAACTAGGTCCTTTTTAACCTTTTTGAAAAAATTAAGGTAAGAATGTCTCTTTTTAACTTATACGGTGGGTGCATCTATTTTCTACTGTTATAAACTCGTAGAAGCTTCCCTGACAAGCTTTTAAGAATATTTTCAACGTAAATTTTTTAATTTATAATTATGTGACTCTTAAATGATTTCATAATATAAAGATATATTTCTTTAAAAAGAGTTTTGAATTCATCTATGTCAACATCCTTTGATGGATTTTAATTTTATTTGGAGTTGATTTTTTATGATACAAAATGTCATATATTATATTGAAGGTTTTGTGATATGTTTGACTGTGGATGTGTTATTTTTATACCATTCATAATTTATTGTTAAATTATTGATATTTCGTACTCTAGTTTTAATACGAAGGTGTATGATATGTTTAAACCTTTTCATATGAGGAATGTATTGGACTTAGTAAGTGACAAGTGGAGACCGCTATAGCTCCTCATTGCATCGGTAGGTCTCATTAGACAACTAGATGTTGAATTGGATGAGGACCTTTCCAAATTTGATTTATAGTTTTGGCCGAGGCCTTAATCATTTTTAGACGACTTGGCCAAGGCCTTGACAAAATGTTTAACAATGTACGACATTATACATTCCCTCATTATGGAAATAATATTGGTGGTTCATGTGGTCATTCGACTAGTAGAATAATGAGGATTATGTTTTATTATTTCATTATTTACTCATCTCATATTCTTTCCATAAAATTATTCAATTAATTATTGGTAAAGGCATGTGGTTTCAATTATTTACCATTCCTAATATTTATGTCATTTTCCACTGTATTACTTACCCTTACTGAGCGTTTGAGCTCACCCCTTTCAATGTTTTATTTTTCCAAGGATATGAATAAGTTAGTTATGAGTGACCTACAAGAATAATCTAGGAGGCATGGATGTTCCTAATGAAATATATTTGTGTTGTATTTCTCTTCAAGATGTAAAGTTGAACATATGTGTGAATCATGTTTCCAATAATACTAAACTGATCGGTCTTTCAAGATATAATTTCCTTGTGATCATGCCAATTTATGTAATAATGCACCGACTCTGGGTAACTAGGGTTAGGGCATTATAGTTGGTATTAGAGGATGTTTAGTACAAACCTTGGAAGCTATATTTAGATAAACTCTGATCAGACCACATAGCCCTAAGATAGATTTTGAGGATTAGTATAGAAGAAGTTCCTATATTTTTGTATTGTAGAGATTTTGTGAGTATTCCGATAAATACATCCATGTCTAGATACGAGCAGGTAGAGGTTGCTCTGGCACAGATGTACCTAGGGGTAAAACCTGAAAACACTTCTTTGAGCTGGACTCGAACGAGAACTGGTGCACGACAACGGGCCTTGCTGCACTCTTGGTTATGACACTCTCGTGGGATATTCTTAAGATTATTTTCATTTTCATTACAAACCATTATGAAGGTTTATTAGATTATACTTCCTCAAAGAAATATCTTTTAAAATAATAAATTATATCTATAAACTGGTGAATTTATGTTAAGAGTATTTGAAGTTTGGAAATAAATATTTCGATTCATAAACTAATCTAGATATGCCATTATTTAGAAATGGCACCTAGTTGATGAAATAGAAACTGTATCAATGCATGCACTCCATGTAGGGATTTCTCGCTTGCTCTAGATAATTATAGTGGAGCTAGTGATGCAAACTGGTGATGATCAGCTAATCACCATACTGGGACAACTCATTCATGTTATTAGTAATAATCTTACCCGTATAGGGCACCCTGATCTGCATCATGGAGGATCAATGTTAGATAGCCTCATGAGGCAACAACCACTGACATTCAATTGGAGTATGTAACACCCCGAGCTTCCACGATACGCTTCTCTTTCAATAATGCAATAGCTTGCATTGTACGAAAGTTCGAGATTCTAACACACCTGGACCAATCAAAGTAGCCGTTATGAATAGTAATAACTACTTTTTGAAATTTCATTAATTTTATCTTTCAAAATGTACTTTGTTTTTGTATTCAGAATATCGAAATTATCCTATGTTGAATTTTTTATAATTTTCTGAGAACGTCCAATTTTTTATGAATAGTGAAAAATACTTAAAAACAACTTTTTTATTCAAAATCTTTTATAGTGATAAATAATACTATTTTGTTGTGGTAAAGTATAATTAGAATATATTTTTACCATTTTATCCAATGGTGTTCATTAGAATTAATTTCACTTTGAAATTGGACATAAACAATTCTCAATCTTTTGATATATATTGTTTCTTAAAAACATGCTATTTGTTGTGAAAGCGGGAATTAATTATAAAATTAATTAATGAAACATATATGTTTGGAATTTTGAAAAAATAGACATCATTTTTGAATTCTGAATTTCAATTATAGCTTAGGGTGAAATTTTTGCATTGTTCTGAAACACTTCAATTTTTGATGAGTAGTGAAACCACTAAGTGGTAGTTAAAAACTGATTTTTCGTTTAAATGAAACATTACCACTTCTGTGATTTGATTTTAAAAAATCCAACATACATGGTTGTCATTAGGAATTAAAATTTGGTTCAATGGGTTAAAATAATTTTTTGGTGAATAGTAACTTTTAAGTTTAATTAATCACGATTAAAGGTAATTATTGTAATTTAAGGTAAAGATAATGATATAATAATATTATATTACTTTTACACTTGTCCTACCCCTATTTTATGAGAAATGGCCGACCAATAAAATCCATGGATCCACTTGGGGACCCCATGGAGCCACATTGGTGGGAAAATGACATTAAAAACTTTTTATTTAATGTTAAAATAAAAATATCACAAACATGAGTTGTTTTACTAAAACAATTTTTAAATGGGGTTATAAAAGACATATCTTTGACTATAAATATTAATTAGGAAGAAAAAATGATTTCCTACATCATGATATTTTATTATAATTTTTAGACATTAAATATATTAAATTATTTATGACACCATAATGATGCAGCGATTACCTCATTAATCAACGATTTAAATAAAATAAACATAAAATGTAAAATATAAGACTTACACTTGTCAAAAAACTATTATATGAGTATATTTTGAACCCTTATCACCTTATCATCTGAATATATAAGTGTGGGACCTTTAAAATCCGGATCTCATTATATAATAATGTAACATTTCATGACATTCCAAGAGTGCCCCTCCTCTCCTCTTATAAAAGGCCCCCACCACTACCACCTTATTCACACCATCAAAGCACTTTGTCTCAGCCAACCTCTACCCAAATACTCTCTAAACTTCCCTCTATTACTCCTAGAAGCCCCACTTTGGGCATAATTATTCCCAAGGAATCCTTTGGCTCAAATCAAAAAGAGTTACCCGATTTTAAGGTAATGCCTTCTTTTATGTTCTTTTGTTTTATTTTTCTTCTCTAACCCCCTAAACTGTTTTTATTCCATTCCTTTATAACAACACCAATATATAAAATATACTAGGAGTTTTTTATGATAATTATTTGATTTACACTTACACACACGTTCGTCTAATGGTTAAAGAACATATTGTTTCTTTGTGTGGCGAAATACTGCCTCATGAAACGATGATTGTTCAATATTTTTTTAACACCTCTAATGGTGTCCATTTTGATGAAAATATTTTCATATATGATATATATTTTATATTTATGTTTTTCCTTATGATTATTTATTTCTAATTTATGGCATACCTTTAGATTTCTATTATGGGTAAACACGATATTTTTATTTTTGGAAGTGCGGACTACCGACCCCTCAAAGTGATTTGAATCATTAATACCATATGTGGAATGTATAAAGGATGGAGTAAATGGTATTATACTTTATATTATACTGTAATTATATTATACACTTATATAATTATAACTTCATTCCATTAAATACGAAATATAAATGAAAGTAGCGTTCATGCGTACGTACAGCTTACCGTCTACATGAACGGTGCATTTCATTTCTTATCTCTAAATGTTATGTAATATAATAAATGAATGTATATACTGGATATATATGATTTATAGGATATCTACATAATGAATATAATTATGCATATAATGGATATTTTACCACATGAACAACTTGTAATTTTAAGAAGTTTATTTTTGACTCAAGTACCAAAAATCGTCAAAACGACCGTTATTAACATAAATAATTACATAATGTTCATAACATGGTAATATGTGAAATAAAAGGGATAATAAACATTAGAAAGGTTCTTATGAAATTATAAATTAACTCTAGTTTATTATTCAAGAGGTTAAAGAATGGTCGAGTCAAGTCAGACATGAGGTAAGGGAATTTCTTAACCCAATTTCTGTTCTTTGGGTTAATCTCCTACTATCAAATTACGTCATGATATTATTAGGTAATATCTTGTATTTGTACTTTATTTATGTGTACTTATAGTCGATACACATAATATATCTATTTTATTTAAAAAATGATCTTTGTAAGGGGCTTCGTCTCAATCTCCTTTCATTGAGGCATATTTTGTTTTATACAAAACTTTATTTTGTACGGTGTATAAACCCCTTTGAATTTTACATTTATTAAAAAGGAATCTTTTTATACGAAGAGTTTTCCAAAATGACAAAAGGAATGTTTTGTCTTACGTATGTGGTGACAACGACTTCTCCACCGCCATGACCATTATTTGAGTTTCAGCTTTCTCTACAAGCCATAACTTTTTTTAAATGAAAAATAAATACAATGATTTAATTTTCTTTTATTTTGGTATTGAAAATGGTTATGAAAGTGTTTTTATTATATCAATTTGTTGTATTGATATATTTTGATTGAAATTTTGAAATGTTATGGTTCCTTTATGCATGTTTTATGTGATAACGTTTATGTTATGGTTTATGATATGTTTAAACCTGTTCATATGAGGAATGAATTGGACTTGATAAGTGACAGGTGGAGCCCGCTATAGCTCCTCGATGCATCGGTAGGTCTCATGAGACTAACTAGTGTCTTGTCACGAGGCCTTGAAAAAATCTTATTTGTATTCTTGGAACGAGGCCTTGGCTACGTGGTTATGATAATCTGGCATTATGCATTCCATCATTATGAAAGTGGTTATTGATATTGCATGTGATTATTCGACCAGTACAATATCCATGTGAATAAGTAAATGGAATTATTTCATTTTACTTTTGCCATATTATTTTGAAGTTTATGTTTAAAAGGATTTTTTTGTTATACATTGCCTTAAATGTTTATGTTTACTTATGAAAGCTTCTGCTATATTGTTATCCTTACTGAGCATCTGAGCTCACCCATTCCAATGTTTTAATTTTTCCAGGATGTGAAGAAGTATATTATGAATGAAATATAAGGACAGTATGAGGGGATATGAAGAAAATATGTTGTTTTAGTTTTGTTTTAATTTATAATGTAATGTAAGACTTATGAATGTATCTAGTGTTTCCAAGGATACTAAACTAATCGGACTTTCGAGACTTGACCTTTTGTGATCATGCCAATGTTACGCAATAATGCACCAACTCTGGGTAACTCGGGTCGGGGCATTATAGTTGGTATCAGAGGAAGTTTAGTACTAACATTTGAAGCTAGATTTAGATAAACTCTGATTAGAGAACATAGCCCAAAGATAGACTTTTAGGATTAGTATAGAAGAACCTCCTAGAATTTTTGTATTATAGAGATTTTGTGAGTTTTCCGAGCAATACATTACTATCTAGATACGAGCAGGTAGAGGCGGCTCTGGCATAGATGTACATAGGGGTAAAACCCAAAAACACCGCTTTGAGCTAGACTCGAACGGGAACTGGTGCACGACAATGGGCCTTGCTGCACTCTTGGTTACGACATTCCAGGGGGATATGCTTAGGATAATTCTCATTTTCTTTAAAAACCAGTATGAAGGGTTACGAGTATATACTTCCTCATAGAAAACATTTTTATTATTACGGATTTATCAATAAATAGTTAAATTTATGTTAAGTATT
This sequence comes from Viscum album, assembly GCA_963277665.1. NCBI lineage: Eukaryota > Viridiplantae > Streptophyta > Magnoliopsida > Santalales > Viscaceae > Viscum > Viscum album. The sequence goes on from OY728141.1 coordinate 555,536,296, forward strand.
TTACAAGTATGGAATTATGTATTTTGATTCATAAACTAATCTAGTTTATGCCATTGTTTAGAAATGGCGCCTAGTGGAAGGAATGGAAACCGTATCAATGCACGCACTTAGTGTAGGGATTTCCCTCCTGCTCAAGATAATTATTGTTGATATGGAGATACAACTGGTGCTGATCAACTTATTACCATACTGGGATAACTCACTTAGGTCATGAATAATAACCTAACTCGTATGGAGCACCCTGATCCGCAACTTGGAGGATCAATGTTAGACCGTTTCATGAGGAAACAACCACCAACATTTAATGGGGTTACAAATCCATTAGTAATTAAGAAAAGGATAAACTCCTTAGAGAAAATATTTCACGCCTTGGGGAGTAGCGAAATGGAGAAAGTTGTCATGGAAGTTTACCGCCTAACTGGAGATGCCGATCAATGGTGGTCTCTGATTCAAAACTCAAAGGAAGATGAAGAAATATCGATTATGGAATGGAGTTAGTTTAAGGAAATTTTCTTAGAAAAATACGTTCATCATAAACATCGAGAAGATATGGAAAGGAAGTTTCTGAGTCTGAGAGAAAAGGAGGATGAGAATGTCACAAAGTATGAGGCTAACTTTACAAGGTTAGCAAGGCATGCAACAGATTATATACGTAACCCAAGAAGTAAGATTGATCATTTCTTTGAAGGGTTAAAACCCTTTCTTCGTCGAGCCTTAGTCTCATAATCTTTCTCATCATACGAAGATATAGTCTCATGTTCTATCAAGACAGAAAAGGAATTATATAAATCTTATGACAATAAACTAAAACAAGAGAAGAAGAGAACGGTGGAACAAGAGATAGATAAAGGGAAAAAGGGAAAGATGGATTTTCTATTATGTGATAATTGTGGGAAGAATCACCCTGGTACTTGCCTAAAAGGAATGGGAGTTTTTTATAAATGTGGAGAAAAAGGTCACCAGGCTTGTGATTACAAGGGAAAGAAAGAGTCTATCATTGTTGAATTCTATAATTGTAGGGAAATGGGGCATAATGCAAATGAATTTCCTAAGCTCCAAGGAAACATACCTCAAAAAGGACAAGGGATAAAGGCCAATATTATGCTGTTACTACAGTTGAAGTGGAATAATTAATGAATTGGTTCTTTTGGAAATAAGGATTATATTCTGGTTATAATAATAATGTGATATATATAAGGATTGTACTGCAGTACTTGTTTTCTTCATTAAGGTTTTAATATGATGAAGGTAATCAAATTTTTAGTATGTGACAATAAGAGAAACTTTACATTGTTTGGGGAGTCTGATGTTATAATTGATTTTGGAATTTAAGGACCTTTTAGAGATAGTCTGGACAGAGGAATTTTGGATAACTATATAGGTTGGAATGGATTAAGGTAAACATTAGATAGTATTGTTTAAGGTTAAAACATTTATGAAGATTATTTTTGGAATATTATAATACTATAGTTTTATGAAAAGGACAACCTGCAGGTTGGGGGATAACCCATCACGTCGGACAAAGCTGCAGGAATCGAACCCATAACCATAGTGCAACAGGCCTTTATTACCTACCACAAGCCTACATGAAGTCCCTGGTTATTACAAAATAGTTTTCTTAATATAAATGGAATGTGTTAATAATTTGAACCTTGTAAGATTAGGATAAATATAATATTTTTGAGGTCATTATCTTTTTGAGTGAAAGATGAGTTTGTGGTAGAAATTAGTTGAAGTTTGAAGCTCTACTTGTCAAGGATATATATATATATAACTATCACTTATTCGATGAATGAATTAATTATTAAACATTAGTAAAGGGATATTAAAACAAAAAAATGTGTTATCCTAAATAAGTATGTCTTGTTGAACTGATAATATTTTTAATCAACAAAGATTGAAGGCTTTGAGGCCCTCAATTTTACACTTGTTTGTCATTGATGACCTCAATCACTCCCTACAAATATTTATGTTTTTCATCCAATTATATTTCTATAATTTCCACCAATGATCTCCTTATCGAGATCATAATTTGGTGGTGACTTTTTCATTTCTATTTCCCTCTTATTAAGGCTAAATTTAATTAACCTTATTTCCGATGTGGGTTTTCCACAAAGGTATTTTCTATTTTCAAACTTTTATTTTCAAATAAAATTTCAAATTGCGAGGACGCAATTTATTGATGTAGGGGAGAATGTGACACCCCGAGCTTCCACGATATTCTTCTCTTTCAATAATGCAATAACTTGCATTGTATGAAAGTTCGAGATTCACACACACCAAGACCAATCAAAGTAGCTGTTAAGAATATTAATACCTACTTTTTGAAATTTTATAAATTTTATCTTTCAAAATGGACTTCGTTTTTGTTATTCGGAATATCGAAATTATCCTAAGTTGAATTTTTTATAATTTTCTGAGAACATCCCATTTTTTTTGAATAGTGAAAAATACATAAAAACAAATTTTTTTAATCAAAATAATATATAGTGATAAATTACACTATTGAGTGGTTTTAAAATATAATTAGAATATTTTTTTACAATTTTATCCAATGGTGTTCATTAAAATTAATTTCACATTGAAATTGGACATAAAAAATTCTCAATCTTTTGATATATATTGTTTCTTAAAAACACGATATTTGTTGTGACAGAGGGAATTAATTATATAATTAATTAATGAAACTTATATTTTAGGAATTTTGAAAAAATATTAATCATTTTTGAATTCGGAAGATCAATTATAGCTTAGGGTGAAATTTTGGCATTGTTCTGAAAAACATCAATTTTTGATGAATAGTGAAACCACTAAGTGGTAGTTAAAAAACTGATTTTTCGTTTAAATGAAACATTACCACTTCTGTGACTTGATTATCAAAAATCCGACATACAAGGTTTTCATTAGGATGTAAAATGTTGTTCAATGGGATTAAAATAATTTTTTGGTGAATCGTAACTTTTAAGTTTAATTAATCGCGAATAAAGGTAATTATTGTAATTTAAGGTAAAGATAATGTTATAATAATATTAAATGACATTGAAACTTGTCCTACCCATATTTTATGAGTAATTTCCGACCAAGAAAATTCATGGGTCAACTTGGGGACCCCATGGAGCCACTTTGGTGGGAAAATGACATTCAAAACTATTTATTTGATTTTTAAAATAAAAATGTCACAAATATGAGTTGTTTTACTAAAAAAAAATTTAATGGGGTTATACAAGTCATATGTTTGACTATAAATATTAATTAGAAATCTAAAAATATTTCCTACATCATCATATTTATTTTTATAATTTTTAGACATTAAATACATTAAACGATTTATGACACCATGATGATGCAGCGATTACCTCATTAATTAACGATTTAAATAAAATAAAAAGATATTGTAAAATATAAGAATTACACTTTTCAAAAACCTATTGGATGAGTATATTTAGAACCCTTATCACCTTCTCCTTTAAATATATATGTGTGGGACCATTAAAATCCAAAACTCATTATATAATAAAGTAACATTTCATGACATTCAAAGAGTGCCCCTCCTCTCCTATTATAAAAGGCCCCCACCACTACCACCTTATACACACCATCAAAGCCTTTTGGCTCAGCCAAACTCTGCCCAAATACTCTCTCAACATCCCTATATTACTCCTAGAAGCCTCACATTGTGCAGAATTCTTCCCAATGAATCCATTGGCTCAAATTAAAAAGAGTTACTCAATTTTAAGGTAATGCCTTCTTTTATGTTCTTTTGTTTTATTTTGCTTCTCCAACCCCTAAACACTTTTTATTCCATTCCATTATAAAAACACCTTTATCTAATGTATACTAGGATTTTGTTATAATAATAATTTTATTTACACTTACACACACCTTCGTCTAATGGTTAAAAAACGTACTGTTTCTGTGGGTGGCGAAATACTACCACACAAAACGATGATTGTTCAATATTCTTTTAACACCTCTAATGGTGGCCATTTTGATGAAACTATTCTCATATATGATATATATATTATGGTTATGTTTTCCTTATGATTATGAATTTATCATTTATGGAATACCTCTAATATTTCTATTATGGGTAAACACGATATTTTTATTTTAGGAAGTGCGGACTACCGCCCCCTCAATGTGACATGAATCGTTAATACCATATGTGGGATGTATAAAGGATTGAGTAAATGGTATTATACATTATATTATACTGGAATTATATTATACCTTTATATAATTATAACTTCATTCCATTAAATACTAAATAGAAATGAAAGTAGCGTTCATGCGTACGTAAGGCTTACGGTCTCCATGAACGGTGCATTTCATTTCTTACCTCTAAATGTTATGTAATATTATAAATGAATTTATATACTTGATATATATGATTTATATAATATCTACATCATGAATATAATTATGGATATAATGGATATTTTACCACATGAACAACATGTAATTTTAAGAAGTTTATTTTTGACTCAAGTACCAAAGATCGACAAAATGACCGTTATTAAGATAAATAATTACATAATGTTAATAACATGGTAATAAGTGATATAAAATGAATAATAAACTTGAAAAATGTTCTTAATAAACTATAAATTAACTCTAGTTTATTATTCCCGAGGATAAAGAACGGTCGAGTCATGTCAGACACGAGGTAAGGGAATTTCATAACCAAATTTCTGTCCTTTGGGTTAATCTACTACTTTAAAATTACGTCATGATATTATTATGTCCTATCTTGTATTTGTACTTTATTTATGCGTACTTATAGTTAATACACATAATATATCTATTTTATTTAAAAAAAAATGATCTTTGTAAGGGACTTCGTCTCAATCTCCTTTCATTGAGGCATATTTTGTTTTTTATACAACTTTATTTTATACGGTGTATAAAACCCTTTGACCTTTACATTTATTAAAAAGGAATCTTTTTATACGAAGAATTTTTACTAACTGAAAAAAGGAATGTTTTGTCTTACGTATGCGGCAACAAAGACTTCTCCGCCTCCGTGACCATTATTTGAGTTTCGGCTTCCTCAACAAGCCATAAATTTATTTAAATGAAAAATAAATACAAAGATTTAATTTTCTTTAATTTTGGTATTGAAAATGGTTTTGAATGTGTTTTTATTATATCAATGTGTTGTCTTGATATCTTTTGATTGAAATGTGGAAATTTTATGTTTCTTTTATGCATGTTTTATGTGATAACGTTTATGTTATCGTTTATGATATGTTTAAACATGTACATATGAGGAATGAATTGGACTTAATAAGTGATGGGCGGAGCTTGCTATAGCTCCTCCATGCATTGGTAGGTCTTATGGGACAAACTAGTGCCTTGTCACGAGGCCTTGACAGAATCTTATTTGTAGTCTTGGCACGAGGCCTTGGCTATGTGGTTATGATTGTCTGGCATTATGAATTCCATCATTATGAAAGTGGTTATTGATATTGCATGTGATTGTCCGACCAGTATAATATCCATGTGAATAAGTAAATGGCATTATTTCATTTTACTTTTTCCATATTATGTAGAAGTTCATATTTAAAAGGATTTTTTAGTTATACATTGCCATAAATGTTTATGTTTATTTATGAAAGCATCCACTATATTGTTATCCTTACTGAGCATCTGAGCTCACCCCTTCCATTGTTTTAATTTTTCCAAGATGTGAAGAAGTATATTATGAATGACCTGTACTGATAGTATCAGGGGATATGAAGAGAAGATGTTGTTGTAGTTTTATTTAACATTATGATGTAATGTAAGACTTATGGATTTATCTAGTGTTTCCAAGGCTACTAAACTAATCGGTCTTTTGAGACTTGATCATTTGTGATCATGCCAATGTTACGCAATAATGCACCGACTCTGGGTAACATGGGTCGGGGCATTACAGAGTAAAAATCCAAAAGTGGTTGAGAAATGGATAAACTCCTTAGAGAAAATATTCCATGATTTGGGGAGTAGCGAAAGGGAAAAAATTATCATGGCAGTTTACCGCCTCACTAGAGATGCTGACCAATGGTGGTCCTTGATTCAAAATAAAAAGGAAGATGATGAAGTATCAAATATTGAATCAAAGGAATTTAAAGATATTTTCTTATATAAATACTTTCCTCATTCCCATCGAGCTGATATGAAAAGGATGTTTCTGAGTCTGAGGCAAAAGGAGGATGAGAATGTCGTGAAGTATGAGGCTAGAATTACATAGTTAGCGGGGTATGACATAGATTATATACGTAACCCAAGAAGTAAGACTGATTATTTATTTTTTGGGTTAAAAGAATTTATCTGTCGAGTATTAGTATCACAGTCCTTCTCATTATACGAAGATATTGTCTCATGTGAAATCAAGACAGAAAAGGAATTCTCTAAGTCTTATGACATTAAATCAAAGCAAGAGAAGAAGAGATCTATTGAACACTCTGGGAAAGGAAATAAGGAAATAGGGAATATGGGAAGAATTGAATTTACACCCTATAACAATTTTTGAAAGAAGTACCCTGGTTCTGGTTCCTATCTAAAAGGAAAAGGAGTGTGCTACAAATGTGGATAGAAGGGTCATCAATCTGGTGATTATAATGGAAAGAAAGACGCTACCAATATTCAATGATATAATTGTATGGATATGGTACATTATTCCAATGAATACCCTAAGCGTCAAGGAAACATACCTCAAAAAGGCCAAGGGATCAAGGCCAAGCTTATGAACTCACAACTGCTGAGGTTGAAGCCATGAAAGACGTGGTGGAAGGTAATTTAATGGGTTCCTCATGTTTCGGAAATGCATTATTTGATTCTGGATCATTGCATTATTTAATATCTTCCCAGTTTGCTAAAAAAATTAGATATTTCCAATTTGATTTAACAAGGGTGTTGTCAATTAAACCTCTTAAGGGAAGTATCATTGCATCGAAGTTTTGTGAATCAGTCACCATTAGAGCACGTAAATGTTCTTTATCCGCTGATCTCATCATCATACCTATGATTGGATTTGATATAATTTTCGGTATGGATTGGCTTTCAAACCATGATGTGATGATTTATTGTGAGAATAAGGAGGTTATGATTCTTGATGATGATGATAAGGAACACCTTATATTTAGAGCAGAATCGTCGCCACCTAATTTTTATCTAGATCCACCCCCAGTAGCTCAACTAAATTCAATTATCAGGGAGGAAAAGAATGAAAGAACTATGGGTGAGGAATGGAATGTTCAAAAAGAGGATGTACCTATTGTGAAAGAATATGTAGATGTGTTTTTGGATGTTTTACCTGGAAATCTTCCATAATGAGAAGTTGAGTTTTCCATTGATTTAATTCCTGGATCAAGGCCTATATCAATGACCCCTTATAGAATGGCCAATGTCGAATTAGTTGAAATAAAGAAACAATAAGAGGAATTGAGTACTAAGGGATTTATTCTCCCTAGTGTTTATCCATGGGGAGCCCATGTTCTTTTTGTTAAAAAGAAAGATGGATCCATGAGGTTATGTGTCCACTACAGAGAGATCAATTCTATAACAATATAGAACAATTATCCCCTACCTCACATTGATGATTTATTTGACCAACTACATGGATCTCAATACTTTTCAAAGAATTAACTTCGATCTGGATACCATCATTTGTGTATTAAGAAGGAAGACATTCTGAAGACAGTATTTCGAACAAGGTACGGGCATTATGAGTTTACAGTAATTCCATTTGGGATGACTAATGAACCCTCTGTTTTCATGGATCTAATGAACAGAGTTTTCAATGAATATCTTGATGAATTTGTAGAGGTATTTATTGATGATATATTGGAATAATTAAAAATCTAAAAAGATCCTTAAAATCACATGATCATTATATTTAAGACTCTGAGAGGTTATGAATTATATGGGAAGTTTATAAAGTGTGAATTCAAGCTTTAAGAGATTTATTTTCTTGGCAATATTGTCTCTAAGGATGGAATCTCTATTGATCCTTCTAAGAGAAGAGAAATCCATGAATGGCTAGCACCGATGAGTATAACTAAGGTACACAGTTTTATTAGTTTAGCAGGTTATTATCGACGTTTGGTCCAAAATTTTGCCCCATTGGCTAACCCATTAACAAAGATCACACATAAGGGGGTTAAATTTGTTTGGTCAAAAGAGTGTGAAGAATGTTTTGAAGAAATGATGATAAGATTAGTAAATGCTCCTATATTGACTCTACCATCAGGGAATGATGGGTTAGTTATTTATAGTGATGCATTGAATAAAGGACTTGGTTGTGTCCTTATGCAGAATGATAGGGTTATTTCTTATGCATCATGACAGTTGAAAATTCATGAGAAAAACTATCCTACTCATGATCTTGAGTTATCTGTTGTAATAATTTCTTTGAAGATTTGCAGACACTATCTCTATGGTAAAAAATGTGAGATTTATACTGATCATAAGATTTTAAAGTATATTTTCTCACATAAGGAACTCAACATGAGGAAAATGATATGGATTGAACTAATCAAGGATTATGATCGCACGAGACACTACCATCTGGGGAAGGAAAATAATGTGGCAGATGCTTTGAGTAGAAAGGATCATGGAGTTTTGAACAAGATGAGAGTAAAAAAGGATCTTATATACATGGATATAGTAAAGATGGATATGCGAATCACCATGGAATGTGAAACATCAATACTTTTTCAAATGGTTGACAAACCATATTTACTAGAAACGATAAAGAGTTCCTAGACCATTGATGAAGAGTTTCAAAAGAAGATTGAAGATGTGAATGATGGTAGATTGAATGAGTTTTTGTATGAAGATTGAATTTTGATGTTTGGGAAGAGACTTTGTGTTCCCAATATACCTTATCTAAAAAGAGAATTGTTGTATTATGCTCATAGTTCTAAATTCTCTATACACCCTGGGAGAACCAAAATGTATAGAGATTTAAAGGAACATTTTTTGTGGGACAACATGAAGAGGGAGATTGTCAATTTGGTGTCAAGATGTATGGTTTTTCAATAAGTGAAAGCTGGAAGGAAACATCTTAGAGGAGTATTGCAACCTCTTGCCATACCTGAGTGGAAATGGGATAATATCATGATGGAATTTGTCATGGGACTAACAAATACTCCAAGATGGAATGATGCAATATGGGTCCTTGTTGATCGTCTTACTAAGTCAGAACATTTCTTTACTATAAGGGATGATTTACCACTTGAACTTCTTGTGAGAATATACTTTAATGAAGTTGTGAGACTTCATGGAGTACCCATATCGATTGTCTCATATCTTGATTACTATTTTACATCAAGATTCTAGAAAAGTCTTCAGAAGGGCTTGAATACTGAACTTTGATTGAGAACTGATTACCACCCTCAAACAGATGGACAATCATAAAAAACTATTCAAACCTTATAAGACATGTTGAGATCATGCTCACTTGACTTTCTGGGTATGTGGGATCAATATTTATATCTAGTACAATTTTCTTATAACAATATCTTGAATTCAATTATTTGGATGGAACCATATGGAGCGTTATACAGAAAAAGATGTCACCCACCAACCTATTGGGATGACGTTGGAGAATGAAAACTTTTAGGCCCAGAACTGGTGGAGGAAACGATGGAAAAGGTGAAGGTAATCCAAAACCACATCAAAGAATCTCAAAGTAGGCAGAAGGGCTATGTTGACAACCGAAGAAAGGATTTGGAATTTATGGTGGGAGATCATGTTTTCTTGAAGGTATCTCTATGGAAGGGAGTTATATGTTTTGGAAAGAAAGGTAAATTGAGTCCCAGGTACATCGGACCATTCAAAATTCTAGAACGAATTGGGGTTGTAGCTTAACTTTTGGCAATGCCGCCAAATCTCTCCAAAGTTCACAATGTGTTCCACATATAACAATTGAGAAAATACATTCCTGACCCAAAGCATGTACTCACATATGAGGAATTAGAACTGGAACCCAATCTTTCTTATAGAGAAGAGCCCATCAGGATTCTTGTTACAAGAGAACATGTACTGAAAAACCGGACGACTCGTTTGGTAAAAGTTCTATGGTGAAACCATAAGATGGAAGAGGCAACGTGGGAACCCGAGGAACTTATGATGAAGAAACACCCCAGTCTCTTCAAGAGGTAGTATTCTATAATGTTTGAGGATGAAATTATTTGGATAGGAGAATGTAACACCACAAGCCTACACGTTACGATTCTCTTTGAATAATACAGTAGCATGTGTTGTATACAACTTCGAGATTCTAACACATCGCGACAAATAAAAGTAGCCGTTATGAATAGTAATACCCACTTTTTATAATTTTATAAATTTTATCTCTCAAAATGGTCTTCATTTTTGGATTCGGAATATCAAAATTAGCCTAGGGTGAAAATATTGTACTTTTCGGATAACCTTTAAATTTTGATGAATAGTGAAAATTACTAAATTTTAATTCAAAAAAACTTTTTTAATCGAAATAATTAATAGTTATAAATTATGAATTTGAGTGGTTTTAAAGTATATTTAGAATATATTTTTACCATTAAATATGATGTTGGTCATTTTACATAATTTCACAATTAAACCGAACATAAACAAGTGTCAATCTTTTGATAGTCATTATCCGTTAAAAACACGCCTTTTGTTTTAATGATGGGAATTAATTATATATTAATTTATGCCACTTATGTGTTTTTAATTGGTAAAAATGGATTTCATATTTTGAATCCGGATGTCCAAATTTTTTAAATAAGTAAATTTTATTTTTAGACATTTTAAATAATTTGTTCGGTAAATATTTTATTTACCATGGTTAAATTTTAAATCCGGTAAATAAGGGAACCAATAATAAGATTATAATAATAATAAATTTCCCTAAAACGTGTCCTAACCTTATTGGTTGATACAGGTCCGACCATGGGCATCTTTGGGTCAATTGTGGGACCCCATGGAGCCACTTGTAGGTGATAAGGACACTTTATATTAATTAAGTTAAAATAAATACCAAAATGACATAAGCATATATCTTATAGAAAATCAGTTTTTAAATAGTGTTATATATGTTGTATTTTCGACAATAAATATTAATTAGAAAGATAATAATATTTCCTACATAATGTTATCTTATTTATAATTTTTATACATTTAATAATTAAATTTATTTATGACACAATAATGATGCAGTATTTTCCTTATTAATGAAAGAATCAAATAAATGGTATTATAAATATTAAAATAAATATAATTTGAACGTTTTTATGACATACATGAATTTTATTCGTTAAGATGTCATGTTAGGATTTCTTAAATGAATTTGGTTTTAATTAATAAAGTTTTTATGACTTTAACAAAAATCAATTATTAAATAGTGTCAAAATTGACATAAAATAGTTTTTAAAAAAAATATTATATTATTAATTGATATTTAATTCCTCAAAATATAAGGATCGGCCAAGAGACTTATATCATGATAGGTGTATCATTAATGGACCACTTTTGGGTCGCTTGGATGTATATGTTATTTTTATTAACTATATAATATAAAAATACAAAGTGACATGGTAAATGTCAATCTAATTATCTAAGAGTCTAAACAAAAAGCTATGGTTAATATAATGATCAAAACCTGTCTAAAATCTATTGGTTGAGTGTTTTTAGACCTATAACTACCATAAAAATTAAATAATTAACTTTTGGGCCATTAGAATCCTAATATTAATTTATTATAAAATAATATTTCTAACTTTTCCCAATGTGCCCCTCACCCCTCTTATAAAAGGGTACTCCCCCTTCTCACTAATTCACAAATTCAAAGACTTTTAGTTCGGCCAACCCCTAACCGAATACTCTCTCAACTTCTCTATATTCAACCAAGAAGCCTTATTTTGATCAGAAATCCATCTTAAAGATCCATTTTGATCATATAAAAAGGGAGAACCCGATGAAGAGGTAATGTTTTCACCACCCTTTTTTAAAATCATTTCTTCTTCAACATCTTCTATATTTGTTATTACCATTATAAAATAATAACTCTAGTATCATCTATATAATGAAAAGTTATTATAAATATTGTAAAACCATATTCAGTATTCTATCCATCCTTTGAATAGCATGTCACCATATGTGGGTACGTACGGCTTACCGTCTCAATGTCGCGGTGTAATTGTTATTCAAAAAATTATTATATGGATGGGTATAATAATGATGTGTAATTACTGTAAATAATAAATATAACATTATAATTATTATTTATATATGATATACCATCAATTTATATATTATTTTAATATCAAAATAATGATATCATCGCTCGTGCGTACGTATGGACTACTGTCTCAACGAACGCAATGAGATTCCTTCCCCATCATATACATTCAATAATATTTCTAATTTGATGATTAAAAGTAATTTTTAAGAACATTATATCATTTTGGATATGAATAAGATACAACTTATACATAACAAACATGACTTATGTAACAAAACATATAAAATAAAACGAATAAGGTAACACCCAAAACAACGATAATACTAATATATTATTAACAAAGCATTATTATAAGATCATATATGATATCATAATTATGTATATGGTTCATGTATAATTTAATAACAATATTTTAACTATTATACATGATTTTAACATACAATCGACTAAGGAAAAGTACACGGTAAGGGTTTATTTCACAATCTCTTCATTATCCGAGGTTATTTATACGTAATTATCTATTGGGACCATTGTATCATCCACATCCATGTTTATTAAAAATGTATTTCAAATCATTCTTAATATTTTACAAAATATTGGTTATAGTCATTTATAACCTTGTATCGATTTTATAAAATTTTTATAAAATAATCATTCCGTCGTTTTCCAAACAAGGTCCTATTTTACCTTTTCGACAATATTAAGGTAAGAATGTCTCATTTTAACTTATACGGCAGGTGCATCAATTTTCTACCATTATAAACTCATCAAATCTTCCCTTACAACCTTATAAGAATATTTTCAAAGTAAATGTTTTTCTTTTTAATTATGTGACCCTTAAATGATTTCAAAATAGAAATATATATTTCATTAAAAAGAGTTTTGATTTCATCTATGTCGACATCCTTTGATGGATTTTATGTTTATTTGGAGTTGATTTATTATGATACAAAACTTCCATATTGTATTGATGGTTTTGTGATATGTTTGACTGTATATGTGATATTTTTATACCATTCATAATTTATGGTTAAAGTATTGACATTTTGTATGCTAGGTTCAATATGAATGTTTATGATTTGTTTAAACCTTTTCATATGAGGAATGTATTGGAATTAGTAAATGATGGGTGGAGCTCGCTATTGCTCCTCAATGCATCGGTAGGTCTCATGAGACAACTAGATGTGGAATTGGTCGAGGCCCTTTCCGAATTTTATTTATGGTTTTGGCCGAGGCCTTAATCATTTTTAGACGTCTAGGCCGAGGCCTTGACAAAATGTTTCAGAATGTCCGACATTACACATTACCTCAATATGGAATTAATATTGGTGGTTCATGTGGTCATTCGACTATTAGAATACCAATTATTATGTTTTATTATGGAATTATTTACTCATATCATATTCTTTCCATAAAAGAATTCATTTTTATTATTTATAAAGGCATGTGGTTTCAGTTATTTACCATGCCTAATATTTATGTCATATTCCACTGTATTAATTACCCTTACTAAACATTTGAGCTCACCCCGTTCAATGTTTTATTTTTCCCATGATATGAAGAAGTTAGTTATGAGTGACCTACATGCATAATCTAGGAGGTTTGGTTGTTCCTAATGAAATTTATTTTTTTGTATTTATCATCAACATGTAAAGTTAAACATATGTATGAATCTTGTTTCCAATAATACTAAACAGATCGGTCTTTTGAGACATGATTTCCCTGTGATCATGCCAATTTTATGTAATAATGCACAGACTATGGGTAACTAGGGTCGGGGAATTACACTCATGGATAGAGTTGTGGGATCCTTTCTACTAGGAAAATCAGCAAATTTTTATTTTTTCCAAAAAAACATAATAAATTGAACAATGTTAATACTGGATCACCTCTTACCGACACTATTGGTGTAAATTGTGCTCCATCTTTATGAATATTTAATTGAGGATTTCATGGTATTTATATATTTCACACTTCTTTCTATTGAGAAAATATAATCAATATAAAACAAAAATATCACTACAATGATTTATAGATCATGAGTTTTTTAGTTTTACTCATGGATCACTAGTTTATGTGACGAATATACTTTCCCGTTATCATTTGATCAGAGTAAAAACCTTAATCCATTCATTGATTTCTCATTAATGTTCAGAAACCATTTCCCACTAGAGGGTACTGTGAGTGTAGGTGAGTGAGTGTCATCATCATCAGTTCTATAAAATGATCCTCACATTCAACTTTCTCGAATAACATAACCCAATTTTGGGTTATCTTTGTCAGTTTGATTAACAATCATGAGAAATTTCTAAAAAATCAATAACAAGAAAATCAGATCAAAGAATACAATGAATTTCCATCATATTGGATAGTGTAGGGAACCCAATAACAATCGTTATTTTTGAACGATTTACATATATCCATTCGTTGTGGAGAAAATGAACCAATAATGTCAATTTCCACATCTAGAAAAAATATTTACTATAATTTTAATAGATCATTTTTTATCTTAAGGCCTTTAGTGTATTATAAAAATTCCCCTCATTTTCATTCATTCATTTGGAGTAGAAAATAATATAGAAAATCAATACAATTGATGTTTTTTAAAGTTAATATATTGTGACTCTATTCATTAAACACCATATTGTTTATGGAGAATTATTGTGTCAAAATTAAATCACAATGAACTCGTATTTCATGTATCATATATGAATAGTCTCACAAACCAGCCCAGGTACCCTGGTAACTAGATAACCAAGCCAACCCAGACATAGCCCGATGAGTGTTCTTGATCCCCACGGGTCGGAGACTAACACCTTGAATCAGAAAACATGCAAGTGGGAAATATTTTCCTCCAAAACTGTAAAAGAAAAGAAACCATACATTATTCATAACAAAACAAACTCCACTGAGAGTAACGTAAATGAAGTTAAAAAGGAATAAACTTGTCAAAAGCGCTACAACCAAAGTATCAAAATAGGTTAAATAGCCTATGATCATGAGGAACACAACCCACCAAGACCAATGCTCAACAGCTGGATCCACATCCAATAGATCATTTCCCCTTGCTTAGACCACGAATGAAAAAGTGTTCAAACACCCGAAGGAAAAATTAGGGTGTGAGATAAAAATCCAATTAAGGTTTGAACATAGATTCTATAACAGATTACAAAAATTGATTAAATAATAAAATGTTTTCATTTCTTAATGACAAATAGGTTTTAAATTTCAAATAATAATTAAACAAATAATTATATTCAATTCAAATGTTGGAAAAATCTTTAAGAAAGGACATTACAAAATTATGGAATATTTCTAAAAAAATGGCTTCAAAATACATCTATATAAAGAGTTTATATAAATTCATGCATAATGTAATGCAGTTGAAAAGCATTGGCATACATTTATATCTCAAATATATATGAACAATTAAGAATCATGATAATATGCCAAGAGGTATAATAGTATTAACCATCTAAATGATTCCTTACTATCTATGTGAACTCATAAAAATGTGTACACACCCATCCCTATGACACTAGACAATGGAGACTTGTAACAAACCTGTGGAAAATGTGACCCACCACAAGTATGTTTTAGAATTATCTTTTAGATTAATGTTTCTCCAACTAACATTAAAACTATCTAAGGTTGGCATGAACTCTTACATGATGGGAGAACTATTATAAGACACTTAAAAATACAATCAATCCCATTCTTCCATTTCAAAAGTGCCAATATATTTCCACTTAAATCTAAAACTGGTTTTATTCAAAAATATGCATTTTTCACAAGATAAAACCAATGGGATTCTATAAAAAAAAATTAACCATTTTCACCAGTTTGAAATCTAATAAAAACCAATTCCTTTATTACAATATTTATATCCTCAATTAACTTCATGAATTTAATTGAAATCATTTCCATCACGTCATCAATTTAAATTACACAATTTAAAATAGCCTGTTTCCAAAAACACACCAAATTTAATGGAATTGGGTTTTTTCCAATATTCATTCCCAAACCATTTCAAATTTCACGATTCTTAGGAATTAGTTTTTTATCAATTTAATTGAATGAAAATTTTAGCAATTGAATTTAAATCAATTATTGAAATAACTCCTGAAATATAATGATAATAAATTTGGTTAATCATAATGAAACCACCTACCCCAAGGTCGCTAAGGTCAATAGAGACGATAATCCTCCCAGTGTGGTTCAATACACCACCTCATGATATTATTTTCATAAACGTCGACACACCAATTAGCGACACTCGTCATCGGTTCCTATAACCAAAACATCTATTTTATTTCACAAGTAAAATATTACATGTGATTAAATTTTCTCTCTCCTGGATAATCTCTATATTATCATTTTTTGTTAACACATTTAGTTTCATGAAATATCCATAAGAATAATTTTAAACCTCATTTTATAACAATATCACATTATTTTATTATTCGAGGAAATAAATTATTAAATGAAATTATATTTTCTTTCTTCAAAAGATATTCAACTTATCAATAAAAATATTTCAGGAAATAATGTTTTTTTTCTCTTCTATAATATTCAAATTATCAATTATTATATTAAATGTAATAATAGTTTTCCTCTCTTGGGAAATTTTTAAATTATTGTTTAAAATTTTAAATAAGATAACATTTTCTCTCTCATGGACAATATCTGGATTATCATTTAATGTCGACATTTGTGTTTGAAATTATCCATCAATATATAAAGCAATTACACATTGATAATTATATAATTAATAAAATTATCCTTATATTTTAAATAAATTATCAAAAATATATATCAAACTATATATTTATATATATAAAACTTTTGAAAATTCATTTTCTTTAGATAAACTAAATAATTATCATTTGATAATTTAGAATAATTATCCATTAATTAATTTGATTAAATTATCATTTTTTATATCATCCATGTAATTCTTTGGTATTTTCAACTAATTATTTATTTCATTATATTTATTTCTGATTAAACATTATTGTAAAACTATAGTATTCTTAAAATTAATTATCGATGTAATTATCATCGCATTATAATTTATAATTATCCTTGATAATTCATTCACATATCTCTCAATAATTTCAAAAAATAAAATTTCGATAAAAATTATTTCATATTTTACATAATTATTCAATAATAAATTGAGTTTCATCATATTATTATTAAACTAATATTTTATTATTGATAAGGGAAAATAAAAAGAAAAAAATAAAAAATAATAATATAATTCAAAGTCATTGAAACCCGAGGCACTGTACACATTAGGTTTTTATGAAGGATGGTCGCTGCTAGTGGAGAAAACCGTTAAAGAGGAAAATAACTTCACAAAACAAATTCTTGAAGAAATCAGGGTCCTCAGATCCATGCAACGAATCCATGAATAAAAAAAGGAAGGTTCAGGTATTTAGAACCCCAATCCGCATATAGTTCATTCAACCAACTATTAAAACCAAATTGTAATGCACTATTTCAACTAAAATTTGAGGAAGGAGGTTTTTAATTCATCATATTAATGTGTTGGTGATTAAAACAATTAAATAATTTTGAAAATTGAAGGTTTTGAAAACCAATGGCGTTAAAATGGAGTTTTAGCATGGGGTAAGAGAAGTTTAATAGTAAATTTGTTTTTTATATTTAATTTAATAATTAAATTATTAAATAAATTAAATTAAGAAGAAGATAGTCTAAACGCCCATTTCTCATGAATTTTATACATTATCTATGGTCAACACCCTGATCCGAACAAAATGGTAGTCTTGGATTTTTCAAACAATGATATTTTTGAGAGATATTAATGATTTATTAACTAAAATCAGAATACAATTTGATTAAAATAAAAAAGATTTTTTGCGAGCGAGTCATCTAAAATCCCATTGCTAATAAATATTATTCACTTTCTAGGGTAAAAAGATCATTTCAGACCCATCACTGTGTCAGATTTCCCATACAACACACCGTTTTGGAGATATTTAATTATTATTAATACATAATATATTAAATATTATTCAAATAAGTTATATCAGGAGCGAGGCATCCAAAATTCAGAATCCACTGAATGCTATACACCTCCAAGGGTAAACACCATATTTCATATGCAACTGTAGACTTAGATTTATCAAATGGATTTACGTTTTAGAGTTATAAAAATATTTTGAATAAAATGTGTGCACTTAATATATTCTATTTAATAATTTTATTAAATCTTCTATGAACCATTGTGGGCCTTGGAATCATGAAAAATCTCAGTATAGAACTCCCAAATTATATAATTGAATATTCCATGATATTAACTAGAAATTAATGTCATTAACACATTTATCAAAAATTCAATGAGAAATAAATTTCTCCCACTTATTACAATATTATTTTTAAACAATAGGTTTTAGGAATACCAGTACTAGTAAAGAGATGTTACAATCTCCCGAACATAAGAACTTTCTATCCCAAGAAATCCTATAAATAATCTTCCATGATAAAAAGATAAGGCCACTTCTCTAGAATCAGTGATCCCACCTCCCATATCCTATGAGAAATAAAACCATAATTCCACAACACATGGATCACTGTTATCTTCCTCTGATGAGGTACCTTCGTATCAAAATCCACAACCCTAACTAGTAATTTACTAATAGATAAATGAGTTTCCACTTCAAGATCAAGTGAACTCAGAGCATGATATGGGTTAGATAAAAACATTAAAGTTGAGATACCTAGAAGTCATTATGTATCCATGTGAGCTGTAGTGGTACTTCCAAATGATATGAAACTTCCCCACAAAATCAACAATATCGACTGCTCCCACAAAATAAGAAGAAAACATTCCTTCCTTTCCAAGCTGTCGATGACCCCGCTGGATTAATCATTCAAGAAAAAATAGTCACTTAAATTTAACTCCAGTGGTCTATAGAAACAATCAACATAGTACTTATATTGGCTATAGTTCATTAACATTCATTGAAAAATAAGTTGAATCATTATTGTCACCCCATTCATTAATCTTGGTCCAACTAATGAACATCCACCAATCTCCGAATAACACAATGGATATTTACAAGGACGACCATACAATACTTCAAAATGAGTCATTCTAATTTCAAAATGGTAACTTTTATTATAAGAGAACTCATGAATCACCAAATGATCATTCCAAGCCACAATAATGTTGAGAAAACAAGAGTGAAGCATATCCTCATGAAAATTATCTTACTAGGACTTAAACTTCATCAATTTAGCTAGAGTCATTCAGTAAGATAGAATTGAATTTAGTTGAGTACCACGTATTATTTCAGTAAAACACTCAACCTCATATACAAGTAGAAAACCAAAGATGGTGGAAGGAAACACATTGAGAAAATCAACTACAACTGGAGGGAGATCACAACTCATTGAATCCCGCTCCATATCATAATTAAACACTGATATAATTTTCCCCAAATTGGGATATAAATGTACGACTCTGACCCACTTTGGGTAAAATTCTCCATGAAGGATAAGAGGCACATCAATAGTTGTATTAATGTATATCCTTAAAAGATAACAATCAATCTAGGATTTATTGGAAACGATCCAATCCATCCCGAATATGACATCAATATATTTCATGTCAACTACCAGAAAACTCCATGAAATTTTGATGTCTAATAAAGGGAAGACACAAGAAGGACTAAATAGACCCTACTTTCCCTTTGTACCAAGGTTTTTAATAATATCCATTGCAGATGATAGCATCTCCATAGTAATATTATGAAGATTAACGATAGGGGCTGAAATAAAACAAGTGATATGAATGAGTATAAAACAAAATTCACTAAAAAAATTTATTGTACTGATACATATCACAATTATTAGTCCTTTAGTAGAATCCTCTAGAGACTCTTCCACTACCTAGAGAAGCTTCATTCTGGATTTTGGTGTTTAGAACCCTTTTGTATGTGAAGCATTTGATTGGCCCGCAGTTTTTTATGGTACTGAAGATCTCACCTCAACTAGATTCGGATCCACATCATGATTCCCATGTTGAGGTTTAAGAGAAACCACCTCTTAGATTTGATTTTCCCATCTTATTAAGGGAATAAATTTACACAACATCATAATTCATTAGGAAATATTAGAATAACATTTAGAATGAGTAACAAGAGAAATTATTCTTTATAAAAGGAATTAAAAATATTAATATTTCACTCTATCAAAATCAAAATATGGAAAATATTGGAACTACACAACAAGACATATTTCTCTAACCACCCCTTGTGACTTAAGGTTTATTTCCATGAGAGCTTGCTAGGAACTAAATAGTAAATACATCCTTTGTCCTAAAAATATTTCATGATTTCGTAATTACATTAAGAACAATGCTTGAACCTCCCATTGACTCCATTTTGTCAGAAACACCCCAAGTACACTGGTAACTCGATTACCAAGCTGACCCTGACATATCCTGATGTTATTTCCCAATACCCACTGGTCTCACAAAACATGCAAGTGGGAACGATTTTTCCACCAACAATGCAGAATAAAATAAAAAATAAAATATTCATAACAAACTAATATCAACTAAGAGTAACGTACTAGATGATTACAAGGCATAAAACATCCCAATGCACTATAACAAAAGTATGAAAATAGGGAAAGCATCCCAAGGTCCCAGGGAAAAGAACTCAATAATCCCAATGCTCAACAGCTGGATCCACCTACAAGAGATTATATCCCCTTGTTCTTATGATGAATGAAAATTTCTACAAACTCCTAAATAGAAAAGTATGGTGTAAGATAAAAATCCCATTAGGGTATCACTAAAGATTCCATAAAAAATTCCAAAAATTGATTAATAAAAGGAATGCTTTTAATTTTTAAAGATAAAAGGTTTTTTCCTTTTAATACATTCTTAACTAAATCATTATATTCAGTTCAGATGTTTGAAAAATAAATCCAAAAATAAATTAAAAATTCTGGAATATTTATAAAAAATGGCATAAATAAAACAATTATATATAGAGTTAATTAAATTCAGTAGGCATAAAAATTACATCAAAATAATTACCATAAATTTATATCATAAATATAAATAAACAAGAGAGAAACATGGTCATATTTAAAAACATATGATAGTTTTAACCAGCTATTGGATTCATCACTCTCTAGGTAAACTCAAGAAAATGTGTATACAAACATCCCAATAACACTGGCCAAGGGAGACTCATCAACAACCAATCGTAGAGGAGACCTGCTGCATGTTTTTTTAGATCGTTTTCACATCGTAGAGTGAATCATAATAACTATCTAACTACCTAGGGACTTCATGTGCTCTTACATGATGGGTTTAATATTTGAAAACTACTTAAAAATATTATAAATCCCATTTTTTCATTTTAAATTTTACAGTTACTTTCCATTTAAATCCAAAAAATTATTTTTTAAAAAACATGCCTTTTACAGGATAAAACCAATGGGTTTATATTAAATCTTTTTAACCCATTTTCACCATTTTGAAATCAAATAAACTGAAATTCAATAATTATAAAATTTATTTATACAATTAAATTAAAAATTTTAATTTAAATCTATTCCATCAAATCAACAATTTAAAATAAAGAAATTTTATTTTAAACAATTTAAATCAACCAATTTACATTCACACATCCAATGCAATGGAATAGGTTTTTTTCAGAAATTCCATGCCAAATCCATTTCAAATATATTAATTCACTAGAATTCGGTTTTTATAAATTTAATTGAATGAAAATTTGAATAATTTAATTTAAATCAATAATTTAAATATATGAAGAAATACAAGGATAATAAATTTGGATAATTAAAACAGAACCACTTACCTCAAGGTCATTGATGTTAGCAGAAACAATAATCCACCGAGTGTGATTTAATACACCTCTACATGATATTTTTATCGTAAGTGATTACATATCAATTATTGATTCTTGTGAGGGGTTCCTATAACCAAAACATCCATTTTATTTCACTAGGAAGAAAAATATTACATGTGATTACATTTTCTCTCTCCGGGATAATCTCTATATTATTGTTTTATGTTAGCTCATTCAATCTCCAGAAATATGCATAAGAATAATTTTAAACCTAAATTGATAATTATATCCCAATATTTTATTTTTTAATGAAACAATATATTACATGCGATTAAATTTTCTCTATTGGAAAAATCATCAAATTATTGATTCAAATAATAAATGAAATATTATTTCAACACTATTAGATAATTTTCAAATTATTGATTAAAAAATTAAATGTGATAATATTTTATCTCTCTCAGATAATTTTAAAATTATCAATTAAAATATTATATGTGATAACAATTTCATTCTCATGGATAATATCTAGATTAACATTTTATGTCAATGTATGTGTTTGAAAATTTCCTCTAATAGTTCATGAAATTCTACATTGATAAATTTATGTATAAAAATTTTATCCTTACCTTTTAAATTAATTTTCAAAAATATATATCAAACTATATATAAATATATTGACAGTAAAAATAAATAACATTATATAATTTTAATAAAATAACGCAAGTTGTTTATCGATATTTACATATATCTATTGAACGATACCTTACATTTTGGACGATCCATTATACTAGAGTAATGACACTTTAAAAATGAATATCTGATCATTATAAATATAAATAAAATAGAAATTTCATAAAAAGGTTCTTTAAAAACGAGGATAATTGGACGATCCCTTACATTTTCCATGGAAATGAATTAGGTAAATGTCCTTAAAAAGAGGATAAATGAAATGTAATAATTATAATATAAATTTGAAAATTAATTAATATTTATAGAGTCATAAAAATATAACCAATTGAAATAAAAAATTGTAAATACAATGAAGGTTACTGAATGGATGTCACGAACCAACTTGGGTCGGCCCTGAATCGGTCACCCGAGCCGGTCTGTGATAAGGCCTGAGAGGCGTTCCCGATACTCCCAGGAAAACGACAAGCACCAAGGGAATCAACAGAGTGAAGATGGGAACAGTTTCACCCAATATAAATAAAGATAAGCAGTGGGATAAAAATAGAAAAATGCAGCCCAAAAATAAATAAACTGAACCATTCAACTAAGACAGAACTGAAAAGAAAAACAAACAAGACCTGATGACCACTAAACTCTACATGACCCAGCTGGCCAACCTCTAATCATAAGACAAAACATCGCCCACGATGATCGATATCAAGTTGATACCTGCACCTGTGACTAAATACAAGAATGAAGTATTGGCATGAGTATTAAAACTCAGTAGTTGTGCCTAAGTAATCAATTTTAAATGCATTTACATTAAACAAAATAATCATCAATTTCAGTTTTGAACTACAATATAAAAAAATAAGGCTTTCTACATGTCACTTAAAAAAATTACAAGTCATTTTCATTGTTCATTTCTCAAAACCGAAATCAATCTTTCAGTGATACATTCACATTTTCAAAGGGAAAATTTTGTTTATAATTTCAACTTTGTAAAAAGAGGATTAACACACATTCATTTGAAAACCATTTCTAAAACCCAAGTAAAAACCAATTTATCACTTTCCAAGGAAAAAAGTATTCAAAAATTCACAAGAGTAAGTACACAACAAGGGAAATGTAGAGATACATACAAGCACCAAATTATCACTACATGTAACTGAAAGCCAATTGAAATCGGTGAACCCCGGAGATCAAGAATAATCCAGAAGACACCAATACATGAGACCTCATCCTCTTTGACATATCACACATGATGAAATAAATACACCCAATATGCTTGACCATCTTATCTTAGGCATGCCGAGGGAAAATCCAATAGTAATAAACCCAATATATCCACCTACTATGGACCACTAGTCAGTACCATAACCTACCAGTGTACAAATCATTCTAAGAATATTCTCTCAATATGCAAGGTTCACATGTCTCGTGTATTTAGAAAGGGGTTGGGACTACCGATTCAATCCGATCATCAAATCACAGTATGTATAATAATAAAGCACAACATGAAACACCCCGAGTCACCCCAAGGAATATGTCCCTCACCTTCCAACCACTGATCACAGGGAAGTCCTACAAAAAGGACCCCCATAATATACAACTCAATTAAAGAAAAGGGACTGCATCCGAGGAGAGTTATATTGAGATAACTAGTTTTAAAAAAGTTCCAATCGGTCCCCACATGATTTTAGCATGCCAAACCGTTTCATAAGAATTACACACACACCACTTTGAAAACTAGTAATACACTTTGAAACCCATTTATGAAACCTAAAACAGAATTTTAAATCAAAAACATGTTCACGAAGGCCAAAGGGTCATTTAATAAAGTAATTAATTTGAAAATGTGATCTAACCATTTATTGCTACACATTATAAGAAATAAACAACTCCATTTGAAGGCAGAAAATTTACTAACAGTTCTCAGTCAATAATTAAAATTAGAACTAGGTATGAAAAGAATGAAATAAATTATTATTAAATTTAATGGAAAATTCATAGGGAAACCTACCTCAAATACCGAGTGGAGAAAGACAAACAACTCGGCAACATACATCGTTAATGAAGACCGCCCCGCAATTGTGCACACATTCACCCCTATATATATACACCCCTTGATACAATACACATATTCCCCGTGCCATGAAGGAATATGGGCAAGGAGGATTTATATAGATATATAGGTTTATGTACCTATTAATGTGTGTACAACCCTTCGAGAAGACCCCGAACAATCTAATTAACCCAAAAGAGAATCGAAGATTACCATAAAATATAAATAAAATTAAAACATTATATATATATATAAAAGATAGAAGTAGTCAACTAAAGCTGGTCCAAGATCCCTTGTAAAACATTACATAAACTTGGACCATTTGAAAACACGAATCCCACCATTCAAAACCATCTACAATTGATATTAAAAAATAACAATTAAGTTCACATGTCAAATATTTCAATCCTTCAAAAACACTTTCCAAAATCATCTGCACCTTAAGTGCCCTTAAAACATTGTCCGCTCCCACTAAATAACCCTCAAACATCCTCATGAAACTCCACACCAAGACACTTACACAAATCATAACCAATTTTCGATACAAAGCCCGAACCCAAAACACGAGCATGTCAAACCCTTCAAAGACGTTTTTTGCATCCCTCAAAAATACAATAAACCATTGACATAATTTATAAAAACCATTTAAAGAGGCGAAACATTATTTTACTCCTAATGTACTCACACATTCCCAAACAATTCCCCAGAAATCCCATTTTAATAATTAAACAAATCTAAAATTCCTACTTAAAATTACACAACAAGTCATACATGCCAGAACTACTTCCTTCTTCAATATAAACTCATATTTATCCAAAACGCACCTCAAGTTACATTAAAAATATAATTTTCACATTGAAAACATGGCATAAAATAATTTTCAAGGAACATTACAATACAAAATCACAACACATAGTCATTTCATGTGCAAAAACTCATTTCCAACCCATAAACATATTAATATATTACCAAATTCACACTTCACACTAATCAAAAAACAGATATAGCACATTAAAAATAAATAAACAATAAAGAGGGTAAAATAAATCAACCTAAAACAATGGCGGATGAACCAGAGTGATCTGAGATGATTCTCCATCGGCGGAGGATGCCAAAATCCGCACAAGGAAGACCCGCAGGACTCACCGCACAACCTATAAGTGGAAGAAATCAACAATACCCAGTCAACCCATGACCTAGGGTTCGGACGAGACAAAAATTGAGGGAGTTACATGTCCAATGGGTCGTTGGTGGCCACACAAGTGAGAGAAGGACACCAAAAGGAGAGGATGTAGAGAGGGAAGGTTCGCCAGAAGGAGCACGGTCGGTGGTGCACTATGGGTAGGAGGCACCGAGGGGTGGTCGGCGTCGCACGACCAGAGGAAGGGTGGGGGGGGGGGGATTTGGCCGTGTCACAAAGTAAGGGAGGTGGGGGGTAGATTGGGTTTTTATTTCTTATTCTTTTTTGTTATTTAATTAATTCTATGTTAATTTTTAATTCAATTGATTTAATTAAAAAAATATAAAACTCAAAAATGAATAAAAATTTAATTGAATCACAAGAATAGATAAAATAATTGTGAATTTCGGGTTGGGGTGTGACAATACTCCCAACCATGACGCATTCTGCCTTTAGAATGTCCCAAGTGATTCTGTTGATCAAAACCAAAACCAAGAAGATTTACAACCAAAGCAAATCCTTAAATCCCAAAGACCAAGGAACCAACACTTTCTTTCATTTAGAACCCAGAACTACAGATTTCTGAAAAGAAACTATGAGGCCACCCTAAAAGAAGCCACACATATAAGGAAGACATCACATAAGACCATACAGTTAAATTGACAATGAGGAGATTGTGATGAATACTTTCACTCTTCTAAACATAGTAAATCAAAGAAAAACCCTGACCCCTAACACAAAAACAATCGAAAAAACCAGTCGTGGCGTGTTCAAGAACTTTTCAAACATCCATTACACAAACCATTGTCCATGCCAACCAACTTCTACGGTCGGGGTTGAGCAGAGTGAAATCAAGGAAACGCTAAGCCAAGAACACCAGTAAGATGGATTCATCACGAGTACATCCAATGGTGGTTTCCCTAGCATATTAGGATTCTAGACAACAATTGATTTTACAAGATGATATAGCTCTCAAATACTAACAGAAGCCAGAAATCCCAAAGAAACAAAACATGGGACAAAAGGCACCACCATTCTAAATCAGCAACATTTAAAAAACCACAAATTCATTCCCATTAAAACAATGTATCAGAATGTACATGCATCATCATTCTTCACATCCAAAATAAGACAACACCATAGATTACATTAACTGCAGCATCAAAAGATTTCACAACAAAAGAATCTTCTGAATGAGCATGTGCCAATGCTAAGTCTATTCAACTGAGTTGGATGGTTCTCAAATGGTGTGGATCTAGCCCCATGTCACTTACTAGTGCAGCCCTAGAAAAATTATTACAAATGACCTAAATGGCCACAGGTATTACAGATCTTAGTTGCTTCCCGACATGAAAACTTTTTATGCCCCGACTTCTCACACTAAAAACACAACCAGTACTTCTTTTCAGATGAATCTGGTGAGGAAAAAAATGGCATTTTTGTGCCTCTTCTCAACTATCCAGACTCTACTAAATCGGATTCTACTTGAACACCCCGCCTCACAAATTCTTCATAATCATCAAGGAATGAAGTCACAGCTAGGAGGAATTCTGATCAGAGACCCCTCTCAAAGAATGGGGCTTTTAAAAATTCTTCCCAGACTAGGTTTGGGAGATATGGAAGCAGCTCGGCGAAGCTCTTAGCATACTCCAACATCATTTAATCTCCCTGATCGAGACCGTACAACCATGAACCCATTAGTGTCTTCACATCATCGGGAAAGTATTGTTGGATGAACAAGTATTTAAAGCACTCCCATGAAAAATTCTTCTATTGTTCGTCCTGAATAACGGATTCCCACAATTCATAACCTAGGCCTTCCAACGTGACGGTGGGAAGCTCCAACTTGAGAGGATCGGGGGATTCAAGATGAACAATGATCTTTTAAATGTATCGCAACCATTCATCAGCTTTCACTGGTTCCGGCTGCCCAAGAAAATGAAGTGGGTTTGACTCTCGGAACCTCTGGACAAACTCTGGATGTTGAGAACTACTAGGCTCCATATTCGAAATGGAAAAACCAAACATCTGAAGAACGACCTTGATCAACTAAAAGGCACACGATGAATGAACTACCCACATATGCTTCTCAAAATGAC
Organism: Viscum album; assembly: GCA_963277665.1. Classification (NCBI taxonomy): domain Eukaryota; kingdom Viridiplantae; phylum Streptophyta; class Magnoliopsida; order Santalales; family Viscaceae; genus Viscum; species Viscum album. The sequence goes on from OY728141.1 coordinate 555,564,383, forward strand.
TTAGAACTCAGTGGGGAAGAAACCTGAAAATAGGAAGCACGAAAACAACTCAAAACATTTCATAAATCAATATTCCACATCTCATTTTCAAATAAACAACCCAATCTCAGAACATAATTTCAATCACACCTCTAACACACCAATTCCAAAGTCCAAAAAGGAAATCACCAAGAACAAAAGGGAATAATCACACAGTCACACATTTTAAAACATTGAAAACTCCCTTTTTGAGGAACATTTTCAGAAAACATAACAAGCCTTACGAACCAATCACCTACTATTGGTATTCCATTTAGCCTCACATAAATACACTCTTTTCATAGCTCAATTACTCACCCATACATACCAATAACCATCCATTCACCACAAACATACGTCCATATACATATATGTGAGAACTCATAGGAATACCAAGAATCGGATAAAAGAATCATTATCACTTTCAAAACCACATTAAAAAATACCTCAACCAATTTTTATTACAAGTCATCGTTATCAAAGAAAAAAAAATTCAAATTCCATATTCACTTTCCAATTTCACATTTCACAAAACCTTTCAAAAACGTCCAATACAGTTTCCAAAAGAACCCCCATTTTCAACAACCTAGTTCACTCAAAAGATTCAACATTTTGGTTTTGAAATTCCCATTTTTGACCAGCCAATCATTATTTTGTCAAACCAAAAATCATTTTAAAATAAAAAAAGACACCTTAAAACCATCTCAGCCATCATTCAGTACAATCAAAAGAAACCTACCATTCAACAGGTTTAAAATCTCGAAATCTCAAAAAGAATCCAAAACAACTCACCATGGGAAAATAGTGTCGATGGGTGACTTGGCCATATGGTTGGCGGCCATATTCCAATCAAACCACCATCATGGAGAGTCTTTTAGGGCCACATACCTAGCACCACATGGCTTTCTAGGCCCTGCGAGCACACTGAGACAGTAGGCCCGACTATCATTTCATTTCCACAAATACCAAGAAACCCACAAGAACCCAATAAACTAATAAAACCCGACTTCGTATGAAATATCAAGGTTTGGACCATAAGGTGTTGGCCAGACACTCCCCAGAACCTACACCCCTTGCTCTGACAGTCCTACTCCATCTACCTTGACAATCCAAATAACAAATGGTGCTCTGAAATCTAGTTCCCATAAAGAACCCAACCTCCCTCTTATACCATTTTTTCACGAACCAACTCAGGTCACCCCTGAACCGGTCACCCAAGTCGGACTGCGACAAGGCTCGAGAGGTGTTCCTAATCCTCCCAGGCTGACGCAAAGCACCACGGGAATCAACAGAGTGATGATGGGAATGATTTCGCCCAATATAAATATCAGAAGGAGTGGTATAGAAAAATAAAAATGCATCCCAAAAATAAATAAACTGAACAAATCAACTAAGAAAGAACTGAAAAGTAAAACTAACTGGAACTGACGACCACTAAACTCCACGTGACCTCGCGGGTCACTATCCGGTCACAAGACACAACATCACCCACATCGATCGATATCAACATGAGACCTGCACCTGTGACTAAAAACAAGAATGAAGTATAGGATTGATTATTAAAACTCAGTAGGTGTGCCAAAGTAATATATTTCCAAATGCATTTCTATTAAACAAAAGAATCATCATTTTCATGTTTGAACTGCAATATATAAAAATAAGTCTTTCTAAATGTTACTCAAAAACAAAGTACAAGTCATTTCCCTTGTTCATTTCTCAAAACCCAAATCAATCATTCAGTGAGACATTCAAATTTTCAAAGGGAAAATGTTGTTAATATTTTAAGCATTGTACAAAGAGGATTAAAAAATTTCATTTGAAAACCATTTCTAAAACCCATGTCAAAACAAATTTATCACTTTTTGAGGAAAAAAATATACACAAATTCACAAGTGTAAGTACAAAACAAGGGAAATGTAGAAATAAAAACAAACACCAAATTATCACAACAAGTAACTGAAAGTCAACAAACATAGGTGAACCTAGGAGATCGAGAATAATCCAGAAGACACTAATACATGAGACCTCATCCTCATTGACATGTCACACATGATGAAATCAAAACGCCCAATATACTCGACCATCCTATCTCAGGCAGGCTGAGGAAAAAATCCAATAGTAATAAACCCAATGTATCCACCTACTATGGGCCACTGGTCAGTACCATAACCTACCAGTGCAGCAATAATTCTCAGAATATTCTCTGAATATGCCAGGTTCCCATGTCTCATGTATTTAGAAATGGGTGGGCCTACCGATGCCATTCGAGCATCCAATCAATGTATATATTGTAATAAAGCACACCATACAACACCCCAAGTCACCCCAAGGAATATGTCCCTCACCTTCCTACCACTGATCACTGGAAAGTCATACAAAGAGGACCCCCATAACATATAACTCAATAAAAGAAAAGTTACCACATCTGAGGAGGGTATTCTTGATATAACTATTTTTACAAAAGTTCCAATTGGGTCTCAGATGATTTTCGCATGCCAAACCATTTCTTAAGAATTACACGCACACCACATTAAAATCTAGAAAAACACTTCGAAACCCATTTAAGAAATTCAAACCAGAATTTTAAACCTAAAACATGATCACAAAGGCAAAAGGGTCATTAAATCAATCAATTAATGTGAAAACATGATCAAACCATTTATTGTAATACATTACAAGAAATAAAGAACTCCAATTCAAGGAATAAAATTTACTAACCATTATATATCAATAATTAATATTAGAACTAGGTTAGAAAAGCAAGAAATAAATGATTCTTAAATTTAAATGTATATGCATAGGGGAACCTAGCTCAAAAATGGAGCAGAGCAAGACAAACTACTCGGCACCGGACACCTTTGACGATGACCTCCCCACAATGGTGCACACATACACCCCTTAATCCAAGACACATATTCCCCACCCTATGAGGTAATATGGGAAAGGAGGGTTTAAATATATATAGGTATACATACCTATATATGTGCCACCGACCCTTCGAGATGACCCCGAATAATCTAATTAACCCCAAAAAGAATCGAAGATTACCAAAAACTCTAAATAAAATTAAAAATATATATATATAAAAGAGATAGAAGCAATCAACTAATGTTGGGCCAAGATCCCTTGTAAAACATTACATAAACCTGGAACATTTGAAAACATGACTCTCACCATCCAAAACCATCTACAATTGATATTAAGAAAATACAAATTAAGATCACTTGTCATATATTTCATTTTCCTTCAGAAACACTTTCCAAAATCATTTGCACCTTTTGTTCCCTTAAATAAAGGTCTGCGCCCACCAAATAACCCTCAAAACATCCTTATAAAACTCCACACCAAGACACTAACACAAAAATAACTGATTTTCGATAAAAAGCTTGAACCCCAAACATGATCACGTCAAATCCTTCAAAGATGTATTTTTCATCACTCAAACAATACAATAAACCATTTACACAATTTATAAAAACCCTTTAAAGAGGCCAAACAATATTTTACTCCTAAAGTACACGCACTTTCCCAACCAATTCCCCAAAAAGACCATTTTAATAATTAAAAAAATCTAAAATTCATACTTTAAAATACACGTTAAGGCATACATTCCAAAACCAATCCCCTCTTCAATAAAAACTCATTTTGAACCAAAAAGAACCTCATGTTCCATTGAAAATATAATTTTCAGATTGAAAATATGGAATAAAATACTTTTTGAGGAACAATACAATACCACATCACAACGCATAGTCATTTCTTTTGCAAAAACTCATTTCCAACCCATAAACATATTCAAACACTACCAAATTCACACTTCACACTACTCAAATAACATTTATAACACATTTTAACTAACTAAACAATTAATAGAGTAAAAAAATAAACCTAAACAATGGAGGATGAACAGGAATGAACCGAGATGCTTCGCCTTCAGCGGAGGACGACGAAATCCACATGAGGAAGACCTGCAATACCAACTGTACACCATATAAGTGGAAGAAATCAACAAAACCCCATCAACCCACGACCTAGGGTTCGTCTAAAACAAATAATAAAAGGATTTACCTGTCTAGTGGGGCGTCGAAGGTCACACTAGGGAGAGAAGGCCACCGGAGGGAGAAGCCGTAGAGAGGGAAGGTTCGCTGGAAGGAGCACAGCCGGCGGCGCGCTGCCTGTTGGAGGCCCAGAGGGGGGGGGGGTCGACGTCGCACAACCAGTGGAGGGGGGGGGGTGGGTTGGCTGCGTCGCGAGGCAAGGGAGGAAGTAGGGGGTAGATTACGTTTTCATTTCCTATTTTTGGTTATTTAATTAATTATAATTTAATTTTTATTTCAACTGATTTAATTAGAAAAAATAGAAAAATAAATAATGAACAAAAATTAAATTGAATCACACGAATAGATAAAATAAATGCAAATTTTGGGTCAGGGTGTGACAATGGAAATGAACGGAGTAAAATCCAATACCCATAGATGGTGTTTACAAAACCATTGGAGGGGCTTCTCTAGATCGTGTATGTTCTATTAAAGACAATATAGAAGGAATTTATGTGTATGGTTGTGGTCAAATGGTTTTTGGTTAGGACGAATGAGAGAGTTCCTATATTTATATATTGTGAGAGAGGGGAGTTTTATGATATTTTCCAAACTTATTTTTTAGACACTATTAAATAATGTATCTAATCCAACAATTAAACCCTATTATTTCTCATTGATTTATAAAAATATGATTCTATTTAAATATATATTTTTTCCAGGAAATTATAAAATTAAAATAATTATAGTGGTGTTGTGAAAGTGATTTTTCTAAAAATAATTTATTTAAATACCATAAAATATAATATATTTTTCTGATGATTCATAGAAGGTTTAAAAAAATTATAAAATAAACTCATAAAAAATATTTTCAAATTGTGAACTCTTATCTATTTTGGATACATTTCATAGATTTTATTGCAACACATTTGGGTCATTATGATGTCATAATACACAACTTATATTTATGTTGTATTGTATATTTACATGAAATGTCAATTGACTCAGAAAAATATGTAAAATTAACCATTGGATAACTGTAAAATGAATATTACAATAATAAAATCTTTTTCTTCAAAATAAATAAATAAATAATATCCAATAAACTATTAAATTGAAAACTGTATTTATTGTATTGAACATGTCTACTAAAAATAAGAGTTTTTTGAACCATATAAAAATTTATATTATAATTTGAAAAATTATATTATAAAGTATATATAATATATAATATATAATATTAAAATTTTGTAAAATTTAATTAATTTGTCGTATTCCATATTTAATCAAAAAAACCTGTATTGAAAATATATATTATCCAATTAAAATTTTATGTTTTATCTTATGAAAATTTATTTTCTTTAGAAAATTTTATTTAATCAATTAAATGTAAAAAAAATTATTGAATAAATCAAATAATTATTTTATTGTAAATGAAATATATATTCAAATTGTTCGGGTTTAATTATGTATCCCTTTAATAAACCCATGAAACCTATAAGGGTAAGATGTGTGACTGTAATTTTTTCTTTGTGTGGTTCGGAAAACATAGATTCTGCTGTGTTCCTGATGAGATTGAACTTCCACCATAAATAGAATAACTTCTATTTATGTTTTGGAATATTCACTTTATTTTGATGAATATAAAATCCCATTTATTCTATATCTCTTTAAAACCTTGATTAATGGGCTTCATAGGGTATAATCCTACTAATTGAGGCCAACAATTATTTTTTTATGTCAATCAGACATTAACAAAACACTTATTATATACTATTAATATGAACAATTATGAAAGACTATATTATCTATGGATATTATGGAAAAAAAATTATTTTAAAAAATTATAACATATAATGCAAACATAGAACCAGTGTAGTAAATATATTTTCATTTTTTTTCATTATATAAATATATAATAAATTAAGATTAATTTTAAATAAAATTGGTCAAATTAAATACTTTTAAAAATTATGAGCATTAATTTTAGATGGTTGTTTTGATTATATTTTTACTCATGACATGACATAATGATTCTATTATGTGAATTAATTCAGGATTGAGGCACCAAAGATATTAGTGTCTGTTCCGTGAGTTTTAATTTTGAGGTGTTGAATGCCTAAATTTGAATTACATCCTAAATAGGAGGGCCTCAAAAAAATTCATGACATATATGGTTTTTTTTAATACATTAATATGATGTGGTACATATTTATTATAAATTAATAAGTACCCCATTTATATAAATTTTCACTTTTCTTGCTATCATTATACAGATAAAGAAAAAATTATAAGAGTTTTGCATCTTATAATGTAACGACACTGAAACTAGTGGAAAAAACACATGAGGTGTGAATGAAGGATGGTCTCCGCCAGTTGAGATGACCTTTGAAGTAGAATAGTACTTCACTAACAATATTTTGAACAAATAATCTTCCTTTTATTCGACCAAAGCAGCAAAGAATCACAACTGTAGGGTTCAGGTGTTTAGAACCCCTATCTTTATACAGTTCATTCACACAATTATTAATACTCTTATTTAATGCTCCATTTAAACTAAATACTGATGGGGGGTTTTAAATCATTCTATTAAAGTGTTGATGATTGAAACAGCTAAAAATGGTGAAAACTGACAGTTTTGAATACCAAAGGCGTTAAAAATGGTATTATTGGCCTGGGGTAATAGAAGGTAAATTGTAAAGTAATTTTTTTATAATAATTTATAATTTTAATTATTAAATAACATAATTTAACAAGAATATTGACCAATAACCCATTTCTCGTGAATGTTATAAACTACATATGGTAAAAACCATGTTCCGGACACAACAGTGGAATCATATTTCTCAAACGATGAACCATTTTGAGATATTAATGATTAATTAATTAAAAATTGGAATAATTAATTAAAATAAATAAAAAGTATTATTTGTGAGCGAGGAATCCAAATTCATGATGATAAAAAATATTATACCCAGACTATATTAGAAAATCATTCTTGACACATATGTGGTCTTAGATATCTTATATGATGCACATTTTGGGAGATATTTAATTACTTTTAATAAGTACTATATTTTTAATTATTTAATACCTTTATCTCATTGGAAGGGTATCTAAATGTCCATGGCCATATATTGGTATACCCCTCCTAGGGTAAACAAAAAATTCTGAATGTATTTATGATTTTACACTTGTCAAACGTCACATATTTTTTGAGGTATTCAAATATTTTGAATACAAAGTTTGTGGTTAAAATATTCTATTTAATAATTTTATTATGTTTTCGCTGAGCCTTTGTGGCCCTAGAATCATGCAACTACTCAGTGTAAAACACAAAAAAATTAAATATTACATGATGTTAATAAGAATTAATGTTCATTAACACATTTATCAAAAACAATGATGATAAATCAATTTTCCCACTTATTACATTAATAATTGAACACAAGTGGGTTTATGAATACCGAAAATAGTACCAAGATATTACAAATAGTTTTTGTGTAGGTATCCTTATTCTTCTCAATAGCTTGATAATATCGTAATGAGTTATCTATTGCTGTGAAATATTATGATCAATTGGAGGATTAATTAATTTATCAATCCATCGAAGTGGATAATTTATTTTTATCTTGATCTTTTTGAGATCATGATAATCAATGTGAAGGTGAATTCAACAATATTTCTTCTTTAAAAAGAGGAATGGTGTACCCCATTGTAATGATCATATGAAACCATACCCTTTATCCATATTCTCCATTAGATTCATTTTGAGTTAATCTTTTTCAACAAATACCATTATCTATATATCCTCTAATATTAGACAATCCCTAATTTTTAGCTCGACTGAATATTTAATCTCTCATATTGGAAGAAGGTTATACAATTCGATGAGAAACACATTAGTGTAGTCACTCACAATGGAAATGTAATGAAGAATAATATTTTCTTTAATCACAATAATTTCAGATATATAAACATTATTAGCCGAAATTAATTACAACGGTTGAAATGATGGGACAAATGAAGTTTCGTCGTCCTCCTTGAACTTTTATATAATTGTCTTGTGAACAACAATAGAGAGGGTGATTTCATTCTATCATGGATTTATGGTGGATCTATAAAAATAAATTTATTACCTATCAATAATTGTGTCAAATTTAACTAAATAGAGTATAAAATGGTTTACATGAAATTTCGTCCCCCAAATTTTGATATTATAGGAGTTATAGATTTTTGATAAATAATTTCACCATTTTTTGTTTTCACTGATAGATGTAATTATATAAATCTTATTGGGTTTATAATAGTTGTTCTCAAAATGGGATATACTAGAGAATGCGTAGAGGTATAATGAAAATATATAATTTCTATTCATGAATGAGTAACTAGCACACATGTCAGAAATCTTTTGTCAATATCCACCACATTAGTTTTTTTGGAACAATCTCGCCATTTATCTCTATGACATGGGGTGGATTTCAATGGTTTATAAAGACAAACCTTAGGTTAATTCATTGACACACATTGTATCCATGTTGCTTTTAGTTGAACAGTTATATAATGGGATGTGTATTAATCATTGAATTAATTTCTCCCATCACATTGGTGGGTTTCTACATTTCAAAATTGCTAGCTTGGTGCCATTCCTTCCTACAGCTAAATAATTTCCTCACCCCTTCATGAAATTTCCAATGTGCTTCTACCCATAAAATTAATGAGTGGGGAATTAAAATTTATTTCCACCATTATATTTACCCCTCAAAAAACAATAATTAATCTAAAATATAAGCTTTTTATAACCATGAGAGCCTAGAGATTTGCAGATCATGATATTTTCCTTTGAGAGAATATCAACAAATATCCTCCTAATGATCAATATTATGACTAGCTATGTATTATCATAGTATCGGCTTCATTCTTCTAAAAATGTTGTAAAATTAACATTTTTGGGAAATGAGAATTTCATAGTTAAATGATGAATGCCTTGTGAAGTATTCCTCATATAACTCGACAGAATCATCATCCTTTTACTTGAGGATAATGAAGAAACTCATCATTTATTGTTAGATAGTTTCAAGATCATATTTATTAAAATATATTTTCCAAAATTCCATCAACTCCTTAACATAAATAATTTATTTAGGATTTATATTCTTACCTATATTTACCATTTATCAGATTCTCATTCAGAAATATAAAAAACATGTATAAACATCACATACTCATAGAATTGATAGACAATGAATATATTTCCAATTGAGATGAACAACTATTATATATTTAAGGGTTCATGAGATCCACTAAAATTTAGAAGACCTAATCAAAAAATAGTATCAATTATGGCATTCAATTTCATTTGTGGATTTGGGTGTAACTCTTGATTTGGGATTCATTTTAAAAATAGAGTCAATTGAGGATTTGTTATCTTGATATTCATGATTTATAATTCCACTGTATTTGGAATTTCATTTATACAGTCATCACATTTCCCTAAGAATGGTTGTTGAATCTGTTTATCAAATTTTCAAGCATTGATTATAATAAATTGAAAATTTTGGGATGAAAAATTATATAAATTATTAGTGACATAAAAAATAAACTATGAATACACTGAGAATAAATCAAAAATAATTCTTTTTTCTTAAAATATGAATTTCGAGTCTCAATATAACTTATCCATGATTTATTTATACTATAAAATCATACATTAATTTTTCCATTTATAATGTTTCATAAAGGTATTGTGATTTTACCAAATCCTATTCCCCCAGTGTGTCGAACCAGGTTTGTTGCAGTTACCATTTTTATGAACTTGAACCCAACAAATTCCATCTCTATATAATTTTTCATGGTTGATTCCCTTATATTTCTTTTTCTAGTGCCACATGGACTTGTAGTGTCCAGAAGAAGATGTCATTTCATGGAAACCAAAATATGTATACTTCAAAGAAATTTAGGGATGTATATTAATGTTTAGAAATATCCCTTATTATTTGTATAATTTTTTATAGTCCCAATCACTAAAATAAGAAGGAATTCCTCTGATACCAACTATGAAAACCCATATAATTCATACACATTAATTCCTGATTTATTAAAAAAACACATAATCAAATCCTGATGATCCTGAAGTCTAGAGTATTTTGAAATTAATAATATATAAACAAAACATTATATATGGATTAAAAATTATTGAACACCTCCAAAACATTATTATAATATTCCAGAGAGTTTAAAACTACACAATATATCCAAGGGACACATATATGATAGGGATGATATAAAAACATTAGTAAAAGAATAATCACAGAATAACATGATAAAAGTATTACATGAAACTCTATAATAATATTTATTATTCATAAAAGGGGTGATGACATAAGAACTAACATATAATAATGATAAATGATGATAACATAATGTAATTTTTTTGAATGTGGGAACCACATTCAACAAGAAATGACAAAATATTCCAAGGATAACAACATAGACTCCCTAAAATGGTTTAAAAATACCAATAATAGATTAGTTTTAATCCCTAATCACATAAATTACATCTCATGAGAATAAAATAATAAACAAGGGATTGGGGAACTATATAATTCGTATTACACCTCTCACATTCACATAAAGTATGTAAATTAGTGTTCAATATATATCATTCAATATGAAATCGAATTTCAACACAATTAATCCCGTGAATATAGTGTGTATAAAAAATACATGTAAATATATAATAAAAAAATTATAGGTATGCCTAGGTGAATACCCTTCTTTGGAAATGGTGATGTAATCCAGAATACAATAGTTTGGAATAGAAAAATCCAATTCCCAATTTGGAAGCCTAATGAGGCATACATAATGAATTATGGGAGGGATTAATGAGAGTGAATGGTGACACTATTTAGATGGAAATAATAATTGAATTAATAGATATATTTAATCACATAATATAAAATAAAAAATTGGGAATCTAATGGAATAACACATATAGTATTCTCTAATAAATGTTTGACATGATAAAATTATAGGAAAATTTTAGCTGCATAATGGATATAAAAAAACCATGTACGGAAAATCTAGAATCGTATCTCATGGTGTTTCCTGGAAAAATATCTCATGATTCCATTATATCACTACCATTATCCATGATTCTAATGAAAGAACCATGATCGGAAAATCTAGAATCGTATCTCCAAAGAAACTATGATTTTCACCATCATCTTCTTTGTGAAGAAACACATAGGATATGATACTCATGGGAAAATATATATTCAAAATAATTATATAAAATAGGTATAACAATCATATATGAGAATACAATATGTATAGGGTCTCCACAATATGTGGTCTTACTCCTCTTCCTAGACATGTTCTCCAGGTACATAGATATAGAATCTACGTCGTTCTACATGGTGTTTCCTACGGATTACAATATGTGGATGAACTCTTAGAGTCTTGAATGTCCATTTCAACACTTGTTTTTCAATACCTACAGGTGAATTTGTTCCCTGGTACATAACTTGTCCATCCACATGGGGATCTGGTCAACAACACATGGATGATGAAATTTCCATGTGAGTATGTTTATAGGTAATAATAGAAAACCTAGTCGGCATTCGACATTTAACTACACTTAAAAATATTGGCCTACTAAAAATGGGGAACATGACTTTTGTTTATCCTAGTACACACCATGTATTTGGGTATTTCGTTGATAACTAGATACTTAATATAATTTTTATATCCTCACTCTTCTCTACAAATCATTCCTATTGATTGTATAAAATCAATTAGTAATGAATGTTGTTTTTGTTTCCCAACCTTCATTGGTAGGAAAATAGATTTTGGTTATCCACTTAAGGTTTACATCGCATCTAATATTCTATTGATCATTGCGTCCCTATCCCTAAAAACTATGGATTCATGTTCCATGAATCATCACCTGAAATACATCCTTATACAGCCACAAATATTAAAAACATCAGTTGTCACAAAATATCAATGAAAACGTAGGGTGAAATTTCTCATTTACCCATGTCAGCAATGTAAAACCATGACTTCATACACTATCATTGAATAAAACAACGAATATGTTGATAATTAAAATGAAATATGGTAACAAAAATTATTGTCCATGAATTCATGGCCAATGATAATAGTTTTAAGAAACTGGGGTGTGAACATGGAATAGTTCAACAAATGAACGAATTAAATTTCTTAACTATTCTATAGGTCTCTAGAAAATAATATGAGGGCCAAAAATTATAAGCAGAAATAAATAAATTCTCAGTGGTTTAAAAAGTTTAGTGAAAACAAAATTGATCAGATATATATTTAAAATGGAATGATTTTTAGTGAATAATTCATTCCTTAATGATGGATAATCCCCAATACATCTAACGATCTTGATCCACCTATATTAGATCTTATTTATTCATCAGTTTATGATTTTACAATGAGGAACACTCTGAACCTCCTCTTATATATCACAATATTTATACAATTATGCCATAGAAAAAATTCATTATAGATTATTTATGGATTATTTATTTAGGTAATCTAATAAATTTAATGAATAAACAATTCATTATTTATTTGATTCAACATCTAGTAGATGCCTCAACCTAACTTCTAGTGCCGACTAACCTTATGTTATGCACATGGTAAAACCTATCGCCTAATATTAACCTTAGTGTTAGGATTCTAATTTGTGGTTCGGATAAGGTGTTATTCCAATAATCCCAAACATTGGATGCATGAGATATTTATATATTTAATATTTATATAATAACAATTTTGTGCTAACTAGGCCTCAGAATCTCATATCATTGAGGAATACAACACGAAAAATATTTCATAATAAATATTATATAGTTAGATGATCAAATAGGGAATCTACATTATTATACCGTGTAAGGATTGTATTATGGAAAATGCACAAGAAAAAAAATTATTCTGGATAGTGAGCTCACAAATGGATCTTTTTCTCATAAGTGCACTCATTCATGATCCCATTATAATACAACACCTGAACCAAGGGAATGGTCATACCTCACAATATCATCTCCTATGGATCCTTGATTACCACCATGTACTCTTTGATGGTGGATCTATCGTTGATTTCTATATCACCCGAAAAAATGTGTGTAGGATCACCAAAATTGCTACTTAGCTGTGACACATGGAATATTTCATGCACTCAAACAAAATATAGGAGAAATTGTCATGGTATGAAAACATTCCAACCCTACATAAGCTCTCAAACAACCCGATGAACCTTAGAGATAACATGCCCACTGACCACTCATCCACGTTGCTTGTCATTGGGAGACTCTCAAGAGAACATATTCTCCCCTCTTAGACACCAAGGTCTTATAACGTTGAATGTTACAATATTTAATTTAGCTCTAGAATGTCCTCACATTCTCACTATTCACATGAAAAATCTATGTCATCACCAATACCATATCAAGACCAACTATATAACCTTATACAATATGATTGAACTACAAAGGATTACTTAAAAGTTATCCCATGCAATACTATGAACGGTTCCATCTGATAATAGAGTGATAATTATTAATTTTTGAAAACTCATCCAATGAAATTTGATTCTCCCATCTCTCTTTGAAGTGAAATACACAATTTTATAACTTATTTTTATACACCTAAATTGTGTACTCTCTCTAATCATCAATTTGGGGGAGAAACAATACAATCATGCATAGATGGGTACTAAATTCCACTTATATGTCCCTCTACAATTGTGACAAAAATTTCTAGTACCTTTTGTAGATAATCACATGGAATACCACATCGATCCAGACAATCTCCTAAAAATAAAAATATTATAGATTATCCACAAATCTCTTCTCCCAAATGAAAAGGATATGTGATGACTATGTAAATCCATCAAAAATCACATATAAGGAATCATTGATGAACTCTATCCTTGGAATACCTGTAAATATTTCAATTAATATTATATACCATTTCTATTCTAGAATCTCTAGAGGATTTCTCCATTATATTAAAACATTTTGATCATCATTCACCTATTAATATGTGAGACATATAGAGATTATATAAATAACACTCTTCCCTAGAACAAACCCTGAAAAATAGCAATCAAGGTCTCCCAACATCATCCTTACATCTGAATGTATAAGAAATGGAGAATTGTTAAACCCCCTCATCACCACCTCCCACATCATGACCATAACCACTGTATGCCTATAGGAAAAAAGTGGTGTTCACTTACTTTAGATAAAAAAATTTATTGTTTCACATGAGGATATCTATTCATGAAAAACCTTACAATCATTTTCTTCTATCTAATCATACCTCACACACTAGAGTAGTGGTGGAGACAATACCATCGACTAAAGACATGTTTCACCCATCTCCAATAGAATGGTCTGCTGTAAAGTATCTAACTAGTCAGACTCCTTATCCACCGAATGAGAAGGAGACTTCGTGTTAAGAGAATATTCCACCACATTTACATTTCAAGCATTATAGATTATCTCTAATTTATTGTCTTTCATAAAATATAACCCAAAACTCCCGATCTAGTTCAGATATCATTGTGTGAAGATATTCTTGAGACACAAAGGGTTTGAGTAAAGGACTATGTTCTATCTAAGAGGAATGTTACTCTACTTCTATAGTTCTATGTATTCAGATTCCAAGTCTTTATCATGTGTCTCATAGTTAATCATAGGGTGTCTTACCATCCATCACCCATACATGTTCAGTTACTTCCTATAAATCAACATGTAGTTGAGACTAGATCTATTTGGTTGAACATATAATACATACTCAACACCATCACAAGGTTTAACCAAATAGTATCACAATTCAACGTCAATATCTACTCCTCAAATTTTCCCAAAAAGTACACAATCTTGTTAAATGAATTCCCTTTATTTGTAAGGGTAATCAAATGGGATGTATTCTTGGAGAAGTCCTCCATAACCCTCCTGAAGTACCTGATAAATACATGAATACTCCACCCCAACAAATATATCTTGAATGAATCTGAATAGTAAACAATATCAATATTCTATATGCCTATATCTAATAATTTCTCGGAAATGACATGCCCGATGAATTGAACCTCGTGGACCCAAAACTCAAAAATTAATAACATACCATAAAGATATTTCTTCCAAATAATTTATAGGAAAATCATCACTTTTGTTATGAATGTTTCTCTAATGATGAAAACTATATGAGTATGTCATCAGTGAATGAAACCATAAATCGGCCCACATATGGTGTTATAATCTATTTCATCAAATCCACATTAATTGTGGGATAATTAATAATACTGAAGGGAGTAATTGGATACTCATAGTGTATTTACCAACATCAGGTTTCCACCTTCAGAGTATTATCCTAGAGAATAATCACATAGTCATATACAAACATGAGATCGATCCATGAGATCCAAATCAGACATCAAATCTAATTATTGAGGTGATAAATCCTCAAAAAGGCGTACATGTACATTAACATGTACATTAACATAGAATGGTTTAAGTGATGATAATAAATATAATCAACTATCTTCTATTATCTTTTCAGAAGAAAAAAAAGATTTTCCTAGGGGGGCCCACTATGTTTGATAAGACCCCTCCATCGAATAAACTACAACTAAACTGTTATCTCACAAAGAGTAATTGGGGCCATAGATATGCCATAGTTGATATCAATATGGTCCATTGGTGTAATTCATTGTAAAATTCCATCTACCTCTTTTGTGCTAGTCCCAGGACATCCATAGGGATGGAATCAATAATTTTATGTACTACTCATGTAATATATAAGAGTAAATAGACCAATACACCAAGGAATAAAATCACTAACTAATATTTAATGGGTATACAGAAGGACCCATCATTTCACCATGTGTTCTATCTCACACACAAAGTATAATGTTATCCCATTTCCCAAAAATAATCTAAACTATCTACGATTGATGCAAATATTTTATAAAACTATGGACAATAAATCTATACCCGTGATTATTTCCTAAGGATTCACCATAAAAAAATATCAAACATGTGAAATTATGTCCAATGAGTGAAAACACGAACTTCTAGAAGATGAATGATTCTTTAATAATTATGCCCTAGAAGATCCTATAGCTTTAGATTTTGGGCTGTGTAATCAATTAGATGATCCGTATCTCACTCAGTGAATAATGATATGAAGGAGTGAATTGAAAATTATTATAATAATAGTAAGGATAGTGAGGATTAAACACACCTGATCCAATGTATCATGTCATGTGTAGCTTGGTTTTAACCCTCCATGGTATACAACATCCCATGTCCCAGAACTCAATATATCTAACCCTGACATAGTCCATATTTTCAGGGAGGTTGTTGTAGGATCTCATAACATCACTGCCAATTAATTCCTCCTCCATCCATTGCATATCATACTCACCTATTATCAATTTCTCCCAAGGGGTTTCCCATGCCAGGTCTAAGGGATCCTTGATCATGGTGTTGTCTCTAATATGGAGATATATCCACTATCATTCTATCATACTTAGCATGAAATTATGGAAAGTCATGGTCTATGTTACTATAGTCGTTTCATTTATAAAATAACCCCTCAATAGGCTGAAAATATCATATGTATGATCCCTAATCCATTGTATCTCACATCCAAGTCTGATAATTCATCTTATGATGTTATCCTGAAGTGTAATACCTACTACCTACTTTAGGTGAATGAGTCATATTAAACTAACATCCAGTTACAACCACCCAACATCCCCTATCTTGGAATATCCTAAACTCCGTAATATACTCTAGATCTAAATAATATATGGGAAGTCATAAGGAGACAACACTATATAAAAGGTATCTAAGGATTCCCTGCTCAAAAATCATATCCTTGAGTAATAAATATCATAATGTACTGAGGGAGTATTCATCTTTGATAGTGAAACTAATAGTATACTCAGCTACTCACATACAACCCAATTGAAGATCAAGATTCTCCATGGTTCTATACAAGTGTAATAATGAAGGGTAATACTCCCGAAGAAATAACTATTAGATGATGAACCATGAGGGTTTAGTTTTTCCATGGATTGGGGTAAGTAAACTCCACAAGTGCCAAGAAACTCCATAGAATAGATAGGCTACCAGAATTACCATAAAATCATTATATGCTTGAAATAACTAGAAAATAAAACCATAGATTCATGTAAATATACTTATTCTTTGGTATCTAGATTAATTTGGAACCTCATTTGTCATTGATGCAAAAACACATAGATTGAGCTATGCCAATGAATATCCCCATCATAAACTATTGGTACGAAATAACACTCTATTGGAAGTGGTGATGTTACCAACCCACCTGGGGATAACACATAATGGGATAGACAATAAATAGAGTCATAATCTATCATCAGATCATATTCAATATCCTAAATCTATAACCCCATTGGCTAGCATTAAAGAGGCATCCTGAAAGTAATAACGATGTACCAAATTTAGATAACAATATAAATACGAGGAACTAACTATAGAAAGATATCAACATGATATAATCCTTTATGATGAATATAATATTTTTCCTTATAACTAATGTCTTGGTATGGAATGTCGAAATTACGATAGTAAGAGTTCTGGGATATGGATACATCGACCACCACACCACTACTAGCTCAGGTAGAGTGATATCCACACATGAGAGATTTTGACATATTTCTCTATTTTCCCAAACAAAACACAAATGAGGATAACTCCACACACCGTCAAGAAGTCCAACTATCTCTAATACCATTCTATAATGACCTAACGCATAGGGGAATCATATTCCTATAGATGGTCTTACTGTCACGACCCGAAACCAACATCCAATTGCGAAAGTTCTAGAAACATGAACTAAAAATGTATATTTACAATGGTAGGCCTTCAAATAAATAACCTGTAAGCATAAAACTAAATATTTATATGTGATACTTTAGAGGATATAACATATAGGCTTTAACATCTTGAGATAAACTATGCTCGTAATAAACTCTTTTGAGTACATCATTGTTCTATAGAATATATGACAATTATAATTATAAAAAATACTCATAAAACATAAAATTTGGTCCCAACCATAAAATATCATGAAAATAGTGAAAGCTAATATATCCATACTCCTGATCACCTCCCTGATGATCATACACTATCTATGCCACTATGGATCACTATGGTCCACTATAATCACAACCGATTATTATTTCATATTCATAACTCATGAAATGTGATTGTAATTTCAATGTAGGGGTGAGTAGAAATATACCCTGTGGGATTCCATGAAACACAATGTGAGAAATAGAGAGATAAAACAATAGTATGCTGAACCCAATGTAATAGGGAAACAAAACTCGTCAAATACACATATTTTTTATCATAATGTAATGAAAAACAGCGACAAAATGGATCAACATATCATATCCCAACCAAAGTTTATGATTATGAATGAATCTCCATTATTCCATCACTGATTCCCAACATCAATTGTTACCTCTCTAGAATAATTGTTTAGGAGACCACACCTCACAACTATGATCCTCAATTAAGAGATCACATTTCTCTTATAGATTAGCTGCACCATGCAGAACCATGAATACAGGGGAGTACCACAACATAAGAAGAGAACATATTCCCATTCATATTAAGGGGAGTATTGTCCATATGTATACAATGAGTATAGATAAGAAAAACCCTAATTTGTCATGGTCCATACCCCGAAATATCTATGTGAGCATTGGGAAACTATTCCTTTGTGACATGGTGGAGCACTATCCCCAAAAAATATCTGACAGAATGGAGAACTCATTTGTTGGTGAAATATTGGAGTATTAACCCTATCATCTTTATGATTTCCTCCTCTAATAACATTAATAATCCAAATTAAACTATATAAAAATCATTCTCAATATATCAAACATAATTTCTTAAAATAAACTTGAAAGGTTTAAATCAATTTCTATATAGAGAATCAATCTTGATAGCCTATGAAAGTTCTAATATATGTGAAAAAATGAAGGATGTATGAGAGCTTACGTATTATTATAGTAGAAAATTGATTATATTGGGTACACACGACATTTGTCCCTCCTCCTATGATTGGTCATATTCTTTGGGGAAACCAAATTATAAGCCTTATATCTATACACAACAATCCCAATGAGATACAGAGAATTTATGAGTATACAACTTCTCAACTATTCTTCTCAATACATGACTGTGTATTCCTTACCATGCATGTGTTCTTTGGTACAGTCCATGTCCATCCACACGGGGCCCTAGACTCATGAATCTAACACATTTTCTAGCCCTATTGGTATGTCCACCTGACATGTAGGTCCACCTATACCACATGTGATATTAAAAATCTCCAAAAACCCTTCAACCATTTCCATGTGACGTGTTTTCTTCCCATTACATGCCATGTAGTTAGTTTTTTCATAAACAATTTTCTTCATCCTGGTTTCTATATCCATATTTTTATCCCTGAATCATAGATTTGGAATACCTAAAATTGTTTCTGAATTACAACAGTCATCCATTCCTAGACATTTAAGAATAGAAAATTTATTCTTTCTATCCATTACATGTTTACATTTCTTTTTGTCTCCCATTGTTCCTCTAATGACTTCCCATCACCCCTATCATTACATGAACCACAAAGAATCACTAAAAATTCATCCTGATCTTCCAATAAAAAACATTTCTCTTCATCTATCTCCATTCCTCTATGAATATGGTGGTTTCATGATGCATAAACCATCCTTAATAATTTTTAACTATTAACCTCTTGGATAATTGAGATGAATGAATATAGTATGTGGGAGGAATGAATAAGAAAAAAATTG
The DNA here is from genome assembly GCA_963277665.1 of Viscum album. Classification (NCBI taxonomy): domain Eukaryota; kingdom Viridiplantae; phylum Streptophyta; class Magnoliopsida; order Santalales; family Viscaceae; genus Viscum; species Viscum album. The sequence continues at coordinate 555,584,345 of OY728141.1, forward strand.
AATTTTTCTTCCAAATATTATTTTAACAATTATACTAGATCATATAAACTAGGGTGATAACATAGAATCATTCATGAATTAAAAAAATATTTTAATTTCTCAATGGGGAAAATGCGAAGTACATGAGGTCACAAAATTAACAAAATTCAACAAATAAATTTTTAAACATTTAATAAAATGTGAAAACCAATCATTTATGACTCCTACCTATAAAATGATCAATCATTGTTGAATAATGTGTTCTCCAGTGAAGGAGAGGATCCACTGTGTTTTCTTTTAGTCTATCTATTTCAATATGAGTGTCATTCTACATCTGATACGAATCCACTAATGATAATTGTTATGAACATACACTCAGACCTCCTATGAGTTATGTTGAAAACACGATTCAAATAACTGTAACACATTATTTATAATGGATTGTATATTGTATTTTAGTACAAAAATGTTATTCATTTTCATCAAAAACACCTTTAAACATATTAATAAAATTGATTCTTATGGTTCATTAGCCATTTGCCATGTCAATGGTAATCCCCCTAATAAAAAATTATCCATCATATAAGATATCTGATCCCAGGTTTTCTGGATTAGATATTTTCTTAATACTGAAAAACTACAAATGCATGATATTAACATTTTTAATATTTTTGTAATAAATATTTTTGGATAATGGTGCCTCAAAATATCACACCATCTAAGGAAATGGATATTAATATATTCTAAAATAAATTTAAATGACTTAAAAGGGGTGGAATGGATCCCTACATGCATGAAATACTTTTGGAATATAGGATAGTATAATCTATTTTTCCCCTTAGAATTTTTTAAATGAACCTAACCATATAGATTTTCCACGTGAGTTATCATGTATTAAACATTCGATATATGTGATTGGTACATGATCATGATTTAGTTTTTTCATTTTTTTTAATTGTGGTATTATTTGGATTTGAAATATATTTATAAAATTATGATTAATAAAATTCCATGCTAATGGGATTTGGATATGTATTTTATTTCAGAAATGGATCACAGAAATCAACAGTGAGTTCCAATGGATGTTAAAGATCAAGAGAATAATCAGTTTTAATTTTGGATGGTTTAATTGGTATAGAGTGATGAGACATGGTAGAGGTATTTGTATGCCTTTCAGTTGTGATGATCATGAGAGTTTAAGAGTTTATCATTTCCGATATAGATACGAAGAACTATTTGGAGGAGATTTTTATTTCATTCTGTTTGAAATGAAATTATTCTATATTTTTTTGGGTTGTTTGTAGTTATACTGAGGAAGGGATCTATGTCTCAGTGGTTGAAATTTACCTTGGTGATTAAATGGAGGTAGATTTTTTGTGAACAATCCATTAAAATTAGTTATCTTTGGAATTCTAATCAATGATTATTAAGGGGTAAATAGAAATAATATAATATCTCTTCATTATTGTATCCTTTGAATGTGGGTTCTAGAGGTCAATATCAAGGACCACATTCAACTTTCCCTTTATTCCTTTCCATAAGAGGATTCTAGATCCTAGTGCCCATAGGGAGTGATACATCCAATGTTATGGTATGTAGTAACCATTTATAGACATTATACATATACGGAGGAATAAAATATGGTAGATTATATCAACCAGATTCATTCTCTAGGAGTTGATTCTTAAGAGGGTGGTTAGTAGTGAATCTTGATGAGATGATATTCATGTAGTTACTGATTTGTGTATAAGTAGTTGGGGTTTTGACTATTTTCTAGCTGACCTTGGAAGATCATTAACATGATTCTTGGGAAAGAGGTTTTCGGTCACCTTCTTTGAGATTTATATTTATGTTCCATGTTATTGTGGGACACGACCTCTACCAGGCCCCATTTCCCACCCTCAGGGATCCCTATTTCTATTAGTTGGTCGTAACTATTTTTTGATATCGTAGAAGCTTTCACTAATGTTTTTTGAGAGTTAGGTAACAATGGAGGTTGTTTTTCGTCTAGGATATATTAATTTTTTAAGGTAAAACCCTATAATTGTATATATCCTAATGGACCATGGACATTATAGTGAATAAAATAGTATTGTTAGAATATTTGGAACTATTAGGAACGTGCGATATAGATAGAATTAGTGACATGGCCTACAGTATTCCTATGTATAATTAGTTTATAATAAATTCTTTTTATCATATTTTATTCAAGATCCTCTAGATCCATTATTGGTGATATATTATGATATACCATCAGACTACATGTGGAGAGACACACAGTGATATCTAATGTAATGTACCCTAGAAAGAGGTTGGGCTTCTTTGTTTGATATGTTCCAAGGATGTGATTGGTGATAAGGTACTACCAATAAATAGAGGAATTTTTCTTCCTATAAATACTGAAATACGAATTTATCTAGTTAATGGATTGGTATCATTTTATGCACAAAGTCATATACTGCATCCATTATGGAGTATCATTTTATAATATTGAGGGAATGAGAGTCGATTTTTTCCATGTTTGGTTATCAAAATATTGGTAGAAATGTGGTTCCTCTTTTTTCTATGGCGTTATAGTTGTTTTTTGAATCTGAACTAAAGGATATTCCCATGGTCATAGAGTAGTTACTAGATACGATCCTTATTTTCTTTTTGACACTACACTCATGATGTAATGCCATTTTTGGGAAATAGTTTCATTTGGTAGTTATTGTGATTTAAATGCATCCCTATGGAAATAAACATAGAGGGTGACATGAGTTGAGGAAGTATGTTGATGATTTAATTTATATGGTTTTTATCCATCATAGTGTATCACCCTTTAGTGGTCTAGGATAATAATCCACAAATTCATATAATAGGCAATGATTATATGTGGGTTAATAGAGTTTGATATAGGAAATGATCAATAACATTTAACATAATCCAAGGATTGATGTTATGTTTCCCTATCTGACTGGATCCATTTGGACTATGATCAACTATTTATGTAATGGACATAACCAGATGTGGGTTATATATGAAGATATATGAAAGACTACATTCCAAAGATATATGTGAACTTATAGTTCAAGGAAATTCAATATGGTTTCTAAAAATAGTAATCTATTTTTATTGTTGTTATAAAATATATATATTTTGAGTTCTTGGACTTTCTTTTCATAATTTTCATCAGAAACAACTTAATCTACCTGAAGAATGATGAAGAGCATTCATGATATCTCATATTCATCATAAAGGTCCTTCGACATAATAAGATCTATTAAAATCAATCCATGTGCATATTATATACATGATAGGAGAATTTACAAGCACATATACTATTTAATAAGTGTTTTAGTGGCCTCAATAAGGATTGATTTAGTTCTATCTAGTGTAGATCCTAAGAACATGGTATAGGTTAACAATATCATCGGTCATGTTGGCCATATCAAATGTTTGTACTAAATTTCCCTTGGATTTATTCCCAATTTTTTATTTTTAATGAGAGGATTGAGAATTAATTTTAATTGATCTATACAAGGATGATTTTTTTTCATTAAGGTGAATTTTATCTATGATCTTTCGACTCAGTTTTCAGATGATGTGGTGTTGTTTTTTATATTTATGTGAGAAATCGAGTTTAGGATTTGGTGAGTCATAATGCAGAATATTGTGGTGATCTATTATTGTAGATTTTAATCCATGATCATAACTATTAAACCCATGATCATTAGTTTAGTGTGGTTATTTTTGTACTAATTTTATTGAATCACTACCTAATTAGAGAGTGAATTATGGTTTCCATAGCTGAGAATAGCCTAACATATGAATTTTATCATCATGATTTCAATATATACTATTAGATGTTGATAGAGTTTTTCAAGGATTGTTATTTTGAAATATCTAATACCCAAAAAAAATATTAATGTTGTTGAATATATGTTCTGTTGGAATTTGTATAGGGAAATGTATACATGGATAGCATATATATGGAAAGGTATTGTGGACCCCGATTTGTTGTATCTTGATGTTGTGGAAATAATTTTTTGAGGATATATAATTCATATAACTGTGGAATAATTCATGAAACATCATATATATAGGGGTTTCTTGTGGGAGACTAATTGGAAGTGGTTATTCATGCCCTTTTCAACCACCTTGAATATTTAAATGGATTGTTGAAGGATTTTTGAATCTATGTATTTTTATTAGGATTTTTTCTTTACAATTATAAAAAATATATGGATTTATATAAGAGTATCATATCTCATTTTTAGTGGTATATCCCAGTTTTATTAAGAAGTATCATCGAATGAGGAAATGGTTTTGGATTTCATGGCTGAAGTAGTTGGTGATATATTTTTTACAATGTTTCAAATCTATTTGCATGTGGCGGGATAAAACTATGATCAGATAGGTTTGTTTCATAAATTGGATGTGACCTAGTGGAAACTTGTGGACATAATGATGAATATAATCACTTGGTTTCCCTATTCAAATAGAGGATGTGATTCAGTTTGGCTGAATTTCGACCGACTAATAGAGATGGATTTTTTTATTAAATCAATGAATCAGGTGTTGTGGATTTCTTGGGATGGCATTATAAGGTTGATGTGGTTTGGATTCATATGATTTAGTGGGACACCTTATCTTATTGGGATCCACATTTTACCTTAAATTTTTATGATGGGGATTGTAGAATTCATTTAGCTACTAGTTGTACATTAGAAATATTTACCACCCATAGAAATATATATAGATATAGTGGACCATCAACACATTTGAAAATATGTTTCATGATTTCCATCATGTGCTTGGATTATCATGATATCGACAAATAACTATGGTTGAGTTCATATACAATAACCCCTAACAAAAATAAAATGGAATATCTCTATTTTTAGTTTTTATGGGTAGATATGTTAATTATTATAGAGATGGTTTGAGGTTTGGTTATAAGGGATTCATAGTCCTGATGTGATTTCATGAATAAAAAATATGATATAGTTGGTTTAATATAGTATGAGGTTGAAATAGGTCTATTAGAATGCATGTTCTAATAATTGGTGGAGGTCTCTATAATTTATTGATAGAGAAAATGTGTTCTGGAGTGTTTGTTTACAGTTGGATAAAATTGGTTCGGTAGAGAGATTATGAAACCAACCTAGTTCATCATACTTTTTGAGGTCTTTGTTTTCAATGGATAGGTAGTATATTAGTTAGAATTTACCCTATAGTAGGATAGGATCCACGATGACTTTCAGATGTCGCAACATTATTGGTATCTCCGGGTGACTCCAACATCACTTACAACGTAGAGATAATTATATAGGATGAATATAAATTCATAGAGATAATATTATAGATCCCGGATAATCGAGATATGCGGGTTCAGAGATGAACAATCCCATTATTTTATATATTATGGAGGAATGTTTTTATCAAAAAAATAACCAAGATGTGACGGTTGAAGCTACATGCTTAGTACGAAGAGATTTGTTTTTCAATTTTTCATTACCTTGTTTATCATTGATGGTGTGATGACTGAACCATTCATATTATATGAGTTATTTATTTTCCCTATATAGTGATGTGTGTCATAAATTGAGGAATATGTATCAGGGGATCCCATTCATAATCAACATTGCATATGTTTTCAATACATTATAAAACTATTTAATGGATTATGTTATTCTCAATGAAAACAATATATTAATATGGGGTGATTGGTTCCAAGATATTAATGCTTGGGAAGTTTTGTGCAAAAATCAAGGTGTTTTTTAGGATGGTTTGTGTATTTGTTTTCTTTATTTGTTAATGATTATGTGAAATGTATCATTCTGCTACATTGTGTGATATGATATGGTTTTTACCATTTCATATATGATGATGTATTTATGAGCATTTTTTTCTATATGATTTTTTTTGGTGTGTTTATTAGGAGACATTGTTTATTTAGTAAATAGTTCCATAAGTGGAATCCCATAGGGTTTTTTTAGAATATACTCTATCATTTTTTTTTTGAATTTATTATTCACTGTGAGATTAAATTTTATAGGTCTAACAAATAAATTTGTATACCTTCTTCACACATTTTGTTGTTGTTATGTGTGTTGGAAGTGTTTAGAGGTGGTATTATGAGTGATCAATAATATTTGGAGAAAATTTTACTGCGTTAGGTGGATTATTATTTTAATTAATTCTCTATAAGTGAATGTTTGTAGAATAGATTCCAGTGTTTCACACCATGTATTATGGATGTGGAGTTCTATTAAAAAAGGATGATTTTTATTGAATTATTTCAGGATTTAGACATCATGACATTTTGAGGATGTTTTTTATATTTGGGGATTTAAGAGATAACCACAATAATATTTTTCCCTCTATAAATATATCGTCCTAATGGTATTTCCATGCATGAAAATGGGTTTCAGATAAAATATTTTCAAATTCCTAATTATATTTCACATTCATGTGCCCTCAGTTTTACTCATTTTTTCCATTTTCATCTTGGTTTTAGGGAAATCCTATTAAATATTTTTAATGCTTCTTCCCCACATTATTGAATCATCAACCATTTATTTCATATGTTTTAAAATAGTAATTTGAGTAGTGTTCATATAATTTTTCAATTTGACTTCATTAATTCATCCAATCATTATTGATAGTAGTTATTTGGTTATGGTTCAATGATCATTTGGGATGAATTTTTTAAGATATGTTGAGGGTATCCTTATTAATTATATGATTACTTGTATATTTTTGGTCATATAATAGTCTATTGTTTCCATTCTATTAGAGGTGGATCAAAAATCATCTTTATGGTATGGGATCATCGACCTCTCTCAATTTACAAGAATGTGTGAAGATGTAGTGATTTTTCCTTCCATTTGGTGGATTGTAAATATTGGTACAAAAATTAAAATGGATTATCTTAATCAAATATCGATTAAAATTCAGAGATAGATAATTTTTTATTACATTTGATTTAATTGATAATATGATTATATAATGTAATTTCCAATTCAGAAAATCATGTTTATTTGGATCCTTAACTATGATGTAAATGATATATATGTGAGATACTTTTTGTATTTATTATTTGATGCACCATGAATTAATGTATATGAATGTATTCATTGATAACTAATTGATTTCTCTTGATATAATTAATTTTATGAGACTAAAAATGTAAAATACTGAATTACAATCATGTCATCCCTTTAACTGACATTGGGGTACATGTCTTGAGGTTTTATATATGGTTGTTCTTGTTGTTATGTGTTTTGTAATGCGTGATATTGGGTAGTGATTCTAGTGATCATAATGGTAAAATATGTCTGGGTTGTGATGAATTGATTGGTTGGAATGGGATTACATTTGGGTTGTTTTGTGGTGGTTGTGTAATGTGGTGGTTGTGTCATGATGGGTTTTTAATAATGTTGATTTGTGGTGTCTGATACATGTCGTTCATAGGGTGAGACGACCTAGATGATGTTATACTATTGTTAATTTAGGTGTTAGATGGATGAGATTTTATTAGTGTGGTAATGCTGGATTCCCAATTAATAATATAATAAAATATAATGATGAAATGAAATGTCATGGGTTGATATGTAAATAACAATAGGATGAAACTGGTGCGTGTGAATTAGATTTAATGAAAAGAATGATTAATAAAAGCAATATGTAAATTTTAATTAAAGTTAATTTAAAATGGGAGTTAATTGAAACCTTTTGAAATTCATAAAATATTTTAATTTAATATGGAATTGTTTTGTTATGTGTGGTGGTTGATTAATTTTATTCATTTAGGTGTAGAAAAAATTGGGGTAAATGTCATATCATGCAGTGTTACTGTTATGGTGTACATTAGTTATGTTGATTTGTACCCATATATTGTGTATTTTTGTATTTATATTTATCATTCATTTTATTTTAATTAATTAAAAACCCATAAAAATTCTATATCGTCACCAGCAACCAAATGTTTTCAGTTGAAGGTGTTTTCCCTTATACCAAGGATGGTAGTGATATGTGGGGCTAGAAACCTCATGTCCCCCTATCTTCCTACATCAATGATGGTAGATGGTGGGGGTAGATATTAACCAATGATGATATGGGTTATTCTTGGAGGATAATTATTATTTATGATGGTATGATATTGTGTTGGGTTCATGCATTGAATAAAATAGGTGATGGTGATGAGTCTAATTGTCATCACAATACCAGATATCCCTACTTATGTGTCGTAGCTGGGATGTGCTAAGGATTATATGTGATGTGTATATGAGGATAGAATGGTTGATGGTAACACCTGATATTAGGCATTATGAGGGTATTATAGGATGAGATATGTGCTAAATAAAATCATAAATGGTTGTATAAGTGATGTGATATTGATGGTAGCTCATGAAATATGATATTAGGGTGTGAGAGAGTAAAATCAATGGGGTTGTATTGGAGGGATTCCTTTGTTTCTGTTCATGATTTAATTTTACTATATTTGATCTGTTATTTTCTAAGCATTCCACGATGAGGATAGAATTGGTTATTTGTCCTGTTTAGGATTATTTCGATTATTTTGATTATACAAGGGTTCATTAGTATTCACATTTCAAATGTTCACTATAGACCACTGTTATTATCCTGATATGAAAAATTTAAATCATCACCCAATACACACACACTATTTTTCATGTTAAAAATAGGACATTGGATACTGATCTAGATATTACTAGTTTGTGCTTTTGAGAAGTTTTTGAGTCTCTACCATATTCCTCATCCTTTTTTATTTTCATGGATAGTTCCATTTATATTTCCAGACATAGTTCAAGAACTATTTGATATATTTGGGATCACTTTTACAATTTTTAATAGATATTACTTGTGGGTTTTTTATCTAACATGATTATCCATTTGTATTTTAGAGGTTAAAGTCTTTCTTGTAAGGGATTCATTTTCCCCCATCACTTATCACTGATCCGACGACTACTAGGGGTGGGACATGTGAGTTACTATCTCTATAAATTCATTATATCATACGTAGTGTACCAATTGAGGGAGGAGTTTGGGACATTTATTTTCACTAAATTCCGTAAATTTATATAGAAATTTTATCCAAACAAATTATTCATCGTCTATACATTGATAATATTAGACTATTAAATTTATGAAATATATGAATATTGAAATTCCGTTTTTATTTTCATAATATTTTAACTTGAACCATATTATTAATATAAAATAATAGTGATGATGAGATGAAATTATATCACTTATTATTTATTCAATTAATCAGTTTAATAAAAAAAATATATTGCAATTTAAAATAATTACATTTGTTATGCTTGAAAAATACTTTAGAGAAAATATGGTCGTCAAATAATCCTGAAAAATTACAATACATTTCTCTAACAAAAAAATATAATAAATTTTATGAGAAATAAAAATTATTATTCATCATGATGTATTAATATTTATCTCATTGAATTCAAGTCATTATTCCTTAATGTATTTTAGTTCCATTTTAGGAAATATAGTGTCTTATACATGTATAATATTTTGTCATACGTTCGGAGAAATGATAAAAAACATTTCTATATATCAGAAAATATATGAAAATAAAAAATACTAAATTAAAATCATATATCACCTCCATTAATAGAAGTAATATTTTCCTAATAACCATAATGATTTTCATCAACATTTATTGTAAATTTACACTGATAATTGTGGAGATTATTCATGTATGAATATACTCTGGTTTCCAAAAAATTTAATGAGTCCCATTGATATTTAAGAGAATTTTTTGTATCAATCTATTTTTTTTAATAATATAAACAATTTAAAAACTATCCTTCACATATATTAGAAAATAACTTTTATGAAGTTGAGTTCAATAGATATTTTTTGTAGTTTAATTGTTATACTATATTATATTACAAGGATTGTCATTGGGATAAATAATAAATAATAAATGTTTTTAATTAGAAAATGTAAAGAACACACGCTTTATATAGATAATCATATCAATGTAAACCTACAACACCTATTAGAACATTTATATTCCCCAATAATTTTAGTTTCCAATAGTATTTTAAAATATTTAAATGGGTCCTTAGGATATTAGAAACAATATTTTTGGTGTGATGTATAACGACAACTAAAATTGTTTGGATGACAACAAATAAAATCAATCCTTTTATAAGAATTATTAAATTTTAATGAAACACTACATTCTAAATAAAATATTAATTTTATATTCATAAAATTATATTAATTAAAGATACCTATTAAAACAGATATTAATTAACTAGAGAAATCTATAAAACACGAGAATCTTAGATGAAATCAGATATGTCGGTTAAAAAATTAATACATTCTGATAAATATTTTTTCAATATATAATTTTATTACATACTATTCTATTTTATGTTAATTTTTATAAAACAATTCTTCCAATAAAATAATCTTTGTGGAGAACATTTAAAAAAACATGTTGGTATTATTTTCATAAAAACCCCATTGAATCATGGGAAAATGTTCACTTATTATTGCCCTCATCAAGGTATTTTTTACTGATAAATATATCACCTTGTATAAATATCATACAATAAAGAAATTTTGTAAAATTAAAATAATATGTTTATATTGGAATCACATTACTGAAAGATTATATTTATTTAATGTGAGGTGATATCATTTTTATATTTTGTATGCTTATTTTATCAATACATCATTGCCATTTTTACCCCACAGATCCACATGAAAGTAAACTATTAATGATTTAATTATTATTAATCAGATATTGTCCAAAATTTCTTATTTAAAAATCTCTTATAAATAATAAAAAATAATGAAAACGTTTAAATATTTAATGTATTATGATAATGTTTTTTTCGATTAGGTCTCAGTTTATTAATATAAAATATGTTCCAAAAAATGACTCTTCATCGTATCATAAATATATCAACAAATATAAAACATATTTGATTTTTATTTTCCTTCCATTTATCAGAAACAACTCTTAGTAAAGAATAGTTATATTATTTAATATTAATGAGAAAAATGATGATAACGATGTTATTCAGTAATAATTAAAACTAAAATTACCAAGTATAAAGAATTATAGGGATATAATCTAGGAAAAATCCTAGAAATATCTGAAAATAATACCTATGAATGATATTTTTCTAGGATTTGATGCTAATAAATTTTTTTAAATTAATATCATTACTATAGTGTAGAGTAAAAAATAATTTTATATAAGTAAAAAAAATAGAGATGTTGGATTATTCCAAAAAAATTATTGGATTTAAGGTCAAACAAAAATATATAATTGTTTACATGATGTCTCAAAATAAATTTTTATTATATATATATAAATATATATATGTAATGGACCAGACCTCTCTGATCCATTCCATTGTGAAAATGTGGCGTTGGAGGTGTTATAGAAGGTTAAGGTGTCTTGGGGTGCGTTTGAGTGGACTTTTTAGGAAATATAAAGGGTAAGGACCTTCGCACGTGAAGCGCACAGTTTTACTAAACCGTGCGGCCAAACCGTGCAAGGTTGGTCTTGGAGGCAGTGGCTAACGAACGGTTAGCGCACGATTTTTCTAACCGTGCAGACTAACCGTGCGAGGAGTTATTGTCGAGGCAAAAGCTAACGCACGGTTAGAGAACGGTTTGTTAAACAGTGCGGACTAACTGTGCGGGCACTTAAATTTAGATCCTAAAATTGTGGATCTTACTTTTATTCCTTCAATCACTTACATTAAGCCCCAAATTGGCCATAACTGAGGATTACCCTTTCTTGGAGTTGGAAGAACCTCTCAAAAGAATTTTGGAGGTGATCCGGAGGCTTCTCTTCGCGAACCGAAGCTGGTTTCTTGAGGTATGTGGTCATTCATCCTCAATCTTGTTTGGATTCATAGATCTTCTTAGATCTAATCTTCCTCTTCTCTCGTCTTCTTAGATCTATTCCCGTTATGGGTAGATCTAGGTATGTGGATGTCATTTGTGATTAACTTTGGTCTTCGTTGTGTTAGGAGAGGATATCTAAGGAGGATTAGTGGAGAATTGACCTTGTTTCATGGGCGTTCATCGACCATTGTGATTTTCCTTGAAAACCGTTGAGGTATTGGATTTGTGGATTCTCTAATTGTTATGTTCAACCATAGAGTTTGCATGATTTATCCCTTTGGATCACAATGGAATTGACCTAATTAAGTAATTGAACCAGATTAAAAGAATTGGTTTGATCGCTTCTTGTTGTTGCATTGTACTTTGATAACAGTTTGCCTCATGTTTTGCTAGATCGAGTGATATCTATGCTTGATTTTTTCAGTGGTTCGTTCTTGATGGAAATTGATAATGAACGTAAATCCGGAATTAATGGATAATTTATTGGCTAAAGATAAAGAGGCATGTAAATGAATCTGGTTGTTTCCATTTTTGTATTTATTCTAATTTGATGATGATTAAATTTGGCATAGTAAGCATGTTTAATCATCGGTGATATCTTACTGAATTGGTTCATGATGTTGGAACCAACGAATTGAATATGTTAATTCATGATTGTTTAAATAACATGGTTGAGTTCCATGAAGGGTTCGGAGTTACCCTATTGTTTTTAATTAGGGCTAAAATCACATTTGATGTGATTGTTGGTGTTTGTTGTTAGAAGACTGGATGCCTTGTTAAAGGACCAAGAGCCCATTTGTTGTAATGATTGTTTTCATGCTTCTTGTGATGTGTTGTGACCCTAGAAGGGGTGATGTGATATTTTTTGTTGTGATGTGACCCTGGAGGGTTCTTGTGATATGTGGAGGCAGGGGGCCTTGTGGTTGTGGCAGCAGATGACACCAAGAGTGGTGAGATGCATCATATTATGCATGTGGGTGTCGGGGAGGACACCATGGATGATGGAATGTGATGGATGTTCTAGATGAATGTTTGGTGGTTTGATTGGTTTTTATCTACTTTATTTTTTCCCACTGCTCAAGGTTGCTGGACTTGCTTACCCATCTTCCGAAGGAGGAGAAAACGCGCGGGGTATGCCACATGCATTCCGTGTTTAGCCTCTCGAGGGGGAATGGGTCTACGCTCTTGATATAGGCGGAAAAGACTCGATTGGTAGTACATATACTAAGCATGTTGACCCCCCTTGTGTTTAGTAGCATATGAAGCTTTTCTAGAATTCCAGGGAATTTGGGAAAATAATTTCTGTAACGAAAGTTTGATTAAATGTTGATAATCAACGGGGATGGAGATGCTGGAATTTAGTGGTGATGTTGTAACTTTTAAAGGAATGGTTGATATTGAATGTGATGCCAATGAAGTTTAATGTGGTTTTTTTCATGGTTAATTAATTTGGAAAGAATTAATTAACGTAAATTGGAACTAATGAAAAAAATAATGAAGTAATCTAATAAAGTTTTTTAATCGGTTGTGTGCTTAGAGGATACCTAGTCTTAGAAATAGTAGCCCTGATTCCGAGAGACGTGAGCCACAGTTGAGGCTAAGACTAGGTTATTCCCATAGTGTGGTTGTGAGTTTTATATATTTTGTACTTTTTGTGTTTCTATTCGCTACTCCACCCTGTCATTAAGGGAATCTGACATGCCGGGGATTCTGATCCATAGGGGGATGTGTTTTCCCTAACATTCCAGTGGGAGGATGAATGGATGACTACCCCCTTTGACCTCGATCTCTTCTCTTTGTAGATACTTGTTCTAGTAGGCACAACATTTAGTTTTCCTTGTATATGTGTGTAAAGGGTTTTAATGGCTTGTGGTTATTCACACACATATATTCTGGATATAGTATCCTATGGACTATTGTAGGTGTAGCGTGTATATTATGTGCTTCCTTGAGGATCCTTACTCGGCGTATGGGCTGTAATGGCTTGGGGTATAATACCCGATGCATGATACATGTTGTGAAAGCTGTTTTGGATCCCAAGAAACTTCCTGTTTACTTTTGTTTGTGAGGACGGTGTGGTGCTTAGCCAAGGTGTCTACGGGAAATCCTTTGAGGTGCACGTGGTGTAGATTATGGAGCTTAGCCCAGGTTTATATGGGAAATCCATTAGACAGAGATGCACAAAACGTATGTTTTTGGGGAAAAGTGGAAAACTAGTGGGGAAGTAGTAGTGGGGTACCCTTGATATCATTTTCTATATGATATATTCTTGTATGTGTTACTTGGTGAGAGTATCCATGGTGAGGTTTGGAAAATAGTATACATGTTTGGGTGAAGAGTTAGTTTCATTGTAGTTCACTGCGCTTTAGCATGCTTTCATTAACATTGCATGAGAGGCTTCGGGGATGATCCTACAGAGAATACTGTAATTCTCACCCTACATATATATAAATAGTTTTTCATGTCACTTGGAGCAGGTTGGAGATCAGGCTGGTTACTACTAGCTTGTGGTTGCAGGAGCTGTTCGGGCTTGTGGTTCCTTCGGTTTTATTTTCTTTTGGGTACTTATAGTTTTCCCCTTTCAATTGTATTAATTTTACATGGAATTTCATATATTTACTTGTGTTTCTTTTATATTTCAGTTGGAGTTGGTTGTTGTCTATCTTATCTCTCTCTTTCGCATGTGTTATCTTAGAGGGTAATGCCTCCCATCTATGTGGTTATTATACCCTCGGTGTTATTCGCCAACCCATGGCCTACTGGAGGCGGGCCTCAGGGGTCATTATCTCCTTTTTCACATTGCTGGACTAGGAGGGGTACACTTTGTTGGTAGGGGGTCCTGATAGAGTGGTATCAGAGGTCTGGTTGAGGGATAGGATGGAGTTTGGAGATAGGCAAAGGTGAGGTTGCATGGGTTGGTAGAGAAACAGTGTCATTCATGTTTAGCTATTGAGGTAAACACTGGAGACCAGATGCGACATTGGAGTTTAGGCCCCCCTATGATCTGATGCACGGACTATTAAGTTTACAATGACTACTAAAATGGGTGATGTTGGTTGTAGGGTAGAAACCTGGGAAAAGATCATGCCTCATTCTTCTTTGTACCTGTGTTTGAATGGGTAGACCTTGGGATTGGTTAACCTAAAATAAATAAAAGAAAACAACTAATTAATTAATGTTGAGTCTTCCCTATTCTAGTCTTAGGAGCTCTAATTTTTTGTTAGTTTGTAGGTATGGCTCTCGGTCGACGTCCTCATCAGGTTAGCGTAGAAGATGTTCAGCAGGCTATTCCAGCAGGTCGCCGTAGGGTAGAAGTTGGGGACGATGACACTTGGAGGAAGACACTCCGAGAGTTTCCACACCAGAGCCTGCAAGAGTATGAGGTCTCTGTTTCAGATGCAGTCACGGAAGACTTGTTAGAGGAGGAAGAGATAGGCTTTAGTTGGATCCATGCTTCAAAAGAGCACTTGGGGTCCATGGTTGTGACGATGCTGCGTGGAGAAGCGAGGCAGTGGTGGTTGGTGTTCCTCAGCGATCGGGAGGAATCAGCGATCTCATGGGGGGACTTCCGAGATAAGTTCAGAGTCGAGTTCCTTTCTTCGACAGCAAAGGCATCCAGTCTCCATGAGCTTCTTACCCTTCGATAGGGGTGCTCCACTTTTCGGTAGTTTGGGATACATTTTAGCAAACTTCTACGATATGCTTCGGACCTATTACCAGATGAGTAGGCCATGGCGAGGCATTTCAAGGAGGCTTTTCATCCAGAGATCCAGTGCCAGGTCACCCCATTTATGCTGAATACATATCTTGAGGTGCTGGCGAGAGCGGAGGTTGTCGAGAGGACATTGGCCAGGACCCAATCATCGCGAGAGGGGAATCATCAAGATTCATCATGAAGCAATGATGTGGTCCGGGGTTCCTAGTTTTTAAAGGAGAAGAGTTTCCGTCCAGCTGGGGGTTGGTCCCAGCCCTTCACGTCTCGTTTCTCTAGAGGCAGAAAAACTACAGCCTATGCCAAGGGATCATGCACTTGTTTTTCTTATGGTGGTCATGTTCATCAGCAGCGAGAGTTCTCTACCTTTCAGGGAGGTCATCATGCACCGGACGCTCCACTCCAGGATCCTCTGTTGAGGCAGTTCCAGCCGAGGCAACAACAGCAAGTTGCACCATCTTTCAATCAGCAGAGGGTAGATGGGGTTGGAATAGGAAATCCCCATGACGCTCCTTGTCCTCAGAAAGAAGATCAATCCCATGGTGGTGGTCATCATCAGGGTTAGAGAGGTCGTGGATGATGTCGTGGTCAGCTTCATGCCTTAGCGTTGCCAGCTCCAAATGAGCCAGACATCGTTCGAGGTACCCATTGCTTGTTTTCTCCCTTGGTGTATGCCTTGTTTGATTCAGGAGCGACACACTTCTTTATATTACCTACCCTTGTCCATTCCTTGGGACTTGAGGTAGAGAGGCTTTCAGTTCCCTTGCCGTTGAATACACCAGTTGGAGGTCGAGCAAGCTTGTTTGAAGTATGTAGAGTTTGTGAGCTAGTGTTGGGGTAGCACCTCTCTTGGGGATATTTTCTATGTTTATGGATAAAACCATATGATGTCATCCTCGGCATGGATTGGTTGTATTAGGTGAAGGCTATCATGGATTACATTAAGAATAAGGTCTTCTTCATCAGTGCAGATATAGAGCAGGTGGTGTTTGATGGTGAGAAAGATCTTTGGACGGGTCGTAGGCAATTTATGTCATTATCGTCCATGGCGGCCCATTTGATGCTGAGTTCATCAGAGGTTCAACAGTTGTAATTTTTTAGGGTTGTGGAGGAGTACCCTGATGTATTTTCAGAGGAGGTTGTAGCATTACCCCATCGACGAGAGATCGAGTTTGGGATCGACCTACAGCCAGGAGCATCTCCTATCTCTGTGTCTCTGTATGGGATGGACCCTTATGAGTTACGAGTGCTACGTATATAGCTTGATGGTCTATTGTAGTGCGGTTTTTTTCGGCCAAGTCTGTCACCATGGGGTGCACCAGGTCTATTCGTAAAGATGGCCGATGACAGTTTGTCGTTGTGTGTTCATTATCGTCAATTAAAATAAGTGACAATAATGAATTGATTTCCTCTTCCACAGATTGATGACTTATTCGATCAACTGAAGGGTGAAAGTTGGTTCTCAAAGATCCAATTATGTCCCGGATATCATTATATGCGTTTGAAGGATGATGATATACCGAAAATTGCTTTCCGATGTCGACATGGGAATTATGAGTTCGTTGTAATGTTGTTCAGTTTGGCGAATTCTCCAGCTATGTTCATGGGATTGATGAATGTTGTGTTCCATGAGTTCCTCGACAAGTTCATGGTAGTTTTCATCGACGAAATCCTTGTATACTTCACATCTATTGAGGATCATGTTGAGCATCTACGGTCCATTTTGGGAGTACTTCGTTGACTTCAGCTATTCGGAAAGTTGTAGAATTGTGAGTTTTGGGCTCGAGAAGTCCGTTTCATGGGGAATGTGGTGTCCCAAAAGGGAGTTTCTATGGATCCATCAAAGATATAAGCTGTTGTGTATTGGGAATCCCCCAAAGACAGTGTCAGAGGTGTGATGTTCCTTGGTGTCGCAGGCTACTACCGGAGGTTCGTAGCCAATTTCTCACGGGTTGTGACTCCTCTGACATTTTTGACCAAGAAGGATCAACCATTCATATGGACTAATCTGTGTAAGGTCGATTTCGCATATCTAAAAGGGAAGTTAGTAAGTGCTCCAGTCCCTTGTCTTCTAGCTGAGAGAGTACATTTTGATGTTTCCAGCAGTGCTTCGCATCTAGGGTTTGGTTGTGTTCTCATGCAGGAGAGGTTAGATGTTTCTTATGGGTCTTGGTAGTTGTGTTCCCATGTATTAAACTATGCCACCAATGATCTTGAGTTGTCATCCATGGTGTTTTCTCTAAAGTTGTGGAGACATTACCACATTGGTGAGCACATTGTGGATTTCACCAATCATAAGAGTTTGAGGAATGTTTTCTCCCAGCATGACATGAACTTGCGGCAGCGTTAGTGGATGGAGTTCTTGCTGGAATACAACTTTGAAATATCGTATACACCTGGAAAGGGGATTGTTTTAGCTGATTCATTAAGCCGAATTTCCACAGTGATGCTGTGCGTGAACCCAATGATTCTTTGAGAGTAATGGAAGAACTATCAGCATTGCATCATGACATGGGAGAAGTTGGGGTAGAGGTTTTCCTTTCCAGATGACGGTGCATTCATCCCTAAGGAAGATGGTGGAAGAGTCCCAATAGGGGGATCCTGAGTTGGAGGTATAGAGAGATAGATTTGTTTGTGGTGAGGCCACTGATGGTTGATTTGAGGATGAAAAACACAGGGTGTTGTATCAAGGAAGGCCTTTTGTTCCCTTGGTGATGCACGAGATGTTTCTTAGATAGTTCCATAGTTCTCCCTTAGCAGTACATCCTGACATGAAGAAGATGGACAGGTCCTTGAAGAGTTTGTTTTGGTGGCCTGGGCTGATGCGTGTAGTTGCAGAGTTTGTTTCTTGATGAATAGTCTTCCAGAAGGTGAAGGCAGAACACCGTGTTCCTAGTGGTCTTCTCCATCCATTAGAGATTCCTCAGTGGAAGTGGGAGGACGTCTCAAAGGACTTTTTTACTGGTTTACATGAAGCTCTGAGAGGATATGATTCTATTTGGGTGGTAATGGATCATTTAATGAAATCATCCCACTTTATAGAAATCATGGTGTCAAGCGTAGTGGAAGTTTTGTCGCGGCAGTATCTGGAGGAGGTGGTGAGACTTCACGGAGTCCCTAGGATGATCATTTCTGATCAAGATCCTTGTTTTACCTCCAGTGTATAAAGAGGTCTCCAACATGCTTTCGGTTCTCAGCTATGCCTTCGCACTGCTTTTCATCCTCAAACGGATGGTCATATGGAGCGAACCATCCATACTCATAAAGACATTTTGTGCTCTTGTGTTCATGATTTTGGAGTTTCATGGATGAGGTACTTACCCTTGGTGGATTTTTTCTACAATAATATTTTCCCCTCAACCATCAGTATGTCACTGTTTGAAGCCATGTATGGTCGGCCTTGATGTTCTCCATTATTCTGGATTGGGTTTGGAGAGTCAGCAATTCATGGACCGAAACTAGTGAAGAATTCAACAGAGATGGTTCAAGTGATTCGTGAGAGGATGAAGGCCACACAAAATCGTCAGAAATCCTATGTCGATCAAAGATTGAGACCCTTAGAGTTTAATGTTTGGGATCATGTGTTTCTGAAGGTGACTCCCCATCGTGGGCAGTGAAGGTTTAGTCATGGGAGAAATATTTCTCCCCACTTTTTGGGCCTTTCGAGGTGTTAGCTCATGTTGGAGTTGTGGAATATCGATTAGCACTTACCCCTTAGATGAGTCGGATACATGATGTTTTCCATGTATTACAACTACATTGTTATCTTCATGACGACTCCCACATCATCTACTTGGGAGATATAGATGTTGATGATCAGGCTACCTTTGAGGAGCAACCTATGGAGATCCAAGAACATGAGGAGAAGTTGTTGCGCAGGCATTCCATCTCTTTAGTTCATGTCTTGTGGCGACACTGTGGCATGGAGGAGAGTACTTGGGACCGTGAGTCACAGATAGGTGCTTAGTACCGAGAGATGTTTGATGTTTAACACGTTATATGTATCATTGTAACTTATCTAGTTTTGAAACCTTCATATTTATGAGATGGCTCCCTTTGTTGCTTTGGTGGCCTGCTCTCTTTTG
Organism: Viscum album; assembly: GCA_963277665.1. Classification (NCBI taxonomy): domain Eukaryota; kingdom Viridiplantae; phylum Streptophyta; class Magnoliopsida; order Santalales; family Viscaceae; genus Viscum; species Viscum album. The sequence continues at coordinate 555,604,031 of OY728141.1, forward strand.
AGAGGTATCTCGGTGGGTGGTTGTTCAGACCCTGTTTCGTTTTCTCTTTAGGTGGGTTTTAGATTCTCGAGGACGAGAATGTTTTGAGAGGTATCTGAGGTAATGGATGGAACATCTCCTGTCCATTCCATTGTGAAAATGTGGTGTTGGAGGTGTTCTGGAAGGTCAAGTGGTATGGGGTGCGTTTGGGTGGACTTTTAAGGAAATTTAAAAGCTTATGGCCTTCGCACGGGAAGCGCACGGTTTGCCTAAACCGTGTGGCCAAACTGTGCAAGGATGGTCTTTGAGGTAGTTCTGATGCACAATTAGCACACGGTTTGTCTAATAGTGCGGACTAACCATGTGGGGAGTCATTGTTGAGGCATAAGCTAACCCACAGTTAGCGCACGGTTTGTTAAACCGTGCGGACTAACCGTGCAGGCAGTTAAATTTAGATCCTAAAATTCTGGATCTAACTCTTTTTGCCTTTAATCACCACATTTAAGCCCCTAACCGGCTATAACTCGGGATTACCCTTCCTTGGAGGTGGAAGAACCTCTTACAATAATTTTGGAGGTGATCTGGAGGCATCTCATCGCAAATCTAAGCCGGTTTCTTGAGTTATGTGGTCGTTCTTCCTCGTTCTTGTTTGGTTTCATAGATCTAGTTAGATATACTCATCCATTTCTCTCTTCTTCTTATATCTATGCCTGTTATGGGTAGATCTAGGTATGTGGATGTCATTTGTGAGTAACTCTAGTCTTAGTTGTGTTAGGAGAAGAGATCTAAGGAGGATTCGTGGAGAATCAACCTGTTTTCTTGGGCGTTCATTGCCCATTGTGGTTTCCTCAAAAACCGTTGAGGTAGGGGATTTGTGGCCTCTCTAATTTTTTGTGCAACCGTAGAGTTAGCATGATTTTTCCCTTTGGATCACAATGGAATCGGCATAATTAAATACATGAACCGGATTAAAAGAATCTGTTTGATCGCTTGTTGTTTTTTGCTTTGTACCATGATAACGGTTGGCCTCATCTTTTGCTAGATAGAGTGATATCTATTCTTACTTTGTTCAATGGTTCGTTCTTGATAGATATTGATAAAGAATGTAAAGCCGAAATTAATTTATAATTAACTAGGTAAAAATAAAGAGGCATGTAAATGAATCTGGTTTCTGCCGTTGTTTTAGTTGTTCTAATTTGATGTTGATTAAATATGGCATAGTAAGCATGTTTAATGTATGGTGATAGCTTAATGAATTGGTTCATGATGTTGTAACCAAACAATTGAATCTGTTAATTCATGATGTCTTAAATAACTTGAATGAGTTCCATGAAGGGTTCGGAGTTACCCTCTTGTTGTGAAGTAGGGATAAAGTCACATTTTATCTGATTGTTGGTGTTTTTTGTTAGAAGGATGGGTGCCTTGTTAAAGGGCCAAGATCCCATTTGTTGTAATGATTGTTTTCCTGCTGCTTGTGTTGTGTTGTGACCTGGAAGGGGTGTTGTGATATCTTGTGTTGTGATGTGACCCTAGAGGGGTCTTGTGATATGTGGAGGTGGGGGGCCTTGTAGTTGTGGCAGCGGATGACCCCTAGAGTGGCGAGATGCATCAGTTTATGCATATGGTAGTCGGGGAGGACACCCGGGAAGATGGAATGGGATGGATGTGCTGGCTGAATGTTTGGTAGTTTGATTGGTTGTTATCTACTTTACTTTTCCCCACTGATCAAGGATGTTGGTCTTGCTTACCCTTCTTCCAAAAGAGGTGAAAACGTGTGGGGTATGCCACGTGATTTCAGTGTTTGGCCTCTCATGGAGGAATGAGTCTACGCTATTGCAATAGGTGGAAAAGACTCGATGGGTATTACATCAACTCACTGTGTTGACCCCTCTTGAGTTTAGTAGCATAAGAAGCTTTTCTAGAATGTCTGAGAATATTGGAAAATAATTTCTGTAATGAATGTTTGATTAAATGTTGATAATCCGCAGGGATGGAGATGCTGGAATTTAATTGTGATGTTGTAACTTTTAAAGGAACGATTGATAATGAATGCGATGCCAATGACATTTAATGTGGTTTTGTTCATGGTGAATTAACGTGAAAAGTGTTAATTAACGTAATATGGAACTGATGAAAAATGGAATGAAGTAATCCAATGAAGTTCTATAATTTGTTTTCTTCTTATAGGATACCTAGTCTTAGAAATAGCAGCCCGGAGTCCAAGAGACATTAGCTGCACTTGAGGCTAAGACTATGTTATGACCATAGTGTGGTTGTGAGTTATATATATTCTGTACTTTTTGTGTTTCTATACAATACTCCACCATATCGGTAAGGGAAACTGACACCCCAGGGATTCTGAGCCCTAGGGGTGGGGTTTTTTCCCCAACATTCCGTTGGGAGGATGAATGGATGACTACCCCCTTTGACCCCGCTCTCTTCTCTTGGTAGATACTTGTGATGGTAGGAAAAACGGTTAGTTTTCCCCATATTTGTGTGTAGAGGGTTGTAATGGCTTATGATTATTCACACAAATATATTCTGGATATATTATCCTATGGACTACTATAGGAGTACCATGTATAGGCTGTGATGGCTTGAGGATCCTTACTCTGCGTATGGGATGTAATTTCATGAGGTATAATACCCGACGTATGATACACGTTATGTGAGCTGTGGTGGCTCCAAGAAACTACATGGTTACTTTTGGTTGTGATGATGTTTTGGTTCTTAGCACTGGTGTCTGCGGGAAAGCCTTTAGGGTGCACGTGGTGCATATTGTGGAGCTTATCCCATGATTATACAGGCAAGCCATTGGAGAGAGATGCACATGACGTATGTCGTTGGGGAAAAGTGGAAAACTATGGGGGATTTAGTTGCGGGGTACCCTTGATATCCTTTTCTATATGATATATTCATGTATGCGTTACTTGGTAAGAGTAGCCATGGTGTGGTTGGAAACGTAGTATACCTGTTTAGGTGATGAGTTAGTTTCATTGTAGTTCATTGTGCTTTAGCATGCTTTCTTTACCTTTGCACAAGAGGCTTTGGGGAGGATCCTACTGATTATACTGTTATACTAACCCTAGGTATATATAAACTATTTTTCATGTCACTTGGAGCAGGTTTGTGATTAGGATGGTTACTACTAGCTTGTGGTTGCAGGAGCCGTTCGGGCTTGTGGTTGCTGCTATTTTATTTTGTTTTGGGTACTTGTATTTTTCCCCTTTCAGTTGTAGTACTTTTTCATGGAATTTCATATACGTACTTGGGTTTCTATTATATTTATGTTGGAGTTGGTTGGTTTCTATCTTATCTATCTCTTCTGCATATGTTCTCTTATAGGGTACTGCCTCCAATCTGTGTGTTTATTATACCCTCGGTGCTAGTCGCCAACCTGGGGCCTACTATAGGTGGGACTCGGGGGGTCACAATCTCCCTTTTCACATTGCCGAACCAGGAGGGGTACACATTTTGGGGAGGGGTTCGTGACAATATATATATATATATATATATTAGTTTTTAATAGATAAACATAAATCAATTATTGTGTGCCAAACATATAGAGAGATATAATAATTTAAACATATTATTTTTTATTTATTTTAAATGTTATTATAAACATCAAGGTGAATATGATAAAGATTTATTTTTATGGAAATATATACCAATTTTTAAAAATTACTCAAAAATTTTATGTCCTAACATTTCGTAAAAATTTAATATTTATGTTTTTATATTTTTTTATGTTTTCATGAAAATAATCATGAATTAATATCATAATGAAATTTTTGGAAGGACGACTAATTTTTTAGTTTTATTATTTTTTGTAACCATTTATGATATGATACTAGAGAATATGTTCTCCATACAACTAAATAGGATTGTAGTATAGATTTTTATTTATCAAACACAGTGTCCAAAAGTTATGAACTGTCAAAAATGGTGTGGTGAAACAAACAGTGCATTATTTGAATTTTTATCCACTATATTAATTTTTTTATCTAATCTATATTACTCAAAGGCATATTTTCAGAATATTATTTTTTTAATTTTATGGATAAATAACCATCATATAAATAATGTTCCTATATGAATTTTTCTTAAATTGTTCACCTCTTATGTGGGTGACAATCAAAGATTTATTTTCAATTAACTACTTCACCTTAATGGTCACTATTAATTTTGATTAATATCCTGGTTTCAATTACACAGAATCATTTCAAGAATAATTCTATGTACTAGACTCTAGGTCACTGGATTAATATCAAAAATCAAATTGGTATAATAACATGAATATTAACCAGCTATATACCCTTTATGGAAGGAGGTAAATTACAACAAATAATCACTTTAAAAAAATTTATATTTATATTTTCATAAATATTTTAAATTATTACAAAAAATTCTATATTTTACATTTTATCACATTTATCTATAATAATCATATCATCATCATTTACTTCTTATAATTAAAAAGTAATTTATACAGAACCCCAATTTTTTCAATTATTTATAGAAATATTATCTACAATATTAAATAGAAATATGATATTTTAATAATCATTATCCACATTAAAAAGATATAATTATTTTGATGAATTCTAAATGGGTGTTGGTTTTCAAAAAAATCATTTAGATTAAAATTATATTCATCTTCTTATATACTAATAAGAACCACATAACATAATTAATATATTTATTTATTACACTAATGATAGGATGAATGTAGTGTATTTATTGTGAACATGGTAAATATAGTTCCCCACAACGATATAGAACATGAATTTATATGATTATATCATCTATTTATTTCATATATATGGATAGAAACATTTGACTAGAGATAAATGATACATTATCGAAGGGGTAGGGGGAACATAAAAATTTTAGTCTTCTTCCAATTGGGTTATCCCTTGGTAATATCCAAAGGGGAAATTATGGGAACTGACATGCCCATATGAATTCCTCATATTATATGTCTTATTAGATATATCCATCGATCATACATTAGATATGAGATTATTAATAAGGTATATCATGCATTGAACTCATATATGTATTTCAAAATACCATAGAGGCTTATTCATGCTGCCATGTAAGATTCATTGGGTGTCTCAAAATTTATATTGAATCAATGAATATGTCTTGAAACGATAGATGCATCAAAAGATAATGGAAGAATACACTTATGGCCCTATGATTTCAATGGAAGAGTTCAGTTTTTTCCTTGACCATTGATGTTTTATTAAAATTATATTATCATGAATATTGGAGATCTTCATATAATGTTAATGGGTTAATGGAAATAGTAATGAAATATTCTTAATTATATATTTAGATAAAGGGATTATTTAACATAAAGATAAATTTATGATGTTTTATCTCTTAAGAATTCGTCTATTTTTAGGGTAGGCTTAACATGTTTTAGGTCCCTAATCTAAGACATTAGGTATGTTAGCATCCTGTAATTGTGAAAGAGGCATAATATGTAACAAATAATATGTTTCATGTATCTCAATTATATAGTATTTTATTCAATTATTAGAATAATTATTAATATCCTATTCTAAAGAATAACAATATTTTTTTATTGTTTAGATAAATTTATATTGAATAAATAAGAAAATGATAATATTTTACTGGAAAAAATTAATTATTAAAGGATTAAAAATGACAACATGGCATTATTGGCTATTTCGGGGTACATATAATTGTTATATATATTTTCATATTCAATATCAATCATTGTAATATTTTATTATTATTATTTCATATCTGTTTTTCTAAGATCCTAGTGACTAATTATTTTATTATTCGAAAAAAATCAATACTATAACACATCCATATAATCCTAGGTATATCAATTCTATAGATGGTGACTTTTGAGAACAATAAATCACCATTAAATAATTAAATTAAAAATATAGAAAAACTATTCTCAATAATGATCTTACGAATATAGATTCATAATTGTAATCCACTCAATCATGTCTAAGATAGAATTAGATAAATCTTTTATAATTTTGACTAACCCTTATTGTAATTTTTTTTGAATAATGAAATAATTAAGAATAATTCACGATAGAACCTGATTATTATAAATCATCATTTATAGGATAACAATGATTCTATGAATTCTTAGAAGTGGTATTATAAAATTGGATATTTTTCAATATATTTTTAAAACAATTGGGATAAAATGGGTTCTCTAGAAAATAGATGATTTTAAATGAAGGTAATTCATAAGTTAAATAAATTAATTTTAAATTAAATTTGACTGGTCACATCCCAAGGATTCTAGTGATGACATTATTCATTTTAAAATGATAAATCCAATAAAAATTATGAATATCCATGATTCTTGGGTTTGATCACATTCAGTACACCCTAAAACCATCATGTTGTGTAAATGGGGACCAAATTAGTTTATAATTATTTATATAAAATTGGTTGATTTACTCATTGTAAATTAGTTTTGTTATTATTCTTAATTAATTTTTATCTAAAACATTATATATGATATGTATTCTCTTTTATATATAAACATTATAGAGAATAATATAATGAGAACCCTTGATGATCCCATCCATATGTTTCAGTAAATATTTTTATGTAACATATATAGACATCATATAAATAAATAGTAATCATAGTGCACCAACATTCACTATATGATAATGGTATATGAAAATTAAAATGTGTCATGTAGAATAATTTGATATGAAATCATTACATGTCATAAATTGATATGATAGATGAAAAAGGATTATATTTGACACATGATGTTAATCCGGTGTACACATTATATAACATCATCTATTTTTCATCCATGAGAAATTTACAAGTCATGTTGAAAGACTATGAAAAAGTATTTAATTGAAATGCATGATTACATAAATTTGAGAAGCATATTCAATTTTTTATTACACTTTGTGGCTCAAGAATAAATATAATATATCTAAAAAATTTTATATAGATTACACACTGAGTCACTAAGTATGTATCATTGATGTAAATAGAAAATCAAAAAAAACTACTATCAAAATATATAGACCATGTAAATAAACCCATTTTTTTGAAATAATCATTGATCTGTGATATAAACAACATAAATTAATTATACATAATGGAAATGTATTACAAGATTACCCCCAAATAGAATACATGTATGTGGAACACTCATATAGGGATAGGGTTTTGTAGAATATTTTGTGCCTAATTAATTTAGACATTAATTTTAGATATACTTATCGATTATGGTCTTTTTACACTCTATGTACCATGTGGTCAAGAGAAGTGGAACATTCCGAATATATTAACACATATATTATTAATCAAATTATAGGGTAACTACTTGTCTCAAAAACCAAAATTAGACCCGATTTAATATCATGACACAGTAGGTACATAAAATTCCACACAATCACACAATACATATTTTGTACCCCATATGTCCTTGAGTAGATTTTATCAATACATTTTTTGTTTCCTCTAGTATATATATGATACTTAATTAATTTATAGCCAAATTTAATTTATAAAATTATTAAAATATACAAATGAATGTAAAATATTGGAATGATTTGATAGAAATTATGACAATAGAGTGAAATTATTATGTAGATAATTAAATTATTAATTCATGGATTTTATAAAAATAATGATTTAAATGTATTCTAATATAAAATTTTTGTTCATTGTAAGAGTTCATGATATTGACCATGTCTGGACAATAAATTAATTGGTTTTATTTCAATTTAATTTTTTTAATTTGTTTTTTTAATAATAATTATAATATCTAAATGATGATATGGGCATCTTCCACTCCTCTTAATATACATGGGCCAACATGTTCTCAGTTTAATTGGTTCGACCCAATACCCTAGTTCCCCCTGTTAATCATGTTAATGATTCATATAAAATTGAATGATCATCCATGATAGTGTCTGTGGATTATGTTTGGTGTTCTGGTAAATTAATCCAAGTAGATAAATAGGTAAATAGATGGAATTATTCAAATCAAACATGGTACAGTTTAAAGAGTTATTTCACTTGGGTTCTGGGATAATTTATCATCTTCTCAAAAAATTGACCAATAGATAATATCATGATCATTCCATATATATTTCTTTGATCCCAATCCAATTCATGTTTACTAATTTATATTTATTGGATAACATTTTTGATCAGATAATACAAAATACATCAAATTAAATAAATGTTAAAGAGAAAAATTATATTTTTCATATATTATGTTACTAATAAATGATTTGTCTATTATAATAAATACATACAATATTATGTATTATATAAGCGGATAAAATAATGATAAACTATTCATAAACAGATAAATATCCTAATGTAATATTGTGTCATTAATTTCATCACACTCAAGATTTAAGATGATTCCATAGATAATGGTGTTTTTCTTGCATGTATTTAAAACCTTCCATTTCTTATAGAGTTGTGATAAAATTTTGTGGATAAGAAAGTGATAATAATTGTAGTTGTTTACCATATAATATAAGGGGTTAAATAGAGGAATGTGTGCTATAAATAAAAACTATGTATTTTTAAATTGGGTAGGTCAATAAAAACATCATTTAACATTGAATTATTATAGTTGTAAAGAGTTTCCAACATAATCAACTTCATCCAATGGAACGAAGGACTTCCTTTTTTTATTTTGATAAATCACATTTCAAGGGGTGAGGTTGAACCCTTACAAGGCTCATAAGAGTACGTATTACACGGCCCATAGGCCTTAGAGGAATTCATTTTCTGTAGGCTTCAAACATCACATAAAACCCAGACTAAATACTTGAAACTGCTCTTCCCTAGCATCTTCATCATGAAATCATTTCTCCACCTTCTAATTATTATTTGGCTCGCCTTTCCCATGCTTTCACAAGCTTCTCCTAATGCAAGGTGTCATACCCTTTCATTCTGGAAATCCTTTTAGCTTCTGCTATGGTGAAAGCTCATTGCTCACCCTCATTCTACAACTTGTTCTTTATATGTTTTGGGTTTTCATCTGACCATAATGTTTCCTGAAGGCCTTGAGGTGGCCTGAAGGACTTACTGACTTGAAGGTCTAGGTGACCCAAAGGCGTTAAAGGACTCAAGGACCAAATCAATGTCCTGAAGGCCCAAACAGTGGAATAGTCTGACCAGCAATAGTGCCAAAAAGAACCTACTAAAATACCTCATACAGTGCCTGCTATTGTACTGCTACAGTAATGCTATAGTACACCCCCAGAACTATTCCTCTTCATGGATTTTATCCTTCTTCTCCTGGATGCACTTAAGGAGTCCTCACCAACCGGGCTGAGGCTCATGTTACCATCTTAATTAATTTAATTTTATTAACTACCCCCTTTTCTTATTACCGAGAAGAAACAATTTGATTATTTCCATAAAATAAAATCCTAATAAGAAATTTTTATCCAAAGGTCAAGGGATATTTTGAATTGATAAATTATTGAAACTATAGTGAACAATATATATTACCTCTCTTTCTATGTCATGAAAATTTACCGAAATTCTAGTAAAATTCTAAGTTAAAAATCGAATTTTGTGGGACCTCAATATAATCAATGTGATCTATATTGTATAACCATATTACCTTGTTAAAATTTAATTGAACTATGTATTACAAGTTATTTTATTATATACTACAAAATCATAAGATGTTATACATGTATTATTCAATACTTTTTTATGTTATTCATTATGAGGACAATCTGGAAGATATAATTCTCCATATTAGACTCGTGTAAGATGCATTATATATCTAATACTTTATGTTATGTTCCATTTATAGAGTGACATATGACATTTATATTAATATGGATATATACATGATCTTATCTCACCTCTATGATAATTATTTGGGATATCAATATAGGAGAAGTATATGATCTCCACGACACACTTTTTGTGGAGGATTAAAAAATTAATTTCAACTGGAAATCATGTATTCAATACGATTGGTAATAGGTATTTTTCATAAATCATTCTATATTTTAAAATCAATGAGTTTAAAATATACCTCATACATGATTCAATCTATTGAAATATTCCATATTTTTTTAGGAATTATATAATTCAAAATATTTTGAATCCTTTACTAAATCAGCAAACACTTATTCAAAAAGAATATAAGGGTTTTCGATCAGAAATCCTAGATTCCTTATAATGAATTAGAGGATTGTAATATAATTCGTATATTTGAATCTTTACAATAATATTTAATCTTGTAAATTCCAAATTAATATTACTAAGGTCCATAACAAAGGTATGGACAATGATGGAGAAATTTATTCACATTGCATAAACGACCATAAGAATAAGAAATGAACAACCAATAGGAAACAAAGTCGAACATCTTATACATTTGATATAAAATTTATCATAACCATATCTACCATTTTAGTATTAAATACATGTTTTGGTGTTCATATTTTAATCAAAATAGTTTACCCATGCAGATTAAAAAATTGATTAAAAGGATGTTGTGGGTCATTGAGCTACCAAAGGGGAAAAATTATTCATTGGGAACCGGAGACCACCAACATAGATTTCTAGTGGGGTTTATTTACTTTTAAAGAATGATTAATATGTTCCTAGGTATAAAAAATCATTTTGTCATTATGATGATTTTGAAATTGAGGTAGTTGTACTCAAATTTGAGAATAGAATATATTAAATTTATAAAAATAGATTTCTTATATAATTTGATACCATAATGATAGTATTTATACACTATAAAATGAAAATAAAATCCACATAGTCCAAAATTAATCTAATAACGATGAATAATTTCACACACAGTTCATATATCACAAACAAGACAAAGTTAATGTGAAGCACTAGAAAATAATTAATAATATAGGATATTTATATTATGTTAAACTAAAAACACAATAATCCTACTTGTTTTAAAGGAAAAATAATATTCATTTTTTTGAAATGTTTTATGGAACATAAAGCTTTATGAATTTGTTTTTAAACACACATGCTCACAAATTGTAGTTCAATATAGAGGTGTATAACTATACATCATAAGATTTAGTAATGAATTTAATAGATTACAATATGTTTATTTAATGTGGCAAGAATATAAATCATCCAATTTATTTTTGACCTAAAACAATAATATAAATAGACATATTTGTAAAAAGATAAAGAAAAATTTATTATATCTATATTAATAATATATTAAATGAATGTAAATCAAAAATACTTTAGTGCTTTGGATTCTCTTTCAACTCACTCTACCTAAAACATAATTGTGGAATTGTGTTATTGGGAGGATGAACCTTACAATTTTATAGATTTTGATTTCTACAATGTGTTTGGAGGTTCATTCATTATCCCTTTCATGGTATTAATTATATGAATTTAAACATATAATAAACCTGGGTGAAAAAATAATTTAATCCAAATTATGACTCTATTTATTAGATAAAATATGTGTTGTCGAATTTATGATCATGGTCATGTTATCCCATTTGTATGGTTTCTTCTAGAATGAAAGTTCTAACCTTAGGTGAAATGTTTATAATTATATTATATCCATGGGAAAAAGGGAAAATTATCTATAAAATCCTATATATAAAATTGTAATAGTATTAATACATTTCATGTTCCATGAGAGATATTCCAAATTTAAATGTGATAATGTGATAAATAATGAAATTAATGAAGATGAACATAAATATATATAAGATTCATGAAATAAAAAACTCCATTTCCCCCCATATAAGTGGATTTTTAAGGGCCCCCATACTCTATTGGAGAACAATATTGGCTAGAGAAAATGAAAGATATGTTTTTTAGACATTGAATATGGATAATTGATATAATCTAATAATGATGAATCATTTTCCTATATTGATAAATTATGTAGAAAGAATGTTTCATGATGGAATGAATTTTTTATGGCGTAGATGGTTTCAATGAATCATAACCATGTTTCTATTTTGAGTGATCATGTAGTTTATGTTAATCCATTTGTGATCAAATGTATATTTAATGATAAATAATAATTACAAGGTGATATTACAAAATATATGGATTGATAATGGTTAAGAGTTTATGAAAAACTAATTTATTGATATAAGGATAAAAAATTCCTAGTTTCAAACTAAAACCATCCATAATTCTTCTATACATGATAAGATTCCATGACTATGAAATTTCTCATAGGGATTATAAAACATCCATCCATAATAGATATATTAGGTAATATCTCTATGTGACACAACCATAGGTGTATTTAAAGACATGATATTTCAAAATGATAAACATGTATTATAAATTAATTTATGGATTGAAAAATGATTCAAAATCATTTTAAATTATTTTTGATAAATAAATAAGAATAGTTGGATAAAAAATAATGAATTTAACCACTGTGTATACGAGAGGTTATTCAGAGTGAAGTAGATACCCTAGTTGTATATATTGATAAAATATTTCTAATTATAAATTTTATAACTTCCTTATAGTGAATTATAATGTAGATAGGACATGGAACTACACAAATGCAAATGATTATGTATCCTAAATCATATGGATCATGATTTTTAATGATAAAACTATTAAGGTACATGTAATAAGTCATCTTATATTTATTTCACTGATATTGATGAGATTTAGTATAGATGAATCTTAAATTTGATTATTTTTATTGTCCCACAGAATAAATATCCACCTAAAAATTATCCCTTAAACACTATATAATAAAAATTGGGTAACCATGATTACATAAATTATTGTAATACTATCAATCATGCATTTATTTATATTTACTAATCATTATATGGAATTTTTTGTTATCATTTTAAAAATATGTCATGGATTTTAAGGATGTAACCACATGAAGGACGTCAAAACAATCCTAATGTATTTGAGGCATAATAAATATCTGTAATTTTCTTTTATATTTCAAGATATTCCAATGTATGGACATGAGTAATGGAACATATAATTATGAATATTATTATCACATATCATGTGTCCCATACATAGATATATTATTTAATGAAATAATACTATAATTTATTTGAAAGCAAAGATATGATGGGTGTATGATAACTAGTTTGAATATAATGAGTACTTCATGATTGCATTTTATCAATTTGAGTTGATGGCAGTAGCAATATATGTATCTTTTATTGGAAATAATTTATCTGATTAAGTGGATGTCCATAATATTTTTTACGAAATGTTTATTTATTTTATTCTGTTTAATTATGTGTCAATCAAATAGGTTCGTAGAGGTAGTAATGAAATATTATTTATGATATATTTACAATAATAGATTATATGATGTATTCAACATTCACAATTGGTGTTATCATTGTGAAAAAATGCGTTAATCCATGGGATTAATGACGTGATGGTAGATGTTGATTTATAATTTAGGTGTGTTAGCCTAATACACCATAGAAATTGGAATAAAGGGTGACACTATAAGTGTATATAGATTCTATGTTAAAGTCAATATTACATTATATTTATAATAATTATAATTATAATTTCCAATTAAATAGAAATGAATCAATTTGTGTTGATTACATAACTATTTTGTGAATGATAAATATAATGATATTATTTAATTTAATTTAAATAATAATAATTCAATGCTTCATAAATGATATAAATGATATAAAATGTGTTTTATTTGTCAAATATGATATATATATAGGAGATTTCAGAAATCATTATTGAAATAAAAAAAATATCATTATTATATACTGAAGGGTTTTCAAAGGATTTAGGTTTTATATAAGGTTTTTTTTGTAATAAAACCAATTCTGTAAAAATGAAACATAAACAATGGTATGTCGTTAATAATTAATCTTATTTATTGAAACATAAAATCATATCGAATACATTTTCATAATTTTAGAGGTAACCTATTCTCTACTATAGTCTAAAAAATATAGATCATATATTCTATACCTGCATCGTAATTAACCAAGAGATCTAAAAAATAAATCTGGATTGGGATATGTATTTTCTATTATCAACAATGAAAGATTATGATGGTATAACAAATTCATTATATCACCGTGACATTGCATGATTAAACTCCAAGGATTTCGGATCATGTGTGCATTATTACTAAATGTATTGTACCTATTCATATATTACCACCATACAGATATGGGATGTTACTAAAAAAATTCAACAATAATGATTGAGTGATATGAAAATGTAATTCCAAATTTGGGAAAATTACTTGTAAATTAATTGTTAAATATCACATTTAATATATTCTTGGGGTCAATTTTTCATTTTACTAGTTCAAATCAGATGAAAATATTGAAAATCAATATTATGGAATGCGACCAAGCACATATTATTCCTATGAAATATTATTATATTAAAATATTCAATATTTTTTCAATAAAGGGTATAGAAACTTAATTTTATCAATTTAAATAAATTTAAAAATAATTAATTCTTAATATTAATTCTTTTCAAAAATATAAATCAATGAACATAATAATTAATTTCCATATTTAAAATCAACAATTTTTTCTGTATTATTTGATTATTATTAATTTTCTTGATTAATTATAACATATTACATATATTTTCAATTCAAAAATAATATCATCAAATCCCACATCATATAACGATGGATTTTGTTTATAATGATTCCCACTTATTGATTTTTTATGTAATTTTATAAACAATCATGGATGTTAAATAAAATTATAAATATGATATTAAATAATTATTCAAATAATAGTGGATATTTAAAAAATTTACTATCAATTGTTAGAGTATTGATATTGGTTAAACATTTCATGATCAAACATTATATATTTTTTCCACTGAATATAATCAAATTAGATGTTGAATAGAAATAAATTTATTGGGAATAAATTTTACAATTAGGTAAATAACTAAAATAAATAAATAAACCCTTGTTTTAATGATGTAATCATGAATATTCCATAATGTCAATATGTACACATTGCGTATTTATGGATGATAATATTACCATTTCAACAAATTTTCATGGAGATGAATATTAAATAAATATAATGGACATTAGGAATTGATGATTATAATTGAATGTAGATGAAATTCTTCCTAGTGTAATTTTCTTAATATTATTCTTATTAACATATTGTATATATTTTAAATATTGAATAATTTATAATATTAGATGCAATAAAATATTTAATTGATGTATCTTTTTAATGATCCCTCATGAATATTATTGAATCGATGTTTATATATAAAACTCAAAAAACTATTTATCTATGGATAAATTTTGTGGACAATAATATATGTATTTATAGTAGATATATCATGAATGGTAGTAATTTCACCAATATAAAATTAATCAAATCTGACATTCTAATGTTATAATGACAACACATTTATTTATTTCCTTATTTTTGTTATTTATATTTTTGGTAATAGTGGCATTGTATTGATTTTTTTATTCATTATTTAACAAATTAAAATATAGAAAATGAAATCACATCATATAAAATATATTTTTAACATTATTTTTTTCTATTTCAAATATCACTGTGAATATGTTCCTAATATAGTACATTAGTAACAATTTGTAATATTGACATCACAGTGATCTGTGTGAACTCAACCCTTAAGATTAAAAACTACCTATTTGGGTAATATTATTCATAGTAGTTGTTTTAGAATAGTTGAGAAGATTATATTTTTTTCATACCTAAATCTCTTGTTCATATTAAGTTTAAAATTATATTTTTTGAATATATATAAAGTTAATAATTTTATGTTTTTGAATTTTATAAGATATAATTATGTAATTCATAAATATTTTTAACAAATATTTCATAATAACTGATTTCAGTTAAGGTATTTTTCACATTATAGATATTTATTTCAAATTTTTCACTTCTATTATGCATTTCATTTCAATATGTATAATGGTATTGGAACAAAATTATTTTTGAAAGAATTAAATTTGTAGTGATAATTTCACAACAGCAATAATTTTATAACTAGAAATCATTTAATTTAATAATTTTTACAGGTGAAATTAAAAGGGATTAAAAAAATTATAATTTTAATTCCATAAAATTATATTTTCCCTGTTCAATTTGTTTCCAGTATAGAGAATTAATTGGAAAACCATTTCATCAAAAATATCTTATCCTTTTACATGATAATTATACATTCAATGTTAATTATTTTTTAAATTAATGGAAATTTTTTATAATAATGACTCATTTATTAATGAATTCTAGGAAATCAATATACCTTAATATTTTGATATAACCAACTATTATATTTGAATAACCTAGTAAAAATAAATTTATTATTCATATCAATTGATATGTGGTGTATCATTGATGACAGTTGTGAGAAAATTAGTGGTCCTAAATGAGACCATGTGATAATAAATATTATATTATCTCAATTAAATATATATGAAATTCATTATCTATGAAATTGTAGTATAAATCAATAGATTTTTATAAGTGGTATTTTATATGAACTATGGTTTAATCCTTCAATATCACAAGAATAAACAAATAATGTGAATTACTTGTACTCGTGTACATACACATTATTTTTAACGTCCTGGATCCGGGTGCCACTCCACGGGTGCCCCGAACCCGGTTGGTCACATGACCTCACGCACATTTCCCCCAAACACCAGAGGCTGCCGACTAGCAGCGAGGGCTCATGTCTGATAGTGGGGAAACTATGCCCTCATTTTTCAAAGTGTAGCATAGAAGAATACAAGATAATAAATACAAAAACAGCAGAAGAAATAAATAAATCCTATTTGAAATGAACAACTGCAGTAAAAGATAACCAACAGCTATATAGATAATGATGCAACATGTCTCTGATTCTAAGAAAACAGCCAGAACATGTTACATAACAATACAATACAATGGAAAGTACATGTACAACAAATAAAGAATAACAGTGCAACATAGACTCAGTAACATCGGATTCCTAAGCTCGGTCTAATGCTCTGCTACTCCTCTAAAACAATCAAATACCATTATATGGACCCTTTTTCATTATCCACACCTGCAACAATATTGTCTGTTTGGGTCGAATACATGACCCAATCATGGTGTGAGAAATAAATCCCAATAGGCCCCCACCAAAGTTCTGTGCCCAGCTGTCAATGAAAATATGCAACAGTAGTGTGCAGTAGTAAATGCAATAAACTAAGAAGTACTCAAAAGTAACTAAATGTACTAGTTATATTGCCATTTTTAATATTCATTTAGTCATTAAATATAAGGAAATCACCATAGTGAATTTCTAAGTAAACATTCAGTGTCATCTAGTATGCAAACCCTTACCCTCAGGTAAAGAGAATCAAAAACCACATGAATCTACCCATAGTCATATCGAATAATTCCCATAGGTGTACGAGGTGTCACCCACATGCACAGAATCTACTGCACATAGGCACAAAAGAAGATGCCCTCATGCTGAACAGAGCACTGCCCACATGCAAATCACAACACTTCCCTCAGGCTAAACAAGTAATTGGGCCATGAACAAGATATAAAAAATCAATTTATATACAATTCCTCTCAAATTAATTTTGAGACATGATAAAATTTATGGTATACCCTCAGGTAACCTGGCCAAATAGTTAAAAAGAGGAGAAAACCCCTGGGGTGGTCCTTTATCCAAGCAGTGATCCCAAACAACATTTTTACAATTTCATTAACTTACCTATGATATTATATTCATTTTAAACAGA
Organism: Viscum album; assembly: GCA_963277665.1. Classification (NCBI taxonomy): domain Eukaryota; kingdom Viridiplantae; phylum Streptophyta; class Magnoliopsida; order Santalales; family Viscaceae; genus Viscum; species Viscum album. The sequence continues at coordinate 555,621,768 of OY728141.1, forward strand.
CAAGGCCTCATCCACACAACACCCCACATGGGTTCATTGCACATTGAAACAAAAAAACGCACTGCAGTTGGAAATTATACACTAGACCACCTACCTCGATCACCCCTGATCGGTATACGTGAACGGTGCTCCTCGAATCATCCAAGAACGACGTATATCTGAGGTAAAAAAATTCATGTTCTAACTTAAATAACTTCCCCTTCGGAAATAATTGGTAATAACGGCTCAAGGAGAAGAGAGGGCTTACCTATACTTTTCCAACGAGATCGAAAGAGGTAGAATCGGATTCCCAATACTCGATTGGGGGATCTCCAAAGCTTCATCTGTCCTCCCGAGCTATCCTACAGTTCTAAGCCTTCTCTGTGAACAGAGGAGAAAACTGCCAATTTCAAGAGAAAAAAAAACTACACGGTGTGTAATACTAAGCACACAACCTGTACTACTGAGTACACATCGTGTACTACTAAGTACACAACATGTACTTTTCATTTCTTTTAACTATTCCTTCGATGACTTCTTTCCACCGCGGCACTGTTCATCTATCGACATGAGTACACGACATGTATTCCTGATTACACTGTGTGTACTATCTATCAACTCCCACAGCCTTACTATTTTCTTACTGACTAACTACATGACATGTAAATACCCACTACATGGAATGTAGTCGGTATTTACACCCATTATCATCAACCAGCTTACACACCCTATGAACTCATTCAACCTGACCAAAGTACACGGCCTGTGGAAAAGTACACGGCGTGTACTCGCAAAATTTAGGATTTTCTCCCATTTTCCTTATTCCCTCAAAAACATTTAAAGAAAAGAGAAATGAAGAAACCCATAACTCAAGAATAAGAACCGGGTTCTTAAAAACATCCCCCCTTAAAGAAATTCATCCCCGAATTTCCCTTCCAAGTGTGGTTAAGATATAGCTCAGAACAACTCTAGCCACTGAGCAACTACGTCGGTCTCACGCTCCTTGGTTTAATCCTGCACTCGGCCATCCTGCCATAGCACCCATACAAAAGGAACTGACCAGCCTCGGAGAACCTTCGTGCTCCTATACACGATATGAATCAGATGCTCCTCGAAGGATGAATCGACTTGTAGCACAACCTCATTCGGATGAAATACATGAGATGAGTTTGAATGATAATGGTGTAACTGAGATTCAAGGAAGACATCATTCATGGCCCGATACCTCGATGGTAACTGCAACCGATAGGCAACCGGCCTGACTCTCTACAGATCTCAAATGGCCCCACATACATCGGCGAAAGTTTACCATGTCTCCTGATCCTCATGTGTCCCAACCTCGGTGAAACACGCAAGAAAACCTTATCCCTGACCACGAACTCCAATGGTCATCTACAACAATCAGCATATGATTTCTGATGAGACTATGCAGTAGCCATCTGCTTCTGAATCTACTGGACTTGCTTAGAAGTCTCGTACACGAGACGTGTTCCCAGTAATGCTACCTCACCTACCTCCATCCAGCACAAAGGTGATCATCATGGACTACGATATAAAGCCTCATAATGTTCCATCTCAATGGTTTCCTGGAAAATATTTTATTGGAAAACTCGCCTAGGGTTATATGTTTTTCCAAGGAACCCCCAATGTATAGGATGCATGCACATAGCATGTCCTCTAGAACCTATATCATATGCTCTGACTGACCATCGGTGTGAGGTAGGTATGTTGGGCTCTAGAGCACCTGTGTACCCAGGTCCCTCTGAAAACTCTACTAGATAAAAGACGTAAAACGGGCGTCCCAATATTAAAAAATAGAACGAGGGACCCCATGAAGATGTATGATATCACGGATATACGTCTTATTGATCTCATCAACTCTGAAGGTCTCCTTGATCGGAAAAAAGTGAGCTACCATTGTGATTCTTCCCACAAGAACCCTCACAGGGTCATTGCATCGAGGTGACCTTGGAAACCTAGTCACGAAGTCCATAGCGACATCATCATGTTTCTACACTGGAATGGGTAACTGTTGTAATAGTCCGGCTGGCCTCTGATGCTCCGCCTTCACCTCCTGACAGGTGGAACATCTCATAACAAAACCATCAACTTCTCTCTTCATACCTGGCCACCAGTACTGACATCTCAAGTCACGGTACATCTTGATTACTCCAGGATGAATTGCCCAAGCTGAATCATGAAACTACCACATCAGCTCCTCACATAAATCACCTAGAACCCATACTCATCCATGGAAATGTAGTACCTCATCATAACATATCACCCAACCAGGAGAAGGGTCCTCATTTTCCACTAACTCCGATAAATCTAGGCCTTCTAAATCTGATATTTGTCTCATCTTCACTCTATCTAGGAGGGTAGAAGTCACAGCTAAGGAAGAAAGATAGGTTTTCCCTTGACTATCATGCACCTCCAAATGCATCTCAAAGAACAATGACAAAAGCTTTCATTCACCACTGGCCTCATGAACTGTCTGTATCTGAGTCTTCTTGCTCAGTGCATCAACACCTGCATTAACATTACCAGGTGTATAGGAAAGATCAAAATCGAAGGACTGAAGGTATTCGACCCACCATCGCTGCCTCATATTCAAGTCATTCTTAGTAAAGATATACTTAAGACTATTGTGGTCGGCAATAACCACAAAATGATCTCTCAAGAGATAATGTATCCAACAACGTAATGCATGAACAACTTAAGCCAACTAAAGTTCATGTGTCGGGTAATTCTACTCATTTGGCCTCAATTGCCGAGACCCGTACGCAACTACTCGATCGCCCTACAACAAAACAGTTCCCATCCCAATAACTGATACATCACAGTGAACTGTAGAGCTCTTTCCCTAATCTAGATGTATCAGGATTGGTGCTAATGTCATCCTTCCCTTCATCACCTGGAAGGAAGTATCTCATGCTTTTGACCAAACAAACTTCACAACCTACTTAGTCAAACCCATCAATGACACTGCTAAGCGGGAGAAGTCCAGTAAAAAATGCCTGTTTTAACCAGCTAGCCCTAAGAAACTCTGTATCTCAAACATGTTCCTAGGCTTCACCCAAGAATCTATTGCTCTCACCTTCTTTGGGTCTACTACAACTCCTGCCTCTGAGATGATATGACCCAAGATGTGAATCTGGTCCATCCAAAAGTGGCACATTGAGAGATTAGCATATAGTCGATAATCTCTCAGTATACACATCACGATCTCAAGATGAGTGGCATGGTCGTGCCGAGTTTGAGAGTATACCAAGATATTGTCCTCAAATATACCACAAAAGAATCCAGATAAAGATGGAACACACGATTCATCATAGCCATGGAAACTACTGGTGAATTCGTGAGTCCGAACGGCGTATCCAAGTACACATATAGGCCATACCTACTCATGAAGGCTGTGAGAGGTATATCAGATTGTCTAATGTGAAACTGATGATATCCGGATCTCAAGTAAATCTTCTAGAACAATTGTGCACCTCGAAGTTGGTCAAAAAGATCGTCAATCCTTAGTAAGGGATATCGGTTCATGACCGTCAACTGGTTCAGCTTCCGATAATCTACAATGAGTCTAAGGGTACCATCCCCCTTCTTCACAAAAATGATGGGAGAAACTCAGGGAGAAGTACTGGGTCAGATAAAACCCATTGAATGTAACTCCACTAAATGTCTCTTAACCTCCTGTAACTAAGGTGTAGCCATCCTTTAAGGAGGAATGGATAACAATGCCGCTCCTGGAACAAGCTTGATAGAGAAATCCCCCTCTTTCTCTAGAGGTAGACCTGGAATTTCGTCCCGGGCGACATCCCTAAAACGATCAACCACTGGAGGGAAGTCCTTATGAAAAGTTCCTTGATCATCTAGATATAAACTCACAATCTGGGTTGTGACTCCACCTCGCCCACAATGCTCTGGTCTAGTTCGACTCGCCTGAAAATACCACTCACCTATGTATAGATGCACTCCTCCCACAGGTGACGTGAAACGCAGCCTGCAAAGATAGAAGTCAATAAAGGCTCAAAAGGGAACAAACCAGTCCATCCTGAGAATGACATCATAGCTCGTCCTCTCCAAGACATATAGGTCCCAAAGAAAGTGACACCCACAAACCTCAAGGGGGAACTCGCTGTACAGACGCACACCGGTCATTCTAGTCCCCATCAGAGTGTCTAGTGTCATTACATTAGATGAAGAAGAAACAATGAGCCGAAGGCTCTCTACAACAAGCACAGATACAAATCTATGTGTAGAACCCATAACAAAAAGTACTAAAGATAAGATAGAAGCTACTAGAATAGTAACTCTGATAGTAGAATATTTAGGATCCTTCTCCTATTGGGTCTGTTTCACTACATATGCTTGCCTAGTGTCATGACCCTATGACATAGCCTGGCTACCCTGAGCTGTCCCTCCCTACTACCTCTGAGAACCTGGTGTCTGGCTACCACGGCCACGACCACCATCTCTACCGGCATGCCCTGATGTATTCTAGTTCCCAGACTAGTAAGAAGCTGATGGTCCTTCTCCCGCACGTGGAGTCTACACATAACCCCTCTCACTATTCACATGTGGAAACGCTCTGAAAACACGCTGCAGATGCCCCATCCTGCGACAAGCTCGACATTCCACTAGGTCACTTCGACACTACTGTCTCTTGTGCCCCTCCTTTCCACACTGGTAGCACATGACTGGGCCACCTGAAACATTATTTTGGCTAGTACTACCACCGTGAGAGAAGTCAATCTGCCTCTTCCTCTTACCGGTAGAAATAGTACCAGAATTTGGTGTCGAATCGACCTGGACCACACCACTAGCTTCCTGCAGATTTCGCTCAGTAACCAGTGCCTGGTTCACAATACCATGTACAGTAAGCAACCTGAAAACATTCACCGGTGCTCAGTTGTCATATCAAAGACCATCCTCAAAGCGTATGTCCCTCAACGTCACATCACCCACCAGAATGGGTGAAAAACTCTGAATCTCAGTGAAACGAGAAGAATAATCCATCATCAACATAGCGTCCTAATGCAGATTAATGAACTCTCGAGCTGTGTCTTCTCTCAGTGTATCTGGGAATAAGAAGACATAGAAATATGTCTAAAAATCTTTCAACACCATGTATCTATGATGCTCTGTCTGAGTGGTATCATCCCACCACCTCTTGGCAGACTCACGTAGCATATAAGTTTATATCATGACCCTCCACCCTGGAGGAATCTAAAGATGCTTGAAAATAGTCTACAATGAATCGAGCCAAGACTCCACAGGCTGTGGTGCGCCATCCCTTGAAAACATAGGTGGATGCTGCTGCTGGAAGATACGAGTCATCTCATCCATAGATGTGGAAGCCAACGGTGCTCCCTGAATGGTCTGCGTGAACCTCATGAAGCCTTCACAGAACTGAGCATTCGAGCATGTGTCTGGTATAATGGTTGTTGCTGCGTCTGGCTCTGATGGAGGATTCACTAGTAGCCTATGTCCTACTATCTCTAGAATTTAATCATTGCCTCTCTCTTGGATATCAACACATTTTAATCTTGGTGGCATGACTCTACATGGTCAAACGCACATCTTAGATCATGTTTATCAATGATCGGAAACAAGTAGACAATGAAATAATGTATTCCATATTTTCAAAACATAAATACACGATGTGTTCTCACAACCGTTCTCATGGGCATGTACTCCAACTTAAACTAGCCATGTAATATCCCAAACACACGACGTGCCTTCTAAATACACAGCATGTACATGAATCCTCCTGCCCTTCCCAAGTCCTCCTACACAGCTAAGCCACACGGTTCACTTTCTATAAAACTACATGGCGTGTAACTCATCAACATGGCATGTATGGTTTAATTTCCAACCGCCCGTGTGGTTCATGACACGGCCGACTACTTGGGTGACACCACATGACTTGTTACACCCGCACACAGCATGGACACCACCCAATTTACCTGCCACACGGCTAAGTCCACACGGTCTCCTACTGTAAGGACTACACGTCGTGTCCCTCTGGTACACGGTGTGTTCAAGAAGAGGTAACACCGACCCATGTTCTTTAGCTACACGGTCGGGTCCCCCGGTCAGACTACACAGTGTGTTCCAAGGTGGCCATGGTGTGTATGTCTCAAGGTCTCCTTCGTCTGTGTTGTTAGTTATACAAGCGGACTCTGGGTCAACACTACACAACGTGTACGTCCGGTACACAGTGTGTTTTTATCAAGCCTTTCCATACCTCGTGTCCCCACCCCAGATGGTTTATGACACGAGAATAGACTACAAGGCATGTACATAGGGTACACAGCATGTACTCAAACAGTTTCCATTTCTTCCCAAATAGAAGGACACACAATGTGTGTCTGAGGAACTACACGACATGTCACTACTGGAAAAAAGGCCTATACCCACGGTTTTGCAAACCGTGGGCTGGAACGGCGTCGGGATAGAGGTCTTGACCTATACCCACGGTTTGGTAGAACCATGGGTATAGGTGTGTCACACATAAACACCACGCTGTACAGCGTGGCAAGGGAGTTTTTCCCACGGTTTGAAAACCGTAGGAAATATATCCGTTTCATTTTTAAAAAACCGCATTTTGTTGGAATTTTAAAAACCCACGTCCAGCAGGTTTCGAACCCTGGACGCAAAGACTCCAAGCGACCCGCAAGACCAACCGAGCTACTGTCTTTACTTGTAATACTAATATATATTTATAAATATATATAAATATAATTTACTTCACGTTTTCAAAAATATTCCGCCCCCGGGTTTCGAAACCGCGTCTCCTACCGTGCCCCGGCCAAGCACCGCAGCAATGACCAACCGAGCTACCTTCTAATTTCTTATAAAGCGTATACATCTTTATATATATATATTAATATTATTACTGTTATGAAAAATAAATGCCGGCGGGAATCGAACCTGGGCTTCATGCAGAATCTCCTGAGAGCGCCGAACAAAGGGACCGACTGGGCTAAGGCATTTTATTGTCCATTCAACATATTTTTTATATTTGTATTTATATTAATAAAAATCGTGTTCCCGCCAATTTTTCCCCATTGTCCCGCGTAATTTTTTCCCCGCCTAATGGCGGGAAAGCTATACCCACGGTTTTGAAAACCGTGGGTATAGGTCTTGAAAAAAATAAACCCCAATACCCACGGTTTTGAAGAACCGTGGGTATAGGTCTTCTGGAAAACTCTACCCCCACGGTTTGGCCAAAACCGTGGGTATACACCTTCAAAAAAAAACACCTATACCCACGGTTCTTCAAAACCGTGGGTATAGGTCTTCAAAAATAATCTATACCCACGGTTTTGTGCAAAACCGTGGGTATAGGTGATCTATACCCACGGTTTTATGAAACCGTGGGTATAGGTCACCATTTTACACCTATGCCCACGGTTTGCGAAAACAGTGGGCATAGGGGTACCCTATACCCATGGTTTTGTGCCAAACCGTGGGTATAGGTCCGTTTTCCAGTAGTGTGTATCCTGGTATTTCCGTACATTAAGCCTCTGAAACTACTCAAGAACCTAGTAATTACTGAAATAAAACACTTAAGTTCCAAATTCCTATCCGTGAGGGCCCATACTCTTCGTGAATAAAAGTTTGGAATCTTATACATGTTATACAGAAGTAACAAGTCAATGTTCCACAAAATTATGGTCATTGAGGGCACGTACTCCCCAAAAACAAAGTTTGGCATCCATCCAATCAACAGGCTCACAAACAAATACCCAACCACATAGTAGGTATTTATCCAAGTAGATATCACAACAACATGCTTTTCTAGCACAACAACTATCACAACAACATGCAATTTCTAATGCGCCTACTTGGCATGGAACTATGCATGACATCTGATTTATAGCATGTGCCTAAATGATGCATGAGATGGTATACCCTCATCTAATTAGGATAGAACTAAATAGAACCCATGAATAAAATATAAACAACACTATCACAAGTGCATCACCCAATGGTGAAAATCAAATCAACAGTAAAATTTGAAAAATCATAATAATTGAAAACATACGAGGTAGACTGGCATTTCCCTATACACGGGTTAGCTACTCCATGGTAAAACGTATTACCAACTACCATTTTCATTATATCACGGACTAAGAATACAAATAGTAAGTTGAAGAAAACAAAAACCTCCTCTGATACCACTTTGTAACGTCCAAGATCTGGGTGCCACTCCACGGGTGCCTCGAACCCGGTTGGTCACATGACCTCAAGCAAATTTCCCCAAATACCAGAGGCTGCCGACCAACAGCGAGTGACCATGTATGATAGTGGGAAACTATGCCCTCATTTTTCAAATTACAGCATAGTGGAATACATGATAATACTTACAACAACAACGGAAAAAATAAAACATACTTAACTGAAATGAAAAACTCTAGTAAAAGAGAACCAACAACTATATAAATAATGATGAAACATCTGTCTAGTTCTAAGAAAATATCCTCAACATGTTACATAACAATACAATACAATGGAATGTACAGGTACAACAAAAAAAGAAAAATAGTGCAATAGGGACTCACCAGCATCGCAAGCCTAAGCTCGGTCCCATGCTCTCATACTCATCCTAAATAATCAAGTACCTGTATATGGACCCTTGCCCTTATCCACACATGCATCAATATAGTCTGTTTTTGACAAAGACATCATCCAAACAGGGTGTGAGAAATGAATCCCAGTAGGAACCCACCAAAGTTCTGTGCCCAACTGTCAGTGTAAATGTGCAACAATAGTGTGCAGTAGAAAATGCAATAAACTAAGCTGTACTCAAAAGTAACTAATTGTACCAGTTATATTTACATTTTTAATATTCATTTAATTATTCAATATAAAGAAATCAATAGAGTGAATTTCTGAGTAAAAATTCAGTGTCCTTAGGCATGAAAACTCTTACCCTCAGGTAAAGAGAATCAAAACCCACAAGAATTTTCCCACATGCATATCGAATAATGCCCACCAACATATGTGGTGTCGCCCACATGAACAAAATCTAATGCCCACAGGCACGAAAGAAGTTTCCCTCAGGCTAAACAGAGCACTGCCCATAAGCTAATCAAAACACTGCCATAATGCTAAACAAGTAACTGGGACATACCCAACGTATAAACAAGAAATTTATAAACAATTCCTCTCAAGGTGATTTTGAGACATGCTAAAATTTACTGTATACCCTCGGTTAACCTGAAAAAATGGATTAATAGAGGAACACAACCTTGGGGTGGTCATGGATCCTAGCATTGATCCCAAACAACAATTTAACAATTTCATTAACATACCTATGCAATTTTAAGTGTTTAAAATATCGAAGGCTTCAGCCACACGACACCCCATCCTGGGTTTGTTGTACATTGGTAAAAAAACACATAGTAATGGGAATTTAAACACCAGACCACCTACCTCGATCACCCCTAATCGGTATATGTGAATGAAACTCCTCGAATCATCCAATAATGATGTAGATATGAGGTAAAATAATTCTCATTCAAATGTAAATATCTTCCACTCGGGAAACAATTGGTAAGAACGGCTTAGGGAGACGAGAGGACATACATGTACAGTTCCAACGAGATTGATGGAGGTGGAATCAAATTCCTGGTATTCGATCGGGTGATCTCCAAATCTCCAGCCATCCTCCCTAGCTTTCCTCAGGTTCTAAGCCTAATCTGTGAACAGAGTATAGTACTTCCCATTTTAAGCGAAAAAAGAAAACTACATTGCATTTACTACTGAGTACACTACGTTTACTTTTCATTTTTTTAACTGTTCCTTCAGCGACTTTTTTCCACCACAACACTATTCATTTGTCGACATGAGTACACGGCGTGTATTTCTGATTACACGGTGTGTACTATCACTCAGCTCCCACCAACTTACTATTTCCCTACCAACTGACTACAAAGCGTGTAAATACCCACTACATGATGTGTAGTCGGTATTTACACCCATCATCGTCGACCATCCTACACGCCCTGTGTACTCATTCCACATGACCAAAGTACACGGCATGTGGAAAAGTACATGGCTTGTTGTCACAAAATTTAGGATTTTCTCCCATTTTCATTATTTCCCCAAAAACACTTAAGGTAAATAGAAAAGAAGAAACCCGTACCTCATGAATAATAACCAGGTTCTTACATTATTATATATTCCTAGTGAATGAATTTGTAACAATTTTTGTAAATATATTTTATGATATATGAGAAACTGCACACTATGCTTTCACTCAGATAATATATTATTGATAATTATCATATTTTGAGATAGAAAATTTATTACCATGAAAGAGAATTAGTAATTATTTTTAAATTAGGGATTCATGTAGTACTGAGAAATAATAGGAGGAGGATGAGTATCCAAATGAAAAAACTATTAATTATAAATTTTATGGATTGAATTTGGTAATTTAATAAATTTTAAATTAAAAGGAATAAGAATATTATGTTACCATATGTAGTATATAAGAATGGTTTTGTTAAATGGTCATAACAACTCTATATCCATGATATATAGTATTATAGAATGATCATTGATTTCATGTCATGATTCCATGACCTCAAGCCTCACATCTTGTTTGGGGAGTTAATTTAATGTAATGTAAACCATGTGATAAGTATCCCCAAAAATGAATTTTTTTTAATGTGTGGGTAGTGAGACCTAGAAATGATATGGTGTAGAGGTAGTGATATTATGATAAGAATATCTCAATATCTAAGAGGGATAGTCTATACAATAATATTATATCATGGGTAGCATTGATATATAGTGAATCAATTTAGTGGTATACTCAATTAAATTGAACAATAATTGTATTTGGGTACATGAAATGGGCCAAATATATTTGATGTAAGGTTTTTGGAGGTTTTGGGGTTACCAGTGAGGTCACACATTGACATATAATCAATGAGTCTCACTATTGTGAAGGTGGAGGTTCATAAATGGTACCTATATCCTTTTTGAAGTCTAACAAATAAAGAGTCATATTAATGTCCAGATCGTTTGACTATAGAAATTAGTATGATTAATGAAGTGAGATAATGTGTATAATATCTTATTTTTAGTGGTGGGGTATCTATAGTATAGGAACAACATAAAATATCATTAGAGGATCATAAAGTGGGTGGTGGGGTAAATCTGGTATGTCAATTACATTTTATGCTTCATTTATCATGATATTTATCACATGTTATTATGGGAAATATTTTTTACCCACACCCATCCAAAACACTCCAACAAAAGAGAGAAATAATTTACATGGTTCACTACTCCAAATGATATGTTTAGTCATTATTTTGAATGGATAACCTGAAGATCTCATAGACTACAAAAGTTACATATTTTTTAAAATGAAAATGGATTTTACAAAACACAAGTTACATGTATCTTTCTATTATTTTGGGTGAATATCGGACATAATTACATCCCAACCATTACAGTGATATAAATAAATATAACAAAAAAATAGTCTTTTACCAAATAGCAAATTTTATATTTTTATTTCTTTTTTAATCTATTTAAAACATTCATACTATATAAGAAATCAATAATTAACTTTGTATACAATACACATGAACACAATCACTATTTTTTTGTTATTCCTCTTATTCCATTTTAGGGTTCTATTATATTAATATTAATTATGTGTACCATATATATATCACACCTATATTACCCTCAATTTATTCTCTCAATTTTGTATCAGAATATTATGATGCATTTATAACTACATCGTATTTCACTATTTATGAACATTAAATAGATATTATTATTATATAATGATTCACCTTACACACCAAACCATAATATGAAATTATTATCTAATTAAATTAGATACATCAATATCTCTATTTTATGTTCAATAAGCGGACATAAAAAATAATAACCAACTGATAAAATAAAGTATACAATTAAAAATGTTTCAATGATAGAGGATAAATAAAAAATAGAATATTATTATATTCATAAAATGTTTTTTCTAAATTAATTTTGACGATTTATAATATATTTATAATTAAAACTAATTATAAGAGAGTATTTAATGAACCAAAAAATATCCCCCTATAAAAATAGACTCATAAAATATTTTAATAATTTATTTAAAGTTTACATTTAAAAAATTTAGAGAGGGAATTTGAAAAATTAATTTCTATTTTTAAAATATAAATAAAATATTTAATTAATTTTAATTATTTTATTTATCAAAAAAATTATTTTTTGTATAATTGTGAAATATATGTATTTTCTAAAAACATAAATTTTAATATATTATTGTAACACCCCAAGATTTCAGAGTGTGTTATTTCTTAAAAATAATTCAATAACTTGCACTACACTCAACAACGAATACAATCACACCATTAAAAGAGGTCATGAATAGTATTAACTACATTTTGAACTTTATATAATCCTTATAATTTTAGAATCCCTATTATGAGTTTCTTAGTCATAATGCAAGAACAGATTCATTTTCAGTATTTCACTTTTATCAACTTCTAATGGTGAAACCTTTTTAAATACAATATTTTAAACTTTTTGACTAAATGGGGACATCAAAAATTTAAAATGAAACACCCCAAGCTTCCACGGTATGTTTCCCTTTGAATAATGTGATAGCGTGTGTTGTACGCAACACCGAGTTCTAACACACACCACAACTAATTAAACTAGCCGTTGTAAATAGTAATACCTACTTTTTGAAATCATATATATTTTATATTTCAAAATGGACTTCATTTTTGGATTCGGAATATCGAAATTATCCTAGGGTGAAATTTTGGTACTTTTCAGATAACTTTTATATTTTGATGAATAGTGAAAATTACTAAATTTTAATTAAAAACAACTTTTTTAATCAAAATAATTAATAGTGATAAATTATGAATTTGAGTGGTTTTAAAGTATATTTAGAATATATTTTTACCATTCAATTTAATGTTTATCATTGGACATAATTTTACAATTAAACCGAACATAAACAAGTGTCAATCTTTTGATAGTTATTATCTCTTAAAAACACGCTTTTTGTTTTGACAGCGGGATTTAATTTTAAATTAATTTCTGCCACTTCTGTGTTTTGAATTTAGGAAAATGGATTCCATATTTGGAATCAGGATGTTCAAATTGTTTAAATAGGTAACTTTTATTTTTAGACATTTTGAATAATTACTGCGGTAAATATTTTATTTACCATGGTTAAAGAGTAAATCCGGTAAATAAGGGTTAAAAAATAATATTATAATAATACAAAATTACCCTAAAACGTGTCCTAACCTTATTGGTGGACACATACCCGACCATGGGCATCCTTGGGTCAATTTTGGGACCCCTTGGAGCCACTTGTATGTGGTAGGGACACATTATATTAATAAAGTTAAAATAAAAATAAAAATGGCATAAGCTTACATCTTTTAGAAGAACAATTTTTACATAGGGTTATACATGTTGGAATTTCGATTATAAATATTCATTAGAAAGATAAAAAGATTTCCTACATAATGATATTTTATTTATAATTTTTAGACATTATATAATTTATTTTATTTATGACACAATGATGATGCAGTAATTACTAAAATAGTGAAAAATAAAAATAATTGATCTTATAAATACCCAAATAATTATAATATGAAACTTTTAATGAATTAAACTAATTTTATATGATAATATGATATATTAGAATTGATTTAATTGACTTTGTTCGAAGTAATCAATCTGTTAGGAGTTTCACAAAAATCAACTATTGAATAGTGTCAAAATTGACATAAAAGAGTTCTTAAAACAAATATTATATTATTAATTGATATTAAATTCCTAAAAATCTAAGGTTCGGCCAAGAGACTTATATTATGATAGGTTCCTCATTAATGGACCACTTGGGGGTCGCTTGGATGTATATAGTAAGTTTATTAATCATATTATATAAAAATACAAAGAGACATTGTAAAAGTGAAACTAATTAACTTAGAGTTAATACTTAAAGATAAGGTTAATATAAGTACCCAAACCTGTCTAAATTCTATTGGATGAGTTGTTTTCGACCTATCCACACCTCATCCTTTGAATAGTAAACTTTGGAGCCTTTGTAAACCGAATATGAATTTATTATAAATTAATATTTCTAACTTTTCCAAAAGTGCCCCTCACCCCTCTTATAAAAGGGCACTCCTCCTTCTAATTTCTTCACACCTCTAAAGCCTTTTGGTTCGGCCAAACTCTGCCCAAATACTCTCCCAACATCCCTCAATACAACCTAGAGGCCTTAGTTTGATCAGAAAGCCAACCTAAGGATCCCTTTTGATCAAATCAAAAGGAAGAACCCGAAGAAGAGGTAATGATTTCACCACCCTTTTCTAAGTTCATTTCTTCTTCCACTTCTTCTTCCTTTGTTCTTACCATTCTGAAATAATAACTCCAGTATCTCACATATACTGTGATGTTATTATAAATATGGTACAATCATATTCAGTATTCTATCCACCCTTTGAATAACATGTCACCATACGTGCGTACGTACGGCTTACCGTCTCCACGTCGTGGTGTAATTGTTATTCAATATAATATTATTTGGATGGGTATAATAATGGCGTGTAACTCATGTAAATAATAAATATAACATGTTAATGATTCTGTATATATGATATACCATCCATTTATATATTATTTTAATATCAAAAGAATGATATTGTCGCTCGTGCGTACGTACGGACTACCGTCTCCACGAACGCGATGAGATTCATTCTCCATCGTATCCATTCAAGTATAATTATCATTTGATGATTTAAAAATGATGTTTAAGGACTGTATATCATTCTGGATATGAATAAGATACAACAACCATGGCTTATGTAACAAAACTTATAAAATAAAATGAGTAAGTTAACTCCCGAAACGACGATAATTCTAAGATATTATTAACAAATCAATGTTAAAAGATCATATATGATATCATATTAATATATATGATTCTTGTATAATTTAATAACAATTATTTCACCATTATACAGGAGGTTAACCTACCCCAACCAAGGAAAAGTACAAGGTAAGGGTTATTTCACAATCTCTTCATTATCCGAGGTTGTTTATATGTAATAATCTACTGGGATCTCTTTATCATCCACATCCATGTTTCTTAAAAATGTATTTCAAAACATTTTTACTATTTACAAGAATATGGGTTAAAGTCATTTATACCTTTTTTGACTTTTTATAAGAGGTTTATAAAGGAATCTTTCCGTCGTTTTCAAAACAAGGTCCTTTTTAACCTTTTCGACAGAATTGAGGTAAGAATGTTTTTTTTAACTTATACGGCGGGTGCGGTTATTTTACGCCGTTATAAAATCTTCAAAGCTTTCCTTACAAGCTTATAAGAATATTTTCAAAGAAAATGTTTTATTTTATATGGATCTTAAATGATTTCCAAATAAAAGGAGATATTTCTTTAAAAAGAATTTTGATTTCATCTATGTCAACATCCTTTGATGGATTTTAAGATTATTTGAAGTTGATTTATTATGATACAAAACTTCTATATTGTATTGAAAGTTTTGTGATATGTTTGACTGTGGATGTGCTATTTTTATACCATTCATAGTTTATTGTGAAAGTATTGACATTTCGTATGCTAGTTTTAATACGAATGTTTATGTTATGTTTAAACCTTTTCATATGGGAATGCATTGGACTTAATAAGTGACGGGTGGAGCCCGCTATAGCTCCTCGATGCATCGGTAGGTCTCATGAGACAAACTAGTGTCTTGGCACAAGGCCTTGACAAAATCTTATTTGTAGTCTTGGCACGAGGCCTTGGCTATGTGGTTATGATAGTCTGGCATTATGCATTCCAACATTATGAAAGTGGTTATTTATTTTTGCATGTGATTATTCGATTAGTGGAATATCCATGTGAATAAGTAAATGGCATTATTTCATTTTATTTATGCCATACCATGTTGAAAGTTCATGTTTAAAAGGCTTTTGTTTTAGTTATACATTGCCTTAAATGTTTATTCTTATTGATGAAAGTTTCCGCTATATTGTTATCCTTACTGGGCATTTGAGCTCACCCCTTTTCTATGTTTTATTTTTCCTAGGAAGTGAAGATGTAAGTTATGAATGACCTGCAGGGATATTATGAGGGGATTGTAGTGTGGACTGTGGAAACATTATGTTGTTGTAGTAGTTTTTGATTTTATGATGTAATGTAAAACTTATGAATATATCTAGTGTTTCCAAGGCTACTAAACCAATCGGTCTTTCGAGATTTGATCTTTCTTGTGATCATGCCAATGTTATGTAATAATGCACCGACTCTAGGAAACTAGGGTCGGGGCGTTACAGTTGGTATCAGAGGAAGTTTAGTACAAACCTTGGAAGCTAGATTTAGATAAACTCTGATTAGAGCACGTAGACCTAAGATGAACTTTGAGGATTAGTATAGAAGAACTTCCTAGAATTTTGGTATTGTAGAGATTTTGTGAGTTTTCCGAGCAATACATCCCTGTCTAGATACGAGCAGGTAGAGGCGGCTCTGGCACAGATGTACCTAGGGGTAAAACCCGAAAACACCGCTTTGAGCTAGACTCAAACATGAACTGGTGCACGACAACGGGCTTTGCTGCACTCTTGGTTACGACACTCCCGGGGGATATGCTTAGGATAACTCTCATTTTCTTTACATATCATTTTGAAGGGATTATGAGTATATACATCCTCAAAAAAAACATTCTTATGATTATGGATTATATCCATAAATAGTTCAATTTATGTTAAGTGTTTTATAAGTATGGGATTATGTATTTTGATTCATAAACTGATCTAGTGTATGCCATTGTTTAGAAATGGCGCCCAGTAGAAGGAATGAGAACTCCAGAAATGCACATGATCCAAAGAGAAGGAAGGATCATATCTTTCATGGTCTTAAGCTAGAATTTATAAGAGAAATAGTCTCCCATGTATTATCATCATATGAAGAAATAATATCATGTGTTGATAAGATAAGTAAAGAGTTTACTAAGTCCTATGGCTTTGAAGGGAAGCAAGAGAAGAATAGGATAGAAGAGAGAAAGATGGATAAAGGGAAGAGGGAAAAGAAGAATTTTCCCATATGTGGTAACTGTGGAAAGAAACACCCTGGAACTTGCCTGAAAGGAATGGGAGTTTGTTATAAGTGTGGAGGAAAAAGGCACAAAGTACATGACTGCATGGGTAAGAAAATGGTTTCAAATGTACAATGCTTCATTTGCAAGGAGTTTGGACACTACGCGAACCTATGTCCCAGTCATCAGACTATGCCGCAAATGATGCTATTGGATAATAATCATGTTATGATACTACCACAGATTAAGAGGAATGATTAGAGTTATTATGTTGATTATATCAATTGAGTGTTGTATCAACAATGTACTTGTTATAATGATTATGGAGTATATAAGGATTGTACTGCAGTACTATTTAATTAAGGACTTGAGATGGTGTGGAACAAAGAAAAGTGACTCAGTAGCAGGTTAAATGTTTGGAAAATATATGGTTGAGAGATAGATAAACCATAATATGGTTCAGATACTGAGGTAGTGATTTTGGAATAATATGTGATTGTTTTGGATAAATTATATTGGATATTCTTGACTACCTTGGAACTGATTAATGATTTGTATATTCCATCATTGTTGGGGTTTAAAACATTTTTGGATTAATGAAGTATATCCAGCATTCTATATGGAATAAGGGAGCATGAATGTAATCAATAAGGAATATGGTAATACATGATGAAGGTATTCATATTCTATTACGGGGTAAAAAGGATCTATATTATGTTTACCTTCCTTATAAATGTTGGACTGTGAGTTTAGACAGAAGTATTTTGGATAGTTCTAGTTTGGAGTATTTTGGATTGCCATAAAAGGACAACCTGGAGGTCGGGCGGCAACCCATCGCGTCCGGCAAGGCTGCGAGACTTGAACCCGCAGCCGAAGGGCGACAAGTGTGTATCACCTACCACTGGCCCATGAGATGTCTTGGATTAAATAATGTAGTTTTTTTAAAAGATCTGGTAGATGAATTATAAATTCATTTATTTTGGAACCCTGTATGAATAGTATAAATAGAAATTTTTTTTTACGTTCTATTATCATTTAGAGTGAAAGATGAGTTTGTGGTAGAAATTTATTAATGGATAAAACTCTAATTATAAAGTAAGTATATCTCCTTATGATCTTATCCAATCTCATAAATAAATTCCTCAACATTAATAAAAGGAACTTAGAACAAAAATGTTGTCCTAGATGGTACCTTAAATCATCACTAATTTATGGCTTTGGGATTTTTGGCCTTTTCATAGCCATGTTCTCTACCACTCTCCATCAGATAATTGATGGTTAGATTTCTCCTCCATATCCATATTTTCCTACATGGAACCCTAGTATGTGTTATTTTCGGTAATCTTCATACTTTCCACTCTTTATTTTAAATAGAGGCCTCATTAATTCATTTTTCGATGTGGGTTTTCCCACAAATATATTTTCTATTTTCAACCTTTTATTTTTGAAGAACAATTTCAAATTGCGAGGACGCAATTTATTGAAGGAGGGGAGAATGAAACACCCCAAGATTTCAGAGTGTGTTATTTCTTAAAAATAATTCAATAACTTGCACTACACTCAACAACGAATTCAATCACACCACTAAAAGAGGTCATGAATAGTATTAACTACATTTTGAACTTTATATAATCCTTATAATTTTAGAATCCCTATTATGAGTTTCTTAGTCATAATGCAAGAACAGATTCATTTTCAGTATTTCACTTTTATCAACTTCTAATGGTGAAACCTTTTTAAATACAATATTTTAAACTTTTTTACTAAATGGGGACATCAAAAATTTAAAATGAAACACCCCAAGCTTCCACGGTATGTTTCCCTTTGAATAATGTGATAGCGTGTGTTGTACGCAACACCGAGTTCTAACACACACCACAACTAATTAAACTAGCCGTTGTAAATAGTAATACCTACTTTTTGAAATCATATATATTTTATATTTCAAAATGGACTTCATTTTTGGATTCGGAATATCGAAATTATCATAGGGTGAAATTTTGGTACTTTTCGGATAACTTTTATATTTTGATGAATAGTGAAAATTACTAAATTTTAATTAAAAACAACTTTTTTAATCAAAATAATTAATAGTGATAAATTATGAATTTGAGTGGTTTTAAAGTATATTTAGAATATATTTTTACCATTCAATTTAATGTTTATCATTGGACATAATTTTACAATCAAACCGAACATAAACAAGTGTCAATCTTTTGATAGTTATTATCTCTTAAAAACACGCTTTTTGTTTTGACAGCGGGATTTAATTTTAAATTAATTTCTGCCACTTCTGTGTTTTGAATTTAGGAAAATGGATTCCATATTTGGAATCAGGATGTTCAAATTGTGTAAATAGGTAAATTTTATTTTTAGACATTTTGAATAATTACTGCGGTAAATATTTTATTTACCATGGTTAAAGGGTAAATCCGGTAAATAAGGGTTAAAAAATAATATTATAATAATACGAAATTACCCTAAAACGTGTCCTAACCTTATTGGTGGACATATACCCGACCATGGGCATCCTTGGGTCAATTTGGGGACCCCTTGGAGCCACTTGTATGTGGTAGGGACACATTATATTAATAAAGTTAAAATAAAAATAAAAATGGCATAAGCTTACATCTTTTAGAAGACCAATTTTTACATAGGGTTATACATGTTGGAATTTCGATTATAAATATTCATTAGAAAGATAAAAAGATTTCCTACATAATTATATTTTATTTATAATTTTTAGACATTATATAATTTATTTTATTTATGACACAATGATGATGCAGTAATTACTAAAATAGTGAAAAATAAAAATAATTGATCTTATAAATACCCAAATAATTATAATATGAAACTTTTAATGAATTAAACTAATTTTATATGATAATATGATATATTAGGATTGATTTAATTGACTTTGTTCGAAGTAATCAATCTGTTAGGAGTTTCACAAAAATCAACTATTGAATAGTGTCAAAATTGACATAAAAGAGTTCTTAAAACAAATATTATATTATTAATTGATATTAAATTCCTAAAAATCTAAGGTTCGGCCAAGAGACTTATATTATGATAGGTTCCTCATTAATGGACCACTTGGGGGTCGCTTGGATGTATATAGTAAGTTTATTAATCATATTATATAAAAATACAAAGAGACATTGTAAAAGTGAAACTAATTAACTTAGAGTTAATACTTAAAGATAAGGTTAATATAAGTACCCAAACCTGTATAAATTATATTGGATGAGTTGTTTTCGACCTATCCACACCTCATCCTTTGAATAGTAAACTTTGGAGCCTTTGTAAACCGAATATGAATTTATTATAAATTAATATTTCTAACTTTTCCAAAAGTGCCCCTCACCCCTCTTATAAAAGGGCACTCCTCCTTCTAATTTCTTCACACCTCTAAAGCCTTTTGGTTCGGCCAAACTCTGCCCAAATACTCTCCCAACATCCCTCAATACAACCTAGAGGCCTTAGTTTGATCAGAAAGCCAACCTAAGGAGCCCTTTTGATCAAATCAAAAGGAAGAACCCGAAGAAGAGGTAATGATTTCACCACCCTTTTCTAAGTTCATTTCTTCTTCCACTTCTTCTTCCTTTGTTCTTACCACTCTGAAATAATAACTCCAGTATCTCACATATACTGTGATGTTATTATAAATATGGTACAATCATATTCAGTATTCTATCCACCCTTTGAATAACATGTCACCATACGTGCGTACGTACGGCTTACCGTCTCCACGTCGTGGTGTAATTGTTATTCAATATAATATTATTTGGATGGGTATAATAATGGCGTGTAACTCATGTAAATAATAAATATAACATGTTAATGATTCTGTATATATGATATACCATCCATTTATATATTATTTTAATATCAAAAGAATGATATTGTCGCTCGTGCGTACGTACGGACTACCGTCTCCACGAACGCGATGAGATTCATTCTCCATCGTATCCATTCAAGTATAATTATCATTTGATGATTTAAAAATGATGTTTATGGACTGTATATCATTCTGGATATGAATAAGATACAACAACCATGGCTTATGTAACAAAACATATAAAATAAAATGAGTAAGTTAACTCCCGAAACGACGATAATTCTAAGATATTATTAACAAATCAATGTTAAAAGATCATATATGATATCATATTAATATATATGATTCTTGTATAATTTAATAACAATTATTTCACCATTATACAGGAGGTTAACCTACCCCAACCAAGGAAAAGTACAAGGTAAGGGTTATTTCACAATCTCTTCATTATCCGAGGTTGTTTATATGTAATAATCTACTGGGATCTCTTTATCATCCACATCCATGTTTCTTAAAAATGTATTTCAAAACATTTTTACTATTTACAAGAATATGGGTTAAAGTCATTTATACCTTTTTTGACTTTTTATAAGAGGTTTATAAAGGAATCTTTCCGTCGTTTTCAAAACAAGGTCCTTTTTAACCTTTTCGACAGAATTGAGGTAAGAATGTTTTTTTAACTTATACGGCGGGTGCGGTTATTTTACGCCGTTATAAAATCTTCAAAGCTTTCCTTACAAGCTTATAAGAATATTTTCAAAGAAAATGTTTTATTTTATATGGATCATAAATGATTTCCAAATAAAAGGAGATATTTCTTTAAAAAGAATTTTGATTTCATCTATGTCAACATCCTTTGATGGATTTTAAGATTATTTGAAGTTGATTTATTATGATACAAAACTTCTATATTGTATTGAAAGTTTTGTGATATGTTTGACTGTGGATGTGCTATTTTTATACCATTCATAGTTTATTGTGAAAGTATTGACATTTCGTATGCTAGTTTTAATACGAATGTTTATGTTATGTTTAAACCTTTTCATATGGGAATGCATTGGACTTAATAAGTGACGGGTGGAGCCCGCTATAGCTCCTCGATGCATCGGTAGGTCTCATGAGACAAACTAGTGTCTTGGCACAAGGCCTTGACAAAATCTTATTTGTAGTCTTGGCACGAGGCCTTGGCTATGTGGTTATGATAGTCTGGCATTATGCATTCCAACATTATGAAAGTGGTTATTTATTTTTGCATGTGATTATTCGATTAGTGGAATATCCATGTGAATAAGTAAATGGCATTATTTCATTTTATTTATGCCATACCATGTTGAAAGTTCATGTTTAAAAGGCTTTTGTTTTAGTTATACATTGCCTTAAATGTTTATTCTTATTGATGAAAGTTTCCGCTATATTGTTATCCTTACTGGGCATTTGAGCTCACCCCTTTTCTATGTTTTATTTTTCCCAGGAAGTGAAGATGTAAGTTATGAATGACCTGCAGGGATATTATGAGGGGATTGTAGTGTGGACTGTGGAAACATTATGTTGTTGTAGTAGTTTTTGATTTTATGATGTAATGTAAAACTTATGAATATATCTAGTGTTTCCAAGGCTACTAAACCAATCGGTCTTTCGAGATTTGATCTTTCTTGTGATCATGCCAATGTTATGTAATAATGCACCGACTCTAGGAAACTAGGGTCGGGGCGTTACAATTATTAAGATGTATGTATTAATTGTAAATTGATGAAAACATTTTTTTAAAATAATATATTTATATTTCAATATAATTTAGAAATTTATATTTATGTGTTAAAATTTAAATACACATTTTTGGAAATTTAAATACAATGTTATATTTCAAATATTTAATTTTAATGTATTATATGTTTATTAAATTAAAATTTATTATTATATATGTTATAAAATTTATAATATAATACATATTGAATATTTTCAATTTTTATCGTAATATTATGTAATAATGTTCATTTAATTTTTGGTAACAAAGGATATCACACTTATGATAAAGAAAATTTCCAAAGAAAAAAATATAATGATAAAAGATTAAAAAAATAATGGCAATGATTTGAAAAAATATTTAAAAAATGATTTTTGACATATTAATTAATTATTATAAGTTATCTAATCCCCTATGAAATATTTCAATACTTTGGAGCTACATTTCGTGTGAGTGACATTCCATTATTAAAATGTTTTCATCATACTCAAAAGCCACACAATTTCACATATATAACGGTCACTCCTCCACTAAATTCCCCCTCAAACCAAATCCCGCTTAGTTCAGACCAAAAACTACCAAAATGACTAAAAAAATTTTGATCCAAATAAATGTTTTTTTTGTATTCTCGAAATACCAAACCTGCATGGTGGAAGACACTTATGAATAAGGATACTCAATGAAATGGAGACAAAATTTCTAACCACTCATTTTAAATTTATTCTTTTATGTCATTTGAAATTCATATTAAAAATAAATTTAACCATATTAAAATGTCACCATCAATATAATTAGTATACTGGAATTACATTTTATGGATTGTATATTCGTTAACCACCCTTATCAATTCATTTCTGAAAAATGAAATTGTTTTTCATGTGTTGTGTGGATTACTGCCTCCATGATACAAATTTTTTTCTACTTAAATGAAATAAAAGGACTGACTAATATGGAATTTACTATTTTCATATGGTATTTATAACATTTTTTTATTCCGAAATGAGGGAAAATAAAAAATATTTCCAACCTTCAATGGAAACTGATGCTAGTATTCATTCATATGTTGGGACTACACCATCCATGGAAATATGGATTATAATTTTTCCTCTAACAAATAAATATTAATTTTATACATGAGAATGATTTTAATGGATAATTATGATGGTTATAAAATTATTATCAAATTTTTATGAAAATTGGACATCCTATTAAAATTATTAGTAATTAAAAACAATGATAATTAAACATTACAATATATCTTCATATAAGAGAAATAATTATTTCTTGAAAACTATAAAATATAACAGTATATGTTATCTTTTTATTCTACTTCATTCCAATTGTTTTATTTCACATGAGTAAACACTAAATGTAATCATTATTTTTATAGTATATTGACTTTAAAATTCAATCATAAAATAACATTATATAACTATTTTTGAAAAAAAACCCATTAATTATGAGTTTGATCAAACTTCAGTTTTAGGATATATATATATATATATAATGTTTTAAACATATAAAACTATATGACCGAAATAGAAAAAATATATAGTAATAAAAAAATAGATATATCTATAGTATTTTAAAATATCTAATGAAATTATTAATCTCCAAACTCTGATATTTAATGTTATATATATATATATATATTAAATATGAAAATTAATTGGTTTTATTAAAAAACACTACTATAGTGTTTAATCAACACATACAAAGATATGAAAAAAACATTTCAATCAAAAGATAAACAATGAAAATCTACTAATGTCATTAAAATTGAAACTATTATATATGCAATCTAAATATATATTTTTTTATTATAATTAACTTTCAATAGAGATAAACATCATTGATCCAAGGAATAATTAATTCATTATTACAAAAATCTATTTTCTACATTCAATTAATAAAATCAACATTTTTTTGATTATTAAACTCTTTAGGATTTGTTTGTAAAATATAATTTCATATATAATTAAAATTATTTTAATAGAGACACGAATTGTATTATCATGAAAATCATGATAAATGTTAAATGGGATTGATAAATTGATCTATTAGTTCTCTTAATGGAATTACAGATATACTAGTCTATACAGTAAGTGGAACGAGATACCTGTTTTTATAGTAAACAAAGGCCAATCATATTGATTAAGGGAATCCAGTTCTATGATGGTAGATAAACTTTTTAATCATTAATAAGTAGATACAATTCAAAAGAATTATAGTTGAGGATACCTACAATCTATTATATAGATATACCATTCATATTAGTTTAAAAGCTAGTATTTTATAAAAAATATTATTGTTTTTTGAATTTTATATTTTGGTTTCTTTATTTTTTATTCCCCTATATTAATTATTAATTATTTGTTATTTTCATTATGAAATACCAAGATATTGTATAATTCTATTTTTCATGTAAATTTCTTCCATAATTTAAAATAACATTTGTTTTAAATCTTTACATTAATATTATATTTTTATTACTGGTTTATCATATTTTCAAAATATCAATACATATATAAAATGAGGTGGTTGAAATCAGTAGTTAATTTGAATCTAAAATTTACACCTCCTCTAATAATATTCATTCAAACCATTAACGATGAAACATTCAGTATTAAATTGGTTTTATATCTTTAATAATATATCTAATTAGTTAGAATATTGATTGTATTTTCTTATATTTATTTCCATTTTCATAACATTTCATAATGTTTTTTTAATAATGATTTGTATACAAGTGGGATTGGTATATATTCTAATAATCACCATAATAAATATATTGTATGTAATTAATATAAATGTAATAATGAATTATTTTTCCTTAATACCTGTTATTATAACTATATTGCTCATATTAGTGACTAAAAAAACTAATGAAATTTCAATTTCCAATTGAAGTGAAAATTATATATTAGTTTAATTTTAGTTTTATGAAAATATTTCTATAATATATTTTAAAAATTTATTTTCATCAATATTTATTTTAATCGGTTTTTTATATGGATGAAATAAGATGTTACACATTTTATAATATAAAATTCACTTAAAACCAAGAGATGTATGATAAGAGTATACTATAAAAGATTTGATTTTCTACCAGGTCAATTTGTAACTCAAATGCATTTCTAAATGTGGTAAATTTTTTATTGTCACTCTATGTAAAATAATAATCTAATTATAAAAGATATAACAATTTTATTTATATTCCATATAAAAAATGAAATATATAATAAAACAGTATATGATACCATGGTCATAAATATGGTTATTTTTATTGAATTAATCAGAAAACTCATGCATAATGAAATCTGGTTAAAAATAGTATTTAATAAAGAATTACTGAAACATAGATTATATTTTTCCTTTATATATTAATAAGATATTTCAAAAAATAAATTTACAAAATTGTCAATATATAGTGATGTATAACCAAATAAAACTGAATGTTCTCACTTAAAAATAAGGATACTTATGAATTTAAAAATCATAAGATATTACTTGAAATCCATAAAATATATAAATGATATGTTTGAGAGAAACTATTATTATGAATCTATATAATATTAATTTATAATATTCTGACATATTTGACTATATTTTATTGATTAAAAATTGAATTATAATAATAATTTGATAAATATTTTTTTTAATGATGGACCTAAATGTTTTGGACACAAAGAGTGATATTTGTGCAAATAATAACTCAATAAATTAATTAGAATACAATAAAACCAAAAGATTTTTTGAATAAATTTTTTAATAGAAATTTAATCAGTTAGATATTTTTAATATCAAGAACCTAGAATTTGTTGTGCACAAAAAATTTAGTTTATATAGTGTTACATACAATATCGAGTTAAAACAAAAAGTAACGTGCAATTAAAATATTATTGTTTTGTAGGATAATAATCACTTATCCATTAGAATAAATAGTATAAATTTGATTAATTGAATTATGAAAACATATTTTTTAAATATTTATATAAATTTAATTCATTAATATCATTAAATTATAAATAAAAAATAAAGCTATTGGAAAATCAATGAAATATTTTTTGCGAAAAATATTTTTATGAAAAACAACACATTATTCCATAATAATTTAAGTATTAATAATTTGGGGAATTAATTGAATTAAATTTAAATATCATATACACTATAACTTTTTTACATTCATCTTAACTATTTTCTTGACAACTAATAATAATGAAACAAATTTTTCGCATGAAAATGTATTTTTCCAAAAAGCATTTCTGCCACCATTTTCACTCTTAGTTTAAAAATATATTTTCAAAAAATTATCTAATTAATTACATAAAATTAACATAACTTTCATAATAATAATTTAATATTTTCATAGGTTAAATTTAATTGATATTTCTGAATAGATTATTTTTCAATTAAAATTAAAAAAAACTACTTTTTTAAGAATGTTAATATATTTTAAAGATTTTTATGAAATAAAATCAATTTGAAGATGATATTATTATAATAATTAGTTAAAATAAATATCAAATAATCCAAATTAGGTTGTTGTAATGAACTTAAATTTTAATGTTGCTATAAAAACATAATAAATATTTTAATAATTACTCTTTGAGAACTCGTTTTCTCGATGTGTCTGCATGATTATTTTTATATTAATAATTTCCAATTTTATTAATGAAATTAGAAGACTTTGATTATATATTGATAATAATAAAAAATTATATTATGTAATATATTTAACATAATTTTCCTCTTAATTAACTATAATAATAGTAAATATTATTTTCCATAGTTAAGATGAAAATTGGTTTACGAGGTGGAAATATTAAAAATTAAATAGTTAAAAGTGAGAAAAAACATGTAAAAATACATTTTATGTAACTATGTAGAACCTATATTTTTAATGAAAAATAATAAACCTTTTTCATCATTTTTACATTTTAATAAAATGGGTACACCTTTTTATTTTAAAATTTACAGTTGTGGCACTTAGCCAACATTCAAAAGGCCTCCTTCTACTTTCCTCCACTCACATAAAAAAATAACTTGGTTCGAACAGTAAAGAGAAAAATAACATAAACACTTACAACCTCTCATACTATAATCCTTGTATTAGTAATTAATTCATCCCATGAATCAATTTGGTGAAAACGAATAAATGATGTCTAAAGAAGATTCAATGCCCCTAATCAACCGATTTATTTTAGTTCTTCCTCCACCTAAACCAATTATAATTAAAAAAATTATATAATAACTGTAATATATTTAAAATATATATATGTTTCTATGTTCATGACCTAAAACCATATATTATTTCATTAAATGGGTTATGAAATAATTATTCATGTTTCTGAGACGCTACAACTTCGTAAGCCCATGACATTAATTTTTAAATTACCACCTCTTGAGTATGGAAATAATGTGGGATATATTATTTACAAGGTATATTTATTATTTTATAATTGGTCTATAATCATTATATTACATTAATCTTTATATATTTCAATCCATGGAAATATAATAACATCATCTATGTGTATGGAGGAATGTTTCCTCGTGAAGCGATGTGATTTGTTCACAATTTTTGTGGAAGGACATAATAATGGGTTTAAAAATTATTTTTTATATATTAAAAAAATTAATTAATGGTAATATATTATTTACCATTCTAAATTTCTTTATTTCATCAAAATATTAACATGGTCATGCATATGCAAAGCCTACCATCTCTATGAATGATGAATTTAATTTTTTCTCTATTAATATATTGAATCACCATAAATACGTGAATACATGAAATATATGACATTTTTTTTAAAAAATTATCTACAATAGGGATCCATTATAAAATTAATTACAATAAAATAGTTACGTAATACATACACGAAGAAAGCAGTTATTTCCTGAAATGTGACATTAACATCGAATTGTAAATAGATTGGTAATAAAAGGCCATAAGTAAATCATATATATTTTAATATATATATACATATATGTTTGTATGGAAGTGTAATATATGAATAAGATATGTTTTTTGATTATATTGTAGATTTTATTTTTTGGAAAGAATTTGACACTTAATGTAAGATTTGACAATGTCACTTCTATTTTTCATTGACTCACATGCCATATTAACCACGTTATTTTTTATTATTTATACTAATTAATAAATTATTTTATTTTTATTATCCCTACATAATTGGGGATATAACTAATTATTTAGGGATATTTCTTTCATGGGGTTTACAGTTCAAGAGTTAACGAAAGTGGTAAATGAATTTTCTATCTCAAATTGGCTTCTTTGTGACACCAGTTATGTTATAAACCTATCATGTTATGTGAGATGTATATAATAAACATTTTACATGTTTTATAACTAATATCACCAATTTAAATTATTTTTATATATTATTTAATGATATTAATTTCAGGAGATTATGACTTAGCTTTGGAAATGCTGTAATAATTTTATGTTACAAACTCATCATTTTTTTAGGATTGTTTATGATTATTATTCCAGTGATTAAATTTTGTGATATATCTCCTAATGAAGTCATTAATTTTCTCTTATGATGGTTATTTCATGAGATTAAATTTCTTCCATTTATATCCTCTGTTTTTGTACTCATGGGTTCGAATGGTTGTTTTAATAATAATCACCGTCATTTCTCACTTTAGTTGCCTAAAATATTTATTCTACTTGTTTTCTATTAATTTTTATTTTTTAAAAATTATTATATATATTTTATAGTATTTTTTAACCATGAATTAATTTATAATTTTTTAAAAGGAATCATCATGTTTTCATTTAAACAATGCCCATTTGGATTTTAATGATAATTTGTAAGGATTTATTTTTGACATGTACGACATGAATTGAATATCTCTCACTATGAATATTATTTTATTTAGAGAATCCTTTATATTTTTTCAAAGTTATTTTGTATGACATTGTTTTCGAAAATGTCTTATATTTTGATTTTTAAAAAATTGGAAAGGATATTTTTATCATGAAATGATTTTATCTTATTTTTAAATATGTATTAATGATTAAAAAATTTAATATAAAAGAAATTTATTTATAAATTTATTTGTTTTAAAATGTGATTTTCAATGAAAAATTATTTTCATATTGCACTTTTAAAATATTCTTTTGAAAAATATTTCAAATATAATATGAAATCATTTGATGTTTCTTTTTCTTTACTCTGGGTATGATCCCAGGATGTCATTCTTATTCATATTCTTAATGGTTTAGGTTTATGATTGATTGATTTTTAAGAAACCTATTTCTCTTCGATGGGTTATACTATGATAAAATGATTATGAAACCTAATTATTTTTAATGGTTTATTTCTTGAATACATGAGGAAATGATTATCAATCATATTTAGTTTTATTAGGTTTGGTTATAATGACATTTTTTTGAATACAATTTCATTTCCTGGGTTTTAATATGATGAATATTTTATGATATTGTGTCAAACATATTTATGGTTTTAAATATTTTAAGGGTGGGATCTATACATGACTCCAATGAATTAGGTAGTTATTAATGTAATGGGAGCACTATCGGTACATCATATATTACCACAAGCCCAGAATATGGTATAAGAGTGGTTATCTGAAACACGAATGATGTTATTTGGGAGGTTATCTAAAGCCCAAAATAGGCTACATAGAAGTTCGTCCCAAGACGGAACAAGTTAAATGGGTTCATAGAAAAATCCTAACATGTAATGAAGGTCTTGGTTGGAATTCTTGACATATGATTTTATATGATAATGTGTGTGACATGATTCTATGACATAATGAAATTTTGTGCTCTTATTGATCATGTGTGTTTACTTCATTGTTATCATTGTCTAAATAACTTTTTATTTATGAAATAAAATATTATTTTGATCATGGATATTAATGTTATGGTGTTCATAGGGTATTCTTGTGTTGTCATTCCAATATTCTAATTCCATCATTATGTACCTCCCTTGTTTACCCATACAAAGAATCTGAGATCACCACTTATTATGTTTCCTTTTACCAGGATATAAATAATGGTTTTTTTGTGTGGTATGATTGAGAAGTGTACCGATTATGATGTTTTTCATAGGATAACATTATCATCTTTAACTAAATTAGAATACTATAATCCTCATATAAAAATACACTAAAATATTATGTTCTTTGGTTGAGTGATTTTTTCTTGTATTTAATATTCATCTAAAAAGATGTAATATCTATGTATGTGAATTCGGGGAATATATAGTTGGTATCAGATAAAAAATTTACCTTAATTTTTTGAAACTAGTATATGAAATTGTCAGTGAAATCCCTTGTGATATTTCTAAATATATTTTAAAGGATATATCAATGGAAAATTTTATGTATGAGTCATTTTATAATAACATTTCATATTTTTTTGGTAGAGGATAGAGTGAGTTGATTCTATGAAATTATATCTTATTCTAGATTTTACATGTTGATGTTTGTCTCAGAAAGTCGAATCTATGGGTATAAAATCCAAAAATAAAGAATTGGGATTGAATCAATCATCATGTGGTTCCTAAAAATGGGCCCTTCTGCAAAACTATTTTAACACTTATGGGGGTTATGCATTAGAAAATCAAAAAACACAATTTGAATCATCATGAAGGATTTAGATTTAATATGACAAGGAATATCCTTGGTTAATTCCGAGGTTTCCTCTGATGAATTAAAGGTGGCTTGATTTTGATATCTTACTAGTGATTTTTAATTACTGTGTAGTTTCCCTCCAAGAAATTATTACTAAGACTGTTTTTTTTATTTTCTTCAATGGTGGGAAGCGGATGGAAGTCGAGTAACTTTGAATGTTATAGAAAATGAATTTACGAGGAACCAAATTAGATGATCATTCGAGTGAAATTCATTTGTCATTTTTCATAATCAATCATCAATATATATTACGAAAACCATAAAATTTATGAAACTCCCTAAAACAACGAAGAAGTTCTGTATATAGTTCACTAAAATAATGGTTTGTGGAAACCATGGAGTAATGTAGTTTAATTTTCCTAAATGTTAATAATTAAGGAAGAAAACATGATGGATTATATCAAAGGATCCAAGAGATGTTTTATGTGTGGAGTAGATGGAAATAAATATTGAAATTTTCAAGGATAAATGAAATTTACGGTTCATATATTGGATGGAAAAATTGGTCAGCCTACAGTTATATAAATTAGTAAATTTGTTAAATTTATAATGTATGGTAATTAAGAAAATTGTTGTCGTAGGTGGAAAGTCAATGAAGAAAATAATAAAGGTGGTATGAGTAATTATAATACTATTAATGATGAAGTGATTATAAATAATATATGAATGTTATGGGATTTTATAACGATATATTTTATTTTAGAATTAAGAACAAAGATTAAATTGAGGATGATTAATTACATGATTCATTTTTCATATTCTAGGAAATATTTATTAAGTAACAAGAGGACGAAGACTAGTGATTTGTTTATATAATTAAGTAGAATGCTTGATATTTTTATGAATTGGGAATAAAAAATTATGAAATTTATATTTATTATTCATTATAAGTTCTTCATTAATGATTTTCAAGAACATGTTGAATTATTCCAATCACCAAGAATAACGATTTAATGGTATGTTGATTTTCATGGAAAAAACATGAATTAGGGAATTATAACCCTTAATATGATCCTAATTTTGAGATAAGGATGTTGGGATAAATATATGATTCATATTAATAAAATAAATTGGATATAACTCATTTCATTGTAACTAGTTAGTGATATATTGATAATGCATTATGTGCTAACATTGAGGGAGTTCACAATTGGATTTAAGGAATATATAAAATAATATTTGATTTAGGTGAGGAGTGAATATAAAAGTAAGTTTTCAAATTGGTTGTATATAAATTCATGTTATAACTATGTTTTATAAGAATAAATGATAACGTTATTCACATTTTTTGTATTTTAATATGAAGTTATATATCATTATTTTGGAGTATTAATTATATGTTCACATTAGAATGTTATTAATGTTCATTCTAATTTTTGAGATTTTAATATTTTGGATCATTTATAATGATAATAATTTATGAAAGAGTTTAACTTGAAATTTTTATAAGGCTATAGAGATTAAATTATTATATAAAAACATGAAGATTTATTCATTTTGGGAAACCTATGGTAATAATATTGTTGTGATGTTGACTAGAGATTGATGGAATGACTTATCATTATATTGCAGATCTTATTATCTATCAGGGCAATAAGCATAATAAATTCACCGTTATTTCAAGGAACAAGGGGTTTTCCCCCCTAATCCATTAGAAATAAATTAAATTATAATTTTCATGTATTTGTAACTTTTTGGTTTAATTTCATCTTGTTCTATGATTTTATTAATTTTTGGATCTTTTGGGAGAATTTTGTTATGCGAACGGTTTCCACAATGTTGTGGGAAACTGTGTGCCAGACCCAGGGAGCTATGTGGCTAAGATTTATTTTAGGGAAGTTTCATCTGGCAGGTTTGGTTCATGGTTTATAAACCGTTCTTCCATGTATTTTGGGTTGTCCCCTATGGTCAATGAGGGGTACATAGATGGTGCATTGTTTGTAAAACTGTGCAACCAAACCGGGCGAGCTGCCAATAAAATTTATAGATTAAAATACCAATTTTTCTCTAAGTTATTTTCATCCCAAATTCCAAATTAATCCAAATGGGTCATTTTTGATGCATAAGAGTGTTCCAAAATCCCTCTCCCATTGCATATTGTTCCTCTAGGGTTTCATCCTAAAAGTTATAAGAAATTTTTATTGGTTTTTTCCCAATTTTCTTCTCCATTTCTCCATATCTCCACTCCTTTTTATGGAAATAGACCCTCATGGCTGATTGTATTCTCATGGATGAATCATAGAAGTGATGATTGATGAATGGTTGGTGTTTATTTGGATATAGAGTATGAAAATACTTCTTTGGGACCAATTTTTCCATACCTTGACGTTTTCTCACATCCTCACTCTTTTAAGGTAAAAGAGTTCATTATTTACCATTCCAACTCATTCCATGGATTCGTGTGTATATATAATTAATATTAAATAATATTAATCATTATTTTGACATGTTTTCCCTTCTTGGTGTGATTTTTCATATATTTAAAATTTTGTTGATATTTTTTTAAAAAGGTTTCTCTAATTGTGGTACATTTTATATACATAAGGTGTTTATTAGATTTTCTATAGTTTATTTAAAAAGAAATCTGTAGGGTTTAAATGGTTTTTACCCTTGTAAAATATTTATATAGTGTGGTTTTTGTTTTATTTTTACTCTATATAATGAATTGGGTGATTTTTATGAACATATTCTCATGTCTGGTTTGTGTATTGGATTGAAATTCATGTGTGTTTCTCTAAAAAGGTTTTGAATGCACTGTTTGTATTTTATGTGTGTTCTATTTGATATAGGCACATCCATGTGTACATATGGTTCATGTATGGATGTGGAAATCAATGAGAATTTCCTTTTTTAAAATAAAGGGTACATTTTTCATAATAATCAACATTCCCCCTTTCACATTTCTCAATTACCTTTTAGCCTATATGTTATCTACATGGTTAATAATCACAATGTGGTTTGAATATTAATATTTAAGTGTTATGATTGAAATTTTTTCATATTTGGTACTTTAAAATTGTGTTGATTTTTAAGTGGAATGAATTAAAATTTGGAACCTTTAAGCATGTCGTATTTCCCTGATGTTTTTGAAATGGTGTAGGAAAAAGTAACTGAACTAGAAATAAAGAAAACATTTTTTAATTATATATTTCAATGTTCTATTTTTTATTGTAAAAATATGTGGAAGTGTATTTGTGATGTATTTTGGATTTATATGTGTAAATTAAATTTAGAATATTTGATGAATTGTGAGTTTTGATTTAAAAATTGTTTGGTGGAAAAATTAATATAAATATAAGACATTGTGTGAAATGATTTGAAATATTTTGTGATTTCATGACCCGATTGGAACTTGTTAATGGTCTGTTATTTTATGTGAACCTTTAATAAGGGATTTCCCTATAAATGATATCGTATGGGTGGTTTGGGTGTATGGGGTAGGAAAGTGTGGTGGTGGTAGTTATGGTGAGTCACACATGAGATGGCCTCCTACAAACACAGTGTACAATTACTATATGTTTCCCGGGTATCTTTTGGAGGGATGACTAATAGAATATTATCAATCATGATTAGATGGGTTGTTATCCTTAGGATTTTTTAGAGTCTAGGTGGGTTGGTCCACTAGTAAGACTAGTTTAGCATATTTAGTTAGATATAGACAATGGAGATGCGCCATACGCCGACAGGTGAGTCTTGATATTGTATGTCCAGGAATCACTCTATAGATTTTTAAGAAACCTTCAATATTAGTATTTTTATTTCTTAAATTGATATTTTTGGAAATATGATTGGTTATACTATTTATCTATTTACTTCCAACTTTTCTCGGTATCACCTTATTGGGTTTTAGTTTATGGATTTGGTTTCTAAAATGTTGAACCAATATTGAAAATGGGAATGTGGCATGTGTTGTTTGGAGAAGGTGAATTATGTGGTTGTATTTTTAAAATGTAGAAATACTATTTTCATATCAGTATATCAAAAGTGTGTTAATGGAGTATTTATGGGAACAAAATTTCCTGGATTATGTGGAAGTTATCATCTCAGCTGTTAATCTCATACCCTACTTGTGACATTTGGTTTCATTAGATCGAAGTCTTTATTCATGTTCAGTTTTCTAGTTCAATTTCACATTATATATATTCATCTGGTGGATGGTGGTGTCCATGAGGTGACATGGAGTTTGCATTTGTAGTAGTTTTTTGTTTTTCAATTTTATATCAACATTCTATTTTGTCCAGCTCTTGTAACTGAATGACTATTGTATATTTATTGGAGATGTAGTTATTTCTAGATCTTACATTTTTTATGTTTATTCATTTGATATTGGTTTACTAGACTAAAATCATTCATAGCTAGATTATATTTGATTCTTGGAACTAGTTGTATTCCATAGTGGATCTGTGATTCCATTCAGGATATGTCTCAGACAAGGCATGATGTTTGGTAAAATGTCACTCCAAACTGGGTTGAGATAAAATGGTATCAGAGCATTCCCTTAGTTATTTAGGGTGTCAGGTATATTGGATACCAGGACTATCATAGCTCAGATTCAAGGCTATCAGTTGGTGTCTGATCACCACCAGTCATGATGATACTTAAGTTTCCATGGGTTCTTTGAGAATTTCATCCTTTTATTTTCTTCACTTGTTGAGGAATGATTAATGAAAATGGTGTCATGTTAGTGTCATGTCATTTCCTTACATAGAGTAGTGACACATGAAGAGTTTGAGTGCATGGTTCAAGGTCCTCTAAGTGTTGATTCATACTCAGGTCATGGACCAGTGAAATGTTTCTAGGTAATTCATGGACAGTATTTCATCATCCCATGTGCTTAATGAGTGTTAATTATTACGCTAATATCAGCTGGTTTGATTTGTGATTTTTTTGGTTCTAATGGATGAAAGTTATATTTTCAACTGAATAACGGGTTTTTAAAGGGGAATTGTTTGTTTTTATTGCCTTCAAATCAGAAAAAAAAATTAATGGAATTTTATTTTGGATTACAAATTGGGTAAACACTTCTATTTTTGATAATGAAATTGTTTGCGCAACCCACGGTACTATTTATTAAAGTTCACATATGTGTTGGTATGTTTTGAATGTGTGTTTTGTCATGTGTTGGTGGAAATGTATGGGAACATATGTGATAGTTCATATTATTCCATGGGTTATAATTTGAGATAAAATTTATTTATTGGTTTTCCTTAATTGGATTTTGTTTGGAAGTTGTTTTTCATTTTGTGGAATATATATTTTTTTCGAATAGTAGACTTAGAAGAAGTCGGTTTTGAAATTAAAATTAAAATTGTATTTTTTAAATGTTTATTTTTGGTTGTTAATGTATGTTTTTTTCTATTGAGATGGATTTTTTGCCCGAGGTGGTCTTTTAGATATGATTCAGTGGGATGTTGATTTTTTTATTTGGGTTTTGAAATTGATCAAAATATGCATCATAGAATTGTACGAAAAAATTAAAATGTTTCATTCCTAGTTCATGTATCTACTCAATTTTTAATTATCCCTCATAGTGAATGAGGTCTTTTAGAGGTAGTGGAGTGGAATCAGGAAGTTTAAAGTGTTTTCAAATTGTTGGGATCTTATGAAGCTATTACAGGTTGTCTTTTTCTAGGTTTATTTGAGGACTATGATTTTAATGATTGGGAGATATATTTCGTATAATAAATATTTTTTTGGAATATTTGGGATGTGTTTAAGACTATTTTCATCTGATGGTTTATACCCGAGGAGGTGAAGATGATGAAAAAGTAAGAGCTCGTGAATGTTTTGAAAATCTAATAGACAACGAATGCCTATTTTGACAACTTCAAGGAGCTGGACCCATTTTCATCTGAGGTTACGTTAAAGGATCTGATATAGAATTATATTTTCAAAATTGATCTTCATCCTGATATCATAGAGAGAGTCATATCCTCTAAAGATCATTGTTTTGAGTAGTTTGTAGATGAATCATTTTAAACTCCATTGGTTTATTAATCAAAGGTAGTTGGCAATATGGTGTCTATTATGGATCATGGAGGTTCCCAGGTAGTGGGAAATGTGTGCTAGGGGAATCTATTTTTGAAGAGTCTCCTCCATTGGGTCTGATCATTAGTTCCTTAGGCTGTAATTTTTTGTGCCACCGTTTTGGCCTGTTCAAAAATTTGATGTCGTCTTCTTGCAATCCTCTAAATATGTTCCATCATTATAACAATCTAGTTCATCTATTTATGTTTTCTTAGAAGTGTTTCTTGATGAAAAATTTTCGATCAGGGGATTTCAGCTTTTGGATTTGAGGCAGTATAGGATTCAACCATTAGGTCTCTTTCCATAGGACATTGATTAACACTCCCTCATAGTCATGTATTTCTGGGAAAAAGTGAACCTTGGTTCAGGTTTTTTCACCTCTGTTAGGACAGATATGTTTAATGTTTCTTTATTGTATTTTTTATGCGTAAGTTTATCATATATTTTTAAATATGTGATGGAATAGTTTTTTCATAACCTGAGTAGTTGCATTTGTTTTAATATGGATCTCTTTTTCAAAATTTCATCTCTAGTGTCTATATCCCTAGCGTGTGTTAGTCTTGGTTTTAGTTTTTCCCTATTTCTTGGTGATTGATTTTTTTTTAATAAAATTTGGACAGTGGGTTTGGGTTCATTGTCGATATCATATTTTTTTCATGGGTTTCTCCCATATGTTTTGGATTTTGACAAGTGTGGGAAATTATCAATTCCAGTGGCAGTTTCATTTAACTGGTGTATTGAATATTGAGTTAGTTATGTTGGGAGTTCCTGATTGTGGTGACGGTGTTTCATAGTTAGAATAGAAATGTTGTTGTTTTTTCCCTCATAGGGATGATTCAAAGTAATGAAAAATTGTTAGTTGAAATCCTGTGGTGGGGATAACCCAATCACATTCTATAAATATTCTTAATGATTTTGTTTTTCAAGATTCAGTCTTGTGTTGCTCGTGAAGAGTACGGTCACCACGAGATTTGTAATTTTTTGTATTTATATTGGGAATGAAATCAAGTTTTGTTTCACTTCTTGATTAGAGAATTTCTTGGGGAATAATGTGTTTACCGTGAGGAGAATTATCACACATTAACCATTCACATTCCATTAATTTAATCCTTTCATTCATTTTTATAATTTTGGTTCAGGTTCATGATGATCCATGTTTTAAATTTTAAACTAATGGAAGTTTTGTGAGAAGTTTTTCCTAAATGCGGTTTGTGCATGGTTAGGGGAAATAGATCTCCATATGAAACCAGGTGGCTAGGTTTCATTTTTAGGAATAGGCATTTGGCATTGTTTTCACATAGTTTGTATAATAGGCATCGTGTTCCTTTTGGATTGTGAGGGGAATTCTCTTGGTGGAAAAAATGGAATACTGTGCAGCCAATCCATCTGACCATCCTAGATATATTTAATATTAAAATCAATATTTCTATCTACCATATATTTTTCCAAAATTTTGAATTCCTCCCCTTGGGTTTTTTTTACAAATAAGGGTCTTCCAAAACCACTATCATATTGGCTCCATTTCACCAATTGTTGCTTCCTCAAAGTTTTATGGTATGTTTTTAGGGTCTGGCCCAATTTATCCCATTCTTCTCCATATCTATTATCCATATTCTATTATTCACCATCGTGGTTGTATTTTCCGTCTTGAAAGAACCTTATAATCCAGGGTTGAATTTTTTATTCTTTCTTTGGATATATGGTGTTTATATCATTCATTGGGACCTAGTATTCTTTATCATGACGTGTTGTCGAATATGAAATCATTTGTGTTAGGATTTTCCATTATTTTCCTTACTTGTTTATTATATTGATTCTTGTGGGTTATTAAATAACATAAAAATGTATTTGTCAAGCTTTAGGTATGTTTCATTTCATGGTATGATGTTTTTATGGTGCTAAAAATTATGGGATTTTTTTGAAAAAAAAAATCTCTAATTTTGGTACATAGTATACTCATAACGTGTTTTATTGATTATCAATAGTTATTTTAAAAATAAATTATCTAGTTCTAATGGTGTTTATAACTTTAAAATATTTTTATATTTTTTTTGAATCAATACTCTGATTTCATATAAATAATCTGCTTATTTTTATGAAGAGATTCTCATGTGTAATTTGTGTGTTGGTTTGAAATGAGGGTATGTTTAACCAAAAATGATTTGGATTCTTTATTTGGATTTCATGATTGTGTTATTGGATTATTCCACATCCAAATGTGAATAAAGATAATGTATGTTTGTGAAAAAAATGATAATTGAAATTTTTGACATAAAAGACCTGGTTTTCAATATTTTTTAACATCCCACCAACTCTATTTATTAATTACATTTTAGCCTACATGTTATCTAGACTGTTAATAATATTAATGTGGATTGAAATTTTTTAAGATTCATTTATAAATTGATGGGCCATTTGGTATAATTAAAATTTATTTTTTTCATATGGTATGAAATCTCATTTCGTAATGTTAAGAATGTTGTGTTTCCATGATGCTTTTGAAATGGTGTGGGTAAAAAAGAATAGAAAAAGAAATCTTAGAGGATATTTTTCATTATATATTTCAATGTGGTGTTTAATGTTGATTTTGAAAAATTATTTTGAACTGTATTTGAAATTCATGTGGGTTTTAGAATTATAAGGCTCATTTGGCACTTGAGATGCATTTTGAGTTTTGATTTAAAACATGCATGATGTGACGCCAATTAGCATTAAAATATTTTTTGTGAAATGATTTGAAATCTTGTGTAATTTGATAGTACTTCTAGAACATATAAATTTTCTGTAAAATGAAAAGATACCCAATTGAGGGATTTCCCTATATGGGTTATCGCATATGTGGTGTTAGTGTACGGAGTAGTAAATTGAAGTGATAGCGACTAATGTGGTCATGAATGTGAGTAAATCCTACTTACATAGTGTACTATTAACATGAATTTTCTAAGAACATTTTATTAGGATTAGTGATGGTTATTTATCATCATTAATAAAATAGGTTTGTACCGATTCGATGACATACAGTTCAGGTGAGTTTCACGACTAGTGAGGAAAATTTTGAGCAGCCAATTGGTTATAGACTATAGAGATACACCAAAAGATAGTATGTGAGTCATGGCCAAGTATATATATGTATCACTTTAGGGATAATTATGAAATTCCCACAATTAGTATCTATATTTTTTTAACTTTTTATTGCACTTTTTTTATTTTACTGTTCCTCTAGTAACTTTTAATTTTACATGGTATCACCTTGTTGGATATTAGTTTCATGATATGGTTTTGAAAATGGTGAAACTATTCTAAAAATTGGAATGTGGAATGTGTTTATAAGAAAAAAGAGAAATAAGTGGTTGTATTTTAAAAATATTGAAAAAATATTTTCATATCTGTGTTTCAAATTACTTTTTATGGGCAGTTTTCAAAAACTGAAATGCATGGATTTTGTGTTGATTACCTACTGAGCTATTAAGTTCTCACACAAAACAAGTCATTTGGTGTCGGTATCCCTGATCTATTTAGATGGTTCCAGTTTTTTGTTCGAGTTCCCTTTGTATAATGTTCGTTGGTGAATGATGGATACCACAATGTGACATGGAGATCATTTTGATAGCAGTTTGGTTTGAATTTGTTTGAGTTTTTGTTTGGAATACAAATTCTATTTTTCCACATATTGCAACTGAATAAATATTGTTTAAATATTGGTGATTCATTTATTCCAAGTTCTTAAATTTGTTTTATTTCTTTATTTAATCCTTGTTTATTAGGATGAAATAATTCAAACCTAGATTCTATTTGATGCCTGAAAAAAGTTTATAACCTACGGGGATTAGGTACACCCTTCTGGCCATGATTGGGAATAGATCATATCTCAGGTCAGATGGAACTCCAGGGTAGTTCATAATATATATAATGTATTAATTTATCAAGGAACAACCAAATGGTCATATTTTTATTATTAAATGGATGTGAATCATGTATGTATATATTCATGATAAATTTTTACATATTATAGAAAATTATTCTAAAATAAATAATTATAGTATTAATATCATTTATGATGATATGAAAGACCATAATAACACATATTTTGTTTATTTTTTATTTTTTTAGTTATTAGTTTTCAAATAATCATTCACATTTTTGGGATTATTGATGTCATTAAATATCTATTAGTATTTAGTATTTATTCTTTTCATCCATGACCAAATATTCACATCCCATATAGGTTCTCAAATATGGAAGCCTGTTTATGAGTTACATTATGTAAACATTATTTTTCCAAATTTACATTTTTGAGAGATGACACATAATTCATTTTTACACGTTGTTTTATATGAAGAAATTTCAAATTGTTAAACATTTTGATGTCCATTATGAATTTAGATGGATAAATTCATTTTATGGGTGGTTATAATGCAACATCGTAATATTTAATGATTATTTTTCAAATAAATTTATTTTCTTAAATGATATTTAGTACGCATAACATTAATTTAGTCATTTATTAGTTCAAACATTATGTTTAGGTTTTGTTACACACAAAAATGAGTTTAGCATGTATTATAACAACTATGATTTTAAATTAATCATGACATACAGTTAAAATATTATTAGTTAGTATGATAATATTCTACCAGTCATTCAAAAGTTGGGTATTAACAAGATGAACAAAATTATGAAATATATTGATTAAAAAAATATATATATAATCAAATAATTGGTGACTAATTAATTAAAAATGAAAATATAAAATATTTGAAAAGAAAGAAAATATATTTTAAAAAACTAATTTTTATGGAAAAATCATATTCTGCATTGATTAAACAAACATATTTGGGTTTATTATTATAATTTTATTAAAATTTTACATATTCAAGTATAATTTTATAAAAAATTATTTTTTCTATATATGGGATAAGAAAAAAATCATTTTTATACTATAAAAAATTAATTTTCAACAACAAGTTTTGGAACATTTTCCGAACCATGTTTCAAGTCTGTTTTTCAAAACATTTTTTAAACTAATATGATAAAATATATATATTTTTTGAAATCCTAATGTCAAAATTAATATATCGTATTTTTAAAAAATTTCATTCTCTGATAAATTTTGAAAATTTCTTGTTTTTATTCATAATGTTTTTTTATTGAATGCTTTAAAAATACATTGAAATTATTTTCATATATATATAAGAAAAAATAGTTCTAATGTATAATAATTAATCCATTCTTTTATATTATTAATAGTTTTATATATTTTTTATTAATGGTTTTTAATATTATGAAAATAATCTCTTAGAAAACAAGATTTCTATACTCATCTATAAGTATAATATTTATTTAAATTTTCCTAGTTTTGTGATTGAATTTTGAAAAAATGGGTTCAATATAAAGACGATGAATAATTTATATTATCTTAAAATTTGAAATTAATAGATTACATTAGTGAATCAAAGAAAAAACAATAGAAATTTTTATTTGGTTATGGTAAA
Source organism: Viscum album (assembly GCA_963277665.1). Lineage (NCBI taxonomy): Eukaryota > Viridiplantae > Streptophyta > Magnoliopsida > Santalales > Viscaceae > Viscum > Viscum album. Next base: position 555,664,689 of record OY728141.1, read on the forward strand.
AATTAATTTATCACTTTATTAGTAAAAATATAATTGTTACAAATAAATAAAATATTTTACAACACCCATTAAATTTATTCATTTCAACCTTATATCATATATATTATATAATAGATCATTTTGGATCATTTTCTCTTGTGAAAAACATGGAAACACATTTTCGATTCAAAACAATCTTGTGCTCCACTCACCTTAGGTTTAAAATGGCCACCCACTATCATCCAATATTTACAATTACAAAAAAAAATTATATGGGAAAAGATCTAATAACAATACTTCCCAAATTCACTCATATTATTCAGTAATACATATTTTTGTATGGTATCCATCCAATGGATCATTTTGGATGAATCCAACAGATGTTTCCTGAAGAAGTGGTAATGCTGGTAATCATGAATTTTAATTGTCTCATCATACAAATTCTTAAATTTTAATTACATTTTTATAATATAATAAGATATTCATCATTCATATATTGAGATATTTTTATGTTAATGAAACTACCTATAAAAATCTATTCTTATGTCAAATGTGTCATAAATTCATCATTCATGTATACAGTTGACTACTACCTTATGAACCGTTTAAAATCAATTTTCCATTACCATCTCTAATGGATGGATATAACAGTGAATTTATTAGTTATATAATATATTTATTATATTATTTAACTTCTATGATTATTATATCACATGTTACCTCTTACGTTCATATTAGTGGGAATATGATAATGTCTTTCATGTGTTTGATGGATTAAGAAATGGTGAACTGATGCAATTCATTAATGATGTACATGGATGGTAATAAGTATGGGATCATATTAAACATGTGAGATATATGATATTATAATAATTTAATAATTATAACATACTATATTCCTTTCTTTCAATCCTTATATTTGGAAATTAGATACAAAGTTCATACATTTGTACGACATACTGTCTCTATGGATGGTGTATTGAACATTCTATCTATAAATTTTATGCATCAATATAAGTAAATTTATAATTAATATGTATGATATTCATATCATGTTTGAGATTTTGGATATTATAGAATAATTATCAATATTACAGGTCTATAATTAATAAAGAAAAACATATATGGAAAACAATGATGTAATTGGCCGAAACATGAAATTAATATGGTATTGTTAATAAACGAGTAATAAATGGTTATAATTATAGAATATAAGGTAACATATATATATATATGTGGTTTTGTAAGAGAATTTTAATTATATTTTTTTAGAATGGAGGTTTGAATGTATATGAAATAGAATGAAACATGAGATATGGGATTTCTTTATCACATTCATTTTTCAATGAGACACATGCCATATTCACCATATGTTTCTTTTATGTAGTCTATATACCAACCATTATAATTTTTTAGGAATTATATATTTTAATATCTTATGACTCACATATCCATTTAAGGATTTCTCATTCATCCGGATTATGTTTCTAATGTTACTAAAGCTGTAAGGGAATCATTTTATCTAAAATTAAATTTTTGGGACATAACTTATATATTATGCACGTATATTCTCCTATGAGATTTACATTAATACCATTTAACACATTATATAATGAATATATATTTGTAATTATAATATATATTTCCCTTAATTTTAATCTTTCATGTTGATTATGATTAAATGTCACGAATACTATAAGAGATTTATGACACACACTCATTATTTTTTGGGATTATTTTTCATTATGCTTCCGAGGATGAAATATTAAGACCTACTTAATACTAAACATATGATTTTTTAATGTGATTTTAATATTTTATGAATAATTATTTTTAATTATTTTTTGATTCTTTATGTGGTATAGAGTTTAGATTACCATTTTTATAAGAAATCATATTCATTTATCTCTTTAGTCTAAAATAATATTCTTTTAAATACATGTTTAAAAATTAGTAAAAATGTTTTTAACAATATTGAAATGATTTATTGATGAAATTATTACCCAAGAAATAATTTCGAGAAAAGAATTTGAAATAAATTTTCATGGTTTTTTCTAAAGAATTCACACTTACTAATTACCGAAAATTGGAAAGGAATATTTTTTCACTGTATGACCTAAAAATAATATTCATTATTATAAAAATAATTTTATTTTAATCATATATTAAATTTTATAAATTTTAATTTCATATAAAATTATTTTAAAATTGTTTTATATTTTAAAATGTTTTTTTCAAAGTCGAGTGGTTGCTTTTCTAAAGAGTTGTTTCAATGATATTAAAGCATCCATTATAAGATTAGATGTTTATTTTAAATGAAATGGACATCCTAAAATTATTATAGATTTTTTGGTTTGCAAAGTTAATTTCAATGAAATGTGATTTTATTCATGTCGTTTTCTTTTGGTCTATTAAAAACATTTTTCATTTATGATGGCATCAGTTGTTGTTACATTTTCTTTAATGGGGATATAATTCAATGATATAATTATTATTCATTATCTGAATGGATTGTGTTTATGATGAAAATCTGTTTATAAATCATGTGTTCCATCCCTGTGTTATACCATGATAAAATTTTCATGAAACACACTTCTTTGTCAAAGGGATCTATATTCATGAAATGATGAAATTATTATTAAACCAATTAATTTCCCATATGTTATGTTATGATGAAATGTTTATGAAACACATTTAATTTCATGGGTTTTGATATGAAGAATTTTTTATTATCTTATCACACACAAATATATAGATATCATTATGTGTTCGTTGGGATATATTTATTATTATAATTTATTGGGTAATCATTAATTTTAAATGAGTTGATAGGGGTAATATGATGTTATTCCAAGCACAAAAATGGTTACACAGTAGGTTATACCAGCTTGAAATATGATACATGAAATTTTATGTTAAGCCCTCAAGAGGGAGCATTAGTGGATATTCCATGATCAAAAAAGGCACACTAGTGGATAGAAATATCAAAACATGTTATAAATGTCACAAATGGTAGTACTGATAAAATAATTTCTATTATTATGTGTATTCCACCATTCAACGTAATTTTCCATCATTATGATCTCAAGGATCTTGTTCATTTATTACATTATGATCCATGTGTAATTAACTACCAATTATTATGACATGACTCATTCTTTTAAACATTAATATGACTCATATGGGTTTCACATGTTAAGATATTTCTCTAAAAATCATATAGTAATTTCATTCTTATATATCTTCTTTTTTTACCCTTACTATGCTTCATAGTTCACCAATTATTATTATTCCATTCCCCAGGTGTGGAATAAATAATTTTGCGTGGGGTATGATTCTGAATTATACTATAGGGGATTATATTCATGTTATATATTGAATATATTTCACCAAATTAGATTATTGTGTATCTAGCATCAAAATACATTAAACAATTATAGTCATCATGTGTGTTTTTATGTATTGAATTGAACATTCATAAGAAAAAGATTCAATATTTATAAATGAGAATCATAGGTCACTATAAATATGCTGAATAACGAATTAAAATCCCTTGATTATATACTAAAAATCAAAATACCTTCATCTAATTAATCACTAAATATGTTCATATAAATTTATCTCTACATTCTAAATTCTTCAGTACATCAGATACTAAAAGAAGTAGTGATAATGACTGTTTATCGTATCATGATGCTGATAAATAGGATCAAAAAACATACAATTATATGATGGACTATTTAATGAAATTTCATAATATTCATCAGATAAATTATATGATTTATAATGATATAAATAATGAAACTAATGAAACAAAAGTATATTTTTTTTGAAGAAATAAATTTTGATATATGAGTGGGGAATTTTAAAAATAATTATGAGTTGTATATTCCCATGGAAAAGGTCACCAAGCTACCCATTAATGTGAATACAATGTGAAATTTTAATTCTTCATAAGTTTATAAAATGTCAGATATTTAAAATAATGATAAATAAAAAAGGAAATAAATATTGAAACCATTTTTTAATGATAGCTATAATATCAAGAACAAATCATAGAAAGAATGTATAAAAGGTTATTAACTACTATTATAATAGGAATGATGGGATTTTGAATTATGTATTGTTAGATGATGTGAAATTAAACAAAATCTATATTAGGTAGTCCAACCTATATAATTTTATAAGACATCGAAATATATTATATTACAATCCAAAAACCATTCTATATAAAATTAAAATCTGGAAATTAGTTGACAATTTTTTCCCACAATAGAGTTAAATGTTCTTTTTAACATAGATATTTATGTCATTGATGATTTTTGACTTTCAAAATAATTAGTCTACCTGATAATGACTTCGATATATTTTAATATAAAATATTACTTAGTAAAATGTAGTATATTTTTAAATAGAAAAATTATGTAAATTTATATTGATTCATAGTGGTACCTAAAAATGTATCACTTGCTCTATTAGTATTGATTATATATATTTTGAATATAATTATGTCTTATATTTATTTTTTAATTTTTTTTAATTCCATTATGTTCATCTTTCATATCACAATTCATTTATTTTTTTAATATGTATTTATTAATTCAATGTAAGAATCATTCTAACTATTTTTAAATTTATAATTATCTTTATGTGTATATTATAAATTATGTAACCCTCTTTGAATGAAGAATATTGAACTAATTTTAAATGGATGATAACTTCCAAACCCATTTAAACAATTAATTTCATGATTTCATATTTTTTAATGTGTAAATTAATTAATATTTTTTAATTTTATTATTCATTTCCCTCTTCCATTTCAAAGCAATCATAAAAATGTCATTAATGTACCAGAAATGCCTTTATATATTATCATTAAAATACTATTCATTTTCATGAATTTTGATTCAATCTATATATTCAAATGTTTTTGTTTTAATGGTCTCAAAAATTATGTTTACATCCAAAAAAAATTAAAAATATAAATTTTTTAAAAATAACCCATATATAATAATTACAACATCATGTGTATTTGATGTATTCGATCTGAACCATTTAGATATATTAAATATACAAAGACACTTCATTTTAACTTAATACATTTGCAACAAATTATACCCAATGATGGTTGGATTCATTCATTGTAATATTATGAAATTCTATTGAAATTATTTCGGATTCGCAATAATGAATAACTATAAATGAACCTATTTTTCTTAGATTAGAAACATTCTTAAAGAGGGCATCTTATTTCAAATTTAATTTTTTTCTCTAATGGATTATATGAATTATACAACCATGAAAGGGTGATAAAATCCTAATAATTATAAGCTATTTTTATCAATTATAATTTTATTAATTATTATTTATTTTATTCATTCAATTTTTTAATTCTTACAATGAATCATTTAAATATGGGTGAAATAATATGATGATCTTTTTTTATTCATACATTTTGAATAGTATTCCTGAATAAAATTAAACGAGAAATAAAATTACAATAATAAATCACTATAAAGTGTGAAATAAGATCCTATATACTCATAGATAATCATATGATTTATTCTCTCATTTGATGATAATGAGAAAATATTTGTTGATACATAATATGTAGTTGTATCTAATTACAATCAACAATAATAGGAAATATATTTTTTTAATAATTTTGATTACATTATATCAATGAGGGAAGTATATAATGATTATTTTTTAGAAACTCGTCTAGGAACATGGAGTAAGGGTTCATTGAATTTCTAATTTTTGAACTAACTATACAATTAGAGAAAGAGAAAGTGAAAAATAACTGAACTTGAAGTTCATTCAAAGGATGATTACATAAAAAATCATCAATTCCTTATAAATTTTTTTTATGAAGCTTATTGATTGACATCATGTTTTATATAAATAAAAAACAAATTATATGACATTAAATGATGATATGGAATCGAAATAAGTGGATGAGAAATAGAAAATAGATATATTATTTAATGTTTATTTATTGATATTTTTTTAATTAATTCATTCTAAATTAATGATTTATGAACATTTAGTATCTAAAATAACATTAAAAATATACTTTTAATTTCAAGGGAAATAAAAAAATTATTTTTAGGTATCCGAAAAATAAACCTCAATTTCTAAACTTTCTTTAAATTAATGATGTTTGGTTGAGAATAAACTTCAAGATTAAACTCTAGTTTTTTATAAATATGTTGTTAAATCAACATTAGTTATTATATATAATATGACAAAATATTCTTCTTTAAAATAATTATCAAAAAACTTATATAATAAATAAAATGGTAATAAATATGTAGTCCCAAAAATGAAAATCATTGTGTAGATTGATCTCACCTTGAATATTCAGTTCACACATATTTTGTTGTTGCATATCTACACTCCACAAAATGTAGATTAGTATATATTTAATTAATATAAATCTCATTCATTATTTATTCATCATTAGATTCTTATGAGAGAGTTATTGCTGGAATAAATGTAGAAAATGATGGTTCAGTATCTATAGATGATTCTTATCCTATGAAAGATGATATTATAGATGTTTAACCACAATTATTAAAAATAAATTTAAAAAATAAATCACATTGGCAAATACTGATTCATTGATAGATATATTATATAATAAAAATATAGATTATGTTGTAATCATGAAGAGAATTATGAATCATAAAAATACATAGAAACATCAACATAGTAGAAGAGATGAAATAATTAAAAATATGATGATCGATATATAAAATATAGATGGTCAACGATAGTAAATAGATTCCACTGAAAATTGTATATAATATTTAATGGAAGTTCTAGAAAAAAATATCAGTATGAATAGAAGTTTAATGACAGCATTAATTTCATCTAGAATAATATAGATGATGTAAATTATATTTTTGTGAAATTTATTTCACATAATAGGAAGTATAACATTCTTTATAGAAACTAAATTTCACATGATGGTTTTATTAAAAATATTTAATAAAAATTTAAATAATTTCATCATTATATAAATATCTCAAATATTGAGTTATAATTTATAAACAATAGATTTTTGTGACGATTATAATCATCATAATGTAGAAATAAAGATTAAAAGTGCTAGGCTATATGATTGACTATTTAGTAGAAAAGTATTATTCGTGGGATCAACACTAGAAATATCACTAAGGTATAATTTTAAAGAAATATGTTCTTATTTATAAATATGTTTTATGACAAAAAGATATTATACAATAGAAATTATATTATATTATCATACTATAATACATTATTAAAAATTCCAACATGACAGTTTCATTTATTAAATTTTTTATTTTTTGTAACTCATAAATTAAAAAAACTATAAATATAATTTGGATGATGTTTTTGATAACATTGATTGTTTATATCATTGAGAATTATAATATTGTTATATAATTAATTTTTCACCATTTAGATTATCTTTATAAATAAATTTACACTCGTTGCATATATAAGAAGAATCAATTGATTTCTTTAATTTTAAAAAGGTATTTATCTATGTTCTTAATTTAAAAAACTAATATGGGGAGGTATATTTTAAATATAGCAACAGAACATTAAATAATTCAATTATAACTCTGGATAATAATTTTCACAATCGTTTCATTAATTGGGTAATAAATTTTATACAAATTTTATAATGTGAGAGAAATTTATTTTGAAATATAAAAGGAATATATTTTCTTCTTTATGAATTTATATGTTTTATAAATTAAAAACTATTAATTAATGATATAAAATATAAATGTTATAACCATTAATAGTAATATGATATACTCATATGACAATTGATAGGGAGTAATATTCAAATTTTTATAGGTAATTTAAAAATTTAATTTTTTGTTTCAACATTTAAAAATGTGTGAATGTTTAGTCACTGACAAAAATTACATAAATATCTTGAAAAACCTATATACACAACAACAAAGAACTGATAAATATTATATTTAATGTTTAAATTTTATTTTTTTCAGAATAAAATACCACATATGAATATTAAAGATATTATGTTCTTTTTTTTCTAGAATACACTTGTTTTATAGATTTATATATATATTATGATATCAAGAATCTAAAAGTATCAACAATTTCCAAAACATTATAAACTATACATGTGAATAATTTTTATCTATAATAAATGAACGAAATACAGTGGTCTGGAATAAGTTGATGGAATGATATGGAGAAATTCATATCCTATCAAAAGATAGAAAGTTACCTTCCATTATTGTCATTGTAACATCACTTGAGATATGCAAAATATTTAAGTATATGTTTTAAGAAAAACTAACCTCAAATTTATTTTCATCTCATGGATTATATGAATAATTATTGCAAAATAATAATACAATATGAGTTGAAGTCATGTAACCTATTCATCATCTTGTTGATTATTATACTTAAGATTGTTTATTTACTGTTTTCTCATTTGGTTATGCTTGACTGGTTTTATTATTAGAATCATATTTCATTTATATTTATTAAAATTATGATCGATATTTTAGTGAATGTATAGGATTAATCATGACATGAGATAAAGTCATGCGATAAAATGTGCTACTGGTTATTGTTTCTAATATACCAATATACTGTTCTATATAGTTGGCAAACTGAGCTACTATTTCATTTATTATTGAAATATAGATCATGTCAGTACTTGTATTATAATTTATGAAATAAATGTATTTTCAATACGGTTTTATAAGAGAATATATTTTGATAGTTTTATAGTCAACGATACCATTGATCATATATAACGATCTAACAATCAGATTGGGTTAAATGGAAGTATTTTATAATATCATTTATTTGTTTTTGGATATCTTTTTTTATTCGATTATAAAATTTTATTACGAAATATTAATATTGATTATAATTACAGTAGTCATGTTCTGTTAATTTATAATTTTAAATATCAATATTCAAATATTATTTCTGTATTTTTATATTGATTTTGTTGGTTTATAAACTTCTCATAATAAGGAAACAGTTGTCTCATTTGGATGTGAAACTTTTTTGTATGTTTAATTTTAAAAATCATCTCTCGATTCTAGTACTCATACAATAACATCAAAGTCATATAATTTAGCTAAATCCCATTTAAATATTCCAATAGTTATTGTATGTTATTTTTTGGGTTGGATTATCTACCTACCTAAAAAATTATATAAATAAACATCATAAAGAAAAATAAAAATATAATTTCAAGGAATATATAATATAAATATTAAATAAAAAAATTATTTTTAATTATAATTGTAATATATATATTTGGTAACATATTTTTAGTACAACATACAACAATTTATAAGAATAATCCAAATATGCTCATCATCAATTTCATCTTTTATGATCATAAGAAAAGTGTCCCCATTAAGACGTTATAAATTGTAAATAATTAAAAATAATCACTTCAAGTATCTTATTTGATATTTTTTATTAACATTATGATAAGAATTAATAAAAAACCACTAATACTATAATATTTCAATACAATAAGGATTTATCACACAAGGTGACAAAAATGGAAATTAAATAACCAAAATCCATAAATAAAATTTCAATGAAGTATGATTCTAATTGGATATAGATATAAATATTTCTTTAAAACGGGTGATTAAGATATTTACATTTGATATGATTTTTTTTTGTTTTCAATAAACTCTTCTTGAATTAACGTAAGAGTTTCTTGTGCAAAATGTTCACCCATGAGACATATTTCTTAGTGTACACAATTTCCTCTATATAATGGTTTATATACTATATCATAAATATTTTTATCATTATTTTCATAGAAAACATGAAATTTTGTGTTCCATTTGAACTAATTTTGTTCAATTTTTATTACTCAAGGAAAAAATCCCAAATATATTATTATATGATTACCATAAAATAAATAAATATTATTGATAGGTTTCCCTGCACAAAAATCAATTTTAAAATGTAGTTAATAGTATATATGAAGAAGAATATTTAATAATATTAAAATATATATTTTACATTGACGAAATTTTATTTTTTTCCAAAATATTAATTTTTTTTTTACTATTTTCACCTATATAAATATAAGCCACGAATAATATATTATATTTTTTAAATAATAATGTTAAATTATCAAATTGGGTCAATAAAAATTTAATGCATAAAATTTAGTATCCAATTTAAATAGTAATTATGATAGTACGTTTTTTAAGGATTGTAACATTTTTAAAAATTAGGATTTTGATTTAAATTGATTATACTTCTAAATTATGCTTCTAATTTGATGTTTTAAAGTATATTGAAATAAATTAACATTCGTTTAATATGTAATTAGTGTTAAATAATATTATGATATCTTAAGGATGAGGAAAAACATTTATGCAGAATCAAATCATAAAACATGATATTGTATATTATAAAAGTTTGTTAATAATATTTTTAAATTGAATAGGGTTAAATGGTTTAACGATTCCAATTACAAAAATAATTTTTCTTATGATTTTTATGTAATATTTTTGTTAATTAAATATTTACCATTGTAAATTTTATACAAGAATAATATGTGTAAAAATGAGTAACTAAAGTATCTCAGTATTTTTATAATTTCATAGCACCAGTCAACTACTATAAATCCATTTAAATATATAAATGGTATAAACAATTTTCGTACTTACTATTTATCAAATAAACACTTTAATACTAATTTTGTTTATTATTATCCATTTACTAATAATCTATTCCAATGATTTTTTCATCTTTTTATCTTATAAAATGATCTTATTACTCTTACTTAACATAACACTTTCAGTATGAAATCTCAATGAATATCTGGCCAATTAAATTCTTCTAGACTCATATAGACATTTCATATATTGTATAATCATCAATGTACCTCAATTACTTCATTTTTAAATCATTATTCAAGAGAATATTTCAATTATCATCGTAATAATAACATATAATTTTACATTTTTTCATTGTCCATCTCATCTACCCTACCCTAAAAAACATAATTATATATATATATATATGAATAATTATGAATATTATATTTAATAATAATTAAGAGTATGGTGTAAAAATTATCAGTTCCACTCCAAATAATAATAAAACAAAACTCTTTCCCATGCATATTTATAAATTACTTCATCCATTAATGACCAATTTTTCATCAACATCATCAGGATGAAAATAATCACTACATAATAAATATGTTATATATGTCACTATTTATTATTACAAAATATAAATTTCGTTTTCTATTGTTAATATTCAGAATACAAAATTATTAAAATAATAACCTTAAATAAGAACTATACAAAGATGAAAATTGTTTTATTAATAATAAATAATATTTTCATGTCCATATATTCATCTTATTATTCATAAAATTAAAATGAATCCTACTAATAAATAATCAAAATTATCACTCAACCACTGGTTTAATTATTCTAATTCTAAACCACTTCATGATAATCCATTATTTATTATCGGTTCATGTTAGTATTTTTTTTAAACACAAAAATGAAGAATACATTATATTAACATGATGGATGACTATGAGAACATTTCAATATGTATAATATGATATAAATTTAAAATAAAATTATTAGTTTTTTTAATTTAATATAGTAATTTTAATCATTGATTAACAAGTCAACATTCATTAAATAAGAATAATCAAAACATGAATAACTATTATTTCATCCTCAAGGTTCATATCCAAATAATATATGTGATCAAATAATGGTATTATAAAATAAATTTAAACTTATATAATAGTATATTATATGTTTTAATTCTGATGTAAATTATAAAATTAATAGTTTTTGACAATTGTTTTATGAAACTAGTTAAAATAGATAAATATTGCATACTGCCGATGTTGAAAATTTGTTAAATAAAAGTTATATATGTGAGTGTGTGTGTTTTTTTGTGTGTTTCTAAATGGAAAAAAATGATTAGTGTAAATGGGTTTTATTAATGATTTTTACTATGTATTAATTGAATATAATTAAATTATTTCAGATGGTTGGTGAATTTGAAGGACAAACTAGGATATATGTATGATTTTTCATTTCAAATTTATCCTTTAGATACATGTTGGGTATTTATGAAATTATTTAAAATATATTGGATTTATACTATATTTTTGAGATATCACAACATGAGTTATCTTTTAATAAAGATATATTTTATTAATTTATAAGAAAATTATTCTAATATTATTTATATTTTTGTATTACTCATGTCACAGAGGTTTTCATGGTATCAATTCTATTTCATTGTGTCATGGTATGTGTTATACAACGTATTTTTTATTGTTTTATATTGATTTATTATACAAAATTTTTGGATAGATTTGATAAATATAATTCTTCTAAAAACTAATCTAAATAATTTTCTTTCCTTCTATATTCATTTTATAATAATATTAATATTCTTTTAATATTTTTATGTAAATTTTAATGCACTGAGTAATGATCATTCAGTTGATCATATTTTATAAAATTTCACTATATTATAAAAATTTATTTTATTATGTGGTATTCTATAAATATTTACATTTGAATGATATAAAACCATTTTTGAATGTTTATGTTTTCATGAAATATGATAACCTTAATGTATACTGATAAGTAAATTATCCTTACTTTGAGTTATAATTATACATCCTCAAATTTCCATTCCAATACATGAAATATATCACCATCAAATTACATTATATTTTAATTTATAATTCTCTCTTATGAAATAATTTTTGTAAAACAATTAATTTATTATTAGTTATTTTATAATTTGAGTATTAATCAATGGTATTTTGATTTATTAAAATGTCCATTCCTTTATCAAATGTTCTATCCTTCATAACCACATTTCCTACATAAAAAGTATGTTAATTCTATTAATGAATAGTAGGAGATTATTTTCAAATTTATGTATTTCAAAATTAATTATTCATAACATTTAAAAATATAAATATAAATGTGACTTTTATGTTTTCATTTTAGCTAAATGTTAAATTTTCGTCTAAATAGTCATCATTGTTTTTATTCAAATTTTAATTATCATCATAACGATAATAAACCCTAATAGTGGTTCTACTTTATATATTATACTATACCATATATATATATATAATTGATGAGGAATGAACTCATGGTCCAAGTAAAATAAAATTCATTTCCCCTTCATCGTTGTTTTATTTATAGAATTTTGTTTCATGTATTTTTTCATATAGGTAAAAATCTATCTATAGTTTTTTTTTTAATTTTGTTAATGTTATTTAAAATCCATCCACTATATTTATTTTCATTGATTATGATCATGTTATTCTCTTTATGAATTATCTATATATCCATTTATATATATATATATATATTTGTGTGTGTGTGTTTTAAAAATAATGTTTTATAAAATTTAAATAATATGAGGTTCAAATGGAATGAATGTTTTCATATTTACATAGGTAATGTATTTTCATATGATATATTTTTATTCCAAAATATTTTATTATTGGAAAATTGAATATATTTTTTCAAATGATAAACTGAATTTCATATGATGGTTTATGATCACATTTCCCATTATATTTACTTGTGGAAAACTATTGGCATTCTAAGGGAATAATGAAAAAAACATAGGTTTATAATTTTTTCTATTTTCCATTCTTCATTATATAGATATATATGTTTTAATAATAACAAATAATTCCCTTAGAAAGGTATTATTTTTATTAATAACTATTATTTATATTTAAAATGAATTATTCATGTGATTCGTGGAACCTATAATTATATTACTTCTAAATGCATTGACAAGTCTCATGAGAAAAAATGAGATCTATATTATTGATATCAATTTTTTGATTAATTTCAAGCATATACAAGAAGAAATATTTTGGTGACTATGGATTCCTATTTTTTTCTAATCCTATTATAATATTTATTCCATGAAAAAATTAGATTTTTTTCCCTTACTATGATTTTATCTTACCGCATTATTATTTTCCATTCCATAAGTGGTGGTTGAAATATAGTACATGTTAAATTTGGAAATGTAAATAAATAGTGGATGAATTAATTGGATATTTGGAATTTATATTGGGCATTAATTGTTTTCTTATATAAGAAAGATTGTCAATTTTTTATGAAAAGATGTGGAATTTTTAGATACTAGTGAACACTAATTTTTTTTTCTATATACCTAATAGGATACTTGAGATGTCAAAGACTCAATAATAACTATATATTTTTTAAATGCATATTGTTATATCATGGTTTTTATAGATTGTATCAAAGAGAGTATTTAATGTATGTCATTATGCAAGAGGATCATGGGGTATGGATCTTGGTCATTATAGTTTGTATGAATGGAATGCTATGGGTTATATTATAGATTATGTTGTATATGGAGAGTAATTTATTTTTTGATAAATTAGTGTTGAAAATAATTTACATGGTTTAAATACTCATTTTGGGTAGTATATGATTTACAAAAGATTATAATTAATTTTAAAATTTTGGATTATAATGATATAAAATTAGTCATAACATTTGTAACATTTATACATATTGCCTAAAATATTTATATTAATTTAAATTATGTATTATGTTTTTTATGATGTATAAATCCCTATATAGATACTCAAAACTTTTTATCTCTAAATTAAGATAATACCTAGAGGAAATCTCTCAAAAAATATTAGTTCATCACTAAATCAACAATCATTAAAATAATAAATGAATAGGTCTAAGACTAAAATCCTAAATAGATACACTATAGGGATATTATATAGGTAATAAAATTTTATTTTGGAAAATTAAAATTTATTTATAAATAATTTTATCTAGTTACGTTTATGAACTAAAATGTAAAATTACAATGGATAACTATTTGTTTGACAACGAGATTCATTGGTTGATTAGAAAGTATTGTTTTTTAATAATTAAGGTGTCATATGGAAACAATATTTTGATTGATGTTTTCAAATTTATAAATCTCACAATATAATAACAATTTTTTAATTACTTTTTAGATCAAGGATCCAAAAATTAAAACTATGAACTATATCCACCTTGGAAAAATGATGAATTATTAAAAAATAAGATGCATTAATAAATGATAAATAAATATAACTATATGACCATTATGATGGAAAAGGCTAGTATCCTAACCATAAAAATGAATTGGGGGAAATATAACAATATAATCCTCTTCTTCAAATATGTAACTATTTTAAATAGAGAAGTGATATTATTCAATGCATTTTTTAGTATTCTTAATGAAATTGAGGATTATGTGAAATAAAAAATGATCATTCTATAGTTGTTTTATTTATAACGTATGGAAACAAATATAATACTGTATTAATAATTATTAAATGTTATTTTAGGAAATTGTTATATATTTTTACACGGATTTCGAATAACATATTATTGAGGTATGGAAAAATCAATGGAATATTATATTATTGATGTTGAGATATGACAATTTGGTTTTATTTTGAAAATGTATGATATATAAATTTTTTTCCTTTTGATTAATAATAGATTTATGAAATTTTTATTAGTTTTTAGTGTATTTTTTCGATATTAATATAAAATTACCAGTTTTTTACACTATTTAGTAGTTTTTCATGAAATATGAGGTAAAATTATAGATTTAGATTTTCGAGGAATATTAAGCATCATTATGTATGGACATTAAAATAGTTATGGAAATGGTATGATATGAAAAATATTTTTTGAGAGTATAATAATACATGGGTACTTGTATATTTTTATATTAGGAATGATAAGTAAATTTATGTTATCTAAAATAGAATGGTATATCTCATGTATTGTGGTTGTATGAATAATTTTTAATACATTAAGAATACACTCACAATAATTGTTAATTGAGAGGTAATTAAAATTGAAAAGATAAAATTATGTAATGTGGGAGAGAATTTAGAATTGTGGTATAATAATATATTATTACCATGAAATTTGTCAATGTGTTTGATATTATTGTTGACAAGAAGAACCTAATTTAATGAAACCATGATATATTTTGAGAAATTAAAAATATTTAAGTGTTACTATAAAAACTAGAAACTAAATTAGTGGTAATGAATATATAAATATTAATTTGAAAATATTAATAATATAAAAACAATGAATATATTTTATATATTGGAAATGGTATAGGTTTTCTTAAAAATACCAACACGGTCATTTTATACCTTAGAATTTTATTTTTTAAATATATAATTTTAATTTGATGTGTATTTTTATTTATGAAAACATTTGACTAATGATGATAATTTATATTTGATAGGAAAAATTGGGTAATTGTAATGTAATGTAATGTTAATGATTTTCAGCACTCCTCATATACCTTTTATCATTCTTTGAGTGGGGTTCATCTTGGATTGGTTTAGGATAAAGTTGAATGTTTTTGTTATTTTTGGGGTTTTCATGGTTGGCACAATGTTATCCAAATTACGTGGCCACCCATTCAAAAGCATGGAAACCCAAATAGTGTGGGTTTTCATGGTTAGTGTATGGTTTCACAAAGCGTTCAACACCGTAGAAGAAAATGTGCATCCAATTATAGAGTCACAGAGTTGGGGAACACTTTTACGAAAAATATGTATCCCTTCCCAATTTACCACCGGCACACACATTTTAAATTCTGAATAATAACTTTGAAACTCTAAAACCCTCATATAATCACCACCTTGATCCTAAATCCTCGTATCATTATTTTATATGATTATAGGAATCTCAAGAAATTATTTTGGCCTATCTAAACTGCATCTATAGTGGATTGAATAATGGAGAACGTTATTTGATTCTTCTCAATTAAGATTCATATCTTATTCTTTATTTCACTCTATATATCTCTCCTATATTAGTTTTCATGATTATCACATTTTTTATGGATATAAACTATTTTTTGGATCATTAATGTAGGTTTGATTGAATGATATCTATTTTAAATGTTCTTCATTGGAAATTTATTTTGTGTGTTTTGTGTTTTGTTATCTACATGATAAAGGTTAGGTGGTTTCATTGATATTTTCCTTGTTATAACACCTTAATATCAATTATTTCAAAACAATTTGTCTCAATTTAACTATGTCGAACCAAATTGATAAGAATTGAGATTTTAATTATCTCAACAATATTTTTGGAAATCCCCCAATTTTATGAGAAAAGTTTATTTGGGTGTGATTTGGAATTTATGTAATTTTTTAAATTTATTAGTTAATTTGAATTTGACAAAAAAGGGACTATAGTTATGTGATGGAAACCTAGGATTTGATTTATCTTTAAAAAATATGAATTTATTATAAAACTATGTTTTTTAAATGTGAAATTGAATATTGTAAATGAAAATTTGACAATCATATATTTAAAAAAATTTAAAATACTTTTCTTCATTATTGATTGATTGATTGAGAACATGAGATCGTGGGTTGTTTGTATAAGGACCCGGCCTTAAACGTTTCATAATATTGAATTAAATTAATAAATCACATTAAGGACCTTTTCAGGTTTATATTTTTAGGTAATTAGGCCATAATAATTACATTTTATTTAAAAAATCAATATAGACACTTCTACCCAGTTTATATTTTTGTTCAGAAAACAAGAACTCTTGAAAAAAAGAGTCATGTCAAGTTCAATGTTTAAGACAAAATGACTTTTCCTTGATCCCATCCTTAACCCTATTCCACATTATGTCCTATGAAAAACATTTAAGAAACTTGGGATGAGTATAAGAAACACAATTAGGGATACACAAAGAAAGAAAACTATTAGTTTTTTAAAACAACAAGTAAGCCAAGAATACATTAAAATAAGTAATACTTTTCACCTTTATGAAGTAGTAAATACTCTTCACTGAATTAAATATCACTACTTACGCTTTTGTAACCAAAATATTACCATAAAAACCATATAAAAAACACATAACATATAAAGGTAACTTGGGATATAAACATACTTAAATGGAATAAATATATGGTCGACTTCCATACATATCATTAAATGGAATAATAATACGGTCGACATACATACCCAATGAATTGGAAGTTATAACATAACCACCTTTCCTGGTATTCATGGAACCACTCTTCATTTGGTTTATCCTGTAACCACCCGTCAAATGTCCAAGTACCATTATAAAATCATAAAACATTAAACAAATATAAAGGAAAGAAAACATTACCACATTTCAAAAAAAATATATCACTGAAATATAATGACATAAAATAATATTTTATAAATACCATTTTCAATACAAATATATGTAAAAGAGTATATGGTATTTATTTTCTTTTAAAAACATTACAGGTTGTTGAGGATGCAAAAGATCAAATAATACTCACAACATAAGAAAAGCTCGTTGTCACTACTAACGTTAAAAGAAACATTCCTTTTTTTGTTTAGTAAAATGCTTCGTTAAAAAAGATTCCCTTTGAAAAGTCAAGGTTTTTTATACACCGTATAAATGAAAGTCGTGTATTAAAACAAAATATTCCTCAATAAAAGGAGATTGAGACGAAGTCCCTTACGTCGTGTATGACTTGACTCGATCATTCTTTAATATCCAGAATAATAAACTAAAGTAAATTTATACTTTCTTAAGAACATTTTTCATGTTTATTATTCCTTTTACATCACTTATTACCATGTTATAAACATTATGTATTCATTTATGTTAATAACGTTCGTTTTCTCGATACATGGTACTTGAGTCAAAATGGACTTCTTATAATTACATGTTGTTCATCTGTTCAAAGGTTCATTATATCCAAAATGATATTCATGATTTGGTTATCATATTTCTCATATATATTCAGTATATATATGTATTTATAATAGTACATAACATTTTTAGGTAAGAAATGAAATTCACCGTTCATGGTGACGGTAACTTTTACGTACGCATGAACGGTACTTTCATTTCTATTTCGCATTTTAATAGAATTAAAAAATTACAAGACATAGTTATATTATTATTCCAGAGTAATATCAGATATAATTTCATTAACTCCATCTTTATACATCCCATATAAGGAATTAATGATTTATATCACTTTGAGGGAGCGTTAGTCCACACATCATCAAATGAAATTATCGATTTACCTAAAGTGGAAACCATAAAGCTATGATATAAATAGAAGATATAGAAGCATAAAGAAAATATGAACATAATATATATCATATATAAATACCGTTTCATCATAATGGCCACCATGAGAGGTGGTAGGAGATAATTCAACAGACATCATTTCGTGAGGCATTAATTTGTGATCCATAGAAATATTATGTTCTTCACCCATTAGATGGGGATGTGTGTAAGTGCGGTAAAAATAATTCTCATAACAACATCATAGTATATTGATGATAATGGTGTTGTTATAAAATAATGGAATAAAATGATTTTAGGGGTTGTAATGTAAAATAAAAGAAAAAATGTTAAGGGAAAAAGTTACCTTTAATTTGGACAACTTGCTTTGGTTTGAACCAAAAGGACATTTTTGAAGTGCCTTCTTCCTAAGGTAATCCTTCTAGATGGAAGAGAGGGATGTTGGAAGAATAATTCAGTAGAGTTTGGAATAGACTCATGTTACATCCCAAGTAATTAATGAATAACAGATATTTTTATCAATGTCTATTAATTAATTAGATAGTGTTTTAGTGGCTTAAAATGAGAATAAATCCAATCTTAAGCATGGAATACACTAATATTTTTAAAAGATTGTTTTACTACCATTTGATGGAAATCAATTTTTAAATCAATATTTTGACAATTTTATAATATATATTTGTAGAAATAAACTTATTCATTATGATTGGGATATTGAAATTTACTTTGGGTAAATTTTTGGTATTTTTCCGATAAATTTCATTTTTTTAATGAATAGTGAAAAATACTGCATTTTACATCAAAACTGCTTTTTCATCTAATTTAATAATATGGGTAGATTATTTTTTAATTGGTTTTAATGTTTAAATAGAATATATTTTTACCATTTAATCCAATGCTGTTCATTAGGATTAATTTCACTTTGGAATTGGGCATAAACTAATGCCAAACTTTTCATAGATATTGTTTCACAAAACCCGCTATTTGCTCTGACAGCAGGAATTAATTATTAAATTAACTAATGTAACTTATATGTTTTGAATTTTGTAAAATAGAAATCATTTTTGAATTAGTAATATCAAATATATCTTAGGGTGATGTTTTGGTATTATTCTGAAAAACTTCAATTTTTTTATGATTAGTGAAACCACTAAGTGGTACTTATAAAAACTAATTTTCCGTTTAAATGAAATTTTACCACCTCTGTGATTTGAATTAAAAAAATCCAACATACATGGTTGTCATTAGGAAGTAAAATTTGGTTCAATGGGATTAAAATAATTTTTTGGTGAATAGTGACTTTTAAGTTTTTAATCGCGATTAGAAGTAATTAGTGTTATTTATGTTAAGAATAATGTTTTAATAACATGAAATGAACTTGAAACATGTCCTACCTTTATTGATTGTGTCATGGACGACCAATAAAATCCATGGGTCAACTTGGGGACCCCATGGAGCGACTTTGGAAGGAAAATGACATTAATATCTTTTTATTTAATGTTAAAATTAAAATGTCACAAACATGAGTTATTTTACTAACAATTTTTTTAAATACGGTTATAAAAATCATATTTTTTATTATAAATATTCATTAGAAATCTAAAAAGATTCCCTACATCATGATATTTTTTATAATTTTTATACCTTAAATAAATTAAATTATATATGACATCATGATGATGTAGTGAGTACCTCATTATTTAACGATTTAAATAAAATGAAAAGATAATGTAAAATCTAAGACCTAACCTTGTCAAAATCCTATTGTATTGGTATATTTCGAACCCTTATCACCTTATCCTCGAAATACATCAATGTGGGACCTTTAAAAACCGAAACTCATTTGAAAATAATGTAACATTTTGTAACTTTCCAAGAGTGCCCCTCCTCTCCTCTTATAAAAGGCCCCCACATCTACCACCTTGCCCACACTTCCAAAGTCTTTGGATCGGACAACCCCTGCCAATTTTGTCTCTCAAAATTCCTCTCTAAAACTTAGAAGACTCACTTTGGGCAGAAGTCTTCTCAAGGAAGACTTTGAGCTCAAATCAAAAAGAGTTACACGATTTAAAGGTAGTGTCTTCTATTGTGTTCTTATGTTTTATTTTGCTTCTCCAACCCCATAAAATCTTTTTATTCATTTCTTTTGTAACAACTAGATTATCTTCAATATACTAGGATGTTGTTATAATAAGCATTTGATATATACATACACACACCTACATCTAATGGTTAATGAACATACTGTTTCTGTGGATGGAGAATTTCTGCCTCACGAAACGATGATTGTTCAATATTCCTATAACACATTCAAAGGTGGACATTAAGATGTCACTAGATTTATATATGATATATAATATGTTTATGTTTTCCTTAATCTTCTATATTTTTCATTTATAGCATACCTTAATTGATTCCATTATGGGTATACGCGATATCTTCATTTTAGGAAGTGTGGACTACCGCCCCCTCAAAGTGATTTTATTCATTAATACCATATGTGGTACGTATAAAGGATGGATTTAATGATATTGTATATGATACCATACTGGAATTATAATACTACTATGTATCATTTTTTTTAATTCCATTAAATATGAAATAGAAATGGAAGTATCGTTCATGTGTACGTACGGCTTACCGTCTCCATAAACAGTGCATTTCATTTCTTACCTCTAAATGTTATGTATTATTATAAATTCATGTATGTACTGGATATATATCATATATATGATATCTACATTGTGATTATAACTCTGGATATAATGGATACATGAACAACTTGTAATTGTAAAGAGTTTATTTTTGACTCAAGTACAAATGATCGATAAAATGACCGTTATTGACATAAATAATTACATAGTGTTCATGACAGGGTAATAAGTGATATAAAAGGAATAATGAACATGAAAAAGGTTCTTAAGCAAGTAGAAATTAACTCATGTTTATTATTCATTAGGTTAAAGAACGATCGAGTCTAGTCGGACCCGAGGTATGAGACTTCGTCTCAATCTCCTTTCATTGAGGCATGTTTTGTTTTATACACAGCTTTCTTTTTTACGGTGTATAAACCCCTTTGACTTTTAAATTTATTCAAAAGGAATATTTTTTATACAAATCATTTTACTAAAGGACAAATGGGAATGTTTTTGTCGTATGTATGCAGTGACAACAACTTCTCCTCCGCCGTGACCATTATTTGAGTTTTGGCTTCCTCTACAAGGCATCCCATTTTTTTTAAAGAAAAATAAATACCATGTTTTACTTTTCTTTTATTTTGGAATTGAAAATGGTTTTCATAATGTTTTTTATATCAATTTTTTGTATTTATATCTTGTGATTGAAATGTGTAAATGTTATGTTTTATTATGCATGTATTATGTGGTACGATTATGTTATGGTTCTTGGGAATTGTTATGAAGACGGGTGGTTCCATGATAAAATAAGGGCGGGTGAGACCGATATAGCTCTCCAATGCATTGGGTAATGCGAAGGAGTTAAACGTTAAGGTTTCTCCGAAAAGATTTAGGGAATATATTGTGATGAGTATTCCAAACATAACCAAGAGGGTTACTCCCTATGTAAGAATGTTATGAATGCCTCAAGTTACCATTATGTCTTTTTATTTGAATGATTTCTTCATTATTTTATGTGGTATGTTAAAGTGATTATGTTTTATGAGTAGATTATGATTTCAATGATTGTTATGTATACATGTACTCATGTTTCCATTCCATATTTTTATATCCCTTACTGAGATTTTTATGCTCATCCCATGTTTTTGAAATGATTTTCAACAAGTCAAGGGAAAGGTACATGATGTGATGATTGTGTCAAGGAAGTGTCAAGAAAGAATCCATGTTTTATTTTAAATATTAATCCATTGAAGGTAAAAATGAATACTATCTTTTATGTAACCACTATGTTTAAATATAGAATGTAATGCAAGTTTTATGATCTAATTCTCTAAAACTCTAAACCTGAAAAGATCCTCAATGTGTAATCTTGTAATATCTCAAGATTATGTAAGGTTTAAGGCTGGGGCCTTATAGTTGGTATCAGAGGTTGGTTTAGATAACTTTAGGAGTTAGAATTCTATTAAATGATTATCCAAAAATAATTTGTATTATGGTCAAATTGAAATGATATAGAATTCGAAGATTACCATGTTGCTTCATCTAAGACATGTTTGTTCAGAATGGTTTTCCATAGAGGAAACAGGGAAGCAGTGCTAGGAAGGCATATATAAGGGAATAACCTTCCGCATCAGCATCCTGAGATGGTCAGAATTGGAAGTGAGCAGTTTGTTACAGTAATGGTGCAGTTGACTCAAGCGATAAATGGTGGTGGTATCCATGCACGAGATCAGCCAGATCAACCGCAGAGGAATATGTCAGTGGTGGAAAATTTCATGAGGAAAATCCCCCATCATTCAGAGGAACATCTGACCCTGTGCTAGCTGAAGGTTGGATTAAAGCACTGGAGAATATTTTTGATGTCATGGGGTGTTCAGAAAATCGAAAGGTTAGTCTGGCTATTTACCGTTTGGAGGGTGAAGCAAATCAGTGGTGGTCGATGGTTAAAAATATTAGGGATGCTGATGAGATTGATGCTCTCGGCTGGGATGAATTCAAAGGTATGTTTCTTGAGAAGTAATTTCCTAAGGCTGTTCGACTTAGGATGTAAAAACAATTCTTGTAATTGAGGCAAGAGGATGAATCAGTGGCTGCCTATAAAGAAAGTTTCACTTGATTGGCAAGGTATGCTCCAAATTTTATCTGAGACCTTGATAGTAAAATCAATCGTTTTTACTCAGGATTAAAGACAAAATATCGAAGGGCATTAGATTCTCCTGAGTTCAATAGTGATGAAAAGCTTGTTTGATGTGCTGAGAAGGTGCAAATGGAGTTTTCTGATGATCAAGTGTTCTATAAAAACCAACATAAGAGGTGACCGAGGTGGCAGGAGAAAGGGAAAAATTCTTCAAAAAGGTCTGACTGTAAGAAAACTATGTTTGCAGTTTGTTATAAATGTGGTACAATTCATGCTGGGGAATGTCTTTTGAATTCTGAAAACTACTACCGATGTCGTAAGATGGGACATAAGGCTCGTGATTTCACTGAAAATGATCAAGGTGATAGTAATTCAAAATTCAATTTACAGTTAGTGAAATGTTTTAAGTGTAATGATATGGGACACTATGAAAACGAGTGTCCGAGAAAGAGCTTGAGTTATGGGAAGAAGTTAGACTACATGCAGAAAGGGGTGGTGAAATCCTTTGAAACTACTTCAGCAGATGTCGGGCCATCAAATGAAGTTTTATCAGGTACTTTGTTTTTTCAGATTTGCCAGTGTGTTGTTTGATTCGGGGACTACACATTCTTTCATCTCTGAAAACTTTTCTAGTAAAATGGGAATACCATCTCAAGAAATGACTCTTGAAGTTGTGGTAAAAACACCTGAGGGAAATGTTGAGGTAAAAAGAATTTAAAAGAATCTTTATATCCTTATCTGTGGGAAGAAACTAGTTGTGAACCTTACTGTTTTACCTCTATTATAGTTTGATGTTATCATGGGTATGAATTGGATCTCTATTTACCATACTAAGATTGACTATAGAGCAAAAGAAGTTTGTTTTTATAAAGACATTCAGTTTGTGTACAAGAATTAACCCTTACTATTGATAACTTATGAAGAGGCCGAGAAACTTGTAAAAGATGGAAATGGATGTTTCAATGCACACATCGTTGAAAAAAAGGAACTGTTCAGATTAATGATGTGCCAGTAGTAAATGAGTATCCTAATGTTTTTCCTGATGAGTTTCCTAGAATAATACCTGATCAGGATGTTGAATTTACTGTTGACTTAGTTCCTGATGCTAAGACAATTTCAGAACCCCCTTATCGAATGGCTCAAACTGAACCATCTAGAGTTGAAGGAGCATTTTCAAGATTTATTAGAGAAAGGTTTCATTCGACCTAGAAAATCACCATGGGGTGCTCCTGTTTTATTTGTTAAAAAGAAAGATGGTTCAATGACACTTTTCATTGATTATAGATCCTTGAATAACATCACTGTTAAGAACAAATATCATTTTCCTCATATCGATGATTTGTTTGATCAGCTCCACGGAGCTCAGTATTTTTCAAATATTGACATTAGATCGGGGTACCATCAGTTGAAGGTAAAGGAAGAAGATATTCTGAAGACAACATTTCTTACATGATATGGCCATTATGAATTTGTATTAATGTCTTTTGGGCTAACCAATGCACCTGTTGTATTCATGGAATTAATTAATAGAATTTTTCAATTAGTTATTGGATATGTTTGTGGTGGTTTTCATTGATGATATTTTGGTGTTTTCTAAAAGTAAAGAGTAGCATGAAAGACATTTAATGGTTATTTTTCAAAACATAAAAGAAAATAAAATGTATGGTAAAGTCAGAAAGTGTGATTTTTGGTTGCAACAAATTACTTTCCTTGGTCACATTGTTTCTAAATATGGGATAAACATTGATCCTACAAAAAAAAGGTTGTTGAAGAATGGCCAAGACCCACAAATGTAACAGAGATTCGTAGTTTCCATGGTTTGGCAGGCTATTACCAATGGGTTGTTAGAAACTTTTTACGGTTATCTAGTCCAATGACTAAGCTAACTCAGAAGGGTGTTAAGTTTATTTGGACAAAAGAATGTGATGATTGTTTTCAGGAATTGAAAAGAAGATTGGTGAATGCTCCAGATTTGGCACTACCTTCCAGGAATGGAGAGTTTGTTATCTATAGTGATGCTTCATTGAAAGGACATGGTTGTGTCCTAATGCAGAATGATCAGGTAATTTCTTATTCTTCACGTCAGTTGAAAAATCATGAGTTAAATTATTCTACACAGGATTTGGAATTAGCTGCTGTTGTTTTTGCTTTAAAAATTTGGAGGCATCATTCGTATGGAGTAAAGTGTGAAATATATACTGATCACAAAATTTTAAAGTATATATTCCCTTAGAAACAATTGAACATGAGACAGAGGAGATGGCTGGAATTAATCAAGGATTATGATTGTACAATTCATTACCATCCGGGAAAAACAAATAAAGTGGCTGATGCTTTGAGTTGAAAAAGTAATGCTTCATTAAAATTGTTGTGTTTGGAACGTGATCATTTTGTTAAGGATTTGATTAACTTTGGAATATAAGTTGTTGGTGTAGGATGTCCTTCTGTTTTGTTTTAGGTATCAGTGAAAGCTTCTCTTTTAGACAGAATCATGAAAGCACAGAAGAAAGACAGTGAGTAGCAGAAAAAGGTAGAGCTGGTTCAGAAAGGTAAGTTTCCAGAATTCAACATTGATAATGATTGTGTTTGAGATTTGGGAAGAGATTGTGGGTGCCTTGTGATTCACAGTTGAAGAGAGATTTGTTATGTGAAGCACACAGTTCTTCATTTTCAGTTTATACTAGCAGTACTAAGAAGTACAGAGATCTGCGGGAGTATTACTGGTGGGATGGAATGAAAAGAGATATTGCTGATTTTGCTGTGAAGTGTTTGACATGTCAACAGGTTAAAGCAGAGAGACAGTTACCAAAAGGGATGCTTCAGCCTCTACCAGTGCTAGAGTGGATATGGGATAATATATCTATGGAATTTTTTGTGGGATTACTGAAGACATCTCGAGATAATAATGCAATCTGGGTTATCGTTGATCGTTTGACTAAGTCTGCTCAGTATTTTGACAATTTTACAAGATCTATTTGTATAAATAAACTTATTCATTATGATTGGGACATTGAAATTTACTTTGGGTAAATGTTTGGTATTTTTTCGATAAATTTCATTTTTTTAATGAATAGTGAAAAAAACTGCATTTTACATCAAAATTGTGTTTTCATCTAATTTAATTATATGGGTAGATTAATTTTTTAATTGTTTTTAAAGTTTAAATTGAATATATTTTTACCATTTAATCCAATGGTGTTCATTAGGATTAATTTCACTTTGTAATAGGGCATTAAATAATGACAAACCTTTCATATACATTATTTCAAAAAACCCGCTATTTGCTCTAATAGCGGGAATTAATTATTAAATTAATTAATGTCACTTATATGTTTTTAATTTTTTAAAATAGACATCATTTTTTAATTTGTAATATCAAATATATCTTAGGGTGATGTTTAGGTATTTTTTCTGAAAAACATCAATTTTTGATGAATAGTGAAACCACTAAGTGGTACTTATAAAAACTGATTTTCCGTTTAAATGAAATTTTACCACCTCTGTGTTTTGAATTTCAATAATACAACATTCATGGTTTTCATTAAGTAGTAAAATGTGGTTCAATGGGATTAAAATAATTATTTGGTGAATAGTAACTTTTACGTTTTTAATCGCGATTAGAGTTAATGAGTGTAATTTAAGGTAAGAATAATGTTTTAATAATATGAAATGAACTTGAAACATATCCAACCCTTATTTGATGTGTCATGGATGACCAAGAAAATCCATCAGTAAACTTGAGGACCCCATGGATCCACTTTCGTCGGAAAATGACATTAATATCTTTTTATTTAATGTTGAAATTAAAATGTCACAAACATGAGTTGTTTTACTAAATCAATTTTTAATTTGGGTTATACAAGTCATATTTTTTTGTATAAATATTTATTAGAAATCGAAAAATATTTCCTAAATCATGATATTTTGTTTATAATTTTTAGACATTATATAAATTAAATTATTTATGACATCATGATGATGCAGTGATTACCTCATTATTTAACGATTTAAATAAAATGAAAAAATATTTTAAAATCTAAGACCTACACTTTTCAAAAACCTATTGGATGGATATATTTCGAACCCATATCACCTTATCCTAGAAATAAATCAATGTGGGGCCTTTAAAATCCAAAACGCATTTGAAAATAAAGTAACATTTTGTAACTTTCCAAGAGTGCCCCTCCTCTCCTCTTATAAAAGGCCCCCACCTCTACCAACTTACCCACACTTCCAAAACCTTTTTCTCGGACAAACCCTGCCCATTTTGTCTCTCCACATCCCTCTTTAACTCTTAGAAGCATCAAATTGGGAGGAAGTCTTCCCAAGGAAGTCATTGAGCTCAAATCCAAAAGAGTTACCCGATTTAAAGGTAGTGTCTTCTATTATGTTCTTATGTTTTATTTTGCTTCTCCAAACCCCTAAACTATTTATATTCATTTATTTTGTAACAAATCCAGTATATTAAATATATTAGGATTTTTTTATAAGAATAATTATAGCTACACTTACACACACCTACATCTAATGGTTAAAGAACATACTGTTTCTGTGGATGGAGAATTTCTGCCTCAAGAAATGATGATGGTTCAATATTCCAATAACACCTTCAAAGGTTGACATTAAGATGTCACTATATTTATATATGATATATAATATGTTTATGTATTCCTTAAGCTTCTGTATTTTTCATTTATGGCATACCGTTATGGCTTCCATTATGGGTATACGCGATATCTTCATTTTAGGAAGTGCGGACTACCGCCCCCTCAAAGTGATTTGATTCGTTAATACCATATGTGGTACATATTAAGGATGGATTTAATGATATTATATATGATACCATACTGGAATTATAATAATATTATGTATCATTATTTTTTAATTCCATTAAAAATGAAATAGAAATGGATGTAGCGTTCATGCGTACGTACGGCTTACCGTCTCCATGAATGGTGCTTTTCATTTCATACCTCTAAATGTTATGTAATATTATAAATACTTATATATACTAGATATATATGATATATATGATATCTACATCATTATTATAACACTGGATATAATGGATACATGAACAACTTCTAATTGTAATGATTTTATTTTTGACTCAAGTACCATTGATCGATAAAATGACCGTTATTGACTTAAATAATTACATAGTGTTCATGACATGGTAATATGTAATATTAAAGAAATAATGAACTTAAAAATTGTTCTTAATAAATTATAAATTAACTCAAGTTTATTATTCACGAGGTTAAAGAATGATCGAGTCAAGTTAGACCCGAGGTATGGGACTTCGTCTCAATCTCCTTTCATTGAGGCTTATTTTGTTTTATACACAACTTTATTTTATACGGTTTATAAACCCATTTGAATTTTATGTTTATTCAAAAGGAATCTTTTTTATAGGAAGAGTTTTACTAAATGACAAAATGGAATGTATTTGTCATACGTATGCGGCGACAACAACTTCTATGCCGCTGTGACCATTATTTGAGTTTCGGCTTCCACTACAAGCCATACCGTTTTTTAAAAGAAAAATAAATACCATGTTTTACTTTTCGTTTATTTGGGTATTGAAAATGGTTTTCATAATGTTTTTTTATATCAATGTGTTGTATTGATATATTGTGATTGAAATGTGGAAATGGTATGTTTCCTTTATGCATGTATTATGTGGTACGATTGTGTTATGGTTCCTGGGTATTGTTATGAAGACGGGTGGTTCCGTGATAAACTAAGGGCGGGTGAGCCTGATATATCACTCCAATGCATTGGGTAACGTGAAGGAGTTAAATGCTAAGGTTTCTCCGAATATAGTTACGGAATATACTGCGGTGTGTATTCCAAACGTAACCAAGATGGTTACTCCCTATGTAAGAATGATATGAATGCCTCAAGTTACCTTTATGTCTTATGATTTCTATGATTTATTCATGATTTGATGATGTATGTTAGAGTGATTATGTTTTATGAGTAGAGTATGATTTCATTGATTCTTATGTATACATATACTCATGTTTCCATTCCATATTTTTATATCCCTTACTGAGCTTTTATGCTCATCCTAAGTTTTTGAAATGATTTTCACAGGTCAAGGGAAAGGTACATGATGTGATGATATTGTCAAGGAAGTGTCAAAAAAGAATCCATGTTTTATTTTAAATATGTTTCCATTGGTGGGAAAAATTAATACTATCTTTTATATAACTACTTTGTTTAAATGTGGAATGTAATGCAAGTTTTATGATCTAATTCTCTAAAAATCTAAACATGAAAAGATCATCAATGTGTAATCTTGTAATAACTCAAGATTAAGTAAGGTTTAAGGCTAGGGACTTATACCTAAAGGCTTGAGAGGTGTGAGGAATTGGATATAATTTGTCTTCTTTTATAAGAAAGAGGAGGGGATCTTAAGAATGTGTGAAAATATTATTTTATTATATAATGATATTAGGTTTCAAAATGTCCAAAAATCATTATAGTCAAAGAATAGATGACTCAAGGACGAAATAAAATCATCCAACCAGAATTTGACAGGTTTTGGATAATATTTTAATATTTATTATCTTAATTATTTTAATCATTTATTAATGGGGTAAATACTACATCATTATTGTGACATAAATAATTTAAATTATTTGTTTCCTAAATGTTATAAATTATATACCTTGATTTAGGAAATCGTTTTATCTTTCTAAAGAATATTTATAGTCAAATATATTTCTTATATAACACCATATTAAAATAAATTTACCAAATGATTTTTGTTTATGTCATTTTGGCCTTTACATTAAATTAATTAATCTAAAGTGTCATTATCATTCATAAGTGGTCCATGAGGTCCCAAAATAGACCCAAATATGACCATGGTTGGTAATTACTCACCCAATAAGGTTAGAAAAAATCTTAAGATAACATAGAATTATTATAATATTATTTTTACCATTAATTACCCTATTTACCTTTAACTGTAATAATTTAAAGTCAAATGTTACTATTCACCAAAATAATTATTCTCATCTTATTGAACCACATTTTACATACTAATAACTGCCATGTATGTCACATTTTCTAAATTAAATTCACAGAAGTGGTAAAGTTTCATTTAAATGAAATAGTCTGTTTTTTAACTACTTCTAAGTGGTTACACTATTAATAAAAAAAATTGAAGTTTTTTCAGAAAAAAAACAAAATAATCAGCCTATGATATATTTGATATTATGAATTAAAAAATTAAGTATATTTTGAAAAATTCAAAAAATATAATTGGAAATAATTAATTTAAAATTAATTCTCATTGATAGAACAAATATCGTGTTTTTAAGAAACAACTATCAAAATATTGACACTTTTTTAAGTCCACTTTCAAAGTGAAATTAATTACAATGACCAACATTTCATTAAATGGAGAAAATATAATCTAATTACACTTTAAAACCAATTAAAGAGATAATCTAAGAATATAAATAAATAATATTAAAACACAATCTTTTATTAAAATACAATATTTTTCACTATTCATTAAAAAATGAACTTTATCAAAAAAAATTACAAAAAATTTCACAAAGTAAATTTTCACATTCCCATTATAATGAAAGATTTTATTTGGTCAAATAGAATTTATTAAAGTGAAAAAACTAGATTTAAGATGGTTCACCATTAAAAGGCGGTATATCGACCATTTAATGTAAATTATGCTTAAAATTAGATTCATTCACTTTTTATGCCACTAAATTTATAGGATAAATATAAATAAATTTTCACAAAAATTTATAATAATGTTGTTGTTAGTTTTTTTCATTACCACAAATATAACTTCTAGGAGTTAACTACCATTTAAAATAATAATATAATATTATTAGAGTGCAACGTAAGATTTCAATAAAACTTGTTGTTGCATATCGGGTACGCTATCGAACATAGAAACTATTTTAAAGTATATTTTATATTTAATTCAAAAATATTAATATATATGAAATATGTCTTATTCTTTATTTACCTCGAATGTTAATCCTTCCCCCCTTTTGGAAATTGCGCCCTCACAATTTTTATTCACTTATCAAATAAATGGTGGTATTTATCCCTCATAGCATTTTCATATTACCACGTTGCCTCTTCATCCATAATGTTTTTTTCACTAAACCTTTACCTGGGGAATTAATTTATTCTGCAAAACATTCTCTCTATGGTCAAGAATCTGAACTGGTTGTTCTTCATAAGAGATTTTTTCTTCCAACTAAACTACCTATGGGCTCAAAACATGAGATGGATCGGTCATATACGTTCTCAACATCGAAAAATGAAGAACATTAAGTACGAGGGATAAACATGGATTTAAATCCACTCTATACGCAACTGATCCAACTTTCTCAAGAATTTCATAAGGTCCAATTAACCTCAAACTCAACATTCCCTTCTTACCAAAATGCATCACAATTTTCAATGGAAGAACTTTGAGAAAGACATGATCACATACCTCAAAAGAAAGATCCTTCCTCTTATTCTCTACATAATTTTTTTTCTGCTATGTGCTGTTCTTATTTGCTTCTGAGTCAAATAAACTTTCGCTTCCATCTATTCTAAAAATTCTAGTACCATCAGCTTCCTTTCACCAACTTCATCCAAAAAGGATGGAGTTCAAAAACGATTTCCATATAATGAATAAAATGGAGAAATATGTATACTGGAATGAAAAATATTTTTATATGAAAATTCAACCATCGAATGATGTAGGTCCCATCATCCCGGATAATCCATCGAGCATGCACGTAACACATCTTACAATGTCTGAATTGTTTGTTCTGATTTCCCATCTAATTGAGGATGAAATGTTGTACTAAAATTTAATTCAATACCCAATGACTCCTGAAGGTCATTCCAATGTTAGATGTAATCCTGGGATCTCGATCACATACAATGAAGAGAGAAACTCCATGCACCCTGAATATCTCTTTAACATACAACCAAGAAATTTAATCTAGAGACAATGTATGTCGAATAGGAAGGAAATGATCAGATTTAGTCAATCGATCAACAAAAACCTAGATTGCATTATTACATCGAGATGTATTTGGTAATCCCACAATGAAGACCATGGATATATTTTCTCATTTCCACTCTGGCACCGGTAATGGCTGAAGAAACCCTTTTGGTAACTACTACTCTGCTTTAACCGGCTGACAAGTCAAACACGTCATAGTAAAATAAGCAATATCTCTATTTATTCCATCCCACTAGTAAAACTCACGACGATCTCATTACATCATTATACTACAAGGATGAACTGAAAATGGGGAATTATTAGGTTCACATAACAACTCATTATTCAACTGTGAATGACAAGGCGCACATAATATTTTTCCAAATCTCAAAACAGAAACACTATCAATGTTAAATTCAGGAAACATACCCTTCTGAACAAACTATACCTTTTTCTGTAACTCACTGTCTTCCTTCGGCACTTGCTTTATTTTTTCTGATAGATATATTCTCATTGACACCTGATACAATATAGAAGAAGTTTCTGCACCAACAACATCTATGCCAATGTTTATCAAATCAAAAACCAAAGGATCTTGTTCCAAACGTAACATGGTTAATGAAGCGTTACTTTTTTGACTCAAAGCATCAACCAATTTATTTACTTTTCCCAGATGGTAATTGACCATGCAATCATAATCCTTTATTTATTATAGCCATCTCCTATGTCTCATGTTCAATTCATTATGATTGAATATATACTTTAAACATTTGTGGTCAGTATATATTTTACATTTTACTCCATACAAATGATGCCTCCAAAATTTTAATGAAAAAACAACAGCAGGTACTTCATAATCATGTGTGGGGTTAATTTAACTCAAGTGTTTTCAACTGACATAATGCTTAAGCAATTACCTGATCATTATGCATTAGGACACAACTATGTCCTTTCAATGAAGCGTCATTGTAGATAAACAAAATAACCATTTCTAGATAGTAGTGACAAAACTAGAGCATTTTCCAATCTTCTTTTCAATTCCTGAAAACAATGATCACATTATATTGTCCAGATGAACATAACATCTTTTCAAGTTAACATAGTAATTATACTATATAAAAATGAAAAATATTCATCAAACCATTGGTAATAACCTTCCAATCCAAGAAAAATATGAATCTCAGTTATATTTGTGGGTCTTGGAAATTCTTCAAGAACCTTTGATTTAGCAGGATCAACTGTTTTTCCATTTTTTGAAATAATGTGACCAAGAAAAGAAATTTTTTGTAACCAAAACTCACACTTGCTGAATTTTCCATAATGTTTCTTTTCTTTTAAGGTTTTCAAGACAACCCTTAAATGAATTTCATGTTCCTCTTTACTTTTGGAATAAACCAAAATATTATCAATGAACACAACCACAAACTTATCCAAGAACTCTTGGAAAATTTTATTCATTAGATCCATTAATAATGAATTTTCATTGGTTAAACCAAAAGGCATAAGTAGAAATTCATAATGGCCATATCTAGTACGAAACACGGTCTTTGGAATGTCTTCTCCCCTTACTCTCAATAGATGGTACCCCAATCTCCATTCATTATTCAAAAAATACTAAGCTCCCTAGAGCTGATCAAACAAATCATCGATATGAGGAAAAGGATACTTATTCTTAAGAGTGTGGTTATTCAATGATTTATAATCAATGCAATGTCTCATTGAACCGTCATTATTTTTAACCAAAATATATAGGATCACCCCATGGTGATGTGGTAGGTCAAATGAAACCTTTATATAATAACTCCTGCAAGTTCTTCTTTACCTCTAAAAGTTACATTTGATCCATTTGATAAGGGGGTTTTGAAATTTGGTTAGCATCAAGAAAAAATTCAATAGTAAATTCAACTTCCTGATTAGGTATAATACAAGGAAACTCATCAGGAAAAACATCAAGTTACTCATTTACCAATGACACATCATTAATATGAACAGTTCCATTATTTACAACAATATGTGCAAGGTAGCAATTATTTCCATTCTTTACTAGTTTCTCAACTTCTTGATATGTTATCAAAAGCAAGGGTTCATTATTGTACACAATCTGTAAATGTTTTTGAAATGAAACATCTTTAGCTCTGCAGTCAATATTAGCATGATAAATAGATAACCAATCCATGCCCAAAATAACATCAAACTCCACTGGAGGAAAAACAATATGGTTTTCATGTAGATTCTTTCGAAACATTGGGACATGAATGTTCTTATTTTTCATTTTGTCTCATCATTTCCTCCGGGTCGTTTTACTATAAGTTCTGTATTCATATCTTGAGATGGAATTACCAATTTACATGAACACTTCTCAGAAATGAAAGATTGTGTAGACCCTAACCTAAAGAACACATTGGCATAATCTAAACAAACAAACATTGTACCTGATACTACTTTGTTAGATAGCCCAGTATCTGATGAAGTAGTTTCAAAGGATTTCACCACCACTTTTTGCATGAAGCCCGGATACTTTACCTCAGTTTAGTTATTCTTTATACATTCATTTGCATAATGAGCCATTTCATTACACATAAAACATCATACCAATGGCTTTTTATTGCCTTCATGACCATCTTCCTTATAGTTACGTTCAATATGACCAAACCTACCACACCCGAATCACTTTCTAGAAATTGATAAACATTCTATAGAATTCTTTTTAACACACTTCTCACAAGTTTGATATTTAATTTTCTTACATCGAGGCTTCTATGATGAGTTATTACCCTTTGACTGCAAACTGGACCTCTTATACTCTTGTTTTTCAATGAACATCAGATCATCTGCAAACTCCATTTCCACATTCTCTGTCATGACTTGTCCTCGAGGCCCGTGCCGTGACTACCCCATGCCCGCCTTCCATAGGACAGGGTTGGGCAACTAGCACTAAAGGTGTAAATCCCAGTAAAAAGGGAATGCATTATCTTTATAAAAGTAAACAACCCAACAGAGTACACAACTGATGTAAACACTATGTAAACTGAGTACAAAATTAATTGCTGAAAATTAAATGGGCCAGTGTACATACCCAATTGAAAGTATAGTACAACTAAAAGCTAGCAAAACTACGGTAAAGTAAAACAATAACCATTGAGTCGTCCTCCGGGAATCCCACCTGACGGGTGAGTAAGATTGCATCCTCGACACATCACGTCAGTCTGTCCACTCCATGTACATCTCACCATGTGGTCCACCTCAGGGTACCGTCCAGCTCTACAAGTCTCCACCTCGATCAATGATGTTCGTTGTTTGCAACCAACACAACGTACTGTGGGAAAAGCCCATGAAAGCAGGTGTATACGAAACTCAGTTGGGACACTGAGACCCCCGAAGGTCTCCTAGAATCCACAAAAGATAACCCAAAGACGAGAGATACAAACACAATGTATCAACTAACCTTACTTAGGTATATACCCATACTTATACCAAAGTTATGAAACACAGTACAGATCCAACTCTCGAGCCCAAACACAACCCAATCCACATAGGATAGTATGTCAATCCCATCAATGATAATGATTGAAAGTTAAGACTCATCTCACATAGGTATACATCATTCATATAGCAATAGAGATGATCATTTGTAGTCACTGATTAATCTATGCTATCGAACCCACACAGGATTCAAGACCAGCTAAGATGTCAGGCCCACAAAGGATATAAGACCAGATACTCTACCAGACCCACACAGGATACAAGTATAGAGGTCAAACAGCTAGACCCACACATGATACAAGAATAGTAGTCATCAACATCGAACCCACCGAGGATTCCAGTACGGTAGTCGTCACTACCGAACCCATGGAGGATTCCAGTACTGTAGTCATCACTGTCGAACCCACGAAGGATTCCAGCACAGTAGTTGATGCAGTCGCAGCCAGCCTTAGGGTTCCCGCACACAGCACACTCGATTCCTGGAGGGTACAATCCTCGAGCAAAGGGGTTGATAAATCAACTGTCATGAAATCCAAAGATGATGTATCCCATGTTATGTCTCATCAAAAGAAACCCAATTCGACATAAGGTGCCTCAATCGGACACTCGGTCTGAGAGTTATTGGATTTTCCGTTCGAGGGGCCCTATTAGAATTACGCTCAATCCAAACCCGACCGTTTTCAGAAATCATCCAAAACAAACTTATAATATTGCTAGAGGACCGCTTTGTCCCTATGGTCCTAGTTTCGTTGACAGCGCACCGATTGGACACACGGTCTTAAAGTTATTCACATTTATGTGAAAACGGGCCTGACCCATCTAGCAGAGTAGGCTGTCGGGTTAGGTCAACCCGGTTTTGGTGGGTCCAACACAGTATAGGGTTGGATCGGCCCGATGAGTCGCGCTGCCCTGGAAGAGGGGCACGGCTCGACCGGAGGGTGAGCGGCCTGACCTGGCTGGCCACAGCATGGCCAGCTGGCTGAGTGGCTCATACTGGGTGGCAGAGCGGTCCAAGGGGGGCGCTTTCCCGAACCGGCGGCTCCGAGTGGGGCCACCCTCCCAACCGGCCGGCCGAAGCAGGTCTTCCTTCTTGATGCGAGCGGCCCGCATGGGCAGGCTATTGTCCCTTCTGCGCGGCGCCCTCCTGGCACCGCGACACCTTCATCTTGGCCGGCTGACTACCCAGCTGGTTCTCCGCCGAGTGTCCCATGGAGTATGTGCTGCATTTCTCCACTGTGCGGTGCCTTTTTTGGCGTCATAGTCTCCTCTGCCCATCCCACATTAGCTGTCTAGTTCTTCATCGGCCGAGCGGCCCGCAGTTGGGGGCCGCGGTTCTTCTGTACGTGGCCGGTGCGCGGCCACCTCCTTCGCTCGCCACTGCCTCCATTTGCCACCACCTCCATTTGTGAATTAATAAATCATGAAACGAAAGAGGTTCATCGGCCTGTGTTTGTTTGGCTCGCGCCCTCCATGTTAGGCGGTAATAATCGACCATGGAAAATTCAGAAAATTCAACAATGAATGGGGTACAAATTAATCAATTTAAATTGAAGCAAATCCCCCTACCTCGTAATTTACTTCAGTCATCGTCGATCTATGGAAGACGAGCGTCACGGTAGTCGGGGGTCGTGGAAGAACAATGACATCCCATCAACGATGGAGGAAGAGTCGTTGTCATAGGTGACATATACTTCCTGAAGTCGAGGTGCGTCCGAAGAAGTTGCGTCGTTGGAAGAAGTCCTTCACGTTCTTCTTCGGGGATGTTCTTCGTTGAAGAATGGTGTTCTTTGTTGAAGAATGATCACCTCACTTCTAAATATCCAGAGCCTTCCCCCAAAAGTGATCTTCCAACGCAAAAAATAAATTAAAATATCTAAAATTAATAGAATTTCCATGCAATTCAATTTGATTCCAAATAGGTTCCGAATAATTAATGTAGACATTAATTATATGAGTTGATACAATTGATGGGTAGAGGGAGGTGGAGAGTCTCCACCATTACTGATGAGTTGAAAAAAAATAAACAGAAGGGAATTAATTGAGAGTTGAGGGGAGGTGGAAGGTTTCGGGTTCTTGTGGGGCCCACCACACTAAATCCTCTCAGGTTTGGTTATGTGGCGTGTGGTCCCACCCTTAACTTCTCCTTGTAGGTTAAAACTTCAAAAAATAAATAAAATTGTTTTCAATAAATTTATTTAATTTATTCTAAATCCCCAAAAATTTACTTTCAACCCGCATAAAACGCAACTACGGTAAAGTTTCCCTTAAGTGAATATCAGCACTGCGAGTTCATCAGTGTCCTCGGTTTTCAATTCTGAGCATCGGTTCAAAAGATAAAAAACCCCGCTCGTATTTTTACTGAACGTACCCAAACAAAACATTAAAAATTGATTTCGGGCACACCGGGCCTCGGATTCAGGTGCCGTCAGAAACTGCGTACTCAGAAAATTCCAATGTATTTATGAAAAAAAATTCTTTAAATTTATGGGTCATTACATTACCCCCACCTCCGGGATTTACATCCCCGTAAATATAAAAAACACACTAGAGGAACAAATGGGGGTACTGAGAACTCATATGAGATTCCCGCTCCCAAGTGCTCTCCTGGAGGTTCTCGTGCTACCAGTGAACGCGCACCAGAGGAATCAACCATCCAAGTAGGACCCTATCCTGTCGATCCTAGATCTCCACTGAGACCTCCATGAATGTCGCCCCGTCAATGATGTCTATCTCCTTGTGATCAATGATGTGGGTCGGGTCATGCACGTATCTCCTCAACTAACATACGTGGAAGACGTCGTGCGCCCGATGAAACTGAGGTGGAAGGGCCAGGAAGGAATCCACCTCTCCTACACAACAGAGGGCCTAGAAAGGTCCTATGAATCATGGAGATAACTTGCCACCCTGGCCAACTCTACGTAGTCCTCATTGAGGTGAGACACATAGGAAAACGTGGTCTCCATCCTCGAACTCATGTGGTCTCCATCTCCTACCAGCATATGACTTCTGTCTTCTCTGTGCAGTCTTCATTTACTTCTTGATGATCTTCACCTTCTCCGTCGTAGTGTGCACCATCTATGGTCCTATAAGGTCTGACTCTCCTTGATCATTCTAGCAGAGAGGTGATCTTCAAGGTCGGTCGTACAGTTCCTCGTAAGGGGCCATAATGATGGTGGAGTGGTAGCTGTTGTTGTACACAAACTCCACCAAGGGTATGTGATCTTCCCAAATATGACCAAAGTCGAGGACACATGCATAGAGCATGTCGTAGAGAGTATGAATGGTTCTCTAAACCTGGCCATCCGTTTGAGGATGGAAGGCAATGTTTAGACGTAGCTACGTCCCAGATGCCTCCTACAACCCCTTCTAAAGTCGGGAAGTAAAGTGTGCGTCCCGATCGAAGACTATCATCGATGGAACACCATGAAGACGTATGATCTCCTATACATAGAGGCTCCCCAATCTCTCTACGGAGCCCTGCTCTCTGATCGGTAGGATGTGTGCCGAATTGGTGAGTCGGACTACAATTATCCAGATTCAGTCATGTCCTATGGATGTACGTGGAAGCCCAATCATAAAATCCAGGGAGATCCTTTCCCACTTATACTATGGGACCTCTAAGGGTTGTACCAAGCCTTCTGGTACCTGGTGCTCCGCCTTCACTTGCTGACAAGTGAGGCATCGTGAAACAAACTCTCCTGCAGCCTTCTTTACACCCGACCAGTAGTGCTGTCTTCGGAGGTCCTGATACATCTTCACCACTCTAACATGTACCACTAGAGTTGACGTGTGTAACTCCCTCATCACCTCCTCCTATATTGAAACTGGTACCATAGTAGTTCCCCTGAAGAGGATGACATGCTCTCCTCCTAAAGAAAATCCATTAGGTGCCTGTCCTGTGGAAATCTGAGCATGTCACACCTCACAGTCAAAGTCCCCAAGTTGTGCCTCTCTGACTCACTAAAGAAGTGGAGGAGTGACTATGAGAGACTGAAGAAATGATTCTCCATATATATCCAAAAATCATAACTACAACACAGCTAGCTACTTTGTCGCATCTCCTAGCAGCTGAATTCCCGATCTACTGCTGAGAGAATCAGCTACAACTTTCCCCAACCCAGGAGTATATACTATCTCAAAGTCATAGCCCTGGAGAAACTCGAGCCATTGCCGCTATCTCAGGTTCTCGTCCTTCTGTGAGAAGATGTACCTGAGACTCTGGTGGTCAGAATAGAATGTAAAGCACTCACCCATTAGATAGTACCGCCACATCTTCAAGGCGAAGACCACTGCTGCTAACTCCAGGTCATGGGTAAATAGTTCTACTCCTATTGTATCAAAAATTGGGAACCATATGCGATCAACGCTTTCTCCTACATTAGGACACACCCGATTCTGGTCCCAGATGCATCACAGTAAACTATGTACCCAACGTCCTCCTCTGGTAGCCTCAGGATGGGCGCACTGGTCACTCTCTATCTCATATCTTGAATGCTCTGCTGGCATCTATCTGACCACACGAAGGGTTTCCCCTTCTTCGTCAAAGCGGAAAGTGTTTCTGCAACTCTGGACATTTCTGGAACAAACCTACGATAGTATCTTTCTAGGCCCAAGAAACTTCAATCCTCCATCACACTCCTGGGTGGCTCCCATGCAAGCAGTGCCTCGATATTCTCTGGATCAACTTCTTACCCATCCTTCGAGATGACGTGTCTCGAGAATTGAACCTATTTAATATATAACTAGAACATTGATAGCTTGACATAAAGCTGGTGCTCTTCAAGTGTTTCCATCACAACCCGCTAGTGGTAGGGGTGCTCCTCCTCAGTAGTTGAGTAAAACAGTATATCGTTGATGAAGACTACAACAAAATGAATGAGGTAAATCTAGAAGATCCTGTTAATGAGAATCATGAACACTACTAGAGCATTGGTCATGCCGAAGTGCATTACTAAGAACTCGTAGTGTCCATACCGACATCTGAATGCCGTCTACTGCACAACCTTGCCTCGAAATCTGAGCTTGTGATAGCCTGACCTGAGGTCTATCTTCGAGAACCATCGTGCTCCATTAAGCTAATCGAAGAGGTCGTCAATCCTCGGAATTGGGTACTTGTTCCTTACAGTCACCAGATTCAGGCGACGGTAGATGGCACACAGTCGCAATCTCCCATCTGCCATCTTGGCAAACAAAATCAGAGAAGCACAGGGTGAAACACAATGTTGGATGAATCCCTTTCCCTGCAAGTCCTCCAGCTGTATCTACAGCTCACAAAGATCGATGGGAGCCATCCGATATGCTGGGGTAGATATCAGTGTTTTCCCAGGGTATAGATCTATGTCGAAGTCTACCTCTCTGTGAAGAGGTAGTCCTGGAACATCGTCAGGAAAAAACTCCACAAACTAATCCACCACAACAGGAAAACTCGGAATCCACACATCAACTGCTCTAAGGATGAGACTATCCAACTGATTTTTTATTGGCTTCCCTCTCCTATAAGTGAGTCCATCATTCACCGCAAAGGCTCCCTTTTCACTGGAGAAGGTGAACCTGGTCCTATCTGTGAGGATACACTACACATTGCGCCTAATTCAATTGATCTAAGAATGGACTTTAGACAACCAGTCCATACCCAAGATGACATCGTTAGGCCTCGACGCTGCTACAAGAAGATCCCAGCCAAAGCTCTCGCCTCCTAGATTAAGCGCACACTACTGGTACTAGTTTGTAATCATCGAGTTTTCTCCCAATGAAGTCTCTTTCTATAAGGATCGAGCCAATTACTCCATCAGAATCTCCGAGATCCAAACAAAGGCAGCGACAATAAAATAATGACTCACCCCAATGTCTATAAGAACTACATCAAGGGTGGAATAGACACAGATAGTACCTCGAATAATCTCAGGTGTGTAATGGGAATAGGACATGACTGCCTGGAGTTGTACCCACCTCTATCTGCCAGCTCGCTGGGGTGGACATCATGGTGGTGGTGGTGGTAGAGCCTCGAAAGGCCATCCACCACCCGCTACTCGGCCAGCTTGTCTACCTCGTCTGCCCGCTCCCGGTGGACCACCATGGTCAAACCACTGCTGTAGAGACCCGAAGCCTGAAATACATGTATATTACATTACTTTTGCGGAATACTTAGTACATTACAAAAACACACACACAAGGATCGTAATAGTTTAGTGTCTTTGGAAACTCGGAATGTAATCTTCTAATCGTGGTGAAAGATCTTCAATATCTCCCATAAAGATCTTCCCTTTTTTTACCTAAAACCTTTCTTTATATCCTGGGGAAAAACATAAAAGGGTGAGCTCAAATGCTCAGTAAGGGTAAACAAAAGAAATATCAATCACATCATATACATAAGCACATAACTTTTGGAAATCTTAACCTGCAAAAGAGCTCATAATTTCATAACATGGGGTAAATCATGGCAGTGAGATGTAATCACAATAATCATAACTTAAATCACAAAACATTGTGGCATTCACACATAATA
Organism: Viscum album; assembly: GCA_963277665.1. Taxonomy (NCBI): domain Eukaryota; kingdom Viridiplantae; phylum Streptophyta; class Magnoliopsida; order Santalales; family Viscaceae; genus Viscum; species Viscum album. Next base: position 555,707,579 of record OY728141.1, read on the forward strand.
ATAGAGAATCATTTCTTGTTAGTCAAGACTCATTGCCAAGACTATCTTAGTGGACAAAGTCTCTTTCTGAATCGATTAACCCTCGTTTCAGTCCTGTTTCACTGAACCGGTATAACATACCGTTCCAGCCCTATCTATCTCATGAGATATAAAATCTTTACCCAATGCATTGGAGGGAGATATAGGTCCCACCCATATTATAATTAATCATTTCTTATGTGTGCCACATAATCATAAACCATACATCATCGCATAACCCATGTAATAAAAATGGGATTCTTAAACAACATGACATCATAAAACAATTCATATAAGATAAAGGAATTCATAAAAATGTTTCCATCACGACATAATCAAATCCATGTAATAATAGGGATAGAAAGAGAATCCTTTTATTATCTTAGATGGAAAATAATTTTGATAAAATACTTGAACTCCATTCTTGAGGAAAATATCCTTTCTATTTTAAAATTTTTTTTCCTTTCATAACATGTCATACGACTTTAAAATAAAAGAAGTTGATTAAAAATAAACTTGAAAACTTGTAAAGGAAGCTTCTTGGAAATAATGTTTTAAAAATCCATTCATGCCGTATAATTTAAAAAAAACATTCTTTGTACTTTTGTCGGAAAAGTCAAAAAGTACCTCGTATGAAAAACGACAAAAGATTCCTTTCATACATATTATTAAAACTCACCGAAGGGTAAAAATGGATTTAAACAATTGTAGTTGGATTACATATTGATGAAACATGGATGTGGATGATAAAATACACCCCAGTAAATACTTACGAATAAACAATCTCGGATAAAAATGAGATTGTGATATTTCCCTTACCTTAGGTCCGACTTGATTTGTAAGTGTCTGAACCTCCTGTATAATGATTTAAATCATGTTATTGACTTATTCCAGAATCATAATCATTGTTATTATATCATATATGTTCCACTTATGACTTTATATTACCCGTTCTTTTGTAAATTCATGTTAATGTAGCGTTTTGGGTAAAATCATCTCATTTTTCGTTCGTGTATTTAACTTGTAATTATTCATATGATTACTTAGATCATGATTACTTAATTCCAGAATATATATATATATATTCAGAATATACATATATAATAAATCAGTAAATGGAAAGAAATACACTGTTCATGGAGACGGTAGTCCGTACGTACGCATGAACGATGTTTTCGTTTCCTTATTGAATTGAATGGAATTAAGTAGATGACATACATATAAATATAAATAATTCCAGTATCATTATTAGGTCATATATTTAATTAGTACTTATTATATATACTTTATAATCATTCATTAATGGCTAATCATTGAGAATGAATCTCATCGCGTCGTGGAGACGGTAGTCCGTACGTACGCACGAGCGATGATATCGTTCCCATGGTCGTGGAATTGTGTTGAAGTGTATGTGTACTATTTAAGTATCAATATCACTTTATAATAATCATATATAGTTACTCATTACACCTTTATACCCATCCTTGTAAGGTGATGGTGGAAAATAGATTACACCACGGCGTGGAGACGGTATTCCGTACGTACGCACGCGCGGTGATTTCCTTTTCCCGTAGGATGGATAGAAGGTTAATTAGAGTTGTTTCATATTTATAATAAAATATCAGTATATAAGAAATACTGATGTTATTACTTTATCATGAAACAACTAAATAAGAAGAAGTTGAAGAAGAATGAAATTGAAAAGATCGGTAATGGATATTACCTCTTCTTTGGAACGCTTCTTTGAATCCTCAACTTAGGGAACTAAGATTGGTCTTTGAAGAAGACCAGGACCTCTATTATTATTCTAGGGAAGTGGAGAAGGGATTTTGGCAGGGTTTGGCCGAGCTTGAGTGCTCAAATTGGTGTGAGGAGGAGGGGGAGGAGGTACCCTTTTATAAGGGAGGAGAGGGGCACCTTAGGAATATCTCAAAATATTATTTTACATTAAAGTCAAAATCAGTTTATAATGGTTCCAAAGGGTCTTATTTCGAAGCTAAAGTGGGTATGGGTCGAAATAATATCAACCAATAGGATTTAGACAAGTTTAGGGTGTTATTTTAACCTTATCAATTAGATTTAACTCTAAGTTAAATAATTTTACTTTTACCGTGTCTTTTTGTTTTCTTTCACTATATGGTTAATACACTTACTATAACATGCCAAACGAACCCCAAATTGTTTATTATTAATATATATATCCTTATCTATGTCATTTGGCCGAAATTTAGATTTTTAGGAATAAACTAAAAATTAATAATATAATATTTGATTTAAAAACTATTTTGTGTCAATTTTGACACTATTTGATATATGATTTTTGTGAAAGTCATAACAGAATTATATGTTCGAACAAAGTTGATTAAATCATCACTAATATATCATAGTAACCTAGAAAATTAGTGGAATTCATAAGAAGTCTCAAATTACATTCATTTGAGCATTTATAACATCAATTATGTTAATATTTCCTTAAAAGGGTAATTACTGCATCATCGTTGTGTCATAAATAAATTACTTTATTTAAAGTCTAAAAATTATAAATAAACTATCCTTATGTAGGAAATCTTTTTATCTTTCTAATGAATATTTATAGTCGAATTTATCTTATGTATAACCCCATATTAAAAATGTTTTAGTTATTAAACGTTGATTTTAACTATTTTAACTATTTATTAAATAAAATAATATTAAATGTCATAATCTAATCCAAGTGGACCTAAATGTTCATATTATATTCATAAGGTTGTTTTTGGTCGAATTACACTTATCCAATAGAATTAGGACATGTGTTAGGGTAATAGTAATATCATATTTACCCTTAGTTACCCTATTTACTATTAACGGTGGTAAAAAAAGTAAAAAGTTACTATTCACCAAAAATTATTTTCATCTAATTGAACCACATTTTAGTCCTTGATATTAACCGTGTCTATCGGATTTTTGAAATTCCATTCATAGAAGCGGTAAAATTAAGTTTTATGAAAAATTCAGTTTTTTTAACTACCACTTAGTAGTTTCACTGTTCATCAAAAATTGATGTTTTTCAGAACAATGCCAAAATTTCATTCTAAGCTATATTTCATATTCTGAATTCAAAAATTTAGTCTATTTTACAAAATTCAAAAAATAGAAGTTTCATTAATTAATTTTATAATTAAATCCCGCTGTTAAAACAAATAGCGTGTTTTTAAGAAACAATATCTATCAAAAGATTGACACTTGATTATGTCTGGTTTAAATGTGAAATTATATTCAATGACCAACATTGTATTAAATTGTAAAAATATATTCTAAATATAATTTAAAACCACTCAAATTAATAATTTATCACTATTAATTATTTCGATTAAAAAAGTTGTTTTTAATTATAATTTAGTAATTTTCACTATTCATCAGAATATGAAAGTTATCCGAAAAGTACCAAAATTTCACCTTAGGATAAATTCGATACTCCGAATCCAAAAATGAAGTCCATTTTGAGAGCTAAAATTTCTAAAATTTAAAAAGTGGTTATTACTATTCATAACGGCTAGTTTTAATAATATTTTAATAGCATATCGTTGTTTCGTGAAACTCAGTATTGCGTACTACACACGCTATCGAGGTAGGTTGCGATTGCGTGTAATGCAAGGCAAGTCAAAGATGCGTGTTTTGCAAGCTCCTTTTGGTGTAGCGTACAACACAAGACATTAGTGAAATAAAAAAGAATATTTTTCATAAAATCTCGGGCTGTTACATTCTACCCCCCTTAAAATGAATTTCGCCCTCGAAATTCATCGGGGTTATAAATGGTTTACTATTCTAAAGTTTCTTTAATAGAAACCCACATCGTAAAAAGGAATACCAAAACTTGGCTTTAAAAACTAAAGTATGAAATGTAACGATTACCCAAATAAACTAATCACTGGGTTTCCACATAGGTGAAAATATGGATATGGAAGAGAAATCTAACCATCATGTTCTGATGGAGAGTGGTAGAGAACATGGCTATGGAAAAGCCAGCAATCACAAAGCTATAAATTTGTGATGATCTAAGGTACCATTTGATTCATCAGATATAAGATCACCAGGACAACATTTTTGGTTTTCAAGATCGTTTCCCTAAAGTTAAAGAATTTGAATTAGAATAAATACTTACTTTATTTTGGTACAATCTCACTATTGTTCGTGCCTTTAACAATTTCCACTTCATCTCTTAAATAAATGAAGTTGAATTTGTTATTCGTGAAGTGTTAGAAGATCATGTGATAGAATGACAGGTCATTCCATCTGTCTCAAACAAAAGGTTAGCAAAATTATATACATAAGTCGATCTATTGTGAGATTAATCATATATGGTTCATAAAATGGACTTTATAATTCACATATCATACTGATTAATATAATAAAACTAGTTTCTACTGAACAGGGACTTCCTGTAGGCCAGCGGTAGGTGATAAAGGCCAGTCGCACTTCGGTTGTGGGTTTGATTTCCACAGCCTTGTCCGACGCGATGGGTTGTCGCCCGTCCTGCAGGTTGTCCTTTTTCTAAAACTATATTACTATGAAATCACATAAATAATATCAAAAAAATGTTCTATACTTAAACAATAATAACTTATGGTTAACATAATCCATTACAATCTTTATGCTTATCTAAAATACTTCGGTCCAAGCTCATAGTATAAAGAAAATGATTACTTGAAATGTCGTCAACCAAGCATGTGAATACCATCATTTATCCCCCATATATCTTGTTGGTCACATTCCAATCATGTGAATACCATAATGATGTATTCTCTTGAAAAAAAAAGAATACCCATTAAACCTTAGTGAAAACATGAATGCTGTCAAAAGTTAACTCTTTCCACATACCAAAATCCAAAAATTCTATACACTCAAACCATGATATAACTTTCTCCTTATATCAGTCATGAGCTCATGAATACTATCAAACATTTAATTTTTCTCCTTATCCCTTCATTATGCGCATATCATCTACATTCCAAAAATATCTGAATAACCTTTCATGGATACTGGTAACATTAATTAGACAACAGTGTAACAATCCTTACATGTCTCTTTAATCCATAGTACCATGATATTACTTATACAACATTACACATGATAAACATGTAATCATTCCACTACATTCTTAAACCATTGACCGAGCTTCAACAATTCTTTCATCTCACATATCATTTGTAGTCTCTTCATCATCATCCACATAAATACTTCCCATAAGACCATACTGATTATCTTCATGAGACTTTCCCTTAGGGCATTGGTTTGCATAATGCCCGCACATTCCACATTTAAAACATTTAACCATTGTTGATGTCGTAGCAATACCATTATCCTCATCCATGTTGTTCACTGAACCTTTTCCTTTGCATTTACTTGCTTTGTGTCCTTCTTTTCCACACCCAAAGCATCTTCCAGTTCCTTTGAAAAATTTTCCTTTATGCCTCTTCCCACATGATTTACATAGGGGAAATTGAACTTTCTTTCCTCTATGCTCATCATGAAACTCCATCTTTCTCTTATTAGCCGAGTCAGGAAACTTACCAAATTTTACTTTATTGATCATATTATGAGATTGCTGATTCGGCATAATAATTATGTTTGGACTTCCAAATCCCATTTCATTATGAAGAATATCATTCCATTGTCCATCATATCCTCCATTATCGTGAATCATCTTGTTTCCAACCATTTTCTAAAACCCAAAAAAGAATAGTGTGAGAGGAAAAAATCATGCTAGGGAAAAGAACATAATAAAGGGGGAGTACCCTCAATATCTAACATCTTATGTTAAATTCTATGATCGTTACCATAGTTCTAGGACTGTATCCTATACGTATACTTATCCTTAGGGACATCCCTAGACATACCTTATAAATATCTCTAGGGATCTCACTAAAGTTCTCGCATCCTAGTTTCCAAAGGTTGACTAAACCTTTCCTCTGATACCAACTGTAGAGACCCGAAGCCTGACGTACATGTATATTACATTAGTTTTGCGGAATACTTAGTACATTACAAAAACACACACACAAGGATCGTAATAGTTTAGTGTCTTTGGAAACTCGGAACGTAATCTTCTAATCGTGGTGAAAGATCTTCAATATCTCCCATAAAGCTCTTCCCTTTTTTTACCTAAAACCTTTCTTTATATCCTTGGGAAAAGAAAACATAAAAGGGTGAGCTCAAATGCTCAGTAAGGTTAATCAAAAGAAATATCAACCACATCATATACATAAGCACATAACTTTTGGAAATCTTAACCTGCAGAAGAGATCATAATTTCATAACATGGGGTAAATCATAGCAGTGAGATGTAATCACAATAGTCATAACTTAAAACATGAAAGTTTGTGGCATTAACACATAATAATAGAGAATCATTTCTTGTTAGTCAAGACTCATTGCGAAGACTATCTTAGTGGACAAAGTCCCTTTCTGAGTCGAGTAACCCTCGTTTCAGTCATATTTCACTGAACCGGTATAACCTACCATTCCAGCCCTGTCTATCTCATGAGATATAAAATCTTTACCCAATGCATTGGAGGGAGATATAGGTCCCACCCATCTTATAATGAATCCTTTCTTATGTGTGCCACATAATCATAAACCATACATCATCGCATAACCCATGTAATAAAAATGGGATTCTTAAACAACATGACATCATAAAACAATTCATATAAGATAAAGGAATTCATAAAAATGGTTCCATCACGACATAATCAAATCCATGTAATAATAGGGATAAAAACAGAACCCTTTTATTATCTTATATGGAAAATAATTTTGATAAAATACTTGAACTCCATTCTTGAGGAAAATATCCTTTCTATTTTAAAAACATTTTTCCTTTCATAACATTTCATACGACATTAAAATAAAAGAAGTTGATTAAAAATAAACTTGAAAACTTGTAAAGTAAGCTTCTTGGAAATAATGTTTTAAAAATCCATTCATGCTATATAAGTTAAAAAAAACATTCTTCGTACTTTTGTCGAAAAAGTCAAAAAGTACCTCGTACGAAAAACGACAAAAGATTCCTTTCATACATATTACTAAAACTCACCGAATGGTAAAAATGGATTTAAACAATTTTAGGTGGATTACATATTGATGAAACATGGATGTGGATGATAAAATACACCCCAGTAAATACTTACGAATAAACAATCTCAGATAAAAATTAGATTGTGATATTTCTCTTACCTTAGGTCCGACTTGCTTTGTAAGTGTCCGAACCTCCTGTATAATGATTTAAATCATATTATTGACTTATTCCAGAATCATATTCATTGTTATTATATCATATATGGTCCACTTATGACTTAATATTACCCGTTCTTTTGTAAATTCATGTTAAAGTAGCGTTTTGGGTAAAATCATCTCATTTGTCGTTCGTGTTTTTAACTTGTAATTATTCATATGATTACATAGATCATGATTACTTAATTCCAGAATATATATATATATATTCAGAATATACATATATAATAAATCAGTAAATGGAAAGAAATACACCGTTCATGGAGACGGTAGTCCGTACGTACACATGAACGCTGTTTTCGTTTCCTTATTGAATTGAATGGAATTAAGTAGATGACATAAATATAAATATAAATAATTCCAGTATCATTATTAGGTCATATATTTCATTAGTAATTATTATATATAATTTATAATCATTCATGAATGGCTAATCATTGAGAATGAATCTCATCGCGTCGTGGAGACGGTAGTCCGTACGTACGCATGAGCGATGATATCGTTCCCATGGTCGTGGAATTGTGTTGAAGTGTATGTATAATATTTAAGTATCAATATCACTTTATAATAATCAAATATAGTTACTCATTACACCTTTATACCCATCCTTGTAAGGTGATGGTGGAAAATAGATTACACCACGGCGGGGAGACGGTATTCCGTACGTACGCACGCGCGGTGATTTCCTTTTTCCGTAGGATGGATAGAAGGTTAATTAGAGTTGTTTCATATTTATAATAACATATAAGTATATATGAAATACTGATGTTATTACTTTATCATGAAACAACTAAAGAAGAAGAAGTTGAATAAGAAAGAAATTGAAAAGATCGGTAATGGATATTACCTCTTCTTTGGAACGCTTCTTTGAATCCTCTACTTAGGGAACTAAGATTGGTCTTTGAAGAAGACCAGGACCTCTAGGATTATTCTAGGGAAGTGGAGAAGGGATTTTGGCAGGGGTTGGCCGAGCTTGAGTGCTCAAATTGGTGTGAGGAGGAGGGGGAGGAGGTACCCTTTTATAAGGGAGGAGAGGGGCACCTTAGGAATATCTCAAAATATTATTTTACATTAAAGTCAAAATCAGTTTATAATGGTTCCAAAGGGTCTTATTTCGAAGCTAAAGTGGGGATGTGTCGAAATCCTATCAACCAATAGGATTTAGACAAGTTTAGGGTGTTATTTTAACCTTATCAATTAGATTTAACTCTAAGTTAAATAATTTTACTTTTACCGTGTCTTTTTGATTCCTTTCACTATATGGTTAATACACTTACTATAACATGCCAAACGAACACCAAATTGTTTATTATTAATATATATATCCTTATCTAAGTCATTTGGCCGAACTTTTATTTTTAGGAATAAAATAACAATTAATAATATAATATTTGATTTAAAAACTATTTTGTGTCAATTTTGACACTATTTGATATATGATTTTTGTGAAAGTCATAACAGAATTATATGTTCGTACCAAGTTTATTAAACCATCACTAATATATCATATTAACCTATAAAATTAGTGGAATTCATAAAAAGGCTCAAATTACATTCATTTGAGAATTTATAACATCAATTATGTTAATATTTCCTTAAAAGGGTAATTACTGCATCATCGTTGTGTCATAAATAAATTAATTTATTTAAAGTCTAAATATTATAAATAAACTATCCTTATGTAGGAAATCTTTTTAGCTTTCTAATTAATATTTATAGTCGAATTTATCTTATGTATAACCCCATATTAATAATGTTTTAGTTATTAAACTTTGATTTTAACTATTTTAACTATTCATTAAATAAAATAATATTAAATGTCATAATCTAATCCAAGTGGACCTAAATGGTCATATTATATTCATAAGGTTGTTTTTGGTCGAATTACACTTATCCAATAGAATTAGGACATGTGTTAGGGTAATTGTAATATCATATTTACCCTTAGTTACCCTATTTACTATTAACCGTGGTTAAAAAAGTAAAAAGTTACTATTCACCAAAAATTATTTTCATCTAATTGACCCACATTTTAGTCCTTGATATTAACCGTGTCTGTCGGATTTTTGAAATTCCATTCATAGAAGCGGTAAAATTAAGTTTTATGAAAAATTCAGTTTTTTTAACTACCACTTAGTAGTTTCACTATTCATCAAAAATTGATGTTTTTCAGAACAATGCCAAAATTTCATCCTAAGCTATATTTCATATTACTAATTCAAAAATGAAGTCTATTTTACCAAATTCATAACATAGAAGTTTCATTAATTAATTTTATAATTAAATCCCGCTGTTAAAACAAATAGCGTGTTTTTAAGAAACAATATCTATCAAAAGATTGACACTTGATTATGTCTGGTTTAAATATGAAATTACATTCAATGACCAACATTGTATTAAATTATAAAAATATATTCTAAATATACTTTAAAACCACTCAAATTAATAATTTATCACTATTAGTTATTTCGATTAAAAAAGTTGTTTTTAATTATAATTTAGTAATTTTCACTATTCATCAGAATATGAAAGTTATCCGAAAAGTACCAAAATTTCACCTTAGGCTAAATTCGATACTCCGAATCCAAAAATGAAGTCCATTTTGAGAGCTAAAATTTCTAAAATTTAAAAAGTGGTTATTACTATTCATAACGGCTAGTTTTAATAATATTTTAATAGCATATCGTTGTTTTGTGAAACTCAGTATTGCGTACTACACACGCTATCGAGGTAGGTTGCGATTACGTGTAATGCAAGGCAAGTCAAAGATGCGTGTTTTGCAAGCTCCTTTTGGTGTAGCGTACAACACAAGACATTAGTGAAATAAAAAAGAATATTTTTCATAAAATCTCGGGCTGTTACAACTGCCTCTGCCTAGGAGGTCCCTCTATTGTCTACTGCTCGTCTACATGGCGGGTCGGGCAGTCATAAGCCATGTGGCCCTCCCCGCCGCTTGCATAGAACTGCCTGCTCCTCGTAAGGTTGGATCTGTTTCGTGTGCCCCACACAACCGAACCTGTATCATGAGGCTGCCCACCTGATGGAATGGTCCTCTTGAACCCCTGTGACATCTGTCTACTGCTGGCTGTAGAAGACTCCTCTATGTGTCACCCTGCGGCGAGCCTCGCCGCTGGTGACTGCTCAACGTGAAAACTCTCCACTAGAAGGGCTCCCTCCAGCACCCCTCCTACGTCGGAATGCTGAGAAGAATTGTCGAATCCCTGATCTCGTGCCTCAGTCCCTGCTCGAAGGTCTGGGCCCTGAAGAATGATTATCATACCATATCGGGGGAGTAGCGTGAGAGTTCAGTAAACCTCACTGAGTACTGAGCTACTATCATGATGCCATGCTGTAGATGTAGTAACTCCTGAATCCACACTGCTCGATGGTTGACTCGAATAAACTCCGAGCGGAAAAGACTCTCAAAGTCTGTCCAAAAAATTGATGCCTCATCATGCACATAGAGCATCAAGATCCACCTTATACCTGCTGCTGCATGAAAAAGAATCACAACAAGGATCTCTGTAAGGTCTGTTAGTGGAACTACAATTCTGAAAACACAGACGATAGCCTCCATCCAATCCTCATCTGCCTGGGGGTCCGTCTCCGCACAGAACATGGGAAGCCACTGTTGCTGGAACTCATAAAATGCACTCAGGAGTGGTGCACTAACTACTACTGGGGATGGTGGTATTGGTGGACCAATGGGTAGTGGTACCGCTGGTGCCTCCACCGAGATGGGGCCCTACACCGAGGCCTCGTCGCTCGGTGGGCTATCATTCCGTACTTAACTCATAACCCTAGCTGGATGCCTTTGTGGGACATCCTGAAATGAAATTGTCACGCCACCGTCAAACAGTATACCTGGTGAGTTAACACAAGTAATCACAAATAAAACTTTTCAAGGGAAACAAACTGGAAATCAGTTTTTTCATGCACTGAGTCAGAAATAAAATGTCAGGGTCCTAGTGTAAGTATACGTCGGTCGCCGCACCAACACTGGACTCCCTGGACTAAAAACCACAATCAATACTCTTAACACTATTGCTTCACAGTAATATAGATCAGAGTACTAAGTTCTGTGGTAGAAACGACTTCTCTGATACCAATTTGTCACGACCCGTCCTCGGGCCCTGTGCTGTTACTACCCCTAGCATGCCTTCCATAGGCTAGGGGCTAGCAAATAGCACCATTGGAGAAGATCCCGATAAAGAAATGAAGGAATTGGATTTATAAAAGTAAAAAACACAACAGAGTACACAACTGAAGTAAGAGATATGTATACTAAGAACAAAATTAAGTGTTGAAAAGTAAATGGGACAGTATACAAACCCAATTGAAAGTACAGTACTACTGAAATCTAGCACAACTGCAGTAAATTAAAACAGCAACCACTGAGTCATACTCTAAGAATCCCACCCGAAGGGTGAGTACAGATGGCCTTCTCAGCACCTCAAGTCCATATGAACACTCTGTTATGTCTCACCAATTGGTCCACCTACGGGTACCGTCCAGCTCTACAAGTCTCTACCTCGATCAGTGTTGTCTGTCGTCTGCAACCAAGACAATGTAGTGCGGGAAAAGCCCATGTAGGGGTGAGTATACGATACTCAGTGGGGACCCCGAGACCCCAAATGGTCTCCCAGAATCCACAACAGATAAACCACAGAAGAGAGATACAAACACGAAGTATCAAACAACCCTACATAGGTATATTAAAATACATACACCTAAGTTATCAACCACAGTACGACTCCAACTCTCGAACCCAAACACAACCCAATCCAGAGAGGATAGTAAGTCAATCAATAAATGATAATGATTGAAAGTCAAGACTAAACTCACACAGGAATACATCATCCGTATAGCGATAGAGATGATCAGATGTAGTCACTGATTCATTTAAGCTGTCAGACCCACATAGTATACAAGACCAGCTAAGCTATTTGACCCACACAGGATACAAGACCTGCTACTATACTGGACCTACACAGGATACAAGTATAGTGGTTAAACTGCCAGACCCACACATGATACAAGAACAGTAGTCATTGACATTGAACCCATTGAGGATTCTAGTACAGTAGTCGTCGCTGTCGAACCCATGGAGGATTCATGAACAGTAGTCGTCTCTGTTGAACCCACAGAGGATTCCCATACAGTAGTCGACGCAGTTGCTGCCAGCTCTCGGGGTTCCCACACACAGCACGCTCCTTTTCAGAAGGGTCCACAGCTCGAGCAAAGGGGTCGATACATAAAATTTCACGAATTCCATAATTGATGTATCTTAAAGTTTCATCTCATAAAAAGAAACTCAATACGGAAGTCGACGCGTCAATAAGATGCTCAGTCAGAGGGTTGTTGGGTTTTCCGTTCCAGGGGCCCGGTTAGAATTACGCTCATTTCAAACCCAGTCATTTTCCAAATTCAACCAAAACTCACATAATATATTTAAAAAGTACCGCTTTGTCACGAGGGTCCCAGTGTCGTAGACGGTGCGTCGATCTAATGCACAGTCTTAATATTATTCATGTTTAACTGAAAACGGGCCCGACTCGTCAAGCCCAGTGGGCTGGTGGGTCGGGTCAACCCGACAGAGGGTTGAACCGGCCAGATGATTAGTGCAGCATGGCCTGAGGGGCACGACCCGAACTGAGGGCGCACGACCCGACCCGGCTGGCTGCGACTTGGAAGGAAGGCCAAGCGTCTCGGCCCGGGTGACTGAGCAGTCTGAGGTCGAGGGGGGGGCTATGCTTTTTCAAACCGGAAGCGCTGCCCTCGTTACCGGCTGGCCGAAGCTGGACAGCCTTCCTAGCGTGCGTGGCCCTCACGGGCGGGCCATAGTTCCTTTAGTGTGACGCCATCCTGGCACCGCAGATCCTTCATCCCGGCTGGATAACGAGCCGACCGGTTCATCACCGAGCGGCCCACAGAGCGTGGTCCGTGTTTCTCAGCAGCGTGGTGCCCCTTGTGGCACCATAGTCTCTTCGGTCCGGCTAACATTAGCCGACCAGTTCTTTATCGGCTGAGCGGCCCGTGGTTTGCGGGTCGCGGTTCTTCCATACGCGGCCGACGCATGGCCACCTACTTCATTAGCCACCACCTCCATTTTAAAATTAATAAAACAAGAATGGACACAGGGTCATCTAGCCATATTTGTTCGGCCCGTGCCCTTCGCGTTAGGCGGTAACAATCGGCCATGGACAATTCAGAAAATTCAATAAATAACGGGGTACAAATTATTAATTTAAAATTGAAGCAAAACCTCCTAACATGCAATTGACGTCGCACGTCATCGAGCCAAGGAAGACGAGCATCCCAGTAGTTGGGTGTCGCAGAAGAATGGTGTTGTCCCGTCAACGATGGGGGAAGAGTCATTGTCGTAGGTGACATAGACTCCATGATGTCGAGGTGCATTCAAGAAAGATTCGACGTTGGAGGAAGTCCTTCACGTTCTTCGTCGGGGATGTTCTTCGTTGAAGAATGGTGTTCTTCATTGAAGAAGTTTCACCTCTCTTATAAATCTCTAGAGCATTCCCCCAAAAGTGTTATTCCTACACAAAAAGAAATAAAAAGGATCTCAATTTAATAGAATTTCCATGCAATTCAATTTTATTCCAAAGAGGTTCCGAATAATTAATGTAGACATTAATTATATGAGTTGGCACAATTGAAGGGAAGAGGGAGATGGAGAGACTCCAAAATTAATGATGAGTTGTCAAAAAATAAACAGAAGCAAAATCATGGAGAGTTGATGGGAGGTGGAAGGGTTTGTGGTCGTGTTGGCCCCACCACACTAAATCCTCTTAGGGGAGGTTATGTCTGGTGTGGGCCCACAATTAACTTCCTCTTATATGTTATAACTACCAAAAATAAATAAAATTTTGTACAACAATTTTATTTAATTTATTCTAAATCCACAAAATTAACTTTCAACCCGCATAAAATGAAACTGCAGTAATGGTCCCCTTAAGGGAATTATAGAGTTGCGAGCTCATCAGTGTCCTCAGATTATAATTCTTTCCACCGGTTAAAAATATAGAAAAACCCGCTCGTACGTTTACTGAACGTACCTGAAAAAAACATCAAAAATTGATTCCGGGCACACCGAGCCTCGGATTCATATTTCATCTGAAACTGCGTACTAATAATATTCCAAAGAATTTAAGAAAAAACGATTTCCTTGAAATTTCCTGGTCTTTACATTCTCTGCACATTGAACAAGTTTTTCATAAATTTTGAAATCCCAATAGGCTAATGCAATTCAATATCGTGGCCTCATTCCTCAGTAAAATCTATTTATCTTACTATCAAGATCTCGTATGAAATTTGGTGCATACCTTACCAGTCGAGTGAACTTTTCTTCATAATCAGCCACTGAATCATCGTCCTTCCTCAATTCTAGGAAGTTTTTTTCCATCCTAAGACAAACCACCTTAGTAAAATATTTCACAAGAAACATACCTTTGAATTCATCCCAGTGAAAAGCATCAATCACTTTATTGTCCCTGATATTTTTCACCATCGACCACCACAGATCAGCTTCACCTTCAAAACGGTAAACCATAAGACTAACCATTTGATGTTCTAAACACCTCATAACATCAAAAAACAGCAAGACTAACCTTTTGATGTTTTGAACACCCCATAACATAAAAAATAATCTCCATTGGTTTAATACACCCTTCAGATAGAACAAGGTCAAGCGATCCTATGAATGATGGGGGATGTTGCCTCCTAAAATTCTCCATGACTTACATTTTCCTCTACAGTTGATCTGGATGATCTCGTTCATGGATACCACCACCATTTATAGCCTGAGTCAATTGTTCCATCACTGCAACAAACTGTTCAGTTCCGATTACGACCATCTCAGGTTGCTGATTTGGAAAGTTGTCATCCTCCTGATGTCTCCCAACATAGCTTCCATGATTCCTCTACCAAAAAACTATTCTGAACACAAATATATGTTTGGCGAAGAAACATGGTAATCCATAAATGCAATATCATTTCATTATTACAATAAATTAATTTATGGACTTTTATTTAATAATACCATAACTCATAAAGTTATCTAAAACGACCTATGATACCAACTATAAGGACTCGGCCTTAAAAATTTCATAATATTGAATTAAATGAATAAGTCACATTGAGGATATTTTCAGGTTTAATGTTTAGGGAATTTGGAAATAACTATTACATTTCATTTAAAAAAACAAAGTAGACACTTCTTCTCAGTTTCTATTTTTTTCACATAACAATAACTCTTGAAAAAAAAGAGTCATGCCTAGTTCCATGTTTAAGACAACATGAATTTTCCATGATCTAATAATTGAAACTTTTACTCATTATGTCTTGTGAAAAACATCTCAAAAATATAGGATGGGTATAAGAAGCTCAGTAAGGGATACATAAAGAAGGAAAACTGCTAGTTTTTCAAAACAACAAGTAACCATGTATACTATAACATATATAATACTTTTAACCTTTATGAAGTAGTAAAAACTATTCACTCAATATAATATCACTACATACCCTTTTTTAACCAAAAGATTTCCAAAAAACCCATATAAAGAACACATAACATATAAAGGTTACTTGGGACATAAACATACTTAAATGGAATAACCATGCGGTCGACTTTCACACATATCACTAAATGGAATAGCCATACAACTGGATTCCATACCAAATGCATTGTAGGTTATAATGTAACCACCCATTTTGGTATTCATGGAACCACCCATCATTTGTTTTATCATGTAATCACCCGTCAAATGTCCAAGTACCACTATAAAATCATAAGACATAAAACTAATATAAGGGAAAGAAAACATTTCCACACTTCAATCACAATATATCACTTAAATATATTGAAATAAAATAATATTTTATCAAAACAATTTTCAATACCAAAATACGTAAAAGTGTATATGATATTTATTTTCTTTTAAAAACATTATGGCTTGTTGAGTAAATCAAAGTTCAAATAATACTCATGGCGGCGGAAAAGGTCGTTGTCACCACTTATGTTAAATAAAACATTCCATTTTGTGGATTAGTAAAATTTTTCTTAGAAAAATAATCCCTTTGAAAATTAAAGGGTGTTTATATAGCGTATGAAATAATGTCGTGTATTAAAATAAAATATGGCTCAATGAAAGGAGATTGAGATGAAGTCCCATACCTCATGTCCAACTTCACTCAATCATTTTTTTAATCCCCTAAATAATATAGTAAATTTAATTTATATTGTATTAAGAACATTTTCCATGTTTATTATTCCTTTTATATCACTTATTATCCTTTTATAATCATTATTTAATCATTTACATTAATAAGGTTCGTTTTGTCGATATTTGGTTCTTGAGTCAAAAATGGACTACTTATAATTACATGTTGTTCTTGTGGTCAAAGGTTCATTATATCCATAATGATATCCATTATTTGGATATCATATATATCATATATAATAAGTATATATATGTATTTATAATAGAATATAACATTTGTAGGTAAAAAATGAAATGCATCGTTCATGGAGACGGTAAGCCCTACGTATGCATGAACTCTACTTTCATTTCTATTTCTCATTTTAATAGAATTAAAACATAATTATACATAGTTATAACATAATTAATATTTAATATCATATATAATATCATTAACTCCATCCTTTATATGTCCCACATAAGGAATTAACGAGTCATATCACTTTGAGGGGGTGGTAGTCTGCACTTCTTCAAATGAAATTATCGGTTTAACCATAATGGAAACCATAAATGTATGATATAAATAGAAAATACAGAAGCATAAAGAAAAAATAAACATATGATATATTATATATAAATACAATGTCATCATAATGTCCACCATGAGATGTAAGAGGAGATAATTGAACAATAATTGTTTTGTGAGGCGTTAGTTTTCCATCCACAAAAACATTATGTTCTTCACCCATTAGATAGAGGTGTTTGTAAGTGTAGTTAAAATACTTCTCATAACAACATCCTAGAATATTTATGATACTGGTGTTATAAAATAATTTAATAAAAAGAGTTTAGGGGTTGGAGAAGGAAATTAATTGAAAATAAGTTAAGAGAAACAGTTACCATTAATTTGGATAACTTCCTTTGGTTTGAACCAAAAGGACTTCTTGAAGTGTCTACATCCTATAGTAATTCTTCACGGAGGAGGATATGGATGTAAGGAGCTTAATTTGGTAGAGTTTGGACGAGCCTAAATACTTGAGGGTTGTGAGGAATTGGTTAGAAGTGGTCCCCTTTTATAAGGGAGATGAGGGGCTCTTTAAGAAAGTGTGAAAATATTATTTTATTATATAATGATATTCGGTTTGATAAGTTCCAGAAAACATTAGAGTCAATGATATGATGTCTTATTATGGAAATAATATCATCAAATAGGAATTGGACAGGTTTTGGATAATATTTCTCTATTTATAATCTTATTTATTTAAAAGATTTATTAATGAAGTAAATATTGCATTATTATTATGTCATAAATAATTTAAAGTATATGATGTCTAAAAATTATATAAAAAATACCATGATGTAGAAAATATTTTTATATTTCCAATTAATATTAATATTAATATTTTTCTTATATAAAACCATATCAAAATCAATTTACTAAAAGACATTTGTTTATATCATTTTTGCCTTTACATTAAATTAATTAATCTAAAGTGTCATTTTCAATCATAAGTAGCTCAATGGGGTCCAAAAATAGACCCAAAGATTCCCATGGTCGGGATATACTCATCCAGTAAGGTTAGGATATGTGTTATGTTAATTTTTAATTATTAAAATATTCTTTTTACCTTGAATTACCATATATACCTTTAATAGCGGTAAATAAGTCAAAAGTTACAATTCAGAAAAAAAAATTATTTTCATCTTATTAAACCAAAGTTTACATAATAATGAGAACCATGTAAATTGGATTTTTGAAATTCAATTAACTGAAGTGGTAAAATTTCATTTAAATGAAAAAGCTTGTTTTTTAATTACTACTAAGTGGTTTCAATATTCATAAAAAATTTATGTTTTTCTAAAAAATACAAAACATTCATCCTAAAATATATTTGATATTCAGTATTCAGAAATAATTTCTATTTTGATAAATTCAAAACATAGAATAGGTATTAATTAATTTAAAATTTATTTCCGTTGTTAAAACAAATAGCGTGTTTTTAAGAAACAATAACAATCAAAAGATTCACACTTTTTTATGTCGACATTCAAATTGAAATTAATTCCAACGACCAAAATTGGATTAAATGGTAATAATATATTATAATTACACAATAAAACCAATTAAAAAGATAATATAGCCATATAAATAAATTAGATTAAAATGCAGTTTTGAATTAAAATACAATATTTATCAATATTCATTAAAAAAATGATCTTTCTCAGAAAGATTCAAAAAAATAACTCAAAGTAAATTTTGTTGTCCCCATTATTAATAAAGATATTATTTGGTAAAATATAATTTATCAATGTGACTAATACTATATTTAAGAGGGTTCACCATCAAAAGGCAGTAGATCAACGATTTAATGTAAATTATGATTAAAATTAGATTCATTAACATTTTAAGCATATAACTTTTATTAGATAAAATTAAATACATTTAACAAACATGTATAATCATAATGTTGTTTGTTTTTCTCATTCTATCCAATAAAAAGGATAAAAGTTCGTCGCAGAAGAAGCGTCGTTGAAGTCGTGGTATACGGCATCGCGTCGTCAAACTCCGAGGGTTTGGCGTTCTTCGTCATAGGTAAGAGCATTCTTTGCGTTGTTCGTGTTCTTTGCGTTCTTTGTCGAAGAAGAATGCTTTCCTCCAAATCATCTCCACGCCACAAGTTCCAACACAAATAAAGTAAGAGTTATCTTATTTTATTAACGCACATGACATGTTTGAATTTCTAAGAAAATAAACGAATAATTAATTCAATGAATTAATTGTAATGATTTAACTGCCCAATTAATGATGTGTTTCTTATCCAGAAAAATGCACAGTTTACTTTCATTAAAGAGGGGTTTTCGCGGGTGCGTTATTTAGAGGAAAAGAAACAGTGGGGCTCATGAGGGCCCCACCTCCCAAATATCCTACCAAGAGGGTAGGATATTTTGGATTGTACCCTATCCGCTTCAACTCAGCATAAGTATCTTTAAGTGGCTTTAAGTGGCTTTAAGTGAAATAAAATAAGGTTGTCGCACCACTTTATTTTATTTTCTTCACTTAACCCCAAAAAAT
The DNA here is from genome assembly GCA_963277665.1 of Viscum album. Lineage (NCBI taxonomy): Eukaryota > Viridiplantae > Streptophyta > Magnoliopsida > Santalales > Viscaceae > Viscum > Viscum album. Next base: position 555,727,157 of record OY728141.1, read on the forward strand.
TAAAAACCACACCCGAGCAAGCGCAACTCCATAAAAGGTGTTTCTAAGAAAATACTAGCGTTGCAATTCCATCGGTGCCCTCAGATTTCAATTCTGAGCACCGGTTCAAATGTTAGAAAAACCCGCTCGTTCGTTCACTGAACGTACCCGAGCTAAACTTCGGAAACTAATTCCGGGAACACCGGGCCTCAGAATTAGGCGCCGTAAAAAACTGTGTTCTTGTAAAATCCCAAAGAAAATTTAGAAAAAAAAATTCCCTTGATTTTTACGGGTCTTTAAATTACTCCCACCTCAAGGCTTTACGTCCTCGTAATACTTAAACACACACTAGGGATACAAAAGCGGTACTGAGCACGCATCTGAGCCTCCCGCTCTCATGTGCTCACCTGGAGGTTCACGTACTGCTAGTGAAAGCGCACCCGAGAAATTGATCATCCTCAAAGGATCTGCTCCTGTCGATCCTTGATTCCCACTGGAACCTCCGTGAAAGTCACCTCATCTCCATCATCCAGCTCTTCATGGTTAATGATATGCGAAGGGTCGACCACGTATCTCCTCAGTTGAGATTCGTGGAAATCGTCGTGCACCTGGTGAAACTGAGGTGGATGGGTCAAGCGGTAAACCACCCCGCCTACCCAGCTGAGGACCTAAGAAGGTCTGCTAAACCTCGGAGATAACTTTCCTCCTTGGCCACATCTCCGTAAACCTCGTCGAGGTGAGACCCGTATAAGGACATGATCATCATCCTCGAACTCCAGAGCTCTTCAATTCCTGTTTAGAACTGGTACTCAAAACGACTGCTGCCACGAGGGTAAGGTTGACCGACTCAAGAGTGATCGGTCGCACCCTCCTGTGCAAGAGTTTACCCTGTGCTGCATGGGGTTTCCTTTTTCTCCGAACAAGGAAAACCCATTCCAACGTCGTAGTTAAACCACAACCTTTTTGCCTAATACCGTCAATTTTTGTATGAAATGTGATTGCCCAGTCCATACTCAAACCAACGTCGTAAGGCCTCGACACTGCCACTAAGATATTTCAACTGAAACTCTCACCTCGAGAGTCTAACCACACTGTCGGTGTAAGTTTGATTATCTAGTATCCTCCCAAGGTATCTCCAGACGTGAGGATCAAGTCCATGACTTACCGGAAACTCTAGGTCTGGGACAAGATTCCGGAAAGCAAAGAATGATTCATATCGACGTATGTTTGTACATCAGCTAGTAGTGGACACAGAATGTCCCTTGAATCATTTTTAGAGCCATTGGGTCACTCTCCCTAACCGCATTCAGCTACTCTCTTCCTCTGACCTCTAGCTCCCTGAGCCTGGCGGGGATAACTATGGCCGGTGTTTGTAGCATGTTAAGATGTACACCACCTCATGCTGCTCTCCTAGCTCTGCCTCCATTTCTGCTGCTTCGCAGACTCATCTCTCCTTTAAGAATCCTCTTATGGAAACATTTAACATGCCCGAGTCTCTAAGACTGCTGGTAGTTTCTTATTTCTTACTGCACTGTGCAGTCTTCATCCATTCCTGGATGATCTTCACCTTCCTTTCCTACGATCTGAAAGAGCTAAAAAAAATTCTCCTTTTCGGAAAAGAAAAACTCGGTCTCATCCCCAGGATGAACCACACCCATTGCCTAATATAGTAAATCCCGACATGAATGATTCATTCATTCCATGGATGACGTTGTAAGGCCTCGACGTAAATACTAAGAGATATAATTGTCACTCTCACCTCCAAGGGTCGAGTCACACTTTCAGCATCAGGGTGAGGTCACTGGGTCTCCTCCAGTAGAAATCTCAAAAGTGAGGGTCAAGTCAACAGTTTTAACTGGGACCACTCAGTATCAACCAAACAAAAGGACAGGAAATCAAACACCACAAAGATAAGTGTCTTTTTATTATTGTAGCTCATATTACAAAGACACGAAGAAACTACAAACAAACATTAACATTACTAGAAGCAACATGATCAATAGCCTCCAGGTATGGAGCTAGTCCCGCTCCTGTCCATCTGCTTCCGGAGCTCCATGACCATAGGCCTCAACTGCCTGGAAGCTGATCTCTCCCATGTCCTCCTATCCCCTGTGGTCGGGGTGGGCCTCCTGGTGGTGGTGGAAACACCCCGAAGCGTCATCCTCCTCCAGCTACACCGCCAACTCCTCTTCCATGGCCTCCTGCTCCTTGCGGTCTGCCCTGATCGTACCTCTGCCTCTGCCTGGGAGGTTCTTCATTTAACTACTGGTTATCTGCATGGCGGGTCAGACAGTCACATGCCATGTGACCAATCCCGCCGCAGGAGTAACATTGTCCACTCTCGGCACGACTGGCTCTGAATCCACCTCGGTTCCCCCGCACAACTGAACCTGAGTCGTGCAGTCGGCCACCGGTCGGTCTGGTCCTCTTGGACCTCTGCGTCATCTGCCTACTGCCTGCTGCAGAAGACTCTGTCGTAAGCCGGCTAGTGGTGGGTCGTGCTGTTGGAGACTGCTCAGCAAGGAAACTCTCTTCTAAGAGGGATCTCTCCAACACCCCTGTCTGGGTCAGAATGATGTGAGAAACAAAAGAATCTCTAATCTCCCGCCTGGGCACCTGCTCGATGGTTCGGGCCCTGAAGAACGGGTCTCGTACCATATCTGTGGAGTAGCGCGAGAGGTCTGTGAATCTCGCTGAATTCTATGCCACTGTCATGATTCCATGCCGTATCTGAAGTAGCTCTTGTTTACGCACCGCTCGAAGGGTGGCTGGTACAAACTCTACTCGGAACAGGATCTCGAAGTATGCCCATAGAAGTGTCACCTCGTCATGCATCAGAAGCATCAGGCACCACCATCTACCTGCTGCTGAATGTGACAACTGGGTGCCGGTGACAGCACAGACACCCCGCCATAATATGGCTGTCGGGGTCTAGCCCACCAGGTACCACCAGTTGCTCCGCAGACACGTGGGCCCCCCATAGGGTCCACCCACGTGCCCGAACGGGCCATCTGACTAATGAAAGTCCCCACAGGACAACACATGTCCTTTCCAGTGTGTTTTGTCCTCACTCACACACACCCTGAGAAACATCCCAGGAGGTCACCCATCCTGATCACTACTCCAGGCCAAGAACACTTAACTGTGGAGTTCTAATCAGGTAGGCTCCTGAAAAGGAAGGTTCACTTTATTGACATGAGTCATATCATTTATTCATTTAACACTTTACCATTCAGGTATGTTACTATCACCCCTCTTTTACAATCACCCTTTATCATTCGTAGATGTTACGAACTCTCCTTTGACGACAACGCTTGAGGTATGAAATTATGTTTTAAGAATGATTTTATTCCCTTGATTTATTTCTTCCTAAAGAAAACAAAAAACACGGATCAAATTATTAGCTAGTTGATCCACGAACGTTTTCCTTGTGGGTTGGGAATAGTTTGTGGCGGGGAAAAACTGTTTGGGCTGTTTGTCTTTTGTTCGTGAAATTTCCTTGTTGTTCTTCATCTTTTGGGCCACTTGTTACCAACTTAACGGGAGGAGGTCGGACAGCACGAACATGACAGACTCTCCTCACTCTTTGTTGTTTGATTCATTGCGGCAGGAACAAAGGCGACACAGTGCAATGACACCGTGCGAACATGAGAAAGAACACGGCGAGGAAGCGTGGCGCCATCACGCTACGCCGTTGAGGCCGAACGAAACCGCGGGCGGAGTCGGGGCCGTGGAGGCGATTTGAAGACCCCGCGTTTTGTTGTCGAAGAGCGGATCGGCGGACGATGGTGAAGTGGGTCGCGAAGGTGTTTTGAAGGCTTTTTAGAAAAGGTCGGGTCTCGAGATGATCACTAGTGAAGACTGCAGGAGAATCGGACCACCGGAGCACGTCTGGTGGTCCGGGGAAGCCCCCGCCGGCGCGCCACACAGGCGCGACAGCGCCGACCGTCAGGGGCGGCGACGCCTGGAGCGCCTCCGGAAAAATCCGTCGCGGCTGAATCCACGACGGCGGAGCGCGGTCCTGTGACCGCACCGGACCGGAGGGGTCGACGAGATGTGGCCGGCTGCCGCGTCTGCTGGCCCGGGTGGCCCCACGCGGGGCCGCGGTTCTTCACGTGGGGGCAGCACCCCGCTCCACTCCGCTCGACCGTAACCCGCCAAGCTGACCCACCGGTCGGGCCAGGTCACGCCCAGGCCAGGTCGGGCCACTCCGGCCAGGCTGGGTCGCGCCATCCGGGTTGGACCTGGACCCGGGCCGACCCATGGGGGGTTGGGCCGGGTCGATCCGGGCCCAGACCCACCGTTTTCAGACCCTTTTCGGTCTTTTGCTCATATCTTGGCTGTAGATGTCTGATCGACACACCATTAACGGAGATGTGATCTTTGGATCGAGACGGTCATTTTGTTATATCGCACTCATGGTTTCGGAATACTTTGGGTTCAGTCGGGTTGGTTCGGATACGAAACCAACCGGGCCCTCGGAGCAGAAACGCTTCTATCTTGAGCTTCAGATGTCCGATTGACGTACAATAATCTTTGATGGATTACTCTAAGTGAGAAGGATCTTTTGGCTTACTTCGACCGAGGATTGGATGCCGTTGGAGTGCGGTCGGGTTGGTTCCCTCACGAAACCAACCATGCCCCTAGAACAAAAAAGCCTATAACTCACAGACTGGGCGTCTGATTGACACGCCGTCTGTCTCGTTGAATTCCTCTTGATGAGATGGATCTTTTGGCATTCTTCTCTCGAGGATTGGACGTTGTTGAAGTATGGCCATGTTGGAATGTACCCGAAATCCAACCGGGCCCCTGGAACGGAAAAGATGATATCCTTCATATTGGACGTCTGTTTGACGAACCGTCAGCGGCGTTGGTGATCACGTTGTGAAACAGTTCCTATGAGTATACCCTATGGGAGTTCGGGATACAGTTGAGATACGGCCGGGATGGTTCTCACATGAAACCAACCTGGCCACTGGGATGAAAAGGCTAATAACTCACAGACCGGGCGTCCGATTGACGCGTCGTCTGTTGTGTTGAGACCCTTATGACGAGGTGGTACTTTGAGATACATCTTCGTGGGAATTTTTGATACTTGGAGTTTTGACCAGTTTCTCATGGAGCGGTCCCTCCCAGATAAGAGGATATGGAGTTCGGAGTACGGAGACCGTGTAGACGACTGAGACCTGACGACTGCTTGACCGACTCAACTTGGAGTGAGTCGACTAGCCCAGTGGACGGAGCACCCGGTATTTGGTGGCAGACCCATGGCGGACGGAGCACCTGGTAGTTGGCAGCAGACCTGCGGTACTCGACCAGAGGAGTACCTCTGTAGGCTATTAGGGTGAGTGCCTAGTATTTGGCAGTAGACCCACAGCGGACGGAGTGCCCAGTATTTGGTAGCAGACCCACGGTACTCGACAAGAGGAGTACCTCAGAGACTTGTATTAGTGAGCAGTACCTCGGAGTCGTGACAGGACCAATTTACACTCCATAGACGGGGCTCTTCAGTAGTTACAATTTCGATAATGAAAATCCTGGTTTGTGCTGAGTCTATGATCCCTGTGTTTCCTCATGATTGAGATGGGTTACTTGATAACTTTGGTATAGGTATGGGCATATACCTAAGTAGTGGTTATCTGTTGAGATCTTCTTTGTGGTTATCCTCGTTGGTTTTAGTGAGACCTTGAGAGTCTCGGGGTCCCTACTGAGTATCATTATACTCACCCCTACACGGGCTATGCCCGCACCTCGTTGTGTTGGTTGCAGATGACGGGCAGTGCTGACGGAGGCCGAGTGTTCGAGGACTAGACGGTACCCGGAGGTGGACTACACGAAGATTCAGTATTCGGGGGTGGACTTCATGGCGAGACAACACTCGGAGGAGATTGGCGTGTGGGAGCATTGTGGAGGCTATCTGTATTTACCCTTCTTGTAGGATCCGTGGTGGATGACCCAGGAGCTGCGCCATCTGTACCTACCCTTCAGGTAGGATCCAAGGAGGACGACCAAGGAGCCGCTTCCGTTTTCCAGCTATTGTCTTTTTCTGTTGTAATTTGTTCAGTTGTAGTTGTACTTTCATTTGGGTTTGTATTTGGGCCCATTTACATTTCAACACTTCTCTTTATACTTAGTGTTTTACTTCCGCTTGTACTCTGTGGTGTTCTGTTTACTTTTTTAAGGCAATGTCTTCCCAGTTATCAGGATTTACGCCTTTGGTGCTAGTCTCCAGCCCCTGGCCTATGGATGGCGGGCTTTGGGTATTCACGGCACGGGCCCCGAGGACGGGTTGTGACAATGTGCCTATATTAATTTGGTTGACATTGTTCACCTATTATGTGGGTGACAATATAAGAATTATTTATAATTATCTACTTCAACATAATTTCTACTATTAATTTTGAATAATATCATGGTTTCAATTACATATAATAAAATGAAGAATAATTCTACGTACTAGACTCTAGGTCACTGGATAAGTATAAAAAAAATAAATTTGAATAATAACAGGAATTTTAACTAGCTATATACCCTATGTGAATGGAGGTAAATTACAATATAGAATCTCTTTAAAGAAACTATATATTTAATTGTTCATAAATATTATAAATTATTATAAAAAATTCCATAATATCTATTTCATCCCTTTTATATATAATATTCAAATTATCATAATTTAATTATGGTAATAATTAATTAATTTATATATAACCCCAAATTAATCTTACAATTCTATATAGAAAACATATCTATAATATTAAATAGAAATATGATATTTTAAGTATAATTATCCACATTAAAAACATATAATTATTTTGTGGAATTATTATTCAAAGTTGGTTTCATGAAAAAATTTGATTAGCATTATATTCATCTTCTCCAATAAAAATAAGAAACTTATCACATAATTTATATATTTATTTAGTAAACTGTTGTTAGGATGTACTTAGTTTTTTTATTATGCACAAGGTAAATATGGTTCCACACAATGATATAGAACATGAATTTATATGATTATATCATCAATTTTTTCTATATATGGATAGAATCATATGAGTGGACATAGAGGATACATGATCAAATTGGTATGGTTGTTATACAAATTTCAGTCGTCATCCAATTGAGTTATCCCTTTTTAATCATGAAGATGGGAAATTATGGGAACTGACATGCCCATATGAATTCCTCATCTTATATATCTTATTTGACTTACCCATCGATCAGACATTAGATTTGAGATTTTTAGAAATGAATATCATGCATTGAACACATATATGTATTGTCCAATACCATTAAGGGTTATTCATGGTGGCATGTAAGATTAATTGGGTGTCTCACAGTTTATATTAAATCAACAAATAACTCATGAAATGAAATATGTATCTAAAGATAATGGATGAATATGCTTCAGGCCCTGTGATTTCAATGGAAGTGTTCAATTATTTCCCTGGCCATGGATGTTTTATTGATATGATATTATCATGAATATTAGATAAATTCATATATTGATTATGGGTTTATGAAAATAATAATGATATATTCTAAATTATATATTTAGATAAAGGATTATATTAAATAATCATAATTTAATGTGGTTTTATATTTTTGGACTTAGTCTAATTTTTACAGTAGGCTTCACATGTTTTTGACCCTAATCATTGAAATTTGGTATGTTAGCATCATGACATTGAGAAAGAGGCATACTGTGTAACAAAAAATGTGTTTCATGAATCTCAATTAGATAATATTTTATTCAATTATTAAAAAAATTATTAATATCATATATAAGTAATGATAATAATTTTTTTTACTATTTAGATAAATTTTTATTGAATAAAGAAGAAAATGATAATATTTTACTAAAGAAATAGTAATTACTAAAGGATTAGAAATGAAAATGTGGCCTGATTTGCTATTTCTGGGGTCCATAGAATTGTTATTTATATTTTCATTTTCAATGTAAATCAAGTATTTTATTATTATTATTTAATATCTATTTTTCTAATATCTTAGTGACAAATTAATATACTATTCGAAAAAAATTATTTCTATAACACAACCATATAATCCTAGGTATATCAATTTTACAGATGGTGACTTCTGAGAAGAATAAATCCCCATTAAATAATTACCTTAAAAATAGAAAAATACTATTCTTAAGAGTGAACTTAATAATAGAGATCTATAATTATGCTCCAATCAATCGTGTCCTATATAGAATTAGATGAATCTTCTATAAGTTTGACTAGACATTATTGTAATATATACTAAATGATGAAATAATTGAGAATAATTCATGGTAGAACCTGATTATGATAAGTCATCATTTATAGGATATCAATGAAACTATGAATTCATAGACATGATATTATAAAATTGGATCCTTTTCCTACAATTTTTAATAACAAATGGTGAAAATGGGTTTTGTAGATAATAAATAATTTTAAATCAACATAATTCATAATTTAAATAAGTTAATTATAAATTTTATTGGACTGATCATATTCCATGGATTCAAGGGATGATATTATTTTCATTAAAATTATAAATAGAATAAAAATGATTAATAACTAAAATTATTCTTGGGTTTGATCACTTTCAGTACACCCTAAAACCATCATGTAGTGTTATTGGGGATGCAGATTAATTTATAATTCTTTATTTAAAAATGACTGATTTACTAATTGTAGATTAGTTTTCCTATTCTTCTTAATTCATTTTTTATCTAAAAAATATACATGATATACATTCCCCTTCATATATAATGGGAATATAGAATAATATAATGAGAGCCCTTGTTGATCCCATGAATATGTTCTAGTGATTCTATTTATGTAACATATATAGTCATTATATAAATAAACAGTAATCATAGTGCACCAAAATTCACCATATGACTACGATATAAGAAAATTAATTTGTGTCATGTATAATAATTTTATGTGAAATCATTACATTCCATACATTGAAAAGACAGATGGTCAAGGTTTATAGTTGACACACGATGCGAATCCTGTGTACACATCATATAACATCATCTATTTTCACCCACGAGAAATTTAGAAGTCATGTTGAATGACTATGCTAAAAATATTTAATTGAAATGCATAATTACATATTTTTTTGAAGCATGTTGTATTTTTGATTACACTATGTTCATCAAGAATAAATATAATATATCTTAAATTTTTTCATATCGATTACACACTGAGTCACTATGTATGTATCATTGATGCAGATAGAAAATCAAATAAATAATCTATCAAAATATATAGACCTTGTAACTCCTACCAATTTATTTTAAATACCCACTATTCCATGATATATGTCACATAAAATAATTATATGTAATGAAAATTTATTACAACATTATCCTCAAATAGAATACCTGTATGTGGAACACTCTTATAGTGATATGTTTTTTTAAAATATTATTTCCCAAATTAATATACACATTAATTGCAGATATACATATCGTGTTTTTTCTTTATACACTCAATGTACCTTGTGGTCATTAGTAGTGGAAAATTCAAAATACATTAACACATTCCTTGTGATTAAAATTATTGGGTAACTATATGTCTTAAAGACCCAAATTAGAACCCATTTAAAATCATGACAGAATTGGTGCATAAAATGTCACACAATCACACAATACATGTCATGTTCCCCATATATCCTTGAGTTGATTTCAATAATACATGTTGGGTTTCCTCTAGCACATAAAGGCTATGTAATTAATTTATAATCAATTTTATTTTATAAAATTATTATAAAATAAAATTTATTTTAAAATATATGAATGCTTGGATACAAATTATGAAAATAGAGTGAAATTATTATATAGATAATTAAATTATTAATTCATGGATTTTATATAATTAACAAATTAAATGTATTCCAGTTTATAAATTTTATTTGTTGCCATGGTTCATCATGTGGACCATGTCAGGCCATGATATTTGGTGGTGTTATTTTAATTTAATTTAATTTAATTTTTTCTTTTAATAATTATTAAAATGTCTAAATAATGATAGGGGCATCTTTCACCCCTTTTATTATAAATGGGCCAACATGTTCATGGTTTAATTGGATCAACCCAATACCATGGTTCCCACTCATAAGCAAGTTAATAAATCATATGAAATTGATTGATAACCCATGATAGTGTCTATGAAGTATGTTTGGTGTTCTGGTAAATCCAACCAAGGAGTTAAATAGGTAAATAGATTGAATGATTCAACTCAAACATGGATCAGTTCATATAGTTATTTCACTTGGGTTATGGGATAATTTATCATCTTGTTAAAAAAATCACCAATATATAAGATCATAATTATTAAATATATGTTTATTTTATTCCAATCCAATTCATCTTTCTAATTTATTTTTATAGGATAAATGTTTTTGATCATATAATAAAAAAGATGTCAAATTAAATAAATATTAAAGAGAATAATTATATTGTTTATATATTATGTTTATAATAAATGTTTAGACTATTATAAAAAATAAATATTATATTATGTATTATGTAAATGGATAAAATATTCATAAATTACTCATAAATAGATAAATATAAACAAGTAATATTGTTTCATTAATTTCATCCCATTCATGATTTAAGATGATACCATAGATCTTGGTGTTATTCTAGCATGTATTTAGAAACATCCATTTCGTAAAGAGTTATGATGAAATTATGTTGACAAGAATGTGAAAAAAATTGGAGTAGTTTTCAATATAAAAGATGGGGTTAAATAGATGAATGTGTGGAATAAATAAAATTATGGTATTTTTATATTGGGTTGGTCAATAAATACATCATTTAAATTTTCATTATTTTAGTCAGAAATAATTTCCATCATAATTAATTTCCTACAATGGCACGAAGGCCTTCATTTTTTATTGATTTTGATAATAAACTTTTCAAGGGGTGATGTGGAACCCTTACATGGCCCATATGACTAAGTATTACCTGGCCCTCAGGACTTAGAGAAATTCATTTCTCATAGGATTAAATCATTACATACAACCTAGACTAACTACCTGGAACTGCTCCACCCTAGAAACATTATCATGAAATCAACTATCCACCTTCGCATTACTGTCTGGATAGGCTTTCCCATGCATGAATATGATTTTCCCGATGGAAGGTTCCATACCCTCTAATTTTTTCAATCCATTTAGCTTCATCTATGGTGAAAGCTCATTGTTCATCCTCCTTCTAGAGCATGTTCCATATATGTAGTCGGTTTTGATTGTTCACATAAGGTGGCCTAAAGGCATTGAGGTTGCCCGATGGCCGTAATGACCTGAACACTTGGGTGGTATAAAGGCCTTAAAGGACTCGTACATCAAATTGGTTGCCGGAAGGCCCAAACGGGGGAATAGTCTCGGCAGCTACAGCCCCAAACAATACCTGCTATAGTAAATGGTACAGTACATTCTATAGTTCCCCCTATATTGCCTACTAGAGTACTACTATAGTACACCCCAGAAAATATGCATCTTCATGGATTTTATCCTGGGTCACCTGGATGCACAAATGGAGTCCTCACCAACCGGGCTGAGGCTAATGTGCCCAAATTAATTAATTTCCTCTTATTAACTAGCACATTTTCTTTGTAGTGAGAAGAAACATTTTGATCATTCCCATAAAATAAAAATGTAATAAGAAATTATTAACCTAAGGTTGAGGTATATTTTGAATTTATAAACTTGTGACACTCTAATAAACAACATATGTTACATCCCTTTTTATTTCATGAAAATTTATAAAAGTACCAGTTTAATTTTTAGTTTAAAATATAATTGTGTGGGACCTAAACATAGTCATTGTGATCTATATTGTTTAATCATATTTCCTAGTTCAAAATTAAATTCTCTATGTAATAAAAGTTCTTTTATATTATAGTACACAGTTATAAGATGTTATACATGTATGATTCAATAGTTTTTGATGGTTTTCCTTATGAGGACAATCTGGAGGATATAATATTCAATATGTGACTGGTGTAGGATGAATTATATATCCAATAGTTAATGTTATATTCCATTTATAGAGTGATATATAAATTTTAGGGAAATATAGATATATACATGATGTTATCTCACCTCTATGATAATTATTTAGGATATCGATATATGTGAGTTATAAGACCTCCACAACACACTTTTTTATGGAGGATTATAAAAAGAATTTCAACTGGAAATCATGTAGTTAAATACGATTGGTAATTGAGAATAATCCTACAACTTGTTGTATTATAAAACTAATGAGTTTAAAATAGACCAAATACATGATTCACCCTATCGATATATTCCATATTTTTTTTAATAATTATATAATTTAAAATATTGAGAAGCCTCTCCTAAATCATCGATCACTCAATCAGAATGAATATAAGGGTTTTTTATTAGAAATCATAGAGTCCTTATGATTAATTAGAGAATGGTAATATAATAGGTATGTTTGAGTCTTTAAAATAGTATATAATCATGGAAATTCAAAATTAATATGAGGCAGGTCTATAAAAAGTTATAGACAAAGATGAAGAAATTTATTCACATGGCATAATGGGCCACAAGAAGTAGAAATTAACTACCAAGAGGAAATAAAGTGGAGCATCTTATTAATTTGATATAAAATGTATCATAACCATATATACCATGTATATATTAAATACAAGTTTTGGTGCTCATATTTGAATCAAAATATTGTACCCATGCAGATTGAAAATTGTTTAAAAGGTTGTGGTGGGTTATTGAGCTACCGGAGGAGAAAAACATCTTCTTTGGGCACATGATACCCCCAACATAGATTTATATTGGAATTTATTTTACATTTAATGATTGATTAATATGTTCCTCAGGTTCCAAAAATCATTTTATCATTTTGATGATTTTGAAATTGAGGGAGTTGTACTCAAATTTGAAAATAAAATCCATTACATTTATAAAAAGATATTTTTTAATTAATGTGATACCATAATGATAGTATTTATACACTATAATTTTAAAATACAACCCATATAACCCAACATTAATTCAATAATGATGAATAATTTCCCACATAGTTAATATATCACAAAATTGATCAGGTTAATGAGAAGCACTAGAAAATAATAAAAAATATAGGCTATTTATATTATGTTAAACTAAAAACACAAGACGCGTTCATATTTTAAATGAAGAATAATCATAAAACATTTTTTGGAAATGTTTTAAGGAACATAAATATTCATGAAGTTTTTTATAAAAAATTGCGCTCACTAATTCAAGATTAATTTATATGTGTATAATCATATTTCATATGATTTAGTAATGAATTTAATAGATATGAATATGTTTATTTAATGTGGTAACATTATAAATCATCTAATTTATTTTTGAACTCTAACAATAATATAAATAGTCATCTTGTTAAAATGATAACAAAAAATTGATTATATTTAGATCAATAACATATTAAAAAAGAGTAAATAAAAAATAATTTAGTGTTTTGGATTCTCTATCTACTCACTATACCACAAAAAATAATTGTTGTATTATGTTATTGGGAGGACAAACCTCAAATTTTTATGGATTTTGAGTTCTACGATTTTTTAGGAAGATCATCTGTTATCTATTTCATGAAAATAATTATATTGATTTTAACATATAATAAAAAAGGGTTAAAAATAATTTAATAAAAATTTTATGTGACTTTATTTATTAGATAATATATGTGTTGTTGAATTTATGTGCATGGTCATGTTATCCCATTGTTAGGGTTTCCTATATATTAGAAGTTCTACCATTAGGGTAAATGTTTATAATTATAGAATATTTATGGGAAACAAGGAGAAATTATCTATAAATCCAATATATAAAATTGTAATAGTTTTCATACATTTCATGTTCCATGAGAGATATTATAAATTTAAAAGTGAAAATGTGATAAATAATAAAATTAATGAACATGACCTTTAATCTACATAAGATTCGTGATATAAAAACTACATTTCCCCCCACATAAAAGTTGATTTTTTAGAGGCCGACATACTCTGTTGGAGCACCATATTAGCTCACAAAGAAGAAAGATATGTTTTTTAGACATTGAATATGGATAATTGATATTTGATGAAAATGAGGAAGCATTGTACTATAGTGAAATAATATGTAGCATTAATGTTTCACAATGGAATGAATTTATGATTTCCAAGATGGTTTCCATGTATCATAACCAAGTTTCTATTTTGAGTGATCCTACAGTTGATGTTAATCCATTTGTGATCAAATTTATATTTGATGAGAAATAATAATAAGAAGGTTATATTTCAAAATATATGGGATGTATAGTGGTTAAGAGTTTATGAAGAACTAATTTATTGATATAATGATACAAATTACCTAGTTTCAAATTAAAAACAATCATACTTTTTCTATACATGATAATATTCCTTTACTATGAAATTTCTCATAGGGACACTAACAAATTATTTCATAATAGAAATATTAGGTAATATTTCTATGTGACACAATCATAGGTGTTTTAAAATCCATCATATTTCAAAAAGATAAAAGTGATGTATAGATTAATTTATGGATTAAAAAATTATACAAAATCATATAAAATTATTTTTGATAAATAAATAAGAATAGTTGGATTAAAAAATAATGATTTTAACCCCTATGTCTACAAGTGGTTATTCAGAGTGATGTAGTTTCCCTATTAGTATATATTGATGAATTATTTCTAATTATAAGTTTTATAACATCCCTATAGGGAATTAAGATGTCGATAGGACATGAAACTACATGAATGAAAAAGATTATTTAACATAAATACTCGGGATCATGATTTTTAATGATAAATCCATTAAGATACAGGGGATAAGTCGTGTTATATTTAATTACCTGATATTGAAGAGATTTAGTATAGATGAATCTCAAATTGGAATATTTTTTGTGTCCCACATAATAAATATCCACCAACAAATTATCCCTTAAATACTATATAATAGAAATTTTATAGCCATGATTACATACATTCTTGTGATACAATAAATCATGAATTTATTAATATTTAATAATCATTATATGAATATTTTCATTGTCATATTAAAAAGTTTTCATGGAGTTCCAGGATGTTACCACTGGAAGGTCTTCAAGAAAATCCTAAAGTATTTGAGGGATAATAAATATTTTTTATTATATTTTATGTTTCTAGATATTCTTATGTGTGGACATGAGTAATGGTACTTATAATAATGAATATTTTTAACACATATCTTGTGTCTCGTACATTGATATATTATTGAATGCATTAATGCTATTATTTATCTGAAAGAAAATATATGATGGGTGTATGATAACTACATTGAATATAATAAGAACTTCATGATTTTATTTTAACAATATGAGTTATTAGAAGTAGTGATCCACGTCACTTTGATTATAAATAATTTTTCTTATTAATTTGATGACAATAATTGTTTTAACAACATGTTTATTTATTTAATTCTATATAAATGTGTGTCAATCATATAGGTTAATAGAGGTAGTAATGAAATCTTATTTAGAATATTTTAATAAAAATATTTTTCATTGTGTAGTCAACAATCACAATTGGGGTTATCATTGTGAAATAAATTGGTCTATCCATTGGTTTAATGACATGATAGTAGATGTTGATTCATATTTTAGGTTTGTGAGCCTAATTCCACTTAGAAATGTGAACAGGGGTTCACACTATAATTTTATATAGATTCTATGTTAAAATCAATATCAAATTATATTTATAATAATTAAAATTTTAATTTACTCTGAAAAAGAAATTAATCAAGTTATGTTGATTAACTAACTATTTTGTGAATGATAAATATAATGATATTATTTAATTTAAATTAAAAAATTATTATTCAATGTTTCATAAATGTTATAAAAGAACTTAATTGTGTATTATTTGTCAATAAATGATATATATATATATATATGAGAGTTCATCAAACAATATTGAAATAAAAAAATTATAAAATTATTATCCAATGACGTGTTTTCGAAGGATTTAGGTTTTATATAATGTCCTTTGTAATAAAACCAATTATATAGACATGATACATAAACAGTGGTATATAATTTATAATTATTGTTCTTGTTTCAATCATAAAATAATATCCAATGAATTTTCTTAATGTTAGAGAGATCATATTCTATAAAATAGTCTCAAAAAAATATATCATATATTCTATTCCTATATCCTAATTAACTAAGAGATATAGAATAATTAATCAAGAATGGGATATATATTTGTTGTGATCATCAATGAAATATTAAGACGATATACAAATTCATTATACCATAGAGACATTACATGACAATATTCCAAGGATTAGTGATCATGTGTGGATTATTACTAAAGGAATTGTACCCTTTCATATATTATCACCATAATGATAAGTGAAGTTATTAAACAAACACAACAATAATGATTGAGTGATAGGAAAATGTAATTCAAAATTTTTTGTAAATTAATTATAAATTATATGTGAAATATCACATTTAATATATTATTGGGATCAATTAGAATTTTTACTAATTAATATCATATGAAAGTAATGAAAAGTAATATTTGGGAATGGGACCGACCAATTATGAAGTCCTATGAAATATTATTATCTTAAAATTATTCACTATTTTTTCCAAAAAATGCATTGATCCTTAATATTATCAATTTAAATTAATTTAAATTTAATTATTACTCTATATTTATTTTTTTATAAAAATATCATTCAATGAACCTAATCTATAAATTACATAATTAATATCAATGAATTACTCATTATTATTTGATTATAATTATTTTTCTTGTTGAATTATAACATGTCACATATTTTTTCAATTAAAAAAATAATATTATCAAATCCCACATCATGTAATAAAGTGTTTTGTTAATAATGATTCCCACTTATTGATTTTTTATTTAATTGTATAAATAATCATTGATGATAAATAAAATTATAATCATGATATTAAATAATAATTCAAATAATAAGGTATATTTAGACAATTTATTATCAATTGATAGAGTATTGATATTGAATTAAAATTTCATGATCTAACAATGTATATTTTTTCCATTAAATATGATCAAAGTGGATGTTACCTAGAACTGAAGTTATTGTGAATAAAGTATACAATTAGATAAATTACTAAAATAAATAAGTAAAACCATGTTAAAATGATTTAATCATGATCATTCAATAATATTAATATGTACACATTGTGTATTTATGGGAGAAAATTCTAATACTTCCACATATTTTTATGGTGATGAGTATTAAATAAATATAATTTCCATTACGAATTGATTATTATAATTGAATGTGAATAATATTCTACCTGTTGTACTTTTCTAAATAAAATTCTTATTAACATAAACTAGATATTTTAAATATTGAAAATTTATTTATATTATATGGAAGAAAAGAAGTAATTGCGGTTTCATTTTTATGCTCCCTCATGAAAAATTATTGAATCTATTATTATATATATAACTCGAAAAACTATTTATCTATGTATAAATTTAGACGGAAATAATATATGTAATTATAGTGGATATATCAAGAATGGTAGAAATTTCACCAATATAAAATTCATCATAAATAAGATTCTAATGTAAGAATTATAACACATAAATTTATTTCTATATTTTTGTTATTTTAATTTTTGAGGATAGTGATATTGTAGTGATTTTTTTATTCATTAGTGAAAAAATTAAAATATGTCAAATTCAATCACATCATATAAAATATATTTTTAATATTACTGTTTTCTATTCCAAAATTAACTACGACTTTTGAAACTTATATAGTACATTAGTAACAATTTGTTATATTGGTATCATAGTGAATTGCGTGAACTTAGCCCTTACGTAAAAAAATTATCTATTTTGGTAATATTATTCCTAGTTGTTGTTTCAAAATAGACGAGAAGATTAAATTTGTTTCATACCTGAATCTCTTGATCATATTAATTTTAAATTTATAGTTTTTTAATATATATATATAATTATTAATTTTATGTTTTTGAATTTTATATGATATTATTATTTAATTATTAATTTTTTTAATAAATAGTTCATAATATCTGATTTATGTTAAGTTCTTTTTTCGCATTATAGATATACATTGTTAATTTTGTCTTCAATTAACTATATCATTTCAATATGAATAATAGTATTTGAAAAAAAAAATTATATTTGAAGAAATTTATTTTTTAGTGATAATTTCTGAAGGGAAATAACATGATAAATAGAAATCATTTAATTTATTATTTTTAATATATATAATTAAGTGGGATTTAAAAATACTTTTATATTATTAAATACATCACATTAAATTTTCTCTGTTCAATTTATTTCCATTATTGAGAACGAATTTGGACACCATTTCATAAAAAATATATTATCCTTTTACATGATACTCATTCATTCAATATTGATAATTTTTAAAATAATGATCTTTTTTTATAATAGGGAATCCATTATTAATGAATTCAATGAAATCAATATACCATAAAATTTTTATATGACAATATATTATATTTGAATATCCTAGTAAAAATAAATTTATAATTCATATCAATTGATATGTGGTGTATCATTTATGATAGATAAGAGAAAAATAGTAGTCCTAAATGAGACCATGTTATAATAACAATTTTATTTTCATAAATAAATGTATATTAAATACAATATCTTTTATATGGTAGTATAAAATAAATTGGGTTTTATAAGTGGTATTGTATATGAATTATGGGATAATTCTACAATATCACAATAACAAAAAATAAATGTTATTAGTTATATTCATGTACTAACACATTTATTTTATATTCTTAGTGAATTGAGTTGTAAAAATTTTTAAATATATTTTATGATATTTGGGATAATACAAACCATTCTTTCACTCAAATAGTATATTATTGTTAATTATGATATTTTGAGACAGAAATATTATTACCATGAATGTGAATTATTAATTCTTTTGAAATTAGGGATTCATATAGTACTAAGAATAATAGGAGGAGAATGTGTACCCTAACAAAAAACAATAAATTAAAAATTTAATTGGATGAATTATGTAATTTAATAAATTTCAAATTAAGGGGAATAAGAATATTACGTGGCCATATGTAGTATATAAGAATGGTTTTGTAAATTGTATTAATAACTCTAAATCCAATATCTAAGGTATTATAACAAGACAAATAATGTCATTTAATGATTCCATGACCTCAAGCCTGACATTATGTTAGGGAAGTTTATTTAATTTAATGTAAACCATTTGTTAATGGTCCCCAAAAAAGATTCATTTTCTATTTGTAAGCAGTGAGACCTTGAAATGATAATTTGTCGAGGTAGTGATATTATGATAGAAATATCTCGAAATATAGGAGGGATTGTCTATAGAAATCATATTAAATCATGGTTATCATTGATATATAGTTAATTAAATGAATGGTATAATCATTTACATTTGACAATAATTGTATTGGTGAACATGAAATGGAAATAAAAAATTTATTTATGGTTTTATGTATTTGTGTGGTTACCAATGAGGTCACATAATGATATATAATCAACGAGTATCACATTAGTGAAGGCAGAGTCTAAAAAATTCAACATAAATCCTTTGTAAAATCTAACATATATAAAGGCATTTTAATGTCTACATATTTTTCCTTAAGATATTATTATCATTCACGAAGTTAGATAATTTGTATAATATAATACTATTAGTGGTGGGGTATATCTAGTATAGGAATGAAAAAAAATATCATTTGAGGATCATTGAGTGGGTGGTGGGGTAAATGTGTTATTTCAATTAAATTTTATGTTTCATTCATCATGACATTTATCAGATGTTATGATGTGAATTTTTTTTAACCACACAATTCCAAAACACTCCAACAAAAAGAGATAAATAATTTACGTGGATCACCACCCCAAATTAAATGTTTTATCATTATTGTGAATGGAAGACCTGAAGATCTCATATACTACCAATGCTTCATATTTTTTAAAATGAAAATGGATTTTACAAATCACCAGTTACATGTATCTAATTATTTTTGGGTAAATATCGAACACAATTAAATCCCAACCATTACATTGATATAAATAATTATAACAATAAAATTGTCTTTCACCAAATAGTCAATTTTATATTTTTTTCTTTTTTGTTATATTTCAAACATTCATATTATATAAGAAGTCAATAATTAACTTTGTATACAATAAACATGAACACAATCACTATTTTATTATTATTCCTCATATTCCTATTAAGGGTTCCATTTTATTAATATTAATTATTAGTAACCTATATATATCACACCAATATTACCATCAATTTAAGCTCTCCGTTTTGTATCTACCTATTATGCAGCATTTATAACTACTTCATATTTAACTATTTATTAACCTTGTTTAGATATTATGCTTATAAAATGATTCACATTAAACACCAAACCATAATTAAAAAATATTTTCTTATTAAATTAGATTAAAAAAATTAATATTTTATGTTGAATAAGAAGACAAAAAACTTTATAACCAACTAATGAAAAAAATAATGCAATTAAAAATGTATAAATAATGGAGGAAAAATAAAAAATAAAATATTTTTTATACGTAATTTTTTTTTGTAAATTAATTTATATCAATTTTGATATATTTATAATTAAAACTAATTATGGGAGACTATTTAATATACCAAAAAATATTCCCCAAATACACATATATGCCTATAATAGTTTATGAATTTATTTAAAATTTACATTGAAAAAATTTTGAAAGGGATTTTGAAACATTAATTTCTATTTTTAAAATATCATAAAAATATATAATTAATATTATTTTTTTTCCAAAAATAAATTATTTTTGGGTGAAAAGTAAAATATATGTATTTACTAAAAACAGAAAATTTAGTATATTATTTTGATATATGTATTAACTGTAAATTAATGAAACGTCTTTATAAATAATATTTTTACATTTTAACTGAATTAATATATTTAAAATGATTTGTTAAAATTTAAATACACATTTTTGGAAATATAGAAATAATGTTATAATTAAAAAATTTATTTTTAATGTATTATATGATACCTAAATTAAAATTATTTATTATCTATGTTATAATATTAATAATATAAAACATAGTGAATATTTAAATTTATTATGGTTTTATTATATAATAATGTTCAATTAATTTTTGGGAAGAAAGGGTATGACACTTATGATAAAAATTTGTTACCTAAGAAAATAATATAATGATAAAATATTTACAATAATTATGGAAATGATTTGAATAAATATTTAAAAAATGAGTTTTGATATATTGATTTAACAATGATAAGTTATCTAGTCCTCTATAAATTATTTCAATAGTTTGGAACTAGATTTTGTGTGAGTGACATTCCATTATTAAAATTTTATGGGCCTACAAAAAGGCTGCACCATTTTACCAAAAAAAGGGTCACTCCTATACTAAATTCCCCCTCCAACCAAATCCCCATTAGATCAGACCCAATACTACAAGAATGACTACAAATATTTTTATCCAAATTAATGTTGTTTTTGTATTCTCAAAATACCAAACCTCCATGGTGGAACCCACCTACCATGGAGATACACAATAATGTGGATAATAAATTTATAACCACTCCATTCAAATTAAATCTTTTATTATTTTTGAAATTCATATTAAAATTAAATTTAACCATATTAAAATGTTACCACCAATATAATTAGAATACTGTAATTTCATGTTATGTAATGTACATTCATTAACAACCATTACCTTTTCATTTTTTTAAATTTTAAATGTTTTTCATGTGTTATGTGGATTACTGCCTCCCTGATACAAAAAAATTTCTACATAAATGCAATAAATGGATTGTCTAATACGGAATTTAAAATTTACATAGGATATTTATAAAAAAAATTATTCTGAAATGAGAGAATATATAACAAATTTACAACATTCAATGGAAAATGAGACTAGTATTCATCCATATGTTGGGACTACCACATACATGGAATTATTGATTTTTATATTTCCTCTTATCAGAAACATTTAATTCTATAAATGAGAATGGGATTAATGGATAAATATGAAGGTTTTGAAATCATTAACAATTTTTTATGAAAATTGGACATCCTAATAAAAATATTACTAATAAAAACATTTATAATTAAATAATTCAATAGATATTTATATAAGAGAAGTAATTATTTCATTCATAAAATAAAATAAAATTGTATATGTCATATTTTTATTCTACTTCATTCCAATTATTTTATATCACATGTGTTAACACTAAATGTAATTATTATTTGTATAGTATATTGACATTAAAATTAAATCACGAATTAATATAATATCAATATTTCTAAAAACAAAGAAATCCTTCATTATGAATTTGATCAAACATCAGTTTTAGGTTTTATATAAAAGGTTTTAAACATATAAAACTATATTACATAAATAGAAAAAAAAAATCTATGGCTATAAAAATAGTGTTTTCTGAAGTACATTAAAATATATAATGACATTATTAATCTCCAAAATCTGATATTTCTTGTTTTATATATATATTAATTATGAAAATTAATTGTTTTTATAACAAAATAAAAACTACTATAGGTATTAATCAACACATCCAAAGATATGTAAAATAGGTTTCAATCAAAAGATAAACACTAACATACTACTAATGTCATAAAAATTGAAATTGTGACATTTGTAATCTAAATGTATATTTTTGTTATATAATTGACTATAAATAGAGATAAACCCCATGGATCTAAGGAATAATTAATGCAATACAAGAAAAATACACATTATACATTAAATTAAACAAATCAACACTTTATTGATTATTGTACTTTTAGGATTTATTTGTAAAATATAATTTCATATATTATTATAATCATTTTAACAGTGCTACGAATTATATTATCATGAAAATCATTATAAAAGTTAAAGTTGATTGATAAATAGATATATTAGTTTTTGTACTAGAATAAATGATATATCAGTCTATACACCAAGTCGAATAAGCTACCTGTTTTATAGTAAATAAAGTCTAATCGTATTGATTAAAGGAATCAAGTACTATGAATGTAGATAAAATTATCAATATTTAATTAGTTGATACCATTCAAATGGTTTATAGTTGAGGATACCTAAAATCTATTCAATATATATACCATTCAAATTAGTGTAAAAGTAAGTATTTTATAAAAAAATATAATTGTTATTTGAATTGTAGATTTTCGTTTTCTTTATTTTATTATTTCCATATTTTATTTATTTTTTTGTTATATTCATTGTGAAATACCTACAGATTGAATAAAATTGTTTTTCATGTAAATTTCACTAATAATTTAAAATAACATTAGTTGTAAATCATTAATTTTATGAAAATTTATATTACTGGTTTATCATATTTTCAAAATACCAATACATATATAATGAGGTTTTTGGAATCGGTAGTTGATTTGAAACTCAAATTTACACCACCTCTAATATTATTCAATGAAACCATTAACGTTCAAATATTTAGTATTAGGTTGGGTTTACAACGTTACTAATATATCTAATTTTTTAGATTATTGATTGTATTTTTATATTTCTATTTCCATTTTCATAACATTTCATAAGGATTTCTTTTTTAAGAATGGAATGTATACAAGTGGGATTGGTATAAAATCAAAATACCAAAATACTAAATATTTTGTAGGGAATAATTATAAATGTAGAAATAAACAATTTTTCACTAATAACAAATTTTATAACTATATTTTTCTTATTGGGGACAAAAAATAAAAACTAAAGAAATTTCAATTTATAATTGAAGAGAAAACTATGTTTTACTTTAATTTTAGTTTTGGGAAATGTTTGTATAATCTATTGAAAGAAATATATATTCATGAATATTTATTTTAATATGTTTTCATATATGGTAGAAATAAAAAGTTACACATTTTATAATATCACATTCACTTAAAACAAAGAGAGATATGACAACAGTATGCTATTAAAAATTTGATTTTCTACCAGAAGAATTTTTTACTCAAATGCATTCATAAATTTTGTAAATAGTTTACAAACCCTTTGAAAAAAATAATTATATAATTATAAAATATATAAAAATGTAAATTATATTCCATATAATTAATGAAATATATAATAATATCCCTATATGATACAATGAACATAAATATGATACTTTTTAATGACTTAACCAGAACACTCATGCATAATACAATATGGTTAAAAAGAGAATATGAAAAATAAATACTGAAAATTGGTTTATATTTATCATTTATATATCAACAGGATATTTGAAAAAATAAATTTTACAATATCATCAATATATAGTGATGTATAACCAAATGAATCTAAATGTTCTCCCCAAAAAATATGGATATTTATGAATTTAAAATTCAAAATTTATTACTTGAAATGCATAAAATATATAAATTATATGTTTGGAAGAAAATATTATTATGAAACTATATAATATAAATTTATAATATTCTGACATATTTGACTATATTTTATTGATAAATAATTTAATTATTATAATTTTTGATAAATAATATTATTATTTTTGTTGATGTACCGAAATGTCTTGGATAGATGGAGTGATATTTGATCGAATAATACCTTAATAAATTCATTAGAATATAGTAACACACCAAGATTTTTTGAATTATTGTTTTAATAAAAAATTAATCAGTTAGAAAATTTTAATAACAATATACAATGAAATTTATTTTGTGCACATAACATTGAGTTTATGTAGTGTTACACGCAATATTGAGTTTAAATAAAAAGTGATGTGTAATTAAAATATTATTGTTTTGTAGGGTAGTTATCCCTTATCCATTAGAATGAATAGCATAAATTAGATTTATTAAATTATGAAAATATATGTTTTAAGGATGTTTATAAATTGAAATAATTAATAACAATAAATTAAAAATTAAAAATAATGCTATTGGAAAATAATTGGAATATATTTTGAGGAAAATATTTTTATTAAAAATAACACATTATACCTTAATAATTTACGAAATAAACTTTTTGTGAATTATTTGAATGAAATTTATATATCATATACATAATAATTGTTTTACATTCATCTTATATATTTTTCTGAAAAATAATAATAATAAAACAAATTTTATGTATAATAATGTATTTTTCCAAAAAACATTTCTGCCACCATTTGCAAATATAGATTAAAAATTAAATTTTGAGAAATTTATACAATTAATATCATAAATTTTGGAAAATTTTAATAATAATAATTAAAAAATTTCATAAGTAAAATATAAAGAATATTTCTGAAAAGATTATTTTTTTATGAAAATTCAAAATATAATAGTTTTTATTATGAATGTTCGTTTAATTTAATGATATTTATTTGATAAAATTAAATTTATATTGGTATTATTTTAATAATTAGTTAAATTAAATATATAATAATCCAATTTAGTTTTATGGAATCAAATTTAATTTAAATATTGATATAAAAACATCATAAACATTTTAACATTTTCTCTTTGAGAAATCGCTTTCTAGATGTATCTACATGATTAATTTTATATTAATATTTTCCAATTGTATGAATGAAATTATAAAACATTGATTATGTTTTTATAATAATAAAAAAATTTATTATCTAATAAATTTAACATTACATTCCTCTTATTTATTTTTAATAATAGTAAAAATTATTTTCCATAGTTAAGAAGAAAATTGGTTTACCAGTGGGGCTAAACAAAAAATAAATTGGTTAAAAGTGAAAAAAAACATTTAAAAAACCATTTTATGTAACTATAAAGAACCTATCGCTTTAATTACTTATAACATACCTTTTTGGATCATTTTGACATGTGAATAAAATGTTTTCACCATTTTATTTTAAAATTTACAGTTAGGGTACTCAGCTGACTAACAAATGGCCTCCCTCTACTCTCCTCCACACACATAAAAATATATTTCTGTTTGGAAAATACATAAAAATGAATAAATTAATCACTTACACCATCCAATCATATTTTCCTTTTATTGGTAATCAATTCATCCCCTAGATCCAATTGGTGAAAACGAAAAAAAGATGTCTACAGAAGATGCAATGTCTCTATTCAAGAGTTTTATTTTAGTTCTTCATCCACCTACATAAATTATAATTAAAAAATTATATAATAACCTTAATATATTTAATATATTGATATGTATTTTTAATTCCATGTCCAAAAACCATATCTTCTTCCATGTAATGGGTTATGAAATAATTATTCATGTGTCTGAGAGGCTACAACATCGTAAACCCAAGTCATAAAATTTTAAATTACTACCTATTAGGGATGGAAATAATGAGGGATTTATTATTTACATGGTATATTTTTTATTTTTTAATTTTTCTATAATAATGATATCACATTTATCATTATACATTTCAATTTATGGTAATATAATAACATCATCTGTGAGTATTGAGGAATTTCACCTCATGAAGCGATTTTATTCGTTCACAATTTGTGTGGAAGGTCGTAATAATGTATTTAAAAACTTTTTTTGATATATTAAAAAAAATCAATAGTTGTAATATGTTATTTACCATTCTATGTTTCTTTGTTTCAACAATGTATAATCAAGTTCCTACATATTCATAGCCTACCATCTCTATTAAGGGTGAATTTCATTTATCTCAATTAATTTTTCGGATCACCCTAAATAAATTTATACAAAAAATATATTATATTTAAATATTTTTTAAAATTATCTATAATATGGTTCCATGATGAAATTATGTATAATAACATAGCAAGGAAATTCATACATATAGAAAGCAGTTATTACCTGAAACCTGACATTAACATCGAATTGTCAATACATTGGTAATAAAAGGTCATATGTAAATCATATATATAGTAACATATATATATATCGTATTGTAATATATGTATAATATATATTTTTTATTATAATATAGATTTGATTTTTCGGAATGAATTTCACACTTAATGTAAGATTTGTCAATTTCAATTCTATTTTTCTGTGGCGTGCACTCCATATTCATCATGTTATTGTTTTAGTCTGTATACTGATCCTAAAATTACTTTATTATTATTATCATTACATAATTGGGGATTTAGGTAATCATTTTGGGATCATTATTTCATGTGGTTTACAGGTCAGGTGTTACCCAAATAGGTAAGGGAATTTTCTGTCTCAAATTGGCTTCTTTGTGAAAAAAGTTATGTTATACACCAATAATGTTATATAAGATGTATATAATTACCATTTTACATGTTATATAATTTAGGAAACTAATAAAATTATTTTTTATATCTTATTTAATGTTATTAAATCAAGTATATTATGACTCAATGATGGAAATGTGGTAATAGTTTTATGTTACAATCTCATTAGTTGTTAGGATTGATTATGATTATTATTCCAGTGATTAAATATTACTATATATCTCCTAATAAATTTATTAATTTTCTCTTATTATGGTTATTTCATGAGAATAAATTTTTTCCATTCATATCCTCTATATTTTTACTCATGAGTTCGAAAGGTTGTTTCAAGAAAAATCACTGTCATTTCTCTATTTAGTCGACTACACTATTTATTCTAATTTTTTCTATGAATGTTGAATTTTTTTAAAGGAATCATCAAGTTTTCATTTAAACAATTCCCATTTGGATTTTACTAATGGTGTGTATGGATTCATTTTTTACATGTCTGACATGTACTGAATATCCCCCATTATGAATATTATTTTATTTCAAGAATCCTTTTTATTTTCTCAAGGTTATTTTGTATGACATGATTTTTAAAAATGTCTTATATTGTAATTTTCTTAATATTGGGAAGGATATTTTTCTCAAGAAATGTTTTAAATAATTTTTAATTATGCCTTAATGATTAAAAAATTTAATTAAAAATAATATGATTTAATTTTTTTTAGTTTTAATATATGATTTTAAATGGATTTTTTTGTCATAATGAATTTTTATAAGTGTTTTTGTAAATTATTTTCCATAAAATATGACATCAATTGATGTTACCTTTTCTTTACTCTGGAAATGATCCAAGGATATAATTCTACATCATTTTCCTAATGGTTTAGGTTTATGATTGATTTATTTTTTAGAAACCTATGTCTCTTCCATGGGTTATACCATGATAAAATGATTATGAAACTAAATTCTTCTTTACATGGGTTAGGCATAGAATAAATGATGGAATTATTATCAATATTATTTCATTTCCATAGGTTAGGTTATGATGAAATTTTTATGAAACTGACTTCATTTCATGGGTTTTAATATGATGAATTCTTTATGATATTGTGTCACACATATTTGTGGTTTTAAATACATGATGGGTGGGATCTATAAATTACTCCAAATAATTGGGTAGTTTTTAATGTTATATAAGCACTGTTGGTACATCATAGGTTACCCGAAGCCCTGAATATAATATAAGAGAGGTTATTCAAAACATGAATGATGGTATATGGGATGTTATCTAAATCCCAAAATAGGCTATAAGGAAAGTTATCCCAAGAACGAATAAGTTTAATGGGTTGATAGATAAATACTAACATGTAATGAAGGTCTTGGTAGAAATCGTTGATATATGATTTTCTAGGATTATGTTTGTGACATGATGTTATGACAGAATGAAATTTTGTGCTTTTAATGAACTTGAATGTTGATTTCCTTATGATACATGTGTAATTAACTTCCATAATTATGAAATAGAATATGATTTTGATAATTTATAGAAATGGTATGGTATTCATAGGTTATGATCGTGTTTTCATTCTAGTATTATAATGTAATGACTAAGTACCTCCCTTGTTTACCCATACTGATCATATGAGATCACCACTTGTTAGGATTCCTATAACCAGATATAAATAATTGTTTTTACGTATTGTAGCTTTTAAATGTGTACTAAATAGGATATTATTTATAGGGTTAGATTAATATCTTTAACCAAATAAGAATATTCTAAACCTTGTGTACAAATACAGTAAAATATTATGTTCCTTAGGTGGGTTTTTATGTAGTTTATTGAGTATTCATCTTAAAAGATGTAATATATATGTATGTGAATTCAGAGATTATATAGTTCGTATTAGATAAAAATATGTGTTTAAATTATGAAAAATAGGATATGAAAATTCTAGTAAAATATCTTTTGATATCTCTAATGATATTTTATAGGATATATCATCGGATAAGTGTATGTATGAGACATTGTATAAGAACATTTCATAATTTTGGGTAATGGATAGAGTAAGTGGATTCTAGGAAATTGCATCATTGTCTCGATATTACATGTTAATGTTTATCTCTAAAAGTGTAACCTATGGGTATTAAATAGAAAAATAAGGCATTGTGATTAACTCGATCATCATGTGGTTCTTGAAAATGGGCCTTTATGTAGACCTGTTTTGACACATATGGGGGTTATTGTAAAGACCCGTAAAATTCAAGGGAAATTTTTTCTTAATTTTCTTTAGAATTTTACAAGAGCGCGGTTTCAGATGGCACCTGATTCCGAGGCCCGGAGTGCCCGGAATTAATTTCCGAAGTTTGGCTCGGGTACGTTCAGTGAACGAACGAGCGGGAATTCCTAACTTTTGATCCGGTGCTCGGAATTGAAATCCGAGGGCACCGATGAACTCGCAGCGCCGATTTTCGCTTAAGGAGACCTTTCCCGAAGTTGCGTTTACACGTGGGGAGTTGTAAAAAAATAAAATTGTGAATGTTAAAATAAAAATTTAACTTCAATTTTTATTTTTATCTTCCTTAAGTGTTTTTATCCTTTGGGTGGAAGTTGGGTGACAACCCAACTTCCCTTGGGAGGTTAAGAGGGTGGTGGGGCCCACACGAACCCCACCCCTTCATATTCTCTAACCCTCCCCTCACAATTAATGTTGTAAACTTAAGTTATAACTTATGTCATTAATAAGTGAGTTTAATTAATGTTTTGAAATTCAAACTTTTGAATTTCAAAGGTTTGTGTTGTGTTAATAAATTAAGTGAGCTTAATTTATTGTTTTTGGTTAGTCCCTTTATTTCTTGAGAGGATTTGAGAGCTTTATTTTCTTCTTCAAACCTCAACGAAGAACGCGAAGAACGCCGTTCTTCAACGAAGAACTTCTTCCGCGTCATCTCTTCCGCGACGGTTTTCCGCGACGAACGCCTTCAACAACGACTCTTCCTCCGACGTCAAAGGAATCGAGTGCGACTATCGAGGTAGAGATTCTTGAGTTCATTATTTTTCTTTTAATTTGACTTTCCTCAAGACTTGACAAGGAACGCTCTCTTTTCCGACGAAGAACGCCGCAACTCCTTTCTTCGTTCACCGTGACAACGAAGGGGACGCCATCTTTTCTTCGGACAACCTTCGTCGGCAAACGAAGATCCGCCAACGTCGTGTCTCTTCGGGCATAACACTTCGTCAACGGATTTGACGAACGACGACCGCGACACCCGACCTCCGCGACGCCGTCTTCCGCGGAGCGTAGCAGAACCTTTGAATCCTAAACCCAAGGTAGGGGTTGTCGAATTTCTTTTGGATTCCTCTTTTTATTCTTGATCGTGCTTTTAGCCAGATTAACGTGTGGCATGATTTTCTTTAAGTTGCGTTATTATTATTAACGCGAGGGGGGCCGGACCACACGAACACGGCCGAACCCCCCCCCTCCAACGTTCTTGTTTAATTCTTTCGATGGAAGCAAAGTGGCGTGGTGCCGTCGCACCACGCGGTTTACCGTGCATTTAATTTACGCAACGCCGTCGCGCTACGCCGAGGAGAGCCTTCAAGAACGCGACGCCGCCGCGCCGCGTTGGAAGGATTCATGGCACGGCGAGAGGGGCGCGGTGCCGTCGCACCGCGCCGGACGACGAACACCGCGGCCGGTTCCGGGCCGCGGCGGGACGAGGAGACCGCGGCCGGTTCCGGGCCGCGGCGGAAGAGCAGACCGGCGGCCGGGCCGCCGGCGTCGGAAGCCGAAGAGGGGACCGGATTTTCCGGTCCCGTTGGAGAAGACCGGCCGGCCAGCTGGCCGGCCGGATGCCATAAAAACCGGGGAATTTAATTCCCTGGCCGGTATAATAAAACCCCCCTCTTTTAAAGAGGGGGCGGTTTTTTTTTAAGGGAGGGGGACGGCTGCCCCCTCGGTTCCGCTCAAGGAGGCCCCCTCATGTGAGGGGGCGGTTTGCTTGGAAAATCGGCGCGGCTAAGCCGCGCCGCCAGAAGTCAGCGGGGGCAATCAAGCCCCCCGCGTGCGGCACCCCGTGCGGGGCCCGCCGCCGCCAGCGCGGCCCGCCGCCGCCGCCGTCCGCCGCCGCCGCCCCGGGGGGGGGGGGGGGGGGGGTCGGGCCGGGTCAGCCCGGACCCGGACCCCCCCGTTTCGAACCTGATTTGGTTTTTAGCTCATAACTTGAGCCTCGGACCTCCGAATGACGAACCGTCTGCGGCAACGCGATCCTTGGATCGAGACGGTCGTTTCGATATATCGCACTCAAGGTTTCGGGTTACTTTGAGTTCGGCCGGGTTGGTTCGTTCACGAAACCAACCGGGCCGTCGGAGCGGAAACGCTCATATCTTGAGCCACGAACGTCCGATTGACGCGCCGTCAGTCGCGTTGTGTTCCTCTTAGTGAATCGGATCTTTTGGCATACTCCGCCCGAGGTTTGGACGCAGGTGGAGTACGGTCGGGTTGGTTTTTCCTTAAAAACCAACCGGGCCCCGAAGACGAAAATGCCAATAACTCACAGACCGGGCGTCCGATTGACGCGCCGTCTGTTTCGTTGACTTCCTCTTGATGAGACGGAACTTTTGACATACTTCGCCCGAGTTTTGGATGCAGTCGGAGTATGGCCGGGTTGGATTGTTCCCGAAATCCAACCGGGCCCCTGGAACGGGAAAGCTGATATCTTTCAGACAGGACGTCCGCTTGACGAGCCGTCAGCGGCGTTGGTAGTTACGTTGAGTAACGGTCCATTTGAGTATACCCTATGGGAGTTCGGGGTACAGTTGAGATACGGCCGGGATTGGTTCGCACACGAAACCAACCGGGCCCCTGGGACGAAAAGACTATTTACTCTCAGACCGGGCGTCCGATCGACGCGCCGTCTGTTGCGTTGAGACCCCTGTGACGAGACGGATCTTTGAGGCACTTCTTCGTGGGACTTTGTGATACTTGGAGTATCGACCAGTAGCTCGTGGAGCGGACCCTCCCGGAGACGAGCGTGCAGAGTACGGAGACCGTGTAGCCGGCTGAGACCTGACGACTGCTTGACCGACTCGACTTGGAGTGAGTCGACTAGCCCAGTGGACGGAGCGCCCGGTACTTGGCGGCAGACCCACGGCGGACGGAGCGCCTGGTAGTTGGCAGCAGACCCGCGGTACTCGACAGGAGGAGTACCTCAGTAGGCTATCTGGGTAGCGCCCGGTATTTGGCAGCAGACCCTCAGCGGACGGAGCGCCTGGTAGTTGGCAGCAGACCCGCAGTACTCGACAGGAGGAGTATTTCAGCAGTCCTAGGTTAGTGAGCGGCAGCCTCGGAGTCGTGACAGGGCCACTGTACACTCTAGAGACGGAGCTCTTCAGCAGTTACGGTTTCGATAATGAAAATCCTGGTTTGAGCTGAGACTTTTGACCTTGTGTTTACCTCATGATTGAGATGGGTCACTTGCTAACTTTGGTATATGTATGGGCATATACCCGAGTAGTGGTTATCCGTTGTTTTCACAATCCTTGTGTTTCCTCATGATTGAGATGGGTTACTTGATAACTTAGGTATATGTATGGGCATATACCTAAGTAGTGTTTATCTGTTGTGATCTTCTTGTGGTTATCCTTGTTGGTTTAGTGAGACCTTGAGGGTCTCGGGGTCCCTACTGAGTATCGTTATACTCACCCCTGCACGGGCTATGCCCGCACCTCGTTGTGTTGGTTGCAGACGACGGACATAGCTGACAGAGGCCGAGTGTTCGAGGACTGGACGGTACCTGGAGGTGGACTATACGACGAGGCGGTACCCGGAGGTGGACCACTGGGCGGAATATACTCGGAGCAGACGGCGGGACCCGAGGAGCAGAGGAGCTATCTGTACCCACCCTTCAGGTGGGATTTCCAGTGGACATCTCAGCGTAGCAGCTTTACTTTTCAGTCGCTGTTTTCCCTTTCGAGTTGTACTTTACAGTTGGGCTTGTATTTCCGGCCCCTTTTACTTTTCAGCTCTTCTTTTTGTACTTAGTGTTTTACTTCCGCTTGTACTCTGTGGTGCTTGTTTTCTTTATAAAGGCAATGTCTTCCCAGTTATCGGGATTTTACGCCTTTGGTGCTAGTCGCCAACCCCTGGCCTATGGAAGGCGGGCTTGGGGTAGTCACGGCACGGGCCCCGAGGACGGGTCGTGACAAATTGGTATCAGAGGAGTTCGGTTCTACCGCAGAACATATAACTCTGATGTCTCTTTCTGTGAAGCAATAGTGTTGAGAGTACCGAGTGTGGTTTTCAGTTCAGGGAGTCCAGTGTTGGTGCGGGCGGCCGACGTATCCATACACCAGGACCCTGACAACTGATTTCCGACTTTGTGCACGGAAACACTGATTGCGTGTGTGTTTTCAAAGGTTTTCCCCTTAAAACAGCTCAAACCAGGTCAGCTCACCAGGTATAATCGTTTGATCGTGTTACGTTGTTTCTTTCATGATGGACCACCGAGCAGCGAGACTCCAGTGCAGGGCCCTTTTTCAGTGTTGGCACCTTCGGGTGGTGTACCAGCAGCACCACCACCCGTTAGGCAGCAGATGCCACTAGCTGACGGTGCACGCTAGCAGAGCACGATGCACGAGTTCCAGCAGTAGAGGCCTCTGAGGATACGAGGCGAGGCATATTTCCCAGGCAGCAGTGGACTGGATGGAGACGAATGCTAGAGTTCTACGCCTAGCTTGGATACTAGTAGAGCGGATGATGATCTTAGCTCCAGGTGTTTCCAGAGAGTGACCATGAGGTTGGTCCTTTTAGTAACGAGGCTTCGGTACGCGAACCGATACCTGGATTAGTACCTACGGGTAGAGCGCCAGCTATGTCTCTACCTGTTGGTCAGCAGACACTACCGGCGGTACCGGTAGCAGAGACTCGGGCGTGTAAAATGTTTCAGGAGGAGGAAGTGCTAAGGACAGATGAATCTGCAGGGTAGCAGACGTGGAAGCGGAGCTTGGAGAGCAGCATGTGGTGGTGTACATTTCGACATGTTACGACCACCCGACTTAGTAGTCCCCGCCAGGCTCAGGGAGCAGGAGGGCTGGGGAGGAGAATAGCTGCATTGCGGTCAAGGAGTGTGACCCAGGAGCTCTAAGAATGATTCGGGGTACGAATTATGTCTACTACGAGCTGCCATATCTATAGACATAGGAACCAATCATTCTACCCTTCCACGAATCATGTCCCAGACCTAGAGGTTCCGGGTAAGCCGTAGACTTGACCCTCACGTCTGGAGATACCTTTGGTAGGAGAATCGATAATCACGCTTACGCCGACGGTGTGATTTGACCTCGAGGCGAGAGTTTCGGTTGGAATCTCTTGGTGGCAGCGTAGAGGCCTTACGACGTTGATCTGGGTATGGTTTTGATTCACAAATCATACCCCGGTTGACTGTTTTAGGCAAACGGCGGAATGGGTTTTCCTTGGTCGGCGAAAAGGAAACCCTGGGCAGCTCATGTTAAACTCAGACATAAGAGGGTGTGACCGATCACTCTTGAGTTGGTCAACCCTACCCCTGTGGCAGCAGGAGTTTGAGTTCAGTTCTAACCTAAAAAGGGAAACCTCTTGAGTTCGAGGGTGACGAACACGTTCTTATACGGTCTCAACCCGATGAGGTTTCGGAGATGTGGCCGAGGCGGCATGTTATCTCCGAAGTTCGATGGACCCTTTTGATCTTCAGCAGGGTAGGCGAGGAGGTTTACCGCTTAACCCTACCACCTCAGTCGCACTGGGTGCATAGTGTCCACCACGTGTCTCAGCTGTGGAGATACGTGTATGTTTCTTCACACGTCATCGACCCCGGGGAGTTGGACGTCGATGACAGGGCGATAAGCACAGAGATTCTAGTAGAGATTGAGGATCGACAAGAGTAGGTTCTACGTGAACGGTTGCTTCCTCTGGGGTGCTTCTCGGGTAGCACAAGATCTTCAGGTGAGCATATGGGAGCGTAAAGCTCAGTTGCGTGCTCAGTACTACTTTGTTTCCCTTAAGTGTGAGTTGAAGCTTTACGGGGACGTAAAGCCCTGAGGTGGGAGTAATGTAAAGACCCGTAAAATTCAAGGGAAATTTTTTCTTAATTTTCTTTAGAATTTTACAAGAGCGCGGTTTCAGACGGCACCTGATTCCGAGGCCCGGAGTGCCCGGAATTAATTTCCGAAGTTTGGCTCGGGTACGTTCAGTGAACGAACGAGCGGGAATTCCTAACTTTTGATCCGGTGCTCGGAATTGAAATCCGAGGGCACCGATGAACTCGCAGTGCCGATTTTCGCTTAAGGAGACCTTTCCCGAAGTTGCGTTTACACGTGGGGAGTTGTAAAAAAATAAAATTGTGAATGTTAAAATAAAAATTTAACTTCAATTTTTATTTTTATCTTCCTTAAGTGTTTTTATCCTTTGGGTGGAAGTTGGGTGACAACCCCCTTGGGAGGTTAAGAGGGTGGTGGGGCCCACACGAACCCCACCCCTTCATATTCTCTAACCCTCCCCTCACAATTAATGTTGTAAACTTAAGTTATAACTTATGTCATTAATAAGTGAGTTTAATTAATGTTTTGAAATTCAAACTTTTGAATTTCAAAGGTTTGTGTTGTGTTAATAAATTAAGTGAGCTTAATTTATTGTTTTTGGTTAGTCCCTTTATTTCTTGAGAGGATTTGAGAACTTTCTTTTCTTCTTCAAACCTCAACGAAGAACGCGAAGAACGCCGTTCTTCAACGAAGAACTTCTTCCGCGTCATCTCTTCCGCGACGGTTTTCCGCGACGAACGCCTTCAACAACGACTCTTCCTCCGACGTCAAAGGAATCGAGTGCGACTATCGAGGTAGAGATTCTTGAGTTCATTATTTTTCTTTTAATTTGACTTTCCTCAAGACTTGACAAGGAACGCTCTCTTTTCCGACGAAGAACGCCGCAACTCCTTTCTTCGTTCACCGTGACAACGAAGGGGACGCCATCTTTTCTTCGGACAACCTTCGTCGGCAAACGAAGATCCGCCAACGTCGTGTCTCTTCGGGCATAGCACTTCGTCAACGGATTTGACGAACGACGACCGCGACACCCGACCTCCGCGACGCCGTCTTCCGCGGAGCGTAGCAGAACCTTTTAATCCTAAACCCGAGGTAGGGGTTGTCGAATTTCTTTTGGATTCCTCTTTTTATTCTTGATCGTGCTTTTAGCAAGATTAACGTGTGGCATGATTTTCTTTAAGTTGCGTTATTATTATTAACGCGAGGGGGGCCGGACCACACGAACACGGCCGAACCCCCCCCCCTCCAACGTTCTTGTTTAATTCTTTCGATGGAAGCAAAGTGGCGTGGTGCCGTCGCACCACGCGGTTTACCGTGCGTTTAATTTACGCAACGCCGTCGCGCTACGCCGAGGAGAGCCTTCAAGAACGCGACGCCGCCGCGCCGCGTTGGAAGGATTCATGGCACGGCGAGAGGGGCGCGGTGCCGTCGCACCGCGCCGGACGACGAACACCGCGGCCGGTTCCGGGCCGCGGCGGGACGAGGAGACCGCGGCCGGTTCCGGGCCGCGGCGGAAGAGCAGACCGGCGGCCGGGCCGCCGGCGTCGGAAGCCGAAGAGGGGACCGGATTTTCCGGTCCCGTTGGAGAAGACCGGCCGGCCAGCTGGCCGGCCGGATGCCATAAAAACCGGGGAATTTAATTCCCCGGCCGGTATAATAAAACCCCCCTCTTTTAAAGAGGGGGCGGTTTTTTTTTTAAGGGAGGGGGCCGGCTGCCCCCTCGGTTCCGCTCAAGGAGGCCCCCTCATGTGAGGGGGCGGTTTGCTTGGAAAATCGGCGCGGCTAAGCCGCGCCGCCAGAAGTCAGCGGGGGCAATCAAGCCCCCCGCGTGCGGCACCCCGTGCGGCGCCCGCCGCCGCCAGCGCGGCCCGCCGCCGCCGCCAGCGCGGCCCGCCGCCGCCGCCACCGCGGCCCGCCGCCGCCGCCGCCGCGCCGCCCGCCGCCGCCGCCAGCGCGGCCCGCCGCCGCCGCAGCCGCCGCCGCGCCGCCCGCCGCCCGCCGCCGCCGTCCGCCTCCGCCGCCGCCGCCGCCGGCCGCCGCGCCGCCGCCGCACCGCCCCGGGGGGGGGGGGGGGTCGGGCCGGGTCAGCCCGGCCCCGGACCCCCCCGTTTCGAACCTGATTTGGTTTTTGGCTCATAACTTGAGCCTCGGACCTCCGAATGACGAACCGTCTACGGAAACGCGATCCTTGGATCGAGACGGTCGTTTCGATATATTGCACTCAAGGTTTCAGGTTACTTTGAGTTCGGCCGGGTTGGTTCGTTCACGAAACCAACCGGGCCTTCGGAGCGGAAAACACTCATATCTTGAGCCACGAACGTCCGATTGACGCGCCGTCAGTCGCGCTGTGTTCCTCTTAGTGAATCGGATCTTTTGGCATACTCCGCCCGAGGTTTGGACGCAGGTGGAGTACGGTCGGGTTGGTTTTTCCTTAAAAACCAACCGGGCCCCGAAGACGAAAATGCCAATAACTCACAGACCGGGCGTCCGATTGACGCGCCGTCTGTTTCGTTGACTTCCTCTTGATGAGACGGAACTTTTGACATACTCCGCCCGAGTTTGGATGCAGTCGGAGTATGGCCGGGGTTGGATTGTTCCCGAAATCCAACCGGGCCCCTGGAACGGGAAAGCTGATATCTTTCAGACAGGGACGTCCGCTTGACGAGCCGTCAGCGGCGTTGGTAGTTACGTTGAGTAACGGTCCCTTTGAGTATACCACCTATGGGAGTTCGGGGTACAGTTGAGATACGGCCGGGATTGGTTCGCACACGAAACCAACCGGAGCCCCTGGGACGAAAAGACTATTTACTCTCAGACCGGGCGTCCGATCGACGCGCCGTCTGTTGCGTTGAGACCCCTGTGACGAGACGGATCTTTGAGGCACTTCTTCGTGGGACTTTGTGATACTTGGAGTATCGACCAGTAGCTCGTGGAGCGGACCCTCCCGGAGACGAGCGTGCAGAGTACGGAGACCGTGTAGCCGGCTGAGACCTGACCGACTGCTTGACCGACTCGACTTGGAGTGAGTCGACTAGCCCAGTGGACGGAGCGCCCGGTACTTGGCGGAAGACCCACGGCGGACGGAGCGCCTGGTAGTTGGCAGCAGACCCGCGGTACTCGACAGGAGGAGTACCTCAGTAGGCTATCTGTGTAGCGCCCGGTATTTGGCAGCAGACCCTCAGCGGACGGAGCGCCTGGTAGTTGGCAGCAGACCCGCAGTACTCGACAGGAGGAGTACTTCAGCAGTCCTAGGTTAGTGAGCGGCAGCCTCGGAGTCGTGACAGGACCACTGTACACTCTAGAGACGGAGCTCTTCAGCAGTTACGGTTTCGATAATGAAAATCCTGGTTTGAGCTGAGACTTTTGACCTTGTGTTTACCTCATGATTGAGATGGGTCACTTGCTAACTTTGGTATATGTATGGGCATATACCCGAGTAGTGGTTATCCGTTGTTTTCACAATCCTTGTGTTTCCTCATGATTGAAGATGGGTTACTTGATAACTTAGGTATATGTATGGGCATATACCTAAGTAGTGTTTATCTGTTGTGATCTTCTTGTGGTTATCCTTGTTGGTTTAGTGAGACCTTGAGGGTCTCGGGGTCCCACTCTGAGTATCGTTATACTCACCCCTGCACGGGCTATGCCCGCACCTCGTTGTGTTGGTTTGCAGACGACGGACAGAGCTGACAGAGGCCGAGGTGTTCGAGGACTGGACGGTACCTGGAGGTGGACTATACGACGAGGCGGTACCCGGAGGTGGACCACTGGGCGGAATATACTCGGAAGCAGACGGCGGGACCCGAGGAGCAGAGGAGCTATCTGTACCCACCCTTCAGGTGGGATTTCCAGTGGACATCTCAGCGTAGCAGCTTTACTTTTCAGTCGCTGTTTTCCCTTTCGAGTTGTACTTTACAGTTGGGCTTGTATTTCCGGCCCCTTTTACTTTTCAACTCTTCTTTTTGTACTTAGTGTTTTACTTCCGCTTGTACTCTGTGGTGCTTGTTTTCTTTATAAAGGCAATGTCTTCCCAGTTATCGGGATTTTACGCCTTTGGTGCTAGTCGCCAACCCCTGGCCTATGGAAGGCGGGCTTGGGGTAGTCACGGCACGGGCCCCGAGGACGGGTCGTGACAGTTATGCAATAGGAATTCAGAAAACAATTTATGAATCATCTTGGAGGATTTAGATTGATAATGACAAGGAATATACATGGTTAATATTGAGGGTTTATATATTGAATTTATGGTTTCTGGATTTAGATATCCTACTAGTGATTTTTCATTACAGTGTTGTTTCACTCCCAGAATATTATTACTAACAATTTTTTTTTGATTTTCATCAATGGAGGGAATCCGATGGATATGGAGTAATGTTGAATGTTATAGAAAATGTATTTTTGAGGAAACAAATGGGATGATGATTGCAGTGAATCTCATTGTCATTATTCATAATCAATCATCATGATATATTATGAAAAACATATGCCGTATAAAACACCCAAAAAACTATGAAGTGATGTATAAAGGTCACTAAAATCAAGGTTCGTGGAATCTATGGTGTAAAGTAGATTTAGATTCATAATAGATGATAATGTCGAATGAACTTTTAGGATTATATCAATGGATCCAGAAGATGTTTTATGTGTGGAATAGATGGGAATAACGATTGAAAATTTTAGGGAAAAATGAAATGTTCAATTCACATATTGGATGGGATAATTGGTCACTCTAAGGCCTTATAAATGGAAATATTTTCAATTATATAATGTATGGGAATTATAAAAATTTATTTTTTCGGGGGAAAGACAATAAAAAAATTGGGAAGTATATATGAGTAATTTTTATACAATTGATATTGAGGTTATTATGAACAACATATGAATGGAATGAGATTTTATAACAATACTGTTTATTTTAGAATTAAGGATGATGATTAAATTTAGGATGATGAATTAAGTGATTCATTTTTATATTGTAGGAAATATTAACTAAGTAATTAGTTGAGGGGAGCCTAGTTAATGGTTTTAGAATTAAGTAGAATGATTGAGATGTTTATGTATTAGAAATCGAGAATTATGAAATATATATTTGTTGTTCATTATAAATTATCCATTATGAATTTTCATGAACTTGTTGAGTGATTACCATGAACATGAATATCGATTTAATGGTACGTTGATTTTCAGGGAAAACACCTGAATAAAGTAATTATAACCTTTAAAATGATTGTAATGTTGAGATAAAGATGTTCGTATAAATATACGATTAATATGAATAAAATAAATTGTATATAACTCATTTCATTGTAACTAGATAATGATATTTTGATAATTTCGTGTGTGCTACCATTGAGGTTGTTCACAATTGGATTTAAGGAATATATTAAATAATATGTGATTTAGGTGAAGAGTGACGATAACTGTATATTTTCAAATGGTTTTACACTAATTCTAGTAATTACTATGTTTCCGAAGAAGAAACGATGATGTTTTTCACTTTTTTTGTATTTTAAAATGAATTTCTATATCACTTTGTTGTGAGTATTTATTATTTGTTCACTTTGTAAATTTATTAACCTTCATTATAATATATTGGTTTTTAATATTTTAGAACATTTATAATGTTAATATATTATAAAATAGTTTAACTTAAAATTTTTATGAGGCTCTAGATATTATCTTATTACATAAAAATATGAGGATTTATTCATTTTGGGAAACCTATGTTAATAAAATTGTTGTGATGATGACTAGAGATTGATGGAATGATTTATCGTTATATTATGGATATTATGATTTATCGGGGCTATAAGACTAAAAATTTCACCTTCATTTCAATGAATAAGAGGATTTCACCCCTAAACCATTTCAATTACATTAATTTATTATTTTCATTGATTTTAACTTTTAGGTTGAATTTATGGTTGTTCCCTGCTTTAATTTGATTAATTTTGGATGTTTCGGGTAAATTTTGTCTTGCGAATTGTTTCCACAATGTAATGGGAAACTGTGCACCAAACCTAGAGAGCTATGTGGCTTAGAGTAATTTTATGGATGTTTAATTTGGCAGGTCTGGTTCATGGTTTATAAACCATGTAGCCATGTCATGTGGGTTGTCCCTTACGGACAATGAGGGGTACACAGTTGGCGCATTGTTTGGAAAACCGTGCATCCAAATGGAGTGGGCAGCCCATAAATTTTATATATTAAAATACCAATTTATCTCTACCTTATATTTAACAAAAATTCAAAATTACTCCACCTGGGTCATTTTTGATTCATACGAGGGTTCCAAAATCCCTCCCCAATTGGATTTTCTTCCTCCTGGGATTCATCCTAAATGTTATAAGTAAATTTTATGGGCTTTTTCCCAATTTTATCCTCCATTTCTCTTTATCTTCTCTCCCTCTTGATGTCATGGACTATAATTGGTTGTTGTATTCTGCTGGAGGAAATTTAGAAGCATTGATTGATGATTGGTTGGTGTTTCTTTGGATATAGGGCAAGAAAAACCTTTTTTGAGACATATTTTTCCTTAACTTGAAGTTTTTTCAAATCGTAACTCTTTTAATGTATGATATTTCATTTTTATCATTTCCATGTCATTCCATTCATTCTTGTTTATTTATAAATAACATAAAAACATATTTATCATGATTTTTACATGTTTACCTTTCATCATTTTATTTATCATATTTCCAAAATTTTGTGGTTATTGTTTTTAAAAAAGTTTTTCTAATTGTGGTACGTATTATATACATAATTTGTTTATTAGATTTTACATTTTTTTAAAAAAATTTAACTGGGTCGTTTAAATCGTTTTTACCCTTGTAAAATATGTTTATATTGTGGTTAAACATTTATTTGGACTCTTAATAAGAGATTTGGGTGGGTTTTATGAAGATATTCTCATGTGTAGATTGGGTATTGGTTTGAAATTAAGGTGTGTTTCTTTAAAAAGTGTTTGAAGGCTCTATATGTATTTCATATGCGTTCTATTAGATATAAGAACATCCATATGTACTTATGGTGCATGTATGGATGTGGAAATGATTAGTAATTTCCTTTTTTAATTTAATAGGTACAGTTAGCATAATAATCAACATTCCACCATTCCCATTTCTAAATTGTATTTTAGCCTACATGTTATCTAAATGTTTTATAACCTCAATGAAGTTTTAAAATCCCATTTTAAGTGTTACTTTTGAAATTATGTCCCATTTGGTATCATATAATTTTGTTGGTGTTCAAATTTAATGAAAGCATTTTTAGAACTATTCAGAATGTCGTGTTTCCCTGATATTTTTGAAATGGTGTTTGAAAAATTAACAGAACTATAAATAAAAAAATTGAATTAAATATTTCAATGTGATTTTTTGTATTTATTTTGGAAAAATACATTAAAGTGTATTTTTTATGTATTTTGGAGTTATATGTGTAAATTAAATTTAGAACATGAGATGAATTGTGAGTTTTTATTTAAAACTTATTGGATGTGAAAATTAATAGAATTATAAAATTTTTTTGAAATGTTTTGAAATAGTGTGTGATATGATGACCTGGTTGGAAGTTGTTAAATTTATATTATATTATGGGATCCCTTATAGAGGGAGTTCCCTATATATTTTATCGCATAGGTGATTTTGGTGTATGGGGTAGGCAAGTGTGGTGGTTGTAGGTATGGTG
Source organism: Viscum album (assembly GCA_963277665.1). Lineage (NCBI taxonomy): Eukaryota > Viridiplantae > Streptophyta > Magnoliopsida > Santalales > Viscaceae > Viscum > Viscum album. The sequence goes on from OY728141.1 coordinate 555,770,218, forward strand.
AGTCACACATGCGAGGGCCTCCTACATACACAGTGTACTATTACCATGGGTATCCCGAGCATCATTTAGAGGGATAATTAATAGTTTCCTATCTATCATGATTATATGGGTTAGTAACCATGGGATGTTATAGTGTCCTAGTGTGTTTATCTACTAGTTAGACTTCTCTAGAGTAGATAATAGGATATAGACTATGGAGATGCACCATATGCCGACATGTGAGTCCCAATTGTGGATGTCTGGGATCACATTATAAATATTTAAGATATGTGCAAGATTACTATTTTTATTTTCTTAATTAATATTTTTTGAAATATGATTGCTTATAATATTTATCTATTTACTTATTACATTTCATGGTATCACCTAGTTTTATTTTAGTTTTTGGATTTGGTTTTTAAAATGTTGAACCTATATTGAAAATGGGAATGTGGCGTGTGTTTTTTGGATAATGTGAAAAATGTGTTTGTATTTTTAAAATGTTGAAATCCTATTTTCATATCAGTATTTCAAAATTGTGTTAATGTACTATTTATGGGAACAGAATTGCATGGATTCTGTGGTAATTATCATCTGAGCTATTAATCTCACACCCTACTTGTGCCATTTGGTTTCATCAGATAGAAGATGTTTTTTCATGTTCAGTTTTCTAGTACAGTTTCCCATTGAATATGGTCATTTAGTAGATGGTGGTGGCCTTGAGTTTACATGGAGTTCATGTTTATAGTATTTCTTTGGTGTTTCAATTTTGTATCTATATTCTATTTTGTCCTGATGTTATAACGGAATGAGTCTTGTATATTTATTGGGGATGTAGTTATTGCTAAATCTTCTATATTTGTGGTTTATTCATTTTATATTGGATTACTAGATTGACATCATTCACCGGTTGATTGCAATTGAATCTTGGAACTAGTTGTCTTCCTTTGTGGATCAGCAATGCCCTTCGGGATATGTCTAAATCCGAGCATGATGTTTGGTCAAATGGTAGTCCAATTTGGGTCGAAAGAAAATGGCATCAGGGCATTCCCTTATTTATTTAGGGTGTTAGGTAGATTGGATATCAGGACTATTGTAGCTCGGGATGTAGTCTATGGGTTGGTGCCAGATCCCCACCACTCCTGAAGATACTTTAGTTTCCATGGGTTCATTGAGAATTCCACCCTTTTCTTGTATTCAGTTGTTATGGAATGTTGAATGAAAATGGTGGAAAGTTGGTGTCATGTCATATACTCACATATAGTAGTGACCCATCTGGATTATGAGTGCATGGTTCAGGGTCCTCTATGTGTCAATTCATACTCATGGCATGGACTACTAAAAAGTTTCATTTTAATGCATGGACACTAGTTCCCCATCGCAGGTTCTTGATGAGAGTTATTCATTTTTATAATTTCAACTGGTCTGAGTTGTGTTCTACTTTGGTTCTAGTGTGTTAAAGTGATATTTTCATTTGAAAAATTGTTTATAATAAGGGAATAATTTATTTTTAATGCCTTCAAATCATAAAATTGTTTGTTTCAGAAATTTTTTTAGGATTAAAAAATTTGTAAACAATTCGATTCTTGATAATGAAATTGTTTGGGTAACCCATTGTTCTCCTTATAAAAGTTTACATATGTGTTGGTATGTGTTGAATGTCTGTTTAGTCATGTTTGGATGGAAATGTATGGGAACATATGTGATTGTTAATATGATAACATGGGTTAGTATTTGAGGTAAAAGGTGTGGATTGGTTTTGCTAAATTGGATTTTGTTTTTGAATGTGGTTTTTATATTGTGAAATATGGATTTTTTTTGAATTGTGGCTTTGTAAGAAGTCGGTTTTGAAATTTAAATAAAAATTGTATTTTTTTAAAAGTTTATTTTTTGTTGTTCATGTATGAGTTTGTCTCTTGATATGGATTTTTTCTTAGGGTGGCCTTTTAGTTATGATTCTGTGGGAAGTTGATTTCTGGATTTGGGTTTTGAATTGGATAAAAATATTCTTCATAAAATTGTACAAAAAATATAAAATGACTCAACCCTAGTTCTTTTATCCCATTAATTTTTAATTATCCTTCATGGTTGTTGATGTCAATTAGAGGTATTGGAGAGGCCTGAGGAAGTTGAATGTGTATTTAAATTGTTTGGTACTCTAGAACTTGTTAGGCATTGTGTTTTTCTGGGGTTTTTAAGGATCAAGCTTTCAATGACTAGGAGATATATTATCTATAATAAAAATTAGTTTGGATGATGTTGGAGGTGTTTATATCTATTTCCATCTGATGTATTATTCCTGAGGAGGTGAAGATGATGAAAAAGGAAGAGCTCGTAAATGATTATCAAGGCCAATAGACGATGAATGCCTTTGTTAACCACTTCAAGGAGGCGGTATCATTTTTTTCTTAGGTTACGTCACACGATTTGATAATGTATTATCTTTTCAAATGTAATTTTTATCCTGAGATCATAGAGTGAGTCATATCTTCTCATGATATTTCATTTGAGTAGTTGGAAGATGAATCATTTTAAACTCCGTTGGTTTATGGAGAAAAGGTTGTTTTTAATCTGGTGTCTTTTATTTATCATGAGGGTTCCCCATGTAGTGATAATGGTGTTCTAGAGGAAACTATTTCTGAATAGTCTCTTCCATTGGGTTTGATCCACATTTCATTAAACCATTATTTTTTCTGCCACCTGTTTGGTCCATTCCAAAATTTGATTTTGTCTTCTCTCAATCCTCCAAATACGCTATTTCATTATAACTATCTGGGTCATCTATTATTGTTTTGTTGGATGTTTTTTATGAGGAAAAATTTTTGATCAGAGGATTTCAAAATTTGGATATGTGGTAGTACACGTATCAACCATTAGGGCTCTAGTCATAGGCCATATAGTAATGCTCCTACATAGTCATGTATTTCTGGGAAATAATAATCCTTAGATCATTTTATTTTAACCATGTTGTAAAAGAAAAGTTTAGAGTTTCATTATTTTATTTTTTATTTTATAAGTTAATCATATATTTTTAAATATATGATGGACTAGTTTTTTCATAACCTGAGTAGTGGAATTTATTTTAATATGGCCATTTAAATAAAATTTTCTTCTATATTGTGTATATCCCTAGTGTGTGATAGTCTTGGTTTTAGTTGGTCCCTATTTCGAGATGCTTGTGTTTTTTTAAAAGATGGATGGTGGTTCTGTGTTCATTGTCGATTTCATATTTTTTTCAGGGGATTATCCCCTTATGTTTGGGATTTGGACTGCTTTGGGAAATTATCAATTCCAGTGGTGGTTTCATTTGAATTGTGTACAGAGAACTGAGTTTGTTATGTTGGGAGTTACTGATCATGGTGGTGTTGTTTCATAGTTAAAATAGAAATGTCTGTGTTTGTTCCCTCATATGGCTGATTCAAATTCATGATAATTGGTTAGTTTAGATCCTGTGGTGAGGTTAACCGTATAAATTTCTATAATTATTCTTAATGATGTATATTTTTCAAGAATCAGTCGGTGTGGTTTGTGAAGTGTATGGTCACCTCGAGATTTTTATTTTCATTGTATTTCAATAGGGAATGAAATCTAGTTTTTTTTCTCCTATTGATTGGTGAATTTCTTGGGGGTATAAAGAATTTATGGTGGTAGAATTACCACACATCGACCAATGAAATTCCATTGTTTTATTATGTTCATTTCATTTTATCTTTTTGGTTGATTTTCAGGTTGATCCTTGTTTTAAATTGTAAAATTTTGGATGTTTGGTGGGAATTTTTTCCGACACACAGTTTGTGCATGGTTAGGGGAAATTTATCTCCTTATTAAATCATGAGGATATGTGTTATTTCCAGGTAGAGTCATTTGGCACAATTTTCACATAGTGTGTAAAATGTACATTGTGTTCCCTAGGGATTGTGAGGGGCATGATTTTTGTGAATAGTTTAGAAAATTGTGCATCCAATCCATGTGAGCATCCTAGATATATTAAATATATAAATCTATAATACTATCTTTCATTTTTTTCCAAAATTTAGGATACCTCACATTGGGTCATTTTGGCACATAAGAGGCTTCCCAACCCACTTCCCCATTGGCTCCATTTCTCATATTGTTGCATCCTCAAAGTTGTAAGGTATCTGTTTAGGGTTTGGTTCAATTTATCCCAATCTTCTCATTCTCATTAATACATATTATGTTATTTACCATCATGGTATTATTTCCCCTCTTCAATGATCCTTATAATATATGGTTGTTGTTTTTAGTGTTTTTTTTGATCAAGGGTGTTTGAATCATTCATTGGGACCAATTATTCCTTACCATGATTTTTTGTGGAATCTGAAATCCTTTGTGTTAGGAGAATATATTATTTTCCTTCCCCACTTGTTTGATTGATTCTTGTGGGGTTTTTAAAAACATAAAATGTTTTTCTCATGCTTTTGTTATGTTTTACTTTCTTGGTATGATGTTTTTATATTGGAAAAAATTAGTGGATTTTGTTTTGAAAATGTTTCTCTAATTTTGGTACATAGTATACTCATAAGGTGTATTATTGATTATAAATAGTTCTTTTAAAAATAAATTATCTAGGTTGAATGATTTTTACACTTTCAAAATATTTTTATAGTGTTTTTAAATCAATATTTAGATTTCTTATAAAAAATTGGCTTCTTTTTATAAAGAGGTTCTCATGTATAATTTGTGTGTTTGTTTGAAATGAATGTTTTTTTCTCTAAAATTATTTGTATTATATATTTGGATTTCATGTGTGAGTTATAGGATGATTCCATGTCCATATGGGAATAATTATAATGCATGGATGTGGAAAAAATGATAATGTCATTTTTTGTCAAAAATGACTCGGTTTTCAATATTTTTAACAGTTCCCCCGACCCTATTTATTGATTCTATTTTATCCTAAAAGTTGTTTAGACGGTTCAAAATATCAAAGTGGATTGAAATTTTTTAATGTTCAATTTTAAATTGATGGTCCATTTTGTACATTAAAATTTAGTTTGTTTTCATATGGTATGAAAGATCGTTTGGAAATGTTAAAAATGTTGTGTTTCCATGATGGTTTTGAAATAGAGCGGAAAAAAAATTAAACAAGAAAATGTAGAGGATATTTTTTCATCATATATTTCAATGTGGTGTTTCATGTTGATTTAGGAAAATGATTTTTAAGTGGATTTCAAATTCATGTGGGTTTTAGAAATTTATGGATCATTGGTCACTTGAGATGCATTTGGAGTGTTGATTTAAAACATGCATGATGTGATGCCTATTGGAATTCAAATATGTTTTGTTAATTGTTATGAAATCATGTGTGATGTTTTAGAACTATTGGAACTTATTAATGGTATGTTAAATGACTTGAACCCCTATACAGGGATTCCCTATATGGGTTAACGCATTTGTGGTGCTAGTGTGTGGGGTAGGAATGTGTAGGGGAATCAAGTAAGGTGAGCCATGCATATGAGGGACTCCTACTTACATAGTTTTCTATTAACAAGTGTTTCCTAGGTGCATTTTATAGGGTTTATTGATGATTACAAATCATCATCAATTAGATATGCTGGTACCCCTTAGATGACTAAATGTTCCGGTGGGTTTCAAGACTAGTGATGCTAGTTTTGAGCAGGTAATTGGTTATATACTATAGAGATGCACCATATGATAGTAGGCGAGTCATGGCGATGTATATATAGCTATACCTCCAGGGATAATTATTAAATTCCCAAAATAACTATATATATTTGATTTTTTACTTTCTATGGAACATTTTATATTATTCTATTTATATATTTAATTCTATCTTTGCTTGGTATCACCTTGTTGGACATTATTTTTAGGATATGGTTTTTAAAATGGTGAACCTATTTTGAAAATAGGAATGTGGAATGTGTTTTATGAATAAACGGAAAGATATGGTTGTATTTTTAAAATATTGAAAACATATTTTCATATTTATATTTTAATGTACCTTTTATGGGATGTTTTAGAGAAAAGAAATGCATGGACTGTGTGTTGATTATCTAATGAGTTAATATGCTAACACACTAAACATGTCATTTGGTGTCAGTATCCCTGATTTATTTAGATGGTTCATGTTTTTTTATAGTTATATTTTTGGAAGGTCAGTTGATGAATGATGGTGACCAAAAGTTCACTTGGAGATTGTTTTGATATAAGTTTTGTTTTAATTTTTATTAGTTTTTGTTTTCTATAAAAATTCTATTTTTTTATATGTGGGAACTGAATAAATCTTGTATATATATATATTGCTGATTCATTTATTTCTAGTTATTTATTTTGATCTATTTCTTAATTTAATATTCATTTATTAGGATGAAATCATTCTCTCTTAGATTTTATTTGATGTCTAAAAATAGTTTCCTGCCTGTGGGGATTAGGAACCCCATTCTGGCCATGTCTTATACTGGATCAAATGTACGGTCGGATGGAACTCCAACATAGTTCGTGATAGATATGATGTGTTAATTTATATTATAACAATAATATGGTCATATTTTTATTATTAAATTGATGTGAATCATGTATGTATATATTCTTGTGAAATTATTTCAAATTATTGAAAAGGATTTTGAAATAAAAAATTATATTATTAGCCTCATTTCTGATGATATCAAAGACCATCATAACACCTATTGTGTTTTATTTTTATTATTGTTTGTTATTGGTTTTCAAATAATGATTCACATTACTGTGATTATTTATTTCATTCAATCCATATTGTAATTTAGTATTTACATTTTTCATCCATGACCAAATCTTTACATCCAAAATAGGATATCAAATATAGAACCCTATTTATAAGTTACTTTATGTAAAAATTATGTTTCAAAGGTTAAATTTTTGAAAAATGACATATAATTAATCATAAAATGTTTTTTATATTAAATAATTTTAAATTGTTAAACATTTGATGTCTGATATAAATTTGAGGGAGAAATTCATTTTATGGGGGGTGTAATGTAACACCATGAAATTTTATGATTTTATTCCAGTAAATTTATTTTAAATAATATTTTTTAGTTCACCCAACATTAATTTAATAATTAACTAATTGAAAAATTGTGTTTAGGTTTAGTTCCACAAAAAAATGAGTTTAACATTTTTTTAGAACAACAACAATTTAAAATGAATCATAACATACTATTAAAATATTATTAGTGAATATGATAATATTCTTAAAGTCATTCAAATTATGGGTATTAACAAGATGAACAAAATTATTAAATATATTCATTAAAAATATATATTTAATCAATTAAAAGGTGACTAATTAATTAAAAATGAAAATAGAAATGATTTGATAAAAAAAGATAAATATTTTTTAAAAAAACAAATTTTTATGAAATAAAATCATATTCTAACTTAATTAAACAAACATATTTGGTTAATAATTTTATTAAAATTTTATGTATTCAAGTATAATTTTAAAATCATTTTTTGTTTTTTCTATATATGGGATTAGAATAAAACCAATTTAACACTTTAAAATATTAATTTTCAAAAAACTGTTTTTGAACATTTTGAGAACATATTTTCAAATTTGTTTTTTCAAAACATTTATAATAATAATATGATAAGAAAAATATATATTTTGAAATAATAATTTCAAAATTACTATATAGTTTTTTTAATAGTTTTTATGAAAAATTTCATTCTTTGATAAATAGTGGGAAAATATTGTTTTTAATTATAATTTTTATTTATTTTAATTCTTTTAAAAAATGAAATTTTATTTCCTATATATATAAAATGAAAATTAGTTCAATTATATAACTATTAATCCATTGTATTTCATTGTAAATTTGTTTTGTAATTGTTTCTTATATTAATGATTTTTAAACATTTGGACATTTTCTCTTAGAAGACACGATTTCTACACTCGTCTATAAGAATAATAATAAATTAAATTTTCCTTGATTTGTGATGGTAATTCGAAAAAATAGGTTCAATATATGGATGAATAATAATTTATATTATTTAAAAACTGGAAATTAATTGATTACATTAGAGAATAAAAGAAAAAGAAAAGGGAGTATTTATTTGGTTAAGGTAAAAATTAGTTTATCATGGTGTTAGTAAAAATATAATTGTTAAAAATGAATTGAATATTTGAAAACACCCATTTAATGTCTTAATTTTTACGATATATCTTATATATTATATAATATACCAATTTGGATCTTTTTCTCTTGTGAAAAGCATAGAAACACATTTTTAATTCAAAACACTAATGTGTTCCACTCACCTCATGTATAAAATAAACACCCCCTATAATCCTATTTTCACAACTAAAAAACAATTTATATGTGAAAATATCAAAAATAATTACTTCCCCACTCACCTCATATCATTCGGTAGTATATTTTTGTGTATGGTATCCATCCAATGGATCATTTTGGTTGAATCCAAAAGTTTTTTTTGAAGAAGTGGTAACATCGCAAATCATGAATTTTGATTATCTCATCATACAAAATCATAAATTTTTCTGAAATTATGATAATATAATAACCTAATAATCTTCCATACATTGAGATATTTTTATGTTAATGGAACTACATACAACAATCTATTCTTTTGTCAAATGGGTCACAAATTCATCATTCATGTATATAGTGGACTACTGCCTCATTAACCGCTTTCAACCAATCCTATATTACAATCTCTAATGGATAGATATAACAAAGAATTTATTATTTATATAATATATTATTTTTATTATTTAACTTTTTAGATTATTATATCACTTGTTACCTCTTACTTTCATATCAGTTGGAATAAGATTATGTCATTCATGTGTTTGGTGGATTAACACATTGTGAACCGATGCAAGTCATTAAAGATCTACATGGAAGGTATTAATTATGGGTTTAAATTGAACATGAGATATATATTACATAATAATAATTTGGTAATTATAATATACTATATACTTTAATTTCATTATTTATTTTCAGGAAATTGGATAAAAAGTTCACACATTTGTACGACCTATTGTCACCATGAATCGTGTATTGTAGTATCTATCTATTCCTTTTATGCATCACTATAAATAAATTTATAATTAATATGTAATATATTCATATAATGTGATACATTTTTGATATTATGGAACAATGATCAATTTTTTGACGCCCATATTTAATAATAAAAATCATACATGGAAAATAATGAAGTCATTGGCCGAAACATTACATTAATACATTATTGTTAATAAATGAGTAATAAAAGGTTATATGTAAATAATATAAGGTATAATATATATATATATGGGTTTTTAATTTTTTTTAATAATATTTATTTTAGAATGGATTTTTGAAATTATATGAATGAGAAGGAAATATGAGTTAAGGGATTTCTATCTCACATTCATTTTTCTACGAGACACATATCATATTCACCATATGATTCATTTATGTAGTATATATACCAGCCATGAATTTGTTTTTTTAATTATATATTTTAATTTTTTCTGATCTATATATCTATTTATGCATTTCTCTTTCATCCTGATTATGTTTCTAATGTTACTAAAGCTGTAAGGGGATTATTTTATCTCAAAATTTTTTCGGGTCATAACATATTTTAGGAACCTAACTTCTTCTACAATTTTTACATTTATAACATTTAACACATTATATAAAGAATATATTTTTCTAATATATTATATATTTATCTTACATTTAACCTTTCTTGTAGATTATGATTCAATGTTACAAATATTGTAAGAGATTTGTGTCATACTATCATCAGTTTTTTAGATTATTTATCATTATGCTTCCGATGATGAAATTTTAATATCTACCTCTAACTGAAACTATGAATTCTTTTATTTGATTCTAATTTCATGATAATAATTAGTTTTTATTTATTTCTCTTTCTTTGTGTGGTACAGAGTTTAGAATACTGTTTTTATAAGAAATAATATTCATTTATCTATTTAGTATAATATATTATTCTATTAAATACATGTTTTAGAAAAAGTAAAAAAGGTTTCATACATTATTGAGATGATTTACTAAAGAAATTTTTACCCAAAATTTAATTTTGATAAAATAAATTTGAAATATATTTTTCTATTTTCTTCCAAAGAATTTACGTTTGGTAGTTACCAAAAACTTGAACAGAATATTTTTTTAATTATACAACATGAAAATAATTTTCATTATTATAAAAATATGTTTATTTTAATCTAGCATTAAATATTATAAATTTTATTTTCATATATATTTATTTTAAAAAAATTATTAAATTATAAATGATTTTTTTCAAGGTCAAAAGGTAGTTTTTCTAAATAAATTTGTCAATGATATTAAATCCTCCATTATAAGATTAAATTTTTATTCATAATGAAATGGAAATCCTTAAATTTATGTTGGATTTTTTTGTTTCGAAAGGTCATTTTCAATGAAATGTGATTTTATTCATGAAATTTTCCTTAACACTATTAAAACCCATTTTTCATTACAGATTTCATCATTTGATGTTAAATTTTTTTAATTGGTAAATAATTTAAGGATATAATTATTATTCATTATCTAAATGGATTATGTTTATGATTAAAATGTGTTTATAATTCTTGTTTCTCATCCATTGGTTATACCATGATAAAGTTTTCATGAAACACTCTTCTTGGTCAAAGGGTTCTATATTCATGAAATGATGAATTGATTATGAAACCTATTAATTTAGAAAAAGTTATGTTATGATGAAATTATTATTAAACACAATTAATTTCATGGGTTTTGATATGATGAATTTTTTATTATCTTATCTCACATATATGTATATATATGATTATGTTTTTTGTGGGACTTATATTTTCTTCTAATTTATTAGGAAATCATTAATATAATATGAGTTTATAGGGGGGATATGCGGTTATTCCAAGCCCTAAAGTGGTTACAAAATTGGATATACAAGCTCGAGATAATGTAGATGAGATGTTTTTTAATGATTTTAAGAGGGATCATGGGTGGATATAAAATGATAGAAAAAGTTACACTTGTTGATAGACCCATCTAAACATGTTATAAATGTCACAGATGGTAGTCCTGAAATAATATTTTATATTATTATGTGTATTCCACAATTCAATGTATTTTTCCATCATTATGATCTCAAGGATCATGTTCATTTATTACATTATGATCTATGTGATATGAAGTATCAATTAGTATGACATTACTCATGATTTTAAACAGTAATATGAAGGTTATGGGTTTCACATGTTAAGCTCCTTCTCTTATAAACTTATTGTTATGACATGCTAACATATCCCCTCTTTTACCCCTACTATACTTCATAGTTCACCCATTGTTATTATTCATTTCCCCAGGCGTGGAACAAATTTTTTACGTGGGGAATGATTCTAAATTATTCTATAGGGGATTATATTCATGTGATATCTTGAATATATTTGACCAAATTAGATTATTTTGTATCAAGCATCCAAAGTCAATAAACTATTATAGTCATCATGTTTGTTTTTATGTGTTGTATTGAATGTTCATAAAAAATTATATATCTATATATGAGAAGCATATTTTACTATAATAATGCTGAAGAATGAATTAAAATCACATGATTATGTACTAAAAAAGAATACACCCTCACCTAATGAATTACTGATGATGTTTTATCAAATTTATCTCTCGATTCTAAATTCTTCAGTACTTCATATACTAAAAGAAATAGTGATAATAAATGTTTATCATATCGTGATGATGATGAATAAGATCCAAAAAGATACAATTATATGAAGGACTATTTAATGAAATTTCATAATATTTATAAAAAACTTTTTATGATTTATAAAGATATAAATATTGAAACCCATGAAATAAAAAATATTTTTCACGGTTGAGGAAATATTTTATTATATACGAGTGGGGAATTTTAAACATAATTATGTGTGGCATATTCCAATGGAAAAGATACAAAATATAACCATTAATATAAATGTAAATTGAAATGTTAATTCTTCATAAGTTTATACAATGTTATATAATTCAAAGAAGGAATTAACTATTGAACCCTTTTTTCTAATGATAACAAGAATATCAAGAATAAATCGTACAATGAATGTCTAAAAGGTTATTAACTACTATTATAATAGGAATGATGGTATTTTAACTAATTTATTGTTAGATGAGGTGAAATAGAACCATATATATATTTGGTTGTCCAACCAATATAATTTTAGTATACATTAAAATATAATATATTACAATAAAATAACCATTATACATAAAATCACAACAAGGAAATTAGATGAAAATTTTATATTTTAATAAATTCAAATGTTCCTTTAAACATAGATATCTGTTTCATGGATGATTTTTTACTTTCAAAATAATTAGTCTACCCAACAATTGCTTCTATATATTTTTTAAAAATATATCTTAGTAAAATGTAGTATATTTTGAAATGGAAAAAGTATAAAAATTTATATTGATTCATAGTGGTATCTAAAAATGTATCACTCTTTCCATTTGTATTTCTTGTATATATTTTGAATTTCATTTTATCTTATATTTATTATTTATTTTTCTTTAAAATCCATTATGTTAATATTTCATATCACATTTCTTTTATTATTTTTATTTTTAATATGTATTTATTAATTTCATATAAGAATCATTCAAACTATATTAAAAATTAAAAAAAATAAATGTGTATATTAAAAATCATGTAACCGTCTTCGAATGAAGATGATTGAACCAATTATCAATATATGATAACTTTCATAACCATTTAAACAATTAATATCATGTTTTCATATTTTTTAAAATTGTAAATTAATTAATATTTTTTAAAATTTAATATTCATTTCCTCCATTCCATTTCTATGTGAATATAAAAGTTTCATTAATGTACCAGAAATTCCTTTCATTATACTCATTAAAATAGAATTCATTAACAATAATTTTGTTTCAATCTATATATTGAAACGTTTTGGTTTTAATGGAATCAAAAATTATGTCTACATCCCTATAGAATAAAAAAATATAAATTTTTTTAAAAATAACCAATTTAAAATAATTACAACATCTTGTGTATTTGATGTATTCGATCTGAACCATATGGATCCCGTAAATATACAAAGACACTTCTCTTGTAATTATCACATTTGTAAAAATTTAGACCCAATGTTGGCAGGATTCATTCATTGTAATATTATGAAATTATTTTGAAATTATTTTGGATTCACAATAATGAATAACCATAAATGAATCTATTTTTCTTAAAATTGATACATACTAAAAGTGGACATCTAATTTAAAATTTAATTATTCTCACTAATGGATTATTTTAATTATACTACCATGAAAGGGTGATAAAATTCATAAAAATGATACACACTTTTTATCAATTATATTATTACTAATTTTTATAGATTTTAATCATTCAATTTTTTAATTCATACATTGATGAATTTAAGTATGGTTGAACTAAAATGGTGATCCTTTTTATGCATACTTTTTTAATTGTTTTCATTAAAATAATTAAAGGAGTAAAAAAATTATAATAATGAATCACTCTAAAGGGTGAAATAAGATCCTATAAACTCATAGACATTCATATGATTTAGGTTTTTGTTTGATGTCAATGAGAAAAGTATTTTGGAGACATCAATTGTAGTTGTATATAATTATCATCAATAATAATATGAAATATAATTTTTTTAATAATGTTGATTACATTATAGTAACGAGGGAATTGTATAATGATTATTTTTCAAAAAAAAACGCCAGGAATATTGAGTAAGTGTTCAATGAATTTAAAATTTAAAGTAACTATATCATTAGAGAAGGGGAAAGTGAAAAAAAGTTTAATATGATGGTCATTCAAAGAATGATTCAATTAAAAATATAAGATTCCTTATAAAATTTAATAATGAATCTTATCAATAGACCTCATGCATTTCAATAATAAAAAACATATTCTTTAAAATTAAATGAGGATATGTAATCAAAATAAGTGGATGAGAAATTGAAAATAGATATATTATTGATTTTTTAATTATTCATATTTTGTTTAATTAATTCATTCTAAATTAATGATATAAAAACTTTTAGTATCTAAAATACCATAAAAAATATACTTTTATTTTTATGATAAAGAAAAATATTTTTCTATTTAAGTATCTTAAAAATAAACCTCATTATTTTAACTTCATTGAAGTTATGGATTTCTAGTTGAGAAGATACATCAAGATTAAACTATAGTTGTTTAGATAGATGGTATTAAATCAACATTAGTTCCTATATTCAATAAAAAAATATTCTCTGATAAAATCATTATCAAAATAAATTCTTAATAAATAAGATTATAATGAATATGTAGTCCCGATGATGAAAATCATTGAATAGATTTTTCTCACCTTGAATATTCTGTTGACACATATTTTGAAGTTATATCTCTAACCTCCACAGAATGTTGATTTGTATCTATTTCATTAATAGAAATATCATTCTCCAGTGATTCATCATTAGGTTCTTATGAGAGTATTATTGATGGTATAAATATATTAAATGATTATTCAGTAGCAATATATGTTACTTAACTTAAAAAGATTATGTTTTAGATGTTCAAGCAATATTATTAAATGGAAATTAAAAAAATAAAACGCATTGGTTTATAAGGCTTAATTGATTGAAATATTATATAATTAAAATATAGATAATGTTCTAGTCATTAAGATAATGTTGAATCCAAAAATTACCTAGATACATAAACATAGTTGAAGAGATGAAATCATTAAAAATACGATGATCAATATAAATAATCAAGAACATCAAAGATAGTATATAGATTCCACCAGAAAATGTATATAATATTAAATGGAAGTTGGAGAAAAACTGATCAGAATGAATAGAAGTTTATTAGCATCATTAATTTCATCCAGATACATATAGAGGATGTAAATTATATTTCTGTCAAATTTATTTCACATAAAAAAAAGTAGAACATTATTTATAAATATAAAATTTCTCTAGATGATTATATTAAAAATATTTAATAAAAATGAAGTAATTTCATCCTTACCTAATGATATAAAATATAGAGTTATAGTTTAGAAACAATAGATTTTTGGATGATTATAATCTTCATAATGTAGAAATATTGATTAAATTTGTTCGGCAAGATTATTATCTCTTTAGTAGAGAATTATATTTAGTGGGATCAACTCTAGAAGTCTCATTAAGGTAGAATTTAATACAAGGATGATTTTATTTTTCAATATGTTTTATGAAAAAATGTTATGTAACAATAGAAATGAAATTTTGTTATCAAACTATAACACATCATAAAATATTCAAACAAGAGGGTTCCATTTAATAAAATTTTAATTTTTTGCAACACAAGGATTTTTTTAAAAAAATTAAAATATAATTTGGATGATGTTTGGGATAAAATTGACTATAAAATCGAAGGTAAATAACGAATAAGAAGAATTTCATATTTATTTATATTTGTGAATTAAATTTTAATTTTACTTTAAAAAGGTTGTTATGTTCGATAGCGTACCCAATACGCAATAATGGGTTTCTTTGAATTCTTACGTTACACACTAGTAATATAATAAAATTATTTTAAATGGTATTTAACTCTTTACCATTGTATTGGAATGAATGAATGAAACAAAGTACAATAAGATTATACACGTTTTGTTAATTTATTTACATTTATCCAAAAAAAATTTGTGACTTAAAATGTGAATGGATCTAATTTTAAGCATAATTTTCATTAAATGGTCGATTTAACACCTTTTAATGGAGAACCCTCTTAAATATAGTTCTGGTCACTTTAATAAATTCTATTTGACCAAATAAATTTTTTCTTTAGAATGGGGACATCAAAATTTACTTTGTGTAATTTTTTTTGGAATTTTTTGATAATGTTCATTTTTTAATGATAGTGAAAAATATTGTATTTTAATTCAAAACTATTTTTTATTACAATTTAATTATATGGTTATATTATCATTTTAATTGGTTTTAAAGTTTAATTATAATATATTTTTACAATTAAATCCAATATTGGTCGTTGAAATTAATTTCACATTGAATGCGTACGTAAACAAGTGTCAATATTTTGATTATTATTGTGGTTTTTAAACACGCTATTTGTTTTAATGATGAGAATTAATTTTAAATTAATTAAAGCCACGTATATGTTTTTAATTTAGTAAAATAGACATCATTTTTTAATTCAGAATATCAAATATATCTGAGACTAAAGTTTTGGTATTTTTCTGAAAAACATCAATTTTTGATAAATAGTGATACCACTTACTAGTAGTTAAAAAATGTCTGTTTCATTTAAATGACATTTTACCGTTTATATGAATTGAATTTAGAAAATCCTAAAAACATCGTTATTGTTAGTATGTAAAATTTGGTTCAATGAGACGAAAATAATATTTTTGGTAAATAGTAACTTTTGACTTTTATTTACCACGGTTAAAAATAAATAGAGTAATTCAAGGTAAAAAGAATATTTTAATAATTCAAAATTACCTAAACAATGATCCTAACCTTATTGGATGAGTAATGGCCGACCATGTTCATCTTTTGGTCTATTTGGGGACCCCATGGAGCCACTTATTAATGATAATGACACTTTAGATTAATTAATTTAATGTAAAGGCAAAAACGACATAATAAAAAATCTTTTAGTAAATTAATTTTTCTATAGTGTTATATAAGAAATATTTTTTACTATAAATATTCATTGGAAATATAAAAATATATCTTACATCATTATATTTAATTAAAATTTTTAGACAACAAATAAATTAAATTATTTATGACACAATAATGATGCAGTGTTTACCTCATTAATAAATCATTTAATTAAATAAGATTATAAATATTAAAATAACATCGAAAACTCGTCCAATTCTTATTGGATGATTTTATTTCGACCATGAGTCATCATATATTAGAATCTAATTATTTTTGGACCTTTTGAAACCGAATATCATTATATAATAAAATAATATTTTCACACTTTCCTTAAGAGACACTCTTGTCCCTTATAAAAGGTGACCACTTCTAACCAATTACTAACATCTCTCAAGCCTTTATTTTCGTCCAAACTCTACCCAATTAAGTTTCAAACATCCCTCCCCATATCTTAGAAGCTTTTACATAGGAATAAGGAACTTCAAGAAGTCCTTTTGGTTCAAACAAAACAAGTTACCCAAATTAAAGGTAACAGTTTCTCTTAACTTCTTTTCTTTTATTTTACTTCTCCGACCCCTAAACTCTTTTTAATCCATTATTTTATAACAGCACCAGTATCATCAATATACTTGGATTTTGTTATGAGAAATATTTTAACTACACTTACACACACCTCCATGTAATGGGTGAAGAACATAATGTTTATGTGGATGGAAAACTAACACCTCACGAAACGATGATTGTTCAATTACCTCCTACCGAATCTCATGGTAGCCATTATGATGAAACTGTATTTATATATGATATTTATTATGTTTATTTTTTCTTTATTCTTATATATTTTCTATTTATATCATACCTTTATGGTTTCCATTATGGGTAAACCCATAATTTCATTTGAGGAAGTGTAGACTACCACCCCCTCAAAGTGATATGTGTCATTAATGCCTTGTGAAGGAAGTATAAAGGATGAAGTTAATGATATTATATATTATATTAAATTTTAATTATAATATAACTATGTGTCATTCTATTTTAATTCTATTAAAATGCGAAATAGACATGAAAGTAGCATTCATTCGTACGTTCGACTTACCGTCTCTATGAACGGTGCTTTTAATTTCTTACCTAAAAATGTTGTATACTATTATAAATACATATATATACTGAATACATATGATATATATGATATCCAAATCATGAATATCATTATGGATATAATGAACCCTTGACCACCTGAACAACATGTATTTATAAGAAGTCTATTAATTGACTCAAGTACCAAATATCGGCAAAACACATGTTATTAACATAATAGATTAAATAATGTTTATAACATGGTGATAAGTCATATAAAATGAATAATAAACTTGAAAAATATTCTTAAGCAAGTAGAAATTATCTTTAGTTTTTTATTCAGGAGATTAAAGAACGATCGAGTTAACTCAGACCCCAGGTAAGGTACTTCGTCTGAATCTCATTTCATTGAGGCATATTTGGTTTTAATACATGAATTAATTTTATATGGTGTATAAACACCATTTCATTTTCAAAGAGAATGTTTTTCTATGAATCATTTTACTAAAAGATAAAAGGAATGTTTCATTTAATGTAAGTGGTGACAACATCATTTTCTACCACAGTGAGTATTATTTGATCTTTGGCTTCCTCAACAAGTCATAATGTTTTTAAAAGAAAATAAATACCATATACTCTTTTAGGTATTTTGGATTTGAAAATGGTTCTGATAATGGATTTTTTATGTGAATATATTTAAGTGACATATTGTGATTGAAATGTGGAAATTTTTTATTTCCTTTATATTTGTTTAATGTCATATGATTTTATAATGGTAATTGGACATTTGATGGTTGGATACGTGATAAACCAAATGAAAGGTGGTGTCGTGAATAACATGATGTATTGTTATGTTATAACCTCCAATGCATTGGGTATGGAATTCGGCCGTATGGATATTCCATTTAGTGATAGGTGTGGACGTTGACAGTATGGTTATTCCATTTAAGTATGTTTATGCCCCAAGTTACATTTATATGTTATGTATTATTTATATGGGTTTTATGGTAATATTTTGTTTACAAAATTGTATGTAGTGATCTTTTATTCATAGAAGAGTATTTACTACTTCATAAAGGTGAAAATTATTACTTATGTTGAAGTATTCATTGTTTACGTGTTGTTTTTAAAAACTAACAGTTTTCCTTCTTTTTGTATCCCTTACTGAGATTTTTATGCTAATACCATGTTTTTGAAATGTTTTTAACATGACATAATGTAGAATATGATCATGGATGGGATCAAAGAAACTTCATGATGTCTTAAACGTGGAACTAGACATGACTCTTTTTTTCCAAGAGTTCTCATTTTGTGAAAAAATAGAAACTGAGTAGATGTGTCTACATTTTTTTTAAATGAATTATAACAGTTATGACCTACTTATCTAAAACTCTAAACCTGAAAAGGTCTTCAATGTGAATTAATATTTAATTCAATATTATGAAAAGTTTAAGGCCAGGTCCTTATAGTTGGTAATAGAGGTAGGTTTAGATAACTTTAGGAGTTATGTTATTATTAAATAAATGTTTATAAATTAATTTATTATATTAGTGAAATGATATAACATTTTCAAGTTACAATGTTGCTTCACTTATGATATTTTCTTATTTAGAATTGTTTTACAGAGAGGACACATTGGAACTATGTTGGGACAACATAAAGAAGAATGAAAACATCCATATCTGCAACCTGAGATGGTCGGAATTAGAACTGAATAGTTTTTTGCAGTGATGGCACAACTAAATCAGGCTATAAATGGGGGTGGTCTCCATGAATGAGATCTACCAGATCAACCATAGAGGAAAATGTCAATAGTAGATCATTTCATGAGGAAACATCCCCCATAATTCGGATGATCAACTGACCCTGTGCTAGATGAATGGTGGATTCAAGAAATGGAGAAGATTTTTAATGTTATGGGGTGTTCCGAACATCAAAAGTTTACTCTTTATATTTACCGTTTTGAAGGTGATTCATATCAGTGGTAGTTGATGGGGAAAAATATCATGGACTGTGAAGAGATTGATGCTCTTGATTGCGATGAATTCAAATGTATGTTTCTTGAGAAATATTTTCCTATGGTAGTTCATCATTGTATGGAAAAAAATTCACAGTATTGAGGCAGGAGGAAGATTCAATGGCTCTTATGAAGAAAAGTTCACTCGACTAGCCAGGTAGGCACCAAATTTCATCTGAGATCTTGATAGTAAGATAATTCAATTTTCCTCAGGACTGATTCCAAGATACGTAATAGAGTTAGCCTCTAGAGAGTTAAAAAGTTATGAAAAACATGATCGATGTGCGAAGAAGGTGGAAATGGAGTTTAAAGATGACCAGGTGTTCTTTCACAAACAACATAACCAGAGATCTAGTTGGCAGTCAAAGGGAATTAATTCATCAAAGAATCCCATAGGTAATAAAATTAAATATCCAACTTGTGAGAAGTGTGGTAAAACAAATCCTGGAGAATTTTTATCAAAGTCTAGAAGGTGCTTCCTAGGTGGTATGTCTGGTCATATTGCTCGTAACTGTAAGGAATATGATCCAGAAGGCAATGAATAGCCATCGGTAAGATGTTTTAAGTGTATTGAAATGGGTCATTATAAAAATGAGTGTCTAGAGAAGAACTCAACTGAGGGAAAGCAGCCAGACTACAAGTAAAAAAGTGGTAGTGATATCCTTTGCAACTACTTCAGTAGATTTTGGGCCCTTGAATGAAGTAGTATCAGATACACTGTTTGTTTTTTCAGATTATGCAAATGTGTTGTTTGATTCAAGGTCTACGGACTCATTATTTTCTGAGATGTTTTCTAGTAAATTGGGAATTCTATCTCACGATATGAATACAGAACTTACGATAAAAACACCTGGAGGAAATGTTGAGAGAAAAAGAAAACATAAGAACATTCATGTCCTTGTGTGCAGAAAGAATCTACCTATAATCCTTATTGTTTTTCCTCTACTGGAGTTTAATGTTATTTTGTTTATGGATTGGATGTCTATTTATCATGATAAGATTGATTGTAGAGAAAAAGAAGTTTCATTTCAGAAATATTTATAGTTTTTTTATATGAATGAACCCATTATTTTGATAACATATCAGTAAGGTGAGGATCTAGTAAAAAATGTAAATTAATGTTACCTTGCACATATTGTTGAAATAAAGGAACTATTCGGATTAATTATGTGCATGTGGTAAATGATTACCATGATGTTTTTTATGATGAGTTTTCTGGTATTGTACCTGATTGGGAAGTTGAATTTACTATTGACTTAGTTGATGATGCTAAGCCAATTTCAAAACCCCCTTATCAAATGGCTCAAATTAAACTTTTAGAGTTATAGAAGCAATTACAGGAGTTAATAGATAAAGGTCTCATTCGCCCCAGCACATCACCATGGGGTGCTCCGGTATTGTTTGTTAAAAAGAATGATGGTTAAATGAGACTTTGAAATGATTATAGAGCATTGAATAACATAACTGTTAAGAATAAGTATCCTTTTCCTCATATCAATTATTTTTTTGATCAGCTCCAGGGAGCTCAGTATTTTTCAAATATTGACTTGAGATTGGGGTACCCTCAGTTGAAAGTAAAGGACGTAGTCATTTCGATGACACGTTTCATACTAGATATGTCCATTAGGAATTTTTAGTATGCCTTTTGGGTTAACCAATGCACCTGCTATATTCATGGATCTTATGAATATAATTTTCCTTGAGTTCTTGGAAATGATTGTGTTTATGTTAATTGATGACATTTTGGGTCATTCAAAAAGTAAATAGGAGCACCAAAGTCAAATAAGAGTTGTCTTGCAAACCATAAAATAATGGAAACTTTATAGGAAATTCGGCAAGTGTGAGTTTTGGTTACAAAACATTTCTTTTCTTGATCTCATTATTTCATAAAATGGCATAACTTTTGATCCTTCTAATCCAATGTTTGTTAAATAATGGCCAAGACCCACACATATAACTGAGATTCGTATCTTTCTTGGTTTTTAATGTTATTACTGGTGGTTTGTGAATATTTTTCATGTTTATCTAGTCCAATGACTATGTTAATTTTAAAAGGTTTTAATTTCATCTGAAAAAAAATGTGATGATTGTTTTCAAAAATTGAAATGAAGATAGGTGAATGTTATAGTTTTGTCATTGCCATCCAGAAATGGTTAGTTTGTTATCTACATTGATGATTCGTTGAAATGACTTTGATGTTTCCTAATGCAGAATGATCAGGTAATTTCATATGCATCACATCAGTTGAAACCACATCAGTTAAATTAACCTACACATGATTTGGAATTAACTGGTGTAGTTTTTACATTAACAATTTTGATGCATCATTTGTATGGATTAAAATGTGAAGTATATACTGACCAAAAATGTTTAAATTTTAAATTCACTAAAATATAATTGAACATGAGACAGAGGATATGTCTGGATTTAATCAAGGATTATGATTGCAGGACCCATTACCATCCACGATAAGAAAATAATGTGGATGATGATTTCAGTCGAAAAAGAAATTCTTCATTAACTATGTAACATTTGGAACAAGATCCTTTGTTTTTTGATTTGATAAAATTTGGCATAGATGTTTTTGATGAATGAAAATTCTTCTGTTTTGTATCAGGTGTCAGTGAGATCATCTCTATCAGATAGAATAAAGCAAGAACAGGAAGAAGACAATGAGTTACAAAAAAGGGTAGAGTTGGCTCCTAAGGGTATGTTTCCGGAATTTAACATTGTTAATTATTGTGTTATTAGATTTGGTAAGATATTATTTGTCCCTTGTGATTCACAGTTGAAGAATGAGTTGTTATGTGAAGCTCATAGTTCCACATTTTCAGGTCATCCTAGCAGTACTAAGATGTATAGAGATATTTTTGAGTATTACTGGTGGGATGGAATGAAATGAGATATTGCTGATTTTAATGTGAAGTGTTTGACTTTTCAGCAGGTTAAAGCAGAGCGTCAGTTACCGAAAGGGATGCTTCAGCCTATACCGGTGCCAGTGTGTAAATGAGATAATATATCCATGGACTTCGTTGTGGGATTACAAAATACATCTTGAGGTAATAATAAAATCTGGGTTATTTTTGATCGATTGACTAAATCTGCTCATTTACTTCCTATTAGAGATACATTTTCTCGAGATCAACATTCATGGTTGTTTGTTAAAGTGATAGTCTGGTTTCATGTAGTTCCCCTCGTTATTGTATGTGATTTTGATCCCAGTTTTACTTCTAAATTTTGAAAAGGAATTCAAAAGTCAGTGGGTACTGAATTACATTTTAGTACAGCTTTCATCCTCAATCAGATGAGAAACTATAACGAACAAATCATACACTGGAGGATATGTTACGTGCATTCTCGATGGAATATCGAGGATGTGGGGACCAACATCATTATTTGGTTTAATTTTCAAATAATAACAGTTTTCATTCCAGTATACAGATGGATCCATTTGAGGAATTATCTTGAAAGCGATGTCGAACTCCAGCTTTATGGTATGAAGTAGGTGAAAGGATGCTGATAGGAAAAAAATTGGTCGAAGAGATGGAATAGAATGTTCAGTTGGTTTAGAAGGACATGAGAACAACTCAGAGCAGACAGAAAATTTATGCAGATAACCAGTGGAATGATCTTTCTTTTGAGGTATGTGATCATGTCTTTCCCAAAGTTTCTCCATGGAAACATGTCATGTGTTTTGGTAAGAAGGGAAAATTGAGTCCTAGGTTCATTGGAACTTATGAAATTCTAGAAAAAGTTGCATCAGTTGCGTACAGAGTGGAATTACCTCTATGTTTATCCCATGTACATAATTTTTTTCATGATTCGATGTTGAGAAAGTATATGCCAGATCTATCTAGTGTTTTGATCCCAAAGGTAGTTCAGTTGGAAAAGAATCTCTCTTATGAAGAATAACCAGTTCAGATTCATGACCATAGAGAGCATGTTTTGTTGAATAATTTAATTTATCAGTTAATGTTTTTGTGGAAAAATCATTTGGTTGAAGAGGCAATGTGGGAATCTGAAAATGCTATGACGGATAAATACCCACACTTATTTGATAAGTGATTAAAAATTGCGAGGACACAATTTTCAAAAGGGGTGAAGGATGTAACATCAAAGGTAAATAAATAATAGGAAATATATCATATTAATTAATATTTGGGAATTAAATATTAATTTTACTTTAAAGGGGTACCTATTTTCGATAGCGTACCCGATACCCAACAACAGGTTTCATTGAAATCTTAAGTTGCACATTAATAATATAATATTATTATTCTAAATAGTAGTTAATTACTATCCATATTATTGGAGGGAAAGAACGAAACTAACTACAATATGATTATATATGTTTGTTAAATGTATTTACATTTATTCAATAAAATATAGAGGCTTAAAATGTAAATGAATTTAATTTTAAGCATAATTTACATTAAATGGTCGATTTACCTCCTTTTAATGGAAAACCCTCTTAAATCTAGTTTTGGTAACTTTAATACATTCTGTTTGACCAAATAAAATCCTTCATTAGAACAGTTACATTAGAATTTAATTTGGGTAAATTTTTTTAATTTTTCTAATAAAGTCAATTTTTTAAATGAGTAGTGAAAAATATTGTATTTAAATTCAAAATAGAATTTTAATATAATATATTTATATGGATAGATAATCTTTTTAATTGGGTTTAAAGTGTAATTAAAATATATTTTTACCATTTAATCAAATTTTGATCGTTGGAATTAATTTCACTTTGAATGTGAACATAAACAACTGTCAAACTTTTGATAGTTATTGTTTCTTAAAAAACACGCTATTTGTTTTAAAATTGAAAATTAATTTTAAATTAATTCATTCCACTTCTATGTTTTGAATTTAGAAAAATAGGAATCATTTTTGAATTCTGAATATAAAATATATATTAGGCTGAATTTTTTATATTTTTCTGAAAAACTTCAATTTTGGATGAATAGTGAAACCACTTAGTAGTAGTTAAAAACTGACTTTTTCATTTAAATGAAATTTAACCGCTTCTGTGAATTGAATTACAAAAATCTGACATAGATGGTTGTTATTAGTAATTAAAATGTGATTCAATAATATGAAAATAATTTTGGGTGAATAGTATCTTTTGACTTTTATTTACCGCAGTTAAAGGTAAACAGGGTAATTGAAGATAAAAAGAATATTTTAATAATTCAAAATTACCTTAACACAGATCCTAACTGTATTGGAAGAGTAATGGCCAACCATGGGCATTATTAGGCCTATTTGGGGACCCCAATGAGCCACATATGAATGATAATGACACTTTATATTAATTAATTTAATGTAAAGGCCAAAATGACATAATCAAGAATATTTTAGTAAATTATTTTTTATATGGTGTTATTTAATAAATATTTTTGAATATAAATATTAATGGGAAATATAAAATGATTTTCTACATGATGGTATTATTTTATAATTTTTAGACAACAAAAAAATTAAATTATATTTGACACAATAATGATGCATTTTTTACCTCATTAATAAATCATTTAAATAAATAAGATTATAAATCATAAAATTACATCCAAAACATGTCCAATTCTTATTGGATGATTTTAGTTCGACCATAAGTCATCTTATATTCGACTCTAATGATTTTTGGACCTTTTTAAACTGAATATCATTATATGATAAAATAATTTTTTCACACTTTCTTATAGAGCCCCTCCTCTCCCTTATAGAAGGAGGCCACTTCTAACCAATTACTCACACCCCTCAAGCCTTTCGGATCATCCAAACTCTGATAATTTATTCTCCCTAATTCCCTCTCCTCTTCCTAGAAGTCTAACATTAGGTAAAAGACAATCAATAAGACTTATTGGTCAAACCAAAGGAAGCTACTGAAATTAAAGTTAATGGTTTCTCTTCACTTATTTTTTTTTATTTTACTTCTCCAACCACTATACTCTTTTTACTAAATTCTTCTATAACAACACCAGTATCATCAATATACTAGGATGTTGTTATGAGAATTATTTTGACTACACTTACACACACCTCCATCTAATGGGTGAAGAACATAATGTTTCTGTGGATGGAAAAGTAACGCCTCATGAAATGATGATTGTTCAATTGCCTCCTACCACATTTCATAGTGAACATTATGATGACACTATATTTATATATGATATATATTATTTTTATTTTTCCTTTATGATTCTGTATTTTCCATTTATATCATACCTTTATGGTTTCTAATATGGGTAAACTGAAAATTTTATTTAAGAAAGTACGGATTACTGCCCACTCAGAGTGATAAGTCTCGTTAATGCCTTATGTTGAACGTATAAAGGATGGAGTTAATGATATTTTATATGATATTAATCTGGAAATATAATATAATTTTGTATAATTTTGTTTTAATTCTATTAAAATTCAAAATAGAAATTAAATTAGCATTTATGCGTACGTACGGCTTACCGTCTCCAGGAACAGTGAATTTCATTTCTTACCTAAAAATGTTATATACTATTATAAATACATATATATAATGAATATATATGATATATATGATATCCAAATCATGAATATCATTTTCGATATAATGAGCCTTTGACCACATGAACAACATGTAATTTTAAAAAGTCCATTCTTGACTAAAGTACCAAATATTGAGAAAACAAACATTATTAACATAAATGATTAAATAATGTTTATAACATAGTAAGAAGTGAAATAAAAAGAACAATAAACATGAAAAATGTTTTTAATCAAGTAAAAATTAACATTAGTTTATTATTAATAATATTAAATAACGATCGAGTCAAGTCAGACATGAGGTATGGGACTTCCTCTCAGTCTCCTTTCATTGAGGCATATTTTGTTTTAATACACGACTTTCTTTTATGCGCTGTGTAAACACCCTTTACATTTCAAAGGGAATATTTTTATACGAAGCATTTTACTAAATGGAAAAAAGGAATGTTTATTTTAACGTAAATGGTGACAATGACCTTTTCCGCCGCTGGGATAATTATTTGATCTTTGGCTTCCTCAACAAGCGATAATGTTTTTAAAAGAAAATCAATACCATATACACTTTTATATATTTTGGTATTGGAAAAGGTTTTGATAATGGATTTTTTATATCAATATATTTAAGTGATATATTGTGATTGAAATGTGGAAATGTTTTCTTTCCTTTATATTTGTTTTATGTCATATCATTTTATAATGGTACTTGGACATTTGATGGGTGGTTACATGATAAACCAAAAGACAGGTGGTGTCATGAATACCAGGATTGGTGGCTATGTTATAACCTTCAATGCATTGGGAATGGATGTTGGTCGTGTGGCTATTCCATTTACTGATATGTCGGGGAGTCAACTGTATGGTTATTCCATTTAGGGTTGTTTATGTCCCAAGTTACCAATATATGTTATGTGGTCTTTATATGGGTTTTATGGTAATATTTTGGTTACAAAATGGTATGTAGTGATCTTTTATTTTGCAAAGAGTATTTACTACTTCATAAAGGTGAAAAATATTACTTATGCTAAAGTATTCATGGTTTACTTATTATTTTGAAAAAACTAACAGTTTTCCTTCTTTGTTTATTCTTAACTATTCTTTTTATGCTGATCCCATGTTTTTGAAATGTTTTTCATAGGACATAATGTGGAATAGGGTCAAGCATGGGATCAAGGAAAATTCATGTTGTCTTAATCATGGAACTAGACATGACACTTTTTTTTCAAGAGTTTTTGTTTTGTGAAAAAAATAGAAACTGAGTAGAAGTGTCTACTTCATTTTTTTAAATGAAATGTAATAGAAATGGACTAATTCTCTAATACTCTAAACCTTAAAAGATCATCAATGTGAATTATTCATTTAATTCAATATTATGAAATTTTTAAGTTCGGGTCCTTATAGTTGGTATCAGAGGTCGGTTTAAATAACTTTTGGAGTTATGGTATTGTTAAATAAATATAAATAAATTAATTTATAGTAATATTGAAATGATATAGCATTTATAGATTACCATGGTGGTTCGCTTAAGATATTTTTGTATTCAGAATAGTTTTCTGCAGAGGAAACATGGCAGTTATGTTTTGACGGCATGAGAAGGAAGACAACCTTCCGAATAAGAAAACTGATATGATAGGAATCAGAACTGAACAGTTTGTTGCAGGGATGGAATAGTTTACCTAGTCTATAAATGGTGGTGTTATCCATGCACGAGATCAGCCAGATCAACCGCAGAGGAACATGTCAATAGTGGAGCTTTTCATGAGGCAACATCCCCCAACATTCAGAGGACCATCTGACCCTGTGTGCTATCGGAATGGTTGATTAAAGCAGTGGAGATATTTTTCGATGTTATGGGGTGTTCAGAACATCAAAAAGTTAGTCTTGATGTTTACCATTTTGAAGGTGAAGCTGATTAGTCATGGTCGATGGTAAAAAATATCATGGATAGTGAGGATATTGATTCTCTCTATTGGGATGAATTCAAAGGTATGTTTCTTGATAAATATTTTTCGAAGGTGGTTTTTCTATGAATGGAAAAAATTTCCTAGAAATGAGGAAGGATAATGATTCAATGGCTTCTTATAAAAATATTTCACTCGACTGGCAATGTATGCACCAAATTTCATCCGAGATTTTGATAGTATGATAAATTAATTTTATTCAGGACTGAAGCCACTATACCGATGAGAATTAGCATCTCATGAGTTCAAATGTTATGAAAAAGTATTTTGATGTGCGGAGAAGGTGGAAATGGAGTTTGTAGATGATCAGGTGTTCTTTGAAAAACAACAGAATAAGAGGTCTAGTTGGAAGTTAAAGGGCAATAATAATCCAAGAATCCTGGAGGTAGGAAAATTAAATATATAACTAGTGAGATGTGTGGAAAAAAATAATCAAGTAGAATGTTTATCAATGTCTGGAAAGTTATTTTGGTGGGGTAAGTCTGGTAATATTGCTCGTAACGTATGGATGATGATCAAGAAGACATTGAAAATCCATCGACAAGATGTTTTAAGTGTAATTAAATGGGTCATTATGCAAATGAGTGGCGAGCTAAGAACTCAACTGGGGGAAAGCATCCTTACTACAATAAGGGGGGGTAAAATAACTTTCAACTACTTCAGTAGATGTTGGACCATCGAACGAAGAAGTATCAGGTACATTGTTTTTTTGTTCAGATTATGCCAATGTGTTGTTGGATTCAGTGTCTACACACTCTTTCATTTTTGAGAAGTTTTCTAGTAAATTGGGAATTCCATCTCAATATATAAATACAAAACATAAATTAAACACACCTAGAGGAAATTTTGAGAAAAAAAGAAATCATAAGAACATTCATGTCATTGTGTGAAGAAGGAATATAACTATAAACCCTATTGTTTTTCTTCTAGTAGAGTTTGATGTTATTTTGGGAATGGATTGGCTGTCTATTTGTCATACTATGATTTACTGCAGAGCTGAAGGGGTTTCATTTCAGAAAGATTTACATTTTGTGTACAAGACATAACCCTTACTTTTGAAAACATATCAGGAATCTTAGAAACTAGTAAAAATGGAAATGAATGTTACCCTGCACATATTGTTGAAAATAAAGGAACTATTCAAATTAATGTTGTTCCAGTGTTAAAGGAGTACCTTGATGTTTTTCCTGATGACTTTCCTAGTATTATACCTAATATGGAAGTTGAATTTACTTCTAACTTAGTTCCGGATGCTAATCCAATTTCAAACTCCTCTTATCGAATGGCTCAAATTGAACTTTTAGAGTTAAAGAAGAAATTGCATGATTTATTAGATAAAGGTTTCATTCGACCTAGAACATCACTATGGGGTGCTCCGATATTTTTTGTTAAAAATAATGATGGATCAAGGATAATTTTCATTGATTATAGAGCATTGATTAACATCACTGTTAAGAATAAGTATCATTTTCCTCATATAAATGATTTGTTTTATTAGCTCCAGGGATCTCAGTATTTTTCAAAGCTTCTCTGGAGATCAGGGTACCATCAGTTGAAAGTAATGGATGAAGACATTATGAAGACCACGTTTCATACTAGATATGTCCATTATGAATTTGTAGTATGCCTTTTGTGTTAACCAATGCACCTACTGTATTCATGGATCTTAGGAATAGTATTTTATATGAGTTCGTGGATATTTTTTGGGTTGTGTTCATTGATGACATTTTGGTTCATTCAAAAAGTAAATTGGATCATGAAATTCATTTAAGGGTTGTCTTGATAACCATAAAATAAAGGAAACATTATAGGTAATTCAACAAGTGTGAGTTTTTGTTACAAAATATTTCTTCCCATGGTCACATTGTTTCAAAAAATGGCATTAATGTTGATCCTACTAAAACAAAAGTTGTTGAAGAATGGCCAAGATTCACATATATAACAGAGATTCATAGTTTTCTTGGTTTGGCATGTTATTACCAGAGGGTTTTTGAAAATTTTGCATGGATATCTAGTCCAATGACTATGTTAAATCGAAAAGGTGTTAAGTTCATCTTGACAATAGAATGTGATGATTGTTTTCTGAAATTAAAAAGAAGATTGGTGAATGATCCAGTTTTTTCACTACCATCCAGAAATGGTGAGATTATTATCTACAGTGACAATTTGTTGAAAGGACATGGTTGTGTCCTAATGCAGAATGATCAGGTAATTTCATATGCTTCACGTCAATTGAAACCACATCAGTTAAATTACCCTACACATGATTTGAAATTAGATACTGTTTTCATTCTTTAAAAATTTGGAGGCATCATTTGTATGGAGTAAAATATGAAATATATACGAACCAAAGACGTTTAAAGTATACATTCACTCAAAAATAATTGAACGTTAGACAAAGGAGATGGATGGAATTAATCAAGGATTATGATTGCATGATCCATTACCATCCAGGAAATGAAAATAAAGTGGATGATTCTTTGAGTCAAAAAAGTAATGCTTCATTAACCATGTTACGTTTGGAAGATGATCCTTTTATTTTTTATTTGATTAACATTGGCATTGAATTTTTTGGTGGAAAAAATTCTTCTTTTTTGTATCAGGATTCAGTGAGATCATCTCTATCAGATAGAATAAATCATGCACCGAAAGAAGACAATGTGTTACATAAAAAAGGTAGAGTTGGCACATAAGGGTATGTTTCCTGAATTTAATATTGATAATGATGGTTTTTTTAGAATTGTAAAGAAATTATGAGTGCCTTTTGATTCACAGTTGATGAATGTGTTGTTATATGAAGCTCATAGTTTCCCATTATCAGTTCATCTAGGCAGTACTACGATGTACAATGATTTTCGTGAGAATTACAGGTGGGATGGAATGAAAAGAGACATTACTAATTTTACTTTGAATTGTTTGACTAGTCAGCAAGTTATAGCAGATCATCAGTTGTCGAATGGGATTCTTCACCCTTTATCGGTGCCAGTGTGGAAATGGGAAAATATTTCCATGGACTTCGTTGTGGGTTACCAATTACATCTCGAGGTAATAATTCAATTTGGGTTATTGTTGATCGATTGACTAAATCTTCCCATTTCCATCCTCTTCGAGATACATTGTCTCTGGATAAACTTTCTCGGTTGTATGTAAAAGAGATAGTTAGGTTGCATGGAGTTCCCATCTCCACCATATCTGATCATGATCCCATGTTTACTTATAACTTTTGGAAAGGACTTCAAAATTCATTAAATACTAAATTAAATTTTAGTACAGCTTTTCATCCTCAATCAGATGAGAAATCAGAATGAAAAATTCACACATTAGAAGATATATTATGTCCATGATCGAGGGATTATTAGGGAAGTTGGGACAAACATCATTATATGGTTGAATTTTCATATAATAACAATTTTCATTCGAGTATACAGATAGATCCATTTGAGGCATTATCTGAAAAGTGTTGTCGAACTCCAGCTTTTGGGAGGATGTATGTGAAAGGAAGCTAATTGGGCTAAAATTGGTAGGTGAGATAGAAGAGATAGTTCAGCTTATTTAGAAGCACATGAGAACATCTCAGGGCAGATATAGAAGTTATGCAGATAACCAGAGCAAGAATTATTCTTTTTAGGTATGTGATCATGTCTTTCTCAAAGTGTCTCCATGGAAAAGTGTGATTTGTTTGGTGAGAAGGGAAAGATGAGTCCGAGGTTCCTTGGACCTTATGAAAATATAGAGAATGTTGGATCAGTTGCATACAGAGAGGCATTACATCATTGTTTATCCTAGGTACATAATGTTTTTTAGGTTTTGATGTTCAGAAAGTATATGCTAGATCCATATCATGTTTTGAGCCCAGAGGTAGTTCAGATGGAAGAGAATATCACTTATGAAGAAAAACCAGTTCAGATTCATGATTGTAGAGAGCATGTTTTTTGGAAAAAATTAATTTATTAGTTACAGTTTTTGTGGAAAACCATTTGGTTGAAGAGGAAATGTGGGAATCTGAAAATGATATGAGGGATAAACACCCACACTTATTTGATAAGTGAATAAAAATTGCGACGACGCAATTTCCAAATGGGTGGAAGGATGTAACATCCCATGTAAATAAAGAATAAGACATATTTCAAATTTATTAATATTTTTGAATTAAATATTAATTTTACTTTAGAGGGGTTGCTATGACCGATAGCGTAACTGATATGCAACACCGAGTTTCTTTGAAATCTTAGGTTGCACACTAATAATATAATATTATTATTTTATATGGTAGTTAACTCCTAGAAATTTTATTGGAGGGAATGAATGAAACAAACAACAGTTTGATTATATATTTTTGTTAAATGCATTTACAATTATCCAATAAAATATAGAGGCTTAAAATGCGAATTAATCTAATTTTCACCATAATTTACATTAAATGGTTGATTTACCGTCATTTAATGGATAATCCTCATATATCTAGCTATGGTTACTTTAACATGTACTATTTTACTAAATAACATCCTTTTTTAGAATGGGGACATCAAAATTTACTTTGGGTAAATTTTTGGAATTATCTGATAAAGTTCAATTTTTAAATGAATTGTGAAAAATATTGTATTTTAATTCATAACTATGTTTTAATATAATATATTTATATGGTTTGATTATCTTTTTAATTTGTTTTAATGTGTAATTAGAATATATTTTTACCATTTTATTTAATGTTGTTCAATGAAATTAATTTTACCTTGAATGTGGACATAAACAAGAGACAATCTTTTGATAATTATTGTTTTTTAAAGAACATGCTATTTGTTTTAACAACATGAATTAATTTTAAATTAATTAATGAAACTTCTGTGTTATGAATATAGAAAAAGAGAAATAATTTTTTAATTCGGAATATCAAATATACCTTAGGCTAAATTTTAGATATTATTCTGAAAAACATCAATTTTCGATGAATAGTGAAACCACTTATTAGTAGTTAAAAAACTGACGTTTTTATTTATATGAAAATTTTCCACTTATGTTAATTTAATTTAAAAAATTTGACATATATGTTTTTTATTAGAATGTAAAATGTGGTTTTACATAGGAAAATAATTTTTTGGTGAATATTAACTCTTGACTTATATTTATCGCGGTTAAAGGTAAATAGGGTAATTCAAGGTAAAAAGAATATTTTAATAATTCAAAATTTCCTTAACATAGATCCTATCCTCATTGGATAAGTAATGGCCGACCATGGGCATCTTTGGGTCTATTTGGGGACCCCATATAACCACTTATGATCGATAATGCCACTTTAAATTAATTAATTTAATTTAAAGGCCAAAATGACATAATCACAAATCATAGAGTAAATTTATTTATTTATGGTTTTATATAAAAAATATTTTTGGCTATAAATATTAATTGGAAATGTGAAAATATTTCCATGATCATGGTATTTTTTTATAATTTTTATACAACCAATAAATTAAATTACTTATGACACAAAAATTATGCAGTGTTTACCTCATTAATAAATTATAAAAATAAATAAGATTATAAATATTAAAATAACATCCAAAACTTATCCAATTATTATTGGATGATTTTTTATCATCCATGAGTCATATAATATTGGACTCTATTGATTTTTGGACCCTTTGGAACCAAATATCATTATATAATAAAATTATATTTTTACACTTTCCTAAAGAGCCCCTCCTCTCCCTTATAAAAGGAGGCCACTTCAAACCAATTCCTCACACCCCTAAAGCCTTTATGCTCGTCCAAACTCTACAAAATTAATCTCCCTACATACCTATCCTCCACTTATAAGAATTACCTTAGGCAGAAGGAACTTCAATTAGATGTTTTGGTTCAAACGAAAGGAAGTTACCGAAATTAAACTTAATAGTTTCTCTTAACTTCTTTTCTTTTATTTTACTTCTCTAACCCCTAAACACTTTTAATTCCATTATTTTATAACCACACCAGTATCAAAAATATTCTAGGATGTTGTTATGTGAAGTATTTTAACTACAGTTACACACACCTCTATCTAATAGCTGAAGAACATAATGGTTCTGTGGTAGGCAAACTAACACCTCACGAAACGATGATTGTTCAATTATCTCCTACTAACTCTGATGGTGACCATTATGATGAAACTATATTTATTTTTGATATATATTTGGTTCTATTTATTTTTGCTTCTATATTTTCCATTTATATCATACCTTTATTGCTTCCCTTTTGGGTAAACCGATCATTTCATTTGAGAATGTGCGGACTACTGCCCCCTCAGAGGGATATGACTCATTAATGCATTATGTGGAACATATAGAGGATGTATTTAATGATATTATATATTATATTAAACTAGATTTATAATATAACTATGTATCATTATGTTTTAATTCTATTAAAATGATAAATAGAAATGAAAGTAGAGTTCATGTGTACGTACGGCTTACCGTCTCAGTGAACGGTGCATTTCATTTCTTACCTAAAAATGTTATGAACTATTATAAATACTTATATATACTGAATATATATGATATATATGATATTCTAATGATGAATATCATTCTGGATATAATTAACCTTTGATCAGATGAACAACAAGTAATTATAATAAGTCCATTTTTTACTCAAGTACCAAATTTCTATAAAAGGAACGTTATTAACATAAATGATTACATAATGTTTATAACATGGTAATAAGTGATATAAAAGGAATAATAAACATGAAAAAGCTTCTTAAGAAAGTAGAAATTAACTTTAGTTTACTATTTAAGAGATTAAAGAAGGATCTAGTCAAGTCGGACACGTGGTAACGGACTTCGTCTCAATCTCCATTAATTGAGGAATATTTTTTTTTAATACACGACTTTATTTTATACGCTGTATAAACACCCTTTACATTTCAAAGGGAATATTTTTCTATGAAGAATTTTACTAAACAAAAAAAATAATGTTTTTGTTAACATATGTGGTTTCAACGACCTTTTCCGCCTCTACGAGTATTATTTGATCTTTGGCTTCCTCAAAAAGTCGTAATGTATTTAAAGGAAAATAAATACCATATTCCCTTTTATGTATTTTGGTATTGAAAATGGATTTGATAATGGATTTTTTATTTCAATATAATTATTTGATATATTTTGATTGAAATGTGTAAATTTTTTCTTTCCTTTATATTTGTTTTATGTCATATGATTTTATAATGGTACTTGGACATTTGACGGGTGGATACGTGATAAAAAAAATGACGGGTGGTGTCGTGAATACCAGGACAGGTGGATACGTTATATCCTTTAATGTATTGGGTATGGAAGTCGGCAATATGGATATTCCATTTAGTGATATGTGTGGAAGTCAACCGTATGGTTATTCCATTAACTATGAATATGTTCCAAGTTACTTTTACATGTTATCTGTACTTTATAAGGGTTTTATTGTAATCTATTGGTTACAAATGGGTATGCAGTGATATTTTATTCAGAAAATAGTATTTACTACTTCATAATGGTGTAAATTATTGCTTATGTTAAATAATTAATGGTTTACTTTTTGTTTTGAAAAACAAATAGTTCTCCATCATTGTGAATCCATAACTAAGATACTTATGTTCATCCCATGTTTTTGAATTGTTTTTCACAGGACACAATTTGTAATAGGGTCAAGGATGGTATCAATGAGAATTCATGTAGTCTTAATCATGGAACTAGACATGACTCTTTTTTTAAGAGTTCTTGTTCTATAAAAAAAATAGAAACTAAGTATAAGAGTCTATATTGTTTTTAAATGAAATGTAATAGTTATGGAAAAATTCTCTAAAACACAAAACCTGAAAATATACTCAATGGAAATTATTAATTTAATTCAATATTATAAAAATTTTAAGGCCAGGTCCTTATAGTTGGGATCAGTGGTCGGTTTAGAAAACTTTAGGAGTTATGGTATTGTTAAATAAATTTCCATAAATTAATTTATGGTAATATTTAAATGATATAGAATTTAAAGATTACCATGTTGATTCACATAAGATATTTTTGTGTTTAAAATAGTTTTCCAAAGAGGAAATATGGTCATTATGTTGGGGCGACATTATAAGGATGACAACCTTCCAAATCAGCAACCTGAGATGGTCGGAATTGGAACTGAATAGTTTGTTGCAGTGATGACACAATTGACTCAATCTATAAATGGGGGTGGTATCCATGCACGAGATCAGCGAGATCAACCGCAGAGGAACATGTCAGTAGTGGAGAATTTCATGAGGCAACACCCATGTCATTCAGAGGATCATCTGACCCTGTGCTAGCTAAATAGTGGATTAATGCGCCAGAGAATATTTTCGATGTCATGGGGTGTTCAGAAAATCAAAAAGTTAGTCTTGTTGTTTACCATTTTTGAAGGTGAAGTAGGTCAGTGGTGGTTTTTGGTGAAAAATATCAGGGATAGTGAAGAGATTGATGCTCTTGATTTGGATGAATTCAAAGGTATGATTCTTGAGAATTATTTTCCTAAGTTTGTTCGTCTTAGGATGGAAAAACAATTCCTAGAATTTTACTAGGAGGATGATTCAATGGCTGCTTATGAAATAATGTTCACTCGACTGGCTAGGTATGCACCAAAATTCATCTGAGATCTTGATGGTAAGATAAATCGATTTTACTCAGGACTAAATCCACGATATCGATGAGCGTTAGCCTCTCGTGAGATCAAAAGTTATTAAAAACATGTTCGATGTGCCGAGAAGGTGGAAATAGGGTTTTCATATGATCTTATGTTCTTTGACAAACAACAGAATAAGAGGTCCAGTTGTAAATCAAAGGGAAATAATTCATCAAAGAAACTCGGGGGTAATAAAATTAAATATCCAACTTGTGAGAAATGTGGTAAAAAGAATCCGGGAGAATGTATATTGATGTTTGGAAAGTGCTTCTGGTGTGGTAAGTCTGGTTATATTGCTCGTGACTATATGGGAGATGATCAAGAAGGAAATGAAAATCCATCAGTGAAATTGTTTTAGTGTAATGAAATGGTTCATTATGAAAATGAGTGTCCAACGAAGAACACAACTCAGGTAAATAAGACAGACTACAAGAAGAAAGGGTTGGTGAAATCCTTTGCAACTACTTCATAAGATGTTGGGCCATCGAACGAAGTAGTATCATGTACACTATTTGTTTGTTCTAATTGTGCCAATGTGTTTTTTGATTCCGGTTCTACACATTATTTCATTTCTGAGATGTCTTATAGGAAATTGGGAATTCCATATCATGATATGAATACAGAACTTACATTAAAAACTGTAAGAGGAAATTTTGAGACAAAAAGAAATCATAAGAATATTCATGTCCTTGTGTGCGGAAAGAATCTACGTGAGAACCATAATATTTTTCTTCTAGTAGAGTTTGATGTTATTTTGGGCATAGATTTGATGTCTATTAATCATGATAATATAAACTGTAGTGTTAAAGTGGTATCATTTCAGAAAGATTTATAGTTTGTGTGCAATAATGAACCCTTGCTTTTGATAACATATCAAGAAGCTGAGAAACTCATATAAAATGGAAATGAATGTTACCTTGAACATATTGTTGAAAATAAAGGAACAATTCAGATTACTGATTGGCTAGTGGTAAATGAGTACCTTGATGTTTTTCCTGATAAGTTTCCTAGTATTATACCTGATCGAGAAGTTGAATTTACTGTTGACTTAGTTCCTGATGCTAATCCAATTTCCAAACCCCATTATCGAATAGATCAAATTGAACTTTTAGTGTTATAGAATATATTTCATGAGTTACTATAAAAAGGTTTTATTCGACCTAGAACATCACCATGGGATGCTCTGGTATTGATTGTTAAAAAGAATTATTGTTCAATGATGCTTTTCATTGATTATATAGAATTTAATAACATCACTATTAAGAATAAGTATCATTTCCCTCATATCAATGATTTCTTTGATCTCCTCCAGAGAGGTCAGTACTTTTCGAAGATTGACTTGAGATCAGGGTACCATCAGTTGAATGTAAAGGAAGAAGACATTCTGAAGACCATGGTTCGTACTAGATATGGACATTATGAATTTGTAGTATTCCTTTTGGGTTAATAAATGTACCTGCTGTATTCATGGATTTTATGAATATAATTTTCCCTGGGTTCTGGGATAAGTTTTTGGTTGTATTCATTGATGAGATTTTGTTTCATTCAAAAAGTAAAGAGAATCCTGAATGTCATTAAAGGGTTGTCTTAAAAATCTTAAAAGAAAGAAACATTATAGTAAATTTGGAATGTGTGAGTTTTGGTTGCAACAAATTTCATTCCTTGGTCAAATTGTTTCATAAAATGGCATAACTGTTGATCCTTCTAAAACAAAATTTCTTGAATAATGGAAAAGACCAACAAATATAACCAAGATTCATAGTTTTCTTGGTTTGGAAGGTTATTACTTGAGGTTTGTTATAAATTATGCATGGTGATCTAGTCCAATGAATATGTTAACAGAAATATTTTTTAAGCTCATCTGGAAAAAAGATTTTGATAATTGTTTTCATGAATTAAAAAGAAGATTAGGGAATGCTCTAATTTTTTCACTTCCAATTAGAAATAGTGAGTTCATTATCTACATCAATTATTTGTTGAATAGACTTGGTTGTGTCCTAATATATATTGATCTGGTAATTGATTATTCTTCACGTCAGTTGAAACCACATGAGTTAAATTACCCTACACATGATTTGATATTAGCTGATGTTGTGTTTCCTTAAAAAATTTAAAGGAATCATTTGTATGGAGTAAAATATTAAATATATATGGATCTCAAATGTTTAAAGTATATATTCACTAAAAAATATTTGAACATGAAATAGAGGAGATGGCTGGAACAAATCAAGGATTATGATTGCATGTTCCATTACCATCCGGGAAAAGAAAATAAAGTGGCCGATGCTATGAGTCGAATAAGTAATGCTTCATTAACCATGTTATGTTTGGAACATGATCCTTTGGTTTTTGATTTGATAAACTTTAGAATAGAAGTTGTTGGTACATAAAATTATTCTATTTTGTATCAGGTTTCAGTGAGATCATCTCTATCAGACAGAATAAAACAAGCGCATAAAGAAGACAATGAGTTACAAAAAAAGGGAGATTTGGATCAGAAGGGTAAGTATCCTGAATTTAACATTGATAATGATTGTGTTTTGATAATTTTAAAGAGATTATTTGTGCATAGTGATTCACAGTTGAAGAATGAGTTATTATGTGAAGCTCATAGTTCCCCATTTTCTTTTCATCTAGGATGTACTATGATGTACATATATCTTCATGAGTATTACTGGTGGGATGGAATGAAAAAAGATATTTTTGATTTTACTATAAATTATTTGACTTGTCAGCAGGTTAAAGAAGAGTGGAATTTACCGAAAGGGATGCTTGTACCTTTACCAGTGCAAGAGTTGAAATGGGAAAATATATCCATGGACTATGTTGTGGGATTACCAAAGACATATCAAGGTAATAATGCAATCTGGGTTATTGTTGATCAATTGACTAAATCTGCTAATTTCATTTTTATTCGTGATACATTTTCTCTAGATAAACATTCTCAATTTA
Source organism: Viscum album (assembly GCA_963277665.1). NCBI lineage: Eukaryota > Viridiplantae > Streptophyta > Magnoliopsida > Santalales > Viscaceae > Viscum > Viscum album. The sequence goes on from OY728141.1 coordinate 555,810,111, forward strand.
ATGTTAAAGAGATAGTCTGGTTCCATTGAGATCCCCTCTCCATTGTATCTGATCTTGATCCTAGGTTTACTTCTAACTTTTGGAAAGGCCTTCAATAGTTGTTGGGTACAGAATTAAATTTCATTACAAATTTTCATCCTCAATTAGATGGGAACAATTTAGACATTGGAGGATATGTTACATGCATTCTCTATGGATTATCATTGAAGTTAGGACCAACATCATTATATGATTGAATTTTCATATAATAAAATTTTTCATTCGACTATTTATATGGCTCCATTTGAGGAATTATATGAAAATCATTGTCGAACTCCAGGTTTTTGGGATGAAGTAGGTGAAAGGAAGCTGATGGGACTAGAATTGGTAGAAGATATGGCATAGAAAGTTTATTTGATTCAAAAGAACATGAGAACATTTCAGAGTAGACAGAAAAGTTATGCAGATAACCAGAGGAAGAATCTTTCATTTGATGTAGGTGATCAGGTCGTTCTCAAAGTTTCTCCTTTGAAAAGTGTGATTCGTTTTGGTAAGAAGGAAAAGTTGAGTCTGAGGTTCAATGGACCTTATGAAATTCTAGAGAAAGTTGGATAAGTTGTGTACAAAGTGGATTTACCTCTATGTTTATCCCAGGTACATAATGTTTTTCATGATTCGATGTTGAGAAAGCATATGCCAAATCTATATCATGTTTTGAGCCCAGATGTAGTTTAGTTGGAAAGGAATCTCTCTAAAAAAGTACAACCAATTTAGAATCTTGACCAGAGAGAGAATGTTTTGCAGAGTAAGGTAATTCATCAGGTAAAGGATTTGTGAAAAACCATATGGTTGAAGAGGAAATGTATGAATTTGAAAATGCTATGGGGGTTAAATACCCCCTCTTATTAGATAAGTGAGTAAAAATTGTGAGGACACAATTCCCACAAGGGGGGAAGTATGTAACATCCCAGATAAATAAAGAATAAGACATATTTAATATTAATTAATATTTGTCAATTAAATGTTAATTTTCTTTTAAAGGGGTTTCTATGTTTGATATCGTAACCGATACACAACAACGGGTTTCTTTGAAATCAGACATTGCACACTAACAATATAATATTATTATTTTAAATGGTAGTTAACTCCTAGCCATTTTATTGGTGGTAATTAACAAAACTAACTACAATATGATTATACATGTTTTTTAAATGTATTTAAATTTATCCAATAAAAGTTTGAGGCTTAAAATATGAATGCATATAATTTTAAGCATAATGTACATTAAATGGTCGATTTACCATCTTCTAATTGAGAGCCCACATAATTCTAGTTTTGGTCACTTTAATACATTCTATATTACCAGATTAAATCCTTATTTGGAATGGGTATTTAAAAATTTACTTTGTGTAATTTTTTGGAATTTTTCTAATAAAGTTCATTTTTTAAAGATTAGTGAAAAATATTGTATTTAAATTCCAAACCGTGTTTTAATATAATTTATTTATATGGTAATATTATCATTTTAATTTGTTTTAAAGTGTAATTAGAATATATTTTTACCATTTAATCAAATTTTGGTCATTGAGATTAATTTCACTTTGAAAGTGGATATAAACAAGTGTAAATCTTATGACATTTATTGTTTAATAAAAAATCCACAATTTGTTTTAACAATGGGATTTAGTTTTAAATTAATCATTTCCACTTAAATGTCATTAATTTATCAAAATATGAATCATTTTTGAATTTGGAATATCAGATATATCATAGGCTGAATTTTTTTATTTTTCTGAAAACCTTCAATTTTTTATGACAGGTGAAACCACTTAGTAGTAGTTAAAAAGCTGAAATATTCAGTTAAATGAAATTTTACCGAATCTGTGAATTTAATTTCATAAATCCGACATACATGGTTGTTATTGGTAAGTAAAATGTGGTTCAATAAGATGAAAATAATTTGTGAATAGTAACTGTTGACTTTTATTTACCACAGTTAAAGGTAAATATGGTAATTCAATGTAAAAAACTGTTTAATAATTCAAAAATTCCTTAACACAGGTCTTAACATTATTGTATGAGTAATGGACAACCATGGGTATCATTGGTCTTATTTTCGGACCCCATGGAGCATCTTAAGAATGATAATTCCACTTTAGATTAATTTATTTAATGTAAAGGAAAAAATGACATTAACAAAAACTATTGAGTAAATTAATTTTTATATGGAGTTATATAAGAAATATTTTTGACTATAAATATTAATTTGAAATCTAAACAGATTTTATATATCATTTTATTTTTTTCATAATTTTCAGACAACAAATAAATTAAATTATTTATGACACAATATGATGTAGTGTTTACCTCATTAATAAATAATTTAAATAAATAAGATTATAATTATTAAAATAACTTCAAAAAGTTGTGCAGTTATTATTTTCTGACTTTTTTTGACCATGATTCATCATATATTCAACTGCAATTATTTTTGGTCATTTTGACAACAAATATAATTATATAATAAAATAATATGTTCACACTATCCTAAAGAGCCCCTCCCCTCCCTTATAAAAGGAGACCACTTCAAACCAATTCCTCACACCTCTCATGCTTTTAGGATCATCCAAACTCTTCGAAATTAAGCTCCCTACATTCCTGTCCTCCTCTTAGAATCCTTACCTTAGGTAGAAGGCACTTCAATAAGTCATTTTGGTTCAAACTAAAGGAAGGTACCCTAATTAATGTTACCATATTCTCTTAACTTCTTTTCTTTAATTTTATTTCTCCAACCACAAAACTATTTTTATACAATTATTTTATAATTTAAATGGTATCATCAATATACTCAGATGCTGTTATGAGATGGATTTTAACTACACTTACGCACCCCTCTATCTAATGGGTGAAGAACATACTGTTTCTGTGGATGGAAAACTAACGCCTCACGAAACAATGATTGTTCAATTATCTCCTACTACCTCTCATGGTGGAAATTATGATGAAAATGTATTTAGATATGATTTATATTATGTTTATGTTTTCTTTATGCTTCTTTATTTTCAATTTAAATCATACCTTTATGTTTCCATTATGTGTAAACCGATAATTTCATTTGAGGAAGTGCGGACTACCGCCCCCTCAATGTGATATAACTCGTTAATTCCTTATGTGGGATGTATAAAGGCTGGTGTTAATGATATTATATATGATATTAAACTGGAATTATAATATAACTATGTATCATTACGTTTTAATTCTATTAAAATGCAAAATATAAATGAAAGTAGCGTTCATGCGTACGTACGACTTAACAGCTCCATGAACGGTGCATTTCATTTCTTACAGACAAATGTTATGTACTTTTTTAAATACATATATATACATAATATATATGATATATATGATATCCAAATCATGAATATCATTATGGATATAATGAACCTTTGACCACATGAACAACATGTAATTATTAGAAGTCCATTTTTGACTCAAGTACCAAATATCGACTAAATGAATGTTATTTACATAAATGATTACATAATGTTTATAACATGGTAATAAGTGATATAAAAGTAATAATAAACTTGAAAAAGGTTATTAAACAAGTATAAATTAATTTTAGTTTATTATTCAGGAGATTAAAGAACGATCGAGTCAAGTCGGACATAAGGTAAGGGACTTCATCTCAATCTCATTTCATTGAGGCATGTTTTGTTTTAATACACGACTTTAATTTATACGTTGTATAAAAAACCTTGAATTTTCAAAGGGAATCTTTTTCTATGAAGCTTTTTTCTAAATGAAAAAATGGAATTTTTTTTAACTTATGCGGTGACAACAATCTTTTCCGCCACTATGAGAATTATTTGACCATTAGAATCCACAAAAAGTTGTAATGTTTTTAGAAGAAAATAAATACCATATACTCTTTTATGTATTTTGGTATTGAAAATTGTATTGATATTGTATTTTTTATGATAATATTTTTATGTGATGTATTGTGATTGAAATTTGGAAATTTTTTCATTCCTTTATATATGTTTTATGTCATACGATTTTATAATGGTACTTGGACATTTGATGGGTGGTTACGTGATAAACCAAATGACGGGTGGTGCCATGAATACTAGGATAGGTGGTTACATTATAACCTCCAATGCATTGGGTTTGGAAGTCGGTCGTATGACTATACCATATTGTGATATGTGCGGAAGTCTAGAGTATGGTTATTCCATTTACGTATTTTTATGTCCCGAGTTACCTTTATATGTAATGTGTTATTTATATGGTTATTTATGGTTATCTATTCGTTACAAAAGTGTATGGAGTGATCTTTTATTCAGTGAAAATTATTAATTACTTCATAAAGGTGAAAATTATTTCTTATGTTAAAGTATTCATGGTTTACTTGTTGTATTTAAAAAAAAACATTTTTCCTTCTTTTTGTATCCCTTACTGTGATTTTTATTCTCATCCTTAGTTTTTGAAAGATTTTTCAGTGGACATGATGTGGAATAGGGTCATGTATGGTAAAAAGGAAAATTCATGTTGTCTTAAACATGGAGCTAGACATGACCATTTTTTATCAAGAGTTCTTGTTTTGTGAAAAAAATAGAAACTGAGTATAAGTGTCTACTTTGTTTTTTTATGAAATGAAATGTAATAGTTATCGCCTAATTATCTAAAACAATAATCCTGAATTGATCCTCAATGTGAATTACTCCTTTAACTCAATATTATAAAATGTATAAGGTTGTGTCCTTATAGTTTGTATCAGAGGTCCATTTAGATAACTTTAGGAGTTAGGGTATTGTCAAACAAATGTACATAAATTAATTTATGGAAATATTGAATTGATATAGCATTTACCAATTAACATGTAGCTTTTCATAAGATATTTATTTGTTTAGAACAGTTTCTGCTAAAGAAACTGGGAATCTATGTTGGGATGACATCAGGAAAAAGACAACTATCCAAATTAGAAACCTGAGATGGTCATAATCAGAACTAAACAGTTTGTTATAGTGATGACGTAGTTGTCTCAGGATATAAATGGTGATGGTATCAATGCGCGAGATTAGCCAGATCAACCATAGAGGAACATGTCAGTAGTAGAGAATTTCATGGGGCAACATCCCCCATCATTCAAAGTATCATCTGACCCTATGCAAGCTGAAGGGTGGATTAATGAACTAGATAATATTTTCGATGTTATGGGGTGTTCATAACATCCACATGTTAGTCTTGTTGTTTACCATTTTGAAGATGAAGTTGATAATTGGTGGTCGATGGTGAAAAATATCAGGGATATTGATGAGATTGATGCTCTTGATTGGGATGAATTCAAAGATATGTTTTTTGAGATATATTTTCTTAAGGCAGTTCGTCTTAGGAAGAAAATAAAATTCCTAGAATTGAGGTAGGAGGATGATTAAGTGGCTTCTTATAACGTAAAGTTCACTTGACTGGAAAGGTACGCACCAAATTTCATCTAAGATCTTGATAGTAAGATAAATCGATTTCACTCAGGACATAAGCCACACTATTGAAGAGCATTTGCCTCTCATGAGATAAAAAGTTATGAAAATCATATTAAATGTGCGGAGAAGGTGGAAATGGAGTTTGCAGATGATCATGTGTTCATTTAAAAACAAAAAAATAAGAGGTCCAATTAGCAGTCAAAGGGAATGAATTCATCAAAGAAGCCCAGAGGTTAGAAAACTAAATATCCAACTTGTGAGAAGTGTGGTAAAAAGAATCTTGGAGAATGTTAATTGAAGTCTGGAAAGTGTTTCTGGTGTTATAAGTCTGGTCATATATCTCGTAACTGTAAGGAATATGATCAATCATGCAATGAAATGCCATCAGAATGATGTTATATGTGTAATGAAATGGGTAATTATGCAAATGAGTGTCCAGACAAGAACTCAACTCTGGGAAATCCGCTGGACTACAAGAATAAAGGGGTGCTAAAATCCTTTGAAAGTACTTCAGTAGATGTTGGTCCATCGAACGAAGTAGTATCAGGTACAATGTTTTTTTTTTCAGATTATGCCATTGTGTTTTTTGATTTAGGGTCTGCACACTATTTAATTTCCGATATGTTTTATAGTAAATTGGGAATTCCATCTCAAGATATGAATACATAACTTACATTAAAAACACATTGATGAAATGTTGAGATAGAATAAAAACATAAAAACATTCATGCCCTTTTGTGGGGAAATAATATACTTGCAAACCTTATTGTTTTTCCTCTAGTAGAGTTTGATATTATTTTGGGAATGGATTGGATGCCTATTTAGAAATATATGATTGACTGTAGAGCTAAAGTGGTTTCATTTCATAATGATTTACAATTTGTGGACAAGAATGAACCCTTTCTTTTTCTAATATACCAGGGAGCTGAGAAACTAGTAAAAAATGGAAATGAATGTTACCTTGCACATGTTTTTGAAAATAAATTAACTATTCAGATTAATGATATGACAGTTGTAAATGAGTACCTTGATGATTTTTCTAATGTGTTTCCTAGTATTATACCTGACTGGGATGTTCAATTTACTGTGGACTTAGTTCCTGATGCTATGACAAGTTCAAAACCCCCTTATCGAATGGATCAAATTAAACATTTAGAGTCGAAGAAGAAATTATAGGAGTTATTAGATAAAGATTTCATTCGACCTAGAACATCACCATGGGGTTCTCCGGTATTGTTTCTAAAAAATAATGATGGTTCAATGAGACTTTTCATTGATTATATAGATTCGAATAAAATCACTGTTATGAATAAGTATCTTTTGCCTCATATCAATGATATGTTTATCTGCTCCAGGGAGCTCAGTATTTTTTGAAGATTTACATGAGATCAGGGTACCATAAGTTGAATGTAAAGGAAGAAGACATTTTGAAGACCAGGTTTCGTACTAAATATGGCCATTATGAATTTGTTGTTATGCCTTTTGTGTTAACAAATGCACCAACTGTATTCATGGATCTTATGAATAGAATTTTTTATGATTTCTTTGATAAGTTTGTGGATATGTTCATTGATGACATTTTGGTTCATTAAAAAGGTAACGAGGATCGTGAAAGTCATTTAAGGGTTTTCTTGAAAACCATAAAAGAAAAGAAACATTATAGGAAATTAATAAATTGTGAGTTTTGGTTACATAAATATTCTATCCCTGGTCACATTGTTTCAAAACAAATGGCATAACTGTTGATCCTTCTTAAATGAAAGTTGTTGAAGAATGGACAAGACCCACAAATTTAACCAAGATTTGTATTTTTTATTGTTTGGAACATTATTACTAGAGGTTTTCTGAATAGTTTGCACACTTATCTTGTCTAATGACTAATTTAACTCGAAAAGGTGTTACGTTCATCTGGACAAAAAATGTGATGATTGTTTTCAAGAATTGAATAGAAGATAGGTGAATGCTCCAGTTTTGTCACTTCCATTTAGAAATGGTGAGTTTGTTATCTACAATGACGCTATGTTGAAAGGGCTTGGTTGTGTCCTAATGCTGAACGATCAGATAATTGCTTATGATTCATGTCAGTTGAATCCAAATGAGTTAAGTTACCATACACGTGTTTTGGAAATAGCTGCTGTTTTTTTGTCTTTAAAAAATTGGAGGCATCATTTGTATGTATTAAAATGTGAAATATATATTGAACACAAAATTTGAATGTATATATTTACTCAAAATAAATTGAACATGAGACAGAGGAGATGGCTGGAATTAATCAAGGATTATGATTGCACGACCCATTACCATCCGAGAAAGGAAAATAATGTGGCTGATGATTTGATTCGAAAAATTAATTCTTCATTAACCATGTTACGTTTGGAACTATATCCTTTTTTTTATTTGATAAATTTGGCATAGAAGTTTTTGGTGCAGAAAATTCTTCTGTTTTGTATCAGGTGTCAGTGAGATCATCTCTATCAGAAAGAATAAATCAAGCGCAGAAAGAAGGCAGTGAGTTAAAAAAAATGGTAGAGTTGGTTCAGAAGGGTATGTTGCCTAAATTAAACATTGATAATGATTGTGTATTGATATTTGGTAAGATATTATGTGTGACTTGTGATTCACAGTTGAAGAATGAGTAGTTATGTGAAGCTCATAGTTCCCTATTTTCATTTCATCTTGGAACTACTACGATGTACATTGATCATCGCGAGTATTAATGGTGGGATGGAATGAGAAGAGATATTTCTAATTTTACTATGAAGTGTTTGACTTCTCATCCAGTTAAAGAAGAGTTGCAGTTACCGAAAGGGATGCTTCATGCTTTACCGATGCCAGAGTGGAAATGGGAAAATATATCCATGGACTTCATTGTGGGATTACCAAAGACATCTTGAGGTAATAATATAATCTGGGTTATTGTTGATCGATTGACTAAATCTGCTCATTTCCTTCTTATTCGAGATACATTGCCTCTAGATAAACTATCTTGGTTGTATGTTAAAGTGATGGTCAGGTTCCATGGATTTCCCCTCTCTATTTTATCTGATCGTGATCCCAATGTTATTTCTAGCTTTTTGAAATGCCTTTAGAAGTCGTTGGGTAGTGAATTAAATTCTAGTACAACATTTCATCCTCAATCAGATGGGAAATCTGAACGAACAATTCAGACATTGGAGGATATGTTACATTCATGCTCAATGTATCATCCAGGAAGGGGGGACCACCACATTTCATTAGTTGATTTTTCATATAATAACAGTTTTCATTCCAGTATACAGATGGCTCCATTTTAGGCTTTATATGGAAAGCATTTCTGAACTCTAGATTTTTGGGATGAAGTAGGTAAATGGAAGCTGATGGGACTAGAATTCATAGAAGATATGGAAATGAAAGTTTAGTTTATTCTGAAGAACTTGAGAATAGCTTAGATCAGAAAAAAAAGTTATGCAGATAACCAGAGGAAGGGTCTTTCTTTTGAGGTAAGTGATCATGTCTTTCTCAAAGTTACTCCATTGAAATGTGTGATATGTTTTGGAAAGAAGGTTAACATGAGTCTGAGGTTCATTGGATCTTATGAAATTTTGGATAAAGTTGGATCAGTTTCATACAGAGTGGGATTGCCTCCATGTTTATCCCTGGTACATAATGCTTTTCATGTTTCGATTGTGAGAAAGTATATGAAAGATCCATCTCATGTTTCGAGCACAGAGGTAGTTCAGTTGAAAGAGAATATCTATTATGAAGAACAACCAGTTTAGATTCTTGACTATACAGAGCATTTCTTGGGGAATAATGGAATTCATCAGGTAAAGGTTTTTTTGGAAAAACCATATGGTTGAAGAGGCAATGAGGGAATCTTAAAATGCTATGAGAGATACATAACCCACTTATTTGATAAATGAATAAAAAATTCAAGGTTGAAATTTCCAAAAATGGGGAAGGATGTAACATCACAGGTAAATAAAGAATAAGGCATATTTCATATTTATTAATATTCTTGAATTAAATATTAATTGTACTTTAACGAGGTTGCTATGTTCGATAGCGTACCCGATACACAACAACGAGTTTCTTTGAAATCTTACATTGCCCGATAATAATATAATATTATTATTTTAAATGTTAGTTAACTCCTAGCCTTTGTATTGGTTGGAATGAACGGAACTAACTATAATATGATTATACAAGTTTGTTAAATGATAGGGGTTTAAAATGTTAATGAATCTAATTTTATGCATAACTTACAAGAAATGGTTGATTTACCACCTTTTAATGGAGAACCCACGTAAATATTGTTTTGGTCACTTCAATACATTCTATTTGACAATATAAAATCTTTCTTTATAATGGGTACATCAGAATTTACTTTGTGTATGTTTTAGGAATTTCTCTGATAAAGTTTATTTTTTAATGAATAGAGAAAAATATTGTATTTTAATTCAAAAATTTGTTTTAATTTAATTTATTTATATGGTAATAATATCTTTTTAGATTGTTTTAAATTGTAATTATAATATATTTTTACCATTTAATGCAATGTTGTCCATTGGAATTAATTTCACTATGAAAGTGGACATAAACAATTGTCAATCTTTTGTTAGTTATTGTTTCTTAAAAAACACGCTATTTGTTTTAACAACGGGAATTAATATTAAATTAATTAATTCCACTTCTATATTTGAATTTAGATAAATAAATACCATTTTTTAATTCGGAATATCAAATATATATTGGGCTTATGTTTTGGTATTTTCTGAAAAACATCAATTTTTTATGAATAGTGAAACCACTTAGTAGTAGTTAAAAAACGGACTTTTTCATTTAAATGAAATTTTACTACTTCTGTTAATTGAATATCTAAAATATGATATAAATGGTTGTTATTAGTAAGTAAAATATGGTACAATAAGATGAAAATAATTTTTTGGTTAATAGTAACTTTTGACTTTTATTTGCCGCTGTTAAAGGTAAATAGGGTAATTCAAGGTAAAAATAATATTGTAATAATTCAAAATTAACATAACATAGGTCTTAAAAATCTGGGATGAGTAATGGCCTACCATGGTCATCTTTGGGTTAATTTTGGGACCCCAAAAATCCACTTATGATTGATTAGGACACTTTAGATTAATTAATTTAATGTACAGGAAAAAATGACTTAAAAATATCTTCTCGTTAATAAATTTTTATATGGTGTTATAAAAGAAATATTTTTTAATATAAATATAAAAAGGAAAGATAAAAATATTTCCTAAATCATGGTATATTTTTATAATTTATAGACAACAAATAAATTTAACTATTTATGACACAATAATGATGTACTGTTTACCTAATTAATAAATCATTTAATTAAATAATATTATCGATATTAAAATAATATACATAACATGTCCAATTATTATCGGCTGACTTTATTTCGACCATGAGTCATATTATCTTCAGCTCTAATGATTTTTGGACCTTCTGAAAGAAAATATCATTATATAATAAAAAAATATTTTCACACCTTCCTAAAGAGTCCCTCCTCTCCCTTCTAAAATGGGACCACTTATATCCAATTCCTCACACCTCTCAAGATTTTAGGATCACCCCAACTCTTCTCAATTAAGCTCCATACATCCCTATCCTTCTCCTAGATGCAATACCGTAGATAGAAGGCACTACAAGATGTCCTTTTGGTTCAATCCAAAGGAAGTTACCCAAATTAAAGGTAACAATTTCTCTTAACTTCTGTTCTTTTATTTTACTTCTCATACCCCTAAACTCTTTTTATATCATTATTTTATAAAAACACCAGTATAAGAAATATACTATGATGTTTTTATGAGAATTATTTTAACTAAACATACACACACCTCTATCTAGTGGGTGATGAACATAATGTTTCTGTGGATGGAAAAATAATTCCTCACGAAACGATGATTGTTTAATTACCTCCTACCACCTATCATGGTGGACATTATAATGACACTATATTTTAATATGATATGTATTATATTAATTTTTTCTTTATGTTTCTTTATTTTCCATTTATATCATACCGTTATGGTTTGCATTATGGGTAAACCGATAATTTCATTTGAGGAAGTGCGGACTACCTCCCCCACAAAGTGATATGAATCGTTAATGCATTATGTGGGATTTATAAAGGATGTATTTAATTATATAATATATTATATATTACTATTATTATAATATAACTCTGTATTATTATGTTTTAATTCTATTAAAATGTGAAATAGAAATGAAAGTAGCGTTCATGTGTACGTACGGCTTACCATCTCCAAGAACGGTGCAATTCATTTCTTACCTACAAATTTTATGTACTATTATAAATACATATATATACTGAATATATAAGATATATATGATATGAAAATCATTAATATCAATCTAGTTATAATGATCCTTTGACCACATGAACAACATGTAATTATAAGAAGTTCATTTTTGACTCAAGTACCAAATATCGACAAAATGTACGTTATTAACAGAAATGATTAAAAAATGTTTATAAAATGGTAATAAGTGATATAAAAAGAATAATAAACTTGAAAAAGGATCTTAATCAAGTTTAAATTAACTTTAGTTTATTATTCAGGATATTAAAGAATGGTCGATTCAATTCGGATAGGAGGTAAGGGACTTCGTCTCAATCTCCTTTCATTGAGGCATATTTTGTTTTAATACATGAATTTCTTTTATACGCTGTATAAAAACCCTTGAAATTTCAAAGGGAATCTTTTTCTACGAATCATTTTACTTAACGACAAAAAGGAATGTCTCTTTTAACGTAAGCGGTGACAATAACCTTTTCTGCCACCATGCATATTATTTGATCATTGGCATCCTCAACAAGCGATAATTATTTTAAAAGAAAATAAATACCATATACTCATTTATGTATTCTGGTATTGAAAATGGATTTGACAATGGATTTGTTATGTCAATATATTTATGTGATATATTTTGATTGAAATGTGGAATTGTTTTCTTTCCTTTATATTTGTTTTATGTCATATTATTATATAATGGTACTTAGACATTTGACAGGTGGTTACATTATAATCCAAATGACGGGTGGTTCTATGAATACCTATATGGGTTTTTACATTATAACCTCCAATGCATTGGGAATGGAATTAATCCGTATGGAAATTCCATTTAGTGATATGTGTGGAAGTCGACCGTATGGTTATTCTATCTATGTATGTTTATGGCCCATATTACCTTTATATGTCATATGTTATTTATATGGGTTTTATGGTAATATTTTTGTTACAAAAGGGTTTGTAGTGATCTTTTATTCAGTAAAAAGTATTTACTACTTCATAAAGGTGAAAAGTATTACTTATGTTAAAGTATTCGTTCTTTAATTAATGTTTTTAAAAACTAACAGAATATCCTTCTTTGTGTATCCCTTAGTGAGCTTTTTATACTGATCCCATGTTTTTGATATCTTTTTCACATGACATAATGTGTAATAGGGTCATGGATGGGATCATGGAAAAGTCATGCTGTCATAAACATGGAACTAGAAATGACTCTTTTTTTCAAAGAGTTTATGTTTTGAAAAAAAATAGAAACTGAGTAGAAGTGTATACATTGTTTTTTTTGAAATGAAATGTAATTGTTATGGCCTAACTCTCTAAAACTCTAAACCTAAGAATATACTCAATGTGAATTATTCATTTAATTCAATATTATGAAATGTTTAAGGTCGAGTCCTTATAGTTGGTATCAGAGCTCGGTTTAGATAAAATTAGGAGTTAGGGTATTGTATAATAAATGTCAATAAATTAATTTATGTTAATATTGAAATGATATAGAATTTATAGATTACCATGTTGCTTCGCTTAAGATATTTATGTGTTCCAAAAAATTTTCCACATAGGAAACATGGCAGCTATGTTGGGATGACATCAGAAGGAATACAACCTTCCAAATCAGCAACCTGAGATGGTCAGAATCGGAACTGAAGAATTTGTTGTATTGATGGAACATTTGACTCAGGCTATAAATGGTGGTTGTATCCATGCATGAGATCATCCATATCAACAATAGAGGAACATGTCAGTAGTGGATCATTTTAGGAGACAACATCCCTCATCATTTAGAGGATCATCTAACCCTATGATAGATGAAGGGTGGATTAAAGCACTGGATGAGATTTTCATATGTTATAGGGTGTTCAAAACATCAAACGATCAGTCTTGTTTTTTACCGATTTGATGCTGAAGCTGATCAGTGGTGGTTGATGTTGAAAAATATCAGGGATAGTGAGGATATTGATGATCTTTATTGGGATGAATTCAAAGGAATGTCTCTTAAGAAATATTTTCCAAAGGTGGTTCTTCTTAGGATAGAAAAACAATTACTATAATTGAGGTAGGAAGAGGATTCAGTGGATGCTTATGAAGCAAAGTTCACTTGACTGGAAAGGTATGCACCAAATTTCATCCTAGATCATGATAGTAAGATAAATAGATTTTACTCAGGAATGAATCCACGATATTGAAGAGCATTATCCTCTCATGAGTAAAAAAGTTATGAAAAACATTTTCGATGTGCGGAGAAGTTTGAAATGGAGTTTGCATATGATCAGGTTTCCTTTGACAAACAATAGAATAAGAGGTCCAGTTGGCTATCAAAGGGAAATAAATCATCAAATAAGCCCAAAAGAAAGAAAATTAAATATCCAAATTGGGAGAATTGTGGTAAAAAAGAATCCTGTAGAATGTTTATCAATGTTTGTAAAGTGATTTCGGGGTGGTAAGTCTGGTCATATTGCTCGTGACTGTAAAGAAGATGATCACGCATGAAATAAAAAGCCATCGGTAAGATGTTTTAAGTGTAATGAAATGGGTCTATATGAGAATGAGTTTCCATAAAATAACTTCTCTGAGGGAAACTAGCCAGACTACAAGCAACAAGGGGTTGTTAAATCCTTTTCAAATACTTAAGAAGATGTTGGGCCATCGATCGAAGTAGTATCAGGCCCAATGATTGTTTGTTCAGATTATTCCAATGTGTTATTTGATTCAGGGTCTACACACTCTTTCATTTCTGAAAAGATTTCTAGTAAATTGGGAATTCCATCTCAAGATTTGAAAATAGAACTTACGTTTAATACACCTGGTCGAAATATTGAGGCAAAAATAAAACATAAGAACATTCATGTCCTTGTGTACGGATAGAATCTACCTTCAAACCTTATAGTTTTCCCTCTATTAGAGTTTGATGTTATTTTGGGCATGGATTGGCTCTATATTTATCTTGCTAAGATTTACTGCAGAGATAAAGAGGTTTCATTTCAGAAATATTTATAGTTTGTCTACAACAATGAACCCTTTCTTTTGATAACATACCAGGATGCTGAGAAACTAGAAAAAAATAGAAATTAATGTTACATTGCACATATTGTCGAAAATAAAGGAACTATTCAGATTAATGATGTGCCATTGGTAAATGTGTACCTGGATGTTTTTCCTGATGAGTTGACTGGTATTATACCTGATCTAGAAGTTGAATTTACTGTTGACCTAGTACAAGATGCTAATCCATTTTCAAAACCTCCTTATCGAATGGATCAAATTGAACTTTTTGAGTTAATAAAGAAAGTGCAAGAGTTATTAGATAAATGATTCATTAGACCTAGCACATCACCATGGGGGGATCCAGTATTGGTTGTATAAAAAAAGATGGTTCAATGAGGCTTTTCATTGATTATATAGCATTGAATAACATCGCTGTTAAAAATAAGTATCCTTTGCCTCATATTAATGATTTGTTTGATCAGCTCCAGGGGGTTCAGTATTTTTCCAAGATTGAATTGAGATCTGGGTACCATCAATTGAATTTAGAGGAAGAAGACATTATGAAGACCACCTTTTGTACTAGATATGGCCATTATGAATTTTTAGTATTCCTTTTTGGTTAACAAATGAACCTGCTGTATTAATGTGTCTTATGAATAGAGATTTCCATGATTTTATGGATAAGTTCGTGGTTGTGTTCATTGATGAAATTATGGTACATTCAAAAAGTAAAGTGGAGCATGAAATCCATTTATGGTTTGTCTTTCTAACAATAAAATAAAGGAAACATTATAGAAAATTCAGCAAGTTTCAGTTTTGGTTACAACAAATTTCTTTCCTTGGTCACATTGTTTCAAAAAATGGCATAATTGTTGATCTTGCTAAAACCAATTTTGTTGAATAATGGCCATAACCCACAAATATAACCGAGATTCGTAGTTTTCTAGGTTTTCTATGTTATTACCGGAGGTTTGTTGAAAATTTTGCACAGTTATCTGGTCCAATGACAAAGTTAAGTCGAAAACACACTATTTTTTAACAACATGAATTAATTTTAAATTAATTAATTTTACATCTATGTTTTTAATTTTACAAAATATTCATTATTTTTGAATTCATAATATGTAATATAGCTTAGCCTGAAGTTTTTGTATTTTTCTGAAAAACTTAAATATTTGCTGAATAGCGAAACCACTTAGTAGAAGTTAAAAAACTGACTTTTTCATTTAAATGAAATCTTACCTCTTTTCTGAATTGAATTTAAAAAATCCAACATACATTGCAGTTATTAGTTAGAAAAAGTTGGTTCAATAAGATGAAAATAATTTTTTGGTGAAAAGTAACTTATGCCTTTTATTTACCTCGGTTAAAGTAAAAATATGGTAATTAAAGGGAAAAAGAACATTTTAATAATTAAAATTTACATTAACACAGGTCCTAACCATATTAAATGATTAATGGGAGACCATGGGAATCATTGGATCTATTTTTGGAACCCATAGAACCACTTATAAATGGTATTGACACTTTAGATTAATTAATTTAATGTAAACGCAAAAATGACAGAAACAAAAATATTTTAGTAAATTATTATTTATTTGGTGTTATATAAAAAATATTTTTGACTATAAAAATTATTTGTAAATATAAAAAGGTTTCCAACATCATGGTATTTTGATTATAATTTTAAGAAAAAAAATAAATCAATTTATTAATGACACTATAATGATGAAGTGTTTACCACATTAATAAATCATTTAAATATATAAGATAATAAATATTAAAATAACATCCAAAACTTGTCTAATTATTATTGGATGATTTTATTTAGACCATGAGTCATTTTATTTTCGACTCTAATGATTTTTGTACCTTTTGAAACTGAATATCATTATATAATAAAATAATATTTTCACATTATTCTAAAGTGCCCCTTCTCTCAATTTTACAAGGAGACCACTTATAACCAAATCCTCACACCACTAAAGACTTTAGGATCAACCAAACTCTAAAAAATTAAGCTAACCACATCCCTCTCCACATCCTAGAAGTGTTACCTTAGCCAGAAGGCACTTCAAGAAGTCCTTTTGGTTCAAACCAAAGGAAGTTACCCAAATTAACGGTAACAATTTCTCTTAACTTCTTTTCATTTATTTTACTTCTCCGACCAATAAACTCTTTTTATTACATTATTTCATAACAACAACAGTATCATAAATATAGTAGTATGTTGTTATGATATGTATTTTAACTAAACATACACACACCTCCATATAATGGGTGAAGAACATAATGTTTCTATGGATGGAAAACTAACACCTCACGAAACGTTGATTGTTCAATTACCTCCTACTGCCTCTCATGGTGTCCGTTATGATAATACTTTATTTATATATGATATATATTATTTTATTTTGTCTTTCTGCTTATATATTTTCAATTTATATCATATCTTTATGTTTTCCATTATGGGTAATCCGATAATTTTATTTGAGGAAGTGAGGACTACCACCCCCTCAAAGTGATATGACTCGTTAATGCCTTATGTGTGACATATAAATGATAAAGTTAATGTTATTATATATGAAATTAAAATTTAATTATAATAGAACTATGTATCATTATGTTTTAATTCTATGAAAATGTGAAATAGAAATGAAATTAGCGTTCATGCGTATGTACGACTTACATTCTCCATGAACGGTGCATTTCATTTCTTACCTACAAATGTTATGTACTATTATAAATATAAATATATATACTGAATATATATGATATGTATGATATCAAAATCATTAATATAATTCTATATATAATGAACCTTTGACCACATGAACAACATGTAATTATAAGAAGTATATTTTTGACTCAAGTGCCAAATATCGACAAAACGAACGTCATTAACTGAAATGATAACATTATTTTTATAACATGGTAATAAGTGATATAAAAGGAATAATACACTAGAAAAAGGGTCTTAAGCAATTAGAAATTAACATTAGTTTATAATTAAGGAGATTAAATAATGATCGAGTCAAGTCAGACATGAGGTAAGGCACGACGTCTCAATCTCCTTTCATTGAGGCATATTTTTTTTAATACACGATATTATTTTACACATTGTATAAACACCCTTGAGTTTTCAAAGGGAATATTTTTCTATGAAGCATTTTACTATATGTCAAAAATGAATGTTTCTTTTAATGTATGCGGTGACAACAACATTTTCTACCGCCGCGAGTATTATTTGATATTTTCCTTCCTCAACACGCCGTAATGTTTTTAAAATAAAATAAATACCATATACTATTTTATGTATTTTGGTATTTAAAATTGTTTTGATAATGGATTTTTTATGTCAGTATATTTAAGTGATATATTGTGATTGAAATGTGGAAATGTTTTCTTTCCTTTTTATTTGTTTTATGTCCTACGATTTTATAATGGTACTTGGACATTTGATGGGTGGTTACATGATAAACCAAATGACAGGTTGTGCCGTGAATACGAGGACTGCTGGTTACGTAATAACCTCTAATACATTGGGGATGGAAGTCAGCCAAAAGTCTATTCCGTTTAGTGATATGTGTGGAAGTCGACTGTATGGTTATTCCATTTTAATATGTTTATGACCAAAGTTACCTTTTAACTATTATGTGTTCTTTATACAAGTTTTATGGTAATATTTTGGTTAAAAAAGGGTAAGTAGTGATTTTTTAATCAGCAAAGAGTATTTACTACTTCATAAAGGTGAAAATTATTAATTATGTTAAACTATTCCTGGTTTACATGTTGTTTTTAAATATTATGATTTTTCCTTCTTTATGTATCCCTTACTGAGCTTTTTATTCTCATCCCATGTTTTTGAAATGTTTTTCACAGGACATAATGTGAAATAGGGTAAAGGATGAGATCAAGGAAAATTCATGTTGTTTTAAACATCGAACTAGACATGACTCTTTTTTTTCAAGAGTTCTTGTTTTCTGAAAAAATTGTAAACTGAGTAGAAGTGTCTAATTTGTTTTTTAAATGAAATGTAATAGTTATGGCCAAATTCTCTAAAACTCAAAACCTGAAATGATCCACAATGTGAATTATTCATTAAATTCAATATTATGAAATGTTTAAGGTTGGGTCCTTATATTGACTGTTTATATCATTGAAAATTATCTTAATGTTATATAATAAATTTTTCACCATTTATATTATCACTATAAATAAATTTACACTCTTTGTCTATATAAGTAGTATCTTTATTTTTTCATGAATTTTATAATGTTATTTATTGATGTTATACTTTTTAAAAACTAATAGGGGGTTTTATATTTTAAATACTGAAACTAATCAAAAAATAATTAAATTATAACTCAGGATAAGAATATTTATAATTGTTTCTTAAATAGGGGAATAAATTTTATAAATATTTTAAAATATGAGAGAAATTTATTTTAAAATATTAAAGGATGATATATTCTTTCTTATAAGGATATATGATTTCTTAAATAAAAACATTTAATTAATGTGATGACATATAAAAGGGAAAACCATTAATAGTAATATGATATACTCATATTATGATTAAGATAGAGTAATCTTGAAATTATTATAGGTAATTTTAAATTATTATTGGGTGGTTCGACTTTTTAAAATGTGTGATTGTTGAGTCATTGACACACATTACAAAATTTTCTTAAAACCCATTGTAGAAAACACCAAAGATCTAATAAATATTATATTTAATATTTACTTTTTTATTTTTTCAGAACAAAATACTTGTTATGAAAAATAAAAAAAATATATTTTTTTCCGAAATACTGATGTTTTATGGACTTTCAAATATTTTATGATATTAAGAATCCAGAAATATAAATAATTTCTTATTTTTATAAACTACATATATGAATCACTATTCTCTATAATAAATGAAATAAATATAGTGGTCTGGAATAAGTTGATTAAATGATATGGAGAAATTCAGATTATAACAAAAGATGGCAAGTTTCCTTCCATTAATGTAATTGTAACATCACTTGAGATATGCAGAATATAAAAATTTATGTTTTATGAAAAACTAACCTCAAATTTATTTTCATGTCATAGATTATAAGAATTATTATTACAAAATAATATTACATTAGGAGTTGAAGTCACGTAACATATTCATCATCATGTTGATAAGTAAACATCAGATTATTTATTTAGTGTTTTCTATTTAGGTTCTGCTTTAGTGGTTTAATTTTTGGATTCATATTTCATTTATATAAATAAAAATTATGATCAATAATTTAGTTAATGTATAGGAATAATCATGACACAGGATAACGTTGTTTGATAGATTGTGCTACTGGTTATTATGGATAATGTACCAAAATATTGTTTTATATAGCAGGTCAACTGAGCCACCATTTCTTTTTTATTGAAATATGGATCAAGTCAATACTTTAATTACAATTTATTAAAGAAATCTATTTGCATTACGGTATAATAAGATAATATATATTTATAGTCTTATGATCAATGATACCTTATGTCTTCTATACTGATCTACCAATCACATTGGGTTTAATGGAGATATTTTATAATACCATTTATATGTTTTTGGATAACTTATTTTATTCCATTATAAAATTTTATTAGCAAATATTTATAATGATTATAATTATAGTATTCCTGTTTTTTCTATTTATAGTTTTAAATACCAATATTTAAATATTCATTCATTATTTTTACTTTGATTTTGTTGGTTTAAAAACTTTTCATATAAAGGATAGATTTTTCTCATTATGAGGGTAAAAATTTGAAGTTGCATTCATTTTAAAAATCATCTCCCAATTCTATTACTCATACAATAACATCAAAGACAAATAATATCAACTAAATCCCATTAAAATATTTAATTAGTTATCGTATGTTCATTTTTGGGTTGGTTTATCTACCAACCTAAACAACTATATAATTTAACATCATAAAGGAAAATATGAATATAATTTCATGGAATATATAATATAAATATTAAATAAAAAATTAAATTGTGATTATAATTGTAATATAAATATTTGTGAATATATTTTTAGTTTAACATACCATATTTTATATGAATCATCCAAATATGCTCGTCATCAATTTCATCATTTACGATGATAAGAAAATATTCCCTGTAATGATGTTTGAAATTGTAAATAATTAATAATAATCACTTCAAGTATCTTATTTGATATTGTTTTATTAACATTACGATATGAATTAATAAAAACCCACTATTACAATACTATTTCAAAATGACGAGGATTTATCACAAAAGGTACCAAAATTTTAAAAAAAATAACAAAAAAATATATATATAATATCTTTGAAGTAAGTTTCTAATAGGTTATAGAAATTAATATATCTCTAAAAATGGTGATTAATATATTTATATTTTATATACAATATTTTAGTGTTCATTAAAACTCTTCTTGATTTAACTTAAGGGTTTATTGTGTTACATTTTAAACCATGAGACATATTTTTTTAGAATAGACAATATCTTCTATATATTGGTTTATATAAAAGACCATTAATATGTTTATCTTGATTTTAATAGTATTCATGAAATTTTGTGTTTCATCTGAACTAATTTCCTACAATTTTTATTACTTGATGAAAAACACCGAAATATATTATTATATGATTACCACTAAATAAGTAAATATTTTTTATTGTTTTATTGGTACCCAAATCCATTTTAACATGTAGTTAATAATATATACGAATAAGAATAGTTAATATTATTAAAATATATATTTAACATTGAAAAAAAAATTATTTTCTTCAAAATATATAAAATAAAAATCCACTATTTGTACCTATATAAATATAATGAAAAAAAATATTTTATATTTTTTAAATAATAATGTGAAATTAACTTATTGGGTCAATATCAATTTTATTTATAAAATTTTGTATAGAGTGTAAATAGAAATTATGATAGTAATTTTTTAAAGAATGTAACTTTTTCAATATTATGATTTTGATTTAAATTGATTATACATTCAAAAATTTCTTCTAATTTGATGTTTTAATGTATATTATATAAATTAACACACATTTAATTAGTAATTAGTGATAAATAATATTATAATAACTTATGGATCAGGAAAAACATTTATATAGAATCAAATCATAAAACATGATCTTATATATTATAAAAGTTAATTAATCATAGTCTTAAATTGAATCAGGTTAAATGGTTTGAAGATACCAATTCCCTAAATAATTTGTTTTTGATGTTTTCTCTAATATTTTTATTACATAAATATTTACCATTATTAATTTTGAAAAAGAGTATTATGTGTAAGAATTATTAACTGAAGTATCTCAGTATTTTTATAATATTATTACACCATTGTCCTTCTATAAATCCATTTAAATATATAAATGTTATAATTTTTTTTTACTTATTATTTATCCACATAACTCTTTAATACCAAAAGAACATTTAATATTATACATTTAATAATAATCTATTTCACTGATTTTTGATCTTTTCCTTTATAAAATGATCTTATTACACCTACTTCACATAACACCTAAAATATCAAATTATAATGAAACTCTAAACAATTTAATTCTACTAGACTCATATAGACATTTAATATAAATATACTAATAAATGTACCTCAAGTCCTTCATTTTAATATCATACATCATGAGAATATTTAAATTATCATTATAATAATAACCCATACATTTTCATTTTTTCATTGTTAATATCTTATACCCGACCCAAAACAAAATATAAGAATACATATATATATATTCTTCTATGTAATTATGATTATTATATTTAATAACAATTAAGAGTATGGTGTAACCACCATCAATTACCCTTTTACTAATAAAAAAACTTTTTATCATGAAAATTTATAAACAACATCATCCATGAATGACCCATTTTTCATCAACATCATCATGATGAAAATAATAACTAGTTAATAGATATGTTATATATGTCAGTATTTATTATTACTAAATTTAAATTATGATATCTA
The DNA here is from genome assembly GCA_963277665.1 of Viscum album. Classification (NCBI taxonomy): domain Eukaryota; kingdom Viridiplantae; phylum Streptophyta; class Magnoliopsida; order Santalales; family Viscaceae; genus Viscum; species Viscum album. The sequence continues at coordinate 555,832,923 of OY728141.1, forward strand.
TTGTTAATATTGGTAATACAATATTATTAAAATAATAACCATAAATAAAAACCATACTAAGATGAAAATTGTTTTATTAATACAAAATAATATTTTGAGGTCCATATATTTGACTTATTTTTCATAAAATTATAATGAATCTTAATAATAAAAAATAAAAATGATCAATAAACCTCTAGAGTATTTAGAGTAATTATAATCTACTTCATGGTAATCTATTAAGTATGGTAAGTTAATGTTGGGGATTTTATCCTCAAAAAATGATGAATACATTTTATTAAAATGATGTATGACTATGAGAACATATCAAGATGTATAATATGATAAAAAATTAAAAAAAGTATTTTTTTTAATTTTATATATTAATTTAACTAATTTATTTATATTTCACCATTAATTATATAGGAATAACAAAAACCTGACCAACAAATATTTTATCCTCAATGTTCATATCCAAAAAATCTATGTGATGAAATAATGATATTATTAAATACATTTAAACTTATATAATATAATATTATATGGTTTAATAGTGATTTTAATTTTAAAATTAATATTTATTAACACATATTTTATGAAACTAGTTAAAAGAGATAAAACTTCTATACACTCGATGTTGAAAATAGGTTAAATAAAACATATATATGAGTGTGTGTTTGTGTGTGTGTGTGTTTCTAAAAATAAAAAAATGATTATTATTAATGTGTTTTTATTAATGTTGTTAAGTATGTATTTACTGAATATAATTAAATTATTTCAGATGTTTTGTGAAATTGAAGAATAAACAAGGATATAGGTATGGGTTGTCATCTCAAATTTATCCCTTTGAGACAATTTTGGGTATTATGCACATTATTTCAAATATCTAGAATTCATACTATATTTCTGAGAAATCACAACATGATTTATCTATTAATAAAGATATTTTATTGTAATTTAAAATAACATACTTCTAACATGATTTTTATTAATGTATTTCTGAAGTCACAGAGGTTTTCATGTTATCAATTCTGATTCATTGTGTCATTTCATGTGTTATAAAAAATATTTTTTATAGTTTTATATTCCCTTATTATACAAATTTTTTCAATAATTGTTTTTTCAATTTAATTATTTTAAAAGCTAATCTAAATAATTTTCATTATTTTTATATTAATTTTATTATAATGTAACCATATTATTAATATCATTAGGTAAATTTTCACGCACTGAGTAATGATCATTCTCTGGATCATATTTTATATAATTTCACTATATTATAATTTTTTTTAATTATGTGGTATTCTAGAAATATTTAAATTTGAATGATATAAAACCCTTTTTGACTATTTCATTTTTCAAAAAATATGATAACACTAAGGTATATTGAGATATAAATTATCATTTCTTTTTGTTATAATTGTACTTCCTATAATTTTGTGTCCCATACATGGAATATCTCAACATCAAATTAATTTATATTTTATTATATAATACAGACATTGAAAATAATTTTTTTACATAATTAATTTATTATTAGTTATTTTATATTGTTAGTATTAATCAATGGTAATTTGATGTATTTAAAAGTCCACTTCCTTTATCATATGTTCTACCAATCATATCCACATTTCCTACTCAAAAACTGTGTCATTATTATTAATCTATAATTGGAAATTATTTTCATACTAATTAATTTAAATTTTATTTTTCGGAATATTTAAAAATATACTATTTAGTGTGACTATTATGTTTGTTTTTTAGGTAATTCTATTTTTTTCTTCTAAAAATTTATTATTGTTTTTATTCAAATTTTATTTATCATCATAGAGACAATAAGACCTTATAGGGTTTCTACTCCAAATGTTATAATATAACACACACACACACACACAGATATATATATATATATATATTTATATTCAATGGTGAATGAATTCAGGGTCCCAAAAAATCATTTATCCTTCATCATTAATTTATTTATAGAATTATATTTCATGAATTTTTTCATGCAGGTGAAAATCTATCTATAGTTATTTCCTAAAAAAAAATTATGTTATTTAACATCCATCTAATGTATTAATTTTCATTGATTATCACCATGTTATTATCTTAATGGATTATCTATATTTACATTTATATATATGTGTGTTTTAAAAATTAAAATTTTATAAAATTTAGATAAGATGAGGTTCAACTGGAATGAATGATTTCATATTTACATAGTGAAAGAATTGTCATATCGTATATTTTTAATTCAAATTACTTAATTTTTGGAAAATTGAATATATTTTTCCAATTGATAAACCTTATTTTTTAATATTGTTTATGATCAAATTTCCCATTATATTAACTTGGGAAAAAATATTGAAATTCAAGGTGAATAATAACAAAATAACATAGGATTACGATTTTTTCTATTTTTAGTTCTTTATTATATAGATAAATATGTTTTCATAATAACACAGAATCCATGTATAATGGTATTATGTGTATTATTGACTATTATTTATAATTAATTTGACTTATTTAAGTGAATGGTGGATCTTATAATTATATATCCTCCTGAGGCATTGAGAGGTCCCATGAGAAAGAAATTTAGTTGGATTATGTGTATTCCCCACTCTCTAAAAAGATAGTGACTTGGAAAAAGGCAATGAAAACATGTTTTTATATAATCATTTTTCAGTAAATATATATGAGATATATATTTTTGATATCGATGGTTTCTTTAATTTCATGGATATAGATGAAGGTAATATTTAGGTGACTTTGGATACCTATTTTTTACTAAGTCAGATTACAATATTTATTCCATGATTAAATTAGAATTATTTTTCCCTTATTGTGAATTTTATCTTACCACATTATTATTTTCCATTCTATAAGTGATGATGAAATGTAGTACATGTTATATTATTAATCTTAAATAAAATGTGGAAGAATTAATGGGATATTTTGTATTTTATCGTGACTAAATTATGTTTTTATATAATAATGATTGTCAATTCGTTAAGAAAATATCAGATATTTTTAGATAATGTTGAACACAAAATATTTTTTATATACACCTAAAAATATACATTAGATGTCAATGATTCAAAAATAATTATATATTTTTTAATTGTAGATAGTTATATCATGGTTTTTTAGATTGTATAAAAGATAGTATTTAATGTATGTGATTATGCTAGCAGATCCTGGTGTGCGGATCTGAGTCATTATAGTTTGTATGAATGGAAGTCTATAAGTTATATAGGATATTATGATCTCTATGTAGAGTAATTTATTTTTAATAAGTTGGTATTGAAAATTATTTCCATGGTTTAAATACTCGTTTTGGATAGTATACGGTTTACAAGAGGTTATAATAAAAATTATAATTGTTTATTATAATGATAGAATATTAGTGATAACATTTGGAACATGTATATTTATTATCTGAAATCATTTTATTAATGTAAATTTTTTATTACGTTGTTTTTATGAGGCATAAAACCCTTTATTAATACTCAAAAATTGTGACTTATAAGGAAAGATAATACCTAGGGGAAATCTCTATAAAATGGTTGGTTCATCACTAAATCAATCATCATTGTAATAATTAATGACTAGGTCTAAGACTAAAATCCTAGATAGATACACTTTTGGAATGTTCCATGGGTACTAAAATTTTATTATGGAAAATTATAATGAATTTATGAATAATTGTATCAACTTAGTTTTGCGAACTGAAAAGTAAAATGACCATGGATAACTAGTTATTTTACAATGTGATTCATTGGTTGATCAAAATGTATTGTTTGCTAATTATTAAGGTGTCATATAAGAAACAATATTTGGATTGATGTTTTCAAATTGAAAAATTTCATAATGTTATATAAATTTTTTATTAATTGGTAGATCTTGGATCCAAAAAATGAGGTTATGAAATGTATCCCCTTGAAAAAATGATGAATTATTTAAAAATAAGGGGTATAAATAAATGATAAAAAATATCACTATACGACCATTTTGATGGAAAAGGATATTATGTTAATCATAAAAAGGTATTAGGGGAAATATAAAAATCTAATATTCTTCTTTAAAAAGTAACTATTTTAAATAGTGATGTGATATTAATCAATATATTTTTTATTATTCTAAATGAAATTGAGGATTCTGTGAAATAACAAATCATCATTAGATAGTTGTTTTATTTATAATGTTTGGAAACATATATAAAACATCATTAATAATAATGACATTTCATTTTAGGAAGTTTTTTTATAATTTTACATGAATGATTAAGAACATATGATTCATGTATGAAAAAATCAATGGATTATTATATTATAGATGATGAGAAACAACAATTTGGTTTTATTTTGAATATGTATGTTATATAAAAAATTTTCCTTTATATTAATAGTAGATTCAAGAAAATTTTAAAAATGTTTATTGTATTTTTTGGATAATAATTTAAATTTCCCTGTTTTTGATATTATGAAGTTTTTAAAGAAATTTGAGGTCAAATTATAGATTGGGATTTTGGAGGAATGTTAACCATCATTTTTTATGGACTATAAAATAGTTATGGAAATGGTATGATATGAATAATATATTATGAGAGTATAATAATACATGGGTACATGAATTTTATTGTTTGGGGAATGACAAGTAAATTTATTTTATCTAAACTATAATAGCAAATCTCATGTTTTGAGGTTTTATGATTAATTATTAATATATTAAGAATACTCTCACAATAATTGTTAAATGAGTAGTTATTAAAATTGAAAAGGTAAAAGTTATTAATGTGGAGGAGAATTTAAAATTTTGGTATAACAATATATGATTACCATTAAATTATACAATGTGTTTGATATCATTGTTGATAAAAATAACCAATGTTAAATGAAACCATGATATATTTAGATAAATTAAAAATATTTAAGGGTTTCTATAAAAAAAAAGAAATTAAATTAGTGGGAATGAATAGATGAATATTAATTTAAAAATATGAATATCACAAATACAATGAATATATTTTATATATTGGAAATTGTATTGGTATTTTTAGAGATACTAACATTGTAATTCTATACATATAAATTTCATTTTTAGAAATTTAATTTTAATTTTATGTGAATTTTTTTTATGAAAACATGTGACTAATCATGATAATATATATTTGATAGGAAATATTGGGTCATTGTAATATAATTTCATGTTATTTATTTCAAGCACTCTTCAACTATATTTTTTTCATTCTTCGAGTAGGGTACATCTCGGGTTGTTTTAGGATATTGATGAATGTATTCGAAATTTTTGGGGTCTTCATAGTTGGCACAATGTCTTCCAAATCACGTGCCCTCCTAGTAGAAAGCATGGAAACCCAAATAGTGGGGGGTTTCATGATTGGTGTATGGTTTTAAAAAGCGTTCAACACCCTTGAAGTAAATGTGAAGCCCATTATAGAGTCTCAGAGTTATGGAAAACTGTTTGGAAAACTGTGTGGCCCTTCCCAATTTACCATGTTCACAAACATTTTAACTTTTTAATAATAAAATTGATGATCTAAAACCCTCCAATAACAACCTTCTTGATCATAAATATTCATATCATTATTTCATAGGATTATATGAATCTCAAAAAAAATTGTTCATATCAAAACTCCTTCTATAGTGGATCAAATAATGGATAACATCATTTGATTCTTCTCAATTAAGATATCATCTCTTATTCATTATTTCCCTATATCAATCTCTCCTACATTGGTATTTTATATTATCTCATTTTTTATGGATATATAATTTTTTTTGGATCATTAATGTAGGATTATTTCCATGATCTCCATTTTAAATGTTTTTTATTGGAAATTCCTATTGTGTGTGTTTTGTTTTGTTATCTCCATGATAAAAGGTCGGTCATTCCATTGAGATTTTTCTTTTATTAACCCCTTTATATAAATTATTTCAATTATATTTTTTTCAATTTATATAATTTAAATCAATTCTATTAGAATTAGGATTTTAATAATCTCAATAATTGTTTTTTCAAAACCCCCAATTCCAATAGAAAAGGAAATTTGGGGTGTTATTTGAAATTGATGTATTTTTTTAAATTGATTTGTGAATTTGATTTTGGGAAGAAGGGAAAAAAGTTATTTGATGGAAGCCAAGGATTATATTTATCTTGAAAAAGTTATGAAATGATTAAAAATCCATGTGTTTGTTTTTAATTTGAAATTAGAATATTGAAACTAAAAATGCCACAATTATATTTTTAAACAGTTTTAAAATACTTTTCCTCATTGTTGATTGATTGATTGAGAACCTGTAATCTTGGGTTATTTGTGGGTTATTTGGGAAAAAAATATTGGATAATAATTCCCTAGAAACACACTGATGATTTACAACTATTATAAAAACTTGTTCTGCAGATCTTATCACCAATAAGATATTGATTATTCCTATTAGGATCCAGCTTGAGGGACATGTCTACAGATTTTTATGATCATCATTATGAGATGTGTTGGAATATCAAGGCTTGAAACTATCATACCATTTGTAAAATGGTCATGTTTTTTTGTTTTTTTACTTTTATGCAAATTAAAATGAATAATTCATGCCTACTAAATTGTATAAACATGTTTCATTAAAAATTTATTAATAAATTGAATAAAATACTTCCAAAAATTGAAATAAAAATCATAATTAATTGTTTGAAATTGTATTTCATTTTTTGAATTGAAATTATTATTTGATTTATTTATTTTGGAATCATATTATTAGACACTTGGTGAGACCCTATTGGGTTTAAAGCTTAACCCCATCCTTATCCTTAGGGGATTTTTAAATTTTCTTCATCTAAGTACATGAAAAGGGAATGTGTCACTTAGAAGGTATAAGTTGTTTTTTATCCTTTGGGCATGGAGTTGTGTGCCTATTAGGATATGTTTTTTTTTCATATTTTGTACTTTTTGGACCATTGAGGATGTGTTAATAATATTTTGTTACCTATTTGACTTCTTATATTATATCCTTTATGAGTGCCTTTTGAGCATGCTTATATGTTTCTATTTTCTTCCACTATTTTAGTGACAAAATTATTCCATCTTTTACCTTGTCTGACACGAGGTGTTATTTTTTACCCCATAATGATGAAAAACTCCCATAGATCTATGTAATGTAATGGATTATGTACCAGTGTAATTGGGTATCAAGGAAGGAACATGAAAAGGTGGTATAAGAGGATAAGGTTATGAATTATTCAATGGTGTCAGCATGTAGCTTGAAATTGTATTGGGAAAAATGTGTTAGTGGAAGGATATTTATTTAAACAATCTTATTATAATGATTATTACGCACCCACGGGTAGTTTGGGAATTATTTATTGGTGATTACTGAAGTATATTCCCAGATTTTTCTTTGGACTGATTGAAATAGAAATATTTCTTTCCAATAAGATGGGATAAAATTCCATATTACAGTTGTTTGAGTGTTTCACTAAGTATTCTTATTATGTCATATTTTTTATATATAGTTTTTTTGTTGCATAATTCCTATAATAATACATGTGAATCAGACCCATGAGGAATCTATTAAGGAACCAAAGAGATGAAATCCTATCATGGAATATAATCTAGATGATTTTATCGTTCATGTCGTCAATGCTTTGAGATAGGAATTTGAAATTGTTCCCATTTAGGTTCCAGCTATGGAAATTTAGATGGATGACTCTAAAAATCATCCTCAATAGTTTCTTATTCAAAATCCACCATCATTCCCTGGCTTAAGAGAAACTCAATAGGATGAGTATTGGTTGAGGTTGATGGAAATAATATTTGAGTTCTTAGAAACACCTGATTTAGTCATGGTGAAATGGTTCACCTTCATTATGGAAGGACCTAGAAAGTGGTGATGGGACACAATGGTGATAGATAATAAACGTGAGGGATTATAGTGTAATTAATTTAATGTTAATTTCACTAACATGTTATATATAGATTATATGGTGTCAAATAATGCAATAGTTATTTTTGAAACATGAGACACATGAAAGGATCTTAACTGGGAACCATAATATCATAGATAGTCTTGTTATGTATGTAAATAATATTGTATAAATTGGGAAGATGATGACCCAAATAATAGATATGGTTCAACAATGTGATATTCATTCTCATTTTTTCTTTCTAAAATGATCTTCTTATGTTGATATGCTTGATAGGGCATTGATGGTCAAGCTTCATTTGGCATTTAATTAAGTCATGATGAGAGATCACATTCGTCTCACTATCAGTTCCATTATTTTCATGAATGGTAAGATATATAATTATGTGTATAATGGTAGATATTTATATCATATTTATTCTAGAACTTTTGATGTACCCTAAAGTGGCCGTTTTTTTCCTAATTATGATGAAATATTGGGAACTGTAGACATTTTATCACTAATTCCCTCAGAATATGTGGATCCTATAGATGCTCGAGTCATATGGAATATTTATATCATATCTATTATAATTTATCTTGTGTTACTTGATCACAATTACCTAAACGAGCATCGAAGACATCAGATGAATCACAAACAAAGGGGTACTAGCAATAAGCGTTTGAAAGAAATCTAGTTCATGTTATGGATGAGTTTCTAGAGGAAGAGAATATGAGTCCAATTATTATGAGAGGTACAATCACTATAGCTTAATATTTAGTAAATGATTTATTTAATATTGTTTTCTTTCATTTACAACATTGAAATAGTTTTTGGTAATTTTCTAAATCTTCTTACGACAATTTTTTCATATATGATGGATATTAATAAATCTATAGTAATGATGAAACAGGAGGGTCTTCATTGTCTATCATATAAATTCTCTTTATCATAGATTTATCTTAAATGGTATTTTCTTGATTTCTACATGAATCCCCTTAATTATTTATTTGGGATAGATTGACCCATTGTTAATAATGATATAAATTATAGCCATCTATAATGGGTTTCCATTAATGGACTTGATGGGGGTATTATATATCATTTATAAAGAATATGACCCATGGTCTAATAGTGAAAGACCATCATATCTAGTGTAGGTGAATGAAATATTAGTTTTTTTTGACATAGAGGGCGAGTCGTTAAGTAATTATCCCGCATAGTTTTCATCGAGAATCCTATTGTTTTTCCTCCTTAACTTTATGGGATTCAACCTGGTAGAGAGGTAAATTTATCAATTAATTTTGTAAATGACTCTTACCTGGTATATATTCCTTCATACATGATAGAACCAACTAAAATTAATGACTAAATGACTTAGTGGGATGATTTTGTTGAGAAACTTTTTGTATAAATGAGTGTGACAACATGAAAAGCTCGTGTTCTATTTTCTAATTAATATGATAGGTCGCATAACATTTGGGTGGATAATCTAAAACTAAACCATGTTAATATGAATAAAAAGTATATTTTTCAATGGATTTATGATTTATTTTACCATTTAAATAGTGTAAAGTTGTTTTTTTATGATTATTATTTTCTCAACATATCACTACTTGAGAAAAAACGAACATGAATATGATAAAAAAATCCATTTACGGTAGGTATGGCTATTATGAGTACCTTATCATTTGATATTTCATAAAAAATAATCCTTAATATTTATAGCTTTTATAAAAATGACTTAAATGTGTATCCTTAGACTTTGGTGGTGGTCTTTATCAATTTCATCTTGGTTTACAGTTTTTTCAATGAGGATCGTGGGTATCATCTGAGAGAAGTTCAATAATTATAGATAAATAAAAATATTTATTCATATCAATTGAAATATGAGTTATAGTGTCAAGAAGAGATGTTCTTTGGACACATGGTGTCAGAACATGGTATTATAGTTTATTGGGAAAATATGGAAGCTGTTACAACATGGGATTAATAGAATAATGTCTCTGGAATTCGTAGATTCATGGGATTTTCTGGATATAATTAGTTGTTTATAATGGATTTGACAATGTTTTATACTCGTATGACCTCTATCTTATATGAGAATGAATCTTGTTTTAGAATATAAATTTCATGGTTTTTTTTTTCTGAATCATCTTTTGACTATTACATTGGTGCTGACTCTCATGAAGGTCGAGTGGGGCAATGTGGTCCTTTATGATACATCATGTTTTGGTGTGGTATCATTAATATTAAATGGTGATAATAAATATTCATATATATCACCACATAATAGACCACATAAAATGATTTATCCTACCCATTACCATGAGCACATTGATGTGATTAATGAATATAATAGTTAAATACATTACCGTTTTATAGAATGATTTACCATGTATTTTGAAAAAAAGTTCATCAGTTATATCTTCTCTAAAAAATATTTTATTCCTCACCAATAGATTTGACTAGAGTACCTCCAATCCATTGAATATGACGACACATATATGCTAGAGAAAGGGAATGTCATTGCAGAGGAACTGTGAAGGAAAATTCTTTCCTTGTCCTTGTAAGAATCATCAGAATAGTGAATCATGGTGTCTTTTATGGTGTGTAGGACTTTTCTTAGTTTTCATTATCCCGAAAGGATATTATATGATTTCAAAATCAATTTTTTCCCTTAGTAGTATGTAATACTATAGTGGATGTATTTTCATAATCATCTTTGGGATGTGCACCCGAGAACCATGAAGATGTTCTTTTACATGTGCTGATGATTTTAATGGAAAAGAATGATATGGAGAATTTCTTATTTTTTGTTCCATTAATATTTAGTACTATAATGAAAGTCAATACACGAGAGATATTTTTCATTTCTTCGACCACTTCATGTTTTAACTTGTAAGTGGGCTAAAATTTCTATGTATTTTTATCTTGGGATTCCATATACATATAGAGAAAATATTGAATTTTTTTTATGATCTATATACTAGCCAAATATTAACAAATTATTCCAATTTGTGATTAAAACTAGTTCAAGGATTATGGGAATCTCTATGTGAGAGAGACTATTCGTTTTCATTGAGTTCCATCAGTTATAGTCTGTAATAGTGATCCCTATTTTACTTTTACCTTTTAAAGAGGCCATCATGTTGCACATAGAAATTATGTTAAATTTAGTGAAGCAAATCATCCATAGATGGACAGAGAAACAAGTTGACACCCCAATATTTTATACTCTATCACGTTTTTAAAGATAAGCTTTTTGGAATCATATATTACATGTGAAAACCATCTTAAACGAACAATGATATACTTTTAAAACCTAGTAGTTAAGATGAATCAAATGAATATTGTATAAATAATTAAATCTTTTATATATTATATTTTCAATATAATGATTAATATTAATCAGTTTGTACTTATTTTTATTATAAAAAAATAAATCTATTTTTATGTATAAAAACATATATTATTTAAAATTCTAATTAATAAAAATTGGGGAGATTTGTTTAAAAATAAATTTTAACACTTTTATAAATTATATTTTACAATTTAAACCTCGTTTATAAAGGAATATATCAAAATTTAAAAAATAATTTATTTTAATAGTAAATAACCTTTTTATCAAACAAATTTGAATTAATAAATTATGTTTTCATTTTGTTTTAATGTAACATTGTATTAATGATAGATTCATTATCTAAATTACAGTCATGGAGAAATATTTATATTTAATTTGGATATTTAAAACTTCTTCATATTTTATATTTTAAAGCACGTATTCTCACCCCATAAGGGAGATTAATTTTAAACTAATTTTGGATAATTATATGTTTTGAATATTCAAAAATGGAAACCATATATAGAATCATAATTTGGAAATTTAGTACATATGATCCTTTTTTTACTATATGAATAATAAACATATTAATTTTAATTACCATAGTTACAGGAAAATTAAGTAATTAAGAGTTAATGAAATATTATAAATATTAAAAAAAACCATTACTCTTGTACAAATTATATTTAATGAGTTGTATTAGACCAAAAATCAACTCTGATCTAATTTTATTATCTTTTGGTGATTTTAATGTCTTCACTCCATTTATAATATTTTGTTTTAATGAAAAGTGAAAAATAGTATAATTTTGTTTCTAAAAAGTTAAATATTTTAATCTGGGGTTAAATGGGGGATATATTCAAATATAAAGATTATTTTTAAATATAAATTATTTGTATTCATACTGTAAATTTATTTTTAATTTTTAAGATATAAATAATTACCATGGAGGCTTAAATAATGACATGTAGTAATTATTTATTTAATGCAAATATAAAATAATTTTTTTAAAAAATTATAAAAATATATAATTTTAGTCAATTGTAAAAATAAATTATTTCTATTGATACCTTTGACATTTCAGATATCCAAAATATTATTTTTCAAAATATCTTTTTTTATTAAATTTTGTAAAATCTAATGTAATGTATATTGTCAAAATTTTCATTTTTATTATATTAAAATAAATAATATTTTATTAATTGATATAAATCTTATAAAAATATATAATTTATCCAAATTATTGAGATAGAGATGAAAATATAATCAATTATTCATTAATGGTTAGTTTTTAAATTTATAGTAATAATATTAACACTCGATTTGTAAAAATCCATATTGTCACTAAGAGTCCATGGGGTTAAATAAAGGTTAAAACCAAAGGTGAAGGGGAGACAAATGAAAGAAATATTTCCAAAGTTATTGTATGAATAGAATTTCTCCCTTTTCACCTTAATATATAATTGGATTTGTTCTATGGACACATTGAAATGAAAATAACTTAGGTTTTATTTAAATTATTTATAGTTACAAAATGTTACTCTCTTTGAATGTAATATAATTGTTTCATTAGAATATGATACAAATAAATATATAAATTGCACTAAATATATATTTTTATCGTAATGAAAAAAATTACTATATAATTTTATTCTGGATTACTATAAATTATATAATACCTCGAACTACTGCAGTAGTGATAAAATAATAATGTAAAATAAAATAATTGGTTTTAAAAGAATTATTTTAGATATATTTTGAATGATTTAATGAGGTTAAATTTTTTCTAGATTAATAAGATATATCAGAGTTCTGTGAAAGCCTCTCTCACTTCCAGAGAATAATTTGTGCCATATAGATCTATTGAACACAATCCAATTATCTTATAAACACCCATAGTTATGTTCAAATGGTTCTACTCCTTCTAAAAGTCCTACCTTAGATCAAATAAGAAGATATTTAAGGAAGTCTTTTGAAGAAGAGGAAATCAACTTTATCAACAATATCATGTATATTTTATAATCTAAATAATTTTAATGGGTTGTTTTCATTATAAATAATTAACCACGTTTTCATATATATTATTATATTTTATTATTTTTATGGTGAAACCATATTCCACATTTTATAAATACTAGGAAATAATAAAGCATCACATGTGCGTATGGATGACTTACCATCTCCAAGAAGTGGTGTAATTTGTTTTTCATATCCATAATACATGTATGAGTATAAATATGGATATAATTGATTTATATTATAATTATGAAATTATTATGATTCTGAAAATATACATACCTCATCCACTTTTATACCTTTTCACCATTAATGGAATAATATTATCACTCTTGCGTACAAACAACCTATTGTATTCACAATGTGATGTGATTCATTTTTCATTTCAACCATTAAATAGTTACTATATGAATGTATGTAATTAATAAATCTGATATCTTTCACCTTAATATCATTTTTGAAATAATGTTACTACATACTGTGCACATGAACCATGAATTAAATGAGAAAACATGTAGAGAAAATTGAGATAGTTTACACACGAAATAAGGATAATAATGAAATTTTATTATCAAATAGGTCATAATAGTGTATAAGAGAATCATATAAGCCATCATAAATATGGATTTGGTTATAGTGTAAATTTATAATATTATTTAAACCATTATACTGAAGGTAAAATCATCTTTAAATAATGCGAAGCAAAAATATATGGGTTGTTCTCATCTCAATTTTATTTCATTGAGATATGCCTTATCCACCACTTATTTATTATATATGGTGTCATTCCCCATTGATACATCATATCATGAATCTTTTTATATAAATGTTACTTAATGTTTGATAATTTTTACTTTTATGTGGAATAAGATTCAAATAGTTCAATGTAGTATGCGACTCTTGGATTAAAAAATATATTTTTCAATTTATTATTTCATATATGATGAATGGATTCAAATGGATGAAAATGGTTGTAACCATTATAGATAGGCCATCTATTCATCCACATCTCTCCTGAGAAAAACAATTGGTGAAAAAAGTACATTTTTTTTCAAATCAGAATCAAATGTGTTTCTACCCACACTCATAAACTATCTGGAAATATGACTTGATTGTATTGTATATCATTTTCTAGATACATGACATCCAATAATAAAAATTCCTTACATCCAGAATTTATAAATTATTATCCTGGATATTTTTAATTTGAAGAAATAATTGGAAGCATTTCACATTAATTTTATTCGTTAATTGTAATGTGTGTTCAGTTATCTACCGTGCCATATATATTATTCTAATTGATTTATGACAGTTTCAATTGTACATAATACTTATTGAGAATTTGAGATCATGGTTTTTCCTCCACTCCCTTTTTTTATAAATTAGATATGATTGAATTTTCTTTTAAGGATTATTTGAATTAAATTTAGTTATATATAAAAATTTATTTCCATTTCCCACTGTAAAAAGGGAAAAAATATATGTATCTAGTTTACCAAAACTAATAAACTAGTAAGTCCTTTTAGATTTCAATCATTGTAATATTGAATATTTAATAATTAATTTTGATGGATATGAGCTTCTAGGTCTAGGGAATAATAGTTTGTATCAATAGAAGCTTAGTATAAACCATGTGAAATAGATTTTGGAAAACATAGAATAATGAATACAACCATATAGTTGACTTTGATAATAATTATAAGATTAGTATATCATCTTATATTATTTTATAAAACCATGGATAACCATGGTTAAACCTATAAAACCATAGGCTAAGAACAATATGTCATTATTTAGATATTCAAAAAATAATTATTCATGAATATATCACTATGATTAGTGTTTATCGCAATTTTATTTTTGTTAAGGTCACTGGAAAGAATCATCAATGTTATAAAAAAACTATTTTACTATAGATGATGAATAAAAAAACGAAATGTTAATTTTTTAATTAATTAATAATATGATGAAGAATATTTAATTTTCTAATAATTTAGTTGAATTATTTAAGTTTCTATGTAATTGGATTCATGAAATATTTCATCAATGATTCTTAGGTTATATGAAGATTTTATAGAAGTACTATTTCTTCAAGGGCTTGGAATCACCTAATGAGTAGTACCGACAACATAGAGTAGTGATTTTACAGAAATTTTATCATTTATACGTAATATGATTAAGTTAATATAACTCATAATATATTCATTATATAGAGGTA
The DNA here is from genome assembly GCA_963277665.1 of Viscum album. NCBI lineage: Eukaryota > Viridiplantae > Streptophyta > Magnoliopsida > Santalales > Viscaceae > Viscum > Viscum album. The sequence goes on from OY728141.1 coordinate 555,848,396, forward strand.
ATAATGATAATGGAATGATTATGATATAATATTGGGGACTATGATAGTTGTTAGATATTTTATGGATTGTGTTATCTTTGTTCAGTTAAGTACTTATTTTTATTTATCGAATAATCTCAAAAACCATAAATTTTATTTTTTGAAGCATGTATGGTTTCATTAAGGTTTTATGGCGGTCAAGATATACATATATTTCTTAAGTGAAATTAAGGATTATATTATTTTGGGAAACATTACGATATGATTTTTCTGGAATGTAAGTGACCATTTTCAGAAAAAAAAAATTTGGTCATTTAATTTTGACATGAATATTTTCGATGAGTCTATAAAGTAACTACTTATAAAATGGATTGAGTTAAAAATTTAATATTGTTTTTTGAGATAAAATTATAATTAATTTGATATTTCGTGCTATCCATTTTGGTTTTAGTAAAAAATTAGAGGTTGAAGTAATTACATGTGGACCTTATGACTCTTTAACAGTGATTCATGTATAAAACATTGTCGTGAGTAACCACTACCTGTTGTAAGAAATGATGTGGAAATAGATCTAAGACAAACCAATGGATGTGAATTATATTTTGACATGTAATGATGTCATTTATGTTTATTTTCTAATTAGATTATAATGATAGTAATATAATCCATCAACATTTTGATCAAAATTTTAAAAAACATTATCATTTTTCTTTAATTAATGAGAACTCTATGGCCTTTTAAGCCATGAAAATTTATGGTTTTGTTATTATTAACATTATAATGAAAATGATCTCTAAAATTTTCATTCAGAAAATTATAGTTCAATTTATCTTCTCTATACATGTTTTCACTTTTAATTAATGTTACCAGATTCAAAAACCAATTTTTTTGTGACCATCACATTACCCTTTCCCTCTAATTATGTGGATGACTTATTAACCATATTTTTGATGTGGGTGTCCATGAAATGAATTTTCAAATATAAACCATTTATTTGTAACATGAAATGTAAAATTTTCTAGATGAAATTTATAAAATTATGGGAGACTGTATCACCCCAATATTTTATGGTATGTCTCCTTTTAAAGTTAATATTTTCAAAATCTTATGTTGTACGAAACACAAAACTTAAAAAAAGATATATTATTATAACCTAGCAGTTACGTTCAAGGGAATGAATAATATTAACCAAATAATGAAATATTTATATTTTTTATTCATTCAAATTTTTAACCTTAATAATTATTAATTTATACACATGACATCAAAATAAATCCACTTTTACGCAATAAAAAGGGATATATTTCTAAAGGCATGTTTTTTGTCTTTTGTTTGAGAATTTGTTTTAAACGTATATTTTGAAACTTTTATAAAATATATTTCACAAAATAAATTTAATTTTTGAATTTGTTATATAAAAATGTACACTGGAAGAATTTTTTGTATTTTTTGGACGAGTTTCGTTTTTTTGATGAATAGTAAAAAATACAATATTTTATCTGAAAACTATCATTTAATCTAAATAATTTATAATTTAATATTATTATTTCTATTGATTATAAATTAAAATTTGATTGTTAATAACTTTATAATTTCAATTAAGGTAATTGTAAACTTTTTTATATTGAATTTTGATATAAAACTATTTCAACCTTTTGCATGTTTTCACATTAGAAACATGTTTTCTCTCTCCATCAAAGAGATAAATTTTTAATTAATTATATAAATACAATTTTTTAACTTATTAATAGTTTATTCAATATTTTTAATCATAATAAGTTAATTTATTAAATATTTTCTTTTTATATTTGGAAAATATGTATAGTAAACTTAGTAATTTAATTACCACGGTTTAGGGTAAATCAGAAAATTAAGGGGAAAAAATATTTTGTAAATATTAAAAATTTAACAAAAATTGATTCAAAATTTTATTGTATGTGAGAATTAAGACCAAAATTATGATTTAGATGATTTCACGAGATCATGAATTCATATGGATGACTTAATACCATTTATAGTATTTTATTTTAATGAGTGGTTAAAGATGTCCTACTTTTGTATTTATGAAGTAAATATTTTAATACATTGTTTCCTAGGGGATATATGTACATATGAATAGTATTTTGAAATTTAAAATTTTTACCATCATCATGGTTATTTATTTTTAATTTTTAAGAAATATATAATTACATTAAAGCTATGATAAATGATGATGAAATAATTATTTAGTAATTGAAAATATCAATTATATCATATTAAACATTATAAAATACACATATTTTTTATAAATAATGTCATACATTAATTGATTATAAAACATTTTCATGTTACTAATGTGTAAAAATATTAGGTTAAAATATATGTTTCTTTATTTATTTCTGTAATAGTCAATGTAAAAAATATTTTAAAATTTGACATTAATGATATATTAAAAAAATTTATATTTTATGAAATGATATAAAAATTCTAAAAAAATTAAAACACGACCAATATATTTAGATAATGATTTATATATTATCCATGATTTATTTAAAGGTTTTTAAATATTATAGTAACAATATTTTCTCAAAAAAAGTAAATGTCGATGTTATCATGGTAAGTGTCAAAGGTTTATGTAAATGTTAAACCAAGTTGATAAGGGTATAACCATGACCTAAACTAGTCCAAATATACTTTTCTGAAGTTTTTTTACCACTATAAACATTTATATATAATTTTACTTATTTAATTTTCCTTTTCATTTGAAAATTACTTATAATGTTTAAATCAGCAACAGTTTCAAAAATGTCACTCGCTTTTTATTTAATATCTTTTATGAGTAGATATCTGGAAGAAATTGATATTTTAGTGTAAATATATAAATATATATTTTTCTATAAATAAATTTTCTTCATAATATTAATTTATTTTTAGTTTTAATAAATTATATAATTACCGCAATTGCTTCTATAATGCTAAAACATTATTTATTTAAATAATATAAAAAATAAAATAATAGATTTTTAAAATGTTAATTTTGATATATTTGGGATGGTTTAATGTGTATATATATATATAATATTATTGTGTTTTATATTATTATATTATAATTATAACTTTTCCTTTTACTATATGTATTCCTATTATATGAATTGTATCAAATTATTAAATAATGTTATTTTATTTAGTTAATATTTTATAAAATTATTTCAAAATCATAAAAATTCTAAGTAATTTATAATTGGGTAATATATCTAATTTAATATCATTTTATATTCACATATATACTATTGGGATTTATTGTTCTATATAATAGGATTATTATATGTTATTATTGTGAGAAATTTCGAAAGTTCCCCTCACCAAAATTATAAATATGGTTCCAACTCCCTAACATCCAAACACTAATTTGGCCCATATAGACCAACCAAAAACATAACATATTTCATATTGACATATTTTTTAAATTTCTATAAGTTCTTTCCCTTCTATATTTCATACCCCAAATCACATATGAAGCGATTAACGAAAGTTCACCGAAGAAAAGGTAATCATCCTTATTGAATCTTTTATGTATATTTATTCCTATACATCTTTTTCAAGATTTATTTAATTTATAAAATAATAAATATATTATCTTATCTATCATGAGATGTGGTTATTTTTATGGTTCAACCATATTCAATTTTTTATTCATTTTATGAAAATGAAGGCACTGCACATGCATAAATACGACTAACAGTCTCCACACCATGGTTTATTTTGTTTTTCTACACCACAATAATTGGATGTGAATAATGATTGAAATAATGGATATATATTATTATTTTGACATGATAATGATATTGGGATGTTTAATATACTATAAAATTTTTACTCTTTTACCATTAAGTGAATGATATTGTCGCTCTTGTGTACAAATGACCAACCATCTCCCTGACGTGATGCAATTCATTTTCCATGTTCTCCAATAAACAATGATTCTAAGAAGATTTATATGGAATAAATATTATATTTATTACCTTAATATAATTCTTCAGATGATTTGAATATATAATACTCACAATAACTAGTACCTATATTAGAAAATATTCACAGGTATGTGAAGTAGTTAACACCTAAAACAAGGTCAATAGTGAAATACTATTAAATAATGAGCGATAAGAAGGTATTAGAGTACTATATAAGACATAAAAAATATAGATAGGGTCATAGTATAATTTAAAAATATTATTTAATCCATTATATTGTAGATTAAAGCATTTTAATCTACTGGAATACGCAAGGTAACGGTTTTTTTCTTTTCAATTTTTTTCCAATGAGATATTCCTTATTTAGAACTTATATAATTCATGTTTTTTACTACCCATTTAATATATCATAACATAATTCTATTTTCATTCATGGAATTAAATTTTTCATTCTATAATTATATACTTTTAACGGCCTTATTAAGAAAATATTTATATGATGCACAAGACACTTTGATTTGGAAATATAATTTTAAACGGATTTTCAAGTATTTGAGGAATTCTTTACACTAGTAATCATGGGGGGTCCCGATTATTTATAGGTACTTTATGAATGAAAATGAATCGTGAGAAAACCCCATTATTGGAAAGAACATTCCATTTGTTTTCAGTAAAAAACAAATGGGTTTATACCATAAGACATAAAGTGTCTTGAAAATAGGTATTAAAAGTATTATTATTCATGTGCCTGAAACATGATGTCAAATATTTAATCATTACCCTCATTAATAATTCACATATTATTATCTATAATAATTTCAATATGAATAAAATTTATGTATTCATTTCATTTTTAGTCTACTAATTAAAGGGATTGGGTGTTCAGTTTTCTACCATAACTTATTTAATATGCTCATAGATTAATGATATATAAATATTTTCATAACCCAAAATGGGTATTTGATATCTCATTTATTTTCCTTCGTTTAACCATGTTATGAAAAAGAGATATTTTTAGTAGTTTTTAGGGATTAAGAGAATTTATTGCTTTTATCTATTATGTTTTATTTTATATTCCAATTGTAAAAAATGTAACCACATATATATGCAGTTTTGATATTCTACTAAACTATTTTGTGCTTTTGGATTTGATTTGTTATCGTAATTCCAAAATAAAAATTTAAGGGATCAGATCCATTCTTCCGTGGCCGGGGTACTACATATTCTTGAGCATATTTTATTCAACTACATTATTGACTATGGTGGGTCTTGGGATGACCCTTTGTGGATGGATTAGTTTGATTATAACTATAGTTACCAGTCCATGATTAGAATAGATCCTTTTGAGAACTCTTATGGTTGACTGTGTAAATCATTGTTTTGTTGATCAGAGATCATTGAATATAGATTGGTTGGACAGATCCGGGTTTATGAGGTAAAGATAGATATTTAATTAACCCATTATTGAATCTTTATGGAACAGATTCTATATATTTATTATGTTGATTACTATTTTAGACTGTTATAATTTTCAATTTGTGATCACATGTTCTTAAATGTTTCACTTCATTTAGTTAACCAATATCATGTAAGTAATAAGATTCTTGATCCTAATTTTGTAGAAAATTTGAGGGTATTGATAGGGTGGGTAATGATGATAGCTTTTTTTAAAATTATTCAATAATTAACATCGATGCATAACATTTTGCACATGTTTTATTTGTCAAATAATCTTTCTGATCCATCACATGTTCTACGTTGGAGAGATTTTGATGTTGTCCCAAATTTTTCTGGAACATAAAATCCAGTCATCATATTTGACTCTAAAACTATAAAACATCATGGAATGAAAACTCCTTTGGTGAGAGTGATGTGACGACGTGATTTTGAGACTCATTAGTCATGGGGGAGAGAGGCACAAATTAGCGAGCAGTGGCCCAATAATTTGGATATTGAGAATTCATAACATAATTTCTATGGACATAATGCTTCAATAGAGGACAGTTTTTATCATCCTATCACTAATTTTAGTTACTCCTTATCACCAATTTTACCCTCCTTTTAGTTGGATTATCGTGGGTTTGGGAATAAATTTGATTATTTTAGAAATTTCTGGGCAATGCTTTGTTGGCGCACGGTTTAGGGAAACCATGCACCCACGTAGAGGAAACCATGAAACCCAAAATAATGACGTTTCACATACATGGTTCATAGTTTTACAAAAAATGCATCCATGAATAGTATATTAGTCACCCCTTTATATGGGAACATTTTTTTGCGAGCACAGTTTGATAAACAATTTTTTAATGACTCTAAAATACCATAGGAATTTTTTTTCATAAATTCTTGGGAATTTTTCAAGTCCGCGGTATCTAACGGCGCGCGATTCAGAGGCCCGGAGTTCTCGGAATGACCCGTCGATGTTTTGTTAAGCTTAGTTTAACGGAAGTATGCAGTTTTCCAGAAAAAGTGAAATAAATCTGAAACGGTTACTCAGAACAGAAATCTGAGGCCATCATTGAACTCAGGATGGAGGGTCTACCCTAGGCATGACTTATGTTTAGTCAGTGTGGGCCTCCTATGAGAAAACCCAAAATCGAATAATAGTAAATAAAATAATTAAATAAAGTTATTTTATTTTTCAAATTCATCTAACACAGAAATGGTAATTCGGATTAAAAATCTGAGACCACCGCTGAACTCGTGAAAGTGGGCTTTCTATATGCAGATTCTAACATGGGTTGGCAAGGGCCAAAAAAGTATGATAGTTTGTGGCCGAAAATAAAATAATTAAATGATAATTATTTTATTGAAAAATTATAACATTTAAATGGTAACACGGATTGGAAATCAAAGGGTACTGTTGGGTTCATTGGGGTGTGTTTCAATTAGGAAGAGCCTAAACTTGACTTCAGTGGGTTGAGGATGGTTGTTAATAATTTTCCAAACTTTTTTTGGGTACGTTCAGTAAACGTGCAAGCGGCATTTCATATGTATTGAACTGGTGCTCAGAATTGAAATCTTAGGACACTGTTGAACTCACAGTTTCAGTATTTTCTTAAGGATACCTTTACCGCAGTAGTTTTTTAGCGAGATTGGATGTTAGTTTTTGGGGGTTTTTAACTAAACTGAATAAAAAATATGTGTTAGCCATATTTTTATTTGAGGTGGTAGTTAGAACCTCCAAGGGGATGTTATTCAAGGGGCCCACCCACACATAACCTCCCATGGGAGGTTATTATGTGGTTTGGCCAACACGAGCTCAAACCCCCTTAACCCATCTTTATCACTTGACTTCCCCATTAATAGGGGAAACACTTGATTTCACCCTTAATGGTGCCAACAAACCCATGTGATAATTACTGCCTCAATTAATTATCTTTTGAAAACTTTTGAATCCTTCCACCCCATTTAATTTCATGAGTTGTTTAATTTAATTAAACACAACTCTTGTGTGTTGTTGTTCCAACAAACAATGGACTCCTCCTCTATTATTTTTGGTTGGCACATAATACATTAGTGGAGACTTGGAGAAAGAGAGAGAGAATCCTCTACAATGAATAATGATATTCTCTCCAATAAAGAACTCCTATCTCCACTGAGGAACAACGACACCATACTCTCCGTTTCCAACTAGGGACAGAAAGGGAAGTCGCCGCCTGCGAAGAACGTCGCCAACAACGACATCATCTCCTCCCTACGTCAAAATAATGACGCCTCCTTCCCGCGACTCCGCCGAGAGAACACCGATTACAAGGTAGGGAGATTTGATTTAATTTTATAAATATGATTTTAAACCTCCATACTTCGTCATACACATTTTCGTTTTGGAAATCCAAATGATATCGTATGACGAGGAGTGTTCAGATCGCACGAACACGGACCGACCCTCACCCCATTGTTTGTTTCCATTTTATGACGATGGAGGTGGACCGCAAATAGGTGCCAACGGCGTAAGTATGTTGGGTCGCCACATGGGCGCAACACCACCATGCCGTGTAGAGGAACCAATCTTCAGCCAGACGGGCAGCAGCGGTGCCAAAGGGGCACGGTGTCATTGCACCGCGCCAGAGAGGAACCGCGGCCAGGAGGGCCGTCACAGAGGGAGAAGCATGGAGCCATCGCGCCACACGGTGGAGCCGAAGGCCGCAACACGGTCGGGACGCAACGGAGGGGGAACGACGCCATCACACCACACAGAGGGTAGCAGGACCGCGGAACTGTCGCGCCGTAGTGGATGGGCGAAGGCGGACGCCGTGGAGCCATACAAACAGGTGGGACCCTTCGTGTCCCGTGGGTCCACAAAACTGATGCCAAGTGTTGGTTTTATTGGATCGAAATAGGGGGGCGGCACCCCCTCCCATGCAGGACCAGCTGGGCCACGCAGGCCGGTCAGCCTGGCTGCCCATGGCCAGGCCGCCCGAGGCCGGGCCGCCCAAGGTCGGGCAGCCCCCCAGTCGGGCCGCCCAAGGCCGGGCCTCCCGAGGCCGGGCCGCCCTCAGGCTGGCCAGCCAAGGCCAGGCCACCCATGGACGGGCCGCCCTCGGCAGGGCTTCCCAAGGGTGGGCCACCCTCGGCAGGGTCGCCCACAGGCGGGCCGCCTCCTGGCCGAGACGTCGCCGGGTCGGGCCGCCCTCGGGCAGGGCTGCCCATCTGGTCGGGCCGCCCTCGGGCAGGGCTGCCCATCTGGTCGGGCCGCCCCATCGTCTCGGGTCGCTTCCTCAGAAGGAGTCGGACTCGTGGTCCGGGTGAGAGCCTGGCTCAGACCGGGTTGTGCCGGGTCAATCCGACTGGGTCAGACCAGACCCGAACCCACAAGGGCCGTTTACACCTCTTAGCCTGCATCTAGGGCTACAAGTTTCCTATTTACGTACCACCTATGGCAGTGGAATTTTTGGAGCGAGAAAATTCTTTTGGCAAACTCCACTTTACGTTAGCATGTAGTCGGGGGTACCACCAGGTTGGTTTGAGCCTAAAAACCAACCGGGCCACTAAAACAGAAATGCCAATAACTCTCAGACTAGGCGTCTGATTGATGCGTGGTCTATCACGTTGGGTTCCGTATGATGAGACGAAACCATGAGATACATCAACTCAAGAATTTTTGTAAGTTGAGGTATCGACACTTGGCTCGAGGAGAGGACCTTCCTGGAGTCGAGCATATTGTGTACGGGAACCCTCTGGCTGGCTATGACTGAGATGTACGAGAATCCACTGTGGGTTCGACAGCAATGACTACTATACCAGAATCCTCGGTGGGATAGACATCGATGAATACTCTACCAGAATCCTCTGTGTGTTCGACAGTGATGACTAATGTACCAGAATACTCTATGGGTTCAATAGCGATGACTACTGTACCAGGATCCTTCGTGGGTCCGAATGTTCTGACTTATATTCTTGTATCCTATGTGGGTGTGACAGAATAGTTGGTCCGATATCCTATGTGGGTCTGATAGCTTAAGTGGTCCTTTATCCTGTGTGGGTCTGACATCTTGGATGAATCAGTGATTGTATCTGATCATCTCTATCACTCTAGAATAGCTGGTCCTGTATCATGTGTGGGTCCGACATCTTAGTTGGTCATGTATATTGTGTGGGTCAAATAGCATAGATTAATCAGTGACTACATCATATTATCTCTGTCACTCTACAAAAGATGCATACTGATGTGAGCTGAGTCATGTCTTTCAACAATTATCTTCATGGTGATTGATTTTATTTCATTTTTGTAATGGGTTGTGCTTGGACTCGAGAGTTGGATCCAGACTGTGATTGATCACTTAGGTATATTTATGGCCATATACCAAAGTAAGGTTGGTTTATACTTTTTGATTGTTTCTTAATATTGTGGTTTATCCTTAGTGTATTTTAGAAGACCTTTGGGAGTCTCGGGGTCCCCTACTGAGTATTGTTATACTCACCCCTGTATGGGCTTCGCCCGTATGTTTTTGTGTTCTCTGCAGATGAAGGTCAGCAGTGATCGAGGCTGAGGTTGACAGATGAGAAGCTGCTCGGAGCTGGACTAGACGGGACATACCTCAGGGATTAATTGTTCGATTTCTATACCTACCCTACAGGTAGGATTTCCTGGTGGACAATCCTTGATCTTTTTTCCCTTTTTACTAGTACTTGTACATGTTGTTCAGTTGCGTTTGTATACTAGCCAATTTATATTCATCACTACCTTTTTATCCAATTTTACTTAGTGTTTTTCTTCCAGTTGTGTACTCTTATAGTGTGTTATTTCGTTTTATAAAGAAAATGCCTGCCCAGCTTAGGGATTTACACTTTTGGTGCTAGTCTCCAGCCCCTGACCAATGGAAGGCGGGCTTGGGGTATTCGCAGCACCAGTCCCAAGGACGGGTCATGAAAAATTGGTATCAGAGGAGTCTGTTCTACTGCAGAACTCATGAATCTGATCATAATTTTCTATGAAGAAATATTGTTAAGGAGACGGAGTGTGGTTTTTAGTTCAGGGAGTCTAGTGTTGGTGCGGCAGTCGACGTATCCATACCCCAAGACCCCGACTTCTGATTTCTGACTCAGTGCATAAAAACACTGATTGCGTATGTGTTTTCAAGAATTTTCTTTAAGTCAGCTCACCAGGTATAAAATTTTGACTGTGGCACACATTTTCCTTATCAGGATGCCTCCACGCAGATAGCCAGTTATGGTTCTTGAGATAGTACTCGATGAAGGCCCACCGAACACCGAGGATCTGGTACAAGGTCCTCTTACTATATTGGCACCTTCGAGTGGTGTACCAGAATCACCACCACCCAGTGGGTAGCAGATGCCACCAACCACATTAGATGACAGTGCACGCCGACTGAGCACATTGCATGAGTTCCCGCGGCAGAGTTCACTGAGGTTTCGAGGTGAAACAGATTCCCAGGCAGTAGAGGATTGGATGGAGGAGATTACTGGAGTTTTCCGCCTACTTGAGACTCTAGTAGAGCAAATGCTGATCTTGGCTACTATTCTGTTTCAGTGAATGACCATGAAGATGGTTCGTATAGTGATGAGGTTTCGGTACTTACACCATTTTCTGAGATGGTACCTTCAGGCAGTGTGCAAACTATATCACTCTTCGTTGCTCAGCAGACACTACCAGTAGTACCGGTAAAGGGTACATGTACGATTAGTTCCTTATAAGTGTTTCAGCACCAGATATCCCTCATGTTCTGAGGTGAGCCCGACCCACAGGTGGTTGAGGACTAGCTTGAGAAGGTGGTTGAGAGTTGTATAGAGCTTATACAGTTTTAGCAAGACGACCTATCGGTATTTGAGTATCAACTGAGGCATACCGACCATTCCTTGTACTCGATGAATACGATGCAAACAGTGCTTTAGAGCTCAGACCGTTGAGCGATTTGTTTTAAGGACATCCGAGACAACACATTTTTCTCTATGCACTACTACTTATGTTAGGGTTCTAGAGAGAACCTTTGTGGTTGAATGTTCTTCAGATGTGCAGATACAACTTGTGAATGTTAGTAGTGGGAAGCTGCGAACTGGCGTCAGTATCAGAGACTTGATCATGTGAGATGTTCCAGGAAGAGGAAGTGTTAAGGACAGATGAATCTATAGGGAAACAGACATGGAAGCAGTGCTAGGAAAGCAACATGACATGGTGAACATTTGACATGTTACAACCACTCACCTATGTAGTCCCCACTAGGCTCAGGGAGCTAGAGGGCAGGGGAAGAGAGTGTCTTCATGCGGTCAAGGAGTGTGACCCATGGGATCTAGGAATGATTTGATGTACGGATAATGTCTACTACTAGTTTTTGTATCAATAGACATAGGTACTAGTCATTCCTTCCTTCCACGAATCTTGTCCCAGACCTAGAGTTTTCGGTTAAACCATTTACATGACCCTCACATCTAGAGATACCTTTGGGAGGAGACTCAATAATCACACTTACACCGACGGTGTGATCTGACCCTTGAGGAGAGAGTTTCAGTTGGGACCTTTTGGTTGCAGCGTCGAGGCCTTTCGATGTTAGTTTGGGTATGGATTGGGAAACCACAGTTCATACAAATATTGACTGTATTAGGAAAAAATGTTGTGGATTATCTAAAACATTGGGATGGGGGTTTCCTTGGTCAGCAAAAACGAAAACCCAAGCCGCACAGGATGTAATCATGCATAATAGGGTGCATTTGAAAAATCGTTATTCGTGCAGACTTACCATTGTACCAGACTTCTCAAGAGTTAAAAGACCACTATCATCATTATGGAAGAAATAGAAACCATCCGTGTGGTTGGAGAGATTCCAGCAGAGCATTCAAGAGCTGAGGAAGAGGCTGAATAGTGCCCCAATCATGAGGCTTCCAGAGGAAGACATAGGGTACATAGTTTATTGTGATGCATCAGGGACTGGACTCGGGTGTGTCCTGATGCAGGAGCGAGAAATGATTGTTTATGGTCCTTAGCAGTTGAGACATCACTATCAGAACTACGCTACCCATGACCTGGAGTTATCAACAATTGTATTTTCATTGAATATGTGGAGTCACTATCTGATGGGAGATAATTTTATAGTCTAATCTGACCACTAGAGTCTGAGGTACATCTTTTCATAGAAGGACCTGAACATGAGACAATGACGATGCCTCATGTTCCTCCAAGACTATGATGTGGAGGTAGTCTATACTCTTGGGAATAGGAATGTTGTAGCATATTCTCTCAATAGAAGATCAGGCATTCAGCTACTTGGAGAGGCGACGGAGCAGCTGGACGCATTGCTGATATCCTTTTTTGATAGAGATGTTGCAACCTTTCTGTAGTCTCTCACAATCACTCATTCACTTATTCAGTGAGTTAGGGAGCCACAACGTGGGGACATTCTCTATGATACATGACATTCTCAGATATCCATAGGGCAGGCACCAGATATATTTTCTGAAGGTGGGGAGTAGGTTATTCTCTTCAGAGGATGTACCATGGTACCGGTTAAAATTTAGGAGAAATTGTTGAGGGAGTTCCAAAAATCCCCTTTAGCGGTACATCCAATAGTGGTGAAGATATACTAGTACCTTCAACGACTGCACTGGTGTCCATGTATGAAGAAGGCAGTAGTAAAGTTTTTCTCTCGATTCTTCAATTGTTATCAAGTGAAAGAGAAGCATCAGGTACCAGCAGGATTGGTTCATCCTTTAGAGGTCCCAAATTGGAAGATAGATGAGATATCCACGGACTTCGTGATGGGTCTTCCACATAAATCTAGGAGACGGAGACCTCTAGAGTTCAAGGATAGAAACCACATCTTTCTATGGGTGTCACCTCGACAAGGTCAACGGTGTTTTGGCCATGGCAGAAAGTTATCTTTGAGGTTCATCGGGCCATTCCAGGTCCTTAGCACAGTAGGTGAGGTGGCTTACCGCTTAGCTCTTCCAACTTAGTTGCACCAGGTGCATGATGTCTTCCATGTATCTCAGCTGCGAAGATACGTGCATGACCCATCCGATATCATCGACCATGGGGAGCTTGACATTGATGACAAGGCCACTTTCACAGAGGTTCCAGTGGAGAATGAGGATCGACGGGAGCGGGTCTTTTGTGGATGGTCGATTCCTCTGGTGCAGGTTCGTTGGCAGCACGAGAACCTCCAAAAGTGCACATGGGAGAGGGATGCTCAAATGCTTGCTCAGTACCCCCATTTGTTTTTTAGTGGCAGTTCTAGTTTACGGGGACGTAAATTTCTGAGTTGGGGAGAATGTAAAGACCTGGAAACCAGGTAAGATTTTTTTTCTGTAAATTCTTGGGAATTTTACGAGTTCGTGTTTTCTGACGGCACACGATTTCAAGGCCTGGAGTGCCAGGAATGATCTGCCAATGTTTTTTAAGCATAGATTACTGTGCGTATGCAGTTTTAATGAAAATGTGGAATAACTCTTAATAGGTTACTCGGATCAAAAATCTGAGGACATTGTTGTGTTCATGATGGCAGTTTTACCCAAGGAATGACTTAATTATAGTTAGTGTAGGCCTCCTGTGAGAAAACCCAAAATGGAATAACCATAAATAAAATAATTAAATAATGTTATTTTATTTTTAAAATTCTTATAACTCACAAACGGTAACTCAGATTAAAAATTTGAGACCACCGCTGAACTCGTGAGGGTAGGCTTTCATTAAGAAGATATTAAAGTTGGTCGGCGAGGGCCACCAGAGAAAGATAGTTTTTGGCCGCAAATAAAATAATTAAGTGAGAATTATTTTATTGTAAAATACAAAACATTTAAACAATATCTCATATTGGAAATATGAGGGTGTTGGTGGGTTCGTTGGGGCGTGTCTCACTTAGGAAAAGCCTAACCTCGACCACAGTGGGTTGAGGATGGATGTTAATAATTTTATGAAATTTTTTTCATGTACGTTCAGTAAGCGTGTGAGAAATGTTTCATAACTTTTTAATCGGTGCTCGGAATTGAAATTCGAGGACACCGTTGAACTCGCAGTTCCGGTATTCGCTTAAGGAGACATTTACCGCAATTGCATTTTATCGTGATTGGCAGTTAGTTTTTGGGGGTTTTTAATCAAACTGAATAAAAAATATGTGTTAGCCATATTTTTATTTGAGTTGGTAGTTAGAACCTCCAAGGGGATGTTAGTAAAGGGGCACTGCCACGCATAACCTCCCATAAGAGGATATTTTGTGGCGGGGCCCACATGATCTCAAACCCCATTAAACCCCCTTAAACCATTGAGTTTCACATTAATGGGGGAGACTCTTGATTTCCCCCTTAATTATACGAACACACCTAAGAGATAATTAATGCCTCAATTTATTATCTTTTGAAAACTTTTGAATCCTTACACCCCATTTAGTTTATGGAGTTTTTTAATTTAATTAAACACAACTCTTGTCTGTTGTTGTGCCAACAAATAATGGAATCCTCTTCTATTATTTATGGTTGGCACATAAAACATTGGTGGAGCCTTGGAGAAATAAAGAGAGCATCCTCTCTAATAAAGATCGATATCCTCTCCAATAAAGAATGCCCATATCCACCGAGGAACGATGACACAGTCTTCTCCCTTTCCAACCGGGGCATGAAATGGAAGAAACTGACCACGAAGAATATCGTCAACGATGACGTCCTCTCCTCTCGACATCAACGGGACGACGCCGCCTTCCCGAAACTTCGCAAAGTGAACACAGATTACCAGGTAACAGGATGTGAATTATTTTTTTTAAATATGAGTTTAAACCTCTGTAATTTGTTGTAGTAGTTTTTGGTTTGGAAATACAAATGATATCATATGACGAGGAGGGTTCAGACCGCACTAACATGGCCCGACCCTCCCCCATTTGTTTGTTTTTATTTGATGATGACTGATGTGGAATGAAAAAAGAAACCTATGGTGCAATGCCGCTGGGTCACCGCAAGGATGCAACATAGCCATGCCGTGCAGAGGAACCAAGCCGCGTCCAGGCGGGCCGTGGTGGCGCCAAAGGGGAACTATGTCGTCGCACCGTGCCAGAGAGGAACTGTGGCCGGGAGGGCTGAGGAGGAAGGAGAAGCGCGGTGAAGTCGCGTAATGCGATGGAGAAAAAAGCTGCGGCTAGGTTGGGCTGCAGTGGTGGTGGCGTGGCGTCGTCACACCATGGTCGAGGTGCAGAGGCGGCTGGCTGGGCAGGCCGCCGTGGAGCCGGACAAATAGATGGGACCCTTCAGGTCCCACGGGTCAACATAGCTAGTGCCTAGAGCAGGTTTCTTAAAAGCAGAACAGGGGGCACGACGCCCCCTCTCATGCGTGGCCAGCTGAGCCACACAGGGTGGCCAGCTGGGCCGTCCAATACCGGGTCTCCCTCGGTAGGGCCGCCCCCGACAGGGCCACCCATGGTCGGGCCGCCCCTTGCTCGGGCGGCCATTAGGCGGGGCCACCCTCGGGTCGGGCCGCCTGTCAGGCCGTGTCGTCCCGTCGGCTTGGGTCACTTCCTCAGATGGGGTCAGACCCGTGGACCGGGTCAGTCCAACTGGGTCGGACCGGACTCAGACCCGCTATGGTCGTTTACACCTCTTAGCCAGCATCTTGGTCTACGGGTGTCCATTTGATGTATGGCCTGCAGAGATTGAATTCTTGGATTGAAAATATTTTTTAGGCATACTCCACTTGAGGTTTGGACGCAGTTGGGGTATGACCGGGTTGGTTTGAGCCAAAAAATGAACCGGGCCCCTGGAACGGAAATGCAAATAACTCTCAGACCGGGCATCCGATTGATGCGTTGTCTGTCGCGTTAGGTTCTTTATGATGACACAGAAGAGTTGATGTATCGACACTTTGCTTGAGGAGTGGACCCTACCAGAATGGAGTGTGTTGTGTGCAGGAACCCTAGGGGTGGCTATGACTGAGATGTACCAGAATCCTCTGTGGGTTCGACATTGATGACTACTATTCCAGAATCCTCCATGGGTTCAACAACAATGACTATTGTTCTGGAATCCTCTGTGAGATCGACATCGATGACTACTACACTGGAATACTCCGTGGGTTTGACAACGATGAATACTATACCAGGGTCCTCCGTGGGTTCGATAGTTCTGACTTCTGTTCTTTTATACAATGTGGGTCTGACAAAATAGATGGACTTGTATCCTGTGTGGGTCCAACAGCTATGCTCTTCCTGTATCATGTGTGGGTCCGACAGCTTAGATGAATCAGTGACTACATCTGATCATCTCTATCACTCTTGAATAGCTGGTCTTGTATCCTTTGTGGACCCGATAGATTAGCTGGTCTTGTATCCTGTGTGGGTCCAATATCTTAGATGAATCAGTGACTACATCTAATCATTTTTATCACTCTACTAAATATGTATACCTTTGTGAGATGAGTCATGTCTTTCATCCATTATCATCGCGGTGATTAACATTACATCCTTTGTAAAATTGGTTGTGCTTCTTGCTCGAGAGTAGGAGTCGGACTGTGATTGATAACTTAGGTATATGTATGGGCATATAACTATGTAAGGTTGGTTGATACATCATGATTGTATATTACTACTGTGGTTTATCCTTAGTGGATTTTGGGAGACCTTTGGGGGTCTCAGGGTCCCCTATTGAGTGTTGTTATACTCACCCTTACATGGGCTTCTTCCTCACTTTGTTGTGTTCTGTACAGATGATGGTCAGCAGTGATCGAGGCCGAGGGTGATGGACGAGAGGTTTCTCGGAGCTAGAATAGACGGGACATACCTCAGGGATGAGTTTTTCGAGTTCTGTACCTACCCTTCAGTTTGGATTTCCCGTTGGGTGATCCAGGAGCTGTTTTCCCTTTTTTAATTGTACTTGTACTTGTTGATCAATTGGGTTTGTATACTGGAACATTTACTTTCAATACTTCCTTTGTGTTAAGTTTTACATAGTGTTTTGCTTCCATTTGTGTACTCTGATTGTGTGTGATTTCTTTTTATAAAGGCAATGACTTCCCAGCTTAGGGATTTACGCCATTGGGGATAGTAATCAGCCCCTAGCCTATGGAAGGCAGGCTTGGGGTAGTTACGGCACGTGTCCCGAGGAAAGGTTTTGATAGTGTGGATATATATAGATAACTATTTTTGCAGTCATTTTCCATTCAAAATGATAATTTGAAAGTCCCCAATCCCCCATTTAATTTATTAATCAATACGATAATTTGATTTCTTGGTATCCATGGATGATATGTCTCCCATGAACCCATTTTTTTCTTTCAATACTCCTTCCATTGGGGATCATTCATTGTAGAATGTCTTTCGATACCTCTTCTGAAAGAGACATTCTCCAACTATTCCTCTCAATATCTCTTTATATATCTTACATAGGGGTTTCTAGATCATTTCACTATTGCAATATCTAACTTATTTTTTTAGGATCATTATTTTTATGTTAATTTATTTTTCTATGATGATGACATTAATCATTGGAAATTCTGTTATCTGCATTATGTTTTGTTATCTTTGTGATAAAAGGTGTCTAGTTATGTTGAGATTCTTCATGTGAAGAACCCTTGATTTTATTATTTAAAATATTACTATTTTAAATTATATTATGAAATTCAAACTCAATGTAAATTATTATTTGAAATTATTAAACATTTTTTTTAGAGAAAGAACCCCTATTCCAATGGAATCAGAAATTATTTTGTGTGATTTGAATGTGATTGAATTTTTTAAATTTATTTTTGAAATTGTTTTTGGGAAATAATGGATTAGAAAATTTTTATAAAAATGTGTATTTGTTTTTATCTATGAAAAGGAATGAATTTATTAAAAACCATGTTCTAGTTTGTAATGCTATAATGTAATTTTGAAACTGATAATGGGGAAAGAGTATTTTTAAATACAATTAAAATAAATAACCGATATTTGGTTGATTGACTGAGAACCTGCGTTTAAAGGTAGTATTTAATGAACAAATTTTTTTTCAATGGAATCCCCATATAATTAGTCATTATAGTATAATGAAATTAGTATTACCAATGAAATATATTTATACTAAAAATTATGTGACCACTAAACATAATTTTCCATGTTCTATATTTTGAATTTTGATAATCTAACACACACGATTGTGTTCAAGATGATTTTTGGAGTCTAGTAGAACAAAAATAATTTTTGGGTAATATTAACATACCCTTATGAATATTAATCTACCCTTATGAATAGTAATATGACCCTTATATAAAATAAATCATCAAATTTAATGGTAAAATTACACTTGAATGTTTAAATAAAATTTAGGCATCTTATAATTAACAATATGACCTTAGTAAAAATATTGATATTTTGGTAAGTCATAAATAATTAATTATTTTTCATTAATTAATATAAAAGAAAAAGTATTTTCTTAAAATGTGTTCATAAATTAAAAATTATATTTATTCATGTTTTAAGAAAATTTTATACGTTCTTATGTAATTTTTGAAATCATTATAAAATCATTTTTAATTTTATGAACTGTATTTTTATAATAAATTGTGATTTTAATTAAATATTAAATTAATCATATTTAGAAAATTATTTATGGAAAATATATTTCATTTGTGGTTCTAAATGTCTATTAATGATTAGTGTGAATTTTTAGGATTTTTCTAAAATACGTGAATTATTTATGAATAGTGAAACACCATAATTTACATAATAAGCTAAAAACAATAATTATAGAGAAATGTATGATGTTTAGATGATGTAATCCAAATATTTTCAAAAACAAATAATAATATTACTATATTTTTTCATGTAATAATCAATATTCCTTCTCTTTTTGATAAATACTAAATTAATGAATTTTATATTGAGAAATCCCCTCTACACTATATTACAAGTACCGCCATTTAGACCCTAATTTCATCACGCATCTCAATCTTGAATCCTTTTATAAACTTATCCCAAGAATCTTCCTTAGCCCCTCCCCCACTTCCATATGCTTTTGGTCTCATCAAATACCAATCCTAGGTTCGTTATGGAGTTTCTCAAGAGGAGTATTCAAGAGGTAATTCCTCTCATTCCATTCTACCATTTTCCTTTCAAAATTCGGTTCTTTTATTCTCTTATTCTCTGGTTCTATTATCCTAATTTCATGATAAATATAGTGTGATTGATAAAATAATATGATATCATATTAATGGAATATTACTCATTATACTCCTCTATCAATATCTATTATACAAAATTGAACGTGTTTCCCATGATTAGTTAATTTAACTATACCACGAGCGATGAACTTCTTTTTCCCTTAAATTACATCAAGGATGAAAATATAATCATAATATGGTTTAAAATAGATTTTAATTTTTATTCTATATCCCCTATAATGTTTTGAAACATAATTATGTACATATTAAAAAATTATTAAACAAAACAAGTTCATTGTGAATAAAAACACACCAAATTATCCCAAACGATCATCCTTAATGTCCATTCTGAATATTCATCTAAATGGTATATAACATAAAAAATTATAATATCATTTAGAATCATATAAAAAAATTAAAGAATTTTTATTCCATTCTGTATGATTACCCATGTTCTATATGACCTTCCATTTATGAATAAAAGTCAACCACTCAAGAAAACCATAAAAATGAACATTCCTGAACAATGTTTGTAAACTCTATAACTCATCCAAAGGCCCATAAAATAACTTAATGAAACCATAATGAACATTATTCATGTAGAAAAGTTTTTTAATAGATAATTAATGAATATAATGTTGTTACATAATACATTATAGTGAATAAATCATTCAGATACAAGGAAAGGGGAAATTCTCAAACCCATCTTTCATTCTTCAGGTTCTCCATATTTCACTGCATTTTTTATATGGTCACTCCTTAAAAATAATTTTTTTATTATTTATAATACATTTTTTGGGATATTAATGTTTCCCAAAAGATTTTATTTCAATCAAATTTTTTCTTAAATAACTCTACTTTCAGAAACACACCTTTTACTTCTCACTCAAGTTTGATGGTTATTGTATCAAATATGTTATTCCCACATAATTTTGGAAATATAAAATTTATGAATGTGTTATTATGAGATAAAACCAATTCATTTCTCTGGGATACTTATGTTCATTTTTTATATATGTTCAATTTTCCTTGCATGATAATGATAATGTTATGATGTGACAGCTCCACCCAGAAGTATATAGCGCAATATGAATGTTTTAATGTGATGGTTGCGCCCATAATTATACATCGCTCCAATGAATTGGGTGATGTTATGAATATAATAAGATAATGTGAAATGATGTGTGATCAAGATTCTATCTTTGTTCAAAATTATGCGTGGTATTTATCCACTATGACATGATGTGGCATTTTTATGTAGTCCCAAATTTCCATAAAATTATCAATGCTTCCTATCATGCTCATGATCCTTTTCCTATGTTATAATTATGGTCGCCCATTTTTATATTTTTCATTTCCATCCTCTTAATGGGATTTTATATCAAGCCGTTTTGATATATATCCCCATGTGAATGCATGTTCTAATGATAGGTCAAGTTCTAATAAGAATCTAGAGAAGAAGGAATTGAATAGATGTTTATGTTTGATGTTGTAAATGTAATGTATTGACCTAGTTTTCCAAAAACATTAAACATCTTGATCCTGAGGGTGAAATAATATTTCGCTGTTTATCAATATAATGATGTAATATTAATGTTTAAAAAGGTCGGGTAACTATATTTAGTATTAGAGGCTAGGTTTAGTTATTTTGGGAATTAGGATTAGCAAACCCTAGATAAAACCTCCAGCATAAGACTAAGTAAAAAAGTTATCACCAAAAGCATTACATATAGATACTATAAGATATTAATTTAGTAAAAATTGTACAAACAAATAAGTTCTTTATTAATGACTTTTTGAATTTTGTTTTATACTAACCATTTATATTTTGAAAATGGATTGAACTAGGAGATTCCAGGCCAAAATCTCATGTGCCGAGAAATGAAATGATTTCCCAAACGATATCTCCAATGATTTGAGTGGTGAAGTTCAAAACATTTTGGTGATGCATACCCAACTATCATAGGTTATGAGTGATAACCCTAATTAAGGAAAATTTCCTCCTTCACGAATGATAGAGCATCTAGATATTGAGTGTTTTATGCAGTAATGACCACCAACGTTTAGTGGACCATCTGATCCACTAGATGCGGAATAGTGGGTCAACATCATAGTAAAGATTATTTTTCTGCTCTGTATTTCTAAAATAGAGATGGTGAATCTACCAATTTGTCATCTAGATAGAGATGTTGATCACTGGTGGGCATTGATTATGAACACCATGCCATGGATGAAAATTGAATTGATGGAATGGGAATACTTTAAGATATTTTTTCTTAATAAGTTTTTCCCATGAAATCTTCATACGGAGATGGAGTGAAAATTAATAGAGAAAATGAAAAGAGATGAATATTATATCACAAAATGTTATGCAAATATCAAAGACTTGCAAGGTATGCTTAGGTTTTTTATCAACAATGATAGAAAAATTGATAGATTCTGTAGTGGTTTAAAACAACATCTTGAAAAGGCTCTTGAAATTTGAGACTTTGGGAGTTATTAAGAATTTATTCAGTGTAATTTCAATGTGGAGATGGTGTTTGGATAATGGTTCCATGAATATGGTGATAAAAAAAATTTAATGGTCTATGCAAGAGGGTATAATGATAAAAGAAAGAATAATTATCAATGACCATCATGACAAAAATGAGGGATGTTGCATCATGGAAACTACCACAATGGGATGACGAAGTGCTTCAAATGTGGGAAATAAGGACATTGTCCTCAAGATGTTCCCAAATACATGAAAAAGATGGTTAATGTAGTGGAAGAATGGGGAGCACCACCCATGGTCTAATGCTTCAACTGTAGAGATAAAGGGAACTATGAAATCTAGTGTAGTAAACCTCGAGTCCCTGATGGTAATCATTGCTAGCCACCACCAATGCCAAAAGTAGAATGTAAGGCCTATTCCATCACAACTGGAGAAGTGGAGCAAGATAATGAATTAATAAAAGGTACACATCTATTTCACTGATGAATGGAATAATTATTTTTTGCTTATGGTCATACGCATTCATCCATAACATTCATATTTTTCATAACTACATAATCGAATCCTTGAAATCATGAAGTATAGATATCCATAATAACACCAAGTGGTGCAATCATTTCAAACCAAGTGTTTGAATCCTCTCATGTAGTCATTTTTGGGATGATTATTCCAAAAAAGTCATAATACATCCCTAGGTGAAATTTGATGTTATAATGGCAATGGATTGGATATCGTTATATATAACACATATCAGCTACAAGGAAAAGGAAATATATTTTCATATTTAAAACCATCCCATGATTCTCTACAAATTCAAGGAAGATCATTAATCTCTTTTTAAATATCCCTAATGTTGTTGGTGTCGATTCCCAATGTAGAAAAATATATCTCCCAAATGGTTGTGTCAAAGGCAATTTCCAATATTACATAAATGCCCACCATGAGGGAATATAGTGATGTATTTCCTGAAGAGTTAATTGGAAATCTTCCATATTCTAAGGTTGAATTATACATAGAACATATACTCAGAGCAACTCCTATCGCGTAGTGTCCCTGTGTGATGGCTGCTATCGAATTAGAGATGTTAACGAAGTAGCTTCAAGACCATTTCGAAAAAGGGTTCATACTCTATCGTGCATCCCCTTAGGGTGAACCTGTTCCCTTTTGAAGAATATGGACAAGATAATACTGATGTCTATAGATTATTGGTTACTCAAAAAGATCACCATATTGAACATGTATTCACATCCAATGATTGATGAATTGTTCGATCAGTTATGATGAGATCAAGACTTTTCAAAGAATAATATTTGTTTCATATATCATCTGCTAAAGGTGATGAAGGATGATATTTAAAAGACTTCCTTTCATACAAGTTATGGGAACTTTGAGTTTCTTGTGATGCACTTCAGACTGACTAATGCCCCTGGAATCTTCATGGATTTGATTAATAGTGTCTTTAGACATTAAGTCAACAAATGTGTGTTAGTGTTTATCGATGATATTCTCATCATATCCAAGTGAAATGAGGAATAAAAATTACATATAGGACTTTTGTTGGCAACATAGTTAAAGGATAAGTTGTATGGAATGTGCCGGAAGTGTGACTTTTGGATGAAGAAATTCACGTTCTTGGGACATTTGATCACATGTGAGGAAATTTATGTTGACCCTTCTAAAACAAAGGCGATTATGGAATGACTTAATCCCTTTAGTTTCACATAAATCTATAGTTTTGTTGGATTAGATGGGTAATAATGAATTTGTAGGAAAAATTTCTAAAAAAAATCAACCCTATTAACTATGTAAACAGTGAATGCTATAATGTTTTTCTGGATGGACGAATGTGAGGGAATCCTCGGGGAGCTAAAGAAAAGGCTGGTCCCTACACATGTACTCACACTACTGAAAGGTGGAGAAATTATTGAGATATAAAGAATGGAATAAAAGAAAGTCTTGGGTAGTGTATTCATGAAAAATTATAATTTGATAGCTTACATCACATTACATTTGACGATCTATGAGAAGAACTACCCGACACATGATCTTGAGCTACCAGCTATGATTTTAACTTGAAAATCTGGCGGCACTGCCTTTATGGTGAAAACTATGACATATACACCAACCAAAAGAGCCTAAAGTATATATTATCTTAAAAAAGGAGCTCACCATGCATCAAATAATGTGGTTAGTCCTAATCAAATATTACAATTTCACTATTCACTATCATCCTGAATGTTCAGTGAATGTAGCTGATGCTATGTATAGAAAAGAACCTAATACTCTATCCAAGATGCAGATTGAGAAAGACCATATCATCTTGGATATTAAAAGGATGGATTTTGAAATATTAAGTATAGGGGATACATACACCCTTTACGAAATGATTGTGAATGCATCAAACAAATAGATGATTAAATAAGCACAATGGGAAGATCTGGAGTTACAAAAGAGGGTCAATGAAATAAAAAAATAAAAGTGGCAAGAGTTCGATATCAAAAATGAATGAATAAGTTTGATTAGAATGCAGATTTGTGTGCATTAATATCCCATTATAAATTTGGATTTATTGGCAAATTCACATATCTCAACATTATCTATCCATCCTCGTGGCACATAGATGATCTGTTATCTCAAAGAACACATACGGTGGGATAAAATTCAAAAATTATATTGAAGAATATATATCAACATGATTTGTAGGTCAGAATCTTAATGTAGAGAGTCAAAATTACAAAGGATTGATACAGCCATGGCCTGTACCCATGTGGAAATTGGAGAATGTCACTATGGAATTTGTTAGAGGTCTCCTGAATATGTCAAAGGGAAATAATTTTATATGGGTTTTGGTTGACTGACTCACCAAAACAACCCATTTTATCACTATCTGGGAACATCTCTCAATTGACCGAAATTAAATAATATCTATGAAGGATGTGGTGAGACTTCATGTTATTCCAATAATGATTGTCTCTTATTGTGATCCATTCTTCACAACTAATTTCTAGAGATGTCCTCAACATGATTTGAGTACTGAATTAAATTTCATCATGACCTATCACCCCCAAACTGATGGTCAATATGAAAGGACTATTCAGAATCATGAATATAAGATAAGAGCCTTTTCTCTATAATTAAATGGCAGATGGGATTAGTATCTACCATTGGATGAATACTTGTACAAAAATAGCTTCCACTAGAGTATTCAGATGGCTCCGTAAAAATATTTTTATTGAAAGTGATGTAGAACACCAAACTATTGAGATAATGTTGGAGAAAGAAAGCTACATGGACTTGATCTTGTACAATATTTGAGAGAGAAGGTTCAAGTCATCAAAAAACACATCGAATCTGATTATATTTAGCAAAAGAGCTATGCTAAAAACAATCGAAGGGACTTTTAGTTCAACGTTGGAGATAAAGTTTTACTTCGAATATCACCGTGGAAGAGAGTCACACAGTTTTGAATGAAATGGAAGATAAGCGCAATGTACATTGGACCCGTTGAGGTCCTTGACTTTATAGGAGGAATTGCCTATCATCTGGAACTTCAACCAAATATGTCTCATTTTCAGGATGTGTTTCACATATCACTCTTGAATTAGTACATACAAGATCCCACACGTGTACTAAACTCAGAAGTGGTGCAGCCGGAAGATGATAACTCTTATGAGGGGTATCCAGGGAAGATTCTGGGCCATAGAGTTAAGGTTCTACACAACTAGAAAACCCACCATGTAAAAGTGTTGTGGATGACCAATAAGTTTGAAGAAGCTACATGGGAACCGGAGGGGGTGATGAAGGAAAAGTACCCTAACCGGTTTGTGTAAAACGAAATTTCAAGGGATAAATTTCATAAGTGGGGAAGAATGTAATGACCAAAATTTTTATCAATGGAATAACCTTAATATAATTATTACATATCTTATATTCACATTTGAAGGCATAATTAAATTTAATTATACTAAATATTATGTAACCAATTAAAATGATTTATCCACTTCTATGTTTTGAATTTAAAAAATCTAACATACACCATTGTGTTCGGGATGATTTTTTGGTTTTAATAGAACAAACATAATTTTTTATGTATAGTTACATACCCATATGAATAGTAATCCACACTTATAAGTTGTAATATCTTAATTATTAATATTAAATCATCAAATGTAATATAAACCTTCCCCTGTAAATATTAATGAAACTTTAGGCATCTTATAAAAATCAATTTGACCATAGTAAAAATATTCGCAATTTATTAAGTAGTAAATAAATAATTATAAATAATTAAAAAATTTTAAAGAAAATATAATTTCTTATAATTTTTTCATAAATTATAAATTCTATGTCATTGAGTTTTGCGATAAATTTAGAAGACCTAATGATGTTTTTGAAAGCATTATAAAATCAGTTTAAAATTTATTATAAAATTATTTTTCTAGGAAATTATGTTTTTAATTAAATATCAAATTATTCATAATTATTTTACATAGTCAATGTAGACTCCTTATTCCTTATCTTGTGGAAAAAATAATATATTAATGAATTTTATATTGAGATATCCCCTCTCCCCTCCAATATAAATATGACCCTTCACACCCTCATTTCTTCACACTTATCAAGCTTTAATCCTTATAAAAAATCTGTCCAAAAATAATCCATATCCCCTATCCAACATCCAATAGTTTCTATTTTCAACAAAAGAACAATCCTAGGTTTCATAAGGATGATCTCAATAGGAGGATTCAATAGGTAATTCCTCCCTCTCTCTATCTCTCTCTTTTCCTTCATTTTCCTTTTAAATTTCAATTATTTTCTTTTATTATCCTCAGATACTATTATCCAAATTTAATGATATC
Organism: Viscum album; assembly: GCA_963277665.1. Classification (NCBI taxonomy): domain Eukaryota; kingdom Viridiplantae; phylum Streptophyta; class Magnoliopsida; order Santalales; family Viscaceae; genus Viscum; species Viscum album. The sequence goes on from OY728141.1 coordinate 555,875,246, forward strand.
TCATGTATTCTTGATATACTGAATTCATATCATGTTAATTGAATATTACTCATTATACTCCTTCGTCCCTCTCTTTGTTAATAAAATGAAATCGTTTACCATGATGTTTTAATTTACCTAAATCATAGGCAATGCACATCATTTTCCCTTCATATCCTTCAAGGATGCCAATAACAATATAAAATCATTTAAAACATATTGTAATGTGTATTTATTATACACTTTTATGATCTGTAACTTTTCTATGTACATATTACTATGTAATTAATAGAAATAAGTTTGTTGTGGATGAAAACCCGTTGATTTAACCCAAACGATCATCATTAAGATCCTATCTAATGATTCATCTTCATGGTATATAAAATAATAAATTAAAAGAACATTTAAAATCTTGTAATATAATTAATCACATGTAATATCAGTTCTTGATGTTTACAAATGTTCTAAATGAAATTCCATTTATGAATACATGTGAACAGCTCAAGCAAACCATAAAAACGAATATTCTTGAACAATGTTTTTAAACACTAAAACCCATCTAATGTCCAATAAAATAACATAATGAGACCATAATTAACCATATTCATGTAAAACAATTATGGAATTTAATATTAGTGAATCTAATGTGGTTATACAGTACATCAAAGTGAATAAAGCATTCAGATACAAGCTAAGGGGAAATTCTCAAACCCAACTTTCATTCATTGGGTTCTACCACTTTCACTATATTATTTTTGTATTTAAACTACATAAAAATAATTACTTCATATTTATATTAACATTTATGTGATATCATTTTTTTTAAATGGAGTTTACGTCAAAAAAATGTCTTCCAAAAGAACTATTCATTCAAAACCAGAAATTTTATTTCCCACTAAAGGTTGATGGTTACTGTATTAAGTATGGTTTCCCCCTTCCTTTTGGGAACCCAATGTTTATGATTGTGTTATTATTAGATTTAACCCATTATTTTACATGGGTGAGTTATGTTCATTTATGATATATGTTCAATGTGGAATTCATAAAATAATAATGTTATGATGTGATGGGTGAACCCAGAATTATATAGCACAATATAAATGTTTGAAGGTGACCGGTGCACCTGAAATTATACGGCCTTCCAATTTGTTGGTTAAAGTGATTAATCTCATGATTTATAGTGAAATATTTTTTTTACAAGAATCTATATTTTTTCACAAGTATTAGTGCTAGTTAACCACGAATACATGTTATTACATTTTTAGGAATTGCCACATTTCAACTCTTTTATTAATTCTTCCTCTAATGTTCATTATCTATTTCCAATGTATTATAATGATAAAAAATTGTTATAATATTTATATCTATACTCTTACTGGGATTTTATCTCACATCATTTTTATGTATATCCTCCGGTGACTGCTTTTACTATGGAGAGGTCAAGTTCCAATAAGAATCTAGAGAAGAAGGAATTTAATAAATGTTTATGTTTGAGGATTTAAATGCTATGTATGAACTTAGTTTTCCTAGTACATTAAACCTATGGATTTATATGGTGTAATACTATTATATTTTTTTATCTTCAAAATGATGTAATATTAATTTAAAAAATATTACTGTTCCCTATATCGTATTTGGGTTGTTTTGAAAAAATCACAAGGATGTAAATACCATATAATTATATTCATTCATTAGAAATATAAAAAAAAATCAGATGTTTTTATATATAGTGGGATATTGATGGGTCCCCATTATCTCGAGTCTGATAGACATGTGTTCATATTACTTTTATCACTGATACAAGATGTGTGACTATCTAATAGATTGGTACTATCATACCATTTAGAGGATGGCCATGTTTCATTTTATGTTTTATTTGATGTATATTCAATTTCACATGTTCTCTTTTATTCACATATTTTTAATTTTTTAATCTATTTTATATAAAATGGTTATTAATCCATTGATTTTTATATTTCAATCAACTGAAATAAATACATTTTTTTTTTAAAATTAAATTTTACCACCATGCATGATTTATTTCAAATTAAAAGAATTATTTGGTTTATTTATTATTGAATCTAATTATGGTCCACATAATGAGAATCTATTGGTATTATATCTCACCCAATACCTATTCTATCAGGTGTTTTTAAAATTACATCTGTATGTTTCAAGAAAAAGTATTGTGCCATTAGAATTCGGAGGTTAATGATATCTCTTTCAACTTTGATATCCATTTACATTTGGACTTGGTTGGTTCAGCTTATCTTTTTTGTGAAATTTACGATATACTATTTGGTTTCTGATACCTGTTTGACTTTTGGTTCTATATCATTTGGGTGTTTCATAGATATTGTTGATATGCATATGGTTTCTTCTGTTGATTTTGTGAAAAACATTTATTCCAATGTTTTTCATTTCAAATGACAGGTTTTATTTTCCAATACATGGGGATCAGGAGTTCCCTTCATGCTATGTCAATAATGGATCTAGTGTTAGAGTACCAGTTTATGTTGGCATGTTTGTGACATGTTATTAATTTAGTAATCGATAATATATATGAATATAAATAGTCAATATTTTTTAAAAAGATATTTTCATATAAAAAAATTAATTATTTTTTATGTTATCTATTAAAAATTTATTATTATTATTATTAGAGATTGAATTGGAAAATATTTATTTATAAATTTTTTAATTCATAACAATCAAATTATGTAAATCGTCAAATGTCATCTTTAGGAGCAAAATAATGTTTGAATGATAAATATTACTAACCATTATAGTATAGTTATTTTTTGAAGAATGATATGTATATAAATATTATGAAATTCAATTAACATTATTTGAATATTAAATGAAGAAACTAATAATATGTTTAAGAATATTTAAATAATAAATAACTTTAATTTTATTGTTAATAAAAGTTGAATAATAATAAGAATACTTAATTAATAAATTGAAATGTTTCTAAAAAAATTATTTTTGAGACATGATATGTTTTATATAAAAATTTAATTTTCTTAGAAATATATTATAAATAAAGTTATGTAGAGTCTATATTTTAATTTTTCATCTAATATTTAATGAAGTGGTAAATTTTCTCTTATAAATCTTAATAATAATTAGGGTTAATATTTAATGAAGATTAATAAGTTGTAACATTACTAAATGAATATTAAAAATTTAATAATAATTACATTTTTTCCACACACATTCATGGAAGGATTAATTTGGTATGATAGTTACACACTTATAACTCACCTTCAGTATCTCTAACTAACCCACATAAAAAACATGAAATCCCATTCATATCTCATACTTATTATTATTATCCGTATGATTTCCCTCTTCATCAACTATAAAAGGATCTCACATCCTTCCACAACAATACATAATTATTGATCAAAATTGAAATGAAAATTCACCCATTATGATTCTTTTATATGACATCAACATGTATCTAATCACCTAGACTCATCAATGTTCCTCATGTCATTCATTTACAATATATACATCAATAGATGATTGTAAGTCACTATACAAGAGTTAAATAATGTTTTATTTTTTTCCTTTCCTTCAAATCTATTCTCCAACAAAAAATTCATACAATATATATATATGTACTGAATTAAATATATATTATTTTCTTAAAACTAATTATATTTTTATTATTAGAATTATCTTTTACCCTCCTATTCCACTAAAAACACAAATATTTTTCAAGCATGTGTGCGGAGTAACACATTCATGAAAAAACATTTTTTAATCACTAAATATAAAATATGTATGAAGTTACTATTTTAGTGAATATATATATGAGTTATTTTATTATTTTTAATCTATAATTATAATGTTTCCCTAAAAAATAATATTATAAATAAGTGATCATTAGTAATATTAATCATCGTAAATTATCAAACTAACATGAATATATTATTATTAATATTGCATTATATTTACATTTATTGTAAATCCATTTATAATTTGGTTCATTTTTAATTTACTACAATAATAAGTTTTAAATAAGATAATTATTCTAATAATATACTTATATTAGAAGAACTCAATCTCGTTGTCATCCATTAATCATCATATTATATTGTAGCCTACCAGAACAATATTGTACATTTATATCATGTATGACACTTAGAACCATTATATTGGTAATATATATAAACATATTGGTGTCTTCTTTTTTAATTTATTTGGTTAAATTGTCATTTCATTCATTAATTACAAAAACAGAATATATTATTTATGGACCATCAAAACTTGCTAATCCATGAATTAAACATCAATGCTCGTAACCAAAAAATACCATGGAATGAAGTTATAAAATTTTGAACTATATATTATCATATAATATTCCATTATTAACTATTCAAATGTGTTTTTTGCGGAAAAATAATAGATACCTTCACATATTTTACAAATCCATTCCAAAGTGATAATGAATCCCAACATGGGGTGTTGAAAATATGTAAAAATAATGAAATATAGATGTATTTATTTATTATAAATGTGGTTCATAAATTATTATTATTATGAATACATTTATTTAATATGTATTTTTTTTATTAATTTAAATTTTATGGTATTTTTATGGAATGACATAATAAATCAAGACCGGGGTATGGATTTTTATCTCAAATTACTCTCTTTGAGACATGATTGGTATTATAAAAAAATATGATATATTTTGTGTATATAATTCCTATTTTGGATTTCCTTTAAATATTTATATTTTATTTTTGGTCTTTTAGGTTCAATAAGTATCCAAATCATGAAAAGGAGTTTTTTGTTACAATATTACTCATGTTAGAAGTGTTTTCTTAGTCGAAAGTAATATTCTTTGTGTCATGTAACTTATTATGAACTCTGATTCCTTTGTAAGGTTTTTATTTACATATGAATAAAATGAATTATAACAAAATTATTTCTTTATAATTAATTTGATAAAGAATGAAAAATTTAGTTATTTTATTGCTGTTTATTTTGAATTATGTGTTTCCATTATCGTAATAGTTTCTGGTTACTCAGTTTTGTTTCACGTACCTAGGATAGTTTTCTGAATCATATTTCCTAAATTGTTTAAACTATATTCCATTTTATTTTAATATTTGGTATTTACCGATTTTAAAATTTTTTATCACATAACCCCATTTTCTAAATAGTGCATGCTTCATGAGATATGTATCCCATAAAGAATTTTGATAACTCAATTCACTTTTATTTGAGTTATAATGTTTCGTCTTATACAATTAACTTCCATGAGTGGGTTCTTGAGGAAATTTTTTATTGTATGGTAATTTATAATATTCTTCATTATAATAAAGTTTTAATAAAAATGACTGTGATGGAGATATTCTCCCTCATGAGTTATCATCAATTGTAATTTCATTTAATATAGATTATTTTTTTTCATTATAAACTATTTTATTCTTGGATCCTTGTTTATTATTAAAAAAATCATTCAATTTGGTTCTATTAATTTTTATTCTTCATATAAATAAATATTTTCAAAATCAATAATTTTATATATTAAAAAAAATAATAATTTTAAATATACATTATTAAATTATATAAATGAAAAATCCAAATTAAAAAAATATTATTTATGTTTTCATTTATAAATCCATATTCATTTCCAAAAGAATTTACACTAATAAAGTTTATGATTAACTATTTTTACTAATATATATATATATAACATATGGATGTATGGAATACCTTCAATAGAAGTCCAATTCCAAACCCCATTTGTAGTGGTATAGTCCTACCATTAATTTTCGTTGATGATTCTCATCTATTTGAAAATCCTTCTAGGTTTAATTGGTAAATTGGGATTATTTTATTTTAAAACCATCATCCTTATTTTTTTGTTTTATATTTATTATATTGTAGTATTAAATAAAAATTATATTAATTAATTTATAAATTATGATAATAAAATTTTACATATATTATATTGGATGATGATCACCAGGAAAAAATTAAATTATATTAACATGGGATAAAAAAATTTGTTATATTTTATGAAATTTTTCTTATACTGATAATTATTGGAAAAAATATTTTTTATAATTTTACCATCCACCTTGTTTCATATGATCAATTAGGATCATTTATTACCATATGTTAACATAGTTAAGAGTATTTACATTCTTGATAAATATTGACTACTAAAGAATAATATTAATGTATTGAAATATCATGTTCTTAATTATACTAATATCTACGTTTTCATTCATGAAAGTGATCCTTATGGTATGGTATTAAATTTTCTGTAGAATGTTATGGTGAATAAAATATAAATATAATGTTCAAGAGGGCACACATAATTAAATATCCCCCTGATGCATCAACAGGTCTTGTGAGACAAAACATGTTGGGTATCAGTGTATACCTCTCAACATTAGTTAATGTTTTCCAATAACGAGGGATAAACATCAGGTATTTCATCTCATACATTTTTCATTCCATAAATATGAGAATATTAATTTTTATATACATTCTTTCATTTATTATAATCTATATATAATTCTCCTAGTTTAAATTGATTCTGGATACATGTTGTTTACTTATTCTTATTATAATATTTACGTCATTTATATTCCATGATTACCTCATTTTTATAATACCATATCTAATTGTTTGAGTTTACAACATTATTATAGTTCCATTTATGAGGTTATAAAGAAATGTAACACATTTTAAATAACTAGGAGATAGAATTTGTTGAATGATTTAATAGGGATGTTGAATACTTATAAGGATTTAAGTATTTTCTTTATTAAGTAGACTAGAAGAGAATTAAATGTTCATTACTAGTTTATGATGTTTTTAAATTATTTAAATCACTTAACCTGAATTGTTAAAATATATTAAAGTGGTTAAATAATTGTTATTTATTTTGTACTTATTGATGGTAATATACAGGATTGAATAGATGTTATTATTGTCTATATGTAATGTATCCGTTTATATATCCAGATATAGGCGGCTGGTTTTTGTAAATTACATGAATGTTTTTAGAAAAAATGTTAATCTTTTCTATAAATGATGTGTGGTATGTTTTTTTCAAAAAACATTGGGTTGATAAAAGAGTTTTCATGGAATTTTGTCTTATTATTGAAGTTGACTGAATTTTTGAAGATGATGTAGTTCCCCAGTGTTTTCAAACTTTTTAGCCTCAAAGACTAATGTTTTTTATTTTGAAAATGAATTTTTATTTAAAAGGAATTGAAGATATGAACCATGTTACATGAATAGTATATATATTTAACAAATTGGTATGTGGAATGATGAAATGGGAACCATGAATCGAGAATGTTATGAAGGCTTTGTAAGTAGAACGATTTGTTGAGTAAAGGAGGTTTGCTGGAAGGAATGCAGTTCATGGAAGGTAATTGGTTTGAATGATGGCGTGACATTAATGAAATTGAGGCAGTGGTTTGAGAATCCATAATGGGTATACATTTAGAAAACAAGGTAGTTATTTGTCACACTGTTTAGGAATAATGGCAGTATACAGACCCTGTAGGGAAGTTATTCACGAGATATACATTGTATTTGGAAAAGTTTGTGTTGTATCAAATATTTTGAAAATATATTTTTATTTATTTATGTGTATATTTTTCCCTAAATATGTAGTAGTAATCTCTTCATTAAAAATCATGACTGAGATTAAAAAAATATGAGTTATATGGTGAGGACTAGAATAGTTTTCGTGAAAAAAATATTTCTTGGGAAAATAGGTTCACAATGTTTATTCCTTAATAGGTGAAGTTGTCAATAGAGGATAAATTGTTAATTAATGAAGAATTATGTTAATGGAACAGGTACATGATGTAGTTTATATACATGGAAGATGAACTATGCCTCTAGTGTTCTTGTGATACATATAAGAAATTGATGCGGTACACATGGAAAACAGTACACAAAGGATGGTGGTACACGAGGGTATAATAGATTTAAGTTCATGAACGTGGTTTGTGAAGGTGGTATGCAGTCACATATTGTAGAGGCATTAAAAAAAGGTGGTACATGTTAAACTCTAGTATGATGAGTATGAATTCCATAAAATAGAGGATATGTTTGGGAATGAACAATATGCAGAAAATAAATTTCATCTTCAAGGGAAAATGTCACTTCAACAGTGAATCAATCTATTTTTGAGACTAGATGATTTAATTCCATCCCTTTAAAGAATCATTTAATTAGATAAACTGAGATCACATTCTTCGAGACATAGAGAGAACAGTTTATTCAATAGAAGTGATCTGAGGGATGCATTGTGCTTTCCCTGAAACCTTGTAAAGGCGGTGTGCTTGGCATACTGTGATTGTGATAATCAATTGTAATACATAGGTATTAAAGATAACTGTAATTTGATATGAAGGAGAACATGTTATATTATTGTAGATGGATTTATCCCTTAGTGGTGAATCATGTAAAATTTTATTTTGTTCACATTTTATGTGTTTGTTTTTTCAGCGTTCTCGTCATACATGTTTTACATGGTTCCAACAAGCATGCGAAGAAGATCCATTAGTTTAATTGAAAATGTTGAAACCCTGATTCACCCCTCTCCTATTGTGATTTTCTATGGTCCTTCAAATGTTCATATGGTTTTAATGGATGATTTTGTTAAATAATCATTTTATGGGATATTTTCAATAATTTACAACTCGATTTTATTGAAATTGTTATGATTTGACTAAGGAATTATTTTTCCATATTCATGGGATTATCAATAGATATATATTTTTATAATTTAAATTATTTTTTATTCAAAAATTTCATATTTTTTAAAAATATTTTCGAACATAATGATTCTCTAGCCACTACTCTTTTTATGAAAGTATTAAATTAAAAAAAGTAATATTCTTAAACGATATACTTTTTTGGATTTTTTTTAAAATCTAATAATAATTACTATAATTAATGAACATAGAATACCATCTGAAATGGTGCATAGTGGATCCATGTCCAATGGGAATTCCAAATCCCCATGCGATGGTGAAAATAATATGGACATCAAAATGAACAATATAGAAACAATTTTTTTCAAAAAAAAAACAAATAATAGATTATAAATAGTTGTAATATAAACCAACTCTATATAATATAAGACATGAAAAGGTAGAATAATTGTGTCTCAATATAGTATTTAAAATAAATCCATATAACGATACCTCAACGAAATAATCGACAAAAAACCAAGAAAAAATATTTTCACATGAACCATCAGTCATGAAAAACACTCGATTCACTCTTATCTAGTACACCCTCTATTATTGTGTAGAAATATCACTTTTATTGGTACCTAGAAATATAAAAATTTCAATAAATTCAATGAAAAATGTAGGTTGTGAGAGAGAAATAATATTCTTATATTAAAATGACATTTTGGGACCAATTACATAAGAAAGGAAGAAAATTTTCTCAAACATAAATAATCTTTCCATGTAGACATAATCACTATTCATATAAAAAATGTTTCCAAAACATTGCAATTACATGTAAAAATCAATTAAATCATAGTTTCCATTAAATAAGACTCATATATAACATTTTATCTAGAGATGCATGAAAAATTATTTCCATCAATATAGACAAAAGTAAATCATTTCATAATTATAACATTTATAATAATTTTTATCAACAAATTATTCATCATATATCCATGGTTAATATACTAATTGGTAGTTTTATACAATAATCGTAAAACAATTTAGTAACTCATGGATCCCTATGTGAACACTTTCCATTGCATAATCCAAGATAACTATTATTAATATTAGTGAAATTGTTATATCACTATTGATAAATATGAGGTAATAACTATATACACATCTCCATATAGAAAATAGAACACCCCTATGGATGAATAATAAATTATACCTATGGATTATCTTGGAAGATAAAACTCATGCCCATAATGTGTTCATCCCACCTAACTAACAAATCTCCCATTCACTCCAATATATACTATAAAGTGTGGGGTAGTAATTCAATTCTATACAAATAAAATAAATCAATTAATCATTTAAAAAATTATGATGATACATATTAAAAAATTCATGAATTTCATAAAAATCCATTAAAAAGGGTTTAATAATGATCTTGAGGCTTTCATTTCAAAAACCTCAACAAATTTTTTTTAATAAAACATTAATTTAAACATATCCATAAAACATCATATTTTAAATTATTTCTGGTGATTTAATCGCATGATAACCATGTTTCATATCATTTAATGATTCTATCGAAAATTTTCAAGGGAAAAAAATTATTACACAATACATTTCTAAATGAATTCAATCACACATCACAAATAAAATTTTAGAAATTATTTTTTAAAAACAAAAATATATTAATGAAAAATTAATCATAAATCCATTTTATTCCAATAAATATTCATGTGTTTAACTATAATGGAATTTGATTTGAAAATTATATAACATATTTATAATTATTATGAACCCATGATAAGGGATATATAAAAATAATAGTAGATTTCCCATATATAATAAAAAGGAAATACTATCTCAATCACACACTGATTAATCCCCTATCTAATGGACACTCAAAGCACCCCAAGAGAAAACTAATCTTGTAGTTGTATTGTTTCAATTATTTATAATGGTAGTTAAAACATTTATATAAAATAAATGAAGTAGTTTTTAACAATTTCCATTATCATAAATGGATTAATTTGAATCACCAATCAAATATGTAAAAGAAAAAAATAAAAATGGTGATTTTAATATATTATATTAATAATGGGTTTTTCTATGCATAAAGTGGGTTACCATTTCATAACTCATCTTATTTATGTATGTCTAAGGGGCATTAACCTTACGTATACCACACTTCATGGGTTTCACATACATATTACTAGATTACTCTTTCATAACCATTAAAAAATATGTTTTTCCTTCTTGTATCATCTAAGATACACATAACTAACTCTATCAACCCTTATATACCATTAAAAATCTATTTCCATACTAATTGGTTGATGTATGCTTGCAAAACCCATGATTACCTTCACCCAAGTTGGGTAAACTTCTTTTTACCCTAACATATCATATTGTAATCATGATATACTCTAATGGGAGCTAAAAATTTCCATTTAAAAATAAGTAATTCACAATTAAACATGGTCTAAAATAAAACAATATCCTTATACGAACCCACACAAATAAATTTTTACCCTTGCATAACATATTAAAATTAGGTTTTACCCTTACACAATGACTAGTTAATTCATACATAGTGCATATAAAGCCTAAAAAATATTTTCAAAAATAAGGAAACTTGTATATACCTTAATGAAAATCATTAGAACAGGGAATTACCATTACATAACCCATATTCCATGTGAACATGTGAAAATTATTTTAAAAAATATATCATTTCAAATATAATAACTCAAATATCATAACTAAAAGGGGTATTTAATACTTATGAAATGGACGATGTTTCAATTCACCCCATCATAATTATTATTCTTCTTAGAATATGAATAGTTTGAGTGATAGAAAATAAAATGTACAATTAAACCAAAAATTAACATGTGATGTGGATGGTCTACAAATAGAATATGAGTCATGTAACATCCCTAGTTTTATAAAAGAAACATGATGTTCAATAACATATATGATATGTTACATTGAACTTAAGTGAACAACTAAATTATAATAATTAAATGTTACTGTTATAACCAAGGTGTTGGAATTATGGGAATTAACAGTGCCTATAGAATTATGAAAATATGGATTATATATGTTTAAATAATGATACATTGGTTACCTATTTTTTAAATGGAAATAAGAAAACAATTTAATTTAAAGGAAGTGTTTTTATTAAAACATATTTGAAAAGAAAACAATTGTGTTTATAAAATCATATCACTATTAATGGTATTTTATTTTATTTATAATATATGATATATATTCAATTTAATGGTTTAAATTGATATTAAGTCTTTCCTATATATTAATAAGAACAAATTCATTATTTTAGATAAAAGATTTTTTTCTATAAATACATTTTTACCGCATTCTAAGGGAAACCCTTTCATTAATTTATCATTTTATCACTATTATATATTCTATTTGGTAATATAAACATTTTATTAAGAATCGGGGCTTCAAAATTTACATTGGCTGAATTTTTGATATTTTTCTAAAAACTCACATTATTTATAAATTGTAAGAATACACTAAATTTTAATTAAAACAACTTTTTTTCATCGGGATAATTTTTAGGGTTAAATTATATTATTGAATGGTTTTAATATTTAAATAAATTATATTTTTTTTCATTTAATCTAATTTCAATTGAAATAATTTCACATTGAAATTTGATATAAATGCACGCCAACCTTTTGATGGGTTTTACATTTAAAAACCCGTTTTATCATATTGAAATTTAGAATTAATTTTTAAATAATTCATCTAACATCTCTGTATTTAATTTGAAAAAATGGATAATATATTTGGAATAAAAATTTAGAAATTATATAAATAAATATCTTCTATTTTTAAGCATTAGTAATGGTAATTTCAGTAATTATTTTGAATTACCACAGTTAAGGGTAAATCTTGAAATTATGGGTAAAAATAAAATTATTAAATTACCCTAACACATGTCATAATTTTATTTTATGATACACTTTAATGATTCTCAGAGAATAATCAACAATTAAATGACTAATTATTCCCTTGGAAATTGGTATAAAGCTTCTCAAAGAAGATTGTTTAATTAAATTTGTAAAGCATCCCATATAAGCAATTATAATGCTCTCATATTTTTTTTTAAAAATTAAAGGAAAATGTCTTATCATTGATCATATTTAAAATTATATCTTAGAATATTATTTAATTAAATTTAAAAATAATTCATTTGAAGCTAGTTTAATGCTTATCATTGAAGCTTCTTTAATCAAAAGGGCAAAGATTCCCATGAAATCTAGTTTAGTAGTCCTCTCACACTCATGTTTTTAAAATGTATTACAATTTTAATATGGGTTTATATAAGTGATCATTTCAACTATAAATAGTCATTAAAAATATTAAAATATTTAATACATCATCATATTTTATTTATGATTTTTAGACATTATAAAAATAATTTTATTAATAACACAATGATGATACAATGGTTAACTTATTAATTAATGCTTCAACTAAATGATATTATATATTTTAAAATAAGATAAATTTAAAAAAATATCTGTTATACACAAATTTTTTGGACAGTTTGGACATGTCATTATAGTTTTAGTGCATTTGGTTCAATGGAATGAATTTTTTAGGATATTTTGAAAAAATAGGTTAGTTGATGAATAATGTCAAAATTAATCTAGGATAAATTTCAAGAAGATTATTAATATGGTATATTTTTTTAGTGATTAATAGATAGAATTTCGTGAATAATTTTTTTGATACATTGTAAAAAATATATATTATTATTAAGTAACCTTTCCTGTGAAAAGATTTTCAAAAATCAGGTACACATGGTAGTAATTGGGGTGAAAACATTGTTCAATAAAATCAAAATAATTTCTCGTGAATAGTATATTTACCCTTTGGAATATTAATTTTATCCGTATGAATGGTAATTTAACCAATGTAAAAGTAACCTCACCTAAGGAAGTATAATTATGTTTTAGTCATCTAATGTGGAAATCAAATATCAGTAAATAAATTTTTAGAAATTTGTATTTTTGCATTAGTTTTTTATATTTTAAAATTATTTTTTACAAAATGTAGTTCACTTTTGAATTCTACTTTTCATAAAATGGTTATGGTGGATTTTTGGGATTTTGATGAAACAGATAAATTTTTAATGAATAGTAAAAATAGAATTTTGGGGTTTCATTACGTTTAATGACAGCATAAATATGGAATAAAGATGTAATGAGTAATATAAGTTACAATTAGACTGTTATGGATTAAAAACTGATATTTTCTTTCCCATGTGGCCAATACCATGGAAATATTCCATGGGACATCCCATGATTTTTCAAATACCACAAATTAGGTGTTCTGTAAAATTAATAAAATATTCGATCACATTTTCAGTAAATACCCACCCATTAAGTCCTTTTACATCATTCCAAAATCATTTTCTACAAATTTCTGCTAGTTCTACCTCTATGTGAATCATTAAAAGGTGTACTCAATCCCCCAAGGCCCAGATCTATGTGATTTAGAAGTTACTCTTCAATGTAAGAGAACCTTTCGCCCTATTCTTTTAGTCAAATACATTTGCTTGTTATGTATTTTAATTTTAATATTCATATATTGGGGTTTTTTATATACTTATTTTCGTAAATTTTATTTCCAAATCATTAGGACCCTTTTTACTGTATTTAAGTCATTTTTTGATGATTATAGTGACAATGTTGGGTTTCAATGTTTTAGTTAGGGACTTCATCTCAATCTCATTTTTTGGGACATATCATGATGTTATGAACCTTTATTTTACTAAAATATTTTTAAACATCCCATTTATTAATTATATCCTGAATTCGTATATTCTCATGAAATTTATTGTTTGTATAATGAAGTAACATTATGATGTTTATTGATGTTTTTATTATGTGGTAAGGGAATTCTCAACATCTCTTTTTTCAATTCATGTTCTCTTTTAGGTGGTATTGCATTCCAGTTTCCATACCATGTTTTTATATCTACATTATTATGAACCTATAAAATATTGCGATATTTTAATGAAGCGGTGACCCATTCCACCTTTCATTTTAATGTTTTAAAATCCATATTGCATATCCATAATGCTGTAGAATATTCTTTTCAAAATATCTATCTTTTTCTCATGAAATTATTATTTTAATGTGATTACCTAAACATATTTCAATTCTATTGGTGTAAATCATGATAAAAATGAGTTACTTAATTCTATAATTTTCAAACATAAAACCCTCATTCCATTTTCATGGGTTATATATGACATAGTGATCATGTTTTAATGAATTTTTGAAATTCCATGATTATCATATAAAACTAATTACTTTTATTATTTTTGGGTTATTTATTAAATTTTTTATTATGATCTATGCGGATAAAATGAAAATAAATACACATTTTAAGGGTTTTACCTGATAGTGCACCAATGCATTGGGTAATGAAATTAATTTCAAGAGATTAGATGTTTTATGATAACTTAGTGAATAATCTTGGGAATTTTTACAATACCTTGGGGAATAATATTGCTAATTTTTATGATACCTTGGTGAATAACCTTGGTAATTTTTATGATACATTGGTTAATATCCTAGGTAATTTTTATGACACCTTGTTGATAGACCTTCGGTATATTTCATCTTGGGGATGCACCTTAGTTATATTATTATGAATCTCTAAATTAAATGTTGTAACCACATTTTCATGTTATGATTCATGTTCTTATTGTTATGATATTACTGTTCCTCAAGCCATTATGAATGTCCTAATGTTATTATTTATATCTCACAAGATCCCATGTAAATTGTTTCCCTTATATTCTCTTACTGATATTTTTGTGCTCATCCCATTTTTTAATGTTGTTCATGGGTCTTAAGAATTATATGGACACAGAAGATGTTATGACTATAATTTTTGATAATTTCTCATGAAAAGATGCCTTGTTTCATTTTTAGAGTTTTTGTTTTATGAAAATAGATATGGATTTCATGTAGACTTATCTACTTTGTAATATTGAATGTTTATGTAATATTTTTTTCTTCAATTATATATAACTCTAGACCTAAATGATATATGATAATTAAAATAAAATAATTTCAAGTAAAAATTAACTAGAATAAGTTATGTTTATGGTTGGGTCCTTATAGTTTATATTAGAGTAGGGTTTATACAACTTTAGAGATTAGGATATCTTTTATGGGTTTATATGTTTATGGATGATTATAATTTTATATTCAAAGAATACCTTTTTAGTCATATGTTACGAAATTTCAATGTTACCAGAAGTATTTATAGAGAGATTTATTTTTAAGGTATTTTTGAGTTTTTATTTTTTAATGTCACATTAAAGGTATGAGCCAAAACATGTGGTTATAAATTGAAAGGTGATTTTTTAGTACATTATCATATTTTTTGAATGTCATAATAATTATATTGTTATAGAAAATTGGAAAACTTGAAGACAATGTGACATCCTGACACATCAGAAAAGTCTATCGGAATAGAAGCCACAACACTATGGAGATAGGCCTTTATTGGCCACCACTGACGTATGCGAAGTCCCTAGTTAGTTTACATCATTATCTTTAGATAAATTAGTTGATGAAATAAGAATAATATAATTTTAGAGACATATAAATTATCAAATAGATAACCATTGGATTGGAAAATGATTTGGGGGATAAGAGATAAATGTAAATATGAATGATGTTCACTATTTTTTGGACAATATATTATTATATGAAATTGAATAATATGGATTTTTATTTGATTTTCAAAAGTTGAATAATTTAATAGTGTATGTATCCGAATTAATAATTTATTATTCTAATATAGAGATCATATGATTAGGTAAATTACAATTTGGTACGATACATTAGTGGTCCTTGATGTTATTTGGAGATAAATGATAAATTTTTATTGGATGGTTATATGATAAAATCCCAATCAATATTAGGTTTCATTCATAGTTGGGATTATTTTGATGAATACTAAAGACTGTTTTGTATAGAATGGTATTTGTTGATATTTTGGTATTGTTTATTGAATTTTGAAGATCATAGCAGTTTTTGTCATATAATATTGATTTTGTTTGGGAATTATTTTATAAAGAACAAATTTATTTTTTGGATGATTATAGGAGAAATGATATAGTTAATATTTAGTGGATTAACTAATTCTATAGATGTTAACTTACCCAGAATACTCATTGATTGGAGAAAAATATGAGTGTGTTGTAAAAATTCATTAAAGGAGGAATGTCTAGTTATTAGGTAAGTTTATTTCCTTATGATCAATGTCTAGTAAGTAATACAATTAATAACTCTATGAAAAGTTTATTGGTGAAAAAATGTTATATGCTTGCTTTTTTAAAAATAATTTTACCCAACACACACATTTATGGTACTATGATGGTTTACATTCCATGATCAATATTTCTAAAGACCCGCCAATTATAATTGGCTTGAGAGCTCAACGATTCAATACTTGGCCTTAAGAGACATCCCCAAGGTTCAAAAGGCTAGCAATAAATACTGAAGGGTTTCAAAACAAATGGGGGATGATTTACCCTTTTAGAACATTCAACAAAACTAACAACTGTAACCAAACTAATCAATTAAATGATGAATGACAAAAAATAATACAATTCAACCATTTATTTAATCATAAACAAACTAAGAGTACCACAACGGGAACCAACAATAAATTAGAGTAAACAGTGGAAAGACAAACGAAAAGACTACACGATGACAACCCAACTCCATGCTCCACCAGTTCCAAGCTCCAACATCACAAACCAGCCCAAGTATCACGTGGTGGTGCTATAAACATGTGACACATTACCATTTCCAATATCTTGGTATATGACGTCTGTAAAAGCACCAACATGCCAAAGCATGGGGTGACTAATTAAACTCAGTAGGTTTTCCACGATGACTTCCCAACCCATTCCTCTAGGATAAAACATGTCAGCACATTTATATAAAACAATTTATATAAAACAATTACAAAATAGTATACAATTAACAAGTTCTAAGTCAAACCATTTTCTAACAAAACCATCTTTCTCAAGAAAATGAACCATGAAAAGTTCCCAATCAAATCCACATTTCCGTTTTTTTGGCATAACCATTCCATTTCACAAATCCACATAACGAACCATTACACAACCTGTGAAAACAACTATGCATTCATCATTATGATAGTTACATACTCTAGAGAAGTGTCTCGTCGATCTACTAAGTCGTTACAAGTTAATTATTCCGCATGTTCCATTAAACTTGTTGCACTGAGCACAAAGTCATATTTCAACAAAGACTAAAAAAAAATTTATTAACACACAAACCAAGTATTCCCAAAAACCATGTCATTTCAACCATGCCAAGACCATTTCAATAAAACAGCCCTTTTATTGTAAACCTTTTCCCCAAAAACCATTTTCTAAATCGAGAAAATCTGTATTTTAAAATCACCAATTTAAAACCAAGAAACCAAAACACTTTTCACAAACTATTCTTTCAATTTCCACAATTCCAACAAAACCCATAAATCATCACTAAAGAATATTTATAACATGCTTTGCACCCAATTTCACAATCAAAACCAAGAAATTAAATCAATTTAAAATAAGGCTTCAAGTTCTATGAAAGTGGAATCGAGAGTGAAACCACATACCTCAACATGTTGGGCGAAATCAACCAACGGACGAAGAACACCAGCAAAACGGAGCCGATTCTCCAAAAAACCTCCTTAGACCTCTTCTCCTAACACAAACAAGACCAAATATTTTCATATTTGAAATCCACACCATTATATCTACCCATAACGAGTGTATATCTAAGAAAATGAGAGAATAGGAGAAGTAGATCTAGGAAACTGATCCAGAACGATCACATACCTTAAGAATCCAGCTTTGATTTTCCAAGAGAAGCCATTATATCGCCTCCAAAACACTTGGGAAAAGTCTTCCAACCATCAAGGGAGATTAATCCCAAGTAAGGGCCACTAAGGATCTTTAATGAGGCAATTAGAGGCAAAACGATATAGATCCAAAATTTTAGGATCTATTTTTAAGTGACATCACTGTTAGTCCGCACGATTTGACAAACCGTGCGCTAACCACGCGTTAGCTTCTACCTCGGCCATCATTCAAGCACAACCTAATTAGACGGTTTCCCTTAACCATGCACAGACCGTGCAGAAGCCAGTGCCTCCCCAGTCAGCAATGCACTGTTTGGCCACATGATTTAGACTAACCGTGCACCACCCGTGCGCCTTCCCCTTTGCATCAAACTTCAATCCAGGATCCCCCAACTCTCCCAAACGTCACCCATAACTTTTAAAACCAATAAAAGCATCATGTAAGGGTTACATACCAGAAACTGGGGTTACTACATTCTCCCCATGATTAGCCTTTCCATCCCTGGAATGTAGAAAACAATTCCTTGACTAGAAGAGTTATGTCCACTGCTCCTCCATTTCTTTCTCGCATTCCCATGTCTCTTCTTGAATATCACCATGTTTTCAAAAAACCCACACTAGGCCGATGATTTTTCCATGCAAGAATTTATCCTTCCTATCCATAATTTTCACCGGGATATGTACCAATGAAGCATCCGACATTTGGTCAACGTGATCCCATCTGATCACACGGTCAGGATCGGCCTGATACATCTTCAACTGAGAAACATGGAAGACATTATACACTACACTGAACCATGGTGGTAAGGAAAACCAATATGACACCTCTCCAACCCATTACAGTATCTCAAAAGGGCCAATATATCGAGGGGATAACTTTCCCTACTTCCCAAAATGGGGATGTCCATGTCTTGGAGAGATCCTCAAGATGACATGATCACCCACAACGAACGCCAACGGTCTGTGACATTGATCTTCATAATATTTTTGAAGACTTTGATCTGTCTCCATCATAATCATCATCATTGCTTTTTATTATTTTAGAAACCCCCCAAAAAGGGGGAAAGCATCAAAGACAGAAAAAACTCAGGAAAACTAGGAAGACATGTGGGATCCCCAAAAGTGACTACGGAGGCCTAATGTAGTGCAGACCAAGTGCGTCACGACTGATATGGTTCTTAGCATCAATGGAAAAGGAGAGCACATCCTCAGTGAGATAGACCTGAAATCCATGTAGAGCCATGGCAGCAAGATGATCAACGACCTTGTTACCTTCCCTCCATGTGTAGGGGAAGACAGTGCCATTGCAGATGAGCCTCCTGGACCTTCTCAAGAGCTGTCTGCATCCACTTTCAAATAAAATGAATCTACTTTGTTGTTTCATAGACAAGTCTTGGCCCAACTAGTGATGTTTCACCCATTTCCACCCAGCACAGGGGAGAATGACAAGGACGCCCATACAATGCTTCAAACGAAGCCATGTGTATCAAGGCCCCATAACTGTTATTGTATACGAACTCCGCTAAGGGTATATTGTCCTCCCATGAGCCACCAAAATCCATTACACAAGCACTCAACATGTATTCCAACGTTTTTATCATCCGCTCGGATTTCCCATCTGTCTGAGGATGATACACCATGCTCATAGTCAACTGAGTTCCAAGGGCTTGATAAAAGGATTTACAAAAATGATATGTGAACCTCAGATCTCTATCTAAGATGATTGACACTAGTACACCATGTCTCTTTAACATTTCCTGGATATATATTTTTGAATGATATTCTACCATATGAGTTTCAAGAATAGGGATAAAATGGGCCGACTAGGTTAGACGATCCACTATCACCCAAATGGCATCATGTTTCCAGACTATTCTTGGAAGACCTCTAACAAAATACATTTCTATCTGATCCAATTTCCACACAGGGATAGGTAAATATTGTAACATATCATCTGGCCTCTAGTGCTCTGATTTAACATGCTGACAGATTAAGCATCATGAGACGTACTCAGCCACCTTCCTATTAATGCCACTCGACCAAAACTATGTCTTCAACGCCTTATACATCTTTTCTATACCCAGATGTGAAGAAAATCTGGAATGGTGGTAAGAATTATAGAGTTGTTCCCGAGAAGTTAAAGTTACAACCATCCGATCTCAAAACTGAAAAACTGAACTCCCATATAACTTCCATCCCTCAATGGTCTCCCCACCATTGTGTTTTGAACTCATTGAAACATAGTCTAGGACAGATGCATGTGCCTCCTTTACTATCTCCACCCAATCAGGGACAAGCGCAACTGGAATGAAAACTATAACATCATCCCGGTTTTCACATTCCACATGCATGTCGGCTAAGACCGACATCAGCTGCCATTCATCTGAAGATTCTTTTTCCAACTGAGCATACGACTTCCTGCTTAATGCATCAGCCACTAAATTTCCCTTACCCAGGGAATACATTAAGTCAAAATCAAACATCTGAAGATACTTTATCCATCTTCTCTACCTCAGATTCAAATCTCTCTTTTAGAAAATGTGTTTCAAGCTTTTGTGATCTGTAAACACAGTGAACTTCTCACCAAAGAGATAATGTCACCAAGACTTCAAGGCATTGACCACTACACCTAACTCCAAATCGCGTGTTGGGTAAAAATATTCTCATGCACCCTCAACTGGGCCTCCTTCTCAGGAGTAAGCCCGAGTCTTAATTTTTCTTAACCAGCCCTAATTTAATTTTTGAGCTGGGTCTCCATCTCAAGAGTAAAAGCCAATCATAAGTCCCATCCTAATTTGGGCCTCCTTTTCAGGAGTAATCCCCAAATTAGAGTATCCAAATCTATATAAAGTACAAATACCTTTATGGACCCTATTCCTGGATTTCTTCCCTGATGTAAATCCTAATATTCATCTATTTGGGCATTCATACATACATAATCCTCCCATCATTTCTCATGATTTCATCTTTCAAGGCACAACTGTCTAGTTTTACCAATACCTCTTGTGTCACATACAGAGCATGACTCACATGATTTTAGTGTGTAAAAGTAATTATGACATCTTTCTTTCAGCCATCAAATCATAAAAATCATATTCCCTTACTCGAACTATGCTGGTTCTAATTCCTTTTCTAAATAAAGGATATGTAGATATCCCATCTATCGGTATGATCCCAAATCTGAAATAATCCACGTCTTTCTGAATGGAAATAAACATCAAGGTCCCCACTGAGTGGGATGTATTGTTTCATAAAACATTATATCTTCTGTCCATAAACTTTGTTGGCTGCTCCTCATAAGTGAGATTGTCTTCCAGCTATACCAACACTCAATTCAGTGAATTTGAGGGATCTGGTATGTGCTTCCTCCGGAGTGATACGTGAAACACATCATGAAATTGGGCCATATTTGGTGGAATTTAAATATAATAGTACATGAC
Source organism: Viscum album (assembly GCA_963277665.1). NCBI lineage: Eukaryota > Viridiplantae > Streptophyta > Magnoliopsida > Santalales > Viscaceae > Viscum > Viscum album. Next base: position 555,897,309 of record OY728141.1, read on the forward strand.
ACCTATGCGATCAGGGATCTAAAAGGGGTTAACAAACATTGGGCATAGCTTCCCTTTCATTCCACTACACAAGAATATCTTCCATGGATATATTCGAAGGGAGACGTTATCTCCCATGTAGAACTCCAAGTCTCCTTGATGGTTGTAAGCGTAGCTATTTTTCCGACTATGATCCACTTTGATAAGTTTCTGGATATATTCATCCTTTTTTTCACCTTTTTCACTAGATCTGTTTCAATTATCTTTCTTTCTCTAACTTATTCCCAACTAGTTGGTGTTCTACCTCTATATCCATATAGATCTTCATATGGAGATTTCTAAATACTCAAACGAATGCTATTCTTGTATGATAACTCTTCCAATAGGAGATGTTGATCCCATCCAGTTTTGAATTCTAAAGAGAAGGAGCATAGAATGTCTTCATGCATCTGATTAGTCCATTTAGATTGGCTACCAGTTTGGGAGAGTTACGTCTTGCTGAAATTCAGTTCCGTACACAAGCATGTTGAAGACTCCTCCAAAATTTAGATGTGATCCTTGGATCATAATCAAATTTATTCGAGAGTTGTGCACCATTCAGTCTCACCACATTATTCACATATATCATTGAATGTGGATAAATAGAGAGATCATCCCGAATAGAAATAAACATTTGTAGTATTGGTGAGTCGGTCAACCAAAAAACATATCACATTACTTCTCATTGACATCTTTGGGAGACCTGTGACAAATCCCATGGTGACATTCTTCCATTTCCACATGTATATTGGAAGTGTTTTCATTATCACATTGTAATTTTGTCACTCTTCCATAACATTATATAATTCCAACCACCTGAAGATATATTCTGCAATATCTTTCTTCATGTTATCCCACAAGACGTGTTCTCGGAGGTCTCGTTACATCTTGGTGATACATGGATGGATTGAGATTTTGAGATAGGTGCATTTTCTTATATCTACTTCATTATCTCGGGTGATGAAAGAACACAAATCCATGTTCCAAACTAAGCCATACCATCATCGTTGATATAGAACACTTGCATCTCAACTTCCTTTTCTGTATTCTCCTTCTTTTGTAACTCTAATTCATCCCTTTTTTTCCTACTTAATATTCTTTTGGATATATTGTTTCCCAATAATTTGTGAATTTTAGGCATGTATACCCATCCCTTATTATTTCAAAATCCATCCTTTCATATCCAAGAGGTTGGGGGTTTTCTCAATCCATAACCTCCATATAGTAGTTAGTTCTTTTTTTAAATAGAGCATCATCATCCATGTTCACCGTTCTAGGAGGATAGTGAATAGAGAAATCGTAGTCCTTGATTATCTCTAACCATATACTTTAACAGAAGTTGATCTCATTTTTCATAAATATATACTTTAAAAACTTGTTGTTAGTTTATATGTCACACTTCTCACCATAATTCTAGTGGTGCTATATATTCAATGAAAAATTGTGTCTTCAAATTATAGTTCATGAATCAGGTTTTTTTTCTCATGGATCTTCATCTATCATGAGTCATGGGATATCATATTAGAAATTTACATGAGTAGACAACCCAATCATTTTTTTGAAACATTAATTTATATCAAAAAATATTCCCCGCATTTCGGTAATGTGAGTACGAGTGCAATTATCATTATTCGCAGTAGATCCTTGATGATTCCCTCACATTCTTCCATGTACACATAAATTACCCCTTTCCTTGTTTACATAAAGAGTGAGAATGATAATCATTACAAATTTCTAACAAAACTTCGGAAGTACCCACCTCATTCATGAAAACTATGGATTTCTGTGACAATAGAGGGTATGTGCCATTCCTAAATCGACTTTTTTTAAAGGGTCCACGGAAATTCCCTCACTTGTGATCATATGTCCCAAGAACATGACTTCCTTCATCCAGTAGTAACAATTGAATACCTTGGTATCCAAATTCTTCTTTCATAATGTCTCCAACACATGACTTAGATATTCTTCATGTTCCTCTTTATACATGGAGTTGTTGAGAATATCATCATTAAACAGAACAAATTCTTTTTCAAGTTAATGTATAATGTAACACCCTAAGATTTTATGATATATATTTCTTTTAATTACATTGATTTCTTGTGTGGTATGCAATATTAATATTATATTTCAGTGCATGCAACACCATATTAGCTTGTAGTATATGCAACACGATTCTTGAATTGTATTACATACAATTTCTATTTCATTTGATCGAATTCATTTTAGAAAAAAATGAGTATAGATTTTGTTCAATTTATAAGTGAAATATGTTTAGATTTTGTAATATGCAACACCAAAGGATGATTTCAATAAACATAACACTTTCATATGTTTCATTACACAGAAAAGAATCATTCCTCGATAGCTTTCATTGTACGCAATATCTAGTTTCACTAAACATTAATATATTAGTAAAATATTATTATTTAATGGAACATAAATTATCCATTATGAATAGCATTAACAATTTTTTTAAATTTTATAAATCATTAAAATAGAACTTATATATTTCCTAGGAAAAGATATAAAAACAAAATCATATTTTTGGACAAAAAAGTAATTTGCAATGAAAAATGTTGTTTTTAAACATTTTGATAGAGCACACATTTAAAATCATGTTATTGACACATTTATATTTAAAATCTGACAAAATAATCTTATTCTTTTATTTTAGAATACAAAAAATTTACTTTGGTTGAATTTTTTATTTTTTTCTGATAAGTTTCATTTTTTTTTCATGAATAATGAAAATACTGATTGTATTATTTTAATTCCATTAAATAGTATAATTATGATTTGGATTATATTTAAATTTTAATTAGTTCATTTTTATCTAATTATGGGGTTTTCATAGGATTTTATCCATGAATTTATTATAAAAGATTTTTCCAATTAAAACTGAAATTTTTCTGAAAACAGTTTGTCATTATATTATAATGGTTTTTTTAAAATTTTATTATAAAACTTATTTTTTTTTGAATTTTGAAAAATAGATGTAAAGAATGGATTTAGGTGATACAAATTTTGTTTGTAGTTCCCTTTTTGTTTTTATGAATACAAATAATAACCATGGTAAATTTTATTACCACAGTAATTGGTAAATTAGGGAATTTAGTATATAAATAAAATTATAATGACTATAAAATGACCCAAACAAATGAAAAAATATTTTTTAATGAATGGAAATCGATAAATAACACTTATAGATCTAAATTATGTCATTTAATGGACACTTATAGATGAAAATGACATAAATAATATTTAAATCAATGAAAGAACCAATGTGTTATTTTCTTTGTCTTTAATATTTATTATGTGTCCATATGTGAAAAAATGTGAGGTATAAAAAATTATAAATACTAATGTTTAACATAATAATTATATTTACCAGATATGTATTTTTAATATTAGGGGCCATTTGAGAGATATTATGGTATTTATAATATTTTATTTAATAAAATATAAAGATGTCACATTCAAGTCTAAAATAATATAACATTTTAAAAATTAACATATACGGAAGCAGAATTCAATTATAAATACTTATTTGAATTCCAAAATTTTTATACTTATCCTAGTAATTGAGTTTTATATTTTATGAAATAAATAATTACCTTAATGTTTTATATATTAATGTTGATGAAATAATTTAATGAATGTAAATTCAATAAACTAATTTTTATTAAAATGATAATAACCATTAATGATCCAGAAAACATTAGAAAATCTTTTGGTTGTGTATATATCTACCATAAGCATCCAGTATAAGAATTAAGGATCATTCAGTGCCATATGTAATAGATTTGAAAAATTATATTATTTTATTTGATGTAGTGTTAAACTTGTAACATTCATAATTTAATAATTAAAATGAAATTAATTTTGGATTTGAAATTAGATCAATTATAAAACATATATTCTTCAAAAACATTGAATATGTATCTTACTAATAGTGTTTTAATTTTAATTTTTATTCATCATATTAGAATATGTAATAATTATAGAATATTGATGTAGTAATTATTGTATTGAAGGAAATCTCAAATAAATGTTATTTAAAATATTAAAAATAATATAATTTAGAATAATTAATTTTTCCAACAAATTTTATAGATTCCCATGACCCCTTAGGGTTTTAATAAAATATTCATTTGTAGTATAACATATTATCATATTGTTTTTAAAATTCCATCAAATCAATATTGTCAAATTTGACACAACTAATATTTTTTTCAAATTGTTGATTAATTAAATTATTTTAAAACCATAAAACATTTTAAAAATATAGCATAATTATTTTATGGAATAAATGATATAATTTAATCATATATGTTAAAATTGAATTCAAATCAGTAAATTTTTCAACATTTCAATATTGAAATATTTGTTTCCCTATATAAAAATGAAATAGATTAAATAAGTGTTAATTAAAATGATAATGGTGAAATTGAAGTAAAAACATGTTAAAAATATTTTTCTCTATTACATTAAAACTATTTATCATATAATTATCATAATTGGGTCATTGGGAGGTTTTTATATGGGGTTTTCTATAGAATGAATGAATTTTTTTAATGTTTCGGAAAGTTCCCCTCACCTCAATCATAAAAAGGCACCTCATCCAACATTTCTACAGAACTCATTAAGCCTTCAAGTTCATCCATTACTTAACCATTTCTCTTATAAACATCACTTGTAAAAGGTTTGAGGATCTGGTCTTCTCCGCATACCGACTCTAGTTCCATTAATAGGAGATATAAATGGAGCACGTCAAAGATGAGGTAATATTCTCTATTGATTATTTCATATTTCCTATATACTTGTACTTATAATTAATTATGTATTTCATTGAATAATAAAAACTATAGAATAAATTATACACTGAGATGTTATTATAATTATGAAACAATGATATTCAACTTTTTATCCTACCAAATAAAGACAAAATCAACATGCGTTTGTCCGTACGTCTAACTGTCACAACACCGTGGTGTAATCTGTTTTCACAACCACATTATTTGGATGGTAAGAATATTAAGTGTCATAATTATATATGATTTATATAAAATTATACTGATTATGAAATAGTGTACACCATGAAAATAAATATCAATCAAGAATTATGGGATTGATATCGTCGCTCATACTTACTTACACACTACTGTCTCTATGATGCGATGTGACATGTTTTACATGATAACCAATGATGAATAATTATATAACTGTAAATAGTTAATAAATATGATATTTATTTTGTTAATTTTATTTTATAATGATATATATATGGCATAAAAATAAGAATGATAACTTATTACCCAAAACATGCATTCGATCTTAAAGTAATTAAAACCCAAATATTGAGTCAAAATTAATTTTTACTAACAAACGAATGAGAATATTGTCATTTAAGATTACCGGGATTATAGAATAATCTAATAGCCATATATAAATCATTATAATGTATCTTTTCACACATAAGAAGCATATCATACCTATGGTAAGAGATAATATTTCAATCTCAATTTTATCCAAATTTGAATACATAAGTATTTATTGTGGATATATTTATCATCCATGTCCATGATTGGTAAAAAAATACATAAAATATTTACTATTATTATATATATCTGGGTGTTTAATGTTATTTTTACAAATTATTGAATTTAGAAACATGTTATGGAAGTAATCATTCTATTTTGTTTACCATATGAGGTTCTTTTAATTTTCGGAAAAAATTAGGTGGAGAATTTTTTTCTTAACATATACTGCATGAAGGAATTTTTACATCTTCATAATACCTAATTTCAATGAAGCTTCCTCGGCATGGTTTCAATTTAATTTTAATCGAAATTATTTTCTTTTAAAATATCATTGCATTTTTGGAAATGAAAATGTTTTTGTAGAAAAAATTATATTTTCCCCAGGAATCAATTTCAAGTTTTTTAAAAAAATTATATTCCATATAAGATGATACTATTTAAATAGGGTTATGTTTAAATAATAATTATTACTATTATCATAATTTTTTGATGATGTAATGATATTTTTTATGGATTATGTTATGATAGAATGATATTTATTAAACCCATTTTATTTCATGGGTTATGCTATGATGAATGCTTTATGTTTTTGTGTACATGTAAGAATGATTCCATTATGAGATTGGTGTGACATATTTATCCCTCCAATTAATTGTGTATTGATTTATATCTCATGAGATAGAAATTACTAGAATGTCATATAAATATGATTCAGTAATATATGGATGGAATGGAAGGTACATCACGTTCAGTAATACAGAGTTGGAATGGAAATTAAATATAGTTCAGTAACAGACTTTTCCAACTATGAAGTTTTGGGAAGTAATACCTTGTAAAGGATGGAAATCATATTATGAGATTATTTATTTTCCCAAATTTCATTATTTATTCCAATTCTATTTTATCATAGTTAAATTTTTTATGATATATACCTTATATTCTACCATGATTTATTTCACAGCTCTTGATTTTTATATCCTATCTTTATGTTCATGTTATTACATTAATGTATTTATAGTTTGCTTTGTGTTTTCATTGTTTACACTTATTGAGTATCTGAGCTCATCTATTTTATGATTTATTTTTCCCATGATATAAAAAACTGTAATATATAGGAAAAAAGGGGATGATGTTTATAGGAGATGTTGAAGATCTTTCAAGAAGTTAGATAATTATGATCCATGTTTCCAAAAACAATAAATTAATATCTTCTTTAGGTGTCAATTTGTTCCATGTATTATGTATTCAAAAAATGTAATGTAATTTCTCTGTATGTCATGTTTGGGTCTTTATAGTTGGAATTCGAGAGAAGGATTAGTTATCCTTTGGAAAGTAAGATGAAAAGGCCTTAGTGATATCTCTTCAAAAAAATTTTTTGGTATGTCTAGGGATGTTCATATGTGTTCATCTAATTATAGGTTAAAACCCAAGAATTATGGTAACAATCATGAATACTCTAGGAATGAACAGAATATGTTGTAGATTTAATGTAATCCACCATTGGTTATGTTGTTTTCCTTGTATGATTTTGCCTCTCACGGTATTCTTTTTGGGTTTTAGATGATTGCTGGAACCTGAAGGAACCATGTTAATTTTCAATGCAATATGAAATGTACTGAGTTCCCTCATAAAAAACGAAATATTATAGAATATGGAATGAGAAATATTATTCTCATTATTACAAAAAGATAAGAATCATTATATACTTCTAGATGAGGAAAGAAGGGAACAACATTCTATTGAGTCCTTCAGAGGGATAAGTCCACCTTCTTCAGTGGCTCGTCTGATTAACTTGTTGCAGAAAAATGGATCAATACAATTGAAAAGTAAATTTCCATCCCCCAATATTTGGATAATGAAGAATTAAATTTGGAAGATTATCATTTAGAAGGTGAAATAGATAACTGGTGGACTATAATTAATAATACAAATAAACATGATGAAATTCATTCCCTAGAATTGGACTAATTCAATATCTTGATTTCAATAAGTACTTCCCCCAAATTCATAGATAAAATATTGAAAAAGTTTTCATTGAGCTCAATCAAAAATATGATAAATCAATTAGGAAATACGAGGTAAATTCATCAAAACTGTCATGGTATGATTCTAGAATTATCAACCAATCTGATAGTAAAGTTGATCGACTCTTCAGTGGCATAAAATCATATCTTCGAAAGGCATTAGATATATGAGAATTTTGTTGATATGAAGATATTTCTCATTTCTATATCAAGGTGGAATTAGAATTATGTGTAACATATCCATATCAAGGTTTTGAAAAGATACAATAGTTAGAGATCAAGGTAAAATCTCAAAACAATGGTGAATAGATGATGAATGTTTCCTTATGCACAAATTGTGGAAATAAGCATGATGAATATTGTCTTAAAGGAACTATCAAATGATTCATGTTTTTCAAAGATGTTCATAAAGTTGTTGATTTCTGGTGTAATGGGAATAATTTTCATAATGATGTGAATAGAGAAATGACTATATAGAATGCACTACCAAAACTTCAATGCAACAAGTTCAACAAAATGGGGCATTATGCTTACAAATTACCTAATACAATGGTTATAATGATCGACGTCAACAACCTCTTAAGGAAATAGACAAGTAGAAGTCACAAGAAATGACTATTGTTGATGATGATTATGAAAATGAAGTGGTCGAATGATTAGGTGTTTATGTAAATGGAATCCAATATATTTTTGTGGAATCCCATTTATAGTATTACAGAATATTAGAATATATCTATATTGGTCTATTATGGTTTTCCAGAAAAGTATAGTTCTGGTAACCATGAATACTGATTGAAATATAATTAGAAATCTAATGATATACACATAATGAAGGTATAATGAGATAATGATATTTAAGATAGTGTTAATGTGCTCATGGGTGATATAAGGATAATGTGACATAGTGGGAGAATAGATAATTAAGTTATCCACATGTTTGGAATGTGACAACCCAGAACTATGAAATTAGATATGGGATAAAAATTTTAAGTTGATTTAGTTCAACTATTTATAATTATTAATTTTTTTAATTTTTTTTAATAATTGTATTATTATCCATTTACGGATAGTATGTTTTATATGCTAGGTAAAGTTTGTTAGATTAATGTATTATCTCACTATAGTTGGAATTATGAAAATTTGATAAATTGTTCTATCCTTTTTGTTAAGATAGATGAAAAGAACTATCATATGATTGCATGATCTGCTAACACTTAAAAAATGAAAAATTAAACATCATTTAATTAAATAAGATATGAATTAGAAATTGTTTAGGGAATAACCCATTGTGAGATTTTAATGGAATCTTGTATATATTTATATTCATGAAATAAAAATTCATCAAATTTTCTAAAAGGATTTTGAATCCAAAAATGTTATTCTAGTACCGTCGTATCTGGTGAATCAGATGGTCCCTTAAATCATCATAGATTTAAGAATTTTTGGCATTTAACATTCTTTAAATCATATTCTATATAACTATCCATCAGAATTTGATGGTTATATTTCAATTACATATCCATGTTTTCACATCCCACCTATGTCCTTCTATGTAGAAACCATGTGATTATTTCAGTTTGGTAAACGTTATGTTTCTAAATTTCCATTATAAAATGATTTTTTAGTATTCCTTTTTACTATGTCGGTTTCCATGAAATAAATTTTCTAGTATTAAACCATTTATAACCACAACGAATTTTGTGGGAGAAAATCATTTTATGAGGGGTAGAATGTAAGACACGATGATTTTTTAAGATATGTGCATTTTAATTTCATTGATTTTCAATATTATATGACCCAACATGATTAGCATGCATTATACGCAACACTGTATTAGTTTTCAGTGTATGTATCACAATTCATAGCATGTGTTGTACATTATTTAATGTTCTTTTGATATATTTAATTTCACAAAATAATGAACATAGATTATGATCAATTTTAAAAATAAATATGTTTATATTATGTAACACAAAACACCAATGGATGCTTGTACTAAAAATAAAACTTCCATAGCCAGCGTTACATGCTATTAAGAATTTCCCTAATAGCAAGGGTTATACGCCATACCTTGTTTCATCAAAAAACGATATGTTATTAAAATATGTTTAATTTATGTGATATAAACAAGCAATTATAAATATTATTAACGACATTTTCAATTATATATAACATTATAATTTATGTTATATATTTTCTAGAATATGATATAAGAACAAAATAATTTTTCGTATAAAAGAAGTAGATTTGAAAAAATATTGTTTTGCCACCTTTTTTTGACCACCCATATTAAATCTATTTTGCGACACTTTTTTAAATAAAATTTTAAAAAATAAACTTATTCTCTTAGTGAATTATATTAAAATTTTCTTTGGTTGAATTTTTGTTAGTTTTCTGATAAGTTTCATTTTATTGAGGAATATTGACAATAGTGATTTTTTTAATATAAAAGTCATTAAATAGTAAAATATATTTTTTATTACTTTCAAATTTTAATTAATTCATTTTTATCCAATTATATTTTTTTAATAATATTTTATATGTGATTTTATTATAAAAACTTTTACCATTTTAAAAGATGATTTTACCCAAAAGTAGTGTTTTCGTGACATTTTAAAGGTTTTATTTTAAATTTAATTCTGAAACATCTATGTGATGAATTTTTAAAAATGGATGTATAATTTGGATTTTTTAGGTCCAAATTTTTTTAGTAGGTCCCTTTTATATTTGACCAGTATGAATAGTAACGATGCTAAATTTTATTACCATCGTAATGTGTAAATTAGGTAATTTTGGATGAAAATAAAATTATATTGACTATAAAATGATAAAAACAGATGAAACAATTTTATTTTAGTACATATATTCTACTCTTAACACATGAAGATTTAAATTATGTAATTTAATATATAGTTTTCCAGGAAAATGACTAAAATATAATTTAAATCAAAGAAATACACAAAATATCATTTTCATCTTCTTTAATAACTATAATGTATCCACAAATGAAACAATGGGTGGTAGGAAAAATTATAAATTTAAATTTATAACATTATAAAAATATTTCCCTGATATGAATTTATTTTTTTTCATTTTGGGGGCATTTTGGTGATATTATTGTATTTAAATTTTTTATTTTAAAAAAAATTAAAGATGTCAATTTTATGTTTTAAATAATATATTAATATAAAAATAAGGTTATATAGAAGCTAAAGTATACTATAAATACACATTTAAAATAATTTTTTTTATATTTATCATGGAAATTTATTTTTAATTTTTATGAAAGAAATAAATATATTATTGTTTTATATATGGATGATGATATAATTATTTATGTGATGGAAAATCAATAAACTAAATTTTATTAAAATACTAATTACCATTATAGGGCCTAAAAAATTACCAAATATCCTTTTTGGGATTATATATCTACAATAAGTTTATAATGGTTGAATTATGGACAATTTAGAGCCATATAAAATAGATTAGGACAATTATATTATTTTAGTTTAACTAATTATATTATAATAACAATCATAAATTAATCGGTATAAATTTTTTATTATATTTTCTAGTATATAAATTCAACTACATATATTCTTATGAATGATATTAAATTTCTCTTCATAATTTTTCTTTATTTATAATTTTTATTCATCAAATTTTTAAATAAAATAATTACACAATATGGATGTAGTAATTATTTTAAGAAGGGGAGTATCAAATAAATGTTATTAAAATTATTAACATAAATAGAATATGGGATAATTAATTTTTCTAATGAATTTTATAGATTCCCATAAACCCTTATAAAGATAATAACACAATTTTTATGTTGATAAAATATTATTGTGATATTTTTAAAAATCAATGAATCAAAGTGTCTCAAAATTGACCAGATTGATATTTTTTTTCAAAATAATGATTTATTTAATTATATAAAATATATAAAAAATTTGGAAAATATAAAATAATTTTTAAATTATATAAAAAGTAATAAATTATTTATTTATAGATTAATTATCTTCATATATGTAAATATTTCACCATTTTAATATTGAAATATGTGTTAACCTAGTAAAAAACTATATAGAATAACTATGTTTTGATAAAAATGATAATTCTTAAATTGAAAGAAAAACATACCTAAATTTAATTGGTTGATAATATTAAAGCCTATATCATCTAATATTCTATATTTTTACACATTGGTTTTTTTATTTTTTGATTGAATTTTTTATAAAATAATAGTTTTTTTTGTTTCTGAAAGTGCCCCTCACCTCAAATATAAAATGACAACTCCTCCCTCATTTCTACACTACTCATTAACTGATAAAATACACCCAAAACTTATTATTTATCTTCTAAAATTACCTAGTAACATTATAGAGGTTATGGTATTCTCATAATACCAACTCTTGTTCTATTAAGAGGAGATATTAAGAGGGAACATCAAAGAAGCGATAATCACCTCTATTAATTCTTTCATATTTCGTTAAACATTTACTTCTACTTCATATGTTTCTTAAATATATAATAATAATAATTTTAGAAATTATATACTGAGATTTTATTATAATTATGAAACAACCATATTAAATTTATTAACCATTCTAAGAAAGAAGAAATCACCACACGTGTGTACGTATTGTTTGTCGTCTCTAGGACGTGGTCTAATCTGTTTTTCATCGCAACCTTAAATGGATAGGTATAAAAATGGAGATAATAAATATATATTATTATTATAAAATTATATTTATTATGAAATATAGTATAACATTCAAATCAATACAATTTATAAAATATGGGAATGATATTGTCGCATGTGTGTACGTATGACCTACTGTCTCCACGATGTGATGTGATTCATTATAAATGATTAACACTTAATAATATTTCTATAATTGTAAATAAATAATAAATACTCTATTTAATATGTTAATATCATTTTATAATGACATAAATATTATCTATGATAATAATTTGAACTTATTTGACAAAACATGCTTATGATCATCAACAAGATTAAACATGAATAATGAGTAACCCTGAATTTTTATGAACAAACAGATGAGAATACAACCATATATAATGACCATGATAATGACCTAGATATTTATTAAATAATAAGTTTTTATTTCTATTAATACTTATGAATAATATATTAATATTATGTTAAAGGGGTTTCTTTTTGTAATAGCGTATGCAATACGCAATAGTGGGTTTCTCTAAAATTTTACATTGCACACAACATTGAGTTATACTAAAAAATAATACTAAAGTATTATAAATATTATAAAATATAATTAAGGCCTTGCCTATGGAATTACATGAATTAATATTATAAATTTAATTTTGAATTATGTTTTATAAATGATTAAACGATCATTCATTGATAACCAGATTTTTTAGAAAGGGAAATTAAAACCAGTTGAATATAATGGATGTGTTTTTTTGAAAACATATTTTAAAGAGATTAATTGTGTTTCCATATCAGTATTTATGGATTTTTATTAGTGGAAAATCAATTATATATAATCAATGTGTGGTTTTAAATTCATTTTATCTATTTTCTATAAATGATATAAGAATAAATTTAATTTTTCAAATAAAAGAAGTATTATTCTAAAAATGTAGTTTTAGCACCTTTTGATAGAGAACACATTTTAAATATATTTTTTGTCAATTTTATGTGATTAATTTGACTAATTGAACTTATACTTTAGAATAATAACATCATAATTAACTTTGGATGAGTTTTTTTTATAGTGTTAATTTTTTAATTTATAGTAAAAAAATAAGGCATTTTAATTCAAAAATACATTTTCATATAATAATTTAATGTAGATAGATTGTAATTTTAATTTATTATAATGTTTAATTGGACTATATATTTATCATTTAATTCCACATTTAGTCATTTTATGTAATTTCACTTTGACGTTTGACATAAAAACATGTTAATCATTAGGTGGGGTTTAAATCATAAAAACACGCTTCATTAGTTTTGGAAACATGAATTAATGTTGAATTAATTTTAGAAACTGTTTTTTGTGAATTTGGAAAAATGGATTCCATATTCAGAATTAAGAGGTCCAAATTGTTTAAATATGACACTTTTATATTTATACATTATGAATTGAACATTAGTAAATATTTTATTTACCATGGTTAAAGGGAAAATATTTTAAATAATGGTATACGAATAATATTTTAATTATATTAAATTACCATAACATATATCTAAATCCTATTATATGAGATTTTTACGACTATGGGCATCCTTGGGTCGATTTTAGATATCCATGGAGCCACTTGTGTGTGAAAATAACATTTAATTACATTAAATTTAAGGTTATGTAAAATATAACATAAACATGTATCTTTTAGTAAAAAAAAATTTATATGGGGTTATATAAATTAACATTTTCTCAATAAATAGTTATTATAAATATAAAAATATTTCAATGATCATGGAATTTTATTTATAATTTTTATACATCATATAAATAAATATATTTATGACACAAAGATGATGTAGTGATTACCTTATTAATAAGATATTTAAATAAACAAGATTATAAATATTAAAATGAAATTATTTTTAATCATATAATGTCGTACAAGAAATTTAGGGATTATTATAATTTTTTATATTTTAATTTATTATTTTTTTCAAAATAATCATGATGTCATGGATTTTTAAAATGTCAGGTTATGAATAGTAATATTTTTTTACTAAAATGAGTATTTAATAAAAATACTATTTAAATTAATGATATAATAGTCCACAGTTATATGATTTGGCCAAATGAATTATATAATGTTGGAAATTTTATTATTTAACTACTTGAGGTTTTATTGGAATTTTATTGTCACTATAATAACCATATAGTATCAATGTACAAGAAGATATGGTAATAGTTTAATTATTTAACCTAGGGTTAAAGATAAATGATAAGGTTAAATTTGAAAACAAAAAATAACATAAACCTATTGTTTGAGAGGATTTAGAACAATAATAATCATATCATAGAATTTCATGAGTTTTGGACCTTTTGAAAATTGAAATTCAGTTTATAATAAAATAATCTTTTAAGACATTTTTAATGTACCACTCATCCCTCTTATAAAAGGCCACCAACTATAACCCTTACTCCCACCTCTAAATCACCTTGGATCATCCAAAATATGGTCATATTATCTCCCATCATCCCTCTTTATCTCCTATAATCGTTGCCTTAAGGAGAAGACAATTCAAGAAATACATTTGACTCAAATCCAAGGGAGTTGCCTGTTTTAAGAGGTAGCGACTTCTCTAAAGTTCCTTTCTAATAATATACTTTGTCTCTACCTATGATATTATTAGTCTTTTATTACATGCCAACACCAAAATCCTCAATATACTAGGATTTATTTATGATATGTATTAGAAGTAAAATTTCACACACATCCATATAATAGTTGTAGAACATATTGTTTATGTGGATGGTACTTCCTCATGAAAAAATAGTTGTTAAATCATCTACTACCTCCCCTCATGGTAGCCATTATGATGGTAGTATGTTTATATGATATATATAATGTATATATTAAGTGTATATGCTTATATAATTTTTATTTATAACATACATTTATGCTTTTCATGATGTGTAAACATGATAATTTAATCTAAGGAAGTGTGGACTACCACCCCCTAAATGTGATATAACTCATTCATTCCAGACACGAAACATATAAAGGAATATGTTAATGAACACAGGTAACATATATAAAACATTATATTATATAGTTATTATAATATACCTATGTATCATTAAGTTATAATTCAACTAAATATTAAATAGAAATTAAATTAGAATTCATGTGTACATACGGCTTACTGTCTCCATGAACGGTGCATTTTATTTATTATCTCAAAATGTTATGGAATTTTATAAATAATTATATAGAGGATATTAATGATATTTATACATGGATAATATTCTAGAGATAATTTAATTTTGATCACATTGAAAATTTGTAATTATAACAATATCATTTTCGACTCAAGTACCCAATGACGAAAAAACTGATAATATTAATTAAAATAATTATTTATTTATTTTAACATGGTAATAAGTGGTGTAAAAGGAATAAAAAACATAAAAAAGGTTCTGAAGAAAGTATATATTACCACACTTTTATTCTTTAGGAAATTAAAGAATGAATGAGTCATGTCGAGGAAAAGTTAAGGGACATCATCTAAACCTCCTTTCATTGAGGCATATATTGATAATCTGCACCACCTTGTTTTATACAGTGTATAATAAAATCCAATGAATTTTAATTTCATTAAAAGGGAATGTTTTTTCTATGAAGTGTTTTACTAAACAAACAATAAGAAATTTTTTATATTTTGTGGTGATAACGACCTCTCTGGTGTCTTAGTCATTATTTGGATTCCTCTATATACATTAATGATTTTAGATTGAAATGAAATCCCTTATTCCCTTTTGGTTGTTTTCATATTGAAAACGGTTTTTGAAATGGAATGATTATTTTAATATCTTGAAATTATAACTTTTGATTTGAATTAAATGTTATTATTAAAATGTTGATAATCGCAATATTTTATATGTTATGAATAAATAATGGTACTTGGACATTTGATGAGTGGTTACAGGATAAACCAATGATGAGTGGTTATGTGATAAACCATAAATATGGGTGGTTTCATGAGAAGAATCGATGGATGGTTACGTTATAACCTCCTATGCGTTGGGTATGGATATTGGACATAGGGCTATTCTATTTAGTGATATGGCTGGAATTCGACTATATTGTCATTCAATTTAATAATGTTTTTGTCCCAAATTACCATTATATTAAATACATTGTTTTCTATGGGCTTTATAGTAATCTATTTGTTAAAAAAGGTTAAATAATGAGATTATATTTAGTGAAAAAATTTCACTACTTCATTAAGGTGAAAAGTATTGCATTATGATAAAGTATTCATGGGTTATATGTTTTTTTTGAAAAACTAACAGTTTTCCTTCATTATGAATCCCTTACTGAGCGTATTATGATCATCCAATGTTTGGAAATATTTTTCACATGAATTAAAGATTAATAGGGTATATTATGGGATCAAGGAAAAGAAATATTGTCAAAAATATGGAACATGATATGATTTTTTAAAGAGTTATTGTTTTATGAAAAAATAAATAGTGATAGAAGTGTCTATTTGTAATTTTCAATTATTTATGTATATGTAATGACCAAATTATCTAACGCACTAAACCTAAATAAATAATCAATGTGAAATAGTAGTATAATTCATGATTATTTAATGTTTAATGTCGGGGCCTTACAGTTGTTATCATAGGTCAGTTTATATAAAATTTGAGGTTAGGGTGTTATTTATGTATAAGTGAAATAACTATAATAGTTAGAATATTAGAATCTGTCATAGTTATTTTAGAAAAATTGAATGAGTTTAAGAGATTATAAATAAATTTATCATATTTTATCATCCTCATAAGATATTATATGATCATTTTACTAATATACTCACACTGGAATTTTGGTTTTAGTAAATGGCTAGATCTAGAAGGATCCAAATTATCTATGGTAGTGAAGCAAACAGTGGTGGTTTTCAGAATAATCAACTGAATGAAATGGGAGCTTCAATGATAAATCTTTTGGTTATTCTAAACCAATTATCTGGAATCATTATTAACCACATTAAGCATGGTGATTTTACTATGGAATAATATATGAATGAAATGAATCCTTATGGATGTTCTAGTAATAAAAAATAGTTCTTCTATTAAAAAACCTATGTGTCAATGATGTTGAATGAAACACATTTAAAATTGATTCCAAGGTATGGGAAGTAGTTATAAATGTGGTAAATAAAGTCATAAATTCTGAACCATCCATGGAAAAAGAATGAATCAAGTTGACTCAAGGAAATGGAACAGAGTATATTCTGAGGGATAAATTGAATGTATTAAATGTGGTGTGTATATTCATTATACAAATATATGTCATACGAGGAAGGTTAAGGAAAGAGATAAGGAAGACCATATAAATATATATGTTTACCAACACCTAATTTCATTCAAGTTGTGGATGATGAAACTGATAATGACCGATGAAAGGTATGGATTGTTTCATTGCCGATGTTTTGAAATTATTGAATCTTAGGACGTGATTCATGATTTTTTTATAAGAAAATATTATTAATGATTAAGTATGAAAATAATGGTTAATTGATCATGATTAACATTAAATGAGTAATATATCTACAAATAATGGATTCAAGTGTTCTGGTAGATTTTAAGATGATGAAATGATATAAAGTATTAAGGCTCTTTTGATGATGAGATTACTTTGGAATAATTTTTCAAGTATGTGTAACCCTGAAAATCTATATAGGAAAATGTTATTCAGGAATAATATTTCATTATTTTTTGGACATAATGTATAACCATAGGGGCTCATATGATCTTTTATTTTTTATGTGATAAATGGTTATTAAATTTTGTGATGAAAAATGAAAGGTATTAGATAACTTTTGAGGATATAATAGGTTATGGTAATTTTATTGGGAATTGTCTTATTTTTTGGAATTTTATAATATTTATATGGTTTTATAAAAAGAGAAACCCACAGGATGGTTGAAAACATGTCATATCTTGTAAGGCCATAGTAATTGAACCCACAACTGAAGGGAAACTAGGGCACATTGCCTACCACTGGCCTACGTGAAGTCCTAATTTAGTATGACTTATTCCTTTAGTTAAATGATTTTATTGATCAACAATACATTTATATGGGGTATTATTTATTATCAAATTAATATCCCCAGTATTGGAAAATGGATTGGTGATTATGTGATAAAGGTTTTTTTGGAAGATGTTTTTTTTGGAACACTATATGCCTAGTGAAAATAAAATACATTGTGATTTCAATTGTTGAGTAATGGTGGAATTTTACTTTTGAATAATCTATGTTATTATTGTTTACATACTGTGATTTGGGTTATTTGTGGAAATTATTAACCTATCATAGATAACATGTGATTTGGTGAATTACTTTTAAGTATTAGACATTCAGAGTTGCTGATGTTATTTGTAGATAAAAATTAACATTTTGTGGAAGGCCATGTGATCAAATAATACTCAATTTTGGGTTCTTAAATGAGTTTGAATTATTTCGAATAATTCTAAGGAAAATTTTTTATTGAATGGTCTTTTTGAGATATTTGTTATTGTTTTTTTAATTATAGATATTAAGAGTAATATTTCCTTATATAAAAGATTATAAGTATTAGGGATTATTGGATCTTGTACTAACCATTTTGGTTTTGGATGATGTATAAATACATGGGAATCAAAAGCTTCATCTTTTTAGGATTGTGATATTCTATAGAAGTTGATTATTTCACTTCAGGTGTGAAAAATTCATCTTCAATTCTATTCATTTATAGAAAAAATGAGTTTTTTGTAGAGAACTATTAAAGGATGAAACTCTACATGAAATATTAGTATATTTTCTTAGGTTCTTAGTAAATATCATATATTAATCATCAAAAATTATGAACAATAACTTAATGCAAAAAAAGTTTCTTTTTACCTTTTTAATGGGGAATCAAATAATATTTAACCTATCACAAGTGTTTTGTTTTCGATTGGTTAATTATCTCCTGATCATGTTTTCTATCACTCTCAATCAGAACATGATGGTTAGCTTTAAATTACATGCCCTTTTTTCATGGAATACAAGTGTGTGTTATCTTAGGTGACCTTTATACTTTTCTTTATTTCTTTTAATGTGATTGTTTCATTTATTCTTTTTTCAATATGGGACTTTCCATGATGTTTATGAGCCCAATTTTAAAATTGTTAGGACACAATATCCAAAAGGGGTGAAGGATGTAACGACCCATGTATTTATTGAATAATAGTTTTTAATTATTATTAATAATAATTAAAAAAATATTAATAT
This sequence comes from Viscum album, assembly GCA_963277665.1. Lineage (NCBI taxonomy): Eukaryota > Viridiplantae > Streptophyta > Magnoliopsida > Santalales > Viscaceae > Viscum > Viscum album. The sequence goes on from OY728141.1 coordinate 555,916,891, forward strand.
TATGTTAAAGGGGATTCTTTTATTGATAGTGTACTCGGTATGCAACAAAGGGCTTCTTTGAAATCATACATTTCAAACAACATTGAGTTATACTAATAAATATTACAATATTATTATTATTATTTTAAATGTTAGTTAACAACTAACCATTAGAATAGAGGGAATGAATAGTATCATATGAATTTTGAAATATGGTTAACACGTGTTTAGATGATGATACATTGATTACCAAATCTATTAGAAGTGGAAATAAAAACCAATTGAATAAAAGGGATGTTTTTTGTGGAAACCAATTTAAAAAAGATAAATTTGGATTTTCGTATAACCCATTATGGATTTTTATTTAAAAAAAATATATGATATATATTCAATGAATTTTTTTAAATTCATCTTAATTTTTTTTAGATATTATATATGAATAAATTCAGTTTTTTGGATAAAAAATGTGTTTTTTCTAAAAATGTAGTTTCACAGTCTTTTGATGGAGAACCATTTTAAAATTATGTTTTTGTCACCTTTATATTTTATATTTAAAAAAATAATATTTTCATTTATAATAATAACATAAAAATTTACTTTGGACAAAATTTTGGTATTTTTCTAATGAAGATCAATTTTTAATTATTATTGAATAAAAAACTTCATTTTAGTTCAAAAATACCTTTCCATCAATTTAGTTTATAATGTTAAATTTTAATTCTAATTTTTTTTCAAAGTTTAATTAGATTATATTTTAATATTTTAATATAATTTAGGTCATTGGAAGTAATTTCACATTGAAATTGGACATAATCATATATCTATCTTTTTATAGTTTTTACTTTTTAAAAACATGCTTTTCGGTTTTGACAAAGGGAATTAATATTAAACTAATTTATGAAACTTATCTGTTTTGAATATTGAAAAAATTGTTCCATATTAGGAATTAGGAGATCCAAATTTTGTAAATAAGTAACTTTAAATTTTATGCATTATGTATAGTATCATCAGTAGATATTTTATTTACCATGGTTAATGGTAAATTTAGAAAATATTTTTAAACTAATAATAATATAATAACATTAATTTTACCATACACATTTCATAACCCTATTGGATGAGATTTTTCTGACCATGTTCATCTTTTGGTCAATTTCATGACCCCATGGATCCACTTGTTGGTGAAAATGACATTTAATTACATTAAATTTAATGTTATGGAAAATATAACTTAAATATGTATCTTTTAGTTAAAATATTTTTATATGAAGATATATAGGTAATAATTTTTACTATATGTATTCATTAGAATGTTAAAATATTTCTTACAACATGGTATTTTCTTTATATTTTTTATACATATTGTAAATAAATATATTAATGACCCAATGATGATGTAGTGATTACCTTATCAATGAATGATTTATATAATTGAGATTTTAAATATTAAAATAATTTTTTTAAACTATTTATTCCACCCACAAATTTGAAGGATGATTATATCTTCTTATATTTTGATTTAAGATGTTTTTTTTAAATAATCATTTTGTTAAGGATTTTTTAAAATTGATGATATTAATAGTGTAAAATTTGACATGAGTTTTTAAAACAAATACTATTTTATTAAATTATACAATAGTTCAAATATTCAAAGACTCGTAAAAATTACTTATATAATGTTTCAAATTCCAATAATTATCCTTTTTATGTTTTATTGTAATTTTAGGGTTACTATATTAACCATGTTGTATGAATATACAAGAAGAAATAGTAATAGTTAAATTAGTTGTCTAAGGGTTACATCTAAATGATAATGTTAAATTTCAAAAAAAAACTTTTATAAAACATATTTTTTATAGTGTATTGATAAATTCTCATGTTATGTTATAATTTAATGATTTTTGGAACTTTTGAAAATTAAAATTCATTATATACTAAAATAATATTTGAAGACATACTAAAGTACCCCTTCTCTCTATTAGAAAAGGCTAAAAACCATATACCCTTAATCACACCTCTTGATCCCCATGGATCATACAACCTCTGATCTAATAATCTCTCAACACACATATGTTCCTTCTATAATCCTTACCATTCACAGAAGGAAATTCAAGAAATCCATTTGGCTCACATCAATTGGAGTTACCCATTTTAAGAGGTAGCATCTTCTCAAATGCCCCTTTCAAATATTCTACATCATCACTCTCTATCCTATTACTATTCATTGATTACATAAAAACCTAATTATTCTAAATATACTATATTTTTCTATGAGATGGATTCAAACTACACTTAAACACAACTCCATCTAATGGACTTAGCACATACTGTTTCTGTTGATGGTGAACTCCTACCTCATGAAACGATAATTGTTCCATTATCTCATAACACCTCTCATGGTTTCCATTATGATGAAACATAATTCATATGAGATATATTATGTTTTTATTATTATATAATTTCTAGTTAAATAGACCATTAGTCTTTTCATGATGTGACAACACTATAATTTAATTTGAGGAAGGGCATACAATCCCCCTCCCACTCAATGTTATATGACTGGTACATGCAAAACCCGAAACATATAATGGACTGAATTAGTTTACTTATGTAACATATATAAAATATGTTATTATACTGGAATTATAATATACCTATATATGATTTTTTTTTCATTACATTAAATTTGAAATAGAAATGAATGTTACTTTCATGTTTACGTACAGCTTACCAACTCCATGAACGGTTCATTTCATTTCGTATCTCCAAATGTTATGGAAAATTATAAATACATATATACTAGATATATATAATATATATATATATATGAATAATATAATGCCAAAGAATGGTATTTTTACTACATGGATAAATTGTAATTATAACAATATCATATTCGACTATTGTACCCCATATCGACAAAATGACTGATCATAACATAAATAATTATAAAATTTTTATAATGTGGTAATAAGTGATGTAAAATGAATAATAATCATGAAAATGGTTCTGATGAAATTATAAATTAACATAAGTTTATTTTTCATTAAATTTTTGAACCAAAAAATTCATGTCGGACACGAGGTAAGAGACTTCATATCAATCTCCATTAATTGAGGCATATATTGATAACATATACCTCCTTGTTTTATACGCTATATAATAAAACCCAATGATTATTAATTTCATTCAAAGGGAATCTTTTTTGTATGAATCATTTTACTAAATTAAAAATGTTTTTTTTATTTTTATGGAGACAATGAACTCTCCGGTATGGTAATCATAACATGGTTTCCTATATAAGACATAATTTTTTTTAAAAATTAATAGAAATCTTATAATCCCTTTTTGGGTGTTTTCATATTGAAAATGGGTTTTTAAATGAATTTATTATTTTAATATCTTGAAATGATAATTTTTTTATTCAATTAAATGTTATTAGTGAATTATTTATATTTTCATTATTTTATGTGTTAAGATTATATATTGGTACATGGATAATTGATTGGCAGTTACGTGATAATCATATAATGGGTGGTTTCTTGATAAACTAAATGACGGGTGGTCTCGTGATTAACCAAGGACTTGTGAATAGGTTAAAACCTCTAATGCATAGGTTATGGAATTCATCTATATGGATATTACATTTAGTGATATGTGTGGAAGTTGGTTCATATGGTTATTCCTTTTAACTATGTTTTTGTTCCATGTTACCTTTATATGGTATAAATTGTTTTATATGCGATTTATGGTAATATTTTGGTTAAACTATTGTATGAAATGAGTTAATTTTAAATGAAGTGTATTTGTAACTTTATTAAGTTTAAAATTTATACATTATAATAAAGTATTCATAGTTTACCTGTTTTTTTGAAAAAATAATAGTTTTCCTTCATTATCTATCCCTTACTACTTTTTTATGCTCATCCCGTGTTTTGAAATGTTTTTCAGAAGACAAAATGTTGAATAGGGTCATGGATGGGATCAAGGAAAATTCATGTTGTCTAAAACATGGAACTATAAATGTTTCTTTTTTTAAGAGTTTTTTTTGAAAAAATTGTATAGTTTGTATAAGTATCTACATGTAATTTAAAAGTTCTAATGTATTTGTTATGACACAATTATATAAGTCTCTAAACCTAAAAAATATTACCAATTTGAATTATTAACATAATTCAATATTATATAATGTTTATGGATGGGGCCTTACAACCATGATTCTAGAATAAGACAATAATGTTATCTAAATCAATATACAAGAGGTTCAGAGAGATAAGATTCATATAAGACCTATGAAAATGGGAATGTTTCAATTTTAAATTTATCTATGCTTTTTATATGAAAGATTCTTCATGGGATATATTTATCAACCATGTCCATGATTTATAATAATGTTTTATTAAAATTAATACAATTAGTATATGAATTTTAAATGACATTATTAGCCATATTTGACTTTTACAAAATGGAATATAATAAATCTCTTCATTTTTTACCATATGAGATACTTTTGTCTAATCTAGAAAAATTATGATGAAAATGTTTTTTAATGTACACAACATGAAAATATTTTTACATCATTATAACACCACGTTTCCATGAAGCTTCCTCAATATGGTTTCATGTTTATTTTCAACTAATTTATTTTGATCTAAAATTTCATGGAATTTCAATAAAAGAAAAAAATTTAATAAGAAAGGATATTTTCCTCAGTAATTATTTTGATATCATTTATAAAAATTAATTTCCATCTAATGTGATGCTCAATAAATTGGGTTATGTTTATGTCTCTCTAATTATAATTATTTAATTATGTTAATGATTCAGTGATATTTTATATTTATTATTTAATGATGGTATTATATTTAAGAAAACCATTTTATCTCGTCGGTAATTCTACGTTGAATGCTTCATGTTTTATAGTATATGTAAGAATGAATTATTTATAAGATGGGTGGGACCTATAAATATCCTTCCAATGATTTGGGTAAATATTTATATGTTATAAAATAAACATGACAGGAATGAAAAGTAAATATGGTTTAGTGACATCGGGATAGAACGAAATGTAAATCTAGTTCAGTAATACATTTAACGAAGGACATGTAAACCTAGTTCTATAATGGACTTTAACCACTGTGATGGTCTTGGAAGTAATGAATTTGATATGATGGAAATCATAACATTTGATTATTAGTATTTCACAATTCTATGATTTTATCCAATGATTATTTATCATTTTTAATGTTCCTTTATGATATGTGAATTGTGTTCTTCTATTTTTTATTTAATGGATCATGATTTAGATATTTAAGCTTTATGTTTATGTGATTTTTCATTCGTATATTTATGAGTTGTTTTTTTTTTGTTTCAATGTTTACCTCTACTTAGAATTTGTGCTCACCTGTTTTATGTTTTCATTTCCACAGGAGATAAATAATTTTATTAGGTAGGAATAAAAATTTGTAAGATTCTTATTGGGGATTTTGGAGATCATTCACCAAGTAAGAAGATTATGTTCCTTGATTCATATGACAGTAAAGTAAAACGGTCTTTTGGATCAGTTTATGTCATTTATTAATTATTCTGCAAAATAAATATAATTTCCATGTACATCATGTTTGGTTATAAATATATAAATACTCAATTAATAAATTACATTAATATTTCATGGGAATTAGTACGTCTGAATGGAATCACTAGAAACTCATAGTTCCCCTTCCTTGTGTGGAAGGCAGTTTTACGAATATCCAGAATGAAGATTCACCATTGGTAAGTATTGATCTCCTGGTAGTTGAATGAACAATTCATCAATAATTTGTAGATGTTAATTTTTCATTATGGTGAAGTTTTTGAGTTCAAGATAATCGATAAACATCCAAATTGATCAATCCTTCTTCTTCAAAAAGAGTATTAGCCCACCCTTAGGTGATGCATTGTGGCGTATGAACCCTTTGTACAAATTATCATGTAGTTCCTTCTTTAACTCCTCCAATTCAATTTGATATATCCTATAGGGATACTTTGAGATAGGAGTAGCTCTGGGTATGAGTTCTATGGAGAAATCTATATCATGATATGATGGAAGTTTGGGTTACTCATTAAGAAAGACATCACTTTATTCCCTCACAATGGGTATTTTTGAAAGGTTGAAACTTCACATTAACTCAACCATTTGTGTGGTATAAATATTAAAATGGAATCAACACCCACACTGTTGAATAATTTTTTAATAGAGATTCATGACATTCCTTTAATTTTTTGGGGAGCATGGGATGTTTGAGATTTCCTTCCACCATTATCATTATATTTTCTAGATTGAAACTCCATATTTTGCTTTTTATCGCTATATCCAAGAGACAATTAACCAAACTCTATCACTACATTGATGACATGCCGAACAATTTCATCGTAAATCCCAACATCTAGAATTTCATGATCCTTTTGAACATGTAGTTTTAATCCACTAACAAATCTATCAATTTTTCTATCATTTTTTATAACAAAACCACGAGCATACATTGCAACCCTTGTGATATTTCCCTTGTAGTTAATGACATATTATACATTATTTTTCATTATGATCTATGTACTCTCTTTCCAACATCATACAATGTGTTCATGGGAAATACTTGTTAACAAAAATGATTTTAATTCATTCCCATTCCATCTCGTCACTTTCAACTCTTGGGTTTCTATTCTTAATAATAACACAACATTGATCAGCTTCTCCATCTAAATTTTAAATGACTAGTGTCACCTTCCTTAACTCTTAACGATGAAGAACAGAAAAGATCTTATCCATTGTGTGGAGCCACTTTTCTGCAACTACTGGATCAGAAGATCCACTTAATGTAGGTGGTCATTTTTTCTTAAAACATTCGACAGCCAGTTTCTCCCTCATTTGTAAAGGATGATGTTCCTCATTATTTGGGCTATTAATAATATCATGAGATAGTTCGGTAATAATTTCCATGATTTTTTGAACAACACCACCCACAGAAATGTGGATGTCACTGTGGAAATCATTTCATTACATTAGCATGGGTTTTGGGCCTAGTTTCTCAAAGTTCCTACAATTTCCTAAAATATAAAATGTTAGAAAAAAAGATAATACAAAAATTCAATAATAAATAAGTTAGTCATTTTTACAATTTAAACTAATATCATAACATATAGAATCCCTATGTAAATATTCTTGTGTTAATATTTGTACTTAGCCTCATACTAGAGATTTTCTTTATGCTTCACTAATCCTAATTCCCAAATTATCCAAAACATGCCTCAGATACTAACTATATCAACCCTCCATAAATTACCCTAACATTACATCATTATAATGATAAAAAAACAATAGTATTACACCACGTGGATCCAATGTATTAGTTTCAAGGTAAAACTAGTACCAAAAATAACATTTAAAACATCAAACACAAACATTTATTTAATTCATTCTTCACCAGCTTCATATTTTCCCTTGAAAAATCCTTAGTAAAAATAATAACATGAATATATACATCATTAAGGGGGGAGAAAAAATACATTTAAAAGGATAAATATGAAAAATATATCATGGGGTTAGCAAGATCATAACATCATCATAAAAATAAGAAGAGGTTCATTATATGAATTCAAGGAATTTCGAAATTCATAAAATTGAAACATTATGTCTTAATGGTAAACTACAACACATAGTTCCAAACCATGATAACATCATGTTCAAACATCCTTTAAATTTTTTTCAAGTGTTTCATCACGTTGTGAAATGAATTGGAGTTTTTTATTATTATGTGAACACCAATAAAATTTAAACAATCATACTACACTATATAATTCCGGGTGCACCGGTCACATCATAACATTTAAATTATAATACATGCCACATAGAACATATTTACATCATGAAAATAAATAATATATTGAACCAAATGGGTTTTATCTGAAAATAAAAATATTCATATACTTTGGGTTTCCAAAATAAATACCGAATAACATACATTATACATGAACCATCAACCTTGAATGAGAAGTAAAAGGTGTGTTTTTGAAAAAAGTGATCTTTTGGAAAATAATTTTTTTGACATAAACACAAGTGTCAGATATTTATATCCAATATAACTTTAGATAATTATGAAATATTTATTTTTATGGAGTAACCATACCAAAAATATATTGAAAGATGGAGACCTCGATGAAAAATGTTGGGTTCAAGAATTCCCCCTTACCATATATCTGAATGATTTTTTCACTTTAATGTCAAATATAATGACAATATATTAATTAATTTAAAATTATACATCCTTTTATTAATTAATATGGTTTATTATGGTTTATTTAAGTTATATAGTTATAATTTAATTGAGTTATATAGTTTATATCCATTGTTCGTGAGTGCTCTTTTTCTTAGTTTTCATTAATGGTTCACATGTACACATAAATGGATGTTCAAGTTGATCATGGATAAATATCCAGAAATGATATTTCATGTTATTAATTATCATACTAAATTTTAAATAATATTTTTTTGAATTATAGTATATACCATGTGTTTGAATCACTAGTTAAAATTTAATTATGATCGTTTTTTGGTCAACATGGGCAGTTTTTTGATCACAACAAACCCGTTCTTTTTTATCAATTAGTATTATGAATAAAAGTTTTTTCAAGATTACAAAAGGGGTTTAAAGTATAAATATTAAATTATAGTTGGATTATTTTAATGGATTTATTTATATCCTTGATTGAGTTGAAAGAAAATTAAATTTTATCGCCCACGATGTAGGTAAATTAACACATCATTGGTAGCAATTTTATATTTATTAACAAAGAGATGGATGGAGGATTATAATGAAAAATGTTGCATTAACATGAGTTAATATCATTAGATCATTCATAATGGAGTTAAATTGAAATTTTTATAAGATTGTTTTTGATAAGGGATGAAAAGAAATAAAATTTGATAAGAAATCGAAAGAAAAGAGAGAGAAAATAACTCTTCAATCCTCCTACTGAGATCATCCTTAAGGAACCTAGGATTGTTTTATTGATGAGAAAATTATCTCATTGATGTTAGGGAGGATCTAGGAAAGATCTTTGGGCATAATTTTGATAAGTCATGAAGCATGAGATGTGTGAAGAAATTAGGGTGTGATGGGTGGTATTTATAGTGTTGGTGGAGGGGTTTTCTCAATATTGTATTCATTAACTTATTATTTATCTACAAGAAAAAATAGTGATTATTAAGTGAAAAAATAGTCATAAGTGAATTTTATTTCTTAATAAAATGTGATTACATCTTCATAACATCATCCATGACTCTATAGTTAATGAATTTAGCTTATTTTGTAAATTATAGTATTTCAGTATTTATACAAAAATCCATTATTTTAAAAAAATTCGTACAAATTCACCCTAACTATTTATTGACATTTAGAATTTAAAAATGAACTCCTTTTTTAAAAATAATTTTCTAAATATTATAATTTTTATTTTTAATTATAATCATAATTTATATGAAAAAAACAAAATTAAAAATATGAAGTGATTTTATAATGCTTTAAAAATTTACATAAGGACACATAAAATTTTCTTCAAACCATTAGACATATAATTTTTCAATTTATTAAATCATTTTAGGAAAATATCTTTTCTTTTAAATTAATTTATTAATTATAATTAAATTTTTTGACTTATAAAAATACCAATAAATTTACTATAGTCATATTATCACTTATAAGATAAATAAATTATATATAATCATTAATCGGAGAGATTACTATTAATTTAGAATATTTACATTTAATATGGGTCATATTACTATTCATAAGGGAAGATTACTATTCATTAGGGTATGTCACTATTCACCAAAAGGTTATTTTAATCTATTTGACTCCAAATATCTTATTGATCCCAACCGTGTATGTAAGAATTTAAAAATTCGAAACATAGAAATGGAAAATTTATTTTTAATGGTTACATAGTAGTTCATTTTAACATGATGTGTCATTGTTATTTATAATGTTATTTATAATGACATTACTAGAAGAAGTAATACATTGCAATGAAAAATGATTCGTTCGTTACGGTGGTTTTCTTAGATTTGTTTTGGACGCTAGAGTAAATACCTTCTATGTTGTGGTGGATGTAGATTGTCACGAACAAACACAGGTCGACCCTGAACCACTCACCTAAGTCAGACCGTGACAAGGCCCGATAGGCCTTCCCGATCCTCCCGGGCTGGATTCAAGTGCCAAGGGCATGAACAGAGTGATGATGGGATTGATTTCACCCAATACAAATAAATAGAAGCTTCAGAATAAAAAAAAGAATCCCAGAAATAAATTAACTGAACAAATCATCTATGAAATAACTAAAAAGAAAAAAACTAACTGGACCTGATGACCACTACACTCCAGGTGACCTCACATGTCACTCTCCGATCAGAAAACACAACCTCTCCCATAACGATTGAGATCAAGCTGAAACCTTTACCTGTGACTAAAAATAAGAATGAAGTATATACGTGAGTATTAAAACTCAGTAGGTTTGCCTGTGTAATCGATTCCCAAATGCATTTCCATTAAATAAAAGAATTATCTATTTTAGGTTTTAACAACAATATATAAAATTAAGGCTTTAAACATGTCACTCAAAAGAAAATTACAAGTCACTACCCTTGTTCTTTTCTCAAAAACCAAATCAGTCTTTTAGTAAAACATTCACATTTTTGATGGGAAAAAACTATTTATATTTTGAACATTGTATCAAAAGGATTAAACACATTCATTTGAAAACCATTTTTAGAAACCTAATCAAAACCAGTTTACCACTTTCCAAGGAAAACAACATAAAAAATTGCACAAAAGAAATCACACATTAAGGGAAATGTAGGTTTATATATTAGAATCATAATCACAACTTCATGAAAAATAGCTAAGCTGATATAAGTGAACATAAGAGATCGAGAAAAATCCAGAAGGCACCAATACATGAGACCTCATCATAATTGACATGTCACACACAATGAAATCAAAATTACCAATATGCTCGACTGTCCTTTCTCTGGAAGGCCGAGGGAAAAATACCATTGTAATAATCCAAATATATCCACCTACTATGCGCCACTAGTCAGTACCATAACCTACCAATGCAGTAATAATTCTATGAATATTCCCTCAATATGACAAGTTCCCATTTCTCATGTATTTAGAAAGGGGGTGGGCCTACCGATTCCATCTGAGCATCCAATCATAGTATATATATAATAATAAAGCACAATATGCAACACCATGTGTCACCCCAAGGAATATTTCCCTCTCCTCCCTACCGTTGATCATAAGGATGTCAAACACAGCAGACCCCCACAACATCTAACTCATCAAAAGAAAATGGACCACATTCGAGGATAGTTTTATTGAGATAACTAGTTTTACAAATGTTCCAACTGGGCCTCGCATGATTTCTGCATGGAAAACCATTTCTTTAGAATTAAACACACACCACTTTGAAAACCAAAAATACACTTCAAAACCCCTTTAACAAACCCAAACCATAATTTTAAATCTAAAACATGTTACCATAGGCAAATGGCTCATTTAATCAGGCAATTATTGTTAAAAAACGATAAATCCATTTATTGCAACGGATTACACGAAATAAACCTCTCCAATTCAAGGAAAAATATTTACTATCAATTCAATATCAATAATTAATATCAGAACTAGGTGAAAAAAGAAAAAAATAAATGATTCTAAAATTTAAAGGGAAATGCATAGGGAAACCTACCTCAAAAAGGGAGCAGAGCAAGATGAAAAACTCTGTATTATAAACCATTGATGAAGACCACCCCGCAAGTGTGCACATGTACCCCATATATATATACACCCATTAATCTAATACACATAATCCCCATTCCATGAGGGAATATGGGAAAGGTGTATTTATATATATATATATAGGTATACATACTGATGTATGTGTGTACTAGCCTTCGAGAAGACCCCAAACAATCTAATTAACCCAAAAGAGAATCAAAGATTACCAAAAACATTAAATCCTATTGAAACAATATATATATAAAAAGATAGAAGCAATCAACTAAAGCTGAGCCACGCTCCATTGTAAAACATTATATAAACCAATACAATCTGAAAACATGAATCTCGCCATTCAAAACAATAAAAAATTGATATTAAAAAAATATAAATTATGTTCACATGTCAAATATTTCATTTTTTGTTCAAAAACTCGTTCCAAAATTATCAGCACTCATGTGCCCTTAAAACAAGGTCCACACCCACCAAATAACCCTCAAAAAACCTCATGAAACACCACACCAAGACACTCACACAAAACATAACCAAATTTCGATACAAAACCCATACCCAAAACTCGATCATGTCAAACCCTTAAAAGACGTATTTCACATCACTCAAACAATACAATAAACCATTTACACAATTTATGAAAACCATTTAAAGAGGGAAAAGAATATTTCACTCCTAATGTACACACACTTTCCCAACCAATTCCCCAAAATGTCTGTTTTAATAATTTAACAAATCTAAAATTCATACGTAAAAATACATGACAAGGCATACATGCCAAAACTACTCCCTTCTTCAATAAAAAATCATTTTGAACCAAAATGCACCTCAAGTTCCATTGAAACTTTAATTTTCACAATGAGAATATGGAATATAATACTTTTTACGGAACATTACAATAAAACATCACAACACATAGTCATTTCTTTTGTAAAAACTCATTTCCAACCTAAAAACATATTAAAACACTACCAATTCACACTTCACAGTACTCAGATAACATTTATAACACATTAAAACTAACTATAATGTTTATAGGGTAATAGAAATTGACCTTAAATGATAGCGAACGAATCCGAATGGGACAAAATGCTTCGCCTTCGGTGGTGGATGCCGAAACCCACATGAGGAAGACCTAAAAGACACGTTGCGCACCCTAAAAAGGGAAGAAATCATCAAAACCTAGTCAACAAATAACCTAGGGTTCTGCTGAGACAAAAGTCGAAGGAAAGAGAGATATGAAATACTTACTAAAGGAGGTGTCGATGAGTCATGCAAGGTGAGGAGGCTGCTGGTGGGAGATGTTTGAGGATAGGGAGGTTTGCCTGGATGAGGGAGCAAGGTCAGCGGTCTGGTAGGGATGTGGTCGGCCTCGCGAGGAAAAGGGGAGTGGGAGGGATTTGGCCGTGTATATTATGGAAAGGGGGAGGGGAAGGAGTTCGCTCGTGCGAATAGAAATGTGAGGGGGAAATATTAGGGTTTTTTTCATTAATTAATTCTATTTTAATTCTAATTCAAATGATTAAAAAAAGAAAACTCAAAAATGAATAAAATTTTATTGAAACACAAGAATAAATAGAATAACCATGAATGTCGGGTCGGGGTGTGACAATTCTCCCCACCATGACACTTTATGCCCTTAGAACGTCCCAAGAGATTCAGTTGTACAAAACGAAAGAAAAGATGATTTACAACCAAGGAAAAACCTGAGAACTCAATTACCAAAGAACCCACACTCACTTTCATTCAGAACTCAGAACTACAGAACCCCGATAAGAAACTAAGGGACCACCCTCAAAAGAAGACACACAGCCAAGGAAGACAACACATAAGACAACAGAACTCAAAAAACGAGGAGATTAAAATAAGTAATTTAATCTTTTCTAAACACAATCCAGAAAGGAAAACCCCGACCCCTGACACAAAAATCACAGAAGAAACCAGCTGTGGCCTGTTCGGGATCTCTACCAGTATCCATTACACAACCAACAATCCCATCCAACTAACTACTATGGTTGGAATCGAGGAGAGAGAAAACAAGGAAATTATTAGCAAAGAACAGCTGGATAAAGGATTCATCATGAGTTCATCCCATGGAGGCCTCCCAACCATATTAGGATTTCAAACAAACAATAATTTCACAAGCTGGAATAAATCTCTAATCCTAATGAAAGCTAATGCAACCCAAAGAAACGAAACATGGGGAAACAAGTGCCACCATTACACATCAACAAAATTAAAAACACTACAAAGACATTCTCATTAAAACAAAGTTCCAAAAGGGCAGACAACATCATTCTTCACATCTAAAAAAGAGAAAACACCACAGATTACATTAGATATAGCAACAAAAGCATTTAGAACAAAAGAATCTTTTGATTGAGAATGCGCTAGTGCAACGTCTATTCTACTAATATGGACGGTTCTCAAACGGAGTGGATCCGTCCCCATGTCACTTCCTGGTGCCGCCCTAGAAAAACCAAAATAGCCATAGGTATTTCATATCTTAGGAACTTCACAACATGAAAACATCATATGCCCCGACTTCACACCCTAAAAACACAATCAGTACTTCCTCTCGGATGAATCTGGTGAGGCGAAAAACAACATCCTTTTTGTTCCTGTTCTCAACTGGCCAGATGCTGCTAAATTGGGTTCAACTTGAATAGCCCTCCTCACAAATTCTTCATAATAATTCGGTACTGAAGGTACGGTTGGGAGGAATTCTGATTAGAGACCCCTCCTAATGAATCGTGCTTTAAAATAGTCATCCTTAGCAAGGTTTGGGAGATATGACACCAGTTCAAAGAAGCTCTTAGCATACTACAACACCGTTGAATTTACCTAATAAAGACCATAAATACAAGAACCCATCGGTATATTCACATCATTGGGGAAATAATGTTGGATGAACAAGGCTTTAAAGGAATCCCAAGAGAAATGTTTCAGTGGTTCGTCTTGAAGAACAGATTTCAACAATTCTTGACTTAGGACTTCTAATGTGATGGTGGCAAGCTCCGACTTGAGAGGTTCGGGTGATTCAAGCCGAACAAAGATCTCCTCGATTTTTTGTTACCATTCCTCAGCTTTCCCTGGTTCCAACTACACATTAAAATGAGGAGGGTTCGACTCTCAGGACCTCTGGACGAACTCATGATATTGAGAACCAGTAGGCTCTATATCTGAAATGGACAAACCAAACGTCTAAAGCATAGACTTGATCAACTAAAAGGAACATGGTGAAAGAACTGCCTAGAAATGCTTCTCAAAATCCCTTAGAACTCAGTGGGGATGAAACCTAAAAATAGGATGCATAAAACCAAATCAAAATATATAATAAATCAAAATTCCACTTCACATTTTCAAATCAAGAACCCAAAATCGTAACATAATTTCAATCACACCTCTAAAACACCAAATCCAAATTCACAAAATGAAATCACCGAAAACAAAAGGGAAACATCATACAGTCACATATATTAAAACATTAAAACCCCCTTTTTGAAGAACAATTTCAGAAATCCTAACAGGCCTTACGAACCAATCATCCACTATTGGCATTCCCTTTAGGATCACATACATAAACTCTAGTGATAGCTCACACTCACAACAATAAATTCCAATAACAATTCACTCACCACATATATACATCCATATACATTAATGTGAGCACTTGTAGGAATACCAAGAGTCGGATAAAAGAAATATTATCACATTCATAACCACTTTAAAAATACCTCAACCAATTTAAATTCCACACATCATCATCAAAGAAAAACATTTTCAAATTACATATTCACATTTCAAAAAACCATTCAAAAATCTCAAATTCATTTTCCAAAATAACCCCCTTTTTGAAACAACCAATTTCACTCTCAAAAGATTCAATGTTTTGGTTTTAGAAATCCCATTTTTTTTACCAGCCAATGAGGATTTTGACAATCCAAACATCATTTTATCATCTAATCAAGACACCCCAAAACCATACCAACCAACATTAAGTACAATAAAATAAACCCTACCATTCAAAAGGTCAAAAATCTCAAAATCACAAAAGCCTCCAAAACAATATACCAGGGGAAAGTAGTGTTGATGAGTTAGTTGGCCATATAGTTGGAAGCCATATTCCAATCAAACCACCATCAGGAAGAATCTTTTGGGACCACGTCCCCAGCTCCACATGGCGTTCCATGCCCTGTGAGCTCACTTAGACAATAGGCCCAACTGTAATTTCATTTCCCCAAATACCAAGAAACCCACAAGATCCAAATAATCCAAGAAAACCCGACTACCCATGGTAACTCAAGGTTCATCCCAGAATGTGTTGGTAAGACACTCTCCAAAACCTACACCCATGCTCCGACTATCCTACATCATCTAACTTGACATCCCAAATAAGAATGGGTGAACTGAATTCTAGTTCATATAAAGAACCTCCCTCTGATACCATTTTTCCATGAACCAACACAGGTCAACCCAAAACCGGTCACCCGAGTCGGTCCTCCCCAAGGCCCGAGAGGCTATCTCGATCCTCCCAGGCTGGCGAAAAGCGCCAAGGGAATCAACAGAGTTACGATGGGAATGATTTCAACCAATAAAAATAAATAGAAGCAGCAGAATAAATAAAATTCAGCCCAAAAAAATAAACTGAACAAATCAACTAAAGAAGAACTAAAATGAAAAAAAACTTACCGAACCTAACAACCACTAAACTCCACATGAACCCAAATGCCACTCTCCAATCACCAGACACAACATCTCCCATGGAAATAAATATCAAGATGAAACCTACAGCTGTGACTAAAACAAGAATGATGTATAGGAATGTGTATTAAAACTCAGCAGGTGTGCCTATGTAATCTATTCCCAAATGCATTTCCTTTAAACAAAAGAATCATAAATTTCAGGTTTGAACTACAATATATAAAAGTAAGGCTTTCTACATGTTACTAAAAAGAAAAGTACAAGTCATTGAACTTGTTATTTTCTCAAAACCCAAATCAATCTTTTAGTGAGACATTCACATTTTCAATGGGAAAAATGTTTTTTATAGTTTCAGCATTGTATGAAGAGAATTAAACATATTCATTTGAAAACCAATTTTAGAAACCTAATCAAAAACAGTTTACCACTTTCCAAGGAGAAAAATATACAAAAAAGCACAAAATAAATCACATAGTAAGGGCAATGTCAGTTTATATATTAGCATCATAGTCACTACTGCAAGAAACAAAAGCTGAGAAGACATAGGTGAACCCAGGAGTTCAAGAACAATCTAGAAGACAACAATACATGAGGCGTAATCCTCGTTGACATGTCACACATGATGAAATCAAAACTCCCAATATGCTTGACCATCCTTTTTTCAGGTTGGCTATGGGAAAATCCCATAGTAATAAACCCAATATATCCACCTATTATGGGCCATTGGTCAATACCATAACCTAAAAGTGCAAGATTCATTCTCAGAATATTCTCTCAATAAGCCAGGTTCCCATGTCTCATGTATTAACAAAAGGGGTGGGCATACTGATTCCATCCGAGCATCTAATCACAGTATATATATAATAATAAAGCACAACATTACACACCCTGAGTCACCCTAAGGAATATGTCCCTCTCCTCCCAGCCATTGATCATAGGGAAGTCCTACACCACAGACCCCCATAACATATAACTTAACCAAAGAAAAGGGAACACATTCGAGGAGAGTTTTCTTGAGATAACTAGTTTTTCAAAAGTTCCAACTAGGCCTCACATGATTTTCACATAGCAAACCATTTCTTTTGAATTACAAGCACACCACTTTGAAAACCCAAAATACCCTTAGAAACACATTTGTGAAACCCAAACATGAATTTTAAATCTAAAACATGTTCATAGAGGCCAAATGGTCATTTAATCAAGAAATTAATGTGAAAACACGATCAACCCATTTACTTCAACGCCTTACAAAAAATAAACCACTCTAATTCATGGCAGAAAATTTACTACCAGTTCTATATCAATAATTAATATTTGAACTAGTTGAGAAAATCAAGAAATAAATGATTCTTAAATTTAATGTGAAATTCAAAAGGAATCCTACCAAAAAAAAGGAAGCAGAGCAAGATGAACAACTCAGCACCAGACACCTTTGACGAAGACCGCCCCATAATTGTGCGCACATACACCCATATATATAAATACACCACTTAATCCAATACACATATTCCCCATGCCATGATGGAATATGGTAAAGGAGGATTTATATATATTGGCATACGTAACTATGTAAGTGTGTAAAACCCTTCGTGAAGACCCCGAACAATCTAATTAACCCAAAAGATAATCGAATATTACCAAAAAATATAAATACAATTGAAACAATATATATAAAAAAAGATAGAAGAAATAAACTAAAGCTTGGCCAAGCTCCCTTGTAAAACATTACATAAACCAGATCCATTTGAAAACATGAATCTCACCATTCAAAACCATCTACAATTGATATTAAAAAAAATTAAAAATTAAGTTCACATGTCAAATATATCATTTTCCTTCAAAAACTCTTTACAAAATCATATGCACCTTAAGTACCCTTGAAACAAGGATCGTGCCCACCAAATAACCCTCAAAACATCCTCATAAAACTCTACACTAAGACACTCACACAAAACATAACCAATTTTCAATACAAAACCTGATCCCAAAACACGAGCATGTCAAACCGTTCAATGACTTATTTCACATCTCTCAAACAATACAATAAACCATTTACACAATTTATAATAACCCTTTAAAGAGGGAAAGCAATATTTTACTCCTAACGTACACACACTTTCCCAACCAAATCCCCAATAAAATTATTTTAATAATTAAACAAATCTAAAATTCATACATAAAAATACACGACAAGGAATACATGCCAAAATTACTCCCATCTTCAATAAAAACTCATTTTAAACCAAAAAGAACCACAAGATCCATTGAAAATATAATTTTCACATTGAAAATATGGCATAAAATACTTTTCGTGGAACATTACAATACAACATCGTAGCACATAGTCATTTCTTCTATAAAATTTCATTTCCAACCCATAAACATATTAAAACACTAACAGTTCACACTTCACACTACTCAAATGACATTTATAAGACATTAAAACCAACTAAAGAATTTAGAGGGTAAAAGAAGTCGACCTCAAATGATGGATAACGAACCATAATGGGATGAAATGCTTCACCTTCGGTGGATGACATTGAAACCCGCATGAGGATGACCTGAAAGACCCGCTGCGCACCCTAAAAAGGGATGAAATCATCAAAAACCGATCAACCCATTACCTAGGGTTTGACTAAGACAAAAATAGAAGGAAAGAGAGAGAAGAAATACTTACCAAAGGAGGTGTTGATGAGTCACGCAAGGTGAGGAAGCCTCCAGCTGGAGAAGGTCGCGGATAGGGAGGTTCACCTAGAGGAGGGATCATGGTCAGCGGTCCGGGAGGGAGGCGTTCGACGTCATGAGGCAAGGGGGAATGGGAGGGGGCTCGGCCAGGTCGACTATGGAAAGGGGGAGGGGAAGAGGGTCAGTCGCGTGAATAGTAAGGGTAGGGGGATATATAATGGGTTTTTACTTTGTTATTAAATAATTCTATTTTAATTTTAATTCAATTGATTAAAAAAAGAAGACTCAAATATGAATAAAATGTAATTGAAACACAAGAATAAATAAAATAACCGCAAAAGTCGGGTCAGGGTGTAACACCATGTAGCAAGAGATGAATGATGATCCAATGATGAAAATGGATCATTAGAATATTGTAAACTAATGTATCCGAAGTTATATTTTATTCACCTTTTAATTTTTATTAATTTCATTCACTATCTGTTTAGATTAGATATCTATTAGACACCATTTTTGTTGTCCTACTTATTTATACTCACACCCTGGTTTAGATTTCATTGTGAAAATGAGAATATTTCAAGGTTGCTGATTAAGAAAATGGAAAAATACATATTTCATTGAATTGAGTTGGGCTTAAGATGTGCATATATTAGGATCCAGACACTAAGTTATGACCCATTTTGTGAACAAATATTTTTTCCATTATTTGGGTTCTACATCATCATTGGAAATGTTATCCTAATATAGGATATTTATTATCAGTATGGGGTTTGTACCCTATTTTGGGAAAAGTTATTAATGCATTTTTCTAACTTTTTTTCTATTGTTTACATTATTTTATATGTTATATGTTGTTATTACTCTGTAAAGAGGTTATAGTCTCCCCACATGATTCATTAGACCCTCAATTATAGTTGAAAACCTATAGAATAAGGGGATATGTGCTTGCAGTCATGTGGGGACCTGGCTTGGGAGACTGTTTACTGTATTCTGGTTCATGGTTTTTACACCCTCACTTATCAAATTAAAAACCACTTCCTCGAATCCCCAAATATAATGATTTATTTAAAATAAAAGACCTCAAAAATTCCTTTTATATAATTCCTCCCTGAAATAATAGTGGTAATTGTTTTGGTAATAATACCATATTTATATGGCATATAGTTACATGAAACGAACATTATTAGAAGAAGGGGAATAACTTTTTATGTAGTGTTTTATTTATATTCCCTCTTTCTACCGGTAAATTGTTTTTCTAAATAATATGAAATCATAAAATAGAAATATACCCCAATACTGATCCATTATTCAATCAATGGAATAATTTAAATCCATCTCGTTCACCCACTCATTGGGAAATGATTCATTCATTTATTTCTATGAGATATTAATTCCTTACAATTTAAAGTAATTCATATACATTAACCACCTATCATTGAATGTCGTAATAATGGATTTAATATATATATATATATATATTGTATTTGTACATACTTATAACTTATTTAATATATTATATTTTACAACTTCCTACCTTTTAATCGATTGAATAATGAGTTTATCATTATGTCAAGCATGGCTATTGCCACCTTTATAAAGGGATTTCATTCAGTTTTTATCACTTCCATAGATGGATAATATATATATATATATAGATAATTGATTAGATAAACTAATATTTATTATATAATCTCATTTATTTAAATTTAAAATAAAACTTTTAGTTTTTCTCTCATGTTTGGTGAAAAATTGAAACGTTTCTCTTATATACTTACGATTGAAGTAAAATTAGTTTTCCTAATCCTAAATTTGTTTTTGAAAAATTATAACAAAAAATGTATAATATGGAAAATAATTTCATGACTGTCAGTCAGAAGGTGACTGTACAACGATAAATTTCACTATAGCCAACACAATAATGATTTCTTCAACTACGAACTAAACATGCCCAAAATGTCTAATGTAATCTTGAAAAAAATATTTTTAAATATTTCATTTTAATGAACAATGTTTTTATTTAATTATCAATTAATAAAATTCTAATAAGTTTGTAAAAAGAAAAATAATTAATATATTCATATTATGTCACAGTTAATGTACATGCATGGCATGTATCAGATTGAGGTAAAGGACATTGTCACAATTTCACTACGATAAGTAATACTAAAAGGTTATGAAACAAATTTCATTAATATGATATATATATTTCTTATTTGACTTATTATGTAATGAATATTTTATACATCATAGTATATTATGATTCAATTCCAAATATTTCATCCACAATTATTTGATATGAATTATATAAATTGTTAAGGGTTAGTTAACATTATCATCATTCATTGGGTTATATTACTTATTCATTAATTATATTATTCCAATATAATGAGTGAAATTAATATTTTTTGAATTATTCAATTTAGATTATTTTATATGGGTTAGCATGTTTTACACAAGATATCTCCCTATATCAATTCCCATATCAATTATACAATCATTATCATTGTTATTTGTCTCAAATTTTATTTAATTAGGTCATAAATTTATCTTTTACACATATATTATATAATGAGGTTTAAGTAAATCAACATTGACATTTTATTTACGGATAATCCTTAGTATCATTATTTTAATCATCTAATGTAAATTTTTAATGGGTATTATGATTCAAAAAATACAAAAGATGTAATAATATTATGTTTCAATCCAATTTTAGTCATTATTATTTATGATTTCATTTTTTAGAGGATATTACATGGTACATAATTAATAAACCGACTTTATTATTTTCTCCAAATTGATAAATTGATAATTTTTATACTCAAGTGCCACATATGTTCCATTCTTAATGAATATGGTACAAATGTATGTTTAAGAAAAATAATCCCTTATTAGTACACATTTGGTTTGAAATCCATTGTCTTCTGTGTCTGTGATTTCAAAAAAAAAATAATAGAATATTTTTGGATATTTAAAAATTATTATTAACTAAATTTTTATCTATTTTTAACTATATTAAAAAATTATTAAAGATATTCTTGTAATGGTCTTAAAAAATTAATGGTTTCTATATTTTTGCATGTAATAACTATTTTAATGAATATCAAATTAAAAAAAATTCTTATTGTTCTACAACAAAGTTTCTCTAAAGAAAAATTTAAAAATTACCACTATTATTTCAAATGAAATTATATTCCTAAATTTTCAATAATAATTTAATGTATAAAATTATTTTCTAATGTGGGAATTTATTTTTACTCAATATTTTTTCAATTATGTTTTATTGTATTTCTATTAATCAGTTAAAAAACATTTCATTTTTCATATGATTCAAATTGGTTTTATTAATAACACCATCATATTTTTTTAATATCAATATATTATTATTGTTTCAAATATATTATAGTAGAACAAATTATAATTCCATAGATAAATTAGGATATAAAGATTAATAGTATTTGTTATGTCAAAAATGCATGATTTACGGTGTTATAATCATTATATGGTTTTTGGAAATTTTTTATGATAATGGGTGAGCCCGATATGTCTCTATATGTATAGTGACCCTGATATAGAACATCAATATATTGGATAAGGAGATAGAGTTAACCGTTTATATGTTTCTCCTTTGATGTTATTGTATTTTAATGGGTATGTTATTCCATTTTGGAGAGTGACAATAATATTCATATGAAAATTACGTTCCATGTTGCAAACATGTTTTATGTGTTTTTCTAGGATGTCCATATATTTGAATTTGAATTGTGGTTTATTTGGCTACATACACATGAATATAGAATCTCATGGGTAACAGATCTAGTCTTTTACCTCATATCACATCACAATAACCCCAAAATATAAGAGGGTGATGACACTATCTAACACATGAAATAAATGAGCACCTTCAGTTGATAGATTCACATGTGGCCGGGGCGATGGTTGAATAAAAAATGTCATTAGTTTTGTGAAATATGTGTGAGTGGTAAACTTCATTATTATCATTCTAGGAGGATTTTATATTGATGGAATTCATGTTCATCAATTAGTATCTAGGACTCTGATGGATCTAGGGTAATAGTGATGTTAGAAGGAATCCTTTAGTGGGAGTGATATCAAGCACATAAATGGTTGTGCTGGTGGTATTGGTTGGCGAAAATCATATTAATTAATATAGATAAGGTGATCTCTAGATATAGGAGGCACTTATAAGTAGTGGTGGGTTGTAGGGATATGGATGTTATGGAGCCTTCAGGCTAGGTGTGATTTTTAGTGGTTGGGAATGTGGGATATGTATTTGGGGTTTAATGATCACTCTGTTTGTATAGTATATAAAATAGGTTCCCTTTTCCCATAGTAACAAGGTGATCTGTCTTATTACTAAATAGTCTATCTTCCCTCAACCTTCTTTAAAACAAGTCTTATTATTTCCTATATTCATGTAATGTTTTCACATGACTTGTGATTTATTACTTATATGACTATTATATTTTGATAATTATTTATACAATTTTTTATGTTTTATAATCAATGTTATTACATTTATTAATTGTCTAATATTCTGGTCATTCACTGTGATTTTTTCATCATACAGTTAAGATCATCATATTCTCAATGATAAAATTAATATTTTATTTCTTATGTTTTCCATTATTATGTTTTTGAAATCACAATTTATATATTTTTATTATCCTATATAATGACCAAATAATTTTATATATATTATTACATGATTTATAAAAATAAATATATACTAATACAAAAAAAAGGATCATAAAATCCACCTGTATATGGAAGGATACATTTACAATACATTATAGGAATCTAAAACATTGAATCTATATTTTACTATCCATTGTGATCTACATAAATTCAATTGAACTGTTTAATATTTATTGGATAACTTAAGGAAAAATTGAATGAAATGTGTGAGCTAAAATCCCATCGAGGGAATAAAATTGATAAGGAGGTATAACATATGAGTCAAAGGTATACCATGATATCCGAAAAAATATGGAAAAAGGGAAATCAATTGAAGAATAACGCAGTGATAAAGAAATCATATGATCAATAAATAATAAGAATTTGGGAAATATATAAAGATAATATAAACATAATTCAAAGCTAACTACCAAGAGAACATCACATGGAGGACAAATCCCCCCAATAGATTAGGCTCACTCCCTAATCCTATACATGATATCTCATATGACTAAAGAAATATCTACTGCATTAGATGGATATATAATACCAATGCCACCCCTAACATTATTTTTATACACATTCGTATTTTTGAAAAATAATGAAGTCAATAATAGGGAATAATCATATGAATTCCATTTTTAATGTAATGTGTTGGATAATCTTATATCATTAAATATTCAAAATAGATTCATTAAAGAAGTAATTTGAGAGGTGGTCATAAGGAATGAATTACCCCATAAATGAAATGAATAATGATATAGTTTAAAATTAAAGGACATATTTATACATTATATTATAACTGCATATCATTATAGGTATAGATAAGGTGATATAGAGAAAGAGTGTCCAAAACCCAATAAAATGGGTGTTTTAGATAGATCCCTGGCCTCTAGCCCAATTTTTCATATGTATTCATTGTCATCCCAAATAATAACTTCTATTTCATATATTATTATTTAATAAAAAATTTAATTATTACAAATACTTTTATTATATTTGTTATCGTTTAATATTAATGTATATATCCTTTTAATTTCTCCTCACTCATTTCAATGATAAATGTCTTATTTGTCCAAAGACATTTTGGTAAGATGACTAAGGTCAGATAGAAAATTATTTAATAATATCTAGAGTTTTAATGATTAAGAAACTGTAATTTTTATATATACATATTATTTTCAAATAACAATTAAGGATTATTTTGAAAAATAAATTGTGTTACAATCATGTTGATAATATGTCGTACGTACCATGAGTAACATTTCTAATATTCAACGACCATGTTGTAATGTATATTACTCTAGTTTTATTTTTCCAGGATGATATTTATATCATTGAATTCATAAATCATATTTAAATAACTACGAATATATCATCCATGTGGTGAGTTAAAATAATTATTCACACCAATTTTCTATGTGATAGTCCGCTGTAAACGTGAGCGACAATATCAGATTCCTTACATAATTGAAAATAAGAATGTATATGGGATATTATAATTTAATATTTATAATTATATCATAATTAACACATATATACCTAAATTTAATAGATAATTATATCAATCCTTGATAAGATGTGATGGAAAAATAATTACAATAGTTCACAAGATGGAAGTCCTCCAAACCCCAGATTACAGCTTCCATTCCAATTTCAAAGCCGGTTTCATGGTAATATGTGGAAAAATTAGCATTATATAATATGATTATATCTATATTTTACGTTCTAATATAATAATTGATTAATATTTTTTTGAATGATGTGTAATAATAAGTTACATAAAATGATCAGTTAAGGATGATACCTCATATTCATACAACTTATTTTGATTTCCACAAAAATACCTCTTGGGGGGATTTATTATCAAATAAAGGTTTATAGGAATGTTTAATTGAATTAAATATATTTTTTGGGAGGTTATTGGCTGATCCAATGGTATTTGTAAATATGAAGATGAGTGGAGAAGGAGTTTCATTTTATATGTGTGGGGGAAGACATGAATGTAATTTTTTAAAAGGAAGAATTATAAAATTATTTATTTATCCGAAATAATACATAGTGGATCATGTTAGAACATTTTAAGTCATACAGATGATATATTATATGAATATAATAATTAGTAATGTGAATTTTTATTTAAAACCCGTATTTTGTTTTACCTCGGGAAACCATGTTTTTCCCTTAACCGTAGTAAATATGTTTTTTTATATTAACTATTCATTATCATAAATACTTTTGTTGGCCATATAATATAATATAAATTATGATTATTCAAAATATTAGATTATTTTTTCCATCTTTAATTCACATTATTTGATGAATATAATTTAATATTTGTCCTATGGACACTTAGATTGATTTATTTTTAGAGAATTTAATTATTTAAGGATAATATGATGATGTATTTACTACATTGAACAGATTTACAATTAATAAAATTTCAATACAATTTTATTGATTATATATATATATATATTAAAGCATTCCCTATTAGGAGTTATTTTTATTTTAATTGGATATACATTATGAACTTTAAAATTTCGTGGTGTTAAATGCATCCACCATTATGATATTTCACAATTGAAATTATATACTATAAACCCAGTTGAAAAGAGGTGAGGGTTTTTATACTTCACCGGCTCTCCCAGTCCCCATTTAGGTTCCTCAAACATATAATATTAACAAAAATATTGGACAATTTGAGTTGTATTGTTTCATATAAAATTTTCTATACTATTAATGATCTCCACCAGACTATCTTCTAGTGAATAGTCATTATCTAATGATACATGCACTTAATTTAGTACATGGAAGTGGTTTCTTATGTACTTTCCCAAGAGTTACATATGATACACATCTTCTACATTGAATATGTTATGTGAAATTATATTCATTAGTCCACCACTTTGATAAATACTTTTATACATAGATGTTATAACAATTTGTACATAGTTCATATGATGTATAATGGTTTGGACCATCTATATCATCACTTGTAAAATATCATGTCTAAATATATTTCCCATCTATATTAATCCATTAATATCTGATTCCAAATTTTATTCCCTTATAGAGCCTAAAAAGGGGCCATTTGAATTCTTGAATGACATAAGAAGTAATATATGAACTCTATAATTTTTAGGCGATGATACCAAATTTCATATAATTACAATGAACTATATATCATCATATTATATTAATTTTGATTGATTCTCCTAGACTAACTATCCATATGAGGGTGATAAGAAGTACCAAAATTGAGTTACATTTCCAACACTCGGTGAAGGTTTCTCCATAACATTGAGGTACAAATAAATTATATATGAAATTTAATAAAGTGTTTGAGTACATAAAATCTTGACACTTACATTATTTATATAACGAGGAGTTGGTAAATAGACAAATGATACATTATACAAATAAAATGTGTCGACTCAGTAATTCAATAATCTTCCACCAAGATGTTTTTATTTCATTTCAGTGTCCCGGAGAGTCATATGATGAAATAATTGGTTTTTTTACCGATTTAATACTATAATAGGAAAAAATTTCCTAATAATCTATGAGTTTAGTCTTTTATACTTGACTTGTTGGAATACAAAGTATCATGGTGAAAAATCTACAATCCCCAACATCAAGATATCCCACCAAATGATATTTTTCATATATTTATACATTATATTTCCTAAATGATTAATATATATTAATGATATATGTGAATAATCTAGATAATTCATATTGTACTTTGTTTTAAAGGGACTCATTTCATTTTTGAGATCATATAACCTCATCATCAGTAATGTTGAAGACTAAAATATTTGCTACATTAGTATGTGGCACCTCATCCCAATTCTGGTATTCCTTGATCCTCGCAAGAGTGGATTTTTTAGATGTTATATGATAATGGGGAGATGAATATACTTTTATTATTTATATATCAATCATTTGTGAGCCTAATAATATTGGATCCCTCTTAATTATCAACATTGAAAAAGATTTTTGTATACCATTTAGAAAGATAATATACCACCTTTTTTTCTTCTAGGAATGTAATGGATATAGTCGCAATAGTCCTTGTTAACAAATATTCATATTTACTATACCATGTTATTATCATCTTATTTAAATATTTATTTGAGGCTCTTATGATATGTTTATGTGGAACACTTCTACCTATAGAGATAATGTTTCATGATTTTCTATACAAAGATCACTACATCCAACAAATGCTGAGGTGTGGGATAGTAATACTCAGAAACATTCAACTATATTAAGTCATTTTATATCACATAATAATTAATCATCATTAAAAAATTGAAAGAATTCATTAAATCATCACATTATACCAAAAATAGTTCCCCACTTGATGGTAGTGTAAGTACAAGTCAAGGGATAATACTATTTTTATCCTCCAAAAATATCTCTACATTTTTAATGAACATAATAAAATTTAGTCACATAGATGTTATCTTGGTCAATGGGGTTTAGAATCATTATATTATCACACAAAATCATTATTAATACCCATATAGTCCATTAAATCTATGTATCTCAATTATATATGCTTTTTAAGGACATTCCTTGATTGCCTTCAGCAAAAAATGATATAAAAATATCTATTTTGTCATTATGATATTCCCAATGAATGATACATCAATAATATATAACTCACATTTACAATAATATTCATATAAAAACGCAATTATCTATTATTTTACCAGCATATTGAAATTCTCCTCACACTCTTATTACTTTTGTGGGTAATATGACAATCATCTATAAAGAAAAAAAAAATGATCAATGTAATCTATAAAAATTATATTCAAAATTTCCATAAATATTTTTTGATTATTATGGAGTTTGAAATTATTTAATATAAATTCATAGTTTTCAAACCTTGTTTCAAGAATATTTTGGGAATAACATTATTCTTCACCCATAAACAGTGATATCCCAAATGATGTTCCTCCTTAGTGAAATATTGGGCTTTAAATAGTTAGTTGAACATTTATTCAATCAATGGAAGGTGATAATTGTTCATTATATTGAATTCATGAGATCATGAATATATATGTAGATACACATGGACCAATCCTTCTCTAGGATGAAGATGACCCATGAACAGCTTAGCGAAGAACTCGTGCTTATAAATAATTTATCCATATTCACATGTAGTTTTTTATTTAACACCAAAAGATGTAAAATTTATATTCAATATAGAGAGTTAGATATTGAAAATGATCTATGTATAATCCCGATTGAATACTCATTAATCGTCTTGGAGTAAGAAAAGGAAAACATTTTTTGAATTCATCTATATAATCCCCCACAATGGGAATTTCATCAAGAATGTTGTTTTAGTTAGTCTCAATCATGTGGGCTATATTTTATTGTTCATATGGAAATAATATAAATATATCATATGATTATACCAATGAAGATTCATCATCCCCCTTTCACATTTATAAAATCGGATGTAAATTAACTATGTAGAGGTTCATTTCATTCAATATTTCTTTTATGTTATATTTATATATATAATTTCATTCCTTGAATATAATTATAAAAATTCAACACAAATAGATAATGTTTTGCAGAGATGTTCATCCCATAAATATGTAAAGATATGAGTTATATTATTAATATGAAATAGTTGATAATTTCTCTATCATTATAGAATACTCATCTTACATAAGATTTGGATGTTCTTGAATAGTTATAATAAATCAATGTTATATGATGGAATTTGTATCATAAAAAATTGTGTTCTCTATTATAAAATGATTAACTATGGTACCCATCATCGCTTAATTTTTGGGGTCCATATATGAAATTATGATGGCATACACTCTCTCTATCACTCTCGGATTTGGAGGTTGTTGTATTTTTTTCATTGAAAATACATTGTTTAGTGCATTAGTTCACATAATGCACTTGTTCATTATTGTTAAAAAAATTTGAAAATATCATGAAGGATGGATCAAATATTTTTTTGACCTATCACATGAATAGGTTTCTCCCATAAACAATCACAATATTTGTTCCCTTTCTTCCCACACCAAATGCACTTCCAAGTCCCCTTTAAAAAATATATAGGATACTTATTCACAAACTTCTAAAAAGAGTGGAGTTAGATGTTCATTCAACAATTTGATTTATCGATCATCACTAAAGATATTAATATCATTTTTTCTTCTTATCATGATGATAACCATGTGATTTTTAAATCTCTATTTCAACATTGAGGGAACATTATTCAAATTACTCATATCTATTGATGTCTTGATTTTCCATATATGTTTTCAGACCTAAATTTATCCCACCATTATATATGTAAACTATATTTGGGGGAAAAATAAAACAATACAAAGGTCTGTAATTCATGTCCTTTCATGTTTTATTTATATTCCAAAATTTATATTCCATTCATTTCTATTAAAATAAGGAAATCATTCACTATTTTCATTAAGAGAGTCTATGGAATATTTGGTTGATTTTTTTTCATTATTCTATCACTCCATATTATTGATATCTTCCTCTGGCTTAATATATTTTAATAACATCTAATATTGATCATATTATCACTCCACATGATAGAAAATCCATGACAACATTTTCTTTCTCAAAACATTTAATGATGGAGAATATTTTTTCAATAAATTGGATCTCTTGTTCAACTAGTAAATAGTCAAAAAATTGTGATCCTACTATTTCATAGATGACTATTAAATAATTTTTAAGATCGAAAACATTATATTTATAAATTTTTTGTTCTAAAGGTTTAGTATCTTTGTAAAATTAGGATCGTACAACACTTATTAGTAATGGATTTTAAACATCCTTAAAATTTATATTCTTTACGATCATAAATTGATTAACATTCTCCATATTTCATGTACTCACCTAAGGATATATATAAAAGAAATAGGAGATCTAAAAGCCAATTATGGGGAAGAATAATAATTAGCATCATATCATATACGTAATATAACCATCATCATAACATTAAAATAATAATAAAATGGTTGAGAATAATCATCATCATTATATTTTATGCATAATATCGTCATCCAAATCATGATGAAAACATTTGGTAAGATATTGAATGTGAAGATGAATAAAAATGAAACATCATGTCAAACTGATCAATTAAAATAACTAATTTTGAATAAATAATGATTCATGTTAAGGAATAATACACATAGTCCCCTGGGTAAATCACACTACTAAATTCATTGGAGGTCTACATAATCCTTCGTATTCTTATCACATCATAATATTAACATAGTCATGCATGCCACATAGAATGTATAAATATCATAATCAGGAAATCTCCCATGGAATGGAATGATTTTCATAAATATTTATTTCATAATAAACATATGTTTGAAAAATAAATAAGGGAAATAATATTATTCATAAACATAATCTTAAATAATTAAAAATGAAATAACTCGAGATGAGTAAAATATGTGTTCTGTAAGGAAGAATATTTTTGAAAAACCATTATATATTTCTTAAAACTAAATTAGAAAACATATACGTACCAAAAAATATAATGGGATTATAGTGAAATGATTTTAATATTATATTATACTAATTTTCAAACTATATATGTATTGAATGTGGGATAACCCAAAGACACTGAGTTGGGTTCAGTGATCCACTTACCCTAAATCTCGTTTTATTTAATCAAAATTCCACCACAAAAATAATAAACATAGGTTTATTAAAACATTTAAATATAATGAATTACAATAATTGTGAACATGATGTAACAATTATTATCATTTTATTATATTTATTATGTTACTTTTATAAAGGTATTTCAATTTGATATAACGTTTTCCTTAAAAATCTCTTAATGTTCATCGATTTTTTCAATTTTTATTCAAGGTAATTTATACGTTATAGGATTTAATTTTAAAATATAAAAAACATTTTTTTACCTTTATATGTTATAAATAATGTTTGAATTCCATCTATGGGACTAGAGATGATAATGGAGCTAT
Organism: Viscum album; assembly: GCA_963277665.1. Taxonomy (NCBI): domain Eukaryota; kingdom Viridiplantae; phylum Streptophyta; class Magnoliopsida; order Santalales; family Viscaceae; genus Viscum; species Viscum album. Next base: position 555,948,797 of record OY728141.1, read on the forward strand.
AAACATCCTCAATGGATGTTAACATACTGTTAAGGATAATGTTGTCTAAATATAAATAAAAAGAGGTATAAAATATAAATACATAAATAATAGAATATATAAATTAGTCTAACATAATTAATATAATCTTAATATTATTACTTATTAAATATTATATGATTTTATTTGAAATGAAATTGCAAAAAGAGTGTGATGATAAGGAATATTAGATAATTGTTTGCGATGAACATACTCATTCCATAGTGTGTGGTATCTTATACAAAAGTATTATTCCATAAAGAGTTGTTTTCGATTACTTCGAAACATCAATAATTTTGATAAGGGATTTAGAGAAATAATTTTTGTACAACATTGGATTTGTAATGTGAGGTAGGACTTATTTTTGATGGGTTGGGAGAAGGGTCAATTATACTCGAGGAGAGGGGTATTTTTTGAAGAAAGTATTTAACAAAATAGTATATCAATATAAGAGCATGTAAAAATTTAATTTTTGAAATATTTGTCACATGTAAATATAATATAATGGTTTTAGGAATTGAATCTCCTTTTTTATCTTAATACAATCAGTATCTTTAAATGTAAATTGAAAAAAAGAAATATTTATATTTTAATGCTTCACTTTCGTCTATAGGTTTGTAGAATTGATTTGTTGTCCTGGAAATAATGCTTATTGTATTTTAATTATTTATATTTTAACGTAAAAATATTTTGGTTGAACCCCAGTTTTTTATATTATTATGTAATTATTAAATCGTTAATGATGTGATTTTAGATACATCGAATACCAGGAAAACATTATTTTTTACTATTCACACAAAAAATAAAATATTTCAAAAAAACCACAAAACCACACTCTTATGTAATTTCAATATTATGATTCAAAAAATTAAATTTATTCTAACAAAATTATATTCTGACATATGTAAAATTTAATTTATAATATAAAAATTTAAATATTTAAAAAATACATAAAAATAGAATTTTAAAAATTATGGTTATATTTTCTATTAATTTTAAAATCATAATATTTATTTTTTTTAAATATAATATTTATATATAATTTAATTATTCGAGGAAAATATTATTTATATCAAACATTATTATTTTTAGTTTAAATCACTATTCAAATTGTTATATTACTATTACAAATGGTCATGTTATTATTCACAACAGCAAGATTAGTATTCCAAAGGTCACATTACTATTCCAAAAGTCACATTACATCCTATAAATACAAAATCATTATGTTAATCAATATTCACCAAAATTACATCCATGTTTTTGTATGTTTATTTTACATGATGACAATAATTTTACAAATATATTTTATTATTTCTATTATTTTTTTTTGTGGGAAAAATGATTCTATCATGTAGGGTCAATCCATATTTTCGCATTTTACCTTTTTTATCTTATATTTTTATCAAATTTTAATGATAAGTATTTTCATTTTTTCTCTAAAAAACTTATTGATCACTATTAATGAATTAATTTGTTAATTGGTTCTCTATGTGTCATATATATATAATACATATGCAGTATATTATAAATCATAGAATTTTATAAAACAATTATAATTTTGAAAATATAGGGTTTTCCGTCAACCCCACATTATAAAATTTATTCAAGATATTTGATATCTTATTCACAATTGAGAGTAGGTTAGGGTGTATCTCTTTCATTTTTTATCATATTTCCCATGACACATATTCGTAATTATGATTCCACCAAATAAATTTGATTAGGTGAGTTTTATTATTTCATATACCATAGTATATATGGTCCAAGGTTATCAACATATTCTCCCCTTAAGAGAGGTTATTCCCATTTGCACCACTGCCAGATTGAGTACATTTGATGGATCGGTTTTATACTTCATCAAAAGTGATCCGAAGAATAAATCAATTATTTTAGTAAGATTTAGTAGATTTTTAATCCAATATGCCAACACACATATACAATAAATGATCTAAAGGGGAATAATTTACCTTGGTCTATGATTCCCCTTCTTTCCATGTGAGATGAATCTCTTCCATGGTAATATTATTTGGAATGATTTTCCCCATCCTTAAATTTTGGGACATTTTGATGGTTGTCAGTATTGCTCTTATTTTGACACAATTATTATTTTTTATGTTTTTGTATGGATTTGATAATAATGATTCTTTATTTCACTAGATCATGTCTATGTAGATTTCATTCCCCATGTTCTTCCCAACTTGTTGGAGTTCTATATCACTTCTCATATAGAGGTTCATATAATTCAAATTGAATACATAAGTGGATGTTGATTTTATATGAGAACGAAAATAATGCGATTAGTTGATCTTATCTTCCATTAAATTCCATTATATAAGCCCTCAATCATTCCATGAGTCTATAAATATTCCTTTCATGTTTTCCATCAATTTCCAGGTGATGGGATGTACTAATATTCAGTTCCATAAGCAAAGCATGCTAAAGAAATCATCAAATACAAGATGTGAACCATGGGTTATGATATGAAATGATCAAATGTGTCGCTCCCTTAAGCATCCCCACACAATTCCCATATATAATGGAATGTTATTCAATAAAAAAATACTTACAAATAAATATGCGGAGGATAATAATGGCGAGTTGATCTACCAAAACTAACAACACATTATATTATTTGGATATTTTTTATAGACCAGTGATAATGTCAAGAGTGACATTCTCTTATTTTATTTATGGTATAGATATTGTAAAAATCATCCCATTGGTATTATATTTCTCTGAATTTACATTCAGACATACCAATAACGATGAGATAAACTCTATAATCCCCTTCATCCTGTTGTACAACTAAATCTACTCTTGAATATCACAATACATCATAGTACTAAATGGATGAATATAGTAATAATATATATGTGAAATATATTATAGATTCTTGATTATCTAAATTGATTAATGCACACACATAATATATAAAATAGAATCACACCATCATCATTGATATGGATTTCATGAACCATCCCTAACATGACACGTTTCACCCTCTTATAAAGACCTGGATCATTACTTTCTTCTCCCTTGATATTATCTTGGATTTTTTCATGGTAAATCATTTGGGAATGTTAAAATGTAGTCCCTACATTATTATTTTGAGATCCATCCATCCTGTAACCATGAAGAGTGTTTCTTTATCAATCCAAATCATGGATATTGTGTCCTATTATTTTCTAATAAGCACATTAGAGACATTGTTATCTATTCAGAAATGTTTGTGAATAAAGATATAATAGTCCTTTATTATCACTAATGAACAACTTTAATGCAAATTAATATTCAAATATGAGAAAATATTCATTATAATATTATCATGTATATAAATGTCAACCTTTTACCATAGAGTTAGTTAAAATAAATTATTTTTGAAAATATCATAACTACTAGCTCTAAACCATTCCTCGGGTAGTTTTCCTAATGTGTCTTAAACATTCATGATATATATTCTATCACTACATCATTATGCATGAGTACATGACTCATGAATTTCCATGATGCATCACTCCATTACACAAAAACAAATCTAATTATTGGTAGTGTGAGTACAAGCCGAGTGATTTTCTTCTTAAATTGCTTCTAAAAACCATCCTTACATTCTTATGTTGAGACATCAAATAATTGGTTTAATGATATCATAGGCAGTATTCTAGGATATTTTATTAATTTTTTTTATGAAACATTGGTTGTATCCTATTATGAAAATTAATCTATGGAATTCAATGAAAATTGTAGGGTTGTTCCATTCCTCAATAGCATTTTTCATTGAAGGGTCGACAGAAATCCCACCATTTCTTATCATGTTCCTAAATAATATGAAATGAATCATAAAAAATTCACAATTTCGGAAACATTTCATACATTTTCAATTAATTAATTGTATCCATCATAATCCATTGATACCTTCATATTATTTAAAAATATTTATTTAAATATAAATACCATCAATAACACCACCAAATTTATATTTACATTTTATGTAATGATTATGTTCATAAAATCAATGAATATTTCTTTGGAAATGGAAATTACAAAGGGAATCACTCTGAATTCTGAGTTTCCATACATTTTGTTGAATGATTTCTTCTAACTGTCATTGTTATTCAACATTATCTAATGATATCTAGAATGAAGATACATCTTTGAGATGTACTGATCACTTTAGAGTAGATCAAACATGGCATCAATACTTAGTATAGGATACCTGTTCTTTAGAGTGATCTTTTTGAACACTTGTCAATAGATACAAAACATTTTTAATCAACATTTATTATTGTAAAAGATCACCAACACACCCTTAGGTGATGCAATGGACTATATGAATACTGTTTTCTAATTCTATTGATGATCCTTGATCAACTTATCCAGTTTGATCAATGCTATACTATTGTTTAATTTAGATATAGAAGTGTATCTAGTTATAATTTCTTTTATGAATAATACCTCGAGATATAGTGGAAGGTCATGTTACTATTTTAAAAATACATCAGTGTATTCCAATAAAACTAGTATTTCATCCATGTTAATTTCATACAATGAAACTACCATTTGGGACAAGATCGATTTTCATAGGTTTTCAACCCATATACTTATGTGGGATTTTCTAATGGGGAGTATTGACCATTCGTTAATTTATGGACGATCATGCAATGATTTGGATTATGAAAATAAATTTCCTCTTCTCAATAATTGATCAGTATTTTATATAACTAGGGACAATCCATGCCCCGTATAGCTTCATTTTCAATAGGGAATATACTACATGATTCAATGAATGAATATTCCTAAAGATGATTAACAAATAATATTCCAACACATTGGTTGAAATGATTATACAATTTGGTTTTGTATAGATATCTAAACATATAGGTTTCAGAGATTTGATTTACCCATAATAGAAAACATGTTGACTATAAAGTAAATAATGGATCTAAGATAAAATAAAAACATTTCCATTATTGAATGCAAAATATGTGTAACTTATAAAACTTCGTGATGGAATATGTATTCCATTTATCATATGACTTTGTGGTTTCTACCACTTCTTACAATCATAGAATAATGGTTTAGTGGACTATATTTATATGTTACCTTGCTACATAATATTGGATTTTTGAACCATGTGTGGTGCATTAAAATGTTTAGTCCATCCCACCATCATATTGTACATCATACTCATATCTCTTAAACATTTTTCACCAAAGTGGATTTTTATCCCTTACTAGAATCTTCTCATTATTCCTTTCATACAATTATGATTTTTCTTATAAACACATTAATCACACATGGATGGAATGATAATCAATCATCATTTTTTATTTAACTAACTATCTTGATGAACCATTCTTCTCTTCATATATTTGTAACCATAAGACCCTTCCAAAAAAACCATAAATACAATTAGAGTGCATCAAACTACCTCTTCATAATTTCCAAAGTCTCACATAGCTTGATACTTTTTATGGATTATTTTTAAACCACTAATGAATCAATATGTTTTTTATTCATTGTAGATAACAAAACATAAGACATGTCTTTATAACCATTTGAGGTTTTCATAGAATTTCATGATTGATTCACCATTCTTTTTCTTCATCTCTATTAATTCTATCTCCATTAGGGTTCAAATATTTTGAAGGATGTCCTAGATAAAAAATATTTTCTTAATGTCTTCCAACACAATCACATCTATTTAGTCTATCATGTTAGTGTTCTTTATCAACACATACCATTGATCAACTTCTTTATTGAAAAAATATATCGACATAGTCACCTTATCCATTTTCGAATAGTGAAGCATAGAAAAGATCTTTTCAATTTAGTTGACCAACTTTTCTAGGACAATTGGATCAGAAGACCCACTAAATGTCACATGTCATTTCCCTATAAACGGTGCAATTACTAGTTCAACATTTTTGGGTGGAGGTGGATTTTCCATGTGTTAAATATATTAGATAACCCCTGAGACATATAGGTAGGGATAACTATAATTTTTTACTCCACCCCCAATGGAATTTGGGATATTGTTTGAAAAATAATTACATTATCCCATGAATGGTTTTCTGTCCAGGATTCTCTTGATTCCCACAATATTATAAAATAAAACCTGTTTAAACCAAACAAAATTCATCAAATCGTGAATAAATAATTATTCTTTTCTTAATGAACCCTTAAGGAATATATTACTAGATTGCTATATTTATCCTTTTACTAAAAAACTCATATTGGATGATTACATATACTTATAAATATCCTAATGTTCGACCCTGATGCTTTATTATTTTTTTCCATTCTTAAAAAAAAATCCTTTGATTCAAACTATTATGACACATCTTTTTATTGCATGACTATCATGTCATTTTTATGATGAAAAACATAATAGTTTTTTATTCCACTATTGATAAGGTTTAGTTTCATGGTAAAATTGCTGTCATACATCAATTATATGTTATAATTCATAATGATTATTAAAATTATTCTTCATTATGAATTGAAAATCATTTACATTATCCACAGTACATGTAGTCACATGAGGATTTACATCTGGGTATGGTGTGAGATTAAATCCCATCATGTGGAAGAATGATGGAACTGAAAAAATATAACAAGGTTGAGAATAATAATAATCATCATGTCATAATCATAGTATCATCATCATTTTCATTATGGAATTATTTCATATTGTTATGTAATGTAATGTTACATAAAATGAAACTCACAAAATATTGTTCAAATACCAATCATAGTTGTGAACTAATATAGTATCATGTTCACATAAAATATATTTACAAAATACTCAAAATAATAATTGTGTACAAGTATAGCATTGTGTTCAAAAATAATTCAAATAATATCTTTATAAACATCCCATTACCCATTGAATTGGAGGTATAAATATTTTCTGGCCAAGCCATCACAGTATAAAATTTACATAATCATCCATGCCACTTAGAAAGTATAGTAATATTAATCATTTAACAACCCATGGAAAGGAAGGTGTTTCAGAAGTATTTTATAATGCATGATTTCATGAAACATTGTGGGGTTCCAAAATTAATAATGAAAACCATAATTTTCATAAATATCATTATTCATTTGTGAATAAGTTTCAACTCAATAAGGGAATAAAAAATTAGAATTAAAAAACTTTTCGAAAATAGTTTTTATATTTTTTCAATAATCAAGGGGATAGAATGACTATCCCATAAATAAAAATTGAATAATATTAAATATGACAAGAAATAGGGATAAGAAAAAAGAATATGAGTTGGGTTAGAGAATCCCCTTATATTAAATACAACATTATCTCATATACTGCGACCTGAATAATAAACAAGGGTTTTTTAAACCATTGATATATAAATTAATTATTGTCATTATTCCAATATTTATCAATTAAAATAGTATTATTATATTTCAAAATACAATTGGTCCAGGGGAAATCATTTTGGTAACATGTTTTCCAAAAAGATCTTATTTTGGTTATTTTTACTATTTAGGTTCATTTTCATTTATAAATTATTATAATTAATTATATAATCCATTAATCATATAATTATACCATTATATATTACCAATATTTTATTTCTACCATTCATTGGTTTGGTAATTATAAAGGAGATATAAACATCCTCATTAATGGTTAACCAACTTCAATCTGGAATGTTTTCCAAATATAATGAAAATTTAGAAAAAATATAAATAATTTTAAAATAAGATTTTTGTAACAGGTTAGAAACATTTACCTATAAAAAGATTTGTATATTGATATATATTTGTTATAGAGATGGAAAATGAATAAAATTGGATAAGAGGTTAAAACACATACTCTTTCTTTAGTATAACATCTCTTGAATGACACAAGAAATCGTTGATGAATTCAATTTGTTTACTACATAATGTCCCTATAATTTCTATGTTATTAAGATAGATTTTTTCATAACACTGGACAACTAAATTGAATAAAGAGTGGTTGGATGAAGTAGCTCTCAATCCAATGTTAATGGATTAGGCACTTGAATTTTTTGTGGAGGTCAAATCCATCAAAAGTGATAGTGTTCGATATTTCGATGTAGTCAACATTCGTCATGAATTACAGTTCAGGTTCCTCTATTTAGGTTGTTCTAGAAGAGGTAGTAATAGCTAGTTACACCGGTATTGGTTCAACAGAGGGCATATGGGGTAGTTTAACACAGCCCCGGGATGCTCCCCATCATCAGAGAGCTTAGAGAATCTATGTAGGATGTCTCCCTCTCAGTCAGTGTGGTAGTGGATAAGACAATTGTTAGATTCATGGGTTATCGTTCTCATCACCAGTTGAGCCAGATGTCATTTGAGGTACCCTTTTTTTATTCCCTAAATGGGTTCATGACTTGATTAATTTTGGAGTGAAACACTCCTTCATATCACCGTCTATTGTGAATGCTTTGTGACTTGAGTTAAAGAGGCTTTTAGTTCCCTTGTCGTTAACTACGTCATTTGGATTCTAAATAGAATTGTTTGACTTGTGTAGAGATTGTGCGCTAGTGATGGGGAAGCACCCCACATGGGGTGATTTCTTAATTTTATGGATTCAACCATATGAAATCATTGATAACATGGATTTATTATATTTAGTGTAGGTAATCATGGATTGCTTCAGGTTGATGGTGGTGTTCATAGATATTGATGGAGATCCAGTGGTGTTTTTTTGGTGAGAAAGACCCTCATATATGTTAGAGGTGTGTTTCTTCATTTTTATCCGTGATGGTTGAGATGATACTAGGTTTTTCAAAATTTTACCAGTCGATGATTCCTAGGGTCATCAAATATTACCCTGATGTCTTTCCAGAAGAGGTTGTAGTGTTACCCCCATGATGGGAGATCGAGTCTGGGATCTATCTATAGCCAGTGGTGTCTCTTATCACCAATTATTTGTATAGGATGGATCCGTATATGTTGTCATAGCTACGTATACACAACTATGGTCTATTATAGTGCATTTTTTATTGTTCATGTTTGTTACTATGAGGTGCACATATTTTGTTCATAAATATTTCTGATAGCGGTTTATTGTCGTTTGTTAATTTTCATCTCCTAAAAAATGTGGTTGTGAGGAATTTATATCCTCTTCTATTGATTGATGATTTATTCGATCAAATAAATGGTGAAAATTGGTTATCAAATATCAATTTGCGGTCAGGACAATATCAAATGTGTGTGAATGATGCAGATATGCGGTAGAATAACTTCTTTTTGGTCATGGGAATTTTGAGAATTTTGTTATTCAATTTAGTGTGATGAATGATTTAGAATTTTTCATGATTTTGATGATGATATGATTCAAAATAATTAGTATAAGTTTATGGTGTTTTTAATCGACGACATCCTTGTGTACTTTGTATCTGAGGAGGAGCATGCAGAACATATGGGTGCCCTTTTGGGAGTTCTTCATCGACATCAACTATTTTGGAATTTTTCAAATTTTGAGTTTTGACCTTAAGATGTACATTTACTAGGGGTGTTGAATCCTAGAATAGAGTGGATGTGGGTCTGTAAAATTATGAAGCGATTGTGTTTTGGGAATCCACAATGACAGTGGTAGAGGTGTGAATTTTCCTTAATCATACAAGTTAATATTGGAGGAATAAAGATGATTTTTCTTAGGTTGGTATTCCTATGAATTTATTGACCAGGAAGGATTCAATGTTCTTGTTGTGTGATAAATGTTTTGAAGCATTCGAGTATCTAATGTAGAAGTTTCCCAGAGATATGATTCATTTTTCTCTAGGATGAGGAGTTCAATTTGATTTTTTATTTGATGCTTTATGTTTGGGGTTCAGTTATATTGTGATGCTTAAGAGATCAGTCATTTCTTATGGGACTCTATAGTTTCATCCCCAAGAATGTAACTATACCACCCATGGTCTTGAAATGGTACCTATGATTTTTCCCTGATCTTTTGGAGACATTACCTCATTGGAGATAATTTGGTGATTTTCACGGATCCTAAGAGACTAAGGTATGTTTTCTCCATGTGAGACTTGAACTTCCAGGAGCGTCAATTGATGGTGTTCTTATGAGATTATGAAATCCAAATTTCACATACTACTAGAATGCATAACTTTATCGCTGATACGGTGAGGAGGATTTCATGTAGTGATCTAGTGTTTGGATTTTGAGATTTATGGAGGGTAAAGAAAGAACTCCAAACAGTTCATCTTGATATATGAGACTTTGGGGGAATTAGTTGACTTTCTATGATGATGGTGAATTCATATCTTGTGTAGTAGGTAGGAGAGTCCTAGATTGTGGATATTCAGGTGGAGGTCTGGAGAGACAAGGATGTTTGTAGTGAGGCCCCTGATAGTTGGTCTGTGGAAGAACTACACTATTAATTTATTAAGTGAAGTAATTTTTTTGGAAATTCCTGAGATAGTTCTCAAAGAGTTTCATAGTTATCCATTTTTGGAACATTATTTCATTAAAAATATTTACCATGATATGAGGAGTCTGTTTTGGTGGTCTAGGTTGAAGAGTGCAATTATGGGTCTATGTCTCGATGTTTGGTATGTTAAAATGTGAAGGCTAAGCTACATGTTCCAAGTGGATTCCCCTATCCCTTATATTTTTTTTTCATGGAAGGGTGATTACATCTTTAATTGACATTGTTACTAGTTTTTCTCAAGCATAGGGTGGATATGATGATATATTGGATGTAATGGTCCTTCTGATGAAATCATCCCACATTATAGAAATCAAGGAGTTGAGGTCTGTGGAGGTTTTGTCATTAAATATCAAGAGGGAGTGGTGGGACTCAACAGAGTCATGAGGATGATCATTTCTAATTGAGAACCTCATTTTACCTCCATAGTGTGCATCAGTCTCTATCATGATTTTTGTTCCACGTTATGCCTTAATACTAATTTTTATTCACAGATGGATTGTAAGACACTGTGGACCATCTAGACTCTTTATAACATGTGGCAATCTTGTGCCCTTGATTTTGGAGGTTCTTGGATGAGGCACTTACCCTTTGTATATTTTTCGTAGAAAAATAGTTTTCACTCCACCATTAGTATGGTTATGTTTAAAGACATTCATGGATGACCTTGTGAATCTCCTTTTTGTGGGACTAGGGTAAAAGAGTCCTCAATTATCGAGAAGTGATTATTACGAAACATGGCATAGATGGTTCAGGAGACTCGTGAGAGAATGAATGTACCACAAGATCATTTGATATCATATCCTCAATATAGAATGATACCTCTGCAGTTTGATGTTTGGGATCACATGCTTTTGAAGGTGACTCGCCCTCATGGGAGGAGAATTTTTCTTCATGGGAGTAATCTTTCTCCCTAGTTTATTGGACCTTTAAAGGTGTTGGCACGTGCTTGATTTTTTTTCTATCTGGTAGCACATCCCCCATATATGAGAATGATATTTGATGTTTTTATGTGTTTTAGATCTATTTTTATCTTCAGGACGACTCTCGTATCATTTATTGGGGTGAGATTAATGTTTATGATAATTCATCCTTGGAGGAGTGGCATGTAGAGATCCACTACCACAAAGATATGGTCTCCCATGTGTATGTTATCCCCATGGATCGTTTCATCTGGTGTAATAGTGGCGTGGAGGAGAGTACATGGTAATGTGAGTGGTAGATATGTGCTCAGTACCCCGAGCTGTTTGATGTTTACCTCTTCTTTGGTAATATTGTTCATTTTGTGGTAGTATAACCATGGAATTTATAAGATGTATTTATCTTACTTCTTGTTGTGTATTTATAACTTTTGAGAGGTATCTCTAATAGTAAAAAGTTTTGAAGTTGGTTGTAGTTTCCACCTGGTTTTACATTGTTATTTTTATAAATCAGTATAGATTTTTTGGTGGGGAGAGACTTGAGAGGTATCTCAATGGATGGATGTTCCAGAAAACCCTTTTCTCTTTCCTCACAAGGGTGGTTTTGGATTCTTGAGTATGATAATACTTTGATAGGTATATGGTATAATGAATCAGACCTCTCTTGTCAATTCCTTTTTGAAAAATCTATTGTATTTGTTATTTTGGTAGGTCAAGGTTACTTATTTCTAAAACTTTTCCAAATTTCAAGTTCTATGAATAGTGTTTCTATTATGTGAGGTCAATGATCGGTAGGTTGAATGGTGTGTCCAGGATATTAGGTCATCCATCAGCTGGTCATCTATAGGTAGGTTGTCTATCGGTAGGTCAACTATTAGTAGGTTATCTGTCAATATGTTATCTATCAATAATTCATATATTTGTAGGTGTACTGTGTTTCAAGATTGGTATGTGTACAGTCATTCTAAATTCCTTGAGTTTCACCCCTTTGATGTTATATATGATGTAAAATGAATTCAATGCCATTTATAGAGGATTTAAGGTTGATTTAAATCCCATTACTCTTATATTAATTTTTTCTAAGGGATCGGGTGCCTTTACTCAGTAAAAATGTGTAATCTCGATAACATCCTCTAATAGAACATATAACCCATATCTAAACTACAACACTATTTTTGTTTTCAAAAGAGATAGATATATTTATCCCATTTCATCCTTCTTTACCCTGGTATGATGCACTGAAACAATTCATCTCATAGGGTTAGTATGTTCGAACTAAAATCCTTGGATATTTTCCCCATGTCTTTATTCTAATTTCATGTGCGCCCTATATTATGATTCAACCAGGATGTTTCAATCCATATTCGATGTTACCTATTGTGGTAGTGGTGATCGTGATCCACTATGTTGGCTCATTTTCATTAAATGACCATCAGAACCCTTTTGATGTAGCATATTTGTGGATTCTATATTCAATTTATGTTCAGTTCTAGATTTAGCATGATTTAGACCACTAGATTTGAATTAAAATGACATAAAATTAATTTTGACTTAATTGATGAATTTCTATCAATTTCTTAGCGGGGTTATTACCTAATTATTTTCTATAATTTTTGGTATCTATGGTTATCTTGTTTAGCATTGTGTTCAGGGTAGAAATTGTTAAAGAAAATAAAGCTGATTTAATTGTAAATTAATTAGTGAATTATAAATTGGAGAGTTTAATAAATCCATTTGTTGTTGTTGTGATTTTATTATAATCAAATGGATAATGTTATGAAATTATAATTGAATCAGTTATTTCAAAATGAAATAAACAACTAGTTTTGTGTTAAATGGTAATTCCTTACAGGGTCCTGAGTTAACACTTTTCATGTTGAGGCCAAGAACCTTATGTTTTGAAGCAACGATTACATATTGTCAATGAAGGATGAATGCATTATTTATGGAAAATATCCAGGAAGATAAAAAAAATTCCTTGATGTTCGTGATCTGATGTGAGCCTAGGATGGTTGTTCCTTGGGATGTTGTTGTATACGGCGGTAGGGAGGCCCTGTGGTGGTGGTGGTAGAAGTTTATATCTTGAGGGGCGAGTTGCATTAGGATATGCATGTGGGTGGCAGGATGGACACAAGGGACGATGTAACAGGTTGTTTTTTAGCTTACTCATCAATGTTAATGTGGTTTTCATAGAATCTACTGTTTGTTTATATATTTTGAATTACCCACTACCTAAGGAAGATAATTTTTCTTACCCTCCCACAAAAAGTGGGGTAGTGGCATGAGTTAATCCATGTGATTTACGTTTGTAGCATCTCATGGTTGAATAGGCATGCACTACTACTATAGGTGTAAAAAAATTGATGGGTAGTTCATCTACTCACCGAGTTGATACCCTATTGATTCGTAGTTTAGAATGATTTATTAAAATATCTAAAAATATAGAAAATGGAAATTTTGTTAAATAAATTAATAAATTATGTTTAACCCAAGGGGTCAGAGATTTCTAGGATGCAATGCTGAAGTTATAGATCTGAGGAACAATGGAATTTTTTTGGTTATGCATGGAAGGAATTGAGTATTGTTGAAATAGTAATGAAATGTAATGTGGAAATTGTAATGGTTAATTAATGGTAAATCAATTAATTAACATAATGTGAATCTGATAAAAAGGGATAAGATGTCTTAATATTGGCCATTAAATGATTGGGTGCTTATATGATATCAAACCTTAAAAGTAGAGGTCGGTAGTCTCAGAGACATTTTCTACAAATGAATCTGAGACTAGGGTTGTCCAATCGTGTGGTTGTGAGAAATATTATACCATGTAATTTTGGTGTTTCTATACACTACACAACCTTGTGTGTTATGGAAACTGATACCCCGTGGATTCTAATCCATGTGGGGGTGGGGGTGTTTTCCCAAATATCCTGGTGGGAGGATAGATAGTAGACTACCCTCTTTGGTCCTGCTCTCTTCTATTAGTTGTTACTTATTCTGGTATTCATGATTTAACTTTTTTCCTATATATGTGCATATATGGTTGTAATGGATTTTGTTTATTCTCCACACTCATATTTTTGATAAAGATTCCAATGTTTTATAATAGGTAAAACAGGTATATTCTTTGATGGGTTTTGGATCCTTACATAGAATATAGGTTTTAATGGCTTATGATATAATACATGATGTAAGATACACGTTATGCATACAGTGGTGGCTCTTTGGAACTATATGTTTACTTTTGGTTGTTTGGTTTTCGTCCTGATTTGAACAAGGTGCATTTTATGGTGCTATGACTAGGTGTCTTTGGGCTAGCCTTTTTGGAGAGAGATGCTCAGGATGTGTGATGTTGGGGTAAAGCGGAAAACTAGTGGGGATGTGGTAGTGGGTACGCTTGACATTCATTACTAGATTATATACTCTTGAATGACATACCTGGTGAGAATAGCAATGGTGATTCTAGGAAAAAGTTTACCTATTTAGGTGAAGAGTTTTTTTCAATAGTTCTTCACTATGATTTAGTAGTTTTCATTACTTTTCCATGAGAGGATCTAGTGGTTATCCTTCTGAGTATACTATTATACTAAGTCTATGTTATTTAAACTGATTTTTAGGTCTTGTGGACCTTGCTGGAGATCAGGTTGGTTATTTCTAGTGTACATGTTTTTTAGGAGATATTCAGGCTTTGTGGTCACTGTCGTTTTACTTTATTTTGGTACTTGTATTTTTTCCTTTCAATTGTAGTAGTCTTTTCATGATGTTACATATAAGTTCTTGAGTTTCTTTTAAATTTTAATCTAGGAAGGTGTTGGTTGGTCTCTATTGTATTTATCACTTCTTCATGTTTTCTCATAGAGTGTATTACCACCCATCTATGTTTTTTCTATACCCTCATTGTTAGTCGCAAACTCAAGGACCACTAGATGTGGGACTCAGGGTTCATTATCTCCCTTCTCATATTCCAATCCCAGGACGGGTACACTAAATAAAGTGCGGGTCATGATATATAAACCATTTCTACTGTTGCGTGAAATTCTAAATAACAAAAATATTAAATTGAATCCAATAATATATTTCACAAGATCATTTGGTGTTCCATTATACCCCATAAAATGAATCCATATGTTATAATGAATATGTTTTTCAAAAGATTAATACATAAAATTTCATTTCATAGAAACCCACATCATAAGAATAAATAATAAAACTTCTCTTGAAGAAGCGTATAACTATAATAGATAAAACATGTGACACAAAATTGTCTTCCCACATAAGATAAAAATGTTGGAAAGTAAAAAAATTGGAATGGAATAGAAAAATAACAGTCATGTTCTGATGGAGAGTGATGGAAAACATTTATCAGTAGATGTGGGTGACCACAAAATCATAAATCTTGAGTGAATAAAATGACCATTTGATTTATCTGAAGTGATGGTACTAAGAAAATTCCTTTTTATAAATATATTTTTCCAAGAGTAGGGAAATTAATGTCCATTATATGAATTTACATTAATTGTCTTACATGGTTTAATTCATTTTTATAATCACAACCCCACCCTTTGTTTGTGAATTTCACGATTGTGTCCCTCACTTCAAGAAGTGAAGGTGTTTTATTCATTCTTAAAACAGCAATATATCACGTGATCCAGGATAAACCATCCCATTTATCATTAGTTTAATTCTACTGAAGGTATCTCTAACAGGCTATCTCATATGCATAAATACACATATAGTGAGAAAAAACTTAAATCTTATCAACTTCATCTGAAGTTAAACATAAAATTTACATAAATAGTTAATTTTATAACCCATAATAAATATTCACATTTATTTATTTATAAATAAATTAAAAAATATGCTTATCATTAATCACCCATATATCAAAAAGTTCATGTTTTTCTGTTACAGTCCAATCATTTCAATACCCTCATCATTTATTTCTTGGAAACATGTAAATAACGATAATTATAATAAATCAATTTGGAAAATAGACATGCCTAATTATTCTAGTGATTACTTGATAAATTTTTTAATTACAATAATTATTAAACGTAATAAATTATGACAAACACCAAATTGTCAATAATTAGTACAAGTGTAATCATCACCATCTAATTCAATTTTTATATCCATTATTTCTTTATCTAAGCATCATTATCTAAACATAATGAATTAACTATGGGTTATCATCCACTAATAAAAATTCCACCTCTTTATGAAATTAATTTTGATGTCTAAATTCCAATTCAACATGTAATTTTAAATCATTAATGAATGTTATACGGAAAATTATTATATATTTCCAAAATCGAATGACATTAACTTTGAATTCCAAAACATAAATAATTTATTCATCAGTCATAATTCTTAAACCATTACTCCGGATTCATCAACTTCTTCCAAAATAGATCCTTCCTAGAATATAAAATAAGAAACATTTTTTAAGGTTACCTAACAATAAAAAATTCTCTTCGATTATGTTTAATGTAATGAAATACCTGATGAACATCAATTTTCTTTCATAAGTCATTTTTAGTCACATTATATCCAAAACTATAACCAATACTCATTCCACCTTCATGATTATCTTAAAGGAATTTCATCATGGGATATATATTTTTACAATACCCATAATTTCCACATCTAAACAATTATATGTTAACCATGTCACCTTTAGGTCTCTTCATTGAATAAAACAAGAAACCACTTGGTGAGAAACACATATCATAGAATAAGACCACATAATCCTAAAAAATTACTTATATGATACCTAAATCATGAAAAATATATTTTAATTGATTACACCTTTTTTTACACTAGGTTATTCATATCCAAATTCTATTTAAATCCTTCATGAAGTCTCATAAAGATTTTATGAATTTCCTAATAATATCCCTAGGAGTGTCAAGCTAGGTGTGTAGTAATTCTAGTTTTTTTGTACTACTTTACTCTAAGTTAGGCCCAACCCACCATGAAAATGTTCTTACTCCTTGTTACCCATGTTCCATAACAATTTCCACTTATAGTATCCAAATATGGATATATTTTTTGGATACCACTTACTCTATTCTATACCAAAATTCAAGGACATTCTCCTAAATGTTCTCAATTAAATATTTATACATAATGTCACACCTAGACATAACCTTAAAAATATACATAGGTGTCTCAATATTGTTTTCTAATACATGTTTCAAAATTTAGAGTAAACATTATCTCTAAAATCATCTACTACAACCCAATCTTGATTTACATATAAATTACTCAACTTTTTAAAAATGATTAAAACAATACAAAAAAGACACCCAATGACTATATTAATTTTGTACCCTTGGAATCCTGGAAACATAAAAAATGGTAAATAAATAAGCTACATAATCTCATATTAGGTTCAAAAATACTATAATGCATCTTAGAAATATCATAAATAGAATATATATTCATAACATGGGAAAATAAACATAAAAATGGGTTACCATAGATGCTCAATAAGGGTAAACAATGGTGATGTTTATGTATAAATATTAATAGAAGGGTGTGAGAACAAGATCTAAATATTATAAGAACATACTATTAATATCAAATATCATAAATATGAGTCATGGTATAATGGTAAGAATTAAATAATACATTAATCAAAAGTTGAGGAATATCTTAATATATGAAAAAATAATATAGGAATGAAACATTGAACTGTGGAAATCACATAACATAGTAATATGAGTTCCATAGTAGTGAGGTCATCACTACCAAAGCCATATTATTAATATGGTTTAACTCCATAAAAAATCATCATAGTCATGGTTCACTCTTGTTGACGTATTAGTAGTATGAGTTCACCTTCCATGCCATAATGGTAGTCATGGTTCACTATCATGGACATCTTAGTAGTATACATCAATAGAATCTTTATTGTCATGGTTTACTCTCATCTCAACTATAGTAGTAATGGTTCACTTCATAAACCATATTAGTCAATATATTGAGATATATATCAATACCCAATGATTTTTTTGGATATATAATCCCCACACATCTCATTATGATATCAAATATACATGTGCCAATAGATAATAAACAATCATATCATAACCCATGAAATAAAAGGGTGTCATAAACAACATATAATAACCCCTGAAATGAAATGGGTATCATAAAATTTAATCATATCGTAGCTTATGTAAATATATAGGTTTAAAAATAATTTCATCCAAGAATAACCCATGAAAGGAAACGGGTTTCATAAGAATTTATCACTGCATAACCCGTCGTAGAGAAATGGGTTTTATATGCATAAAACCCATAGATGAGGAATGAGTTACATATATATATATCTAGGAAATGATATATGTGTTTTGAAACTCATTATTTCATCAAATCCTAAACCATTTAGATAAGTAATTTGAAGGGAACGCCAAAAAATTTCCTACATAAGAATGATTAACATCAAGGGAAGTTATATTAGATGTGAAATAATTTCAAAATATATTTTATAAAAATTTTTTGAAGATAATACCCATTTTTTATTAAAAATGATATTTTAAATATAAAACCTTCTTAAAAACATTTTATTTTAAAATAATAATCAAAACTTTTATAAGTGTCCAGAAAACATTTTCAAGAACATATTTCCTTGATAACAAATAAAATAAGATAAAATAGTTTTTCATAAGATTTTTGAATGAAAACATATAAAATAATATTGAATTTTTTTTGAAAACTATTTGATTTAAAATTCATTTAAAATTTATAAATAATTCCTGAAAATAATTAAAAATATTTTTAACCAGAAATAATTTTGGAAAACATTGTTCGTAGAAAAAAAAAATTGAAAACAATGAATTTTTATAATATTTATAAAAAACAAATTCTTTAAAAATAATAATGTAATAATAAAATAGATTCTTCAAGGAAATGGAGATCATGTTAGTAAGTATGTTTGTACATACCGACCATTTTTTTAATCATAGATGTAATGAAATTTTTCTTGATTTGAATATGACAAGATGAATCATTCTAAAACTATATTGAATAATGAAATTAAGGGGTAAATATTTAATTTAACATCATAGTATAATATTAAAACATTTTCAACACATTTTTAGAAATCACATCTTTGAATGAACAATGAATCCCGACCTAAAGTTAAAATAAAGTCGAACTTTCAAAAAAATATTTTCTTTGTTAGATTAAATTTCAAAGAGTTGAAAATGTATCTAATAAATTAATATATCATTGGAATCTATATTATTATATAATTCTGGTGTGTTATTGAGATATATATCATAATATTTCATCAAATGATTCATAATCAAAAACACTCTAAATAAGTGGTCGAATTGTTTTAATAAACACTTACCACTTGGTAACATTAAACCATACTACTAGTGATAGAAAAGGAAGTTAAATTAAGATTAATGTATTCTTAAATTAATTATATTCAGGATATAAAATTACAATTCATTTATATAAAACTCATAGAATAAAATGTTGTAACATGTCCGGGCATGGGTCTCAAAGAATGAAAATTGAGAAAAACATACATTAGTGATTTGGTAACTTTTGAAAAATAAATACAATGAATGATAAATAATAAAATGGTCTTATAAATACCCCTAAATTTGTGCATAAGAATCATATAATACATCAATGGTAATTATACACATAAAAAATAATTAATATGAGGTGTACATGGCTTGCGTCTGATGGAAAACAAATGTGAGATGAGAAATACCCTTATATCGAGTCCAACATGTCATTGGTTTATTTATAGTCCTTAATAATAAACTAATGATTATTAATTACTTTATTTAAGAAAAATTAATTTTAAAAATTAATTTTATATCACATATTAACATTTTTTATTCAACAAGTTGAACAATTAATTTTATGTCAACTGTTTCGACCAAATTTGGTTCCTGTATCATAAATGAGTTTTGTAGGTCTACTATGGAAAAATGGTTAATTATATAAAAATATACAGAATAATAATCATGAAATAATTATAATAATTATACATTAATTATATTTTTAAATATAATCATGAATTTTGGTTATGAAAAATGAACCAGTATTATAATCATTGAGATTGTAGGCCATACATTTGGAAGATTAACATTACCACTTTTCAATAATCATTATGGAAAAAGGTAAGAAACACTATATATTTCAATAATTATACATAAATAAAAATTAACATGTTATATAAAAATATATACATAAATATATAAATCTCTTGATGTGAATGGGAACACATCATGTCGAGGTGGCAGTAGTCCACACGTCCGTGATCGACGTTAACACTTTATATTTGTAAAAAGAACAATAAAGAAAATAATATATTATACCTCAAGAAAGGTAATTATGTCATGAAAATCATATAGATTTTTTTATGTATCATATGTTTAAATTAAATGATACTTTATAAATTACATATTGTGTGTGAATGAATCTTATCACTTTGTGGAGGCAGTAGTCCACAGGTTGACAAACGATGTTATCATATTTACAGAAGATGTAAACTATAATGTTATGTGTTATAAATAACTAATGAATCTTTAAGGCCAAGTTAATATAATATATACCTTATATAAATATAGTTTTAATTATTATTTCAATCAATTAAATGCAGTGATGGATGAAAATGAACAATCATTTGTTTCGTGAGGTGGTATTTCGTCGTACATGTAAACAATATTTTTGTTACCCATTAGATAGAAGTGTGCAGCAGTTTGTGTCAAAACATTTGAATAAAAAATATTATTATATTTAAGATAATTGTATTGTTTTATAATAATGGAATTCATAGAGTTTATGGGGTGGAGAATGGAAATACAACTACAGATCACGAGGAAATATGTTACCGCTTATTCGGGTAACTCCTTTTTGTTTTCACCAAAGGGATTACTTTGATAAATTTTTTTGAAAGGTGAGGACTATATGAATATCAGAGGGATTTTTAGTAGCTATTTTATCAGATCATGGTTGATCCAATGTGGTCTGAGAGGCATATAGAATTTGAAAGGGTGAGTGTGTTTTTAAAGTCGATTGATAGGACACACATGGTATTTTTTGGAATGAATTGTGTGATTCCAAATTATTACTTATTCATAAAGTATAAAAATTTATAATTATGTATCCTAAGATGTTTTTTGGCTGATATATGTCCATAAATATTTTTTGGACATGTTTATTGGTCATTTTTCTTTAATATTATGGTATACTCCCTTGTTAAACTAAATTTTAACTTATTCGCTATAATAAATTATGACATCTTTAACTAATCATTTTAGTAAAAAATATTATGTTGATTATATTTTAATATAAATATCCTACATATTAAAACATTTATTTCCATTTTTATAAATTCAATTCATAAGAGCAATAAATTTATGTTTAATTCTTAACATGTAGATGTAGTGACACCGTTGGTTTTTAAAGTGATAATGTTCAAAAGTTTATTAATATTATATGGGAATATTAATTATAAATATGATTAAAATTACCTAATTTGGATCAATATATATATGATTTATATATTAATACTTTAAAAAAACATAAAATATAATTTCATTATATTAATATATTAGATGAAAAAGAAGTTTTGAATTAAATGTCAATATTTTTCACGTTTTATCCAAAAAATTATGTTTCTCAGAAAAGAAGAAAAAAATTCAACTTTAGTTATTTTATATATTCTGAAATCAAAAATAATGTTTATTTTTTAAAATTAAACTTCTATATATTTTTAAAATTATTTTATTATTGTTCAAATAAGAACATAAAAAGTTTTTCCATTAAAAAAGTAGTATTTTTAAACATATGAAGAGTTTACCAAGAATTTATTTTTCACTATCAATGTGTAATATTTATTTGAAAAAATATAAATTATAATTAAAAACTAGTAATTAATATTTATACTACCAATTTTAAAGGCTATTTTATAACTATCTTGTTTAAAAAATTATAATAATAAACTATTGTTTCGTATAAACTCAGTGTCGTGTGTAATGCAAGCAATGCCATTGTGGCATGTACAACAGGTTTCCTCGGTGTAGTATAAATACATTTCAAACCTACTGATTTAATATATATATATATATATTTCTAGTCTTGAGTGATGTGATAAATTTCTAAATGTTTAAATAAATTTGAAAATAATAATTCATGAAATCTTGGATTGTTACAATGTGATGACCCCTCCCTCTAAATATACCCTTCCTGGGATGGCAATGAAGAATGTGAGATAATGACGTTGAATCTCACCTCTAGTTAGCCCCAGGTTAGTGAATAGAACTAAGGGTATACATGTTAAACAATATAGAAGGCATTACACTTTTTAAATATTATCGAGAGATATGATAGTTTATACCTGACCCAAATTTAAGACATATTATAACAGAAAACATAAATCCATCCCACCAACAGTTGTAAAATAGAACTGATATAACAATATCTCCAAATAAATTACCAAAATGTAAGAAAAAACAGTGACTCAAAAACTATCCTAATGCCCGAGCTAGAAATGCCCATCACGGTCCACGTAATCCTCTTAGAGGACTGAAAGATGTTTTATATACATAGGGTGAGCATACATGTATACACAAAAATAAACCTAATTTCTCTTGTGAACATGTTAAATGAGAATACTAGTTCCCCCATGTCACATACATGACTTATTTTAAAGTTAAATTCCATTTAATTTCCATTCATGCTTTGTTTTGAGGGTTTCCCAAGCATTTATGAAGGATTGGTGAGTTTTTATGAATTGGACCAAACCGTGAGCCCAATTACATTTTTAAAAATAAATTTTGATTACTTTATAATTCCTTAATTTTTCTAAATTTTCTATCCATTCTAATTCCTAATTGTCATCCACTGATAAATTAACACCACCATATTAATTTTGACCATTTAGAAATCCATAATAATGGTGGATATGGGATTTTATTGAAGTGATTGGGCCTGCTCCCATTTTCTGCATTAAAAATAAATTTTAATTCTTTAATACCTCCTTCAATATTTTAGTTTTTTCTGTGATTCCATCTCTCACTAGAGCCCACTTACCTAAGGCGCTCCCCCATTCACTCCGACCAAAATTTGGAGCTCGATAGAATCGCAAAAGTGGTCTAAACTTATCTGGATTTCCAAAATCGTCCATATTTGGGTAGGTAAATTGATCCTATCATAACTTCTTCTATTTTTACTCTTTTCCCCCATTATAGTACCTACAAGATCTCCTAATCTTTGTTCGAACATCCCCTGAATGGTTGGATGTTTTCAAATTCAGATGCTGGTTGATTTTGGGTCGTTTTATTCAATATTATTTTGGATAAGTGTTTTTCTCTTTAATTCCTTCCTTCTCTTTAGGGTTTCCTCCCACTTTCATAAATTTATAGAGTGTCCAGAAGTTAGGGTTCATAACTAAGGTTTTATTTGGGGTATTTTTGGTGAAATATTATGGTTTAGGGTTCTTTTTCACATCCTTGTGGTGCAATGGAGGTGCAGTTGAGGTTTCACACTACGATTCAAGGGTATTGACTCAAAAGGTAGGTGGTTCCATGTGTAAACAATTATTGATGAGTTAGCATTCTATATATTAAAAAAATTTCATATTCCTAATTTGTTTTGAGTGGTGAGAAAACTGTTTATGAATGATTTGGTTTTGTGTTAAATTTTATAGTCTCTTTTTAACTGGAAATTGGGTGTTTTCATGTGCAACTCATGGGGTTTTAATTGGGTGTAGTGTATAACTTATGAAATTGGTTTATTAAATCATGTTTGGTCTGGAAATTCTATTTTGGAAATATATTAGTGTAATGATGTCTGAAAAAGAACGTTTTTGAATATGTATGATGTGTAAAACATTGTTATACTTATTGAGGTCATTTTATGAAAATGCGTGTTTTCATATGTATATTTTGTGGAATTATTCAAGGTTATTTTATAACACTTGAACGTGTTTTTATAAATATATCTAGGGATGAAATTCTGTTTTTGATAGGAATGGGTATGGTTTTGGTCTTAAATGGGGGTTTTGAAATGGGTTTTGTGTGCAAGACATAGTTACACCCCTTGAGTTGTTTTATGAAAATTGTGACTGTTTTTTTGGTTAAACAAAGTGGATAAAAGGGTGTATATGTACTCTTTTGGGGGTTTTTTCACCTAAAATGGGTTTTTGAAAAGTATGGTGGTTATTTAAGATTTCAAATATTTTTTTAGAATGTTGTATAAAGTGATGAAATGTTTTAGAAAATGGAAAGAGAGTTGTAAAACATATTTGTGGGCTGTTTTGTGTGAGTGTGTTTTGAAAATTGAATTTGTTGATGAAAGAGGTATTATATGTTATTCTAGTCGACTGTTATGTGAGTTATAATGTCTTGTAATGGTTTATAAATTTTTTTAAAGGATTTGTGGAACTTTCAATGAAATGTGAAGAGTGTTGTGGGCTATTTTTGTGTGAGTTGGATTTCAAAATCAATTTTAATAAAAAGTGTACTTTTGTGACTTTTGTGGTATACAAGTGGGATGTTTGGTGAATTATTGATATGGAAATGATAATTTCATGTGAGAATTATATTTCATGACTTGTTGAACTTTTTGAGCACAAAGGGAAAACCCAGGTATCTCGGTGGGTGGACGTGTACTAGTATGCTAGTGAATCCGTGGGGTTTGGCCTCAATTTAACTTAGAAAGATTGATGCATAAAACTATAACTAAACTATGATGATGATTATTTGGGACCACTAGGTTTTGGGTATGTTCCCTACTAGTGGATCATGCATGAGAAAAAATATTTGTGATGGTTACTCTCACTGAGATAAGAGGTACCTATGACCCACAATGAGCTAGTGCCCAGGGGTTATTTCCCATTGTTGTGCTCACTAGATATTTTTTGCATACCATCGGCATACGGTATGAGTGGTTAGAAAATTCATTAGCTTTGGTATTTATTTTAAAAATTTTTTTTCTTTAAATTAGCCCACCTGAAAATTGTTTTTATTTAATGTTGCATCTTTTAGAAATCTTAACTAGCATTTCATTTTTTTGGAAACTTTCAAGCTTTTCTTAGTTAAATGTTTATCACATGGAATCTCTTAGTGGTGGTATCCTATTGGGCACTGCCTCACACCCTACTTACACCCATGGGTGTATGTAGACTTGGTTTTTTTGTCGTAGGTTGCGTATGGTTTTTTGTGCCATTGGTTCGAGTTTCTACCAGGACTTTGGTGGTGAAGTCTTGTGGGGATGGCTTGAGGATGTTGCCTCTTTCCATGTAGAGGTTCTTGGGATTTTCCCTTTTGGTTTTGTACCCTTTTTAAAGCCCTGTTGAGTTGTTTTAAAATATGTAATTTAGTTCGGATTTTTTTGTAAAGGATTGTTTGGATTGAAAAATCCAGATTCATTTTATTGGATTATTTTATTGTTTTATGTTTATAAACATGGGTAAATCGTTCCCAATATTCATTTTATGATACCCAGGAACTTGTGCCAGCCCATGGAGATCAAGAATTCCCTTCGGCCAATGTATCAGGCTTGGTTTGGTGTCGGTTTTTGCGTCGACTAGATTCAGTTCGTGACAAAATGGTATCAAAGGAAGTTTAGGTTAACTCTTTGAGCCATGTTATTTGGGGAAGAGTCGGGATAGTATGGAGTTATAATTTTTGGGACATGGAATTATAGTTATGGTTAGTGTGCCTGATCACCAAACTTCATAATGGGATTCAAGTTTCTAGGATATGTCAGGATTTATCTATGTCCTTTGGTTTTCTTGGTTTGATGATGATTAGGGGAAATGAAAAGAGAGTTGGGTTAAAAAGACCTAGTGAGCTCGCAAGGCCTGGAATGCCATGTGGAGACAAGGATATTACCTAGAACACTCTATAGGATAGTTATGTTATTGGAGTATGGATTCCAACCATATTCCCAAATCACCAACTGAAACTAGTTTCCTCTCTCATTGTTTTGTGCTTAGGTTTTGAAATCTAGGCACTTTGGTTTTAAGAAGTGTAAATTTTTTGTGAAATGATTTTCAAATAAATATGGAATGGTTTGATTTATGAAATGGTGGATCTGAATTTTTAGAATTGTTTTGAAATTTAAAATGGTGTTCTTAAAACTCTTTTGAAAGCATGAACTATATTGAAGTTGGTTTTGAAAAGTGTTTCCAATAGAATTTTCTAAACAATCAAAGGGTGTTTTAATGGGATGAGATGTTTTAAAATTGATGTGAATATCATTAAAGTGAGTTATTTTCTAATTTTTTGTGTCTTTCTGAAATGTTTTGAAATATGTGACTTGGGATTTTGATCTTGTGGTTAGTAGTTTTGAGAAAAAATGATGTGTTGGTTGACTTTTTGGGTTTTGAAATGTGGAAAGAATGATTTGTTTTAATCATTGGTATTTCCATGAGCATCCAAATGAATGGGGTTATACGGGATGATGGATGATTTATGGCATGACTGGATGAGTGTCGGGATGGATATGTGGATGGTGCCCAATGTGGCACAGAAACATGCATGTGTAAGGCCCACGGGGTACCATTGGTGGATACACTAACCGCTGAGCCGTTTGTTTTCAAGAAATGTTTTTAATGAAAAACATGATGTCTTGATGAATTGTTTTGGATGGCTTATATTATGTGTTTTTGGAAAATTTTGATGTTGTGGGATGTTTTGAGTCCAAGACCCCCTCCTTTTTGAAATGTGTTTTGGGTTTCTGTTTGGTCAGTAAGATGGGAACAAGGACCGGATAATAGTCTCCTCTGAGATATGTTTCGGGACACCTTTATGGTGGTTCCCTTCAAGTGTTTGGATATGTTTTATGACTTTTTTTGACCAATGTACCAGATTTGTTGGGTCCTTGGGTTCCCTCATTGGATAAGGTACGCCCCCATTAAGGGTTAATGCATAACTGAACTGCAATCCGGATTGTTTCGCCATTGGAAAATCCTCTAGTTGATCAATATAAAGAATCTTTTATCGTTATTGGTGGATTGAGTCTACACCCATTACTTTCATTGATTTTTATATCCTTTTGTAGCCGGATAGTGCTCATGGAAGTTTGAGAGAGTCCCTAGTTTCTTAGGATTCCTAATTCATCGAAGCTGGAAGTCGCCTATGGTTATTAGTGGGGATGAGTGTATCGATGTCGTCTAAGAGGGCCTATGGGTTATTCACAGTTTCATTGAAGAATTAGTTAATTATAAACCACAAGTGTGGGAAATATGGTCATACTAGGATATTTTGGCCACTTTCTATATTTGTGTGTTGTTTGGGGATGTTGTATAAGGCCCCTCTCCATTCATTTTTTATGTGAGTCACAATGGTCATGTTCGGTGATGCCTTATGATGTCATGTGATCGATTGACAGTAAAGGTGAAGGATGGGAAATCATCTGAGATTCTCTGTTATTTTGGGAGAATGTCTCCCTTGGAAAAAATATAAAAAAAAATATTCCATTTTAGAGGAAGGTGGGTTTCGGTGTTCTTTACTTCTATTGTTTCTCACCCGAACAAACAAGGATTGTTGTGTGTGCATTTTCTAAGCCCTTGATTCACTAAAACATTGGGTTATGGTAATGTGAGTTTGGAATGTGTTATGTCATGAAAAACTTTTCGTGGATTGCGGTGTAGTTGTTTGTTGCATAGAAAGAATAATTATCATTCAAGGGGTTTCCAAAGCCTAACTGCGAGGCAGAAGACGCTTCAATCATTTGAGCTATAGCCATACGTCTCAGAGAGAAGTTGGCTCATAGTTAGGGGAAATCCCAGGGACATTTAAACCCTTTTAAAATGTCTAATCCTCATCATTAATGATAGGAAGAGTTTAAACCTCTGGTGTCATCATCTTTTCTTTGTTGTTCTCATTCGGTGGAATTAGGTGGAGGGCCTTGTACCCATGACTTCACCTAATGTCATTCCCTACCGCTTTGGATTCCATTGAGTAATTAGAGAATGGTTGGAATTTGGATAGACATACTGAGGACATAATTTATGCACGATTAGTAGTGACTGCGTTCCAGGATTCCATGCGGAAAGAATGATTTTCACAGTTAGTGCATGGTTTCCCAAATCGTGCAGACTAACCCTATGCCCTTTCCAATTCATTAAATTGATTTTTTGGTCTATCTTTGTCGACCCATGTTGATCAGTTAAGATGGATAGTTCTTATAGTGGGGAGAAACACTATGATTATCATGTACATTCCTTCAAAAACATTGAATGGAATTCTACCCTTTGTTCTAAGTATTCCGTTCAGGCCTCCCCTGTTAGTGTCATGATTCTGTCTTAGAAAAATATAGGGTGTCTCTTTTTGCGGGGAGCCTATTTGTATCCACCCCGTACTAATAACTCATATTTATCCATGGTCTTGGCTTGTAGGTAGGAAGTATTATTCGTAAATATCTAGATAGAAACATATTCTTTGAGTAAACATTGGTATTGGGGAGTGTCCAATGGTTTAGTTAAATGTATGTGTAACCCTATTCGATGTTGTTTTTCATTTGGGTGAATTTCTTGAGTTTTGTTCAGATAGTGTTTAAGTATTTTTAATTTGGGATAATGTATGAATGTGATTGATCATTTCAGTAATTTGTTGTATGTTTTGGTTTTGAGAGTAATCCTTAATTAATTGATCATTGTAGGTGTTTTTGCCTTTGGGGGTAAAACCTGGGAAGGGAGTACCTCTTGGTTTTTCAGTTGGGTTTGGTTGTTTCTTTGCCCTTGATGTAACTTTCCAGGGTGGAAAGTTTTCATGGTGGAGATAATTTTCACATAAATTACTTATTTTAAAGTTAAATTCCATTTTATTTTCATTCATGCTTTGTTTGGAGGGTTTCCCATGCATTTATGGAGGATGGGTGAGTTTTTATGAATTGGGACAAACCGTGAGCCCAATTCCATATTTAAAAATAAATTTTGATTACTTTATAATTCCTTCATTTTTCAACATTTTTCTTCCATTATAATTCATAATTATCATCCCCTAACATATTAGCCCCACCATAATAATTTTGACCATTTAGAAATTCTTAATCATTGTGGATATGGGTTTTTATTTAAGGGATTGGGCCTCCCCGAAATCCCATTTTCTGCATTAAAAATAAATTTTAATTCTTTAATATAACCTTCAATGATTTCGTTTCTTCAGTTATTCCAACTCTCACCCGAGCCCACTTACCTAAGGCGCGCCTCCATTGCCTCCTACCACAATTTGGAGTTCAATAGAATCCCGAAAGTGGACAAAACATCTCTAGATTTCAGAAATCGTCCAGATTTGGGGAGGGAAATTGATCCTTTCATAACACCTAGTTTTACTCTTTTTCCCCCATTCCAATTCCTACAAGATCTCATAATAATTTTTCAAACCTCCAATGAATGGTTGGATGTTTCCAAATTAAGATGCTGGTGGAGTTTGGGTCGTTTTATTCAATAATATTTTGGGTAAGTGTTTCTCTCTACAATTCCTTCCTTATCTTTAGGGTTTTCTACCACATTTATAAATTTATAGAGTTTCCAGAAGTTAAAGTTCATTCCTATGGTTTGATTTGGGGTATTTTTGGTGAAATATTATGGTTTAGGGTTTTTTCCCACATCTTTGTGGTGCGGCTGAGGTGCGGTTGAGGTTTCACACCAAGATTCAAGGGTTTTGACTCAAAAGGTAGGTGGTTCCATGTGTAAACAATTGTTGATGAGTTAGCTTGCTATATTTAACCATTTTTGAATATTCTCCATATTTTTTGTGTGGTGCGAAAACTAATTATGATTGATTTGGTTATGTGTTAAGTTTTAAAGTCTATTTTTAACATGAAATTGGGTGTTTTCATGTGTAACTCATGGGGTTTTAATTGGGTGTAGTTTATAACTTATGAAATTGGATTATTAAATCTTTTTTGTCCTGAAAAATATGGTTTGGAAGTTCATTAGTGTCATCGGGTCCTAAAAAGATGGTTTTTGAATAGGTTTGATGTGTAAAACATTGTCATACTTCTTGAGGTCATTTTTTGAAAATTTAGGTTTTCATTTGTATCTTTTGTGGTATTATTCAAGGTTATTTTATAACAATTGAATGTGTTTTTATAAATGTATCTAAGTATGATATTCTGTTTTTGATAGGAATTGTTATGGTTTTGATCTTAAATGGGGGTTTCAAAATAGGTTTTGTGTGCAAGACATAGTTACACCCCTTGAGTTGTTTTATGAAAATTGTGAATGTTTTGTTTGGTTAAACAAAGTGGATAAAAGTGTGTATATATACTGTTTTGGGTGTTTTTCACCTATTATGGGTTTTTGAAAGGTATGGTGGTTATTTTAGATTTCAAATATATTTTTTGGAATGTTTTATAAAGTGATGAAATGTTTTAGAAAATGGAAAGAGAGCTGGAAAACATGGTTGTGCGCTGTTTTGTGTGAGTGTGTTGTAAAAATTGAATTTTGTTGATGAAAGAGGTATTATATGTTATTTTAGTGTGTTGTTATGTTAGATAGAAAGTCTTGTAATGTTTTATAATTTTTTTAATGGATTTTTCGAACTTTCAGTAAAATGTGAAGAGTGTTGTGGGCAATTTTTGTGTGAGTTGGATTTCAAAATCAATGTGAATTAAAAGTGTACTTTTGTGACTTGTGTGGTATACATGTGGGATGTTTGGTGAATTTTTTAATTGGAAATGATATTTTCATGTTTGAAGTATATTTTTGGACTTGTTGAACTTGTTTGAGGACAAAGAGAAAACCCGGGTATCTAGGTGGCAGGACGTGTACTAGTATGCTAGTGAATCTGTGGGGTTTGGTCTCAGTTTCACTTAACAAGATTGACCCTTACAACTATAACTAAACTATGATGATGATTATTGGGGACCACTAGGATATGTCTATGTTCCCTACTCATGGATCGTGCATGAGAATGGATATTTGTGATGGTTACTTTCACTGAGATATGAGGAACATGGGACCCACAATGAGCTAGTGCCTAGGGGTTATTTCCCATTGCTTTTGCTCACTAGATATTTTGTTCTTACCATCGGCATATGGTATGAGTGTTTGGAAACTTCAATAGCTTTTCTATTTATTTTAAAAGTGTTTATTCTTTAAATTACCCCACCTGAGAACTGTTTTTATTTAATTTTGCATCTTTTAGAAATTCTAACTAGCATTTCATGTTTTTTGAAAACTTGCATGCTTTTCACCTTTAAATGTTTATCACATAAAATATTTTAGTGGTGGTATCCTTCCAAGAATTGGGTCACACCCTACTTACACCCTTGGGTGTAAGTATACTTGGTTATTTTTGTTGTCACGTGTTGGGTATAGATTTTTGTGCCATTGGTTCGGGTTTCTAGCAGGTCCTTGGTGGTGAAGTCTTGTGGGGATGGCTTGAGGGAGGTGCCTCTTGCCATGTTGAGGATCTTGGGCTATTCCCTTTTTGTTTTGTACCTTTTTTATAGTCTTTTTGAGTTGTTTTAAAATATGAAATTCAGTTCTGAATTTTTTTTAAATGATTGTTTGGATTGAAAAATCCAGATTCGTTTTATTGGATTCTTGTATTTTTTTATGTTTATAAAATCGGGTAAATCGTTCACAATTTTCAATTTATGATACCCGAGCACTTGTACCAGCCCGTGGGGATCGTAAACGCCCATCGGGCCATGTCAAGGGCTGGGGTTGGTGTCAGTTTTGGGGTGACCATATTCGGTTCGTGACACCCTGTGAAAAAATAGCAGAACCAAAAAGAACCTAATTGTTATACTAACCCCTCCATCCTCATCATGAAAATCTCACCATATAACTCATGTGAAATAATGTAATAAAATGAACATCAATGATAGGGTACCCCACACCAATTTCCAATGATTTTCCACTCATTCTTAATAAAAAACATCTCAAATCTCCCACTTCTTGTGAAATTACCACATCACATCTCACCCACACGAACACCCCCCCAAACACATTCCATCCATCCCGCAGACACATGGACCACATACAACATCACATCCTACTCGAAGACACCTGTGCCACATACCAATCAGATCCCACTAGTAGACATCATGGCCACATACCACATCAAATACCATACCTAAGACACCTTTGAAATATAAACTCACCCACACACACCTGGTCTTCACAAACAACAACATTCCCAATGAAACTTTTTCTATAACTATCTGGAAGATGAAGCCACGAAGAGAGATTGTCCAATAATCCATCACCCCAACAGGATGTTTGGGAGAGACACTCTCGTATGTGAAGATGGGTTTTTTCAGCACATAGTTCTCAATTAGGGTGGTGTGAATATAGATGTCCGAAGAAAAAATATAGTTATATACATATATGATACCCAAAACACCTTCCACTCCAATGGGTTCTTAATCAAAAAACTAGATCACAATTCTACCAAAATCACTTCTACCTCTAAATGAACAACACTACACTAAATCCAAGAAAAAATTAAAATCCCAAAAAAATATTAATTAATAATTACAATCATGTTAGCCAAACCGAACCAAGACACTCCCAGATTTATTAATTAATCACTTATTTGTTCCATCAATATTTAGGAAACTACATAGCACAACCCATAATAGGAAACACAACAAAAGCAATCTTAGAAGGTGACGAACAGTAATACAAAATTATAAAAAGTCTTCATATTTAATCATTTTTTAACACCCACAACAACCTCTAAAATTATTATTCAAACTCATAACTATATGGTAAGATACCAAAATACCAACAACTAAACCCATAATTCAATCTAGTAACACATTACCACACAACCTGCTCACTGCCCTACAACAAACCACCTCTCACCGATTCCACAATAAATATCTCAACCTGAGATTTCATTACACATCGAGTTTGATGTATTGTCTACATGTTCATCCATAACACCCCCACACCAACCCAAAACACACAACCATGCCCAATGACATACCACAACTCAAATCAGAGCAAACCCACACATCACCACACATCAACATCACATCTCATTTTTCCAATCCACACATCCAAAAAACATTCAACACATCCCACCAAAGACCACAATGTAAAAAAATTCATATTTTTCAATAGGGAAAATTATTTAAATCCACATCATTATTTTAGGGCATTTTCACACAATCCAATTCCTAGATAATCCTTTCATTAGCCAGATTTATGTGTTTAACCAATTTTGATATATAAGCGTTGAACATGAAACAAACAACATGTAACCCATTTAGTACATAAAAGAGGTCCCCCAATGTAAAGATTTTCATTATGGAATTAAAAATATGTTATTCAAAATATCTACATCATAATATAAAAATGATAAATTTGTGAAAAACGGATCCCCTACCCCTTTACAATTTGGTTTAACTAATTCTTATATTTGATTATCTAGGAGAAACCATGATCCATATGTGAAAAAAAGTAAATACCTATCACATTATGCACAATTGGAGAGAAAAAGAGTAAATCCTACCATGAATAAGATTTTAAACTCGTCCACACAGTACAGGAAGAAGAAGAATTCCCTCAACCAACAATCCCATTACTAGAAATGATGATCAACCTATTTTTCACATGAAGATTTTCAAAATTCTTCCCAAGTATCCAACTTTATAAACCCAACATCATGGAAGTGAATCCTGAGGGATTAAAAAAAGAAAAAAGGATGATAAAGAGGATAAAAACAAAATATATCGATCATGGATCACCAACGATAAACTACCAGGATTGATAGATCAAGTAGAGATGAGTGGGGATCGAAAGGCTCCTTGAGGAATCTACGATCTATCTGTAATGATATGAATTAGATAAAATAGCCGAATAAATGAATGTTCATCCAAATATAAATAGAAAACAATATTGGGTCAGGGTATTAAATGATTTTTAATCATATTTAACTTAGTGCACTACCCATGGATAAGATTTCACCCAAAAACACAATGCCTCTTCATTTCATTTTATATTTTTCTATCCTCAAAATATTAAACATTTTGAAACCCTAATTCAAAATGTGTAAAATGAATGCATGATGTGAAAAATACAAGACATGCTGAAAAATTTACCTTCACATCGTTTAACCTAGTTACATGATATGTATTCCCCATATTTCTATCATTTAATACCAAACTCCTCCTGACACCACCATGACTCCTCAGAACACTAAAAAGACCAACAAATCACAAAGTAACAGACCTAGAAGTCATGTACCATTACATTATATACCTGTAAAACTATTCTCACCATCATGAATCCAAATCCAAGCCTAATATAAATTGGGTTCCAAACAACCACCCCATGAGATACCTCTCATGGATATCATCATGCATCAAACATTACTATGATCCAAACAAGCCACATTGAAAAACCACAGACACACAATACCACCTTATCACTATTATGACATGCCATATCCTCTCATATAACCACACTACCACAATGACCCTACACAAAAAACTAACAACAATTTCCCAAACAAATTAATCATGGAATAACTTTTGCCATGTCATGATATTATACTATATGGGAAGAACTGACCCCCACCACCAAATGGCATTAATCTCATCACAATTAATGATTAATGATTTTGAATCAGGTCGTACCCTTTTAATATGCTATGAATTTATCACAAAAAACACCGCACACACATCCCAACCCCAAGGGATAAAAAATAGATCGATTTATAAAACAGGGTTTATATATTATATTTCAAACAATAGAGTAAGAAAAAACCCAAAAAGACATTGTGTACTAGGAATTCATATTAATTTATCACTCCCAAGTACTCTCCTCCTACACAATGTGCCTCCAAAACACGTGAACTGAATTAATGGTTCATCCATGTTGCACCTTCTCCTGACTATCCTGGATCTCCACTCATAGCTCCACAAATGTCGTGAAATCCTTCATATCCAAATCTCCCTAGTCATTGACATGAGAGTCATCATGTAGATACAAACTGAGCTCTGAGACGTGGAAGAATTTTTGGATCCTTTCTTACTATGTTTGTGATGCCAACTAGTATGTCACCCCACCAACTCACCAAAACCCCTCCAAGGGCCCATTATAAATAGTGGAAAGCTTAATGCCTCTGCCAAACCTCCTCTACCCATATTATTTGTAGATCTTCATGATAACATGGTCCCCCTCCTCAAACTCTAATTTCCACCCAATACAATTGGCATATAAATTATTCCAGTTATTTTCTTATATTATCCTATCAAAAATAAGTTGATGACTCTCTATTGTTCTCTAAACCACATCCATACCAAGATATACTGTCTCCCTAACCTATGTCCATAAAAATAGAGAATTAAAAGGTCTTCTATACATGACTTAAAATGAATCTGTGCTAATGGATGTCTGATATCTATTATTATTAGAGAACTCCTCTAAGGACATGTCTCATACTAATAATCCAAAAATGTCAAAGACACATGCCTGCAACATAATGTACACTGTCTGGATAGTCTAATCCATATTACCATTGATCTTTTCGTGGATAGTAGTGATGAGGCATAACTAGGTGCCCAAATCGTGCTAAATCCAGACAGGTGAGGTAGACTGCATGTCTTGATCTGAGACAATAGACCTCAAAACTCTTCTCAACTACACATCTTCATCCTCCTACATATTAGCCAATGCATCCACAATGATCGTATCCCGAATAGCTATTACATAGGAACATTTCATCAACTGTTCCACTATCACCCTGATACCATCATAACTCCCCAGTGATCTGGGCAACCCAATGCAAAAATCCATTCAATTGTCATCCCATTACCACTTGGGGACATCCAAGGTATGAAAAAACCACTGGGAACACATTGATTAACATTCAAAACATGGAAAACTAAGAACATTACTAAAAACTTAAACACTTCCCATTTCATCCAGGTCCACCATAACTATATCCTCAAAAAATATTTCATCTTATATAATCATTATTTTACTTCTAAAGGTTTAATATGAACATCTTTAAGGACTCCCTCATGAATTTACCTTGGAACAAACAACATCCCCTCGAACATCATCTAGTTCTGACTGACCATTGACCATCCATTGAAAACAATAATATGGAAAAAACTATCGCGCAACACATCTTCTTCTGAGCCTCCCCACTAAGACTCCCACACTTTCTACATTATAGAAAATTATACTGTAAACTAAAATAAAAACCCTCCACCACCTTCCACTATTTCATCTATCTGCAAGGATTTGAACTCTTTTATCACCTTCCAAAAATACAAATATTCTAGATCTACCTCCCATTATGTTTTCATGTTCAAATAATCAGCCACAATATTTCCCTTTCATTATCTTAATGAGAACTCAACATTAAATTATGATAGAAACTCCATCCAACATATCTACCGCATATTCATTTATCATTGTAAAAAGACTTCAATAAATATATTATGACCATTAAAGAAAAAAATCACTCACTGAAGATTTAAATTTACCAAACAATCAAGGAGAATGTATCTGCTACCATCTATAGATCATGGGTGGCATAGTTACACTCATTGGGACTAAACTTCATAGACCCATAAGACTTCACTACAAGTTTTTTCATCCAGATGCATCCCATGACCAGATTTCATGCATCAGAAAACACCTCAAACATAACTCCCCCATCAAGAAACTAGAGAACTAAATCACAAACCAACATATCATTAACATAGGTGAAATCTACCTGGAACATATCACTATACAAAAAATCATTGTCTATTCATGCCATGAATTTCAATTAGACTACAACTTGATTGAAATCGGGTACAAACCATTGATAATAGGCTAATATTCCATGAAAACTGATAAATGTTTTCACATTATTGGGTGCTTCAATAGAAATATTTTCTTCAAACATCAAAGGGTCCACTTGGACACCTTGTTGAGACACCACATTCCTAAGGAAATATACATATATTTTCATGAACATTCACTTGGATAACATTCCTTATTGATAGTGTAACTAAAGAAAATGAAATATTGTTATTATATGCTTGGCATGCTCATCCTTTGACATTGAATAGATCAAGATAACATCAATGAATAAGATGAAGAACCGATTTATAAACTCATGTAACATGGTGTTTATAATCTCATCGTACCCAGATGGTTTTTTTGTAACACTGCATGACATGACCATGAACACCATGGTCTCAGACATACACCTGAAGGCAATATTTGTGATATCATCCTGTTTAACTATCAATTTGTGTTTTTAGACCATATATCGATCAATGAAATCAATATCACGACTCTTAGATGGTGGGAAAGATATTGTATTCTTGGAAGAGGGTAATAGTTCTTGACTATCACCTAATTTAACCATCAGTAGTATATACATATCCTCAGACCACCGTCCACCTTCTTTGCAAACAACACTAAAGCAACCCACGTTCACTCACTGGGCTAGATACAACTCTTTGTATCAGATCATCAATCTGAATCCACAACCCCTGGTACTCAAAAGGTGAAATATGATAAGAAGCATTCAAAATCAGAGAAGCACCAGGTTGTAAGTCTATCGAGAACTCATCATCACATTGAGGGGGTAGCGTGAAAACCTGCTTAGGGAAACATCTAAGAACTCCCCAATGACTCTGGGAGACTCTATTATTTTAGCATCCATTATTTATACTAATAAATCATCCAAAAATGATAGAATGGCTCCCACATGTTTACTACCTACCTAACACCCCCACTCACCAAGGAAAACCACATGCTACCAATAAAAATTGGAAAACAAAGTTCTTCTATAAAAGAATCCAATAATAGCATGTATGGAATACTACCAGTTGATTATGAGGATGACATCATGTGGATTCAAATATAGTATGAATATATCCCAATGAGACTGATGCAATCCCATCATTAGTCTACACCCCTAACACACATCAAACATTCAAGTATGACTTCTTTCTATAATACATAACACCAGGGGTAGTTCAAGCTTCTCTACATATATCTCCAGATCATGGGTTAAATATAGTGAAATAAAGGAGTTGGGATGTTTGAAATCAAACAGATCATAAGATATGGTAAAAAACCAAATGATCATACCCTTGATGATTTCAGGCCCTTTTGGGACTGCTGACTCCACTATGTATAACTAACCATGCCCAGCTCCCCTTCATTTATTCTAAAAATGACCTCCATGACCACATCAGGGTTAAGGCCCATGAACATGAATAACATCCTAATTTTGGTATCTTCCAACTCCATCATCCCTCGGTGGATCAATGTCATACTATCCCAAATGCTGAAACAATCTCTCCAACATAAACTTCAAAGGATGACACTAAACCTATCCACCTCCGTTATAGTAAGTTCAAATTACTACTATAAAATGGTAATGAAAATGAATTCAAACTCCAAAATATAAACAGATATTTCATGAGTTTATTGGAATATAATGAGGCACAGGTGGTCAAAAAAAATATGATGAGGTCGACTCCCTCTTAGTCAAAATCTCGAATCTCCTAGCACTATAGACCTGCCAATATTTACCATACCACTAGAATATCCATTTTGGATCCCCTATTTTAGTAAACCACCTCACATGTAAATCCTCTCAATCACCTCTTCATTCTTATAAACCTCTAGGTACATTTTTAACATTAAAGGAGTAACCACGTAGTGGATCGAAGGATATATTAGCTCCTAGAGACATCTTGCACGATACTCCACATCTGAAAATAGATCTTGGGAAAAAGGTTATCATAGATCACAATCCCCTATCTCATACTAAAATATTTCCCTTTTGATGGGAGAGTAGATAGATCCTCCTCTCATCCTTCATGGTCTAGGAAAGTAAATATTCCTAGAATTCCTACTTGAAGTCGGCCCAAAAAACTTATTCTTTCTTCTTATCCCCTATATACAGCAACCACCACTGATGTGTATCTCCTCAAATATGACTAACTACTAAATGAACCCATTACTCAGTTGGGTCCTGGATCAAACTAAAGGATATCTCATGATCCTCTTGCCTACACCATATATCCACCTCTTAAACAGTTCCTTTGTAATTTTCCAAAGCCTATCGCTAAAAATCATAGAACTCCTATACCACTGGTTATCCTCCTCAACTGGATCAACCCTATTTGGTTCCACCAAATCAGCCTATTGTACAACTACTGCCCGATCAACAATAGGTCAGCGACCATGTTCTATATCTGATATTGAAAACAAATATTTCATATTCCCAAGTCGTGTGTAATTTTTACAATTTTGTTTTAATTTATTTGGACCATTCTATCCATTTTTAGCATCTATAATCAACCTAATTATGAATTTAAATAATGTCATTACGATGAATGTAACCTTCCTATGTCTCTATCCTACAGAAAGGTCTGTCAAACCTTCTTATTCTTTAATTTCTTAGTCCATGTACTTGACAATAAGGAACCATAAAACACCATGTCCTGGCCAGTCTCCATGGCCTATGTCACACACCATGATTAACTAGATATGTTTCTAGACCATCCCATGAAATCCACAGCCTTCATAAGTCCAAACTCCATCTTATCTCTCAAACATCACCTCTTATACAATTCTTTCATGACCTCCTCCCTCCAAAGTCACCTCCTAGGATGGAAATGAAGGAAGGTATATAATTATCCTAATTACCGCCTCCAGTACGCCTCGAGTTGTTGATTAGCACCCAGAGTATACAGATCACGCAATACGAAGTCAATACCCTTCATTAATAAGTACCAATAGATATGATAGATCATCCAAAAAATAACTCCAATATATAATTTAAATTAAAACCAAAATCCATCCCACCTGATTGTTTAAAATAGAACTGATACAAAACAAGATTCTCTAATGTGAACTACCAAAAAGATAGCTAATGTTGTGAATCAACAAAATTCCCAAACCCTTAGCTAGTAGTGCCAAAATAGTCCACATTATACTCTTAGAGACATGGATCATGCCTTATATATCCAGGGTGAGAATATAGGTATACTCATAAGGAAAACTAAAGTCTCTCATAAACACGTGAAAAGAAGCATACTAATGTCCCCATGAGAATCTATTAGAACCAAATGGCCCCTAACCGGTACAATAACCAGGCCAACCTCACCAAGGCATCTCAAAATATAACACAGATACGTTAATGTAATATAATGTAAATTGATATAATGGTACCCCATAACACTTCACACATATTATCCACTCTTGCATAAGAGAAAACATCCTCTTTCTCTCACCTCTTAAAAAATTACTACATCACAATCAACCTGAACACACATGGCCCCCAAAAATACATCACATCCCCCACCCCACAGACACCTTGGCCACATACCACATCACATACTGCCTCAAAAACACATGATCCACAAACCACCTCACATAACTCCCATAGATATGTGGGCCACATTCCACATCACATCCAGCTCACATACACCAGTTTCAGATACCACATCACATCCAATCTCGAGGACACCTGGAAAAGCACAAATCATCCCATATTTAAGACACATTGGAATGAACAACTGGTATCTTCCCAAATAGACATGGAAATGCAGAACTCATCTCATCCCAAAGAAACCTTGGCATGGACCAATCACTAGTCCACTCCTAGGCCTCATAAACCAAAACCTACCCAATTAATCTTATGTTATTACTACATGTATGTATTATAATGGAAGAGAATGTGGTCAACAATCCATCCGTGCATTAGGATGTTTAGGAAACACACCCTCCCCCATGATGATGGGGGGTTCAGAACATAGTTCTAATCCTAGGTGGAGACTATATAGAAATATTATAGAAAAATACAAGTATATATATTTATATGATACCAAAAACTCATACCCAACATATTGGTTCCCAAAAAAATCATCTCACAATACATCTAACATCATAGATACCTTTAATTTCAAAACATAGCACAACAGGCCACAAAACCAATTTAAATTACCAAAAAATTAATTATCGATTTCCATCTTGCTAGACAAACCAGCCCAATCAAATCATGGATTTATTAATCAATCATTAATTTATTCCACCACCATTCGAGAAACTATTAATCACAACACACAATATAAAACACATCAAAACCTTTTTTAGAAGGAGAACAACCCTAATACAAAAGTTAACATAGATTATATTTTACTCTCCATTTGACACCCATAAAATCTACTAAAACCATTCTAAATAAGCAACTTGCTAAAGTCTTATACTAATAGAACCTAACCCCAACTCACAATCCAATCTAGTAACACATTACCGCAAAATCATCTCACAAAACTTCTACACAACAGCTATAATCTATTCAAAAATAAATATCTCTTCCTATGATTAAATTATAAATCCATATTGATGTATCTTCTACATTTTCATCCATAACACTATTAGATTCAACCAGAACACAAAATAGTTCTAATAGATATACCACAACACAAACCAGAGAAAACCCGCATATCACCACACAACCACTTCGCATATCATTTTTCCTATGCACACATCCACAACCATAAAGCACATCACACCATAGATAACGATGTAACACTTATTCAGATATATCTTGGGGGAAACTTGTTTTATTTTACATCATTATTTAAAGGACATATCACACAAACCAATTCATAGGGAATCAATTATTTAGATATATTTACGTTATTAAAAAAATTTCATACAAAAGTGATCAATGTGAAGAAAACAACATTTATCCCATTTATTGCACAGATAAGTCCACCAATAACCATTCTTGTTATCGGGGCATTGATCATGTATAATTAATAACCTCACAATAATAACATCACAACTGTAATGGAATACAAAACGAATACCCAATTCCTTTTAAATTTAATTTTACCAATTATTATCTTCGATTAGACTGGTGAAGCCCTGATCCATAGGTGAACAAAAATAAATCCTACCCCATGATAGAGAATTTATAAGGATAATTTGATATCATAACTCCATGAAGCTATTCAAATCATCTGGGAAACGTAGATTAAATAAGAATGCTTGCAAGAAAAAACTACACTGATAGAAGTGTTGATTAACTTATTATGCAAGAGAAGATTTTCAAAACTATACCCAAAAATTCAATTCAAGCCACCCCACATCACGGAAGAAAATTATGAGGGAATAACAAGAGGAAAAAGTATGTTAATTTGGAGAAAACACTCGATGGATCGACCACAGATAACCAATGAACAACCTTCAGTATTAATAGATCAAGG
Organism: Viscum album; assembly: GCA_963277665.1. Lineage (NCBI taxonomy): Eukaryota > Viridiplantae > Streptophyta > Magnoliopsida > Santalales > Viscaceae > Viscum > Viscum album. The sequence goes on from OY728141.1 coordinate 555,991,361, forward strand.
AGGGATTAGTGGGGATCGATGGACACCTTGGGGCATATATAGTTTAGCTGTAACATGTGTAAGGAGAGGAAATGACAGAATGAATGAAACTTTATCTAAAAATAATTTTAAAAAGAAACCAGTTTAGGGAATTACATGATGTGTAATTCCCATTCACTTCATATACAATCTAGGTTCGGTTTTCACTAAAAAAATGTGTCACCTATTCATTTAATTTTATATTTTTTCTAACTCGAAAGTATTACACATCATGAAACCCTTCATCATTCCATGTGAAATTCCTAAACTACATGAAAACTCCATGAAAATCCATGGAACCAGCATTAATTCCTTGTAGCCGAGTTGCATGACATGTAATCCCCCATTTTCATCCTTTAGAAAATTAACTCTTCCAAACTCCCCCAAGACTCATCCGAACAATCCAAAAGCCACAAACTCACAACGTAATATACTGGGAAGGCATGGAACATTAAATTTGATACCTATATAATGATTATCTCCATCAAGAATCCAAAACCATGCCTAGAATAAAGACATTTATAAACTACAACCCCCTGAGATACCTCTCAAGGATTTCTTCATACATCAAACAGTACTACAAGAGGAAAACACCACACCAAAAAATCATAGACACATGATACCACATTTTCACTATTAGTAAATGAAAACTCCTCTTGTACAACCAAACAACCACCACACATCCATCCAACTGAATCATCCCAAACATAGGAATTATGGAATAAAAATTTCCATGTCAAGATACTATCTTCTCTGGGCAGCATTAACTCACCCCAATATGTCTAATAACATTGAAATTAATTCATCTCAAATAACAATTACAGTCTTCCCATTTCAAATGTAAGGATTTTACCACATATAACATTGTGCACACATCTACAAACAATGGAAGAGAAGAACCTCATATTATGAAACAATGCTTAAACAAAACATATCTAACAAAACAAAGTATGTAAAAACTCAAAACAACACCGTGTACTGGGCACACTTCTCTTTTTATCACTCCCAAATACTCTCCTCTTAAACACTATGACCCCACAACAAATGAACCAACATAATGGTTCATGTATTAAACGCCTTACCCTAATGATATTGGAACTCCACTATACAATCTACAAAATATAATTTCAACTTTGATATCTAACTCTACCTAGTCAATGAAAATGTTTTCAATGTTTAGATACTGATGAAGATGTGAAAGGTATAAATCATCATGGTTCTTTTTCCAAATGGGTTTGCAATGTAAACTGGTATGACAGCTCACTAACATACCCAAATAACTTAAGAGGATAAATAAACCTAAGGTAAAGCTTACAACCTCTTCCAAACCCATGCTTTACATGTCAAGGGGAGACATCCCAGAATGAATTTACCCACACCCATACTCTAAGGGACTCCTTCTTCGATTGAAATATTACTTATTCTGGACTTTCTCTACTTTCATCATCTCACATACTAGATGAACTATCTCAATCATGTTTTTCCCTCTATGAGGACCAAGAAGAACTGCCTCTCCAACCACTATTCAACATAACGGATAAAGATATGATCATCCATACATGGTCGTGAATAGATCCATTCTAAGGAAGGACTGATATATATTATTATATAAAAATCTACCGAAGGAGGGTTTCATACCTATGATCCTCCAGTTTCTAATACACACACCGTAAAAATATCTTCCATCTTCTGGATAGTTCACTCATTCATCCCATATGATTGAGTGGTGATGAAGAAAAACATGGTGCCAAAAAATTATACAATCCTTTTTAGATTCATGAGGTAATACAAACATCCTGATCATGTACATGGGCCTCATTACTCTATTAAATTGTACTACATCATCTACATACCACTATTCTGATGCATCCACTATGCCTGACTCTTTGATTGCTTTGATGTGGCCAATTTTTTCAACTAAACCATTATCACCAAGATAACATAGTAGCCTCCCTGAGCTCTTGGAAACCCTATGACGATGTACATTGTTATTTCATGTTATTTCCATCTGGGGAATCCATGGGCTATATAAAAACATTGGTAATATGGTTCTCATATGTCACCTAAATAAAATATAAATACCTTGAAACAAACATCACCACTTCCCATTTCATCCACATCCACCAAAACGGCATAATCAAGCTGTGATATTTATTAAAATCTTCGTGTTGTACCGATAAAGGTGTTCCATGAAACTCATAACAAACAGCCTCATGAATTTCCGACGAAAACCAACTTCCATTGGAATATAATCTGATTCAAACCATTCACTAACCACAACTACAATTAATCACTATGATGAACATAATCACACAACACCTCTACCTTTGGGTCACCCCACTAAGACTCCACCACTTATTGAATCATATAATTCTACACTATCATATTAAGAAATTTTATATACTACCTTCAACTCTTAGATCTATGCCCACAGCTGAAAAAACATCCTTCACCTTACAAATATCCATATATTTCCGAATTACAACCCTCTGCAACTTCCTAAACAAAGCATCTTCCATGAAATTTCCCTTTCTTGAGCTTTATGAGATCTCAATATCATTGTACCGAATAAAATCCATCCTCCTTCAGTACCTCATGTTTATATCCTACTAGAAAAAGTATACCACAATCTATTATGATCTATAAAGACCACAATCTTCCCCTCGATAGGAAAATTCCACCACAACATCAATACGAAAAAAATTGATACCAAGTACAGATCATGGTTGCAGTAGTTTTTCCCTTGGTGATGTAATTCCATAATCCAAAAAGAGAATAGTACCCATTACTGCATCATGACACATCCCAATCCCATATTAGAAGAATCAAAGAACACCTAATACATCAATCCATCATTGGGAAAACATAACACTGGATTACAGATCAAATTCCCCTTTAGATAGTAGATCACTTTTTGGAACGACTCACACCACAAAAAAATGGTGGTTCTTTTTATTCAGATCTATAAATTGGGAAACAAATCGAGTTAAATCAGGTATAAACCTCTAAAAATATCCTAAATGACCAAGAAAACTACAAATATCAACCACATTTTAAGGTTCTTCAAAATAAAAAACTATATCAAACTTTGACAGGACCACTAATACAACCTTCTGAGACACTGTATGCCAAAGGAAATGTTACTCACATGTCCAGAACATACACTTGAAAAAATTTCCATAGATATGGTGGTGTATGTGTAATTGAAATATTGTTCTATGATTCTTGACTTGATCCTCCTATGACTACAAGTAGACCAGGGATATCGTCATAGAATTTGATTATGAACTTATATAGTATTTCATAGAACAAGGAATTCAAAAGAACCGTGAAAGCTGCTGGTGAATTCCTAACACCTAAAGATATGACCACAAACTCTAAGTGACCATACCTACACCCAAAGGTAGACATTGGAATATCTCCCTCCTACACAATCATATATTAATATTCATACCATAGATCAATCTAATAAAACCAACTCACACATGTTAACTAGTCAAAAAGAACGTCTATTTTTAGAAGAAGTTAATGGTTCCGGATAATGACTTGATTCAACCTATGGTAGTCTATGAACATCTTCATACCACCATATTCCATCTTTTTGAACAGCCCTAGAGCACCTGACGATGACACAATATGCTAGATAAATCCCATTTCCATTAGATCATCTATCCATTCTCTCAACAACCATAACTCGGAAGGTGTCATTTAAGAAGGTTCCATCAAAGGTGGAGAAACACTAGGATGAAAGTCTATCTTGAACACAACATCATGTTGAGGGGTTAGCGTCTCAAACTCATTTGGGAAAACATACAGGAACACCGGAATGAATTTGGGAACCTATAAAATTTTCCCATCACCTATTTATATAGAATGCTCTTCAAGAAATAAAGTAGGGGTTCCACATGATGAGTTCACACCTGACGACCCCAATCGCCAATGAAAACCACAATTTTACCATCCAAAACAAAAAACACAGCTTTACTACAAAATCAGTCGATACTAACATATACATAAAACAACCAATTAATGCTGATGATGACATCCTATGGCTACATCTTCTAAAATAAAAAGTTCCCATGGGACTCAAGCGGTCCCATCACCAATCTACACCATTGACACACACAAACTACATTGTTCTTGATTCCATCTAGTGTACTCGACACTAGGGGCACATGAATCCTTCATATCCCTAGTCCAAGATCATGGGATTGGTCTAGTGATAGAAAGGACTATGTAGCACTTGACTCAATGAAAGCACAAGAAATGGTTCAAAACAAAACAATTATAAGACTAACGATCTAAATACCTTATGGGACTAGTGCATCCACTGCATGAAAATGAAAAAACCTAGATCCCCTACATACCTACAGATGAATTCCTCAATGACCACACCTGGATTGAGGCCCCTGAACCTAAGGAACATCTTGAGGTTTCCCTCTACCTACTTCATCTCACCTTAGTGGAGACGAGACTTGTTATCCCTAATACTGAAACTATCTCTTCATCATATACAACATAGGATGATGTTGACCCACTCCATCTTCACCATTATTTGATAAAATAGCTACTAGAAACTTGTTCTAAAGATAAGAACATATTTCCTATATGAAACACTATTTTTCCTTGTAAACTAAATAATCCTGATTACAATATGGTCAAAAAGGCACAAGCTAAGGTTGACACCCTGTTGGTTGAAACCTAGAAGGTCCTAAATTATAAGTCCTTATGTTGGAAACCAAGCCTCCAGGTGAACTCTAATAACTCCCCTCTCATGATAATCCACGTTAGATGGGTATCGTCTTGATCACCATATCATTATTACTAACCTCTAAGAACATCGATAACCTAAAACTTTTAAGTGCATTCTATATTGAAGGATGAAGTGCCTCTTGGATATGTCTCACATGCGACTCTTAATCCAAGAAAAAATCTTGTAAAAAATGAATAAATTCATTAAACATGATCCCTATATATCATCCTTACATACTCTCATACTGACAGTACAATATCTATAATTTTTTTTGGTATATAATTTTATCATATGAGATGTTGTGTGTGAGATAGAAAATGAACCAAACCCAATATAGTATTCATTCTACTATGTTAATGGGAATGAGGAGTAATCTAAATCAAATACACATTCTATTTACTATGTAATTATGGTCATATAACAAACCCTTAATATATATATATATATACATGAAAATTTATTAAGCTATATGTCTATTTTATGTGTCATGCCACCGTTTTGTTCTCGTGGATCATGATTATTGACTAATGTATCCAAAATCTTAAGTCTCATTACTTTTTCATAGATAATGTCTTATTTAATAACTCATTATTTATTATCCATGATTTATTATGTTAAATTTTTACATTTTATTTTCATACATATTGATTATTTTCTCATACGCACATGTTCATATAATTCTCCATTAATATATATGAATGGCTATTTCTTATCATTTCCTATAACTAATTTTTAATAAATTATTGTTTCATTTTAAGATGAATATAACTCCCCCTTTGATACGTTTACCTTCACCAATATATGAAGAAGCTTATTTTGTATGAAAATCATATAATATTATCAAGTGATATGAATATTTTTCAAAGATTAGAATAATTGATCACTTATTTTGTTATTCATATATCTAAACTCTAAATAGATTATTCATATAGGATTTGGGGTGAGATTTAATGGGATATATATTGGTTTTTAACATAAAATGATTCATTTTTTATGTAATCTATGATCATTTTAAGTATGAGACGATTATAGTACGATTTATTATATTTTTCAAAATCATTTTTGAATAATATTATGACACACATAAAAATATACATTTAATCTATAGTGATATGGGATGTCCAAAAATGTCATAGGTTGAAACTATTATGTGATAATTTATAATAGAATTTAATTAAATTTTCCTATAATATGATTTTTTTACCTTGGTATTATTTCATGATATTAGGGATAACCATATTTGTTTTACTCAAAAGAACAAACCATGAGAATATTTATACAAAAAAACTTTTACAAGGAAATATAATAATTTCACCATTGAGAAACAAAAAATATATCAGGTAATCAATACTAAATCTCATTTTGATACTATAACATCTCAGCTTCAGGTGTGTTCTATTTCTGAGATTTTGGTTGGTTTCATGTAGGTTTGGTATGCGTTTATTGGTTATAGTGAATTTTAAAAAATGTACTGCATTCACCAATGGCAAATAAGGATTTTCCAAGGGTGTTATGAGATGTTTAAATCCTAGGTAGTTTCTATTCACAAATAGAACAGCTACCCCAACCTGAGTTGTGAATGGTCTAGGGTGTGGATCAATAGAGGTGACTATGTAGTCAAAAACCAACAAGCCACACCACAAGAATGATGGAGGGCATGGCTATAATAAAATTTATAGGGTCTCAACTCTAGGTATTGTTCACTATGTTAAATTTTCTATCTGGTGAGGTTCCATAAAGACAACCTCTATTATGGTGAGAAGAAAACACATCTTGGTTGTATCAATGTTAGAAATTCAAATGGTAAAAGAGGATACCTATTTTTGAAGAATTTGTTTTTCCAAATAATGGATTTATCATATATATTTATGATATGTGTATTATTAATATATTGAAACAATTTTCTATAATATTATGAACTGCATTTTCATTCATATTCTAGTGATTTAAATCCTATTGTTTGTGGATGATCATGGGGTGTCTAGTTTTTCTTTAGGACACTTCCTTTTGTGACCTATTTATTATTTCCAAGGATGATCTATAAATTATTGATCATTTACTATATTTCCTGTTAGTCATTACTATAGAATAATTTCAATGGAGATAGAAGTTTTCATTCAATCATTTTTTATAGTTATATTTTGATATTTGAAAACCAAAATTTTTCATTGAGGTAAATAAATTTCACTATGTTTTGGTAATGTAAAATAAAGAAATTTAGAATTTCACATATTTATTTTAATGTCCCTTATATTTTACAATTGAGCATAGATACTATTGTATGTGCTCTGGGAAACTAATTGTGAGGTAGGTGGTTATACCTCTATTATATTCTTATTGAAATTGACATGCTCAAATTTTGTAACATTTTTCAAAATGATTATTGATATGATACATGAAATTATTGAAATTCATGTGAAAATTGATTTCTATAAAAGATAAATTTTTCTATATTCTTATAAAAGGAATATGTTTTTAATGAACTATGGATTGGTTATTGAGTTTTTATTAATTATTTAATTTTTTTAAATATTTCTATTTTCTAAACTTATTTATGAAATGTGATAATACAATTTGAAATGATTTTAAATATTCAAAACAATAGAGTAATGGGTACCAAAAATATGGATTAGTGTTTGAACATTTCCTTATTTCTTTAGAGGTTGGGGTTTTATCCATGAGGTGTTTTCTAGTTTCCCTAGGCCTATTGTTATGGGGATATGATATTTAACACTCTAGATGGTCTAATCATGGAGTGTTACATTATTACATAGGTCATGTGGTTCTACGGACATGTTGTTACACTATTTATTGATTTTGATATCATGGTAAATGTGAAAATTCCCTACCAAACCTCCGTTATCCTAGGGGTTCATTCCATTGTACTTTGATAAAGACATGGTCATATGATACATGATTTAAAAATTATAAATTGTTTATTTAAAATGGTCATTGAAACCATGAATTTGAAATATATTTTATAATTGTGGAATATGGGGAATTTTTCCATGATTTTGATATAAATGTGAATTTTCAATAGCATTACATGATTTTCATAGGTGGAGAATACTATAATTATTTATTATAAACCTAATATGAAACACTTTGGTGGAATCCTACATTTCATGATTCTCCTACACCATAACACCCTCTTCGTGTTGTGTAAGACTTAATTTATTTAGTACACGAATGGGAAAGGCATGACATTGAGAGAAAAAGGGTAATTTTCAGCTGGGCATGGGTAGACTATTGTATGATAATGTGATGTTTCCCACATATAACATGGTATATCTATTTTTAATCATGTGTCTTTTAGTTTTTGAATTATAAATTAAACATGATTTTGTATTCATTCCATAGTTTTATCACTATCGGTACTGTTTTATCATTATTCAATATTTAATTTATGTTATATTTATATATTCATATGATTTTTTTGGATTCATTATATTTTAATAATCATTCCATGTTGATTTAATTAGATACTCGATTTTGAGTCACTACCCCATGAGGATGGAGAATGTCTTTTTGGTATTTCCTTTGTCTAGTTTGGTGCATTTTTTGGTGTTTTGTTTGGTCTGGGTAGTGATATTTGTTGCATCAAATGAGGCTTTTCATAAATATTTTTAGTCATAATATCCCTTATTGGAATGAGATAGGAATTTTCATATGTAAGGGGAAGGTTATTATGGATTTCCAAAAACATTTGTCATCATAATGGACCATACGTTAACAAGAGATGTTGGTTTGTGTGTCATATGTGTTGGGATTTGATCATGATCTCATTTATGACTTATATTCATTGAGAGTAATCATATATTGTTTCATTGTATGGAAATTTCGATCATTCCTTGGTATGTAGAATCATGACTTTTGAGATGTATTCAATGGGCTACTCAAGATGATATGGTAAAAAAATAACCCAATGGAAATCTAAAAATCAGCCAAAATCTCAATTAGGTCAACATGTGGGTCTTCTATGTAAAAAATTCATAATGATAATAATTTTTTGAACCACACTATATAGGCTCAACATGTATTTAGGTTCATTATGGATTGATCAAATGTGCTCCCACTATAGAATCCCAAATCAAATACATGCACTAATAATACCCATTATCAATTGGAATGGAAAAAAATGGCCATGATTTTAAATTCTTGTAGGAACTTATATCAATCAACGATAAGTTTGTACTATTTGTTCTTGGGGTCATAATAAGAGGTGGTATGAATTGATGATCATTAAAATCAATATATGGGATACATATATAACGAAAAAACTTATTTCAATAGCTATTCAACAAATCATTGATGATAAAAATGTTCAAGGATATTCTTTCATTTCACCGGGGATATCATTTGGTGACAATGAAAAGTAATTTTTTAAAATATTGTTCTTTCTTATCTAGAGTTGTTGATGAATGATATGATTAAGGTTTATAAACTATTACACGTGGTGTGACCTGATATATGATAATAGTTATATATGTTGAATCTCCCCACCTATGTTAAAATGGTCCAATAAGCTATGATAAATGGAAATTATTTTCCGATAATGTTAGGATTATTTAGTTTTTCACAGAAACCATGTTTCAATAATTATGGATCATGTAAAAAAGAAAACAAACTGGTATGAAAATCACATGTGTGGTGGTGGTAGTCATCAAATTTGGGTTACTTTTCTCCATCAACTATAGATATTAGTGTAAACTTGACCTTATGGTATTCTATATAGAATGGTTAACCGCTCTTAACATTCACCATAACTCTGAATACCAGAAAAATGCTTAGTAACTGAGTTCTCCTATAGATATTCTACCGTGATATAGAAACACCTAATTATAGAGAGGTATCATCATATACAAAGGGAACTATGTCATACATAGAGGATTCAAATTCAATTATAGTTTAGTCATAAGCCTCTTGATTGAAATAATTTCACCCTATGAATGTATAGTTTGGATGAAGTTGATGTGGTTTCAGAAATAAAGAGTTATAATTTTTTTTCTAGAATTTTATAATGAAAAAATTTATTTTATTCAAGTTAATGTCATTCCATTATATAATGAAATATATTATTCCATGAAAATAAATCTAATGAAGTCCATTTCTCTGATTTGGGAGATAGAGATGATTCTGGAAATAGAAAAGACAATGGGTTTCATTGTCCATTATTTTCTATAAATATAATTGATTATAAGTTCTTCTTGGACAATTTTACTTTTTAATAGGAATATTTTGAAAATTATATATGAGATAGATTTAATGGTTTCTCACTAATGAATGAATGATTGTTACTATAGGTGTGAATTATTCTTTTCTATTGGTGGGACCTCATAGTTTCTTTCATGTAGACTATGAATTATGGTCCAATTCATATGGACTATATCATATGGAGAATATGCATCTATTACTATCTTTTGTGGTTAAGAATAATAACCTAGATCATCATGTTACTATTTCCTTTGTTTTATTGTATTTTTCTAATGTTTTCCCTATTGAAATATTTTTTCTTCCCCCAAATGTAGGGGGTATAGTTCTTCATATATTTGATGAAAAGTTCACAAATGATTTTAATTACATGTTGTAATAAGACCCCATAGAGTTAAAATATCTTACTATCCAATTGGATGATAAGTTAAATAAGATATTTGGTTGTCCTAGGGTTTCCTTATGGTTATCACTAATGATATTTTCCATGATGGATTATGGTTCCCAACAAATATGTTTAGATTACCATAATATGAAATTAATAGGAAATAATTAGTATAAATTTTCCTTAATGTATTATTTGATGATTATTAAATAGGGGAAAACATGTATTTGAATATTAAACTTTAGATAGGTTATTATCTTCTTAGAGGTATGGTGATAAATATTTCTTAGTATTCCTTATAAAGATTTAATGGTCATCATGAATATATCATGATGAGTTCTGGTTTAATTAATGCTCTTTATGTACTTATGGATCTGATGAACAAGATATTCATCCAGTGTCATGATAATTTTGTTTCCGAATTCATGGAAAATATATTGTTCTATTATATAACTAATCAAGATTATCAGAACCACCAGAATTCATTTTTTTGAATCGTGAGCTATAAAGGTTATTATGCCTCATTATTGAAGAAATATTTGTAGATTCATTATGTAATTTTTATATGGAATGATATTTTTAATCATGTCCCCTATGTTTATACTTATATTTTAAAGAATTCTTGATCCTTTTAATAACCATATAATGTCTTTAAGATATGAAACATCATATCTTTTTCATCATATTATGGAGTGTTTATCGAATAATTATTGGAATCTATAATCCCTATTAAAAACCCTATCCATGAAATGAGTTATATTCTATTGGAATCTATGTGTGAGGCCTCATTAGATAAGTTATGATTTTTTATTGCATCCATTCATATTATTATCATAATTGAACCTCATATGGGTTATGTTGTTTATTGGAAAAATTATAGTGTTTTATAGGAGATATTCTTATTCAGGATTATTAATTTGTAGATTAATGTTCTCACTATCCTCAACCACATGATAATAAATTCACCACATGTGACCTAAATTTTGGGGTGGTTATTCATTTTCTTAACTATTCATGACACTACCTATTTACGGAGATGTTAAAAGTATGTTATGATCATAATATGTTATATCATATATTCTATAGAAAGGATATAAACATATAGAAGAGTCATTGGGTGGTTTCCCTAAAAAATTTATACATAAACATCATTGATACCATCTTTAAGAGGGAAATTTTAGCAAAAGAACTATTTAAGAATTTACTTTCTCATTCAGTCTTGGCAGTTAATGAAGTGTGAAACCATTGAGGTATTTTTACATAGATTCGTCATGATATAATGAATTTTGATTTTGGTATGGTTTTGATGATCTCTCATTTATCATCATCTCTCCTTCACTCAATTCGATGGAGTTAGTAGAATTATGATGTGTTATAATTTATAAAACAAAATAAATATAATACAGAGATAACACATGGATGGTCTCTCTATTCAAATAGATATTTTTTATTTATAAAATTATTCCCTTCACCCTTTAATTTTTTGAAAATCAGTTAATCATGTTTGTTATTTTTTTCATCATTTTTATATTATGTATCTATGTATATGTATTATGAAATAAGAAAATATTTCTAGAGTATGTGTTTTATGTGAGTTGCTTTACAATATATTTCTTGTAGATACACTAACATGATGATTAAGATAGAGTAGTTTAATTCATCTAGATTTATTTAACATTTTATTGTACTATTATTGAAAGTGTATTTGGTATCCACATACTTCATTGTTGGGAAATAATTTCCTCCCCAGTGAAATAATTCAATTATCATGGTATTTAATTGGTTTATGAAATCCGATAATTTCATTGTAATTTATGAAATAACCAATATTTAAATCTAGGTAAAAATTACATGTCATATGCATAGATAATTCCTGGGGTGAACTCTACATTTGTCATTGATAGTGTAACTAGATTTACAAAATACTTCTATAAATGTATTGAAGAGGAGATGGGGACTTAGGATAGGTTAAGTATAACTTATTTTCCATAAGAGTACAATTATACATTGAATGATATTCATTTTCAAGAAGGAATTATATGTTATTGTTTATAGGTTTTCAATGCATCATGGTATATCAAAATAGGACTAGTGTTGTTTTATAAAAAAATTATTTACCAATCATTTATCAAAATAGATTATTTTGAAACCTTTTTTCTATATCACATATAGTTCCCCTCCTTGATGGTAATAGGTGTAAAATGGCTCCCTTTTGAAATAGATTATTGAATATTAGAAATTTTAAAGGATCTTGTATATACATATAACCCTAGTTACTACTCATAGAAGAGAAAAATCATATTCAGATCATTGATATTGTTAATTATATTTGTCCAAAAACAATCATGTATTCATTATTGTTTCAACATTTTTATGTCACAATAATATACGGAAGAAATAAAAGATGAATCTCAAGTATGTTGGGTATTTTAATATTAATAATTATACTGGATTGGAATATTTTTTTTCCTCATTGACAGATCTGATAAGAATTCTAAAATTTTTCCACATATATTAGCTCACTAAGTTTCATCCAGACCCTCCTATATTCTAAATTGTCAGGAAGTGGTAGTGGATAGTAATGTATCAAAGTTTAGGTAACAAGTACTAATCATTGACCCTTGAGTAAATGTTTTTATTGGAGTAAATATCTAATTGTTCCAAGTGTTATGGGAGTAGTGCTCAGATTCACATGTTATATGGGGGAGTGAATCATTGATAGGGAAGAAATGGCATCATCCATTATTAGACCATCATTTTTACATGAAATTTTAATGGAATATAATGTTTTATGATTTGGTGGTTATAAAATATAATACTTCAGAATGAACTATTATTCATCTATTGGTTGGTTTGCTATGGTTTTTTTAGTAAGCATGGCCAAATAACTTTCAAGAAATGTTAGAACAATTACACCATGAGAAAACAAATACCACACTAATAATTAGGTATTCATATTTTTTTGTATTATACTAGTAACCATGTGGAATATAACATAAAGGCATCATCACAAGCATGGCAGATGCACTATTGGGGAAAACACCATGTATTTTGAAGGAAAGGAATGTTCGTCGAGAATGGTATATGGTGTGGTGAGGTTCTATTTACAAAACTATGAAAATTGAGATTATTCACCTTTCAATGGTTCTATTTATGTTGAAATTTTCGACATCTGATTCAGAAAACAACATTTGGAAAATGAATTTTTACTATTCGTGATATTTTAACTGTAATATTTAGAGGGGTTTTCATGAGAAATTTACTTAGTTTTCCCCTCTTTCAATATTTCCTTTTTATTCAAATCCTTGAATATTGAGTGATTGGTTTTTTCATATTAATTTGGGTTGCTATTATAGTTTTAAGTGATTTAAAACCGTGATATGTTTCTTCTTTCCTTAGATGATAAGTCCTCACATTAAATACTAACTATTTTTCCATTTATCCTTATTGGAGAATCAATTTATGGGATATAATGTTTGTATTCACCCTATCATTGTATGATATTTTTTGATTATTTTACCCCCTTTATCACTTTTGAGATATATTACTTTTATTATGTTTTGGTGATCGGAAATATATGGAATTTGACAATATCTTGATGTTATTTTTTCCGTTGTATTATTTTATTGGATGTGGATCCCATTATTATTAAATTTTTATGCCATGTGTGAGGTAGGTGTTTCAAAATCTAGTCATTTTTCAATGAACAACCCATGAAATTTTATTCACAGTTTATATCTATGTTTTGATTAGAGTAATCATTTAATCTATTGATATCTGTCAATAATTGGATATAGATATAACATTTCCCCCTTATTTTAAAAAATTAATATTGTTCTAAAAAAACCATGGAATGTTTCACTATATTGGTGATCAATGAATGGTTTTCAATAAATATTGATCATTGGAAAACTATTTTTGAAATTTTTAGCTAAATTTAGATATTTTTGGACCTATGTGGCACATAAGAGCCTTGATTCCCGAGAGAGGGTTTTTATTGATAATTTTATTTGTTTTATATATTGTTTACTAATAGAGTGTTCCTATTTTTCTAATGAATGTGGCTATAGGGACTTGATATATGAAACAAAATAGGGTTCACTCATGTTATGATCCTCTCTTCCTTTGATAATGTTGTTACAAGAAAATATTTCTGAACTGGGAATAAATTTCCTTATTTTGGTACAAGTGATCTTTATATCCAAGAATAATGTTATCATAGGCATTCTATCTAATGTTCATTAGTATATATATATATATATATATATTTTTATATCTTTAAAAAATTGTAATTGGTTACTTTAAAATATTAATTCAACTACTATATTTGAAATCTAAATTAAAACTATGGAAAATGGAAAACTTTTAACAATTCATTTTATATAAAAGTAAAAACTATTTTAAAATTTTTTATTTTTATATATGGATTATATTATAATTATTTTTTCAATAACTACTATGTAGTACTTAGGTGGTATCATTCTTATCCTATTTTTCTCACACATTTCACTCTCACTATGGAGTGTGTTACCATTATTTTCTATCATGCAGGAAGAAGATTTGTTCAATGGTAAGGATTTGATGAATATTATTATCTTGGAATCAGTATACATCGATGATATAGAGTAATTTTTACCATTAATAACAGATTGTAGTAGTAATTTATAATGTTGATTTTTCTTTTGGTATTTTATATGCGCCTTGGTTTTATATATTTCTTTATTTTTCTCCATACAGCTGTAGATATATAATTTTTGATTATTTACAATTAGGTTATATTGAATGGTATATATACCATGTTACTTTTTTTAGTTTGGGGAAAACCATCACTCATGTTTATGTTGAAATTTTGGGTGTTAGTTAATATCTTGTGGGGTTTTGGAATTCCATTTATGTCTTTCTGCAGTTCGATTGGAGGAATATTTTGGTAGGTTGTTCAAGATGGGTCATGATATATGTTTTTTTAGCCTTCTTGATCCACAAATAATTATAAGAACATTATATTACTCATACAGATTATGATTAGGGAACAACCCTCCTTTGATTCCTCCAAAAACAAATGTCCACCCCCATTTTTTTCATCAGATAAATTAATTATTAGGGAATTGATCAATATAAATGAAATAATATCTCACATTCCCCAATGATGAGATGCATAAATGGATTTTTTTCCATTTATAATTTAGATAATAAGGTATAATAATGTTACTCATTAATAATGAAAATGATGTAAGAATACGAAATAGACCCCATGGAATGAATTGATTTTATATTTATATATATCGATAAATATTTTCCATAAAGACTTCACAAATAAGGAGATAGAAATAATTAATCACAACCACATGATGGATGAATATCATAGTATGTTTAATTACATATTTATAAAAATTTCAAAAAATATCCCATTTTACCATATACCAAGAATGAATAATCAATTTCCTATTAACTAGCATAAAACCTTCGGCCTAAAAATAATTATCATCAAGATTATTTGGAATCTATAAATAAAATATTCAATGTGATTTAACAGATGAAATATAAAATCATCTCATTAATTTATCAAATAGTTTAGGGTAAATAAAGTGAAAAATTGGGTCTTATGGACTCTCAAATGGAAAAGCATAAATAATAATAATTATTCAATGAGGATCCTTAGATCCCAACACTTCAGTCCAATGTTAAACACACATGCCTCTTTATAGTGTTTTATACCTTGTGAGATGATCCTAGAAAAACTATCATGATTTTATAAATTTTTTATAAGACATGCATCTTCTTTAAAAATAATTTTACAATCCCAAATATAAATGGTTATTTATAATTAGGATTAAATACAAAAACATGTCAATTTATTATATTTGAAATATTTTAACCCTAATAAAACCACACTACATCCCATATCAAATAATTAGTGTTTATGATCATCTTTAAAAAATTTATAATGGAATTAAATTAAATGGATGAGAAAGAAATTAAAAATAAGTGAAGGAATATAAAATTTTTACCATGAGTATGATCATATGATTTTTAAAAAACAAGGGTGTGGGAAAATTATCTTACAGAATTAAACATGTAAAAATAATATTTTCTTATAAGTAATTATAGTATAACATGTAATATAGTATATAAAAATACATTGCATGATATATTAGATTATGATAAAAAATGAGGTACATTGATCATTATTATAGGAATAATACGTTGATATGTTGAACAAAATAATCTTATGAATCATAAAATAGTTTATCAATAATCAATTTTTATTTCCCACAATAGATCATACATTACATAATAATTCCATTTATGGGTCAATCATTACTTCTTTTTTCCCATTGTTAATCAATATTACAACATGTTTTCTATAGTATATTAAGAATCATAACTCAATTACCATTTTAAACAAATGTGATGTACCAGTTTTACTATTTCATTGGAGGGTTATAAATGACTGATCCGCCACCTTACAATCAACCACACATATATGTTATATTTTTCCCTAAATAACATATATCAAGTAATTAAACACTAGGAGAGGGATATTTTTCCGGTATATATAAACAAAACATTCCATAAGACATCTATAGAAATTATAGTGATGGTATCAAAAAAACATAAACATTATTTAACATAATGACCATAAAATAATGGTAAAATTGATGTCAACAAATTATTTACAAATATTTGATAAATAACATTGAAAAAACAATAAAATAAATATAATTTCTCATAATTTAATTAAAATCACATATAAATATTTTCTTTAAATCCAAATACAATGTGTATGATAAAAAATTTAAAAAACTTTTTAAAAAACAATTTTTATGTGAAAATTGTATTTGAAAAATATTTATAGAAAATAATCCTTCGAGATAAAATAAAATAAAATGAATAATGATATAAATAATCCATTAGGACTTATTTTAGGATAATATTTTATATTATTATTTTACTATTGAAAAACATATTTCATCTTCTGTTAAAAATCATTGAAAACTAAAATAAAATAAAATATTGTTTAAAAACATATTAGGGAATCCTTTGAGATAAAAATTATCATTATTTTAATTAAATTTTATACATGTAACCCCAATAAATCACAATATATCTCTTTTATAATAAATTTCCTCGATATATTGTGATACACACAACACTAGGTTTAAACAAAACACTCTTTAGTCGTGAAATTTTATCACAATTTAAAATTAATTTTAAACAATATTATAAGAAATATATACAAAATAAAATTCAATTTTAACATTTTTAAACCAAATTTATCTTTGGATTAATTTATTATATTTTCCTAAATTGTATTATTTTTGGATGAAGTGTGAAAAAACCAAATTTCCATTGAAATCGATTTTGTAGAAATTATTTTTAGTGTAAAATTTTATTTTTAATTATTATTAATGTAACAATATTTCTATATTAAATTATTTCGTCTAATTTAGTTTATTTTAATCATTTTAATATTTATTTATGGTATAAAAACATTGCAATCTATTGAACATTATCAATTCAAAAGTCAATATTCTTGACACATCTACGAGATTAAATTGAAATTAAAATATTCCACTAATGTGAATTGAATATCTAAAATATAATTCCATATTTTTATTAAACATAAATTATTATTTCTAATAGATTTAATAACTTTTTAAAAAAAATGAATTTTGAATGATGTAAATAATTAATTACTACGATAAATGTCAAAAATTGATTTACTGGGGGTTTAATATAAAAGTAGAAGTGTATAAATGGAATATAAAATTTTCCAAATTTTTGCAGTTACAATTTAAAAATTTAAAAATATAATATTATTTAATGTCCCATTTTTTATCCTTTTTACATATAAGAACCTAGGGATCACTAAATTCTTCTAAACTACACTATGTGTGTCACCACCCACACTTATAAAGGGACACCACCTATCATATCTTCTTCATATGTTAAAACATATTTATCTCAGATAATAATACAAAAAATAAAATATAAAAATACCTCCCCAAAACCTAGAATCCTTAATTTTGATAGAAATACAACCTTGGAGTGTTTTAGTGAAAACCTAATGAGGATACCTAATGTAGAGAAAATGTTTTCAACAAGGATCTTCATTTTAATTCTATCCCACTTCCTTTTAATTTTTATTAAACCATTATTATATAATAACCATATTATAAATTGTAAAATAGTATTTTTCAGAATATTTTCCTTACCTAAAACCATCTCCACTTCCAAGAAATGTTTTACAAAATCTTCATTCTTGTGTATTGTAGACTACTTCCTTGAAAATCGATGTCATTAATTTTTTCCGTTCTTCCACTCATGGTTGGGTATAATGATGGATTTAATATATATATATCTATATATTAAAGTAATAAAATATTTACACATAAATTGTAACTATATAATCTTTATCTTTTTAGCTTCTATTCTATATGTGATATACCAATGTCACTCACGAGTATGGTGGGCTGCCACCTCGCAATGATATGTGATTTATCTTTCACTAATGCTACACATGGAATGTGATAAAGATAATTTCAAGGTATATATATGTTATATGCGAAACAATAATGATTTTAATAACATATTTATCATTATTTAAATATAATATACATCATTTTTTTCATTTCTTTTCACTCATGTATTGTTCAAAAATTACATTCCTTCATTCAATATATATATTTGAAAAAAGTAAGTGTTACTCGTTCGTATGTAAGTCTCCATGATCCTTATATAACTAATTTATCATAACCATAATTCACGATTTTTTTAATATATAAATTGTGTATAAATATGATAATTATATCATTATTATTATTATTATGTAGATAATAGAAATATATTATATGTTCGTAAATCATTTCTTTAAAGAAAAAAGAAACCCATAACGAAACATGGAAATTAACACGTGAAACAATGAGAATAATTAATAATTATCATTGAATGTGTGAAATAATGATATAAATCGATTATATATGATGACATAAATGTTAATAAATTTTTATAATAAGTGAAAAATATATCCAAAACCACTCTAAAAGAATTTAAATCACGTTTAACCCAAAGGAATTGTGGGGTAAGGGATTTAATCTCAATTTACATCCTAATGGGACTTATTTTTTATTATTTAGTAATTCAATTTTATGTGGTGTACTTACAACTCCATTGATATGTAACATCATGAATCATTCATAGTTCATGTAATTTTATGATTAAATTTTATTTAACAAATAAAATTTTATATGACATTAAAATTAAAAAGTGGAAAAAGTTAATTTACTATCTCACATTTTATTGTGGTTGTTAGATTTCTCTGGAAACAATCAATTTCAAGAAAAAACATTTCTTCAAATAAAATTCTAATTAAATACACATTCACTAAATTGATGGTTATTAATATTTAATAAATTTTATTTTATATTGAAATATTGTAATTAATTTAAATATTTTTTGATTTACTGAGGATATATAGAATAATATGAATCCTTTAATCAATAACAATATTTGATAATGAATATTTTTTTGAATTAAATCAATTATATAAAATATGAGGCATGATTTTGATATTAAAAACATGTTTTGGGTATTTTTTTAATGAATTCCCCTCGATACATATGAATTCTTGTGAAACAAAATCTATTTTCCAACCCCTGTGTATTTGTATCCATTAGTTTTAAACATTGTAGTGAAAAGTATTGACAATAGTTACATAGTTGGTATAACAACCCAACTCTTAATTAGACTCATAAACATAATTTATTACATTTATATCTCTACATGATAAAACATATATGATCTATAGGTATATATTATTTGGGTCTTAGAAACATTACATTACAACATAGAACATAAAACCCAACACCTTTATTGAAAACTTCTTTTACATGACTACAACATTCAATCATACTTAGCTTTGCATGGAATAAACTGAGGACATTTAAAATGAAAATGGTGATCTATAAAGCCCAGTAAGGGAGTAAACCAGGAATAACATGTATAATATTGTACATGTTAGGAAATAGGGACATCAATGGAGTATAATATATACATGAATAAAAAGGCATGATATAGCATGATTATCATAACATGGAAATGTGGCAACAACATTTAACTTGATACAAGCATGATACAAGGAACATTTCATATATAGAATTAATAAAACCTCACTTTCCTTTAATTATCATTATTAATCCCTCATTTCATTTAATTTATCGTGATACTAATCTTTACATAATGCATTAGATCGCTATTACGACACAAACATCTTAATCATTTCATTTCATGGATAAGTGTCCCCATAGATCACACCACATTTATTCATTAAACATACTCATTTATTCCATGATAAATGAATTTCAATACATATATGATACTATATAATAAATTAATAAATTCCCATGAAGGTGAAAACATTTGATAGAGAAATGGTCTTGGTATTCACTATACAATGAGTTTAGCTTGGAAAATCACGAGGCAATATCAGCAGTATAACGACATGACATTAGAATTAAGAAAAAATGGTTGATGAGAGAGATTGGGGTATCTCATAACATGTACATGAAATTTACAGTAAAGAGTTTATATATATATACTTGTCCAAACATATTTAATAGAATTTAGATTCATTGTATAAAAGAATTTCCTAAATGTAAATGAGGAGGGAGAAATCCCTTACAGAATTTTAGCAAGGTAATAGATATACATGGGAATAATTAATGGGAGATAAATGCGTCTCTAATCACTGAAACATAAGTATAGAAGTATAATAGAGGTTTAAAATCATACCCCAATTTTTTTATTTGAAAATACTGGGGTATAACAACACAAATGAACATGGACAAAAATGAGAGAGGAATAAATCACAAACGTAATTTTGGAAAGGTAACCAATGTAAATTGGAGGAATTATTGAGATATAAATGGGTATATAATCAGTCATAAATAAGGAGATAATTATTTGGGGTTTCAAATAATATCCCTACATTTTCAATTGAAAATTAAATGGTATAACAAAATAAGGATATTTTTACAAAAATTTGAAAAAAAAGAAATCCATTACTAAGATATGTGATTTAAAAGGCTTGGGAGAGGCTTGAGAGAGGCTTCTTGGGATCTTCGGGACCCTTGGGAGTATTTTAGAGATAGGAGGGAAGGGTTTGGTCGTGATCCAAAGGCATTTATTGATTAGGAAGTGGGAATTTGGGTGGGTTTATGTAAGAAAAGTGGGGGAATTTTAAATATTTTGGTTTTGGACACCACACATTAAACTAACCATAACCACCAACCAACCCATAGTTTTTGACCATGAATTTTACCAAATATTATTGGAAAACATTATTTCATAAAGCCAATTTATGAATATATTAAATTATTAGGCTTTCCTAGGTGGAGGTGGGTCACACTCTCAAGGAAATAATTTTAAAAATTAAATATGTTTTATAGGTCATTGAGAGTCCACTAATGCACAATATAATTAATCAAACAAATCTAAAATTAAATTATTTTAAAGATAAAACATATGTTGGATGAACATCCAATTTTTATTATTTTAATACATCACTATTGTGTCATTATGATATCATAAATATCATTATATAATTAAATAGTATTTATTTTTTACACATAAATTGGATTGTCTCAGTAAATTAGGAAAAATTCATTGTTGGATAATTTTGACATCAAGATTCCAAAAATATAATTAATTTTATCTAAATAATTGTTTATATACTATATTTTTTACATTTATAACAAAAACCAACATTTATCAAAAATTCAAGGGGGTTTTACAAAAACATATTTCAAAACATAATAAAAATCACAATTATATTAATAAAAATTAAGAAACCATTTATATTTAATAAAAATTAATTTAGTAATAACATTTCATTAAAATATTATTTAATTCAAAAATCTATTACTTCATCAAAATATATTTCCTAATTGAATATTAACTAATAATATTATTTTTTCATTAAAAACAATTTTCAAAGTAAAAATAATTAAATGAATGTATATTATTTATTGTGTACATTAAAACATGCACCAAATCATAGTGCTAGGAGCTTGTTAAATAGCACCTTATAAAACCCGCATAATACCTAAGGGTAAGGTTGGTGATAGTGACCGACTCTTTTGTTGGTTTGGATAACATCACTTTTGAGGTAATCTCTGTCAACTTCCACTTCTCCCATAAGATGATCCGTTCGAGCTTAACGTTTTGAATATCAGCTTCGGATTGGTCAAGAGCAAAGCCCAGTGATTCCACCTTATTTTAGAGATCCAAAAATGGTCTTTGTATGGAGAAATTCCACTAGATGAGGGCATCACTTCCTTTATCATAGTAAATTGGATTTGATATAGAACTATATATATACTAATCATGTTATCATTGTTCAATGAATATATTAGGAACAATAACAATTCTTAATCATATTTTTTATATCTAAATTCATAAAACCAAAAGTGAATATATATTTTATAACCATTTTATATAATATGACATATAATTCGATCAAAATTAATTTTTATTAATAAAAATTTTGGTTCTTTACAATCTTAACCCCTTAAGAAATGTCACCTTAAAAATATTCATTTCCCACAATAAAATAGAAGTTGGAAACTCATCTTCATCACATCCTATGATTCCCATTTTTGTTTTTCAAACATGTGGTTTCACCACAACACCTTGATGATGGGCATTATCTTATTTCGTAGAACTTTTTCCCTATAATCTATGATCTTCACCAGCTTCTCTTCATTGAGGAGGTCATTCACCAATGGTAAAAACTATGGATTTAGAACATGCAATGGGCTAGGTATGATCATCCTCAAGAGTGATGCATGAAATACATCATAAACATTATATAGGTTAGGAGGGAGTGCTAGTCAATACACCACTTCTCCAATGCAATCAAGGATCTCAAAAGGGCTAATGTACCTTGGAGTATTGTTTACCTTCTTCCCAATTATCATAACTCTATTCAATGATGATATGCAGTGGAATAACATGTCTCTGACATCAAACTCTAGGTCTTGTTGATGATTATCATTATAGCTCTTATGTTGATACTGAGTAGCTTTAATGTGTTGCTGGATGATCATAACCTTCTCCACCATTTTTTTAACCATTTCAAGATAGAGGAGTTTTTTATCCCCAACTTCATCCCAACATGCCTGTGTTCTACTCCTCATCCCATACAATGCTTCAAAAGGATCCATTTGGATGCCTGAGTGGAAACTGTTTTTGTAATAGAACTCTACCAGAGGAGGTTGTTGATCCCATCCTTCTTTAAATTCTATTCTGCATGCTCTCAACATGTCATAAATGGTGTTGATAATCCTTTCTAATTTCCCATCAGTTTAAGGATGATGAAATGTACTGATGTTCAGATCAGTATTCAGAGAATGCTGAAGAATATTTTCAAACATATAGGTAAATCTTGGATCTCGATCGGAAACAATCTATAGTGGAAGTCCATGCAGCCTTACCACTTATTTGATATATATCTGTTTCCAATGATCTGTTGGAAAATCCTCTAAAATTGAAATAATGTGTGCGGTGTTTGTAAGATGATCCAAAATAACCCAAATAGAATTGTTTCATTTGAATGACTTCTAATTTCTAGGTAAATAGTCCATAGTGAGGTTTTCTTATTTCTACGCTGGTATAGGTAATGGTCGCATCATCCCCTTGGACTTATTCATATCAGCCTTCATGTACTTACATACCACGCTATTAAAAGGTATACACAATGATCTCTTTATTCATGTAATCCAACCAATAATACACTCTGAGATCTCAATACATCTTTTCTTTCCATGTGTGAATGAATAAATTTGAACTATGTGAATCGTCCAAAAGTTCTTTTGTTAACTCTAAATTTGATGGACCACACAGTACTGAACCAAATCTCCCAATTCCTTCTTCATTAACATTAAAATCTAAGGATTTCCATTTTCTGATTGTTTCCACATTCTTATGAATTCCCACATCATCCTTTTGAAGATCGATTATCCTTTGCAAAATAGACGATTGAGAAATCAGTTGTGATATTATTGATGATGTTCCCTTATTTATGATTCCCATGTCCATCATCATCATGTCTAAGAAGACTAGATCTTTTTCAATTATCATCAATGATTGAATCATTGGGTCCTTTCTACATAAATAATTTTCCACCTTGTTTTCTTTCATAGTGTGGCAATCGATTGAGCAGTTATAGTAATTGATTAGCTCTAACCATCTTCATTGGTGAATATTCAACACATTCTGTGTGAAATTAATTTTGAGGATTTTGCGATCCATATTTATTTCAAACATCTCCCCAAAGAGGTAATGCTGTAAAATGATAAAATTGAATATCAATGCAGACAACTCCTAATCATTTGAATGATAGTATTTATCATTAACATTCAATTTCTTTGAAGCATAGGTAATTACATTTTCATTTTGCATCACAGAAAAATATATTCCCTTCTTTGATGCATCAATAAATACTACGAAAAGGTATACAATTCTAGGTAATGTCTACATTGGTGGAGTGATAAGACTTAATTTTTAATTCGTTGACTTTTTTTTTCTATTCATAACTCCAATAAATCTTGACTCCATTCCATGTTAGCTTTGTAACAAGTGTTTGACAATTGTGAGAATATTTTCACAAATTAGTGATAATATCCACCTAACACCAAGAAGCTAGAAATATCCATTTCTGATGTTTCCATCAGTCATCCCTCAATTTTAGCAATCTTGGAGGGATCCATAGATATCTAATTCCTAGTGATTATGTCTCCCAATAATGTGACCACTTTCAAAAAGAACTCAATCTTGATGTACATTGCATAGAGATTTTCCTTTTCCATGGTCTCTAGTTGAGTTCTTAGATTCTCTTCATGATCCTCCTTGGTTTTGGATTATATTAGAATATTTTCTATAATGAATACCACAAATATTTCAAGGTAATCAATAATGATTCTATTAATATAGTCCCATAATATATCTAGATCATTAGATAGTCTGAATGGCATTACTATGAATTCAAAGTGCCAGTACCATGTACTAAATGTAGTCATGGCGATATCCTCTTTCTTTAACCATACATTGTAATATCCCAACTACAAATAATAATTTTAGAAGTATTGTGCTCCACATAGAAAATCAAACAACACATCAAAACATGGAAGAGGATACTTCTATTTATCGTGACCTTGTGGAGCTCTCCGTAATCAATTAAAAGACACATTTACATATCATTCTTCTTGATGAAGAGGACTAGTGAACCCCAGAGTGAAGCACTTGGGTGTATAAACCCTTTATATTTATTCTCCTATATTTGGTTCCTTAGAACCTATACATCTTCAACATCCATTCTATATGGAGTCTTGTATATTTTCAATTCCCCATGTATATAATCAATTAAGAATTCAACATCAATTTTGGGTGGAATACCATGAAATTCATCCGGAAACACTTTAACAAATTCTCTCACAATAGGCATGTTTTAAAGGATGGATGTTTCTATCGACAAAATCATCTATGAATGATATGTGTTATCATAGGGTATTAATATCCACTCATGAGATGACATTGTTAGTGATGATTCATCCTCTTCCTTTAACTTGTATAGAATTAGGGGTCGATTCATCATATGGAGAGTGATTTCACTCTCACTGAAATTTATGTTGTCACTCTATAATTATAGACAAACCATTCCATTAATTACATCAAATTTCTCTCGAGGGAATATGGAAGGATAAAAGAGAATTTCAATCCAAAAAATTGTGTTAGGGGAAGAGTTATAATCATGGATTGCTTCGATTTCCCTATTTTTTGTTCTCACAGAAATCTTTTCTTCCAGGATTAATGGTGGTGTTGGGATGGTTCTACTAAACATTTGGGATATAATAGAACATGTAGAACCATAATAAATATGTGAGTTATATATTCATGTCTGAATAACTAGCATACCTATCACTAATTCATTTTTGGGGCTCACTTCGGTAGTAGTGATGGGAGAAGCTCTCCCTTATTACCTTGGAGGTTGTTGGCTTCCTCGAAAAACCCTTGGCATAGGAAACTAGTTTGTAAAGTGCCCTGGTTCTTTATAGTGGATGAAATGAACAATGCTTTTAGGGTCAGATAGATAATTCATCTCCACAACAATAGCATCATGTTTTTCTTGTTGGCAGTAAATTTGCATGTGTCCTTATCTTGCACACCTAAAGCATTTACTCATCCACTTCAAGAAATTTTCGAGATTCTTCATTCCGAACCTTTAGAATGTGGGATGATGGATTTTTATAGCACCATTGGATCTATCCATTGGACCAGAATAATTAAATTCCACTCTAAAATTTTTATCCCCATGATACCACTGAGATTATATGATCTCCATTTTGTCTTTGAGGGATAATCATACAATTTTCGTATATCTCTCGAAGTCATGGATCACTAGAGATTTTTGTTTTCTATGTTTTATCCCTACCAATGTATAGATCAACATTGTATTCGAGGGTAATGATAATATCGAAGGCACATCCTGAAAGCCAGGGGAATTTTACATTGTATGCTCCGATGGATTTTTCATCATTTTTCTTAAGGGAAATGAAGTCATTTTCCATTTTATGTCCAAGGGTAGAAGGAAAATATTTATCGAAAAACATTTTAAAAAAAATCCTTCCATTCCAACTCTTAGATCTCCACCTCAACCTTCGTATTTTCAATGAAGTTACACCATTTTACAGATTCACCCTCCATATGATAAGCATCAAGAAGAACTTTCTCTTGTTAAAAACTTTGAGGGATGGATAATATCTTTTCAATCAAGTATATCCTTTCTTCATAAATTGAGGGATCAAATGATCAATTAATAGAAGGTGGAATTTTTCTCATTAATCTCTCGATTGTGACTTGTAATTTGGGGGGGGGGGGTGAACATTACTGTTGTCCAAGGATTCTATTCAAAATTTGAGTTAGCTGAGAGTGTATTATGATAATGAATGAGATTCTTGCTCCCATCGGATTTTTTATCTCATTAGAATAGCCGTCAATTGGTCTTCACATCAGTTTTTAGCCCACGTACTCCAAATTACCGGCCATTGGATGGAATA
Source organism: Viscum album (assembly GCA_963277665.1). Taxonomy (NCBI): domain Eukaryota; kingdom Viridiplantae; phylum Streptophyta; class Magnoliopsida; order Santalales; family Viscaceae; genus Viscum; species Viscum album. The sequence goes on from OY728141.1 coordinate 556,018,842, forward strand.
AAAGAAATGTTCGGGGTAACACATAAAGTGAAATTCACAGGAAAAAATAGATGACTTATAAATTAATTGTATTTTATTTACATATTAATTTATATGCTTCCATATATTTTATCTGTGGTCTACTTACCAATATATATTCTTAGTGGGAAAATTTTAATTCCCTTAACAATTTTTTATACTAAGATTATGAATTTATGAATTAATATCCCCTAATAGTGTCATAATAAAGAGTGAAGCAAGGGACATTGTTGTTCACTAGTTACCATTCATGTCTAGATAAATGTGGTGTTTTTTCGTTTTACCCCTAGATACATCTATGGAAGAGCCACCTCTGCCGGATCGTATAAAAAAATTGGAAGTATCATTTCTTGATAAATCACATACACAGTACTCACCAGAATTTTGGGATATTTTTATTATACATAAACATATCTATAATATTTTCACTATGGTTTTCTAATCATAATCCCAAAAATATATGAACTTATCATCTGATACCATCAATAACTACCCTACTCTTTATTTCACACAAAAACATAATTTATTACATTAAACTCGTCACTTGATACAACATATAAGATCGAGAGGTCCAGTGTCTTTGGGGATTAGGAAAATTACATAAAAACTTATAACATAAAACAAAACATCTTTATTGAAATATTCTTTTACATAACCACAACATTCGGTCATAAATAGAAATTCATAGGATAAACTGAGGACATTCATAAAAAATGTGAGCTATAAATCCCTATAATGGTGTAAAAAAGTAATAAACTGAATAACATAGTACATGTTTGGAAATAAGAACATCCATGGACCATAATTAAAACATGAACATAAATACCTGATATAGCATGATTATCATAACATGGAAATGTGACAAGAACATTTTAATTGATGTTAGCATGATCCAAGGCCCATTATAGAAGGATCTTGAGTAAACCCTCATTAGAAGTGAATTAGTGTGAGTGAATCCTCATAGAACTTGATATATCATATTAAAAATTATTTCCCAATTCATTGGAGCACTATCAGGGTTCACCCTTCTAAATCATTTAATTTCATTCATAAGTCTCATAAAGATCATACAACATGGACTCATAAAACATCCTCATTTATTCCACAATAAAGAAAATTTCAATTAATACAAGAATCCAAATAATCAATAAGTAAATTTGCATTAAGGTGAATACCCTTTATAGTGAAATGTGATTAGTATTCACTATATAATGATTTTGGCTTAGAAAATCATTGAGTAATTTCAGAAGTATAATGGCATGACATAATAATTCACAAAAAATCATTGATGAGAGGGAAAAAACAATCTCATCATATTTACTTTAAATATACAATAAGTGGATCATATAGATACATGAAACAACATATTTAATAGAATTTATATTCATAATAAAAAACAATATCTTGAATGAAAATGAGGAGAGAGAAACTCCTTACGGAATTTTGGCATTATAACAGGTGTACATGAAAGGCATTAATTAGAGAGAAAGGAGTCTCTCATAATTAAAACATAAAGAGGAAAGTATAGGGGAGGTGAGAAAACATACCCATACATTTTTAATTGAAAATACAAGGGTGTTGACACATAAAAGCATGGACAAAAATGAGAGAGGAAGAAATACATTACAAAATTTCGGCATGGTAACAGGTGTACATAAGAGGAATTATTGGTAGAGAAAGGGGACTATAATAATTAATAAGTAGGGAGCGAAGTAAAGGGGAGGTTCCAAATCATACCCCATCATTTTTTATTGATAATTAAATGGTATAACAATATATAGAAATTTTGACAAAATTGGGAAAGGAAGAAATCGCTTACTTCAATGTGTGATACCAATTGCTTGGGAGAGGATTGAAAGTGGATTATAGAGGGATTATGACACCATGGGAAAATTTTAGTGAGAGTAGGGAAGGGTTTGGTCAAGCTCCAAGGGATTTGATTGAAGAAAAAGTTGGATCTTGGCTGTGTTTATTGAGGATAAGAGATGGAATTATTTATTATTTAGGGTTTGACACCACACATTAAAATAATGAGAATCACCAAACAAACCGTGGTTTTTCCCATGGATTTTACCAAATGAGAGTGGAATAAATTATTTTATAAGGAAAATATCATATATTCTTAATATAATAGGATTGATTATGTTGATCTGAGTCACACTCTCATGGAAATCATTTTAAAATGATAAAATGTTTTATAACTCTCGAAGGGTGAACTAAGGCACCATAAAATTAATGAAACAAATAATAATAAAACTAATTTAAATATAAAACATATATTGACCTATTATCTTATTTATATAATTTTATTACATCAAATTGGGTCATTATTATGTCATCAAACACATTATATAATTAATTGGAATTTAATTTTTACCCAAAAATTTTAGTATCTCAGGACATCATGAATAATTAACCTATGGATAATTTCAATATCATTATTCAAAAAATAATATCCATTTTATTAATATAATTTTATAAATATTTTATTTTTTAAAAAATAATTAATGACATTTATTGAAAATTAATTGGTTTTGAATGAAAATGTCTTTCAAGCCTTAATAAAATTCACAATTTTATTCATAAAAATGCAACGATAATTTATATTTAATAAAAATTAATTTAGTAATAATAATTAATTAAAATATAATTTAATTTAAAAGTTCATCAATTTATGAAAATATATTTTTTAATGGAATATTAACTAAAAATATGATTTTTTCTATAAAAAAAATTCATAATGTAATAATAATTAAATGAATGTATATAATTTAATTCATTAAAAAAATAATGCGCATAATCATAGTGTTAGGGTCTTGTAATATGACCCATTATAACACCTATATAAGACCTAAGGGTGAGATGTTTGAGAGTGATAGACACTTGGGTTGGCTTGGTTAACATCGCTTGGGTGGTAATCTCTATCAACATCTACTTCCCCTGTAGGCGGTTCCATTCGAACATAACATGTTGAATCTTGCATTGGTATTGGTCAAGAGACGAGCCCAGTGATAACACCTTCTTTCTATGATCCGACAAATGGGCTTTCTACATAATAATTCTACTAGATGAGGACATCACATCCTTTTTATACGTAAATTGGATTTTTTAAAGCCCTATATTTATACAAATCATGTTATCACTGATAGACAACTATATTAACAACTGTAACAATTTATAATGGTATTTTAATAGAAAAAATGATAAAACCAAAAAAAACATATATCTCTTATATAACAATTTTACATTATAATGAATTTAATCAGATCAAGAGGGATCTTTAGGAATAAAAAGGTTGGATCATTATAGTTGGCTAAAATGGGTATGTTTGTATGATGTATGTTCTCAACCATCTTTTTTATGGTCTTGATAGAAAAATTATCTTCTTATTAGGAAACATAAATCCCTATAATTATTTATTTACATTTTTAATAATACAATTATTATTATCCATTATATTTTCCCAACCATATTATGAGTGGATGAAAATAATTATATGATTATTCATAAAATAAAATCTGTAATCAGTTATTTATCATTTTATATGTTTTCTAAATTATCTTATCTACATATTAATTTAGATTAAAAATCTTCTTCTAACAATTATTTTCTATTATATGTTGATTATGATTATTGTTTCACGATATCATCCAATGTAATTAACCATTAATAAGAATTTTTTACCATCAATTCATCTTCTCTACATGTTATAATGTTAAACCCTTTGAATTATACACTGGGATGATGAGAATTTTATTCCTTTTATATTTTATTTTTATCCAAATATAGAATGTGTATCATATTTCAATATAGTCATCCAAGACTACTAAAGTGATTTTCCCTTTAGGATTCATCCCATTGTAACTATAAAAATATTAAATAGCAAGACATAGTCTCCAGGATACTGGAGTGGGGTTATTTTATTTGGTATAAAAGGACGTGTTGAAAATTTTGGGACTATATTTGGGGAAAATGGATTGGGGAATATAATAATTTCATATGACATTGAGGATATGTATAAAAGAATTTCTAGAAATCATTTTATGGTCGATATTGTGTGGTTTCCTTATTATTAAATTTGTATCTATTTACTAGAAGTGTTATTAGTTCCATCATAGAGGTAACCAGGTGTAACAACTCTGAAACGGGAATATTGGATTAAACCATATCGTGACCTTGTTCCTAAAGAGGTGCCTTACTACACAACTATTTTCACACTATCTTGGGATATGTTGTTTGATAATTTGAATTTTATTTACTAATAATTATGTAGGATTTCATAATTAATTCACCCCCAATGAAATAATGTTTACAATTCAAAAACTCGTAATGGATTTTTTTATTTTTTTATTATTAAATCATATTGAAAATTATAAATTATTATTTAATGTACATAATATTATGATCTAATCCATTAGATAAATTTTTTAAAAAATAGTGTCTGAATGGAAGAATATTATCAATATGCATGGGTTATATATATATTCACCTACTTTGTAATCGAATATAGGTGGTATGGAAACTTAGTTAATTATGGATTTAATAGTGCATATTAATTGGGTTTTTAGAAAAAATCATTTTCTTGAATAGAGGTACCTATTATACATAAATATTATCCTACATTGGATCAGATAATGAGATAAAATCCCCCATCAATTAATAGGGGTTCAAATTAAATTATAGAAGATTAATGGAGTATCTATCTAGAGAATATATTAAGGGAATTATAATTTAGTGAAGAGGAAAGCAGAAAATATGATGTGTATTGTCTCAAAGGAAATTCTAAAAAATGGTTGTTGTTGAACCATAATAGAAGAGAGGAAGAGGAAATAAAATATAGTGAATGATTGTGTTTCAAGGAAACATTTTTAGGAAATATTTACCTCATGAGAAAGAAATTGAAATGAAAATTAAATTATTTTCATTAAATGAAAATAATAAAGATGGTTTTTCTGAGAATGAAGCTTCCTTTACATTTTTATCTAAGTAAATTTAGATTACATATGCAAAATGTATTTCACGATATACCACTACTTTTAAGGGATTTATAGAAGTATCCAATGGGTGTCAGTATCCAAAACATTATCATCACATGATGAAATAGTTGTATTTCACATCAAAATAGAAAGGTATTTCGATAGGTATTTCATATTAAAAGGAATCCAAGGCAAGAACAGGTCATCTGAAATCCTAGAGAATACACCAAATAAAATGAAAAAGTGGAGAAAATTTTTATTGTGTGAGAAATGTGAAATTAATGACCCTGGGAAATGAATGTAGGCCATGTTTAATTATTATTTGTTTGAAAAAAGGGTTATTAGGTCAAATATTGAATATGTAATAATGAAAACACTTCTATTTAGTGCTTGAACTTCAATTATATTGTTATGTACCGAAATTAATACCCCATGAGTCAAGGTAATAAACAAAAAAATCTAAGGGGAGAAGGTTATGATTATCTATTCACTAATTATGAGGTCAAAGTACCTAATGGTGTGGTGGATAATACATTAATATCATCTTCATATTAATCTAATGTTTTATTTGATTCTGTATTATCACACTATTTTATATCTACTTAGTTTCCCAAGAAAATTATATATTATCCTTTTAGTTTATAAAGGTTGTTTTTAGAAAAAAAAAATCATAAGGGATGTCTCATTGAAAAAATATGTGCCAGGATGCTCCTATTATGACATGCAAACATGATTTATATGACGATATCATTATCATAACTTTGGTTGATTAAAATATAAACCATTATATGCATTAAATTTTAAAATATATTGAAAAATATTATTTTAAGATTTAAAAAATTATGATTTGTGAGGAATATAAAGAATTCGAAATCATTATAGTAAGGAATTAATCATATGAGTAATATCTAGATCCACCCGCATTATCTTTACCGAATGAGATTATTTTTGAATATGTGTAGAATTAAACTCCAGATAGAGAAGGAAATCATAAAATAGAGGATATACCAATCGAATTGGAATAAATTGGTGTATTTCTAGAGGAATTGATTAGACATACAATATAGAATCAATATTATTTTTCCATTGATTTAATCCTAGACAGAATAGAAATATCAAAGACTCTAGAAATAATGTAATCTTTTTTATTAGTGGGTTTCTGGGAAAAACTCGGGGATTTGGGAGATAAGGGATTCATTCCACATACAGTTTCACCATTGAAAGTCTATTCACTATTCACTATGTATAAATATGCATCCATGAGGATGTGCATTGATTATTATGAGATACATTCTTTTATGATAAAGTATAAGTCTCCACATCCTCCCATTGAGGACTAATTTGATCTACAATACCAAGACGAATATTTTTCAATGATTGGCCTTCATTATGGGTATCATTAATTTCTTGTAATGAATGAAATCATTCTCATGAATTCTTCTGAAATGAGGTAGGGAAATTATGAGTTTATATTAATGTCAGTTGGATTAACTAATACACCATTTATTTTCATTGATCTAATGACTAGATTATTTAATTAAAATGTTGATGTTTTTTCTATTAATTGATGAGTTTTTTGAGTATTATAAAATCCATGGAGTTAATGAGAACGACATGTGGATTATTATTGAGACTCATTGAAGGAAATAGTTGTATATTAAATTTAGTAAGTGTGAAATCTGGTTCCGATATCTTTATTTTTTAATTCATATTGTCTTAAATGAATGAATCTCAGTAGACCCAAAAAAAACAAAAGAAATTAGAGAATGGCCTAAACCAACCAAAAGTAATTGAGCTTCATAGTATCATGAGGTTCAAATGTTATTATATACAACTCAATTAAAAAATTTATTTGTTGGATAAAAAATTATGAAATATTATGTGTAATAGAGTAGTGTTTGTTTGGATAAAATAATGTGAATAATGGTTTGATGAAAAAAAAATAATATTTGTAAATTATATAACATTGAATTTACTATTAAGAAGTGATGGGTTTTTGAGATATATTGATTCATCAAAGAAGGGAATTGTATGATTTTTCATGAAAAATGAATATCTTAATTAATATTCATCAGATAATTTAAATAATAACAAACTAAACTATCTAAACCGCAGTCTTATGTTTTCATCTATAATCTATTCATTGAAAATAAGGAGGCATTATCTCTGTAGTGAGAGATATTAAATATTAATGGATCATATAATCCTAAAAACCTATTTTAAATGAAATAGATCAACATGATTAAAATTAAAATTCTTTATCTACTCATGGATTATTATTTATAAATATACTACACACATGTAAATAAATATGGTAGAAGATGCATTGTGTTGGAAAGATCATTGTGTTCAAACCCAAAAGAGGATATAGAGGGATTATATATTAATGTATCTCGTATATATGGATATGTGATTCATTCTAGAATCATAGACATCACTTATATTACATATTACTAAAAAAATCCTCATTACTAGAATAAATAAAATTTTATCAACATGATGATGAGAATATTCAAAAAAAAATTAAATCTATGAATGATGGGAAATTAGTAGTGTATGTTTGTGAATATAGAGTCATAAGATATGGAAATATATTCTTTTTTTCCTTATATTCATAAACTAAAAATGAAATTTTTGGATGACAATAACAGATCAAATTTATCTATAAAATCTGGTAGAATAACTATATATAGGGATTTGAAGGAACATTTTTAAAGAAATAACATGAATTTTTAAATTATTAATTATGTGTCTAGATGTTTAGTCTACCCAGAAGTGGAAGGTTAAAGAAAACATCATTTTGGAATGATGCATTCTCTTCTTATTTTAGATTGAAAGTACGATGAAATTACTATGGGATTTTTCATAAGACTACCATAGCCTCAATTAAATATTGATAAATTATGTGTTAACAGTGGTTACCTAACTGAATCAATATATCTACACTATATAATATAATATTTACCACTTGAGATCCTCACAAGGCTATATATTAATTATTTTTTTGACATCATGTTGAATATCTCTCGATTTTTTTTTCAATATCCATTTTCTATATCAAATTTAATGAAGACATATAAAGAAGCTCATGACATGGAAATTCATTTGAAAACCACATACCATCCCCAAATAGATTGGTAGTGTGAAAGAACATTTTAAAAATTAGAGGAATCACCTTGGTAATTAACACTATAATTCAATGTATGTGGTCCCAAAATTCTTTTAATGCATTTATATAACAATATTTTTCATTAGAGTATTCAAATAAAATAGTATGAAGAATTATATGAAAATATAATTCATACTCTAATATTTTGGGGTAATGTTTTTGTTACAAAACATTTATTTGTATATATTTTTGAAGATGAAAACAAATGTAACGGATTTCCAGGGCCTCGTTAGAAGAACCTATAATAAGAAATATATTTATTCACATAATAAATTGGATGGTTTGGAATTATAAGTTGGAGATCATGTTTTATTTGAATTATCAAACATGGAATGGTTTTATATGTTTTTTTATGTATGGGAAACTAATCCCCAGGTACATTGTACCCTTTAAAATCCTTGAATGAATTGGTGTTTTTTATTATCATTTGGAAAGTCCCACAAACCAATCCAAAGGACCTAATGTTTTTTATATATCTTTACGATAAAAGTATATGCCAGATCCAACACATGTACAAACCTGTGATGAAATACAATTGAAACCTGACCATGCATATTGAGAAGAAATCATCACAATTCTTGACACTATAGTGAATATATTGAGGAATTAGATAATTTTCCCAATGATGGTATATTAGATAAATCACAAAATAGAGGAAGTAACATGGGGACTAGAGGATACTATGATGAATAACTACCCACAACAATTTAAATGAAAGTTTCTAATAAATTATTAGGATTAATTTTTTCTATGATAGAAGAATTTATCACCCAATGGAATTATATTATATATCATTTAGAGTATATTATATTGATTACATGGGATACACACAAAAGTAGGATTAAAGAAAAAAATATTTATTCATTCTTTTAAATAAAATTTTAAATAATTTTTTAATAATTTATGATAATTTATTTGGAAAAAAATACTTCGTTTTGTAGTATTATAATACCAAAATAAGATTATAGTAAATATTTTGGATTCATAAAGAAGGTTTATTTTTTAACTAGTAGTGAAAATTAATAATTAATAATTGAAAATTTCTTATCGAATAAAATTATTTATGAAGTTAAATTATATTTTAAATTTTTATAAAATTAAAATTAGTTCTATAATACGTCAATATATTAAATATAGGTTATTTTAATTTCATTAATACATATTTTAGATATATAAAATTAATTTGTTGTGATCATTTTTTATTTAAAAGCCTATCTTATCGTCATGTCAATAATATTAATTTTATAATTAATTTTTTCATTTTAGTTAATCGAATTTAGAAAAAACAATTCCTTATTTGTAAAAAGATTAATTTATAATTTTTAATAAGTTAAAATTATTCTTTTACTTCAAATAATATTCATTGTTTTTAAAATTAATTACCACAGTTAATTTAATAATTTATTCATAGGGCGGTTAAATTAAAATGATAATGGTAAAAAATCCATATACAGTTGTTCAAAAACTCATGGATTATTATATTTAGACAGTTATTCCTCTTAGGATCAGGAATAGAACATAATTTACATTATAAATATATAAAAAAATTAGAGAACTCAATTATTATAAAAAACTATGAGGTTTTTCCCTCCCCACTTATAAATGGTCACCATATTCTCACTTATTCACACAAATAAACCTATTGGGATGAATCATGACCTGACAAAATCACTTCCCAAAATTTTTCCCCTTATCCTATAATCCATAGTTTGGGAAAAATTCTATCCGTTTAAGTTTTATTTTAAACCAAGAATGGATATATGAAGAAGATGAACTATTAGTGAATGATCATTATTACTTTACTTCTTTATCCACCTCGTTCAATTTTTGTTAAACCTTAATAATATAATAACCTTAGTAGCATCCATATACTGGGATATATTATACATCTTTTGAATTACTTAAATTAATATTCTCTTAAATAAAATGGGTTGGTAAATCATCATTCATCTCTATGGAGGAATATAGACACATGAAAAGATATAATCACTCTTATATATGATGGACTACCGCCTCACGAAATGATGTGGTTTTACATTATATAATTATATATATGAAGGTGATACAGATAAATTTTATTATTATTTGTCTGTACATAAAATAATTATGATATCATTTTCATATTTATCATTATATAAATATAATAAATTTCAGTTTCTTTCTTTTTTTACTCATGTAAATATTATAACATTATAGTGTAGGTGTGGGAAACCGATGTCATAATGTGATGTGACGCTATTTACATCACCACATGACATCGATGATATAAATAAGTATTTTTATGGTATATTTGAAATTAATATCATTATATAATGATAAAACAATACTTACATTCTATTGATAATTACCATTGAAAAATCGAAGTGTCACTCGTGCAGTCGTAAGATTTTTTATATCCATGTTCATAAATTATTTCATTTTTCATACCATCGTTCATGGTTAGTTTTAAATTATAATTTATTTAAAAATATGATACTTATTCCTTAATTATTATTTTAAATATTATTAAACATTGTAATATGTGTAAGAATAAAATATTGAATTATAAAATATGATTAAGAAAACAAGGTAATAAACACTTGAAACAATTCAGATAATGAAATATTATTAACGAATAGTAAATAAAATTTTATTAATTGATAATATATTTTATTATAAATCTTAATAATTTTCTGGAATACGTTAATACTTTTTTTAAAGCCACTATAAATAAATTTATAGCAAATTCATAGAAAAAAGAACGAGGTAAGGAATTTTGTTTAATTTTTTTTACAATTTATTATCATTTATTATTATAGTCTATTAAAAATTAATGTTGTTTTTATACATCTCATTAGACATGAAATATCGTAGTTCATTCCTACATCATAGTATTTTATGTTTTTATTTGTGTTGTCTCATCCAAGGGAAGTTGACATGAAAATTACCAAGTGGTAAAAGTTATTGAACAATTTAACTTTTTATTAGGTTTTTTTAACTCTTTCTCGAAACAATCATTTTATTATAATAAATTTTAATTTTAAATAAAAATGTAATTAAATTTCAATACAATATAATGTTGGCTATTAGTATTGAGTAAAAATTATTCTATTTTAACAAACATTGTTTACTTTGAAGGTTATTTCATTAAATGAGAAAATATTAATAAATTTGTATCCTTTACTCTGTAGTTATATTTGATAATGCATGTTTTTAAAATTTAAATAGATTGTCTAAAATATAAATAATTCATTATTAATTTATTACAATGGATGGGGAATAGTTATTGCCTACCCCTTGATGCATTAGTAGTCTCATGAGACAAAATCTGTCAGTTAAACACTATGAATTTGTAATATGTAGTTTCAAAAATTCATGAGAATGTTCTTGAATACAGTAACATAGTGAGCTTAAAAAGATCATTTTATACCAAATATAGTCTAATCCATTTTATAATAGGGTTCGATGGTAATGGTATCATCTGTATATGAAACATGATGTTAGATTATTAAGAATCTCCCTTATTCAGAATTTTTTAATTTTTATCCATGATATTTTTATGATATTATATTAAGATTAATTTTATAATCAAATTATTAATAAAATGGATTTAATTATCAGTTATTTACCTTTATATATTGATTACGTCTTAACATAAAAATATTTTAATGTTATTTTAATGTAATTTTTTATCAATTAAATAATATTCTATTTTTAATGTTCTTAATCGTTCATGATATAATCCATTGTACGTATCCATTTCAATGTATCTAAGAACACTATTTTATCATTTTCAATAAGTTATAAATATAAATACAATAAATGAGTATAAATCATATTGATTATTTTATTTTGTTATGTTTTATTTTCTTATTCCAATGTAAAATCATTATCATGAATATATCTAGTTTTCCAAAACAACAAATTTTATTGGTACATAGAGATTCAACCGAGTGTATCTAAGTTAATGTAATAAATAAAGGAATCATCTCTCTGTTACTGGGGTTTTTATTATTAAATTCAAATCATTTATAGAAAAACATTTTTCCTAATAATGAATAAAAAATGTAAGTTTCATGTTCAAAAGTAATTATCAAATAAGAGAATTATAAACATTTTAAGAGTTTTAGTTTGAAAGTGAAACTGAACTAAAAAAGACTTAAACATACTGATAGTTTTTAATGGAAATTTGGAGGGGAAAATATAAATTATTTAAGAATAAAATCTAATATTTTTTTTCAATATATCATTAATGAAATATGAACTAAATAAAAGGTTAAAAAACTATTAAAATTTGATGAAGGTGAATATGAAGGTTATAGGAAATAATTTTTAATTAATAATCGAAAAAGGAGTTGATTTTTGGAATGTGAGATTATTGATATCAGAGAGATATCATCATTAACTATAATGAGTGTTATTTTTATTAATTTAAATAATTTATTGGGAAGTATTTAATGATGGATGAATATTTGAATTCAGTATGTCATTGTATAGATAGTAAAATATGAAATTCATCATAAAATAAAAGGGTTATAAAACCAATCATATAATTAATATTGTAATTTTGAAGCATTATTATAATTAGAAAGGGGGTTTTATTGTATAAAATCCATTTCAACAAGGTTTTTATGGGAATATAACACCAATGGAAGGTACAACCCCACAAAAATTTCTACATTCAGTTAATTTTATGAATAATATAACAATAATACATCTAGATTTATTTTATAAAATATTATAAATAAACAACTTTGGAGTTCAAATGTAGTTTCAATGAACAAATATATTGATGTGTATCTCGTATTACGCATGAATTTTATATTGAATCCTCTAGAAAGATATATATTGATATAAATACTAATTTTCTATGAATAAAATATAATAGAAAATATAAAAAATAAAATATTTTGAATACACACCATTTAAACTAAATTAGTAGCATAATCTAAAACATGTGTTACAGAAATAAAATTCATTTGGAAAACCCATAAAATAATTCTTTGATTTCATGGATAATATTTAACATCCTGTATGAAAACTATAACTATATTAAGAAACTATTTTAGAACCATAGTCATATATATAATCCTATTTAATCTATGTTTACTATCATCATTTAAGTATTAATTAGTTAGTCATCTCTTATATTTATTATCTAATGGTGTAAATTTGTATTTATATGGAATTGAATGACCATGTTGATCAATATTCAACTAAAAATAATTAATTATTTAATATAATATTTAAGGTAATAGATTATATGTTATATTATGATTTATATGGTTTCATGTTCATATATGAATTAAATTCGATATGAAACATAATGATAAAACATATTATAATCATTTTTCTGTAATTTATAATAAAAAAAGAGGGGTATATTATTTATAAGTTTAATAAAATTATAAACTCTCAAGATCCTTATATGAAATATTATTTTATTATTTTATTATATTAATAAAATTTTATATTTTCCCCCTTATTCAATTATTGAAACATATTTCATTGTTTATATTTGTTTTCATACGGTCCCAAACAGGAATATAATGATCAAGAACGTGTTTACATTGGAACAATAACATTAATAAAAATGTGTAATGTTATTTTATAGATATTTTATAAGGTTACTAGTTTTATCTTATTTTATTTTAAAAAAAAATCTATATAAAAAAAAGAAATTCGTAACATTGTGGCAGTGGTAGTAAGAACATTTATCTCACAGATGTTATCATTTTTCATATAATAGAATAATGTTATAAATCAGTCTATATTTTATTAATATTTAAAAAACATTGAACATAATATTTAATAATTAAATTTTCCTATTCGAAGTATCAAGATTCTAATTAATTTAATTCTATTATAATGCTTAGGGAGGTGGTAGTTCACAAGCGACACAAGTGATGTTTTAATTTTTCGAATGGATGTGGGAAGGATAAAAATAGTTATGAATGAAAAAAATAAAAAATTCAGTATACAAAGAATATTGATTTAATATTTATATCATGTCAGGATAATATTTGAATATGTTTGAACAATATAATAATTTAATGAAATGAAATTGGTGTTCTTGAGAATTTTACCCCACACCTTGTAAGAGCTCTCTAGTAAATATGATTAAGTCAATGATAGGAGGCCTTCTTAGAAGACCAAACTGCTAAGATATGTTTTGGAATGTTTTGGAGTTATTTTTTTAGTATTGGGATGAATTTATGAGGCTTAGTGTGTGAAAACAAGTTTTTGGGTGTGTATTATTTTTATATGATAAAGGATTTGAATTTATAATATTTTATATATGGCATCTCACTATTCTAAGGAAAAAATGATCTAATAATGGAAAATAATTTCTTTTCTTATTTACCATGGTCATTAAATTCTCATACTTATAATTACTCTCTTCCATTTATCTATTTTTAATTCTTTTACACATAGTTATCTCGTATTAAACATTTTATTATATTTTAACTAATATCAACCTACGCAATACTTGTCTATTTACTAAAAATGTAATGATATGTAATACATGATTTTTTCAAATTTTTTTGAATTATTGAATATAAATATTCAAAAAAATCAAAGGGTGATTAAAATTAGTTTTAATATGTGTTAAAATAATATTTAAAAATGTTTTTTGGAGTTGTGTTTTCATAAGAATAAAAAAAGTAGAATACAATTATTAATATTTTAGATTTCACTGAAAATAATTTATTTATAATTTTAAAATCAATAGTTATGTTACTTTTAATGTATTCCAAATCTAAATTTATTTTTCTCAAAAATAATAATATAAGAAAAATATTTTTCTTAGTATAATAGAATTTTAATTATATTTCAAAATGATATACATTTATTTTTTAAATTATCCATTTTATTTTCAAATTAATTATTTTATAATTAATATATAATTTTTTTAATAAAAAGTGTTTTATTATTTTTATACATATTTATATTTAGTAAAAGTCATATTTTTTTGGTATTTTTACCAATTTAGTTTTCATAATTCACTTGAAAATCAATATTTCTAATAAAATCTTAAAACAAATATAAAATTTAGGTTTTAAATGTTGATTTCAAAAATGATGTTCACTTTTAAATATTCAAAATATTAAATAATGAAATTATGTTTTTAAAGGTATTTAGAAAATATAATATAAATTCTTTTAATTGAAAATCATCTTTTTAAAGAGTTTTTAATATTATTTCATATGAATATATAATTTAGATAATCTTAATTTACTAATTCACATGTATAAATATTTTAATATTGTTTAATAAAATTTGTAAAGATAAAATATACGACACTAGTAATGAAAATTTCATTTGAAAAAGAGTAATCTATTTTTTTATAATATAAATTTATTTATCTACAATTAAAATTTTAGAAATTTGAGTGGGGAAATATCTATTCATTAACAAGTGGTATTATAAATATTAATGAGTAATTAATTATATTTATGAAATAGATTTTTAATTGTTTCAATTTTTGGGTGTGTTGGAAGATATCAAAAATATTATTAATGTGGGGATTTTTTTCCAAAAGAATGGTTATAACATCCCCGTGCAAATAATTTTTGACCTCACAATTCTAATTATTTCTACATAATGAAAGTAGTTAAGTGATCTATATGAAAATAAATATATATTTTAAACTCATGGATCATTCTTATAATCATTGAATCTATAAGACTCATCTTTTACTATATAATATTAGATCATTTATATTTTCATTTAACTTAATAGTTTATAAAAAATATGCATCCATGTTTGGTTATAAGAGGATTAAGGGAAGAACTGTTCATATATCAATTTTTCATTGTCATACTAACAACAAAACCATAAAACCAAAATGGTTATTAAAATATCAAAATAATATCAATTAAATGATTATATATTTATAGATACTATATAATAAGTGTTTTTCTTTAATGAATCTATCATTTTACCCTTTGATTAATTCGATTAAAAAACAATATTATTAGTCCAACCTATAACACAATCAATTTAAACTAGGTTACCAGTGGCGAATTTTTGTTATTTTTTTTATCCTAACTAGTTATGTTAATTTATATTCAATTTTTGTAGAAAACATTATAATATATACAATAGTTCATTATATAATACAGCATAATTTTTTAGACAAGAAGAAAAAAAAATTTCAAACCAAATTTTATTTTAATATATTATATGGTCTTATTTAAAATATTTATTTAAAAATTATTAGATAATCACTTTTTTATAACTAAATAAATTTTCTAAATCAGCATGTAAAATTTATATTATGAATAATTCTATGGAATTTTTTAAAATTTAGTTTTTTTAATGATTAGTGAGAAGTACACAATAGTTTCCCGACCCATATATTATTTTAATTTATCATTGAAGTAAATTTATATGCTAAATTATTTTTAAAATTCCTTCAGTTACATTATATTTTTTATTTATTATATTATTTATTTTGCAATTAATTTTATACTTGTCTTTAGTATAAAACAATTTTATACATAAAAAGTAATTTTTTTCTTCTGGAAACCAATTATGTTTCATTTTTTATGTATAATTTTAAATTTTATTAAAAAAATTTTTGTTTTGATTTTTTAAAAATGGGGTCATATTAGAAATAATTGGTTAAAAATTTAATATATTTGAATTTTTTTGGTAAATATTAATTTTGAACTATATAATTTTATTTTTACCAAAGGAAAGGGAAAATTGTGTAATTTGGGTTAGAAATACAATGAAAAGGACCATGTAATGACCGTAAAAATTTCTTTAATTATATTTAAAGATTATATCACATCCATAATTATACATTTTTTCATTTTATTTAATTTTTTATTAAATTTGGATTTGATTATGGCCATTATAATATTTTATGTATGGAATAGTAAAAAATTCTTCACTTTTATATTAAATAAATTTAATATTTTTAACATGAGGATAACCAGGGGATATATTCATTTATAAATATTTATTTTAAAGTTAAATAATTAAACTTCATCCTGGTTATTTATTTTAAATTAATATTTAATAAAAAAATACCATAAATTCATGCACATCAGTAACACCATAATTATTTAATTAACTAAAAAAATGATATTAAAAATTCAATGTGAATGAATATTTCTAAAATCAACATTAGTGATTTTTTATTAGAAATTATATTTAAATAAATGATATCAAATTCATAAAAATATTGTATTCATTCAATTATTTTTTATATCGATAATTTTATAAACTTTCCTGTATTTATGGGTATTTTTTAATGTTGTTGTGAAATTATTAACCATTAATGTGATGAAAACTATAATGGTATGATAAATGTCTAACTGGTTAATAAAATGTTAAAATAGAAAAAATACTTATACAAATGTGATCTAAATATGTTAAAAAGGAAATTTTATTAGAGTATTACGAATAATAATAATACTGTCTTAAAATGTTATCAACTATTACCAATTTTTTAATCACAATTAATTTATACTAAATTAATATTTTAATAAACACAACGAGTAACCCTAGACAGTCTTATAAATTAGAACAACTTATTTTAATTATTTAAAATTTAAAAGAAATAATCCAATACCTACTGAAATACCATACTATAATACATCAACACATTATAAAGTCATTATATTTTGAATAATAATATTATTTTATGTTTTAAGGTATTAATCAAAGGAAACTACCCAAAATATAGACAATTTTTTAACCAAGTAATTTTTTTTCCATCTTCAAATTCCCTCAAGTCTACTTTAAAAAGTATTAAATAATAACAAAATAATTTTATAAATATATTTTAATATTTTATTTTGTAAATGTAATAACTGGCATTCTTCCCCAACATCTATATATTAGGAAATTAATTTATCAATAGTGTGTACACTAGAATAACACTACGCAGATCACTGTAATTCATTATCCATTACCTACTATTATGGATGGTAATGTTGAGATAACATATGCCTGTATAATATGTTATTGAAATAATAATTATTAACATATTTATAATTTCAAAATGTATTATTAATTGGTTTTGAAATTAAATTAAATTATTTTTATTTAAAATAAACTAATTATTTTTTTGAAATTAATTTTACCCTTGAATTTAGTAGTAAAACATTTTATACTTAAAAAGGATTATTATGAAAAACAGTTTTTGTGATTTTCTAGAATAATTTTAAATTTATTTATTCAGTTTTTGTGTTTCTAACATTAGGAATGGTTAAAAATATATAATATTTTCTCCCAAATTTTTTAAATACGTCACTTTTATTTTAGGTCAATATAAATACAAACATTTTTAATTTTTGTAAACATGGTAAATATTAAATTATGTAATTTAGTTAAAAAAGAAAGATAAGAACTAAATAATTACCCTATCACATTCCATAATTTTACTGGATCTGTATATATCATTCATAATCATAAAGGGTCTAATATATGTCTTTTTTCCAATTTTTATGGGAATATAATCATTATAATATTATATTTAATGGAAAGTAAAAAATATCACACTTTTTTATAACTATAATATTTTTTATCATGTAGACAACCATATCATTGCTAATGATTTAAATATTAGTTTTAAATCTAAATTATTTATCTTCATCATGTAAATTATTTCTTCATTTTAATAGGCACCGTAAATTCGTACGAAACACTGAAGTTGTAGTTATTAGAATATTGGGAAATTGGAACAAATAAATTAAAATTATTTTCTATATTATAATTAAAAATAATTAAAGAGACCAAATAATTTTCAACAAAAAATGAAGTATTATAGATTTTTTCATTTAGTTTATTCATAATAATTTATTTAATTTATGTTATTAAATTCAAATGAAATTAATGTTTTTGAAATTCTAATCAAAAATATTTTACAATAAATAATATGTTATTAAATTAGTTATAATTAATAATATTATTAGAATCTTCCTAATAAAATATATATAGTTAACATCATCAATAATGATCTATTTTGAGTCATTTCTCATCATACGTTACACTTATTAACACCTAAAGTGTTTAAAAAATTAGTATCATGGTAATCATGAAAGGGGTTAATGAAAATTTGAAACAAAAAGTTAAGAATAAAAATATTGTATAAAAATATAAAACAAATTATGATTTTATTTTTTATAATACTCATATTATTATATTTTTTTATCAATTGGAAATCATTTTACATCAGAAAATATTTTTTATTAAATTAATATTTTCAATAATTGTTAGGGTTCCCCACCCCTCTATTATTAATGTGCACCACATATTATCATTCAACAATAATCAAATATTTTTTTGAACCATAAAATCCCAAAAACGTTCTATTACTTTATTCACTACACATATTCTATAGAATTTATATTAGGAATATTATCAATCATTAATGTATTAAGGTATTATGAAAATAAGTTAATCAAAATACGGTTTAATGGTTTTTAGCACGTATTTTAGATTCATTTCTACATATAATACATTTAAAATAATAGAAATATTCGATATACACTTATCATTTATTATTTTAATGGAATTACCTATATCAATCCCCAACATCTGTCAATATGGAAAAGAATTCATCTTTCATGTGTATATTGGACTACCACATCGCAAATAGAATGAATTATTTTTCACTCATCACCACCAATCATAGATGGTTATAATGAAATAACTAAATTTTATATATGATATTCATGATATACTTATCATTCTAAAAAGATAATATATAATTTTCATTCTAACCATTCCATTCACTGAAAATGGATAATGTTTTCTATGTTTACCTGTTAACTACCACCACTACAAAGAGATGTTATATGTTTTTCAACTCCAATATCCAATAAAATATATAAACAAGTATAATAAAATACATAATATGATATTTATTATATTTAAATAATTATGGAATTTTAAAATGATAATTACTATCTTTCAATAATGATTTTTGAAAATGGAAACATTACTGTTGTGTACGAAAGATCTGACATCTCCATGATTATAATGTTGTTCATTTTTTATATCCATTATTCGTTATTATTTATCAAATTATAACATATATATATAAATGATATTAATTTTTTTTAATACATTAATAATGTTATATTTTACTCGAGTCATCATAGGAAAGTTATTTTGGATTTACAAACCAAATATTATAAAAAGAATAGGCACTGAGATAAATAAATATTTAACTGTTATAACATAAAAATAATTAATATAAAATAAAAAATAAACATAGAATTTTTTCACAGGAAAGTAAATTATTTAAATATTTTTTTATTCAGGAATTTAATTAATCAACTTGATGAGTAAGAATCAATGTAAGATACAATATTTTTAAAAATATCTTTTTAATGTTTCCCTTTAATCTATATTTGTATTCTTTATAAATATTTTTCATTTTTATTTATCAATATATTTCTATAGACATAATTTATTTATATAAGAATCATTGTTTATTTTTTTTAATTTTATTAAATTGATTTATAAAGGAATTGTTTAAGAAAATGTTTTGACATTACCATATAAAAATAAAAAACAATGTTATGTTTGATGTATATAGAAACAATAAAATTTCTTGCCACCATAAATGTTATTTCATGATTGATTCATTAATAATATTCCACTATTTTTTCAATGATGACCCCTACTTCCAAATATTCTGGGAAATTTAATTTTGTAAATTGGGTTTTAAAGATATGGGATATATCAATATCAAAAAATTATTTCTTATGGTTAAAAATAATGATTTTTTGATGAATGATTTTTTTTATTTTTATGTTATGGTTATTTGGAATTTTTTATGATAATGATACATTTAATTATAAAACATTGATTGGGGTAATGTTATAAACCATATATGGGTGGTTCTGTGATTAACGTTTTTTGGAAGGCCCATTATTGTGATCTAGTGAATTGGGTAATTACATAGATTTAGCAAATTAGGTTTCTCCAAATAGAATTTTGGAGTATAATGTGATGGTCAATTCAAATATGGGATGGATATAAGTGATTAGGATTCAACTTATAGAATATAGGAATATACTATGATTGTTATTCCAAATATGGGATAGAGTTTCCTGATTATATTTATTTTTACATTATATGAAAATATATTATGATTGTTATATAATTATAAATGTGATGTTTATTCCATGTGTGACCATGAGGGTAAATACATATGTAAGAGTGTTATAAAAATAATTCCAAATATTCAAACACAGTTTATCAATGACTTATATGGTTGTTAATTGTTTCTATTGAGAATAAATTATTAATTATTTCATATGGAAATGATCTATTCATCGGATCAATGAATAATGTGATAGTGGTAAGTATTTTATGGGTTTTAATTTTTTACAATATAATAATGTATTTGTTTGCTTTTATGATTCTTATTGAGATTTTCTTCATATCCCATGTTTTAAAATGTTTTTAATATAATTTTTTATGGGTAATGGAAAAAAATTAGTCATGTTGAATGTCATGATGATTTTTCATGAATATATAAAATGTTCCATTTTAATCATTTACTTTATGGGAAAATGTATGAATAATATAGGTGTGAACATTGTAAAATATAAGTTTTTAAGTAATATTAATGTAATAACTCAATAAATCTATAATTCATAAATGATCATCAAGAACAAATGAAATTAATTATTGTCTAAATATACTAGAAAATTGAACATTTATGGAAGTATACTTATATTTTGTTTTCCACATTATTAAATTTCATTGGAATCATTCATAATGGTCAATAACGAATATATAAATTACAAAAGCATATCTCCCCACTATTTCAAACATTTGTAAAAGTAGTTATATTTTTTCATTCACTCTGTAATAATTTATTTAATACATAATATTCCCCTATCGAGGTTTCTAACCCTAAGTGAATTAGTTCTAGAGCTCATATCCACTTATATTATCTAGAAATAAATTTTTTTCCATTAAAAGTAAAATATCAACACTTTTACAAAATTTTATGATTTTATATTATATATATAATTATTAATAAAATATCACTGATATTATTTTATCCTAATTAACAACATAACTAATTTATACCTTTATTTAACTAATCCATGCTTTGATGCGAACTAAGGATCCCCAAACCCACACTACCGTGTTTGGTACTAAAAAAATAAATTGCGCCTATGAACTTATTCCAAATGATATGAGACAATCTATGTATATATTTATTTTAAATTATTTCCATAAGTTAAACATTACATCCCTTAAAAATCTAATTATTCTATGAATTTATGTTATATTTTCTTTAAAAAAATAAAAATAAGAATATTATTTGTTGACACACATGAAAATTATTCTACAATTAATCCCAATAACATCCCTTTACTGTAAACTCATTCACTATAATCATCAATATAACCTACAGAATACAATCAAAACGTGATATTTTGCAGAAATTTTCAATTAGGGACAAAATAAATATTTTATCAATGGTAAGATAATACTATTATGAGAAAACATCAGTTTGTGGGAAATATCATATTAAAAACATGGATCAGTACGAGTTGTAAATATATTCAGAAATGATTTCATTTAATATCAAATTAATATACCTATAATATGTAATAAGATTGTATGCCAATAAACATAATAATTAAATAAAAAATATTGTCATATAAAATTTAAATATCACCCAAACTAATAATAGTAATCATATAATAGTGTAACATAAATTAGTTACCAATTCTGATCATGTATCATTAATTAGTTGTAATTTAATATAGTGAATGGGTTATTAATTAAAATTTCCAATAGAGGATCTAAAATTACATCGTGTTTCCCATAGGTGATTGATATTACATATAATTCACATGGTGTGTAGACCATCATTCATAATTTCCTTTTTTTTATATCATGGTATTTCAAACTTCAACTAAGGGTTTTCATGGTTATATGGGGTCACCCCATAATATTATAATCATTCATAAATCTATGTTCTGATATAACCTTAAAATATTTATATCGCTAAATTAAGTTGGAAAAAATAGATGGGTTTCATAAATATATTCATTGAACATATTATAATCCATCTTGTGAAACAAGGTTGGTGTTATAATAATAATATATCCCAACTGTAAAATAATTAATGTAATGAGATATTGAAATAGATGTAAAAGGCACTCTTTATATAATTTGATAAAACACATATGATTAACAAGAAAAAATTCCTCTTTTTAAAATCGTTAAAAAAACTATATAATGTTTTCATTAAATTAAAATACATTATCTTTCAAAAAAATTGAATATTAACACATGAAAAACAAAATAGATCTTTATAAACTAATATTATAAAATATGAATGTTTCAAAAACATTCCTTTAGAATGTATAAATACCTGAATACTTCTTTAAAACATGATACTTAGAATTTTCTTTTAAAATCATTTCATTCTTCATAACATCAAACTTCATGGTTTAAAAATATTCCTTCTCTTTCAATTTTTTTTACTAGTTAATGTCTATTAATTAATCATTTTTAAACAATTTCTTAAATATTTAAAAATTTCAATTAACTTAAGTATACATTAATTCATAAATGTATATTGAAAATGAATGTAATATTATTGTAATAGAGAATATTACTAGTGATATTAAAAATTAATTATAAAAATTTTAAAGGGAAAACGATTTATTTTTTATATAATATTAAATTAATGTTCCTTCAGAAAAAAGAATGGGTTTTTCTGGGGAATGTTGATTTGAAGATGAAACATTGGATTACGGAATCATAGAAACCCATTTTAATAGTTCGAAATACCATTATTGGAAATGATATCCTAAATTGGATAAAAACATAATATTAAGAGTATATTATTATAAATATAATGTTTATATGAAATTATATAAATTTAGGTTTCAAAAGATTGCGAGAAATATAGACATTTATATATATTGATATCAGAGAAAAATCATCAATAAATTCAATAAGAATTATTCCAAACAATATAAAGAATTTATTATGAAAATTTGATCTAGGGGGATGATTTGAAAAAACTATTCATTTCACTTAGATAAAAATATATTGTTTTCATATAAAATATTATGGTTGATAATTCCATCTGTGTATGCTTTTTTAATCAGAAAAATAATAACTCAAATAAAAGGGGTTTGAGAAAATAAACCTATTAAAACATTATATTATTTATAATTGAAAAAATAAATACAGTAAACAATTAAATAATTTTGAATTTATCTTAGTTTAATTAATTATATTTCAATAATATATAAATTTGTATTCATTTTTTCAACAAAAATTAATCAAGTGGTGATTTTTTTCATTAGTCTAAGTGATCAAAAATTGAGACGAAGATCCCTTATGAAATAAGAATCATTTTAATATAATTCCATTAAATATTTTGATCAAATTTGAACAATAAAGTCCATTGATAAAACATTATTTTTTCTATTATATATCAAATAGTAAATATACTCTACATTTAAATTAAATAAATTTCATAACACCAAAATGTCTTAAGTATGGGAAATTGAGACCGAAAACCCTTACATTAATTCTTCTATTTACTGAATTCAAATAAACCTCTTATATAATAAGAAAAATTCATTATTAAAATATTTTTAAAAACTTATTCATATATATATAACCTTATTAATACATCATTTATAATCAGATGTAATACATTTTTAATCAGCTGCTGAATATTTTCATTATAAAATGTTTATAATTTTTTGTTTCATGCATAAAATGTATTATCAATGTTTATCAACATTAATTTGATTTAAATTTATCATTATATAGAATATTCACGATTTGTTAATACATTTTCTATAAATTCTATAGATTTTTAAGTATATGAAATTGAATTAATAGCTAAAATTGCATGAAATTAAGAACCTAAAAACACAAAAATATTATTATTTAAATATGGTCATTAAAAATTATACGCCAAAATGGTTAGAATGATTATTATTTAAAAGATTATTGAAATGGCTAATTTTCTATGAAATTTTATTTTATTAATTAGTTATTTTTTAATGAACACATAATTTTTTATACTGTATATTATTCTTTTATAATATGTTTTCGTCAAAAAAGGAATTATATAATTTTATGAATTAGTAGAAATAATATAAAATAAATATTAAAATAATTATATAATTTTTCAATTCATCATATCAAAAATAGTATATGGTGAGGTTTTGGTAATATTCTGAGGAGATTGACTTTCGAGTGAAAATTGAAAAATACCAGTATTTATAAAACTCTACATTTTTGTTATATTAAAAGTAACTATGTGATATTAAGTTTATCTAAATGTATACATTTTAATATATTGATTTATATAATGCAATTAATTACACTATAAATTTCTTGAATACTAATATTTATATTGGTGCACTTTTAGACATACAAAAGCATTTTTCCCAAATACTATTTTTCATTGAGTCATTCAATATTTATTTTAATCTAATTTACTAAAAATATATATTTTTTATTTTAAAAAATAGATTAAATATATTTAATCATAATGTAAAAATTTATTAAATAGTTTCTTTTTATTTTTCAACAATATGAATATTATCCTTGGGAATTTTTGCTACCATGTTAATTGGTAAATATGATAATTGGGGTTAAAAATAATATGATAATGACAATAAATAAACCTAACAACAAAAAATATGTAATGAATTATATTTAATCAAAATCACTCAATGTTCAGTTATGTTACAATTTATTTCCATTTAGATGAATTATGACCTTTATAATATTTTACTTGATGAAAAGATAGAGATATAAAAAATATGATTTTAATTATTATATCATTTTTATATGGTTTCATCAAGATATTATATTCAAATAGAATTACTTTTTAGGTAGATAAATTATTTATCTTCATCTAGTTATTTTTTTATCTTTTAGAGTTAAAAAAGGTACCTTTAATGCTTTTACCACGTTGATACATAAATTTTATAAATTATGGAAACATAATATAAATAATATTAGAAATACTAAAATAAAAGAAATTTCAGAGAAATTGAGTATATAAAGAATTTTAAATATCATTATGACATATTAGTATTATATTAAATAATGTTTTAATGGTTTTCCTTATTTTTTTGACTTTATTATATACAGAGTAATCAATTATGAAAAAATGTTATGTAGTGATATTTTATAAATATAATAATTTATAAATTATTTGAAAATAATAAAAGTATTAATTAAAAACAAATTATAGACCATAAGGTCTAAAAAGTCATCCATTGTGCCTTTTTAGGCCATTTAGATTCTGTTATATCTATAATAGTATTATTGTATTTTAATATTTATATAATTTATAAAAGTTCCCCTAGAATCAAATATATAAGGGAACCCATTCAATTGCTTATTTACAACACCACGTTCCATCCATCCTAACCAAACTCTACTAATTTCATTTCTAGAAATCCATATACATGTTTTATATGAATTTCTTCTGCAAAAACACAATAATTATATATTATAAGAATATATATAAAATAATTCCTCCAAACAAGAAGATTTATTCACCTAAATGAATAAAGTCGAAACCGTGGTATGGTATATTCAACTAAATTTTATTTCTATGGGACATATTATTATTTCACCAAATTGTTATTTTTCGTGGTGTATATACTAACAGTTTGATACAATATATACTTAATTTATTATTCTTCTGGGAATATATGGATTCTTGTGATGATATCACTTCCACAGGGCATTCAATTCAAATGATTACAATGTTTTTATGGTATTTTTCACAAACATCCGACTATTTGAGTTTATTTATGTTCCTTTATAAATTAAGGAATAACTATTTTCCAAATATTTTTAATGTATTTTTTACAAATTTTTTATCTATTTACAAAATGTTTTAAAAGTAATATTATTTTCATTTTCAAAAAAGGTTTTTTATAACTTTTTTTAAAAATGTGTTAACGGAATGTTCTGTAGCCCATATGAAATGAAAATAATTTCCCTCATTCCTGATTTATAATTCTATCAGGACTCATTTTCAATTTTAAATGGTTATTTCTAATAAAATAGATTTATTTATTATATTTATAGTTTTTATAATTTAAAACAAATTTTAAATATAAGAAGTAAATTTTCATTATGAAATATTATAGTAGTATATTTAAATTACATTAAATTTTGGGAAAATTATTTGTGTAATTTTTTTTTGGATCTACTCTATTGAAACCTTTCATTGTATTTCATTGTATGGTTTAGGATTATTTTAGATGGAGAACTATTGAGAAATTTGTATCGTTCACTAAATTTATAAACACAATTATGTGGTAAAACGTCCCTAAACAAAATTTATTTTTCAATATATGAAAAATTATTTGGACAAGAATGAATCGGTGGGGACCATATATAGAAAATACACTCAATGCATTGGATGGTCTCATGAGAGTAATCAGTTGGACAAACATATCTGTTTTTACCCAGTAGTTTTAAACTATTATTCAAAAGGTATTGATTGAATAGATGATGTTATCTAAATCAAATTTGCTTGTACCTAGTTATTTTAAAATCTATTTTGAATGTTCTTGAGGTTAGAGATACCCATATGTCTGAGATCATGGCATCCAATAATCAACAACATCATTATTGAGAGTATTTTTATTATAATACATGATATTTTAAATATGATATTATATATAGATTCATTTTATTATGTGTAATTAAATAAATAGAATGTATTTTTAGTTATTTAACAATCCATATTGATTATTATTATAGATTTAGGATATCAGCCACTTTACTAAACCATAACTGAGTATTTGATATAATCTATATTTTTTGTATTCCCCAAAAAATCCATGATGTGTAATATGTTTGTAATGTAAAGATACGCTATACGGAATAATGTCCTTAAATAAATATGCTGTATTTTTTTGTTTTAAAAATAAAATTTCAGAATCAAGTATTAATATGGTTTACCAATAATACAAAAAAAAAATAGTCTATTAGGATGTGACTCCTTGCATATGATATCATTGAAAACAATAAACATTGACTCTAGGTTACTTGGGGAATAATCTTTACAGTGGGTATTAGGGAAATATTATTAGAAACCTCATGAATACTATTTATGAAAATTAATATTAGGGAACATAACTATATTACTGGTAATTATAAATAATTTTATATATTGGATGACATCTTATTGATATGTTAATGTCCATGGATATCAAATGATAAGCATAATGACTCATATATTGAGAATAAAGTGTCATGATTTAGACCTACATTGATTAATATGACAGTTCTCACTCTAATTATTATTGTTTCATTATTATAATTTTTTAAGTAAATTGCAAGAACCAAACGAAACTAATTGAATTTGAAATAAAATGTGTCGAAGAATTATTTCTACAATGGTATTATGGATATAAGAATCATGAAATATCTATGGATCTATTTTTATTTTGAAATAATAAATGATTTCATTGACTTAAGAGTTATATATAACTTAATTGGTTGGTGGGTTTAATGTTATTTGTATGTTTAAATGTCAAAACAAACATTTTAGGTTTTATGAAATTAGATTTAATCTGGATTAAGGATATTTTTGGTGACATGTGTGGTAACACAACCCATTCATGTAGTATGGCTAAAAAACTAATTAATTAACAATACCTTTAATGTTTGTAGACATAAGTTCCACAGAATTGATAATGATTAGTTTTTATATGATCTCTGATTTTATTGTAATTATGGGTTATTATATTTTTTTGAATATAATTTTAAATGTGTGAGATAAGCTTTGTCGTAAAAAATTTCTCTAATATTTAATATATTAATGTTATTTTTTGAATAGTTTTAATGGGAATGATATATGAATTATATAGAATTAAAAAATTGACATCCCATAGAGTATGTCACAATACGATACTTTTGAAAAGACTGTGAGAATTTCATACCAAACCAAATTGTATCATTAGTGCATCAATGATATCATTTGTTGAGGAATAAAGGAGGTGTTTTCTTTTTGGTAAATATAATATTTCACGATGTATTTTATGTTGATTCATATTTTTTTGGAAAAAAATTACATATATTGGAGATTATATTTTTAGGGAACGTACATTTTATAAATAAATATTAACAATATCTTAAATTATAATATTATTAAATCTATATTTTTTGGGTTTCAATCATGGGATAGATTATTTTTTTGACGTTGAAGTAGACTTATTTATATTATGTTCTATGTCTATTTTTTGGAAATATTGTGGAATTTTGGTAGTTGAAATTAATTTTACTCATATGAATGATCAATAATTATAGTAATTATATTACCATATTGTTTTTTGGAAAATGTATAAATATAGGGGGAATATATTGTTATTTTTTGTTAGTTTTCATATATATATAATGTTATTCTAGTGCATCATACGTAAAAAACCATACTAATCCTTTGGAGAAAATTATGATTTTTTTGTAATTTAATTAAGGGATGAAACTATAAATTCCATGCCCTTATATATTTTATCTAAATAGTTTTGAAACAAAAATAATTCCTCAACTATATAAAATGTATTTTGGGAAAAATTATCCATTTATTATTTTCTACCAGAAATAAATTATCTTTATACTAATCCGAGACATTCAAATATATGATAGTTAACCTTCCAATGACCATATTCTCTATAAATCATTATTAGAACATGATTGTTATATTTCTAATCCATGTCCATTTTCTCACTTCCCATTAATTTTTTCCTATTTAAAATCTCTGTTTTGGGCGACCTTCACATTTTCACATTCCTCCTTTTTAGAAGAAGTTATATTATCAATTTTACGATGTGGGTTTCCCAATTTTTTTTAAAATATAAGGATTTTATTTAGAGATTAAATTTATAACATTTAATATATAATTTATTTAATTTAGGAGAATTTATTATCATGAAGTTTTAGAATATATATAATTTTATTTATATCTTACATTGTACGCAATACAGAGCCTAAACAAACCCTAAAATATTATTATTTAAGTGTTGTAAGTATAAAATAAACACTAAAATTGTAGGAATGAATATTCATTACCAAATATTTAAATTAATAATGGTCCAACTAATTTTTAATTAATTATGTAATGCTTTTTTAATTAACATGTAATTGTTTATAAAGTCACATATTCTTCAAAAATATATTTTCATTAAAAAAGCATTTTGAAAATTGTATGAGTAAATAAAACAACTATAAAAATTATTTTATTAAGTTCAACATACTTTTTAAATAATAATATTATAATTTTATTATTGTTGGTTTTAATTTACTTTCAGTGAATTTTATGTTTTATTGAATAGTGAAAAATACCATTTTTATGAAACTGTCAATTTCATTATATTGAAAGCCCATTTGCGATTTTAATTTTATATAAATTTAAATTATTTAATATTTAGTTATATGTAATTTAACTAGTTAAATTTTATTTATCGATATAACTTGTTGTTGAGTGGGTACATTTTTAGGAATACAAATTCATTTTTTTTGGAAAAATATTTTTCATTTCATTTTGCTGGATTAATTTTAAATTAATTTCTGAAACATCTCATTTTTGAATTTCAAAAAATGTCTCAAATAATTTGATTTATTATATAAAAATTTAATAAATAAATCCATTTTTTGTTGATGAATATTAATAGTAACCATTGTAATTTTTGTAAACATGGTAAATGGAAAATTTGGTAATATTAGTTAATGATATTACGATAATGATAACAAAATTTCATGAAAACATAGAAAAAATTATTGGATGAATAATATGGGTACATAATATTATAAGGTTCGGTTATATGACCATTTATGGCCATTTAGATGATATTTGGAATAATATTTTATTTATAGAATAGTCAAAGAAGGCGCATTCATGATTTTAATAACTATGAAATTCGTAATATGTTGTAATAAAAAGAATGTCTTTCTCTAGAAAAATTCATAGGAAATAGAACATATTTTTCATTATTATGGTAATTTATTTTAAAATTTTAGGAATGGAATATATAATTAAATGTTTTTTATGTAACTAATGTAGTGATTTTTTAATTAATTGAAAATAATAATAAATTATATTAGAAATAATTAAAAAAATATATTTATTGACAATTAATGTAATTAATAAATTTAAAATATTCCTATGTAATTTTAGTGTTTTATTAAATTATTTCTTATTAAATTATATTATTTTCAAGGATTTCTTAATGACAATGTAATGAATAAGGACAAAATTAACAACAATGATACTTCAAGAATATTATACTTATTTAAATTATATAAAAAATAAAAATGATTAATAATAAGAAATATGGTAATATATTTTCAAAATATTCTTTCCTTAATTATTTATAGTCCATTCGGAATCATTTTTTATCTAGAATAGTATTATTATATTCTAATATTTTGAGAATTTACAAAATTATCCCTAAGGTTAATCAGAACAGGGTACACATTTGTTCAGTTCCTTATGTTGTAATGAGCTATCTAAATATAAAAACTCTAGAATTTATATTATAAAAAAACAATTTCCATTTTATAGAGGGTCAATTTCATCCAAAATCACATTCCTATATCACTTTAGAACAGTTCTAATGCATGTGTTCCAAAGAAGGGTTCTGTACACTTCTGAAGGAAGTCAAACATAAGATAATGTATTATCGTCTCACTATTATATTTTTTTGAAAAAAATTTAATTCACCGCTTATTTTTTTGGTGTATATACTTACCGTTTAATATATTAGATAATGAATATCAATTTTTTAATATTATCTAATGTTTCAGTTGAATTTATTCCATTCTGGGCGTATATTATTCTAAATGATTATAATGTGGAAATGGTATGTCTCAAAATATATTCATTATTTGGGAATTTTTTTTGTTTAAAAATCTATTGTGAAACATATATGTTCCATGGCTATTTTATCTAAAAAGGTTTCCAGTTTTTTTATGTTTCTCTAAATATTCTTTTAATTCTTGTTTTCCCCTTTAAGAGAATTTATAAAAATGAGTTTAAATGAATATTCTTTTCATTTTCTAAAAAAGTTATTTTATGATTTAACATGAAAATGTGTGGAATGAATTTTTGTATATTATACATATAAATATCCCATAATCAAGTACCCTAATTATTTAAATCTTCTTCACATGATTAAATGTATAACTTGAAAGAAAATCATTTGTTTATTAGAAGAAATTTTTTTATCGGAGATAAATTTATTAATCAAAATCATTTACTCAATATCGAAACATGATAATAATGAAAAATATGTTTATAAATTAATTTGATTATTTTATATAAGTAAAATTAATTAAACATGAAATAATGGGTGGGGACCATATATATAAAATCCCAATTATGCATTAGTATGTCTAATGGGACTAATGTATTGGCCAATCCTAATTATTTTTTACATAGATTTTTTAAATTTTTTTTAAAAGGTCCATAGAATAAAGATGATGTTAGAAAAACTAATCTAGTTTCAAAAAGTATTTTTAAACCAAGTTATTAATGAACTCTATGGAAGAGATACAATGATGCATAAGATCATGGAATCTGATATTTTATCCATTATTCACAAAGAATTATTTTATTATTAACATCAATGTTATTTGAATGATATTATATCTGGATTCATTTAATTCTCATTTCACAACTACAGAATTGAGTTTATTTAAAACTAGGATTTATCAGTACTCACATAAAGCATCGATAAAGGCACCCATTTTCAGTGATAGAAAAAGCATTAATAAATGGTATTTTATCAGTGTTTTTTAGTGTTGATAACTGTGGGACATATCAATCCTTTAGAAATCATTAATAAAGGAAGAGATTATCAGTGCTAATAATGAAGAAATAATTAAGGGCCCTTGAGTAGCACAATTAAAATATTACATATATAGTGGTCCCTTTCCAGTTATTATAAAAACACACTCATGAAGGGGGGATTTGTCACTGATATTAAATATTCACAGATAAAGGGTACCCTTTATCAGTCTAGTAAAAATGTGTTGGTAAATCCCTTAAAAAAAGCATGAATAATGTTTCCCTTTATCAGTGATAATAAAAAATCACTGATAAGGCTAGCCATTTATCAACACTATTAAAAAACGCTGATAAAGGTAAAACATAATCAACACTTATAGAAATGAAAATATAATGAGGGTGACCTTATTATTGATAATAAAAAAAGCAATAATAAATGCCACCATTTATCAATTATGGTCAAAATGTATTGATAAAGCCCCCCTTTTATCAGTAGTTTTAATATTTTCTTGATAAAGCATATGTTTCAAAAAAAATATTTAATTAAATTTAAAATATTAATATTTAAAAATATTTATATTCATATAATTATTATATAATTTTAAAAATATAATTTAGATGCTTCTAAATGTGCATTACACATTATATATATGATTTTTAGTGATAAAGGATTGAGAAATAAATAAATAATAATATTAGTTAATAATTATATAGTAATTATTGTGTATTATTCGTTCAATAAAAATTTGGTGGTATTAAAATTAAATTTATTAATAAACACTATAATATAAGTTTAAAACATGACTATAAATTCAAACAATCATAATGTTTGATATGGGTTTCTATTTGGGCACACCACTTATCCAATCAGAAATTACAAGGTGATCTATGCATTGGATTCTATGTTATACTCTATCACTAGATTTTGTGCCCAAAATCATCAATTCCACAAAAATATATTTTTTAATACTATATCCCAATTTTTAAACATTCAATGGAATTTCATCCTTGATTAAGGGTTATTATTGTCTTTTTTCTAATGGAGACTGAATTTACTCCCTTTACATATATTCATATTGATATTATGGTAATTATACTTTATCATATTTTATATCGTTTTATTTATAATTTAATATATTAATATTTTCAAATATTTACATAAAATAAAACAATTTCATATATACATATTTAAACATATTTACCTAAAAATGTATTTTCCAACAATATCATACTATTTTTTTCATTATAAAAATATATGAATATATATATAGATATATATATATATATATGATATATGTATATATGTAATGTTTATATATATATATATGTGTGTGTGTGTGTTAATAAATAGATAAAATTTTAACTTATATTTTCTTATATGTAAATGAATTATAATATATAATATATTTAAAAAAATATATGTATATATATCAAATAGAAATATATATTATAAATAACTATTTAAAATTATTATATAAATATATGAATTAAAATTAAATATGTTAATATATATTAATAAATAAATATATAATAAAATAGACAACAAAACATCTTAGTTATGTGATAAAATAGTTCAAGATCCAATGGAGAGGTGCATGGAACTAATCCATGTGTGTGTGGTGGGTTAAAAATTGGTGGGAATTTTTCATAGAATAGATAAAGGCCATGTAAAGTCCATAAAATCATTACTCTCTTAATTCAAAAAAATGTGGTCTTTTTAGTGTTCTAGGTAGTAAAGGTGACTTATTTCAAAACAATGTAAAAATTTATAGCTTTCCCACCAGTGAATACTGACGGTGAATCACAAGGGTAGCTCATGATGGTGGATCAAAATGGTAGACCATGATAGTTTACAATTATAGTTAATCATGATAGTAAATCACGACGATAGCTCATGATATTGGCTCAGATCGGTGGCTCACAATGGTAGATCATCTAACGGTGAGTCATTTTATGAATTTCCATTTTTTTTGAATTTTTCCCATTGATGAATTTATTTAATGTAAAATTAGTTTAATACCATATTTAAGTGGTTTTGGATTCATTTCAAGTATTATGAGTCATGTTTTTAAATATTTAGGAGTCTGGGGGGTTTTAATTAGTCAGAGCACACAATCTTTAAATGAACCCACTTTAATGTATAATTAAAACTGTATCTAAACTGAGGACTTGTTTAAATCATATAAGAGATGAAACACCATTATATTTTTTATATAAATCTTTTTATATCATGGTATGAGTAACCTGGATCCTTTATTCCCATCGGTGTAATGTGTGCAAGCATAGCCCTTTTGTTTGGGTTTTTCTTAGAGGCTTTTCCTCCAGCATGCATCCCCTTTTTTAGCTTAATAAGAAAGTGCTTTCCGATTCTTCTTGCAAGTAAGTTATCCATTGTCTGTGTAATGTTTTCATCAGTGGGATCAGTATATGTTGGTATTTTTAGTGAAAATAACTGATTTAAAATTAATAAAGATAAGTGAATCACCATTAAATTAATAAACAATGTGTTTGGAAGTAACATGTGTTTTACTATGTTATTGTTTATTTTGATAATTTCGTGATCCATAAGGGATTTCTACCCACTTGAAATAATAGTCGTTGGAGGTCTTTTTCTTGTATTGGGAAATGAATGTGGAATTTATGATGTTTGGTTTTCTATCGAACAATTGTTATGGATTCATTTAACCCCATATACCTGACACATAAATGGATTCCCTAAAATCATACCTTATGTGATATCCCTGAATGTTAAAAACATGAACTAAATAATGTATGACATATTAAATCCGAATATATATATATATAATTTGGTTTGGGTGGTGACATGGTTGTATGAATGGTTGTGCATTGTGTGTGTTTTTATTAGTTGTGTATGTTGGATGGTTCAAATGGTGGGATAGAATCTCATGTTGAGAGGTTGATTAATTGTTGAATGGTTGAGCAGTGTTGCATAGTGGAGCTACATTTGAGTGGGTAAATGATTCTGTTGGTGGCTATTTTCATTAGTAATGGGTTTTTATTTGTTATAGGATGGATTGAATGGAATGTCTTTGAGGAATGATTATGGTTGCGGTTGGTATGGGTAATCCTTTGAGAGTTTCTCTATGATTCACATAGGCAGTGTTTCTAATTATGTGATATCCTGGGTAGTTCCCTATATAGTAACAGAATTAATGAATTATTGAATTTGGAGTAAATAATGGTAATGTTTAATCAAATAGAAGAGTGTATGAATTGGGTTTGTGGTTTTGTGTGTGTTGTTGTACATTTTAGAGGTACCCACTATATGGTTGTAGTTGTTTATTGCGTGTGATATTGTGGAACCATAAGATGTTATTGAGTTTTTGGTATTATTTTTATATATAAATGTATTTTCTTTTGATTTCTATAATAAAACACCCTAGTTGATAACTATGTTCTAAACACCACCATCGTCATGTGTGAGGGTTTCATTCCAAAGCATCATAGTGGGAGGATTGAAGACTATCCACCTGATCTTCCCTGTTCATTCTTATAGGAAGAATTCTCCCATGATTCATTGAGTAGGTTGTGGTTTGTGGGGCCCAGGTGTGTCTGGGTGTGTTTTTTTTTCTTAGGTGTATTTAGTATGAGACATCTTATGTTTTCCCATATGTCTTCCGGATGAGATGTTTTGTGCTTTCCCATATCTTTATTAGTTATGATGTGGTTTGTGGCCATGGTTTTTGTGGGTATGATGTGATGCGGTATAGGGAAAAGTTTTCTTTGGGTGAGATGTCATGTGAATCGTGTCCCTGGTGATGGGACATGGTGTGGTTGCATGGCCCATGTGTGTGCGGGTAGGTTGTGAAGTGATGTTTTTGGAAGAAGTCGGAGTTCTAGGACATTAGCTATTAGAGTGTGAGAGTGGTTTATTAGTGGGAAAGTAGTGTGAGATAACCTATTATCATGGTTTATTATATTATAATACATGACTTGCATAATTTGGTGAGTATTCCATAGTGAGTTTTTGGTTGTTATTATACCTTATTATGTGTTCTTTTCTTAAATGGATATCTCTATGCTTCGTTAACATGTAAAAGAGAGACATTGGTTTTCCTAATGAGAATAATTTTATTATTACCCTACGTATATAAAATATCATTTATGTTTACAAGAGGAATACAATGACCATTTTGGACATTGCTAGCTTTGACATTGGGAAAGTTACATCATTGTTATTCTTCATTATTTTTGTATCTACATTAGAGTTTTAATTGTATTTGAAACAGTTTAATTTTAAACATGCTTGTGGGATGAATTTGAATTTCATATATATATATGTGTGTGTGTGTGTGTGTGTTTGTGTGTATTAAAGTTGATACGAGATGGTCCATCTACTCTCACAATATATTTTTTTCTAGAAAGTGAAATACCTCCCATTTTTTGAGATTTTATACATTTGTGCTGGTAACCACAACAGGGGCCACTGGAGAAGGGAATTGAGCGGTCATTATCATTGTTTCATCATTTCCTACTGAGGAGGGGTGTCTTTGGATAGAGGGTATGTGATAACATTTTATCATATAAGATGGTTGAGATATAGGAATAAGTTCAGAGTTATAAATAGTGAGTATTTCCTAGGTTGTTTTGGAGATAGTGTCAGGTGATCGTGGTGCATGACATAGTCCAAGGAAGACCAACTTGAACACAATATTTAAGAGCTTCCCTTGATGTGATGCAGGATCTGAGATTATATTACAAAGAATTGAGGCTACACTATTTGTAGGGTAGAGGCCTAGGAAAGGTATATGAATCATTATGACTTGTGTTATTATCTGAATTGGGTTGTTTAGGGATGGATAAAAAGGATATGATGGAATGAATGAATTTGAATGAATAAAAAATCAAATTCCATAGTCATTGTTCTTAGGAATTCCTTATTTTCCATTCAGCTATGACACCTGATTGTCATCGACACGAGGCTCAGGAGGCTTCATTGGGATAATCCCACTGATCAGTGGATGGTTGATCCATTGGAGGAGGATGACAAGTGGAATATTAAGTTACGTTCTTTCTAGTGGAATTACTTTGGAATATATTAGGGAATTGTTTTAGATATAGATATGGAGAGATGGCTCGAGGAACATAGGATCACTATTATTTTGATCCATATTATGATACGGTAATGGGTTCCTTTTGATGCTAGTCAAATGTGGATAGTTGCGCATTAGTGGTGGGTGCTTTATTTGGGGGATAGGAAAGAGGATAACATTTTGTGGGTAAATTTTATGCAGAACTTTTGGGTGGAATTTCTTTCATCGACTATGAAGTATGAGGAGAGGCATGAGCTACACTCCCATCCACAAGATAGTGTGTGTGTACATGAACATGGGATCAAGTTCATGTATCTTCTTCAATTGACCACAGATCTATTTTCATTGGAGAAGTATTGTGTTATATAGAATTTGGAGTAACTCCAACCATATATCTAGTATGTTTCTACTTCTTTAAAATTGCTAACGTATCTGGAGGTTATGATGAATGAATATATAATCATGATAATGTAATATCAATGAAGTATACTGTAAGGAGGGATCCAAAAGATATATATAAGGGGTATAGTTAAAACCGATAGGTTATTGGTGAAAGGACCATCGAGATTTCGACCAGGAGGGACTAAACCTCAATAGTTTTCCTTATTGGCTTATTTTGTAGATTGTTCTCGTTCCCTTTCTGTGGGATTGGGGATGGGGTGTTACTTAAATGGGGTCCATGGAAAAATTTAGAGGAAGTTCCTTTTGCAAACTCAGTATATGTTTGATGGAGGAGGATATGTTCAATGCCAACATCAACAACAGTTGCAACTGACACAGTTTCAACAGTAGGGATAATAGGCTTTTGTTCCGCAAAGGGGAGAGGGATAAGGTAGGGGCCGACGTAAGCATCTTCCCCAGGGTCCTCTACCCAGGTGTGGTAATGGTGACTTTTGTTATCAGTGTGACATATGAGATAGGAATTGAACTTGAAACATATCAGAGGAAATAGTTCTTGTAATACCATAGACCATTATACCTAGGATCATTTTGTTTAGTACCCATTCATTTTTTATTTGATTATAGTGCTTTACACTCCATTTTATCACATGATATTTCCCATGCTTTGAGACTATATTTAGATAGGATTGTGGTACCCAAGTGTTGAGTACTGCATTCGATGGTTATACAAACTTTTTTTATGTGTGTTGGGGATGTAGAGTGATGATGGGACCCCATCATTCCCATAAAGAACTATTATTTATACAAATGATACAATGCAATTTCATTTCTTACATCAACTACTTTGATTCCATGCATGATGTCATAGACTTAATCCATTAGATAATAATATTTTTTAGATGAAGATGGTCTGTGTGTGGATTTCATTTGTGTGAATGGTTGTCAGGTGGGATGTCGGTGTATGGAGCGTCATCATTATTTGTTGGATAATCTGTATGTGAAATTGGTAAAAACTAACATGCTGGTAGTCCCTAGGGGTTTTGCCTATTTTTTGGATGTTCTCCCTAAGGGGGTTGTGAAGCTACCCCCTCAATATGATGTTGAGTTAGGGATAGACCTTCAACCCGATGCTTCTCTAATTTCAATGGATCTTTATCATATGGCACCTTTAGAGTTCTGAGAGAGGATGATTGTGATAAATGATCTAATATAGAAATATTTTATATAACCCAGTGGGTCAATGTGGGGGTTCTATAGTTTTTTTGGAAAAGATAAATGTCGTTATGATGTTGTGTATAGACCACTAGAGGTTACTTTAGGTGAGAGTCAAGAACCGTTACCATATTATGGGGATATATGATCTTTTCAACCAATTGAGATGGGGGAGTAGGTTTTCTAAGAACAATGAGCGGTCTAGATATCACCAGTTATGGGTGATATAGATAGAAATTACCGTGACTTCTTTATGATGTTTTTATCGGCACCTTGAGATCATAGTCATATCATTTAGTGAAACAAATGCACTATTTATATTCCTGGGACTCAGGAAATCCATTTTTTTAGTTCTTGGATTGGTTCGTCATTATATTCATTGATGATATCAAGATATACTCAAAGTTATAGGAGGATATCACCTAACATCTCAGAACCATAATGCGTGTTCTTCAATTACACAAGCTCTATATAATGTTTTCCAAGTGTATGTATTCGACATGGGAGGTACAATTACAGGGACATCTAGTGTTGTAGCAGGGTTTTGTAGTGGACACAATGAAAGTTGAAGTTGTGGTTTGATGTTAAGAACCCAAGAATGTGGTGTTAGTTTGTAGTTTTCTTGATCATGAAAGATATTATTAGAGATTTGTACCTAATTTATCTTGATTTTCATCTCCATTCACATCTCTAACCTAGTCGGAAAAATATTTTTTTTGTGGAGTGAGTAGTGCCAAGAAAAATCTAGCTACCTGAAGGGGATGTTGTTTAGTACTTTGGTGCTACGGTTGCAAAAATAAGGGATTATTTTTTAGGTGTAATTATTTAACTAATATTTAAATAATTTATTATATACTCCCTTTAATGATTTTATATGAAATTTTCATAATTTTTGTGAAAGGTTAATGTTTAAATATTAAATATAATTTTAGGGCACTATTTGAATTCTTCCAGATTCAAGTATATTTAATTGTGTTAATAATAAATCACAACCGACTTATCCAAATTGAATGAATTTTTTTAGGGTTAATTCCACAAATTTAAACATTTAATAATTAAATAAATGAAGGCAAATCATCCATTTAGAGTAATATATTGTCCTAAAAAGAAGAACCAATGAATCGTTGATGAAACTGGACCGGCCATGAGGATTTAGTTACTGTTCTCAATACCGATGCCCATATTTTATGAAATGCCACCATATGTTATTAATTATACAATGTAATCAATGATAAAAAATTTATGTTCCAACAATAAGAACAATGGTCCCAACAGATGAATTGAAGTCTAGCCCACCATTCTGGATGGGAATTAAAATCATGAAACTATTCATGACATTGGTCATGATCTAGTAATCAAATAAATATGGAAATTTTCAATGTAAAAGATAATATATGTTAGGCTAATAAGATATAAGAATCTAATTCTATTTGAGGTCATATTCCTATTTAAAATACTGTATTCATTTTCTGCCTTATGAAATGTCGGGATTGAAATGGAAAAATTTCAATTGATTACTACAACCACAATAGTATTGGTTCCATAAGTACAAATGATCAATATTTTGAGATTAGATGGATAAAATTAATATATGAAACATTGAATAATATGATATCTCTAGATTTAGTAGTCTGAATGGGAAATCTTGAGAGACAAGTGGATGGACATATTTTCAATGCAAAAAGTCCTTCTCATAGGGCGATTAATACAATACCCCTCCTTTCCTTAAATGGAGTTGGTATTTCAGAAGAGAGGAGAATATATTGGCATGAATAAATCCCTGAAAATGTATTATGATGACCTTCTATTCTATTATTTTCACTTTAAAGACCATTCATCTCCTTTTTGTTTTCAGTTACTTTAATGTTCTTTATTGTTGTAATCTTGTATGTCTTATTTTTGTAATTATGTTTTATGTATGTTTCTTCTTCAATGTATCTTATTCTTATTCAATTTATGTAGTTTAATATTAATGTTTTTAAAATGGTTTAAATAATCCTAAAACGCTTTCAAATATTTTTCATCATATTTCAATAGAAACTCTTTTTTTAACTCTCTACAACGACCGTGTGTGTGTTCAATGCAGTACTCTTTTCTTATCCCGTTATTTTCACTTTATTTATTATTCAACACCTTAAACATATTTAAATAGATTAATAATAATTTCTATTTATTAGTAAATCTACCATTTGGTGAGTTATAATTTTTGTATATTATGTGATTGAGAGCTTTCACTCGATGAGTATTCTTTGTGTTAATATTGTTTTGGTTGAACATTATATGTCATGGACTAATGCCATGTTTTGTTTAATATGTAGACTCCATGGATTATTGGAACAATAATTACGCTACCATAGACATGTAATGGTAATGATTAGAACTATATGTTCAGTTATGGGTTGAATTAATGCCTTAACACTAGGGAATTCTGATCAAATCCATCTTCTGAATTGGGTATTGATTTAATTCAATATAAATTAATGAAATATGATCTCATAAGCTTCATCCCAAATAATAAACTCACCTTTATCATTATCAATTTATCAAATAAAAAATCATCCATATATTATTTCATAATCTCAGTAAAACAAACCCCTCCAATCAAAATACAATCTGAAAAAAACAACCGACTATTAGAAAGAAACATCACCAAGGATTCGACCTGAGTCCTAATATATACATTAACAGAGCACCATAACAATCAACAGTCTATAGGTGATAATCAGTCATGCATTAAAATTGCACCACTGTAGGGGAGGTGTAATTAAATGGATTTTTGTTTCTGGTTACTATAAAAAAGACAAAAAAATCAAAATTTATAAATAAAATTGAAAAAAACACAGAGAAAAATTAGTCTTTTTATAAATATCATAAACTGGAAAAAAATACAAACAAAAATGTGTCTTCTTCATTCATCTAAAATCACTGTAAATGACTCTTACCCTCCAAAAAAATCCCCCTTATTTTTTTAACTGTAAAATTGAACGATCACATTGCCAATATAAGAGGAAAATAAGAGATAATAAACTCATTCATGAACATATCCTTGTCCAACCAATTGTTTTAGATATGGACAATCCTAGGGAACAAACAATTAAATAACATCATTCCCTTGATGTGAATTACCAACCACTTGTTATTCAATATAAAAATATAGATGTGGACTTCAAAATCACATCTAGTTTGATTTATCTTCATCCTCATTTCCATGGGCTAGCTGGTGAGGATCCACATCTTTATCT
Source organism: Viscum album (assembly GCA_963277665.1). Taxonomy (NCBI): domain Eukaryota; kingdom Viridiplantae; phylum Streptophyta; class Magnoliopsida; order Santalales; family Viscaceae; genus Viscum; species Viscum album. The sequence goes on from OY728141.1 coordinate 556,061,681, forward strand.
TAACGAGTTCCAGGTGGTGTGTTCTACCATGAATACTCAAGGGGTTTCTATGGAACAAATCAAGCTCTGAGAAATCCCATTTCCCTTACATGACTCTACTACCTCCCTCTTGGTTCCATGAACTCATTTATTTATATGAAAAAACTTTTCAAAGAGAAATGATTTCATGTTTCTCGTACTACTTCCATCCGAAAGAAAATTATTGCTATCCACTAATTCCCAAATGATTAAATCCCTGAGTATTGATAGAGGTTATAAAATCTTGTTTTATTGAGGGTTTATTTTCTATGGAGGGAACACTCATTGATGCCGTAAGTAGTCTTTCTCTTGTTGATAAAACTCCAGGAACTGCAAGAGATCTCATCAGAAACATGGGTGAAAACACAAAAAAATTTCATACTCGAGCACATGCCCATGTTAAAAAAACCCAAAATAATCAATCTATATAGCCAATAAATATGATAGAGTGCATGAGTTAACGTACATGTCCAGTGCGGAAACTAGCTATGGATTCAAAATCCCCAACCTCATCTTCTCCACAATCTCTATTCCATGGTCTGATCATGATGTGAGGAATCAGCAGATCCCCATCTTGTCCAACTAACACATGTATACATCTTTAATAGGATCCTTCTAATTCCTTAGGACCAATAGAGCTCAATGCAGTATATGGTTAATGTAATACCAACCCTCAACAATCAACTTAGTTCATTAGAAACTTAAACCAACCCCACCATGATCTTTTCTCTTCTACCTATATCCCTAAATTGAGATATGGGAATACCATTTCTAATCCCCCTACATTCCCTCATAAAACTCCAAACCAATTCCAATATGTTCAAGGATGTGGTAACTTCCATCAACCTTATAATTCTGTTCCTCGTCCTCAAAGAAACAATCCTCCACATGGATTCCTCTATCCTAGAGAGCCTTCCTAATTCCAAATCTAGTACAATCACTTCCTAAATAACCAAAATCAAGGAAATTACCATCTGGGAAAAGCCTCTTCATCACCGAAACCATGAGAAATTTTAGTGGAAGATCCTTCCTATTTCACCCATTACAGTATAAAAACATTTAAACACAAATAGGTCAACTAGCATCCCACCTAATCCAGCAAAAATAATCAATTTCTTCTGAAATCCCACCTAAATCATTACCAATCCTCAAGGTTAATGTAAATGAAATTTCTATTTGGACAAGGAAGAAAATTGATATCCCTAAATATAAGTTCTCCAAATCTATATTAAATGTTGTCTTAGAAAATCAAAATAAAAAGAATCATGAAATTGAACCTGAATCCATTCCTTCACCTCCTTCCAATCCACATAGGAATCCAATTAATTTTCCTCAATCTATATCAAAACCATGGATATCCTTTAAAACTGATCCTTAAAATGATTGACATGATTAGACGTGTTGATGTCACCATACCCCTCTCAAATTATATAAAAAATACCTAAATATGTCATGTTTTTTATGGAATTGTGAACCCACAATAGGATACTTAGGTCCATTAAAAAAATTTCCACCCAGTATTCTACTCCCATAAAGTGAAAAGTCAAGGGACCATTACGGTTCCATGTGAAATTGGATGTTCCATCATCGATGATGCACTCATAGACATATGATGTTTAATTAATTTCATTCCCAAATCCATTTTTTTCATCTTTGGTCCTGTTCACTTAAACCCAACTGGTGTTTCCATTCAATTGTTCAATCGAAACACTGCTAGTCATGAGGGTATAATCGAAGACATCATTGTTCATGTGAATGATCTCATATTCCCTTTTAATTTTTATGTCCTTAATATTGAATATGAGATGAACTCTTCTCAATCCCCCTTAATTTTAAGAATACCATTCCTAATGACAGCGAGAACCGAGATTGATGTCCATTCAGGAATTTTATCCGTGAAATTAGTTGACCAACAGGTTATGTTGAACATTCTCCAAGAAATGTGATACTCATCTGAGGATGACTCTGTATTTTCAATCCATGCATCTGAGGACACTTCTAAAATTTAATTGAACTCCATTCCATCACTTCCATCATGTTCTAACAAGATAGGATCTAGTGAAATATGAACCATGATTAACCATGTCATAAATGGTGATGTTTATGTGCAACATTTAGTCATAGACTCCATCAATCAATAGGAACATGAAAACACTATTGAATCCCACATAAATTATAATCTCTAATGTTCCAACATGAACAATATTTTGGAAAATGAATCTAAACCAACTAAAATCCCTTCCTCTATTCCTGAGTGTTCTAACCCATAAATGAATGATGAGACTGATCTGAAACCTCATATTGCACACCTAAAATAGGAAATCATTTTTCATGATCACTAATATTCTATCATTATCTCTACTTCACTTACTACAATTGAGGTGTCCAATCCTATTTAGTTCTTAGAGGAAAAAATTCCATAGGACAAAACCTAGATTACATACCATGAATCAACCCAGATCTTTGCATGCATTACATCCATCTTTAAGAATTATCTAGTCCAATTTGACAGTCCCAAATAAGACTCAATCCAATCATACATGAGATACTTAGGGAAGATATCACCACAATTTTCAAGATAGTATTATCTACAAAATATCTAATAGTGATTGGGTTAGTCCAATTAATGTTGTACCCAATAAGTGTGGGATAACTGTTGACAGAAATGAACATGGGGAGGTAGTCACTACACGAGTGAATAAGAAAAAACATGGGTGCATTGATTTCTAAAAATTGAAGTTGAAACACGAAATAATCATTACCCTCTTCTTTACATTATCAAATTCTATAACGACTAGTCGGAATGTCATATTATTTCTTTCTTGTTAGATACACCTTCTAATTCAAAATCGCAATCGCACCTCAGGACCATGAAAAGGATACTTTCACATGCCTCATTGAAACATATTCATATAAGATAGTACATTTTGGAATTTTCATTTCCTTTTCAACATTTCAAAGATGCATTATGAGTATCATTTCTTAATTCGTTGAAAAATTCATTGATTTCTTCATGGATGACATTACCATTTATGTTGAATCATTTGAATCCTACATGAATTCACTCTCCCAAGTCCTTAAAAAGTGATTCAAGTACAAAACAATGTTAAATTTTAATAAATGACAATTTATAGTTACAAATGGGATTTTCTAGGGAATGTTGTTTCAAAAGAGTGTTTTGATTATGATCCTCCCAAAATTGAAGTGATCCAATCCCTTACTAAACCTACCACAGTTCGAGACATTCATTCATTCCTCAATCAGTCGAGTTTCTATCATTTATTCATATATAAAATTAGTATGATTTCTTTCTCACTCGCTCGGTTGTTCCAAAATGAACTCATATTCCAATTCTATTAGTTTTTCAAGAGAGCCTTTGTTTATCTCAAAATTTCCCATTGAGCTACCATGATAGTAAAACCCTCATATGGGACTGTAAACTTTGAATTGATGTGTGATGCTTCTGATATAGCCTTTGGGGCTTGTCTTCATCAAATAAGAGAAAATCATTCTATTGTCATCTATTATGTCACAAACACTCCGAATGAAACTCATTCTCAATACAGTGTGACTGGAAAGAAACTTTTTTGCATTGGTTTTCTCCTTAAAAAAATTCTTGCCGTATCACTAAAGTGACAAAATCATCATCCTCACAGACCATTTTCAATTAATATCATATTAAAGAAAAGTGATTCCAAATAGAGAATAATAATATGGATCCTAATGATCCAAGAGTTTGACCATGAAATAACATATATACTAGGAAAAGAAAACCTTATGGCTGATCCACTATGTATAATTTTTAATTCTTCTCATTCAAAAATCATTGATCTTGAATTCCCCACAGAATAATTTTCATCTCTCACTATAATCTTACCTTGGTATATCCCAATTGTAAACTAATTTTTTATTTGTATTTTTCATAAAATATTATCAAACGAACAAAAAATTAAGCTAAAAAGTGTATCAAAATTTTATTTTTGGTACTATAATAAACTTTTGAAAACTCGGCCGGACATGGTAATTAGGAGATGTGAAGATGAAGATTAACATTCCTCTATCTTAGAATTCTGCTGCTCAGTTCCTGGTGGTGGCCACTTTGGACCACAAAGAACCTCCCAAAAGGCCCCAGACTCTGGATTCTTCTGGAATTCACTTTTCAAGAAATTACATGAGTTCTTTTAATCATGTCTCACATGCGAAATGTTTGGAACAATTTCATAAAGAAATGAAATTCCACTAAAGACATTAAATTTCTATGATATCTTTGATGTTTAGGTAATATATTTAATTGGATCATTCCCCACTTTCATAGGATTCTCATACATTCTTCTTTTTGTTGATTATGTTTCTAGGTTGGTCAATGCCAAACCCACTTGAAAGGATTATTCACATACTATTAGTGAGTTAATTTATTAAGAAGTGAATTTTATTTTGTTCTTCATGTTTCCCCACTTATTCTTTAAAGTGGGTTTGAAATAAAAATTAATTTTGGAGGAGTAACATGATGTTATTGAGTTCATAAAAACCACATCTTCCACCGATTTGGCATACCACATGCCTTGACTAGTAACTTATGAACACATTTTTTTAAAACACTATGAAATAAATATTAAAAAAAATATTGTGTTGTACATAAACATCATCAGAATATCACCCCAAAACAAATGGAATGGTGGAACAATATTATATAAAAGTGAAAATATTGTTTGAGAGAATTAAAAAACCCACCAGAGATGACTGGCGTGAAAGACATGGTGAACCACTTTGGGCTTATCGAACTGCCAATAAAACACCCATTATAATGTCTCTATTTAGGATATTTTTTTAAATCATGCCATTTACCAGTTGAAATCCATAATAATAATTTTTGGGATGTAAAAACCTGTAATATTGATTGTGAAAAAATAGGTTAAGAAATATTTTAGAAATTGGATGAACTGGAGGAGTTTCAACTTGATTCATATGAGAATTCTAATCTCTACAAAGAAAAATCCATGGAATTCCATGAAAAACACATCCTGTGAATGATATTTCATAAGGGTTAAATGGTATTTATTTTCAACTATCGATTTTGTCTCTACCCAATTATGATTATTTCTATATGGAAAGTTCCTTTTATTTATTTCTCTTATTTACCTATTTGGTGAAGTGCATTTCCCAGAACCCAGCTCAAAAAATACATTCACAGTTAATGGTCATTGGTTATATAATCAACATGAGAGGTCACACAATCATGTAACAATATAAATATCCATCGAATCCACAGTAGACCCTCCACCAGATGGAGATGGAAACCCACCAAATCCAAACCATGGGGAACCACTTTCGCATTAACTCTCTCTATCTCTATCTGTTCTTCTCTTTACCTCTTTCTTCTTCTTCACCACTCATTAATTTTTCTAACACTTTCTTTATCAAACCTTATATTTTTCTATTTATCTTTTATGTGGTTGTGTCTTTTTATAAAACAAATAAACCAAAAAAATCATATAATAAAATATGAAAAATCTGGAGTCATAATTACTCACCTTAAAATTTACAAATATTGTCCAACCATTTTGGGGAGTCAAAAGACATGGTTTAATCTCAAATTTTGTTGGTTTCTTCATATATTTCGATAATTAATAATGTTTCAAAACCAAAAAAATTTAACGCTCAATTTTTTGACATGGAATATAATTTTTCCCACCCGTGAGGAACAACATTTTCTTTCATGCTAAGGTTACCTATGGAAATATTTTTAAAATGTGTGTTTTTCACCCCCATTTTTGTACCATTAGTTTTTGGATCTTATAGCTGAATTCCCAAATTTAGTGTACATTAATATGATAGTGGAATTTTCTAAACCAGATGAGAATTAGAATAGCCAAATAGGCTCTCATTTCCCATACACTAATCCTCTATTTGAAAGCCCCTTCGATCCAACGAAAACCATTTCTTTAATATTCATATTACAAGCCCAATTCTTTATTCCACCATATATATACTTGTAATTTCATTGCACAATTTGTTTCTTGCAATTTATTTATGGGGTGGGGAACCAATTTCATTTTGGGTACCCTTTTTTGATTTCACCATATTATCATATTCTTATGGGATAGAATCAATTTTAGTGTGGGGATTAGGTTTTCTTTTAGTGAGTTTTGGGTATGTATAGATTCTTATGAAATATTGTCCAAATTTTATTTACATGTGTTCAAAAAACATTCAATAACGACAAAAAATTGAATGGGTTGAGTCTTGAGTTGGACAAAAATCAATCTTCCTCAACCATTGATCGTGTTATAACTATTAAAATTAGTTTCATCGGGATATCAAACATGGTATGTGAGATCTATTTAAAGATAAAATTTTAAAAATTGAAAAAAGGAATAATTGTGTTGGTGTTTATTTTAAATTTGTATTCCCTTGTAAATATGTGATTACATCTCATTTCATGTATCATTTCAAAAAAATATGCATTGTTTTTCCATTTTTCTGTTTTACCCCCTTATTCCTATCTTTTGGATGTCATCTTCCTACCGTCCCATATCAATAGAAAAATCCCTAAAAATTCATATTGACTTTTTAGCACATTAAGATAGACAGTGGAAGCTGAGATCTCTTACGAACTCTATGATTTTCACTTTTGGTTTGTGAATTAGTAAATCTCTATAAATTAAACATCTTAACAAGATTATGATATGTGTGCCACCATATTCCATTTCTAAATATTGGAATGAAAACATGAATTGTTTTTGGAACATTGTTTCTGTAACAACATGTGGTGGAATTCAATACGGATGAGTGAATTTGTCTAAACCTCCACTGATTAGGGAAAAAGTTTTTTAAAATATGTTAGTGAGTAAAAATTGTTTTGTCTTTTTAATTTATTTCACATGATGACATTCCGCAAGACTATGTGTGGGAGAGTTGATGTTATTAATATTTTCATAATTTATTATATAATTCCACTACTGATTTTATATATGAAATGTGAATAATTTTTGAGATATAATAATGTTTAAATATTAAATATAATTTAAGACCACTCCCTGGATTCTCCAAGATTTATTTCTATTTAATGCTGCAATAATTAATCTCACCCTACTTAACCAAATTTCATGATTTATGTTTTCTGTAAACAAACGGAGGCATGAATTGGTCACCCAATTCTTGCCCCTAATAAATTTGTTAAATAAAAATTATTACAATACATGCTCTAGGTGTAATGAGTTTACACCAACCAAAGGTATAAGAGGGTAACATAAGATATATCAAGGAATATCATTCACCTCATACCAAAATTATAGAAACCCTATGAAAGACCCAAGGCCTCAAGGTGAGTCATTAGGAAAAGGTATTTTGTCATTTCCCAACAATATCATCATTAGCACATCAGATGTCAACTTCATGGATTTTGAGGCTCTCCCTCAATGCTGCTCCACTTACATAACTTTCTTTTCGCATATCTTCAGCAACCCGTGCATCTGTATTTGTCTTCAAACAGTCAATTGTATCTTCAAGGCTGGATCAACAAATATGCATTTCATCAAAATATTTAGAGATCTGTCCTATTGTAAAAAATAGAATAGTCCGAGCCTTCCTCCCCTGCAGTCAGCATGAACAGATAATAACATAGGAAATACAACAAATAAAGTAAACAAAAGTCCGAATCCTCTAGTATGAAATCCAGTCTAGATAAAAAAACTTCCAATCAGAGCTATAATGAAGCAATTTTTCTTCCATAGCTTCTATTCCATTGCCATCAAATAAACAAGAGACATTCTGGTCAATCCAAAGAATCAATATACTTGAATCCAACACTTTAATTAGGGAGAAAAATCATCAAAATCAACCAGAGTCCAGGCATGAACAAATTAGAGGTATAGAAAATCTAGAACTTGTGGTTGAAGACATATGAATCCTCTAGAGATCAGAATAATAGTTCACTAAACAACATAAACATGGTGAAAACTGATGTATACCAACACAACGATTCTAAAATATAGATATCCAAGAAAACTCTGAAACATATTCAAAATCCATCAACTGATCATGACAACCCAATCCATAATGCAGTCAAAGTCATCAAGCACTAGTTAAAAAATCATATGCTGAAATCATAGAATACCAAAGCCTGCAATGCAGTGTGTGAAAAAACATCAAAGACTAATTAAAGTGTTTTCTGAAACTTCTTCTATAATATTTCGTTGAAGATACCATGCTTAACGACAATCTAAGTGTTCTTTGAGATCTCCCCTTTTCGAAAATATATATTTACGATTTCATCTCGGAGCTTCTCCGATGATTCAGGGTCTTGATAGAAAGGGACATCCCACTTGTGTACCCCTCTATGATGTTGGGGTACCTCAACATGTTGAGATATGTCAGGGGATGAAATAACATCAAGTGACATTTCAATGAGAGGTTTAACTTGAGTAGATTCATTGGTTTCCCTTCTATACATATCAATAGAAACAACCCTTCATATGAAGTCAAAAGATTGAGTAACTATAGTTCTTTCAACTCGGGAATAATCCCTACGTTTCCTGGTTTTTTTAGGAATGAGGGTAATGAACCCATCTGCATCCACTATTGTCTTTTTACCTTTCCTTTCCATGGTTCTCAGATAATCTTCCTCAATGTGAGTAGATTTTTCTTCCTATTCATTTGGTGAATCATTACATTAAGAAGCATTGAACCTCTCATTATCTACACCGTCGTGAGTGTCATCATTCATTTGAACATTCTACACTACCTCAAGAGGAGGGGAGGGAAAGTGAGGAAAACTAGCAACCACAACTATGGGTGATGTCTCTTTGGTAATATGCTAACCTTTTTTCAAAGGAGTATTATGTTGATCACTTCTAGGATGAAAATTTTCCCAAGGTGCTGATATCTCATTAGAAGCCCCGGGGACATGAATGGTTTTTGTCAAGGTGTCATCAATATGCCCTGATTTAAGAGCATCAGAGATCCCTTTTGAAATAGATTATTCCACCCTAACTGATTTTCAACGAGGTTGAGGGGGTTCCAATCATTTAGAATGACATTCCTACATCAATTGACCAATTTTGAAGCATCACTTATAGTAGGGAAGAACATTTTCAAATACCACTTCTTTAATGAATCCTTTCTCACCATTTTGAAGCTAGAATCGGAATGGAAGATCACGCGAGATGTCATCCTCAGTTAAAATCCATGATATTGAGGGTCAAGATAGATTTAAGGTAGCATCATATAATCTAATCAGAGTTCCAAAATGACTAGAAATTTTTGAAAGAGAATGCTTCTTGAAAAAAATGTAGAGGTAACCCCGGGAACGATCAGGATAGGAACAATAAGAGGCTCAGATTCAATTTCAAAATCTGGAGACCACTTATAGACCATCATAGATGACAACCCAAAGGACCAGTAGCCTATAATCCAAAATCTATAATACTCATAATCCTAGGTAAAAAGAAACATGACATTAAACGAATACATAAGCCCAATGTGAATGTTTGTAAAGCTAATTTTCTCAAGGATTTTTCATAAGAAAAACAGAGAAGGGCGATTTTTGATAAAATGACCTACAAGAACACAATGGAGTTCTAAAGCGAGATACAATACCTCATCTTTTGAGAAAGAAATTTCCGATAGACCTATTTTTATATATGATTTTGGAACAAGGTTTTTAAAGGCCTTCGAGTTTGCACAAGGAATTGTACATACGACCACATATGTGAACGTTCTCCCACCATGGAACCCTTGATCGGCAATGTTAGTGTTTTATTTCCCTTCTCCCAAGAGTATCATCATTCCCCCACTTTTCTGTAATCTTGTATGCAGTATCTTTCAGGATTTAGGTTTTTCAGGGTTCCTTACTTTAATTAAAACATTTAATTATAAGAATCCTTTTTTAAATCGCCCATTTGGATGGTTATATGGTCCATACCAGAAGACCTAAAGAATCTTGGAAGAAATTGGACCTTCTATGATGGATGATGCTCTAGTATAAATCCCGAATACAAAATTATATGAAACTACACTATATGTTCTTCATTATCCAATGGAATCTGGGATAAAAATTGGAAGGTCCAACAACAAAAACAATGGGACCAACTAATTTATTGAAGTCCAGCCAACCATTTTGGATGTGAATTAAAATCCAGACACAATTCATGACATTGATCTTGAAATTAAAATAAAATCAATATAGAATTTTTCATTGTGAATGATAATATATTTTAGGCCAATATGATAGAAGAAACTATTTATATTTTATAGCATCTTCCAGGTAAAAAATCCATTCACATTTTGAACTTTAGAAAAGTCTGGATTGAAATGGACATATTACAAATGTTTACTATAACTGCCATAAATTTGGATCCTTAAGTTATAATGTCACCAAATATTTAGATTAGTCATCAAAAATTATTATCTACAACTTTTAGGAATAAGATATCTCTATATTCTTCATTCTATATGAGAAAACTAGTGGGACTTTGGATGGTAAGATTTGGAAGTCCTACAGTCCAACTCCTTGTGCTATAAATAAATTCCCCCGCCTTTTATTCAATGGATATGGAATTTTAGAAGTTGGTAGAATATATTTTCATAAAAAATGAATTTAAAAAGGCACTGGAGGACCTGCCATAATCAATTTATCACTTGATAGACCTTTCCTCCTCTCATTGTTTTTATTTACTATTGTGATCTTCATTGTTTTAGTCTTGTATGACTTTTTTAATAATTATGTTTTAATGGATGATTCTTTTTCAATATCTCTTATTCACATCCATCCATTGTAGTTAAATATTAATTTCATTAAAATGGTTTCAATCATGTTACCACCCCTTCCCTTATTTTTCTTTCTCATTTAATTGAAACCCTTTTTAACACTCTTCAATGATCTTGTGTGTGTTCGACGCACTACTCTTTCTTATCAATTTATTTTCACTTCATTTATACATCATCACCATAAAAATATTTGACTAGATTAATAATCATTCCAATGTCTGAGTAAATATACCATTGGGATGAGTTATAATTTGGTGATATTATGTGATTGAGAGATTTTTCTTAATGATAATTCTATGAGATAATATTATTTCTGTTGAACATTATATGTCATGGATTAATGAAATTTTTTGTTTAATATATGGATTACATGGATTCTTGTAACAAAAAATATAAAACCTAAAAATTTAAAGGTAATGATTTGAATTCTATCTTACATTATGGTTATTTTTAAAGCATTAACACTTGGGAATTCCAATCAAAGATGTCTTGTGAAGGGGGTATTGATTTAATACAATATAAAGAAAATATTGATGGTATCATAAGGTTAAATACCAAATAATAATCTCACCCCAATCATAATCAATTTTTTAAATCAATTATCATTGCTAAATTATTTAATAAGATCTACAAACAAACCCCCCCAATCAAAATACAATTAACAAAAAAACCTGAAAATTTAAAAGTATCATCGATGAGGATTCGACCCAAGTGATGATATACATATTAGAAGATCCCCGGTATATTGAATGGTTGATAGGTGACAATCAACCGTGAATTTATGTAGTGAGATGATTCTCGTCTATGGTTATGATTTATCTGAATGCATTAGTGATGAGTATAAATTATGGGTCTAGGTAGTTACTCCAACCTAAGAATAAATATTCCTACCATGATCATGATTTATAAGAATTTGTTTTTTTACTAATGCTATGGTGGAATTACCACATTTGGGAGTGAATTGTGGTATTTACGGACCATAATATCTTGAGACACAATTTTTCCCAATGTGATCTAAATCTATTGTAGAAGATGTGGTTGGAGTTTTCTTAAGAAAATGATTTGGATATCTTATACACCTCAAGAAATTAAAATTTCATCGTCGATGCATTGATAAGGAATTCACAGTGGGAGGTTACCCAGGAGTCTGTGTACACCTGGGAGGCAATAAAGGAGGTAAAATACTTGCATAGAGATGCATGAATGGATGGAGGTAGAGGCTATATATTTCATATGACAGTATACTATTATATAAATAAGTGGGGGAGTCTCATTGGGGAGACAAAAATGTGGTGGGTTTTCACGATTTTTTTGGTCATGGTGATGCTCTAGAGGGATGGTTGGAGGATGGTCTGAATTAGTTGTTGATCTAGGAAATGCTGTTCATTTTGATATTAATTCACAACGGAGTTCTTCATGAGTTTCATTACTCAAAATTTGTGGTACATCCAAGAATTTATAAAATGTACAATTTCTTGAAAATTCATTATTAGTTCCCCATAATAATATTAGTTATATTAGAGTTTGAGGCCAATTCATAGTTTTTTAAGGTAAAGACTAAGTATTGTGTTCTTGTTGGATTTTTTTATCCCTTAGACGTCCCCAACTGGGTGTGGATGACATATTGATTGATTTCATCCATGGGTCACCCATGGCCTAGGGAGGTTATAATGTTATCTAGGTAGTAGTGGATTGGATGATTAATTTATCTCACCTCGTAGCAATCAAGGAGTTAGGTGTTGTGGATGCCTTATCCAAGAAGTTTGTTGATTATGTGGTATTGATAGAGAGAGTTATGAGGTATATTGACTTTGTCTGGGGAATAATGTTTACCTCACAAGTCTGTAGGGGATTACAACAAGATTTTGGATCATTGTTATCCTTACGCAATAAATTTTACCCTAAGATGGATATTGAGACATAAAAAACTATACATACATTGGTGGATATGTTGTGGGAATGCATCATAGACATCAGAGTATCTTGGGTACGACACCTTCATATTTTAATGTTTTCTTACAATAATATTGATCAATCTTCAATTTGAATTTATCTATTTGAGGTGTTTATTGAGAAAACATTTTTTTACCTTTTCTGCAATATGAAGTTTGGGGAGAAAATTTTTCATGGTCCCATGGTATTGTAGTGAACCATAGAGAATGTTAATCTCATTCATTTGTGGGTGAAATCAGAACAGGACCAGTAGAATTATTTTTCCAATCATTGGGGAGGCCCTTGGTGTTCGAGGATTGGGGCCACATGTTCTTAATGGTTTACCCTCAATGAGGGCATAAGAGGTTTTGTAGAGGGAGAATGTTCCCTCCCATGTTTGTTGGACCCGTCAAGGTATTGGGATAAGTTAGAGAAGTGGCATACCAGTTGGCATCATAAACATAGTTGGATGGGATCCATGATGTCTTCCACATTTCTTAACATCTTCAGTATATTCATGATGAATCCCATTCCCTTCAATAGGGTAGTTGGGTATCGAGTAAAAAACATATGTAGAATGATTGATAGAGATCAATGATCATTGGGAGAAGGTGGTGCATAGATGGACTATTCATTTGGTTCACATGTTATTGAGGCATGGTGCCTGGAATGTTTGTACTTGGGAGCAAAAAATTTTGATCTGTGCTTAGTACCCATATTTTTTTTTGAGTTTTTTCTTGTTCAATTTGACTTGGATATGTAATGTTTCAAACATTTTATTATAAAATTAGTAGTTATCCCTTGGGTTTATGTGTGTTTGGTGAAATGTTTTGAAATGTCCTGACATGTGAAAATGGGAAGATTATGAACCTAATCGAATGCATTAACTAAGATGGAATTAAACCCATGTTGGAGATTCAGTGATACTAGGGAGGGTTGTATATTGTCATAGATTATGGGATTTCTTGATATTTGTTTTTGAGATGACATGGTCATTGTGCATGTGTAGTGTGTTTTGTGATACTTAAATTTGAATAATCAGTTGGTGGTAGTTCTTGAAGAGTGGTGAGGGTTTTGAGAGTTATATATGAGGGTGGTTATTCATACCCCTTATTCCCATAAAGGATTGTTTAAAATTCTCAATCGAGAGAATAGTAATATAGGTATTTGTTGTGATAGAGTATACCTCTCTATTCCATTACATTTTAAAAATCTGGTGGTAGAAGTGTTCTATGAAGTCAAAGTGAATTATTTCAACAATTTGTTAAAAATATATACTTCCTCACTGTTATATCATAATGGTGACTCATGATGATGTCTCATGATGGAAGATTGTGGAAATGGCTCATGATGGTTACTAGTGATGGTGGATCATGAAGGTGTGTCTCAATGGTATCCTATGATAGTTGATCACACTGGTCACTAGTAATGGTGGATCGTGAATATGACTTGCAGTGAGGACTCACAACATTAGTGCATGATGGTGACCCAAAATAGTGTCTCACCAATGTTGACTTTCACATGAAACTCACAATGCTATCTCATCTAATTTTGAGTCATTCCAATAGATTCCATTTTATCCAATTTTTTTCCTATTGATGACTTTCTTTGATGTAAAATGTTTTTCATACAATATTTATGTTGGTTTACAACCATTTCAATGGATATGAGTCCAATCATTAAATTCCTATGACTTTGGGAAATATTAATTAATCAACATTCATAATATTGACTCGAATAATATTTATGGGAAAATTAATAATTTATCATAACCCCAGCCCTGTTTTAAATCCTACATGGGTCGAAACACCTTTCCCCTTTTTATATCATTCTTATTCTTTCTTGGAACGAGTAACCTTGAAACATTCTTACCATTAGAGTTGTGTGCCTAGAATTAGTATTTTTGTTAATGTTTTCCCTAGGGGATTTATTTGTTGCATGTGCACCCCCTATTTTGATTCAATAAGAATGTAAAAAATATGTCTACCTATATGTAGTGATTCAATAATATTTTTTAATTATACATAATTAGGGATGGTTATATGGATGTGACGTTTGTAAAAATATATTATTTATGATTAATAAAGATAATTAAATTGGTTTAAATAAATAAAAAGGGGTTTTGGAAGTAACATGTATTTTTATGTATTATTGTTTCTTTTCGTTATTAAATAATTATCTATATAGGCTAGATATGCACTAAAAATCATTGTCTTATGTGGTTCATGATTTATAACTGGGTAAAGATTCTGGAATGAATGAGGTTTTCTTTTATGTAGAAAATTATTATAGAAATGGTTAACCACATATTACGGACTAATAAATGGATTCTCTAGGATCATACCTTTTTTGATAACCCTATATGTGGATAGGTGGAATTAAATAATAGATTAATGGACAAATATGAATATATATATATATATATTTTGTGGTGACAAGATTATAAAAATGACTGTGCATTGGTTGTGGGTTTCTTGGTTGTGTACAGTGGGATGGTTTCGAAGGTGTGGTGGAATCTGAAGTGAAGAGATTCATTTATTATGGAATGGATGAGAAGTGTTGTACATGGTGGCTATGCTCGAGTTGTTATATGTTTGTGTTTCTTGTTATGACTATAAATTTGGGGTTTTCTTTTGGGAGAGTATGGATTGGGTGGAATGACTTTAAAAAATGATGATAGTAGTGGTTATTCTGGGTAATTCAACATGAGTTTCTCTATATATGATTGTGGTTAAGATTTCTATTGTGTGTTGTGTTTGGAAGTTTTATGGATAGTAATATAATTAATTATTAAATTAATTTTATATAAATATTGGTTAGTGTATATGAATTATCTGGGAGTATAAATGGGGTTTTTGATTTTTTTTGTGTTATTGAACATTTTAGAGGAAGTTGTAAGAAGGTGGATTTTCCGAGTTGGGTGTGCTGTTGTGAAACCCTAATATGTGATTGAATGTTTGGTATCATATATATATATATATATATATTATTTTGATTTCTATTATAACCCAATCCATGTTTATCACTACATTTTGAACACCCCCATCATCAAAGGGGAGGGTGTCTTTCTGAAACATCCTTGTGGGAGGATGGATGGATGAACACCCACTCTTCCCTGATCATTCTACCTAGTGGTGGTGGCCCAATATTCTTTTAGAATTCTTTTTACTGTGGGTCCTAGGGGTATCCATGTGATTTGTGTTATCCCAAATTTCTTCGGGATGATACATGTTGTTTTTCCCCGGTGTATTTGCGATGAAATGTGTTGTACTTTCACATGTGTTTTTGGGATGTTATGTGGTATGTGGCCTAGGTTTATATGGGTGGGATGTTATGTGGTTTGGGGACCAGTGTCTATGGGTGTTATGTGATGTAGCTCACGGCCCCAGTGATTGGATGAGGTGTAGTTGTGAGGCCTAGCTATGCACAGATAGGTTTTGATGATTTTTTTTTGGAAGAGGTGGAAGTGCCCTGAAAGTTTCCAATAGTGTTTGAGAGATGATAATTATTGGGAATGTAGTGTGGGTTAACCTATTATTGATGTGCATTATATTACTTTACTAAACTTTCATTGTTTGTTATCATTCCATGGTGAGGTTGGGGTGGTTAGTGTACTTCCAAATGTGCTATTTGGTTATATTGTTTTCTCATAGGGGAATCATTATATATCTTTTACATGTGCATGAGAGACCTTATTCTTGTTCTGAGTAAATAGGTATAGTAACCCAATGTATATAAAACAACCTCTTGTTTTCCAAGAGTCTTATGTCGAACATGATGGTCCTTACAAGATCGTACATTTGCAAAGTTTCTCTATCATTTCTTTGATTTATTTTCGTGTCTACTTTCGAGTTTTCATTGTATTTGTAATGAATTTTTTTAAACATTCATGTGGTATGGATATGTATTTATTATATATATATATATATATTTATATATATTTATATATATATATAAGTCATGGAGTTGTTTTGGGATGGACCATATTTTCATCTGATCTTGTTTATCTAAAAATGGAAATGCAAACCATTTTTTTGTAATTTTATACCCTTTGTATTGGTTCCCACCCTGGGGTCTACTAGGGGGATGACCCATGGGGGTCATTATCACAGGTTATTAATTTCCATCCATGTAGGGGTATATATGGATGGATGGGGTTGTGACAATCCCGTTATAATTTCTAATAATGGGGTGATTGGTGAGTGTGTCAAAAGCATTGATAATGTGGTGGAGAAATTAGTGAGAAAATGGTGGTGGTGATATACTAAAAAATAAAATTCACCAATTATTAGTGAAAAAAATCCAAGAAAATGGGGCCTTTATCTGCACATTTTTATCACTCATAGTTCATGGATTTTTCAGCTTCTTTTTTATGTTGTAAATAATCCAACCCCGTAACATCACTCGTAGTGTGAGCACTTCTTTAGTGTTGATACTTCCTTTTTTAGCACTATTATAGGGAATAAATTTTTGGTTATTGATTAAATGGAATTTGTTTTCAGTTATTTACATTTCCATATTGATTATGAATATTGATTCATTATATCTTCCAATATGCGTAACCCTTAACTTGAATTTAATGTCACCTTTATTTAATCTCTGTTTCCAAAAAAATCCATTGATTTTACTATTTTTGTAATGCAAGGTTATGATAGGGGGAATAATGTCATTTTTTAAAATAAAATTCATTTTAAAAAATGTAATTTTGGAAAAATGGCTGTATTTGGTATACTATATCTTCTAATCTGTTTAGTCCATTGGGATGAAACTTCTTATATCTTAGGCCAATGTTATAAAGTAACCACCAACTCTGGGATATTATGAATTGGGTATTTACATTTTTAATTTTTTTTTTATTGTGTTATGTTCATCCAATGATATTTTTAGTTATCCAATATTATGTTAAAATCAATAATAAACATGTTTCTATAATTTTTAATGGGAAAATGGTGGTATATTAATAATATATTAAATATATAGAGAAATTTATTATATATTTAAAAAAATATAATTTCGCCTTATATATCTAATAATATCATTTGTTAGGACTCCATTGTCATCCATGATATTTGGTTATAGAATTGACCATGATGGTTATTTAACATACTCAATAAAAAAACATTCTATAATAGAAATGTGATTATAGTTAAGAAATTTACATATTTGGAATAATAGCATTATTAGAGAACTATGTTGATATTATATATATTTTTGGATGTTTTTAAATCATATCTTATGAGATTTTCATAATGAATGAAATTATTGATTCAAAACAAAATAGATTAATTTTTAGAGGCAACTGTCCACATGAACTCATGGGATACATTATTGTATTACATACAAAGGGATAAAAGATTTAATTTTTATGTATTTATTGAAATATATAGATGATTTAAATATAAAACTATGTCACTAAATTTCCCCTATTATCCATCCACGTATCAAAATTATGAAAATTGAATTATATTACTTGTGGAGGCCGTATGCAACACACAACACAAGAGATGCATTCATTTATCAAATAGTTGAAAATATTTTTGAAATTTTTTACATCATATGTATAATGATGTTATATTATAATTATTTTTATGATGTAATTATGGAAACATGATACAATTATTTTTTTTATAGGTAGAAATCAATTTTTTGTAAAAAAAACGTTTTTTTAAGTTTATTTTAATACATAGAAGATATTGTTTATAAATATGGTAAATTCCACTGAAAAGGTATTTTTTAAAGAAAAAAACCCTAGAAATCCATATTTTGGGGGTCACATTATTTAATTATCACATTATATAATTAATCATATCCTGAAGAATTGATTAGTTTAGAAGACTTGATAAAAAAGATACATACTTGAAATCCATATACTATTTTCAAACATAAAAGATGCATAGAATTTCATTGGGAAATCATTATTTCCCCTTTCTTTAACACTTCATATCATTCCAAATATACATATTAGAATCTGGGTGAAAAGTGAATCATATGAAAGTGGTGAGCTCAAATTCCCAGTGATGTTATTGAACAATGGAAACTATGTGTAAATATGACATAAACTATATAGAAGGTTAACAATAAAAAAACAAGCCATTTAAAATTAACACTACCTAAGAAAAAAACTATGGATATTCTACTAGTTGAATAATCATATGAAATATCAATAACTAAATTCATTAATATAGAATGCATAATTTTGAACATCGTTAACATAATATTAAGGATTTATCGAAGATACCAATCATATATGGGTATGTAATCATTTAATACCCAAACTAGTTTTTCTCATGACACCATCCGATGAATAGAATGGATATAGAAGGATATGTCCATATTTTAATAAGTCCAATAAATTCAATATATGGAATTGTGAAATAGAATATACATATAAATTTGTATTAAATTTAGAATAAAATGTGTAAATAACATTATGCATCATGTAACCATAATCACAAAAAATACAAAGTAATATAGGTTATGGTATCAAAACTGTGTATCCCCCATATAACTAATCAATAACTATTTAAAAGAATATGTTTTATTATATCATATGTTATCAAACTCAATGTATCAAAATAATCAATTATGGATGTTGAAATATATGAAAATAATTTAAATGATATCTTTTAAAAATTATGGAGAAGAATAATAATTACACATTCTAAAGTGTCTCATAACACTTTGAAGCATTTGAATTAAATTTCAAAAGAAATAATAACATTAAATGATACTTATAATGTCATTATAATAATGATACTAATGATATAACATTTCAAAGGACAAGTATATATACAACATAACAAAAATAAGTTGTGAATATGGCATATATCACACATAAGTAAATGTTAAACAATAAATTCCATAACACGTTTCAACTAGTTAAAACGTCTAAAATCATGAACTCGGATTTATCTTGATAGATCCCCTAACATGGTTTACAACATATCCTCAATTGAATATCCCAAAATTCTAGATTATTCCTACTAGTAGTGAGGGTATGAGTGTGTATGTGGGTATACTATACCCATATCACCAGAGTGCAAAAAATTGAAAATATAGTGACATACAATAGAGGATTTAGTATCAACAATAAAAAAATATTCCAAGAATTAGACGATATCAATCTAAAATGCAAAAGATATACAATAATGATGATATATTTCCCATGTCTAGTAATGAAGAAAAAAAATTTATACAAGGTATCTGTACAGTACATGAGCAACAATGAAAAAATGCCAAAATTGTCCACTAAAATCATGAGCCTCACCTCAGTCCAATTCTCCCCTTTTGATATGAAAAAATGAAGAACATATATCATGGTACTTTACCTTATCCATATTTTTATTCATATAGTTCGTTCGGGTACCCAGGGTATTTTGAACATTGTTTTAGATGTAATACAAGCGGAAATCCACACATGGTCTACTGCAATCAAGTATGTTAATATATAACAGCTACTATGTAAATTCAATAATATAATCTGTAATAGATTTTTTGAAAGGAAAAATCCTATAATGTCAAAATTTTCACTAATAAACATGTTCATATTATAAATTTCATTTAAAAATAATGTCTCTAATTTCAAATCCATTCATGTTCCATTTTATAAACATGTTCATGTATTGATTTGGTCTCATTAAATTAATAAATCACAAGGCCTGATTCATAGTAATGTGTCTCTCATATAAATACATAAAAAAGGATACAAAAATTAACTACACATTAAGTATTAGAAATGAAGTAATCCATGATTCTAATTTGTCTTGGTAGATGCTTCATATTTCTCATTTCATTCAATATTCATTTTTGATCATATGCCTGTCCTTAGAATTCTTCACTTGGATTCCAGGTATCGCTCTAGTTATAATATAAACCAGCACCATACAAGTCCATCAATTGGGATATTCACAAGAACCCATCTTTCTATCTTCGTCCTATACAACATCTCTTCTATTCGACTTTATCCTTGACTGTCCACTAAGGGATCCCAAGTGTCACCCATTACGTTTATCATCAAATTTCATTTGACTGCATTCTTGGAAATCACCATGGTATCCATGTATTACTCGACATATAATTGTCAACTACTAAGAGTCCATCCTTTATAGTCAACTAAGGAGTCTATGTAACACCCCAAACATTTACGGGTCATATATTCTAAAAAAACTAATGATTTCATTTTTATCTAGTAATGCACATAATCAAACATTCCTTTAATAATAAACCGATTATTCGTATGTTACACGCAACACCGAGTTGGTATATGATTCCCCCAACACAGAGTCTATATTTTTTTCAATGAATAAATGAAAAATTTATGGATTAAATTATACACTACACAAAAGAAATAATAAAATAAATGAAACACTGACTTTTCTTGCGTTATACACAAGATAAAACTTCCTCGATCGCTTGCGTAGTAGACAATACTGATTTTCACTAAAAAAAGATATATTTTCAATATAATATTAATTAATACGATATATACAAAATGTTATGTATAATATTAACAAAATTTTTAATTTATATTACTTTAACCTTCATCTTATGTATTTTGAAGACAATATCTCAAAAAATAACCATATTTTCATATAAATGAATTTCTTTTTCAATTTAAAGTAGTTTGATGCCTTTTGAGGGAGAAAAAAATTTTAATCTATTTTATAACACTTTTATTTATTAGATTCGACAAAATGGATTTTTTCTTTTGAAGAGGGACATAAAAATTTACTTTTGTTGATTTTTTTGTATTTTCTAATAAAATCCATATTTTAATGAATAGTGAAAATACTATATTTTAATTCAAAACTGAATTTTCATCTAATTTACTTATATAGATAGATTATTTGTTAAATTTTTTTAAATGATTGATTAAATTATAATTTTAAATTTAATATGATGTTTCCCATTAAATGTAATTTCACATTTTAATTGGTTATGAAGACATGTCAATTTTTATATAGTTTTTACTTATTAAAAACATTCTTTCTTGTTTGGACAACGTGAATTAAAATGACATTATTTATTAAACCATATGTGGTTTTAATTTAGAAAAATGGATTCCATATTTGGAATCATAACATCCAAATTAGGAAAATAGGTTACTTTTATTTTTCGGATATAATGAATAGTACCATCGATCATTTTTATTTACCATAGTTAAAGATAAATCGGGTAAATTAGTGTAACTAATAGAATGATAAAAATAATAAAATTACACTAACACCTTCCCAAATCCTACTCGATTAATTTATTCCTAAAAATATCAGTTAATGGTTTGAATTTTTTCCATTAATGGTCTATTTTTCCATGAAATTATATTAATTTAAATTCAAACAAAAGAAGGTGACTAAATGTCACTCTCATATACCTTATAAGTTTACTAATTTTAATATCATGATAAACATGACAAAACATCGAACATAAACAGTCTCCAGAAATATAATAAAATTATCAACCTCAATAGATTTATTTTTAATTAGTAGAGATTAAATAATTACCACTAATGATGATGAAGTAGTGCTGTATAAATTGTTTTATTTATATTAATATAAAATAAATGGTATTGAAAATATTAAAAGGAATATAATATTAACTAATTATTGTTATCCACGAATTTTCTTGTTGAATAAGAAAAGTTTGGAGTTAATTTAGTTTTTTCTAATTTATCATCTGTTTGGATTTTTTTTAATGTCAACTAATTGAATTGTGTCAAAATTGACACTAATTATATTTTTTAAAAATAACATATTATAATAATTATTTAAAAATCCCATTTTTTTAAAAAAATTGCAAATTTAACATTATAGGATCATAAATTTCATATAGGATCCCATTATTTTATTTTAAAACACATAATTAAATATTTATAACCATTTACTATTTTGAATATTTTTACCACATTAAAAAAATTAAAATAAGATTATATCAAAATGAGATGGTTTTAAATAAAATAAATACATTTCTAACATTATTTGGTTAATAGGATTTCAAACTATCATCATCTTATCTTAGAAAAAAATTATATTGGGACCATTATAAATCAGAAATCCATTTCTAATAAATTTTTATTCCAAGACATGATTAATGTCCCCTCCTCCCTCTTATAGAAGGAAACCACCGATACCCACTTTCATAAACCATTCAAGCCACTTGAATAAACCAAAATCTGCTCAAGGAATCTCCCATCATCTCTTCCATCCTCCTAGAGGCCGCAATTTTGGCATAATTATATCATAGGGAAATGTTTTGTCCAAATCAAAAATAGATACTTGAAAAAGAGGTTACTGTTTTGTCATCTATTTAGAATTTATTTTCTCCTACCAATCCATATTATTTTGTTTTTCTCATAATAATATAATTAATCCAGTATCTTCAACAATATGAGATGTTATTAAAATTATAATACAACCTTATAAATCCTTCTATATATCCTATGAATAATAATATGACCATGCGTACAAATGTACGGCTTACCGTCTCCACACCGTGGTGTAATTTGTTATTCAACAATACATAATTTGGATGGATATAAGGATGTGTGTAAACTATTTAAATAAATAATATAACTTTATAATATATCTTTAAACATTATATACCATCTAATTCAATGTAATTTAACTATCAAGAGAATGATATTGTCGCTCGTCTGTACGTATGACATACCATCTCCACTACGCAGTGATATTTGATCTTCACGTTAACCATTGAAAAATAATTATAATGTATATACAATAAATGAGAATAAAATATATGAAATAATAATGCTAATGGGTATATATATATATATATATATCATTTACTTGCTTCCATTCAATTCAACAGGAAAATAGAAACAATGTGCATTCGTATGTATGACCTAACGTCTCCATTAATGGTGTATTCCATTTCATTTATAAATCTATTATATATATTTCTATATTTATCATTTACGATATATAAATCCTTTTTTATATTTTGGAAGTAATTAAATCATAATCTATATAGTTAGAGAAAAAATAACAAGTCAAAACACATACGATAAATAAAATTCTAATTACGCAAAACGTCGCTTAAACCTAAAATTGATAAATAAACGGCTAATATAAATTCCCAAGTGAATCAGATATAATTTCACCTATATTATTAAGGTTCTATTAAAATATAATAATATATTTAATCACACTATACATGAGTTTCATACACATACGGATGAAATCAGACTTTTGGTAAGGGATAATTTTCCAATCTCATTTTTATCTAAGATTAATTATAAGTAATTATTTAGTAAGGATTTATTTATCATCCATGCCCATATTTTCTCATCATGTTTTCATAAAACGTTTACAATTAATTTATATATTTTTAAATTCATTTTTACCCATTTTTAAATTTCATTACATGGTATGGATGGAATCATTATTTTGTTTACCATTCAAGGTAATTATTGACTCTCCCAGAAAATGTATGAGGACAAAATTTTGTTTAATATATACAACATTAATGAATTTTTATGTTTTATAATGCCTTAATTCCATGAATAATTTTCTATATTTCTTCATGTTTATTGTCAACAAAAAATGTTTCTAGTAAAAGTTCAGGGTATTTTGGGAAATGAAATCATTTTTTAAGAAATGATATTATTATCATGAATTACAATCAAGTATTTAATCAAAATTATTTTCTATCTAATATGAAACTCTACAGTAATGATTATGTTTCAATCTCATTTATTACTATGGTTTTATTGTGTTAATAAGGGATTGATATTTTATATGAATTATGATATGATGGAAAGATGTTTAAGAAACCCATTTTATTTTTTTCGGTTAATATATAATGAATGATTTATGTTATTATATAACATGTAATAATTATTTCATTGTGATGCGGGTGGGACCAATCTATCCCTACAATGAATTAGGTAATGATTTATATCTCATGAGATAGACATG
Source organism: Viscum album (assembly GCA_963277665.1). Classification (NCBI taxonomy): domain Eukaryota; kingdom Viridiplantae; phylum Streptophyta; class Magnoliopsida; order Santalales; family Viscaceae; genus Viscum; species Viscum album. The sequence goes on from OY728141.1 coordinate 556,086,331, forward strand.
ATTGGAATGGAAAGTAAATATGGATAAGTAATATGAGGTAGGAATGACAAGTGAATCTAGTTCAGTAATACATGGCCAGAATGACTAGTAAACGTTGTTCAATAATGGAATGTTTCCACTTTGATTATCTGGGTGAAAATGCCTTAGATACTATGAAAATAGTATTATGTGGTTATTTTATTTCCAAAATTCCATGATTTATGCCAATTTTATTTCATCATGGTTAATATTCTCTAATGATCTATGCATTACGTACTGCTATGATTTATTTCACAACTCAAGATTTTCATATTTAAACATTATGATCATTTTTTAACATTATTATGTTTACAGTTTATATTATATTTTCCATGTTTACCCTTAATGATAATTTCAGATCACCTTTTTTATATTTTCTTTCTCAACGGATATAATGAATGGTTTTAGGAAGATAAGAGAAGAGAAAGTTCTTTATGGGAGATGTTAGAGAACTTTCACCAAGTTAAAATATTATGTTCCATGTTCCCAATGACACTAAATTAAAATATTCATTGGTAGTATATTTTTTAAGGTATTATGAACTTCTATAAATTTAATTTAATGTCCATGTACATCAATATTTGGTCTTTACAATCGATATTAGAGGAATGGTTTAGTCAACCATTAGAAACTACAATGAGAAACATATTGTTATATCCATTGAAATAATTCTAGGTATATTTGTAGTGATGTCCTAAGGATAATTCTAGTATATCTTACAATCCTATAGTTTTTTTCATAATCATTAATTACATTGGATTAATCCAAAGATATCATAGATTGAAATATTATAGTAAATTTACCTTTATTATGAGTTTTTATTCTCTAAATTGTATTTGTCACACTTTTCATTCTGCTCTTAGTCAATGGCCAAAACAATATAGAACATGGTTAACCATTGAATGATTTAGATGTCGAAATTATGGGAACAATGATGATGAATTTTCTATGGGAAAATATCATGAAGGGATTCCTGGTTATAGTACGAGTGTTGGTCATAATTATGAGGTTAAATATATTATAAACGATATGTGAAATGTATATGATTTTATTCGAGTGTTGTTTAAATTAATCCTATGAATCATGTGGATGAAAAACTGTAATACATAATCCAAATTTTATGAAATATGAATATGATGGATCATGAGTAATTGTCTGATAATAGTGTTTGATGATTGAGGTACATATGTTTAAAAATTCATAGACTATGTTATATGAATCATGAAATATATGAGTATTTTGTGTATATGTTTTTCTATAAGGATTAGAAAGGATATTTTGAATAGTTTTAAGGATCCAAAAATTTTATTTAATGGTTAGGTGATATACTTAGAGAACTCATGATTAAGGGAAAGAGAACACTTAATATGTCCCATATGTTCGGTTAATGATTTATGGATAAATATATGTTGGATTTGAATATATAAATTTGTTGATTCTAGTTTATTGGGATATAATTATGGAGTTATTGACAAGTGGTTATTCTGGCAAGGATGTACTATAAAACATTTTGGGGAATAAGGATTATATCCAATAAATTTTGGAATAATGAAACATACATGTTTTTTGTATAGATTTATAGAAATTTAGGTTATTATAATGACTGTAGAGAATGCAATATGAAGTCATTCCAATATATGGAATGTGACCAAAATGATATATCTTCTGACTTATAGGGCTTAAATGATGGTATTTACATAGTTTTTATATGACCATTCTTGTAATAATGTTTTCTTGGAGATTTTATTTGGGATTGAAGTATTTTGGATAAGCATATATTTTGGAATGGGTTAATTTGCAGATAAGATATTATTGTTTAATTATAATTTTTTAATTTTAGTTCAGTAATTTTATAATATTATAATTTTAGACAAAGGAAAACCCAATGAGTTGGCAGAAGTCTATCATGACAGACAACACTACATGAATCAAACACACACTTGACGAGTCATAGGCCTTAATTGCCGACCACTAGCCCACGGGAAGTCCCTGTTTAGTATAAATTAGTTTTATTTTCACTAAATTGATTGATAGATGATGTATAAGTCCTTTTTTGTAATTATATAATATTAATCTCACCCAATATAGACTTATGTATATTTGATAACTTCTGTTAACCATTTTTTTATAATGACATATTAAAGGACGTATCATTCTATTTATAAATCTCATGATCAGATAAAACTTCGGGAATGAAAAGTTCAATTTCATTTCATAGAATTAGAGACGAAGTGGAAATTGTTCAAGGAATGACCAATGATGATATTGTAATTAAATCAAGTAAGTATTTCATATAATGTTCTTTAACATTAAGAAAATGATCATGAAAATTAAAAAAATATCTCAGTACCTTCCTATAAGATGAATCAGATTGTCCCTTAACTCATCCCATTTTTATGGCTTTCTGGATGTTAACTTTCTCCAAACCTTGTTATCAATCATTATACATTTGAACTTTATAGAGATATTTTTCTTTCATATCCATATCTTCATATCCCAACTATGTTATCCTATGTGGAAACACAATTATGTGTAACATTGGGTAACCATAATTTTTTTAATTGTCCTATTTAAAATGATGTTTTGGTATTCCTTTTAATGATGTGGGGATTCTGGAAAGAATATTTCTTGTAATAAAAAATTTATAAACCCAATGAAACAAAGAGTATATATTTTTCGCAATTTATAAAATACCTTTTTTTATTATGGTAAACACAACACCAAAAGAATATTTCACTACACGCAACGCCGAGTTGTCTTGTGGTACACGCTAGAGCAACTGTCCCCGATAACATGTGTTGTACGCAATTCTGAGTGTCATTGAACAATGATATATTATTAAAATAATTTTAGTTAATGGGATATAAACTATCCTATATTAAAAGTATTAATCACATTCCGAATTTTATATTCCATTAACATCCATCTTAGGTAATTTTTAGACATGATATAAGAAAAAAAATCAAATTTTCAGATAAAAGATGTTTTTAAAAAATTGTTTTTTCCACCTTTTGATCACACACCATTTTAAAAATAGTTTTAATAATTTTATATATTAGTTTTAAAAATATATAATTCTTTATGAAAAAAGGGACATCTAAATTTAAATGGTTGATTATTTGGTATTTTCTGATAGAATTCATATTATTTTGAATAGTGAAAATAATGTATTTTAATTGATAACTACATTTTCATCTAAATTATTTATGTAGATAAATTATCTTTTTAATTATTTCTAATGATTAATTTTATTATGTTTTATAATTTAATAAAAAAAAATTCATTTTATGTAATTTCACCATTAAATTAGACAAAAACACATGCAAATATTTTGTTTGTTTTTACATCAAAAAAACCCACTTTCAGGTTTTCACAACAAGAATTAAATTTAATCTTTTTAATGAAATTTCCGTGTTTTGAAATTTAAAAAATGGATTTTTTATATGAAATCATTGGGTCTGAAATAGGTTAATAGTTTATTTTTATTTTTTAGATATTATGAATAGTTACTATGGTAATATTTATTTACCATAGTTGAATATCAATCAAAAATATTAGTGTAACTTACAACTTGATAAAGATAATAAAATTACCCTCAAAACCTTCAAAAATTATATAGTATGAATTAATGTCATCCAATATCCCACATAGGTCAAAATTGAATCATTTATTTGAATTTTTCCCATAAAAGTGATGTATTTATAATTAAAACAATAGAATGCCACAACATGTCACTCTCATATATTTTATAAGTATAATACATTTAATATTGTGATAAACATTATAAACACTAAAAATAAATACTATAAAAATATTTAATATAATTATGTACATTATTTGAATTCATTATAAATTTTATGAGATTAAATAATTACCATTAATGATGATAAAATAGTGATGTCAAAATTATTTTATTAATAGAAATACCTAATAAATGGTTTTAAAAATATTAAATGAAATTTAATAATAACTACTTAATGTGATCTACAAATATTTCATGGTAAATATGACATATTATTTGTATATTAAATGTTTTTTTTAATTTATATTCTCTGTGGATTTTATTTATATTCAAATAAATAAATAGTGTCTAAATTGATATTATTGATATTTTATGAAAACAACATATTATAATATTATTTAAAAAATTAAAAAAATATTTCAATGTTTCAATGCTAAAATTATACGGGATTAAATTTAATAACGTATCTAGTTATTGAAAACTGAAAATACATAAGTAAATATCAAAAACAATTTCATATTTTGAATATTATTACCAAAATTAAAATTAATGATATTATTTAAAGACAAATCAAAATGACAATTCATAAACTCAAAACATCTATAAATTTTATTTGTTCATAGGAATCAGACCCATGACCATTTTATATTCGAAATAAATGAGTGTGGAACTTTTATAAATAAAAAATCAATTTACAATAAATTAATATTTCAAATAATTCTTAAAGTACCCTCACCCCACATATAAAAGGAAGTCACCTATATAAAATAACTCACACAATTCATGCCATTTGGCTCAACAAAATTCTTCCCAAATAAGCCCTCAAAAAACACCCCTTTTCCAAGAGTCCACATTTTTGTTAGAAATAAATACTATGGAGACATTTTCTGAAAATCAAAAAGAGATACTTGAAAATGAGGTAGTTGTTTTATCACCTATTTATAATATCATTTCTTCTTGTAATACATATTATTATATTGTTCTCATACTAAAATAATAAATATATTATATTTTATATTAAGATATCTTATTATTATTATTGTACAACATTATACCTTCTTTTATCTATCCATGGAATAATAATTTCACCATTCGTGTGTATGTATGACTTACCATATCTACATCATAGTGTAATTATTATTCAATGATATTTAATTTAGATCAATGTAATGATGTGTATAATATATATAAATAATGTATATAAATTGATAATTTTTAAAAAAATTCATACACCATCCAATTCCTTATTATTTAACTATCAAGGGAATGTTAATGGCTTTCATGCATACGTACGGATTACCGTCCCCACGATGCAATAAGATTTTTTCTCCATGTTAACCATTAAATAATGATTACAAATTAAATATTATAAATAATCAGGAAATATATAAAAAATAATTCTACTATATATATAGATATATATATATCATTTACATACTTCGATTCAATTCAGTAGGGAAACAAAAACAGCATTTATGTGTGCCTACGACCTACCGTCTCCATGAGCAGTGTATTCCATTCCATTTATCTAATAATTATAAATATTTCTATATTGAATATTAATGATAAATAAATCATTTTATAAATTCTAAAATCAATTAAATCACAATATTTGTAATAATTTCTAGAATAAAATCTCAAAACACGTATAAAAAATATAATGATTATTACCAAAAATGTTGATTTAACCCCAAGTTGATAAGGAAAGAAGTAATATAAAATCATATGTGATTCATATATGATATCATATATATTATCATGGTTTTTTACTAGATAATAATTTGTTTAAACCCATTATATAATAGAATCCAACATATACATAATAAAATAGACCTAATGTATGGGGTAATTTTTCAATCTCATTTTTATCTAATATTGTTTATACGTATGTATTTATAGGGATATATTTATCATCCATGTATATGTTTTCTAAAAATGTTTTAAAAAATGGTTATTATTAAATTATTTATTTTTATAGTCATTTTAAAAATTTTAAATTTTACTACATGGTATGGAATGAATCTTTATTTTTCTTACATTATGATGTACTTTTTGACTTTTCGGAAAAATGTATGAGGACAATATTTTTATCTTATTTGGAACAAACAAATATTTATCTCTTTATAATGAATTATTTCCTTGATTCTTACTCTACATGATTTCAAATTTATTTTCAACTAAATTATTTTACATTAAAATTATTTGGTGTTTTGAAAAAATAAATCATTTTTCAAAAACATTGGATATTATCCTCAAAAATTATGTTCATGTATTTTATAAATTTTTTTTACATATAAGATGAATCATTTTAATTATGGTTATGTTTATACCCCTATTATAAAAATTATATGATTGTTTTAATAATGGAATGATATTTTATATGTATTATGTTATACTAGAATGATTTTTAAGAAACCCTTTTATTTCTTCGGATAAGATATGATCAATGCTTTATGTTTCCATGGAACAAGTAAGAATGATTTCATTATGAGATGTGTGGGACATATATCTCCCTCCAATGCATTTGGTAAATATTTATATCTTATTATATAGACATAAATGGATTGGAATGTAAATCCGATTTTGTAATACAGGGCTGGAACGACAGGAAAATATGGTTCAATAATATTGGGAATGAATGACAAGTAAACCATGTTCTGTAATGGACTTTTTCCACTATAATGGACTTGGATGAAATGTCGTGGCTACAATGGAAATCCTTTTATATTCTTATTTTCATTCTATAATTCCATCTTTTATGCCAGTTGTATTTTATCATGGTTAATGTTTGTTTATGATCTTTTACTAATGTACTGCTAGGATTTTTTTCATAACTCTTGATTTTTATATTTAAACATTATGTTCCAATTTTTTAACATTATTATGTTAATGGTTTGTTATATATTATACAATATTGCCCTTAATGAGCATTTGAGCTCGCCCATTAATTTTTTTCTTTGTCCTAGGATATAATGAATGATATTATGTTGGAAAAAATAGGGGATGATATTTAGAGAGATGTTGAATATCATTCCCCAAGATAGAAGAATATGTTCCATGTTTTAAAAGAATGTAAACTAATTCTATATTTGGGTGTATATTTTTGTAATAAATTAATTATTCTTTCAAAAGGAATTTAATTTCCATGTATTACAAGCTTGGGTATTTAGAGTATAATTGTCACTAAGGTATAATCATAGTAAAAACCAAATGAGTCCATCCATGGAACTCATCATTGAATCCATGGGTCACCCAACGAATATTCCAAATAATTCAATAAATTTTCATCAATGTTATTTTATTAATACCATTTAACTATATTGAGGTCATTACCAAGAACATTTAAATTGAAACTCACCTCAGAAGGTGACTCATGGAATTTTCCATGCTCATAGGAGTTTTCTATTAACTAGTAATGTCGGTGAGTTTTTATAACCATCATCTCATTATTAATCCAAAATGTACATAGAAACATTCAAGGGCACAGTGAGGAAACCCTTAAAATTAGTAAATTCAATTACAATTTAAATTATATTCCAAATTACATTTCAATTCACATTTGACCTCCCATAGAAAAAATGTTAACAAGGAAAACCCTATAGAATTTTATGTCATATACAATCAAAATTGTAAATTTAATTACACAACACACATAAAGGGTGGTTTCGATTTCATGGTCCATAACCAAAAATCATTATTTAATGAGCCACTATAATTACATAGTACAGTCTTGAAATTTTAATTAAATTATTTAAATTTATTTCACTAAAATGCACTCTCAATTGGGAGCCTGAAAAATCTGAAAATATAAACACATTCAAATTAATGTAATGGAATGAGGCCACCCACCATAGGTCTGTATTAGATATCTCATCCAATATTGTCTCCCGATTCAAATTAGATTAGGGTGAAATAAACGAGTGGATGAAGACCCTATAAATAAGGAAAATTATCTTACACCTTAATAGATTACCTAATACCAAAATAAATGAGTAAAATCTCAAAAGGATTGTATATCATATCAAAATAGATCCAATGAGACTAGTGACACTTGATTCCAATATCATATGGATATATTGTGGTAAATTTAGGAATATGATTCAATATAATATCTCAAAAGTACATTGTTATTTGTATTTAAGGAATATGAAATGACTTTTAGGATTGTTAGATTTAATAATGTAAAATTCATAAATCCAATAAGAACACAAGGTCACACAGTTTAGACACACATCAGCCCAAACTATGCGCTATAATGCTTTCATAGATGCTGGAAGGGGCACACCACATGCTTTCCTACAATGATATTTCTAATCTTGGTAAAACCTTGAAAAAATAAACAGTGAAAATTTCATTCATGGCCGCTCAACAATTAACCCTGAATAACATTGATTTGACTAACTATGTGATCCTATATTTCTTTCCACGCATATCATTCATGGTTAGTGAGACTATGTGACCAGCCTTTCTCTATTTTTAATTATTATGTTGTAGGCCATTTCACCCAAAGAGTTCGATTCCACACTCTGAACCAACCCATACACCCCCAAAACCATTATATCCTCAAATGTAATTACCTTTAGGCTGAAAGTACACATTTAAAGTGAATATTGATAGAATTAAAAGGATCCACACCTTAAGAACTAACTAGTTTTATAAAAACATACCCTTAAATAAATAAATCACATAATTTATTTCTCAGTGGTTGTTAAGAAAATCTAAGAATAAATCTTGACACCAAGATCATACATCGACCTCTTACTCCCATGTCTCATATTGTAAGAAACCATGCATCCATAGAACATGTACCATGGTAACATACCACCCCTGCAGATCCTTCACAATACATTCCACAATATATATAGGATTCTATTCAAAGGAAAGATCAACCTATATTTCAACCTCCGTAGGGGGAAAAGAATGAGATAGTTTTGAATAGTAATGTTTTAGCTCAAACACATGGAAGATAACATGCATGGATCAATACATCTAAGTTAAATACATTTGATATGCTACATTACCCACTATATCCAAAATCTCAAATGGACCAACATACCGTGGTGAAATACTACCCTACCTTATGATCCTCCATTATTCGAACCTTTGGGAGACTCACAATTGACATGATTCTTGACCTCGAACTCTATATGTCATCTAAGGTGATCGATGAATGATTTATAATGATAGTTAATAGTATCTATTGTCCTTTGCATCAAATGAACATGATCTGTGGTATCATAAACTATAAGAAGTACACCAATTGATTCCTCTCCTATTTCTAACAAATAATGGTTGATTTTATTGTCCTACCATAAAAATATAAATAATGATATACATGAATAGTTTCATGAAAGCTATTATTATAGGAATATTCAACTATGAGTGTATTCCACTCTCAAGATCCCCCTATATCCAAGACACACTATAAAAACATATCTTCATGAACCTAAAATTTGTGCCATGACTAGAAATCCGTCTGGGGTTGGAATTCTTTTCATAAAATAACTTATATACAAACTTCCCGCTATATCCCTACCTATAATCAAGAATTAAACTGCGAATCCTCATTTAATATGATGGTATTCTTGACCCAGTGAACATATACTATCTCACAGGTGTACAAATTCTCAAGGTCATTAACACTAATGGTGTCCTTTATTGAAAATAAAAGTCAAACCTTTGTGATCCCATCAACAACATCCAATAAAACATCATTATCTCATTGAAAACTCAAAAAACCTGTCACAAAAATCATCCTGAATTCAACCCACTTCCACTAAGGGATTGGTAACTGCTAAAAAAAGTCATGCAGGTCACTATTGTTGTACCATCACTTATTGACAAGTGGAACACCTCCGGGAAAAACTACCTACATCTCTTTTCATACCCATCCACAATTTTTGGTTACGTAAATCATGATACATATTAGTTATTTTAGGATGCAGTACCCAATTTGGAGAAAGAATGTATCATATAATCTCATATCACTTGTCTGAAAACCCCATACAAGACAATATACATGAGAAATTTCAACCTATATTATGGTCCAACTACGAGGAGGGTCCTAACTAGCCACACTCTTTCAGAAGACTATGTTACCAGAATTAAAGATATGCATCATCCTCACTCCATTCAGTAGGGTATAGATAAAAAATATGGATGATATAAATGTCTACAAAATGTTGTCATGAACCCCCAAGAGCAGCTTTGAGAAAAAATATATAAGATACCACTCTCTATTGGCCTGCTGAAATGCATAGATATGAGTTCTCCTGTATAGTGCATTGACCACTATATTTCAATTACCATGCACATAAGAAAGGTCAAAATCAAAATATGTTATGTATTAAACCCACATTCATTTCCTTAAATTCAAATAATTCTATGTAAATATGTAATAAATGCTTTTTTGGTACTCATATACCAGAAAATGCTCTCTATTTAATAATTTATCCAACATCACAATTTGTGAAAAACTAAAGATAACTCAACATCATGTGTTTAATAATTCCACATTTATGACCACATTTTTCATGGATCATACACCACAACTCTATCCTCAGGCATATGAACTGCTGATTTCCTAATAGTTGATGTATCATATTATATAGTGTAACACCATCCTGACTCTGGCATTATCATTATCAACACTAAATTCAATTTCCCTTTCAACTCCTAAAAGGCCGTATAGTATGAATATTACCATAAAAACTTCACACCTTTCTAATACAAGACTATAAGTGGTTTGATTAGCATGAGATGTCATGTATGAAATTTGTGTAATATCTATCTTGCCACAAAAATCTCTATAGATTAAGGATGTTCTTGCGAATGTCCAAGGAAACTATGCTACGAAACTTCTCTAGGTAAACTAATACTTGTTTCATCAAGATGATGTGACCCAATATGTGACTCTAATCCATCTAGAAGTGTTACATTGTGATCTAATCATATAATTGAATTATCTAAGTGTATCCAAGGACATATCATGATGTGTGACATTTCCATGTCAAATTTTAGAATACATCATGATTTCATCCACGAATACAACAACAAAAAACCTCTATAAGGATATAACACTTCATTTATCAGTTCTATAATAATTTTAGAGTGTTTTTGAGATTGTTGTATTAACCAAATAGTAATATAGACCATATATTATATGAAAAAATGTGTCAGGTATGTATGATGGTCTAACCCGCACCTCATGAGAACCACATATCAAATCATCTTTTTGAAACCCAAGATCCTTAATGTTTGTCAAATAAATATTCTATTCAAAATAGAGGATACCTATTTCTAACTATTATCTTCTTCAATTTTTTGAAATCCACACATATCCTATTGGATCAATCTATGTTTTTTTCAAAAATGAACAACCAACACCATGGAGAAGTGTTGCCCTAGACAAACCCAATTGTCTTTAAATCAATTAGTATCTTATTGAGGTATTGCATCTAAATAGTACCCACCCTATAAAGATGATTGGAAACTGTTGCAGCACCTAGAACTAGATCAATAGAGAATAGAATTCTCTCACATGATGAATTCCTAAAAATTCACCACGAAAAAACATCCCTAAACAATCAACGGCTAGAGGTAAATACAACAAAGGCGTTCCCTAATCATCTAGATTTAAAATTACAACATGGGTTGTCATCTTACGTTACCCATAGTGTTAGGTTCTAGCTCTGATCACCTATATATCCCATTCAACTTTGTGAATTAACACTCCACCCTTTGGTGATGTGAATGTAACACTACAATAATATCAATTAATGAAATCATTAAATGATAGAAAAGAATATATCTCCAAAATGTTTTCAATGATAGTCTTCTAAAGGAAAAAAGGGTCCCATATGATTTGAAACTGACTAATCTAAAGGGGAAAATCCTTACACTATCTTACATCCACCATTATATTCCCCAACAGACTGTCAGTTATCATGAAAGAATCAGAGGAATAAAAACTGATCCCATGGAAATCCACATTCGGAATAGATATAATGCAACAAGAGGTTCCTATATCAGAATTTGTAGAAGATAAAGTAGAGGATACTAGAACTGTACCTCTTATTGTAGAATATCAAGGATCCTGCTCCACAAGGGTATATTTCACTATATATATCCAAATTTGAAATTAATACATGTGATACTTACTGGATACTATGAGAATATCCAGTCTACAAACATTTTAAAACATTGGTCTTACTAACATGACCACAACACCATTCTTTGCCTAATTAGTAAATGATTCGTATAAAAAATACTCCCTTTTTAATAAACGTAAAAGTCAAAAGGGTTTATACACCATATAAAAGAAGGTTGTGTATAACACAAAATATGCCTCAATGAAAGGAGATTGAGACGAAGTCCCATACCCTGGGTTTGACTTGACTCGGTCGTTCTTTAATCTTCTGAATAATAAACTTGAGTTAATTTTTACTTGTTTAAAAACATTTTTCAAGTTCATTATTCCTTTTATTTCACTTATTGCCATTTCATTAACACTATGTAATTATTTAAGTTAATAACGGTTGTTTTAACGATCATTGGTACATGAGTAAAAAATAAGCCCTTTATAATTACAAGCTTTTCATGTACATATTATATCCAGAATTCTATTCATGATGTAGATATCATATATTTCATATATATCCAGTACATGCATGCATTTATAATATTACATAATCATTTAGAGGTAAGAAATGAAATGCACCGTTCATGGAGACGGTAAGCCGTACGTACGCATGAACGCTACTTTCATTTCTATTTCGTATTTTATAGAATGGAATCATAATGATATATAGATATATTATAATTCCAGTATAATATCATATATAATATCATAGTTCCATCTTTTATACATCCCACAGATGGTATTTAACGAATCAAATCACTTTGAGTGGGCGGTAGTCCGCACTTCCTTAAATGAAGATATCGCGTTTACCCATAATGGAAACCATAAAGGTATGCCCAAAATGAAAAATACAGAAGCATAAGGAAAACATAAACATATTTATATCATATATAAATATATTTACATCTTAATGGCCACCTTTGAAAGTTTTAAAAGAATGTTGAACAATCATCGTTTCGGGAGGCATAAATTCACCATCCATAGAAACAGTATGTCCTTTAACCATTAGATGTAGGTGTGTGTAAGTGTAGCTCGATTCCTTCTTATAACAACATCCTAGTATATTGAAGATACTGGAGTTTTTACAAAAGAAATTAATAAAAAGAGTTTAGGGGGTTGGAGAAACAATATAAAACAAAAGGACTCAAGTGAAGACATTACCTTAAAATCAGGTAACTCCCATTGGTTTGAGCTCAAAGGCTTCCTTGGGAAGACTTCTTCCCAACGTGAGGCTTCGAGGAGTAAGAGAGGGATGTGGAGAGACAAAATGGGAAGGGGTTGGCCATGCCAAAGGCTTTGGGAGTGTGGGTAAGGAGGTAGAGGTGGGGGCCTTTTATAAGAGGAGAGGAGGGGCACTCTTGGAATGTAAAGAAATGTTACATTATTTTAAAATGAGTTTGTAACGCCCCGACCCCAGTTACCTAGAGTCGGTGCATTATTACATAACATTGGCATGATCACAAGAATGATCAAATCTCGAAAGACCGATTGGTTTAGTAGTCTTGGAAACACTAGATATATTCATAAGTCTTACATTACATCATAAAATGAAAAACTACTACAACAACATATTTTCTCCATAATCCACACTCATATCCCCACATAATATCCCTACAGGTCATTCATAATTTACTTCTTCACTTCCTGGGAAAAATAAAACATAGAGAAGGGGTGAGCTCAAATGCCCAGTAAGGATAACAATATAGCGGAAACATTCATAAATAAGAATAAACATTTAAGGCAATGTATAACTAAAACAAAATCCTCTCAAACTTGAACTTTTAACATAGTATGGCATAAATAAAATGAAATAATTCCATTTACTTAATCACATGGTTATTCTACTAATCGAATAATTACATGCAAAATCAATAACCACTTTCATAATGATGGAATGCATAATGCCAGACTATCATAACCATATAGCCAAGGCCTCGTGCCAAGACTACAAATAAGATTTTGTCAAGGCCTTGTGCCAAGACACTAGTTTGTCTCATGAGACCTACCGATGCATCGAGGGGCTATAGCGGGCTCCACCCGTCACATATTATGTCCAATGCATTCCCATATGAAAACGTTTAAACATAACATAAACATTCGTATTAAAACTAGCACACGAAATGTCAATACTTTCACCATAAACCCTGAATGGTATAAAAATAGAACATCCACAGTCAAACAAATCACAAAACCTTCAATATAATATAGAAGTTTTTTTATCATAACAAATCAACTTTAAATAAGCATAAAATCCATCAAAGGATGTTGACATAGATGAAATCAAAAATCTTTTTAAAGAAATATCTCTTTTTATTTTGAAATAATTTAAGATCCTTATAAAATAAAACATTTTCTTTGAAAATATTATTATAAGATTTTAATGGAAGCTTTGAAGATTTTATAACAGTGGAAAATAGCCTCACCCGCCGTATAAGTTAAAAAAACATTATTACCTTAATTCTGTCGAAAAGGTTAAAAAGGACCTTGTTTTGAAAACGACAGAAAGATTCCTTTATAAACCACTTATAAAGGTCAAAATGGGTATAAATGACTTTAACTCATATTCTAGTAAATAGTAAAAATGTTTTGAAATACATTTTTAAGAAACATGGTTGTGGATGATAAAGAGATCCTAGTAGATTATTACGTATAAACAACCTCGGATAATGAAGAGATTGTGAAATAACCCTTACCTTGTACTTTTCCTTGGATGGGGTAGTTTTACCTCCTATATAATGGTGAAATAATTGTTATTAAATTATACGAGAATCAAATATATTAATATGATATCATATATGATCTTTTAACATTGATTTGTTAATAATATTTTAGAATTATCGTCGTTTCGGGTGTTAACTTACTCATTTTCTTTTATATGTATTGTTACATAAGCATTGTTTGTTGTATCTTATTCATATCCAGAATGATATCAAGTCCTTAAACATCATTTTTAAATCATCAAATGATAATTATACTTGAATGGATATGATGGAGAATGAATCTCATCGCGTTCGTGGAGACGGTAGTCCGTACGTACGCACGAGCGACAATATCATTTTTTTGATATTAAAATAATATATAAAAGGATGGTATATCATATATAGAGAATCATTAACATGTTATATTTATTATTTACATGAGTTACACATCATTATTATACCCATCCAGATAATAATATATTGAATAACAATTACACCACGACGTGGAGACGGTAAGCCGTACGTACGCACGTATTGTGACATGTTATTCAAAGGGTGGATATAATATTGAATATGGTTGTACCATATTTATAATAACATCACAGTATATGTGATATACTGGAGTTATTATTTTCGAATGGTAAGAACAAAGAATGAAGAAGTGGAAGAAGAAATGAACTTGAAAATGGGTGGTGAAAACATTACCTCTTCTTCGGGTTCTTCATTTTGATTTGACCAAAAGGGCTCCTTAGGTTGGATTTATGATCAAACTAATGCCTATAGGTTGTATTTAGGGAATTTGGGAGAGTATTTGGGCAGAGTTTGGCCGAACCAAATGGCTTTGAAGGTGTGAAGAAATGAGAAGGAGGAGTGCCCTTTTATAAGAGGGGTGAGGAGCACCTTTGGAAAAGCTAGAAATATTAATTTATAATAAATTTATATTCGGTTTCTAATGGCTCCAAAGTTTATTATTCAAATTTTAAGGTGGGGATAGGTCGAAAACCACTCAACCAATAGAATTTAGACAGGTTTGGGTAATTATATTAACCTTATCTTTAAGTATTAACTCTAAGTTAATTAGTTTCACTTTTACAATGTCTCTTTGTATTTTTATATAATATGGTTAATAAACTTACTATATACGTCCAAGAGACCCCAAAGTGGTCCATTAATGATGAACCTATCATGATATAAGTCTCTTGGCCAATCCTTATAATTTTAGGAATTTAATATCAATTAATAATAAAATATTTGTTTTAAGAACTCTTTTATGTCAATTTTGACACTATTCAACAGTTGATTTTTGTGAAACTCATAACAGATTTATTACTTCGAAAAAAGTAAATTAAATCAATCACGATATATCATATTATCCTAAAAAATTAGTTTAATTCATTAAAAGGTTCATATTTTATTTATTTGGGTATTTATAATATCAATTATTTTAATTTTTCACTATTATAGTAATTAATTCATCATCACTGTGTCATAAATAAATTAAATTATTTAATGTCTAAAAATTATAAATGAACTATAAATATGTAGGAAATCTTTTTATCTTTCTAATGAATATTTATAATATAAAATCCAACATATATTACCCTATGTAAAAATTGTTTTGCTAAAAGATATATGCTTTTGTCATTTTTGTATTCATTTTAACATAATTAAAATAAAGTGTCCCTATCACCTACAAGTGGCACCATGGGGTCCCAAAATCGACCCAATGATGCCTATGGTCGAACATGTATCAACAAATAATTCTAGGACACGTTTTAGGGTAATTTAGTATTATTATTATATTATTTTTTAACCCTTATTTACCGGATTTACCCTTAACCATGGTAAATATAATATTTACCGCAGTAATTATTCAAAATTTCTAACAATAAAAGTTGCCTATTTACACAATTTGAACATACTGATTCCAAATATGGAATCCATTTCTCTAAATTCAAAACACAGAAGTGGCAGAAATTAATTAAAAATTAATTCCCGCTGTCAAAACAAAAAGCGTGTTTTTAAGAGATAATAACTATCAAAAGATTGACACTTGTTTATGTTCGGTTTAATTGTAAAATTATGTCCAATGACCAAAATTATATTAAATGGTAAAAATATATTATAAATATACTTTAAAACCACTCAAATTCATAATTTATCACTATTAATTATTTGGACTAAAAAAGTTGTTTTTAATTAAAATTTAGTAATTTTCACTATTCATCAAAATATGAAAGTTATCCGAAATGTACCAAAATTTCACCTTAGGCTAAATTCGATATTCCGAATCCAAAAATGAAGTCCATTTTAAAATATAAAATATATATAATTTCAAAAAGTAGGTATTACTATTCATAATGGCTTGTTTGATTGGTTATGGTGTGTTAGAACTCGGTGTTGCGTACAACACACGCTATCACATTATTCAAAGAGAAGCGTACCGTAGAAGCTTGGGGTGTTACATTCTCCCCTACTTCAATAAATTGCGTCCTCGCAATTTGAAATTGTTCTTCGAAAATAAAAGTTTGAAAATAGAAAATATATTTGTGGGAAAACCCATATCGGAAATTGGGTTACTAAAATTAATCTTAATATGAGGAAAAGAGAAATCAAAGGGTCACCACCAAATTATGATCTCAATTAGGAGAACATTGGTGGAAATTAGAGACATATAATTGGAGGAAAAACGTAAATATTTATAGGTAGTTATTGAGGTCATCAATCACAAACATGTGTAAAATTGAGGTCCTTAAATTCATCAATCTATGATGATTTGAAATACCATCGGTTCAACAAAACATAGGGTATTAGGATAACTCAATTTTGACATTTCAAAATATCTTAGTTGAAATCCCACATCGAAAAATGAATTAATGAGGCCTCTATTTAAAATAAAGAGTAGAATGTATGAAGATTACTGAAAATAACACATACTAGGGTTCCATGTAGGAAAATATGGATATGGAAGAAAAATCTAACTATCAATTATCTAATGGAGAGTGGTAGAGAACATGGCTATGAAAAGGCCAACAATCCCAAAGCCATAAATTAGTGATGATTTAAGGTACCATCTAGGACAACATTTTTGTTCTAATTTACTTTTCTTCATGTTGAGGAATTTATTTATGAGATTGGCTAAGATCATAAGGAGATATACTTACTTTATAATTAGAGTTTTATTCATTATTAAATTTCTACCACAAACTCATCTTTCACTCTCAAAGATAATAGAACGTAAAAAAATTCTATTTAAACTATTCTTATAGGGTTCCAAAATAAACGAATTTATAATTCATCTACAAGATCTTTTAATAAAAACTACATTATTTAATCCAGGACATCTCGTGGGTCAGTGGTAGGTGATACACCCTTGTCGCCCTTCGGTTGCGGGTTCAAGTCTCCAAGCCTTGCCGGACGCGACGGGTTGCCGCCCGACCTCCGAGTTGTCCTTTTATGGCAATCCAAAATAATCCCAACTAGAACTATCCAAAATACTTCTGTCCAAACTCACAGTCCAACATTTATAAGGATGGTAAACATAAGGTAGATCCTTTTTACCCCGTAATAGCATGTGAATACCTTCATCATGTATTCTTTTAATACACTAAAACATACTGAATTACCATATTCCATATTGATTACATTCATGCTCCCTTATTCCATATAGAATGCTGGATATACTTCATCAATCCAAAAATGTTTTAAACCCCAACAATGATGGAATATACAAATCATTAATCAGTTCCAAGGTAGTCAAGAACATCCAATATAATTTATCCAAAACAATCATGTATTTTTCCAAAATCACTACCTCGGTATCAGAACTATATTATGGTTTATCATTCTATCAACCATATATTTTCCAAAAATTTATCCTGCTATTGAGTCACTTTTCTTTGTTCTACACAATCTCAAGTCCTTAATGAAATAGTACTACAGTACAATCCTTATATACACCATAATTATTATAACAAGTACACTGTTGATATAACACTCAATTGACATAATCAACATAAGAACTCAAATCATTCCTCTTCATCTGTGGTAGAATCATAACTTGATTATTATCCAATATCATCATTTGCGTCATGGTTTGATTACTGGGGCATAGGTTTGTGTAGTGTCCAAAATCCTTGAAAATGAAGCATTGTACATTTGAAACCATTTTCTTACCCTTGCAGTCACGTACTTTGTGCCCTTTTCCTCCACACTTATAACAAACTCCCATTCCTTTCAGGAAAGTTCCAGGGTGTTTCATTCCACAGTTATCACATATGGGAAAATTCTTCTTTTCCCTCTTCCCTTTATTCATCTTTCTCTCTTCCATCCTTTTCTTCTCTTGCTTCCCTTCGAATCCATGGGACTCAGTAAAATCTTTACTTATCTTATCAACACATGATATTATTTCTTCATATGATGATAATACATGAGAGACTATTTCTCTTATAAATTCTGACTTAAGACCATTAAATATATGATCCTTCTTTCTCTTTGTATCATGTGCATTGATGGAGTTATCATTCCTTCTACTGGGTGCCATTTCTAAACAATGGCATACACTATATTAGTTTAGGAGTAACAATACCTAATCCCAAACTTGTGAAACACATAACATAAATTAAATAGTTTATGGATATAATCCATAATCATAAAAATGTCTCCTTTGAGGAAGTATATACTCATAAACCCTTCATAATGATTTGTAAAGATAATGAGAGTTATCCTAAGCATATCCCCCGGGAGTGTCGTAACCAAGAGTGCAGCAAGGCCCGTTGTCGTGCACCAGTTCCCGTTCAAGTCTATCTCAAAGTGGTGTTTTCGGGTTTTACCCCTAGGTACATCTGTGCCAGAGCCGCCTCTACCTGCTCGTATCCAGACAGGGATGTATTTCTCGGAAAACTCACAAAATCTCTACAATACCAAAATTCTAGGAAGTTCTTCTATACTAATCCTCAAAATTCATCTTAAATATATGTGCTCTAATCAGAGTTTATATAAATCTAGCTTCCAAGGTTTGTACTAAACTTCCTCTGATACCAACTGTAACGCCCTGACCCCAGTTACCCAGAGTCGGTGCATTATTACATAACATTGGCATGATCATAAGAAAGATCAAATCTCGAAAGACTGATTGGTTTAGTATTCTTGGAAACACTAGATATATACATAAGTCTTACATTACATCATAAAATGATTAACTACTACAACAACATATTGTCTCCATAATCCACACTCATATCCCCACATAATATCCCTACAGGTCATTCATAATTTACTTCTTCACTTCCTGGGAAAAATAAAACATAGAAAATGGGTGAGCTCAAATGCCCAGTAAGGATAACAATATAGCAGAAACATTCATAAATAAGAATAAACATTTAAGGCAATGTATATCTAAAACAAAAGCCTTTCAAACTTGAACTTTTAACATAGTATGGCATAAATAAAATGAAATAATTCCATTTAATTATTCACATGGTTATTCTACTAATGAAATAATTACATGCAAAATCAATAACCACTTTCATAATGATGGAATGCATAATGCCAGACTATAATAACCACATAGCCAAGGCCTCGTGCCAAGACTACATATATGATTTTGTCAAGGCCTTGTGCCAAGACACTAGTTTGTCTCATGAGACCTACCGATGCATCGAGGAGCTATAGCGAGCTCCACCCGTCACATATTAAGTCCAATGCATTCCCATATGAAAAGGTTTAAACATAACATAAACATTCGTATTAAAACTAGAACACGAAATGTCAATACTTTCACCATAAGCCCTGAATGGTATAAAAATAGAACATCCACAGTCAAACAAATCACAAAACCTTCAATATAATATAGAAGTTTTTTTATCATAACAAATCAACTTTAAATAAGCATAAAATCCATCAAAGGATGTTGACATAGATGAAATCAAAATTCTTTTTAAAGAAATATCTCTTTTTATTTTGAAATAATTTAAGATCCATATAAAATAAAACATTTTATTTGAAAATATTATTATAATCTTGTAAGGGAAGCTTTGAAGATTTTATAACAGCGGAAAATAGCTGCACCCGCCGTATAAGTTAAAAAAACATTGTTACCTTAATTCTGTCGAAAAGTTTAAAAAGGACCTTGTTTTGAAAACGACGGAAAGATTCCTTTATAAACCACTTATAAAGGTAAAAAAGGGTATAAATGACTTTAACACATATTCTTGTAAATATTAAAAATGTTTTGAAATACATTTTTAAGAAAAATGGATGTGGATGATAAAGAGATCCTAGTAGATTATTACGTATAAACAACCTCGGATAATGAAGAGATTGTGAAATAACACTTAACTTGTAATTTTACTTGGATGGGGTAGGTTTACATCCTGTATAATGGTGAAATAATTGTTATTAAATTATACAAGAATCATATATATTAATATGATATCATATATGATCTTTTAACATTGATTTGTTAATAATATCTTAGAATTATCGTCGTTTCGGGTGTTAACTTACTCATTTTCATTTATATGTTTTGTTACATAAGCCTTGTTTGTTGTATCTTATTCATATACAGAATGATATCAAGTCCTCAAACATCATTTTTAAATCATCAAATGATAATTATACTTGAATGGATACGATGGAGAATGAATCTCATCGCGTTCGTGGAGACGGTATTCCGTACGTACGCACGAGCGAAAATATCATTATTTTGATATTAAAATAATATATAAAAGGATGGTATATCATATATACAGAATCATTAACATGTTATATTTATTATTTACATGAGTTACAAATAATTATTATACCCATCCAAATAATAATATATTGAATAACAATTACACCATGACGTGGAGACGGTAAGCCGTACGTACGCACGTATGGTGACATGTTATTAAAAGGGTGGATAGAATACTGAATATGGTTGTACCATATTTATAATAACATCACAGTATATGTGAGATACTGGAGTTATTATTTTAGAATGGTAAGAACAAAAAATGAAGAAGTGGAAGAAGAAAGGAACTTGAAAAGAGTTGGTGAAAACATTACCTCTTCTTCGGGTTCTTCCTTTTGATTTGATCAAAAGGGCTCCTTAGGTTGGATTTCTGATCAAACTAAGTCCTCTATGTTGTATTTAGGGAAGTTGAGAGAGTATTTGGGCAGAGTTTGGCCGAACCAAAAGGCTTTTAAGGTGTGAAGAAATTAGGAGGAGTGCCCGTTTATAAGAGGGGTGAGGGGCACCTTTGGAAAAGATAGAAATATTAATTTATAATAAATTCATATTCAGGTTCTAATGGCTCCAAAGTTTATTATTAAAAGGTTAAGGTTGGGATAGGTCGAAAACCACTCAACCAATAGAATTTAGATAGGTTTGGTTACTTATATTAACCATATCTTTAAGTATTAACTCTAAGTTAATTAGTTTCACTTTTACAATGTCTCTTTGTATTTTTATATAATATGGTTAATAAACTTACTATATACATCCAAGCGACCCCCAAGTGGTCCATTAATGATGAACCTATCATGATATAAGTCTCTTGGCCGAACCTTAGATTTTTAGGAACTTAATATCAATTAATAATATAATATTTGTTTTAAGAACTCTTTTATGTCAATTTTGATACTATTCAATAGTTGATTTTTCTGAAACTCATAACAGATTGATTACTTCGAAAAAAGTCAATTAAATCAATCCTGATATATCATATTAGCCTATAAAATTATTTTAATTCATTAAAAGTTTCATATTATATTTATTTGGGTATTTATAATATCAATTATTTTAATTTTTCACTATTATAGTAATTAATTCATCATCACTGTGTCATAAATAAATTAAAATATTTAATGTCTAAAAATTATAAATGAACTATCAATATGTATGAAATATTCTTATCTTTCTAATGAATATTTATAATCTAAAATCCAACATATATAACCCTATGTAAAAATTGTTTATATAAAAGAAATATGCTTGTGTCGTTTTTGTATTCATTTTAACCTAATTAAAATAAAGTGTCCCTATCACCTACAAGTGGCACCATGGGGTCCCAAAATCGACCCAAAGATGTCTATGGTCGAACATGTATCAACCAATAAGTCTAGGACACGTTTTATGGTAATTTATTATTATTATAATATTATTTTTTAACGCTTATTTACCGGATTTACCCTTAACCATGGTGAATAATATATTTACCGCAGTAATTATTCAAAATTTATAAAAATAAAAGTTAACTATTTACACAATTTGAACATCCTGATTCCAAATATGGAATCCATTTTTCTAAATTCAAAACACAGAAGTGGCAGAAATTAATTTAAAATTAATTCCCGCTGTCAAAACAAAAAGGGTGTTTTTAAGAGATAATAACTATCAAAAGATTGACACTTGTTTATGATCGGTTTAATTGTAAAATTATGTCCAATGACCAAAATTATATTAAATGGTAAAAATATTTTCTAAATATACTTTAAAACCACTAAAATTCATAATTTATCACTATTAATTATTTGGATTAAAAAAGTTGTTTTTAATTAAAATTTAGTAATTTTCACTATTCATCAAAATATTAAAGTTATCCGAAATGTACCAAAATTTGACCTTAGGCTAAATTTGATATTCCGAATTCAAAAATGAAGTCCATTTTAAAATATAATATATATATATAATTTCAAAAAGTAGGTATTACTATTCATAACGGCTTGTTTGATTGGTTATGGTGTGTTAGAACTCGGTGTTGCATACAACACACGCTATCACATTATTCAAAGAGAAGCGTACCGTAGAAGCTTGGGGTGTTACATAGTTTCGGATTGAAAAGGTAACAAGTTGATATAATTCTAGGGTAAGGTGATAAGGGTTCGAAATACACCCATCAAATTGGTTTTGGACATGTGCAGTTCATAGATTTTACATTATCATTTCATTTTATTTAAATCCTTTATTAATGAGGTAATCACTGCATCATCATGATGTCATAATTAATTTACTTTATTTAAAGTATAAAAATTATAAAACAAATACTATGATGTAAAAAATCTTTTTAGCTTTCCAATGACTATTTATAATCAAAAATATGACTTGTATAACCCCATGTAAAAATTGGTTTAGTAAAACATCTCTTGTTTGTGTCATTTTTAATTTAACATTAAATAAAAAATTATTTATGTCATTTCCTAACCAAAGTGGCTCAATGGGGTCCCCTAGTCGACCCATGGATTGTCTTGGTCGGCCATGACACATCCAATGAGGGTAGGACATGTGTCATGTTCATCTCATATTATTGAAACATTATTTTTACCTTAAACTACACAAATTACCACTAATCGCGATTAAGAACTTAAAAGTTACTCTTCACCAAAAAATTATTTTAATCTCATTGAACCACATTTTACTTCTTAATGACATCCATGTATGTCGTATTTTTGAAAATCAAATCACAGAAGTGGCAACGTTTCATTTAATCGAAAAATAAGTTTCTTTAACTATCACTTAGTGGTTTCACTATTCATCAAAAATTGAAGTTTTTCATAAAAATACCAAAACTTCACCCTAAGATATATTTGATATTCTGAATTAAAAATTTATGTCTATTTTAAAAAATTCAAAACATATAAGATGAATTAATTAATTTAATAATTAATTTCCGTTGTCATGACAAATAGCGGGTTTTTTTGAAACAATATGTATCAAAAGATTGACACTAGTTTAAGTCCAATTTCAAAGTGAAATTGATTCCAATGGCCACCATTGGATAAAATGGTAAAAATATATTCTAATTTCAATTCAAATCCAATTAAAAAGATAATATAATAATATAAATAAATTTTATTAAAAAGAGGTTTTCAATTAAAATACAACATTTTTCACTATTCATTAAAAAATGAACTTTATTGGAAAAATACAAAAAATTCACACAAAGTAAATTGTGATGTCCCAATAATAAATAATAAGTTTATTTTGACAAAAAATAGCTTATGAAATTTTCCAAAGATAGATTTAAAAAGGGTTTGCCATCAAAAGGCAGTACAACAATCTTTTAAGAATATTAGTGTGTTCCATGCATAAGATTGGATTTATTTTCATTTTAAGCCTCTAAAAAACTATCTAATCATTAATAGACATATATAAAAATATTTATTATTCATTACATACTTGGGATGTTACAGGATCCCCGAAAAAAACTAATACATTCATTAATGTGCCATATTCTGATCCGTGAGGGCCCATACTCCCCTAAAATCAAGGTTTTTCGTCTTATACATGTTACAGCAAGGCAAAAAAGGCAATTATCCGCCAAATTCCTGTCCATGAGGTCCCATAACACCTCAAGAACCAAATTTTGGCATTCATTCAAGCAAAACATTAAACAAACAATACCCTATTAAAATGCCGGTATTATTATCAAGGCATCTATCACAACATCATGCATATTCTACACAATATCTATCACAACAACATGAAATCTCAAATGCATCCTAGATGGATTGGAAAAAATGCATGACATGTGATATATAGAAAGTACCTATATGTTGCATGAGATGGAATACCTTTATCTCATCAGGTTGAGATGGAAATAGAACCTCAATAACATCAATGGTTACAACAAAAAACTTGTGAATCTTCATACGGTAAAATAAATTCAATTGTAAAATTGAAAAACTAGAAAAATTTCAATAAACGAGGTAGACTAAAATTTCTCTATACACAAGATATCTACTCCCAGAACAACTTATTACCAATTACATATTCCTTCCTATATCTGGCTATAGGATCCATATAGTAAGTCAAAAAAAAAACAATCCCTTTGATACAACATTGTAACTTCGTAGTTCCAAAATCCACCAAGAGGCGCCCCGTACCTAGTTGGTCACATTACCTCAAGTGCATTTACCCAAATTCCAGTGGATACCGAATAATAGTGAGGGAATTGGGTGTGATAGTGGGGAAACTATGCCCTCATTGGTAGAGTACACATCAGAAGTAAACAAACACACAATAGAAGAAGCAAAAAATATCCAACAATAATAAACAGCAGAACACTGGAATAATAAACAACCAGAACACACACACACACACACACACACACATATATATATATATAATGTTGAAAGATACATATGTCTAGGAAAAAAACCAAACAAGTCACAATGTTGTAAATACAAACATCGTAAAACCAAAGTACAAAAGAAAAAGGTAAACAACCCCTCAGCATCACAATCCTAAGATTGGTCCCATGCTCTCCAGCTCCACAGCAAGTCATGCACCTGATGTAGAAGGGAACTTTTCCTTATCTGCAACTGCAACAATATAATCTCTTTGGGACCAAAAGCATAGCCCAAACAGCGTGTGAGACTAAATCCAGTAGGCAACCACTAGAAGATCTGTGCCTAATAGTCAATGAATATATGGAAGGTAAATTACAAAAAAAAAAGTAAATAGGAATGTACTCACTAGTAAACAATCCATAATTTGAATATCAAGCAACAACAAACAAACAACTAAACACAAACATGTAACCCTCTATGATTTACTCATAGTCATCCCCTCTGGTCCCACCTAATATGTACAAGCATCCCTCTAGGTAGTTAACTCGGCCTAAACCCTCAGTTTAATTCATAAGAATTCATAAAGACTGTCTGAGGAAGCACCCATAGTCAATTACGCATATATTCTAAGGTAGTCAGGAACACTCTGAGGAATCTCACATGGTAAATTCTCTTTATAGCCCCAGAGTCATGGACTCTGTGAGGAAGATCACTCTATCAATTACCCATAAATCTTAGTTCATTCAAAGACTCTATGAGGAAGCTCACTCTGTCAATTCCCATTATAGTCTAGAGTATTCAAGGTAATTCAATGTAAATGAAAGACTCTATGAGGAATCTCATACGATTAATTACCCCTTATAGTCTAAAGTTCTCAAATAATCACTAAGGAAGCTCACTCAGTCAATTCCCCTTATAGCCTACTACAACAGGTTCTCATGGACCTTTTTCAGTCAATGAGCATATTAATAAAATATGGCCAAATTAAACCTATAGAACTAAATGGATAATCAATCTAAACATATTGCGCATGTTAGAGTACAAATATTCCACCGTATAACTCTAGGAATGAAAAATAGGAAAAGCGTCCAAAAATCCTATATAGGGCCAAACGGTCATAAACAAAGCATGCATGGGGAAAAAATCCAAAGCATAGAAAGTCAACCGGAGTCACATCCATTCTACCTCTACACAACATAAAAGCATGGAAGACAATCAACAAGGGTAAAATGATAAAAAAGTAATGTTCCGTTTAAGTGTATTGGTGGAATTTGAACATAATACTCTATGTAATTGAACGAAAAGGCACAATACACTTACCTTGGTGTTTTGAGATTGCTATATGTGAACCTCGCGTGGTGAGTTACCTTATAAAGTCAATGATATACAAAAATTTCTATAACATTCAACCCATGATATCTCATGAGAGAGGAGAAATATGAAGTTGGTCCTCTAGGAGAAGAGAAAACTCACCGCTGTGATTCTAACGCAACCAATAATGTTGGATTCAGAGGACGAATGCACGCTCGGGGGGTTCGTCGAGGATCTAAGGATGTACGGAGCTCTCGGTCGATCAAGACCTAAAAGAAGAGCATTCTGGTGATTAGATGCGACCCTGGTGTGTTTAATGAGAAAATGAAAGTACACGAATTGTACTTTTGATGTACACAGCATGTAATCTCTGTTTCCGTACTCCACTTTAGGCGTCCCATAAACACCCCCACACGGTCGTGTGTGCGGCCACTACACGGCTAGCATATGACCTCATACAACATCACAATACACAGCGTATAATTCGAAAATATCTACAAAAAACATCTTTTTCCAAAAAATGACTAGAAAAGGAAAAACAAACCTGAAAAGAAGTTCTGGTTTCTTACAAATAGTTATAAGAAGTATTGAATGTTATGAAACATACTTCAATATCTTATTAATATTACACTAAAGAATTATCTTATGCAATGTTGAATTTAGTTTATCATTTGATTAGTTTATGTCGAATATTTGTTTTATCATATAATGCTTCTTAAGAAGTTATCTTATGAGAATAGTACATCATGTTAGATATCATATGTTTGATTTTTTTATTATGATAAATTTAATGATTGATTTTATATTCTATTGATATGTTTCTTCATTCTGTTTAGAATATCATAAAATCGAATGTCCATTTATGGGATGATTGAATTGTAAAAATTCATGTTTCTCTAGGAATGGAATGATCCGAAGACAGAGATTTATGGCATAATAACAAAATAATATTCAACCATATTTGGAATTAAAGGACCTAATCAATTAATATAATGTATTCTCTTATTTTAAACAGATTATAAAATCAAATTTTTTTATTATATTACATCTTTAGATCAAAACCAATTATTTTATTTATAATTAATCGATGATAGTTTCTTGTTTATACATGCTGAATAAAATATACATACATGAATACTTCGATAATGGTAAAAAACGCATATATATAGAAAATATTGTATAAAACACTTGTTTAATCTGATTTAAATCCTACCATTAAATAGAATATCAACCTGAGATGGTCTTTAGAATTTTTCATCTTCTAAAGATGTACCTTCATCTACTATTACTTGTTTCTTTCAATTGTTTAATGTATATTTCTTCAAAATTTTAATCAATTGATTTTCAATACACTAGTTTTAACAGTGTGTGTTATGTACACAAATAGATCAGGTAATGGTAGATAATCTTTGGAATATCCTTTATGTGTCTGTGAATTAAAAACATATTTTAATCATATGGGTTCCAAAAAAGGCTTTTATAGTGAAAATCACTAATCTCAGGGAGTAGAGTGTTGGCGAAGTGTACTAGGGTGTTTATGTTCACAAAAAAACTATTAAAATTCAATTTAAAATCAAATTATGTTATTCCATAATATTTACACTTCTTATTCTAATTATGGGAAAATATTTTAACTCTCATACCGCTAATTATTTGATTAAAGGTTAAGAAATTTTTTTAAAATAAAATCACCCCATTCACGAGTTTTCACAGATTCAATCTTTACAAATACAATTTATTTTCTAGTAGTTTTAGTATAAATTATTTTAATATATTAATTATTTTAATTAATTTCATTTTATGTACTTATATTCAATAAAATAGAATAAATTATTTTTCTAGTAAAAAGGAAAATTCATTATATCTATCCAAATTTGGGTTTCATTAAATATATGTTTATATTTAATTGAATCATAAATATTTAAATAAATTTTAATATGAAAAATTTAAAATCAATTTTGATCTTATAATCCCAAAATTATATAAGGTTAATTTTTTACAATTTTCTAATAATATTCATTTTTCAATGAATATAGAAATATAATGGTTTTTATTCGAACTGTAACTTCATTTAATGTTAATAAAAACCTCCAGTATAATATGGAAATTTTTTTAAAAAATTATTATTTTATTTTGAATAAATTTATTCTAATATATGTTTTTAGAATCATCTTAAAATTTAAATTCGTTGCTACATCATTTTTAAAATTAAAAGGTTATTTTATGGAAAATTCAATTATTGTAATTTTTTTGTTTAGTTATAAATAATATTACAAAAAATATTAGAATTTATTTTTTCGAAATTTAATGCATCTTTTCAATCATTATAAATAGTAATTGGTAATAAGTTAATCTTTTTTTTTTTGACAATATAAATAGTATCCATAATAAAAAGAATTATCGTGCTAAAGAAAAAATTGGACTCGTATATATAAAACTAATATTAAATTCCTTTAGAATCATTCAAATAAGTTCATTATTTTCAATGGACGAGTATTTTTCATCTATAATAATAAAAAATTAAAACAATTTACCAATTAATTTTTTCACATTTCATTTGTACCATTATATTATTTAAATTTTAGGATAATTCAAAAAATATCACTCTCTTCAACTGAATATTATTATTATTTTTTGAAGTAGATAAAACAATATAAGATCAAATATAAATTGTTATTTTAAATGTAATTTTTTTTTTCAGGTATACTTATTTTATAATTTTATTGAATAAATAATTACCTATAATTTTATGAAACACTGACATAGTCCATGGGAAATAATTTGAAAAAAAAGTAAATGATTGTAATAATTTTACTAAAATTATATTCTAAATTTGATTTATCACTTACAAAAAATTAAACTATTAATATAACATTTTTTTAATGTTTTTAATGTTTTTAATTTAAATCCATTACTATTTCCGTATCATTAAATTCAATATTAATAAATAGTATAAAAATAACATTAAATATATTTTACGTTAAATTATATTTTCATAAATTATTTAAAAGAAATAAAAATCTTGAAAAATGATAATAAGGATGTTAAATGGTCTAAAATTTTATACCATATAAATTTATCTTCCAATTCTACATATTATGTAAAATTATAACCCTTTAATTTCTAAAATATCATTATCACGGTCATAGTTGATTTTTTTTACAAAGTTGTAATTCCAAAAAATTTGGATAAAAATTATTTATAATCCCATATAAATTTTATGTTATGATAATATTTAGTTCATATCTTTGTTATCATTTAATATAAGTAATTTTGGAAAAAAAAATATAAATGAATTAATTAAAAATAATATTATAATATTTCATAAACTTCAAAAAATACGTTTCCCTTACTTTATTAATGGACACCCATCCTTTCCATTTATTACACTACATTGAGAAATCTATCATGGGTTATTCCTTCCCAATTCTCTTCTCAACCTATCAATTCAAGAATTACTTCCACTATTATTCATAAAATACAATTTCAAATGGTCCTAAATAATGGATCAAATGGAGGATTACCAAAGAAGATGAAATCCTCCAACCTAACCACCATTAATTTATTTATTCATCTATCTAATTAAAATATTATTAAAACATGATGATATTGTAATAGATGTATCTAGTAATTATTTTAGTATAAATTTTACAATGGTAATGCCCATTTTCATCTAATTTTGTATCTTATGGGGACAAAAATCTTTATTAATATGTTTCTGTGGAAAACCACCACCATGATGTGATGTGATTCGTATTCGACCACAACCTATGATGGATATTTTTAAGGATTCCATTAATATTGTATATATATATATATATATATATGTTTGTGTGATATGCATGTCATAATTACAATTCTATAAAAATATGATATCTCATATTTTCTTACAATTCCATCTACAAAATATGATTATGACATTTATGTGTTAATATGGATCAACAAATATATGAAGCAATGTGATTTATTTATCAGCACAAAATTAGATGAATATTATATAAAAACTATTTAAATATATAATATTATATTAATTATAAAATATAAAATCATCAAATTTAGAATCACACAATCCATCATTATCTAATGTTTGTTGAAAAATATAAATTTTACTCATGCATATGTACAACGTACCGTGTTAAATATTGTAAAATAATTCATGTTCTCAAAAAATAATACACATATGGTTTCAAGAGTAAAATTAACATAAAAATATTATTCTATGATTATTTATATTTTGATTATTGTGAAACAATTATCACATTGACCATGAACTATATACTAAGGTCCTTATGAAACTATGCATGAAACATCCTCTAAACACAGGACATAGAAGTAATTGATTAATTTAAAAAATATTGAATTGAAATAAATAAAAAAAAGTTAATAATAATTTAATTAAAACATAATATTTTCTTAAAAAATTAAATAATTTATATATGTTTAATATAATCTATTTTAGGTACAAACATTGAAATTATGGACTCAAGGTTATGGATTTCATTTCAATTTCACATTGTTGATGACTTATTTATTGTTATGAACTTAATTTATTTTATATGTTGTGTAAAATATCAATTTCATAAGTAATATGATTATTTATTTATAATTCATCATTTTTAGATAAAAATTATTATTCACTAATACAATAATATTTTAAATTAATTGCACAATTCTATAATAGGTTACAAGAATTCAATTTCCATTCATTTGGGTATAATTATAATTTAATAATTCTATTACACAATTTTATTATGTCAAATGATCTATAAATATTTTATTTTTTTTAATATTTTTTATGTGTACTCACATATGTTCAAATAATAAAAACATAAATTAATTTCCACTTCAACATGTAAGATCATTACATCGGTTTTAATGTATGAATATAATTTTCGTGAGACATGTTTCATGTCTTGAAACATAATTTCCCCCCATTTTGTAATCCCTACATAAGGGATTATTTTTTAAATATTAAATAATAAAATTATTTTCATTTAAATATTTATATCATAATATTACATTCATGTTATTATTATTTTTAATGTTACCAAAATGGAAAACGATTTATGTTACAATATTGTTTATTTTAGAGATTGTTTAGGTCAACGGCTAATTTGAGGGAAATTATATGGTAATATTTTATTGAACCATATATATTTTCTTAACCTATTTTTATGATTTTGGTTTATATGTTTAGTTTCTATTTTATCCTTTATTAAATAATGAAACATCAAGAATATGTTTTAATTCTTACCGATATTTTATAGTATTCTCAGATAAGAATCTTTCCCAAAAAATTAAATATATTATAAAATCAATTAAGTAATTTCCTTACATATATATATATAAATTATAACCTAATATAAATTTACATGATAATTGAAATTATTTTAAAATTATTTGATATTAAACACCTTTAAAAAAACCAAAATATTCATTTTTTAATCTCTTTTTGTAAAAATTTAGAAGAAAATATTTGAATGTATTTTACAACTATCATAACAATTAATTTGTTTGAAAAAATAATTCTACGTTTCCAATGATTCTTTAAATAATTTTTTTATAATATTTTTTAATAATTTTTTATAAACTTAAATTTCAATTTAAGAGAGGATTTTACACAATAATATTTATAATGTTAATTTAGTTATATTTCTATTCACCAATGACAAAAAAACTAGAATTTACTTATTATCTAGAAGATATTTTTTTTACAAATCCATAATAATTTATTATTTCTTTGGATTTTTTTTTTAAATTTATCATTAGAGAACCCATTATCTCCATATTTAAATCAAGTATATTAAGAATAATGGTTTATATTGTGTTCTAAAATGCATGATTTAATGTGCTATAAATATGTTGTGGTTAATGGAAATTATTTATGATGATGGTTGTTCTAGATATAGATTATGATTATGGGTGATCCTAATATATCTCAATAATGAATTGTTAATTAACCCTATATTTTCTATATATAATTAACTCATATGATACGATAATGATAACCAGTAGACATGTTACTCCTAAGAGATTATGGGTATTTACCATGTAAGGTTATACCTCATATAATAATTCTTATAAGTATTCTATGTAGATAATTGTCCATGATACCGACTTATTTTATTAATTCTTTTTAGTAGATTTTAATGGATCCTTTTATCATGATTGGTATCACATGTCTCATGATTGTTGATGTTAATGATAACTTCAATTGAATCATTTTTATACTATGTCACATGTTTTATAATCAAATTTTTAAGGGTATGGATTTACGTTTGTTATTACCATTAACATTTATTATATTATCATACATTAATTCTCAAATTATTCTAAAAATGAAATTCAATTTCTAAGGATTATTTTCACCCTTACTGTGAAACTGACGTCCCCCATTATTTATTTACATTTCCATTTGTTTTGAATATATGTTTTTATGTATGTGATGACTAAGAATGTAAAAATAATTGTAGAACAGTGTATGTGATGATGTATATTTTTATCAACCAATTATTTATATAAGAGTGTTATTATATAGGATTTTTTCTTAATTCTAGAAAACATTAATCCTAAACGGTCCTTAGGTTGGTAAGTGTTCGAATATTTTCCTTTTTTCTTCTATTTTTTTGAAATAGGACAACATTTATTGGTATAAAATATTGAAATATTAAGATGATGGTTTATCATAGGATATGAGAGTGTGGGTCAGGGGAAACAATAGTTGGAATATTGTCTCTCTTACATGGCAACACCTATAGAAATTATGGAATTTTGGGAGAAAGTAACCCAAAATAAGACCATAATAAAGGTTAATTTTAATAAGAGTAATCCCATGTTTGAAGAAGAAATTTTTTTACCAAAATATACAATGAGACATTTTAACTAATTTTTTCATTAAAATCATTATATTTTAATAGGAAAATTCACTTAATATTGGTAGAATGTAAAATTCATTATTTTAATAGGTATTTTTACTTATTAATATCATGTGTGAAAATTATAACAACAAACCATTGGGGAAGATATTTATTCCATTATGTTATATGAATATAATAGAAAATAGATTACATTTTATATTACTAAAAGAATGGGACAACATGTAAATAAAAATAATATCATGTTGAAATTTCAACCATCTTGATCATTCCTAAATACAACACCATTGATGAAGAATATGGGGATAAAAATCACATTTATTAATATAATGAAAATCTTTATATTTAAATTATATTTTATTTTTAATGAATTTATATATGTATATAAGGTTATATATAATAATGTAACATTAATTATATATATTAATAGATAATATAGTCCTTAGATATATGTAAATCAGATATATATGGCTATCCAACATATGATCATTGAAATTAATTTTAACCAAATGGTACATGTTTTATTATATTGTTCTACAAATAAATTAATATAATATAATTAATATATGAAAATTAATTCTAGAATTATATAAATATATAATAATTTTTAAATTTTTTTCATTAATATGATAAATATCAGAAATTAATGACTTGATGTGTTCATTATAATAAAAAAATATTATAAAATTAATTGGTTCATATAATTGAATTTTTATATGATATTTTATTAAATGAATTTTATTTGAATCATTTAATTTTAAATGGTTTTATTTTATAATTATTTTTTTCAATTTATTATGTATTGTTATGTTATTAAATTAATTTGATCAGTTTTATTTTATAGGTTTAAATATAATATAATTATATTCCATATGATTAGTAATTTGACATTAATTAGGTATGGATAAAAAAATATTTCAACAAATAATTATAAGATACCCATATTGTAACATCCTGATCTGAACCACCGGGTCCGTGAAAGATGAAATGTGACCTCATGAATGCCTCACCATATTTTAGAGGATTCTTAAAAGAAGCGAGGGTCTATATCCATCTATGTGGAGACTATATACTCATTCTAATTTCATAGGATTAATAATAATCAATCAAAAATAAATAGACATTCGTTGTTAATGATGAAATTAAAATGATGATATATAGATGAATAAAGGACCCAATGTTTGAAACCTATCCATAATTTATGTAAAATATAAATAATGTGATAAAAAATAATTAAAAAATTGTGGGACCTCTAATGTGTGTCCTATTTTTGTTATTCTCTATGATCAACTGCTTATCCATCAACCCTACGGTCCTTTACTTACAGTAGATCCTAGGTCATGAAATATTTATGCACACTGAAATTCCTAAGTAGTATATGAGTATAATGACTTGGAAGCACACCAAAATTGTGTTCTTAATATGTGTCAGTATGAAAAAAGTGTATGACATAATAAATGAAAAATTATCACAATAGATAAATCATTTCGAGCATTAGTGTAATAACTAATCCACCAAAAACCATGGTTTTAACTTTTTTTGTGCCATGTCAGAGAAAAGTTAGTATAATCATATAAATTTATAAATAATTGATCAATTAAAAAACATTTGTATAGAATCAAATGACCCCAAACATTACTTTAAATTGATCAATTTCATGATTCCACGGTGTTATCTCTATGTCTGGTCACAAACACCATCATGGCCCACTATTTCCACGCAGGTCTAATCACACCTGTTCTTCATGCTCCATTTTCACCAAAAACTATTTTGATTAGTCAGGATCATCATTCACCAAGATTATGCTACACAATTCCATAACTCCCCATCATCCATATCAAACTTTCAATCAATTCACATGTAGCCTTTAAACATTCTTCCATTAATGGGATATCGAGCCATAATGGTTCCACCTATCTCATATGTTCCATGCACAAGAAACAAAAAAAAACATATAATATACATATATAAATGAATCATAAGCATCATATTAAGGCCACATAACACATCACAAATCATGAGAAGGAATACCATCATTATAAATACAACATGTTAATCAAACATCAATATGGACTATATAAGCCATTCAAATTCTCTTGGAGAAAGGTCATATGGTGTCACGAGCCACACACACAACCAAAAGAAATCACAAGACAATTACGGATATCAAATATTCCAATACAATAATCACATATAATGATAACAAAATAAACAAGGATAGAAATGGAAAGGAACATCTATCCTCAAAATTCATCAATTCCAAATATACAGAAAAATAAAAAGTTGTTGCTTAATATATGGATTGGAAACAACAACATTCAATAACTACTCATTGGGACCTTATTGTTGTTAAAATTAATAATTCATATTCACCAAGGGTCCCTAATATCAGAACAAACTACTCTATTAAAAAAAATCAAATATGATGATATATATTCTGTATATGAAAATTTTCAAATTTTTCAATAAAAGGCCGCATGTGATGATACTTCAATCTCCTAAATAATTTCCAAATTAACCTACATGTCTTACCATTCTCTTGAAATATTCTATTAATGATTTTTTTTATTTATAAAAAAATATCATTTTATAATTATTTTATGATAATATATCAAAAATTATCATCTTATAATTACCTCTATTAATTATTCATACATAATAATTACTAATTATATTTTGATAACATATTATAAATTTTCCATTTCAATAATATTTTGAAAAAATACTAAATTATACATTTATAATTATCTTATTATAATTTAATATAAATTGTCCATTTATAAATATCATTTTATAATTTATTAGAAAAAATTATTTTATAATTATCTATAGATAATTTATTACTTATTATCCTTTTATAATTATCATTTAATATTTTCTTATAAATTACCCATAATAAATATATTTCAATAGTTTAATATAAACAATCCTTTTAATATTTTTTTTATAATTTCCTTAAATTTATCATTGGTTAAGGATTCTATTATTATTTGATATTTCAATAAATATCCATCGATAAATCTATGTAATTATCATCTAGAAATTCAATGAACATATTCTCATGATAATTTAATTAATCATCATTCTAAACTATTTGATAATGATTTATTATAGATTATCATTTAAAAAATAATTATTAACTTTAACAAAGTCCAACAATTATCCTCTATAAATTACTTGTAATTATCAGTTGATAATTATTGGTAGTTATAATTTCGATGATTTTAATTATTATATGTTATAATATATGTAATTATCATATGAAAATTTAAATAATCTCTATAATTTTATAATTACCTTGTAAATATCTTTTCTTAATATTATGAAATTATCGTTTTGAAAATTAGTTATAATTATCTTTACAATAGAAGATTTTTATTCTATAAATCAACTATTTATTTCCCATTTTTGGGATAAGTAAAAAAGTTAAAAAAATAAATAAATAAATAATAAATAATAAATAATGAACTCACATGTATCACATAGGTATGGTGAATATTGAATAAATGAATGGGGTTCATGCACCCACGATTTGATGAACAAAAACCATGATTGGTAAACAATATCCTCTCTAATTGCACAGAATGAAATACTTGATTTCTTATACTCAGTACAATATACCAAGAGGAATATGAATGGTTTAGAAATGTCATATATCCACACTATCGTACATTTTCTCCACAAATTCATAACACCCATTTATTATTTATTCAAAACAAAAGGGAGGATGTTAAAACACCTCACTAATGTGTTGGTAATTGAAACTATAATAAATAGTAGATTTTAAAGTATTTAGAAAGAAAAAATGTTTAAAAATGGTGTATAGAGGGGTTGAAGAAGAAGAAAATAATGTGAAATTTATTACAATGGTTTTAGATTAAGTAATTTTTTAAAAAAATAGTTAAAAAATTGTAAAATTTCTTATTGCGTGTCACGACCCCCTCCCACCAAAGATGCCCCTCCTGAGCTGGCAATGGTGAAAGGGAGATAATGACCCCCCGAGTCCCGCCTCCAGTAGGCCCCGGGTTGGCGACTAGCACCAAGGGTATGAGTTTTCACAAATATGGGAGGCATTACCCTTTTTATTATTTTGGATCGGGAAATAGGACAAGTCAACCACCAAAAAGGGAAAAGAACAAGTGTATATAAATAAACCCAAACCAAGCCCACATGCATGTTTAAACAATTTTTTATAACAAGGTACAAGTACAAGGAAGCTCAAAAGTACAATTCCAAAGAAAACAAGAGAACAACAACTGCAACAACTCCAACAGCGCGACTAGTAGGGTCCCGCACGGCCCTGGTAGTCCTCCTGGAAACTTGAAAGTAAACGTAGGGTGAGCATACAAGTATACTCAGTAGGGAAACCTAAAGCTCTCGTGCATAAGTGGGGAGACACCCTAAGGTCCCGTGAGAAAACAGAAGAACCAGAAACTAACAAGGAAAAAACTATCCACCCAGTCTCACTGGTCACACTCGCCAAGTAACACAAACAAGTTTAGTATATATATAGAACAAAAGTATTGGGTACCCCGCACCATTTCCCACTTAATTAGATGTTGCTCTTCCTAACGGTAAACGTCCTAACGCTACCACACTCTTCCCGCCCGCACACACCTGGGCCAAACCACACATCCCGCCCGCACACACCTGGGTCTCACAAACACGCATCTCGCCCGCACAAAACTGGGCCACAACCACTAACCCACCCGCAGACACCTGGGCCTCATCCCGAAGGTTCTTGGGAACGGTAAGTCTGCCCGAAGAGACTTGGGCTAAAGGTCGCCTCAAGCCATCACAGCCTCCGAGACCTACCCGAAGAGTCTTGGGTGTAAGGTCACCTCAATCCATCACAGCCTCCGAGACCTACCCAAAGAGTCTTGGGTGTAAGGTCACCTCAAGCCATCATAGCCTATGGAAGAAGGAGCAGGAATGATCTAGTAACTAAGGGAGAACACCCTCTCCCATAAAATGGGAGTGTTCGGTACTAGGTGCTTGACATGGGTGTGGTGCGACAAAACACAAAGATACAATTATATATATACATATACCAAACACACATCCCAACCTATGGATTCTTAAAAAAGAGGAACTGAGCATGTGCCTCGGCACTGCTACCACAAATCATGCATCAAAAACCATACAATCATCCCCCAACCCCATTTAGGTTTTCATGTTTCATGCAATGGTTTAACAAATTATTACTACTGGGAAACTATCATCCAGACAAAACCTTTCACAAACATATCCCTGCCATCCACAACCAAGGTTAGGTAAAACGCAAGCAACCACATGCCATTTCATTTACAAAAGATTATCACAACCATACAACATTCCATCATTCATTTATTTTAAAGTTCCACACATAAAACCCTTTCCACACACAAAACATTTCCGCATTTGAAAACACCTTTTACGTCCAAAACACTTTTCATAATCAAAAAACTTTTCATAAATAAAGGCATTTTCCACAACCAAACACTTCCCATTTCAACCCCAACGTTTAAAAAAACATTTACCACAAAACAACCAAACCAAAAACATGTTCATTATTCCAATTTTGTTCAACCGGGGTGATCACACAAGGTTTTCATTCTCATTTAATCAGCCAGTCTTTACGTGCTTATCCATTTTCCATGTTATAAAAAAACCAACCACAAACAATTCAGATATCAATTGCGCACGCAAAGACCACCAACGACCTTGATTTTCAGTAGGCAAAGGCCTTTCAATCCATAATCACAATCAGAAGATAAAGAAACTGGAAGGCAAAAGAAACAGCACAAAACCCCAAACCCTTATTTATCCGGTTATTATCTTTATTTAAAGTTCAACTACATCCCATGGAACAAAATAGAAATATCCCACCCTACATGTTGCACCAAATAGAGAGACGAAGGTAAACCCCTACCTCAAAAGGTCCCGATCACGTCGCATCTGACAACGTCCTTCGGTGTCCTCCGCCTTCTCCAAACCCGACAAACGTCTCCTAGGATGGAAGCTGGAGAAGGAAGGCCGGAAGGAAAGGTGACAAGTCCAGGCTTAGAAGCTTTGTCTCGTTGC
The DNA here is from genome assembly GCA_963277665.1 of Viscum album. Lineage (NCBI taxonomy): Eukaryota > Viridiplantae > Streptophyta > Magnoliopsida > Santalales > Viscaceae > Viscum > Viscum album. Next base: position 556,126,234 of record OY728141.1, read on the forward strand.
TACGATCCTGTGGCCGCTGACGGATCGTAATTCGGAGCTCGGACAAAGAAGTTAGAGGAGGAATACTTCTCGATCGTCCAAGAGTGTCGTCATGCGAAAAGGAAGCGATCGATCTGGAAGATAAAACATGACCTCGTTCATATATAGGCAACGAATAGGTAAATCTATATTCAGCGTGTATTAATGAATACACGATGTGACCGTACATACGTTACATGTTTTGATTGGTTAACACGTCACGCAGTTTCCACGCGTTTTAATAATAATGATAATTCTATCAATATGTGGTGTTTCGTTGACCTGAGGCATGAGTCATAAAAGTATATCATTAATGGTCTTAAAATTACCGTCATAACTTCAGGGTTACGCTGTCGCTGACGGATCGTCAATCTGATACTGTATGAGGGAGATACGTTGGATACAAGATCCCGTAATAATAACAATGTTAAATCTATTAATTCATGAGCATTTCGGGTACCCAATCTGAAAACCCAAAAAATACATCCAATATTGGACTCATAATTTTCGTCTTGTAGTCAGGGTCGCACTGCCACTGACGGTTCATGAAACCGAGGTCGCACGAAGAAGTAATGGACAAAAAGGTGTTTTATCAACAAAATTAATAATAACAATATTTTATTATTATTATTAATCAATTATTTATTTATTTTTCATAACTCCAAAAGAAATCACGTTTTGGAGTCTTCATGGGCGCTATAATTAAGCACCAATTCCTCCATTTTCATTTATTTGTCTTTTAATTTTATTTCTCTTATTATTATTTTTTGTTTCTCTCTCCAATCTATTTTTTTCTTTCATGATTCTCTCCCACCACCAAAAGTGGCGCCTCCCATTTCTTTTACTCCATGTTCAACACATCCCATGATTGACTCCTCTTTAAATTATTTATTTTATTGGTTTAAATATTAAATCTTTATTTCATTTAAAACTTTTCTCTCTCCAATATAATTCTCTCTCCAATATTTATTTTATTGGTGCACCTCCCCTTTTATTTCATATTATTATATTTTTTTCATCTTCTCTCTCCTTGTGGCACGCCCCAAATTTATTTTTAACCTTTATTTATTTATTTTTACACAATTATCATAACATCTTTAATTTATTCTCATATCTCAAATCTCATTGCATTTAATTCAAAACATAATTCTCATTAAATCATTATTACCAGATCTATCAAAAAAAACCAGCATTATTATTATAATTATTTAGTATAACACTTATAACAAAACCCCAAATAAAATTTATTAACACGTCACCATTTATTATTAATAATTATTATTATTTTTGATGTTCGCCGCATTGACCACATCAAAAAAACGTTTTTACAATGTATTCGACCGGAGAGGTCCGGGTCATTACATTAGATACCTCTCAAAACATTCTCGTCCTCGAGAATTAAAAACTGACCCAGAAGAAGGAAATGATCTGAAGAACCACTCCACAAGATACCTCTCTGGGATCTCGTCATGACAAGGAACCAACCAACAACTCTATGAGTTAGGAATTCCCTCTCCTATGTCAAGATACTATCCTCTTTAGGTGGCACTGACTCCCCTGCACGGGTTTAATCGCATCCTCATTAATGCGTCTTGATTAAGGATCAAGTTTTTCCTTTCCCATATATTAGGTTTTTTTTCAACTTACACTACACCCAACAACGTACAACCCACACACTGCCCGGACACATGGCTTGAGGAATTCCTTCTCCCATGTTGAGATATTATCCACTTTAGGCGGTACTCAGTCGCCTGCACGGATTAAATCGCATCCACATTAATGCGTCTCGATTAGGGATTAGGTCTTCCCCTCCCCACATGATAGGGCTCTTCACGTACATTTAAAGAAAAGCGGGAAACAACATAGCATTATAGACTCATGATAAACAAGGTCCAGGACCAAAGCATGGGCGAGAATGAGTTTCAACAATTGAGTGTGATGCCCCTGGATTTAAACAAAACATAAACGAGAGCATTTAAGTAAAACATGAAACATCTCTCTTGATCTTTCGCCTTGCTGGGGCTGCCACTTCTGTTGCTGAAATTGTCCGCGTCCCACTCCTCTGCATTTCTGTTAACGTCCAAGTGCCATAGATGTACGGTAAACAAGGATCTCCTAAGCCCAAGTAGTAAGGAAAAACTCAAAGTTTTAATTATCATTTTATTTCAATTTCTTTCCCAGAACACCCAAATCAAGTAAAACACAAACATGATGATGCATGTACCTTCCCTAGGGTCTCTACCATGCAATCAATATAGTCTCACTTGGTCGTTCGGTAGGCTCAGACTCCTTGCATCGGATCACGGGGGCCCTAAAATCCCGTGTCCTAGCCGGTCTTCCCTGGCCTATGTCACGCACCAAGATTAACGAACACTGTTGCCCTACCATCCCATGCAATCCTCACTGTGCCTAACTCCAGACTCCATCCTATCTCTCAACCATCAGCCTCTGATACCATTCTGTCACGACCCCCTCCCACCAAAGATGCCCCTCCTGAGCTGGCAATGGTGAAAGGGAGATAATGACCCCCGAGTCCCGCCTCCAGTAGGCCCCGGGTTGGCGACTAGCACCAAGGGTATGAGTTTTCACAAATATGGGAGGCATTACCCTTTTTATTATTTTGGATCGGGAAATAGGACAAGTCAACGACCAAAAAGGGAAAAGAACAAGTGTATATAAATAAACCCAAACCAAGCCCACATGCATGTTTAAACAATTGTTTATAACAAGGTACAAGTACAAGGAAGCTCAAAAGTACAATGCCAAAGAAAACAAGAGAACAACAACTGCAACAACTCCAACTGCCCGACTAGTAGGGTCCCGCACGGCCCTGGTAGTCCTCCTGGAAACCTGAAAGTAAACGTAGGGTGAGCATACAAGTATACTCAGTAGGGAAACCTAAATCTCTCGTGCACAAGTGGGGAGACACCCTAAGGTCCCGTGAGAAAACAGAAGAACCAGAAACTAACAAGGAAAAAACTATCCACCCAGTCTCACTAGTCACACTCACCAAGTAACAAAAACAAGTTTAGTATATATATCGAACAAAAGTATTGGGTACCCCGCACCATTTCCCACTTAATTAGATGCTGCTCTTCCTAACGGCAAACGTCCTGACGCTACCACACTCTTCCCGCCCGCACACACCTGGGCCAAACCACGCATCCCTCCCGCACACACATGGGCCTCACAACCACGCATCTCGCCCGCACACACCTGAGCCACAACCACTAACCCACCCGCAGACACCTGGGCCTCATCCCGAAGGTTCTTGGGAACGGTAAGTCTGCCCGAAGAGTCTTGGGCTAAAGGTCGCCTCAAGCCATCACAGCCTCCGAGACCTACCCGAAGTGTCTTGGGTGTAAGGTCACCTCAAGCCATCATAGCCTCCGAGACCTACCCGAAGAGTCTTGGGTGTATGGTCACCTCAAGCCATCATAGCCTATGGAAGAAGGAGCAGGAAGGAGCCAGTAACTAAGGGGGAACACCCTCTCCCATAAAATGGGAGTGTTCGGCACTAGGTGCTTGACATGGGTGTGGTGCGACAAAACACAAAGATACAATTATATATATACATATACCAAACACACAGCCCAACCTATGGCTTCTTAAAAAAGAGGAACTGAGCATGTTCCTCGGCACTGCTACCACGAAGCATGCATCAACAACCAAACAATCATCCCCCAACCCCATTTAGGTTTCCATGTTTCATGCAATGGTTTAACAAATTATTACTACTGGGCAACTATCATCCAGACAAAACCTTTCACAAACTTATCCCTGCCATCCACAACCAAGGTTTGGTAAAACGCAAGCAACCACATGCCATTTCATTTACAAAAGATTATCACAACCATACAACATTCCATCATCCATTTATTTTAAAGTTCCATACATAAAACCCTTTCCACACACAAAACATTTCCGCATTTGAAAACACCTTTTACTTCCAAAACACTTTTCATAATCAAAACACATGTCATAAATAAAGGCATTTTCCACAACCAACCACTTCCCATTTCAACCCCATCATTTACAAAAACATTTCCCACAAAACAACCAAACCACCAACATGTTCATTATTCCAATTTTGTTCAACCGGGGTGATCACACAAGGTTTTCATTCTCATTTAATCATCCAGTCTTTACGTGCTTATCAATTTTCCATGTTTTAACAAAACCAACCACAAATAATTCAGATATCAATTGCGTGTGCAAAGGCCACCAATGGCCTTGATTTTCAGTAGGCAAAGGCCTTTCAATCCAAAATCACAATCAGAAGATAAAGAAACTGGAAGGCAAAAGAAACAGCACAAAACCCCAAACCCTTCTTTATCCGGTTATTATCTTTATTTAAAGTTCAACTGCATCCCATTGAACAAAAGATAAATATCCCACCCCGCATGTTGCACCAAATAGAGAGACGAAGGTAAACCCCTACCTCAAAAGGTCCCGATCACGTCGCATCCGACGACGTCCTTCGGTGTCCTCCGCCTTCGCCAAACCCGACAAACACCTCCTAGGATGGAAGCTGGAGAAGGAAGGCCAGAAGGAAAGGTGAAAAGTCCAGGCTTAGAAGCTTCGTCTCGTTGCTACGATCCTGTGGCCACTGACGGATCGTAATTCGGAGCTCGGACAAAGAAGTTAGAGGAGGAATACTTCTCGATCGTCCAAGAGCGTCGTCGTGCGACATGGAAGTGATCGATATGGAAGATAAAACATGACCTCGTTCTTATATAGGCAACGAATAGGTAAATCCGTAATCAGCGTGCATTAATGAATACACAATGTGACCGTACATACGTTACATGTTTTGATTGGTTAACACGTCACGCGGTTTCCACGCGTTTTAATAATAATGATAATTATATCAATATGTGGTGTTTCATTGACCTGAGGCATGAGTCATAAAAGTATCTCATTAATGGTCTTAAAATGACCGTCATAACATCAGGGTTACGCTGTCGCTGACGGATCGTCAATCTGATACCGTATGAGGGAGATATGTTGGATACAAGATCCCGTAATAATAACAATATTAAATCTATTAATTCATGAGCGTTTCGGGTACCCAATCCGAAAAACCGAAAAAGGCATCCAATATTGGACTCATAATTTTCGTCTCGTAGTCAGGGTCGCACTGCCACTGATGGTTCGTGAAACCGAGGTTGCACGAAGAAGTTACGGACAAAAAGGTGTTTTATCAACAAAATTAATAATAACAATATTTTATTATTATTATTAATCAATTATTTAGTTATTTTTCATAACTCCAAAAGCAATCACGTTTTGGAGACTTCATGGGCGCTATAATTAAGCACCAATTCCTCCTTTTTCATTTATTTGTCATTTAATTTTATTTCTCTTATTATTATTTTTTGTTTCTCTCTCCAATCTATTTTTTTTCTTTCATGATTCTCTCCCACCACCAAAAGTGGCGCCTCCCATTTATTTTACTCCATATTCAACACGTCCCATGATTGAATCATCTTTAAATTATTTATTTTATTGGTTTAAATATTAAATCTTTATTTCATTTAAACCTTTTCTCTCTCCAATCTAATTCTCTCTCCAATCTTTATTTTATTGGTGCGCCTCCCCTTTTATTTCATATTATTATATTTTTTTCATCTTATCTCTCCTTGTGGAACGCCCCAAATTTATTTTAAAACTTTATTTATTTATTTTTACACAATTATCATAACATCTTTAATTTATTCTCATATCTCAAATCTCATTGCATTTAATTCAAAACATAATTCTCATTAAATCATTAGTACCGGATCTATAAAAAAAAACCAACATTATTATTATAATTATTTAGTATAACACTAATAACAAAACCCCAAATAAAATTTATTAACACGTCACCATTTATTATTAATAATAATTATTATTTTTGATGTTCGCCGCATTGACCACATCAAGAAAAACGTTTTTACAAAGTAATCGACCGGAGAGGTCCGGGCCATTACATTGCGTCTGATGTGAGAAAATATCAATATGCATGAATGTTATTCCCATCATAGGGTCAACCTCATATCCCAAATAGAATAGTGGTCATGGATTTCTTATTAAACACATTGTTTAAAAGATAATGAATTAATTAATGAAAATAATATAAAAAAATATTATAGATTTTTCCCAGTGGGGGATATGAAGAAAACGTTAGACATACATAAAAGTAATACCCCCAAGATAAAACACAAATCTCAAATCAAACATTGGTATCCTATTTCTCATTATACACACAATTTGGAGGATATTTCATTATTTTTAGTAAAATATATTCAAAATATTAAATAGATTATTATCCTATGGAATCTATCCAAACACTATATGATTGCAAATATTATACCCTACCTAGGGTAAACACCATGTCCCAAAATAATGGTAGTATCACATTTAACATAACTCTGATGGTTTGATATATATTCAATTATTTTGATTAAATCAAGTGGATGCTATGTAATATATTTAATATTTTTATTTCATCAAATTCAAGTGTCTAAAAACCATATAATTAGGCACTAACTCATCTACTAAATCTGAATAACATTGCATAGAATATTCCAAGATGCTAACTAGATTTCCCCTTATATAAATACAAAAATAATTACAAAGTAACTATAATAGAAATATTAGATTTTGAAGTAAACGTACTTTTTAAATATTAATAATTATGGTTTTTATTATTTTTTAAAAATTCTGAATATTAAATTTCTCCCCCACTATTGACTTATCATCAATAATATGTATCTCTATGTATCATACATGAAAAAAATTACCAATGAGATTCGACATAAAAAATTTCACTCCCACATCTCCTCCTATATCCTTCCATGATTCCAATCAATTAGAAATAATGGTTCTATTTTCCTTGCAACATAATAATTTTTTGGTCTATAATCCTCGGTAAACACCCCTTATAAGGTGCAATAGTTTCCATATCAATGTCCATATAATATATAACAACTGTAGCATTAGGCATGTATCTCTGATGCAGGGAAATGTGGAACACATCATGAATTCATTGATAACATAAAATAAGGTAAAAAAGTCACTCCACTATCCCCACTCATTTTGTTATATTAAAGGGTCCTACAATTCTAGATGTTATCTTCCCTTGATTCTCCAGATTTTTATGCCCTAATCGTAAAGCCACTCTCAATAAAAATGATCTCCCATAATAACGACATATGGTATTCTCATCAGCTTGGTAAATAATATGATTCCACTACGAATGGTATCGACCAATTCCCATCAAAAATCACTCTCTTAGTTACCTCCTGACCCAGAAAAGGACCACAATTGTGGCCTCACCTTCCTCATACAAACAACAATTGATTGAAATGGTATCTTATGAAGTGTATCATAAGTTTCAATGTGAATCAAATACTATTAACAATTATTGGAATAATATCTCCATAATTTCACTGTGATCAAACCATGATCCCTTGAAGTCTACCACAAAGCATGATGCATATACTTCAATATAAGTGTAGTATGCAAGTGCTATCTGTCATTCTGATAATTGTACAATGAACTCAATCTCTACTGAGTCCCATTTTATTTTTATAGGTCATTATTTAATCATAATGTAAAATGTATGTCTCTACCTAAAACAAATATCAATGGTTACACATAAGGTAATCATATATATCAGACATAGATGTTTCATATATCCACCACTAAGTGAGTGTTTTTGATCGATAATATGTGACATTAATTAGTTAATTGATTAAAATTCACACAGAATGCATCCCAACTCCTTGGGTTTTAGTGTAAACCATTAAAAATGTACATCATGATATCCTCCCACATCCACAAAGGTAGTATAGTGTTGATTAAACAACCCACTAGGAAGTTGGTTCTCAGCCTTCTCCCTCTAACAGATAAGAAATATGAAAAATTATTGATGTCTCTCTTTATCTCATTCCACTAGAACTACCATATAAGGCCAGGATATATCTTGGTCAAAAAATGATATGCCACTCTTCATGAGGTATAATAATACATCTTTAAAATTCATCTAATTGAAGAAGATACTATTAATCTCCCATGTTCTATGGTCACATATTTGTTTTCCCCCAACCATATAGGTATTAGGTCACCTACACCAAATTGTTCCCTCATACCAGCACACTTTGGGACTGAATCCCTACCAGTCATCACCCAGTACCCAATTGAGGATGTTATCTTGAATGGGGTATAGGTTACATATCACAAATCCCCAAAATCGTTCTACATCCAATCGAACAACAAGATCATCAAGTGAAAATACCCCTCTAAGGGCATGTCATTAAGATCCATCTCCACCTATGCCTTGTGACTATGAACATATGCAACAATGTTATCTTTTCCTATTGAATACACCGTATCAATGCCATAATTATATTGATACTCAACCTACAAACCAAATATCATATGTTGGTCCATATGTGGGAAGATATAGATACCCTTTATGGGGTCGATATAGATATTTAGTGTCTCCCCAAAGAGGTAATGTCTTTATCATTTTAGAGTGTGAACCATAAAAATATGCTCTACATCCCATATTGGTACCTTACCAACCATCAGCTTGGTTAGTACCATTAATACTTGCATATCAAACTAGATTCACACCCTATATGAGTTATATCGAATATATATTTCCCTATACATTAAGTAGTGATTTTGAAAACTCATACCTTTTAGAAGAATTATGTTCTTCTTCACATGGTGTTCCACAAGGCTATATTAGGGTGAAAAATCTTTCATCATTAAAGATTCACATCAAAAGAGAAATATAATTGATTGGACAAACCCAAATCATTCAATGCGATCATATATGGTTTTCTGAACCATTTAATGGGACCACACACGGTTCTCCTAGGAGTATAACCCTATTCTATGGTATAACCAACCTATCATTCATCCTTGTTATTGACCTAACATGTTACTAACAATCATCATCATATGTATAGTGATAGAAAATCATGCATAGATCAAATAATAATAAAAAATAAAGATAAATCACACAACATGTCAACAGATATATCATATAAGAAAACTTTCCCGAACAAATAGCAGAAATCATACATTCAATAAAATAATCACTATTCATTAAAATAAATAAATAAATATATATATGGAATGTGATGCTATGTTCCTCATGATGATGAGTGATCAAACCAAAAACACCATAAATCACCTAAAAACCTTATTTTTACCACCAAAATTGAATTTATTCAATTTTAACAACAAAAAACTAATTAACCATTTATGGAAACATGATGGTCCATTTTATAGTGCTGGCTAGGTACTGTAAAAATTCCCATGAATGAGTGTAAACTTTCATATGTTCTTTCAATATTGCCCTATAAAAATGACTCGGTATATTTTCCAATGTGTTTTCTTCGTGATATTTAATATTTCATTTTCATTTATTAATGTGGAACAACTTTGTACGTATGCGATAATACATCCTCAAAATAGGAGGTTTTAGTATCACCATTGGATGTGTTGGGGAATATAGTTGAGATAAAGCTCAATTCATAAAGAAAAATATTTCAATAACCTGGTATCATTTGGATATAACCATGATTATGGGTCACAAGGTACATCTATGAGACATGGAGCTTGAAACTGTAGTTCGTGCTTAGAATTGATAGAGAAATTATTAATTTGGAAAGTAATTTTTTATCAGCATTGACCAAAAGATACTTCTATATATATTCAAAGAGATTCAATTGAATCTATGATTAGTGTGATGGGTTGAGTGTCAGTGGAATTTTTAAAATGATATAGAATATTTATTTGGGAAAGGAAACATCACATCATAGGCATAATTTTATAAGCGGAAGGAGGAAAATAGCATAGTGGGAGTCCCATAGAGGTGTAGTGTCTCTGGATGACATTGTACATCAATGAAAGGTTGGATGGTCTTAGGATCAGTGAAATGTGACCTATACCCTTTGTGATATCACATCATCAAATTTGTACTAGGATAATACTAATCAATAGTAATAGCTAGAGTGTTTTGTGATGAAGAAACAATTCATAGGAGGTGACCTAGTACCCTAAATCTTGATGGATAGAAACTATGTTATCGCGGTACTTGGGATTTTTATAGTCATAACTTCCATCAGTGGATAGATAATGAGGTATCACTATAGATCTATATAGAAACAAAAAAATGATTTAATACATATGTATTATTACTTATGGTTGAAGATTTGGTGTCCTGGGATGAGAAGAGACATTGCTGGTTATGTCTCTGGTTTCATCACTCGTCAGAGGGTGAAGGCCAAGGAAAAACGCCTCGGTTTCTTTTTGCATCAAATTTTGATACCTATTTGGATGCCTTTTAATGTCACTTTGAATATTTATATGGTTTTATGGAGCACTCAGATTAGTTATGATGCAGTCTAATCATTTTTCTTGAAAATTCTACACACTTCCTACAGATTAGAGAGACTCACTCAGTATAGGAGATGGGAATTATCTATCTCTGATAGATCATAATCATACATGGAGTTCTTTTGTGATTTTTTTTAAATAGATACACATGTTTAACATCGTTTTTTCAGATGGGATTTTGTAAATCCCTTGGGACACATCTCATATTAATCTCAGAGTTCAATCCTCATATGGATGGAGAATCTATGAGTACTATAATAATATTAGAGGATATGATTTTTGAATTCATGATTCTATTAAATGGTTAATGAGATGATAACCTTTCATTTATAGAGTTCACATACAATAATTTTTCTTTTATATTTTTCAGATGGAATCATAATAGTCTCTCTTCAAAAGACTGTGTCGATCATCACTGTTTTGTATGATTCAGGTGAAGAAGCAATTGTGCGATTAGTTTGGTTTAGGATGGCTTCGAGAGAGTTCATATGATTAAAAATAGGCTGATCACTTCTCATAGAATAGTATGATTATATGGCTTCCATTTGAGAAGACCCTTTTATTTTAGTATTATTGATCATGTTTTCTTTTTAGTTACTCGTCAAATTGGAAATTGATGTTTAGGGAAGAATAGAATTTTATCATCTCATTTTCTCAAAACATTTGATATCACTCAATTTGTATCACCACTAGTTTGAGGTATGCAATCTTTTTATTCCTTTTTATGTAAATTAAGTGGTTGGGTAATGTGTGGTAGATTTTAGGATATTTGGGAAAGGTTTTCAAAACATTTGGAGTAATTTTTAAGGCTACACAGTTGATCACGATTAGGGGAAACCATATGAGAATCCTACATAACCGTGAGATATTTTACTATTCATAGAGTTGAATTTGCACAGTTAGAGCACCGATTATAAAACTGTGTGATCTAACCATGCGGCAAATTAAAATTAGTTTTTTAAAAATGGGGTAAGTCAATATTTTCCCTAAATACATACTTTCTCCTTCCATATTAACCAAAACATGACTCCATGATCTCAATAGATAGAGGGGATCTCCCATAAATTTTGGAAAAAATTTAAAGGATTTATTGGTGGTTTGAAGGAAGTTCATCTCGGTTAAGTCTCCCCTTTTTGTTGCTCATGGATTTATCATGATATACTCTTACCTCTCTCCCGGTTTTCAATATATCCATATATTTCATGTATATAAAAGGTTTTTCCCTTAAGATATGATATTAATACTTTTGGATGATAAAGAAGGAGATATAAAGTGGTTTTGGTGGATTGTTCAACTGGATTTGGGGTGCGGCTGCTTATGGGTCGATTTCTCCAGAACCCAAAAGGTATGTATCGTAACTCAGAAATGCAGTTTTTTGGAACTAGAAGGCGTGTTACAATTATTTTATTTTCCATGAATTATTTTTCGATTTTGATTTTAAAAACTGGTTATATATCCTTCTTGGTACTGTCTTGTGTGTTTTTAGGGAAAAAGGTATTTTGCGGTGAAATATTTCTGTTATTGGAATTTAAATTATTGATTTTAAAATCGGTAACATGGGGTATTTTATAGAAATGGTTTGAGAAAATGGTTTTAAATAAAAGGGGTTGATTTATTAAAATGTGATATATTATGAATGATGGTTCAAGGGAATGTTTGATTATGAAATAGTTATTATAAAGTGGTTGTGGACTTGGTGTGTTATATGATTTGTTATTTGATGGTGTGTGTTAAGTTTGTGTTAAAACATTGAGACGTTGGTGGGGAGTACCACTATAAAAAAGTAGGGAGAGGGTATTAATGGTCCAAAATCTAGGATAATTTGGTTGGATGTAAAACATGGTTGGAAAATTAGTAAACAGGTTTGGAATAGAAGTTCCACCATAGTTGTTTTCCTTGTTATTTGTTCAATGGAAGATATAAATTGTTTTTCCTAATGTGTGATGGTGATATGGATTATGAAATAGCTGTGTATTTCACTTTTTTGACGTGGTATGTGGTTAGTATGATTGTATAATGGTGATTGTTGAACTAGGTGTGGTTTTATATAACATTATTTATTTAAATGTGCTAATGGTTCTTTACATGTGGTCTGTGTAGTGATGTCGTTAGTGAAATCATACTGGGTATTATTACTAATACTTGATTTAACAATTTAGCACTTTTGAATATGTTTTATTCTACAGAACATGTATGATTAAATCATATCATTTTTCTAGAGGTTCTTCAATATTCTGAGGTGGTTTTGTGGTGCTTTGAGTATGAAGATTATTGTAGAGATGTTGATTGGGTCTTGGTTTATTTTGTGTCTCATGTCTAGACTTATTCTTGGTACACAGATTTTGGTTTTGTTGTATTTGATTTTGGGAATTTTTATGTATTAGTAAGTTTTCAATTTTTTACTATATGACATGGGTTTCTTGGTTGACACGCATCATGCTGTTTAGTTGGTAATGGATTGATTGCATGGATGCATTTAATGTAAGGAAAAATCATTCCCAAACTATTATATAAGACCTATACATTTATTTCTAGACTTTGGTGCATTGGGAACGTCTCTTAAATATTAGTAACAAATCACTACCTTCTGAATACAATGAGGAGGGGGTGTTCCATTACATGTAGTCTATTTTGTTCGGTCCCCGGCTTTCAAGTGAGAGCAGTTGTTCAGTCCTTTGGTATTGATAGTTGGTCTTCGTCTCGGCATATTTTCTTATTATACCCCTTGAGTCGGAATTGTAACTAGCAGTAGGATTGTCAAAACATGGAATTTATAGAATATAAGGATGTATCAAAAAATTTTATACTGAAATTATTGTTACCCAAAAGTATAGTACATAAGGGTTTTGGAGACACCTATAGGAATTGGATATCACATTGTCATGGGTGTTTCCAATGAGAAGGGAATGGAATGCATGATATAAATGGATTCCCACTTGGATTCATATTTCATTGGGGTATAATGATTTATGATTTGATATGAATGAATTGATTTTTGGGAAAATAAGGGAATAATTTCAAATGTGTAGAATTGAAATGTGGATGGTTGTGGTAAAATTAAAATGGATTGATTTTCAATGCTTGGTGGTATTTTTGAAATAGTGTTCCATGGGTAATGTGAACTTGTGGAAATAATTGTTTTGAACAGTTTTAATATAATTGAAATAAAAAAATGTAGTCATTTTTGTGATAACGGATTAAGAATTATGGGATTTTTTATATAGATATAATTTGAACTAGGTACGCGTCGTATAGACCAACCATATAAGGCTACTGAAAATGTGGTCGCACCTGAGCCTCAGGTGAACAAGATTCTATTTTAGAATAGAGTGTATGTTTTATATATTGTGGAAAGTTGGAGTAAAGTGGATAAACAAAATAATTTGGATCATGAGGTTCAATTTCAAAAGTTGAATGAACCCATATTTAGGGGATATTGAGAACTAGAAAGGGTAGAAGATTGACAGAAAGAATGAATAGTATATTTGAATTCTTGGGAACTCTAGTAGAGATAAATGTGATGTTATCCAAGTACATGTTGAATAATATTTCCTTTCAGTGGTGAGATTTGGGGGTCCATGCTGGGATGGACCAAGGTGTGGTATGGTAGGGTTTTAAGGAATTGTATAATGAACAATTCAACCATCCTACATTCATAATTTAGAGCACAATGGTTTTATTTCTTTTGAAGTAGGGGATCCCTTCTGTAATGGAATATGAAGATATGTATTTGAATATAATGCGGGATTCAACTGAGGTGGCGGGTAAAACATCCTTGAAATTTCATAATTTTTATTTTGGGATGAGGTATGGAAATTTTTCCATGATAGTGGTGCTTTATGTGAAGGATTAAACAAAAAAATGGTTAACAAAGCTATGCAGGATGAGTGAGATTTTTGGGGGATATTAGAGGGGGAAGTATGTTGGAATCCATAGGTTATATTGGTAACACAATTGCTGTGTTCAATAAGAGGTGGAACACTTTTTTATAGGGTGGGATTACATCTTAGTATCTAATGGAAGGATCAGTGAATCTTCTTACGAATCCTTAGAGTTTGTCGGGTTGTTATTAGTGTGCCTCTTTGGGATACGTCCATAAGGATTGTATTACACAACAACAAGAATGTCATAATTATAAGAATAATGGGGAATATTCAATAGTATTACCATAATGCTCTGATGTCAACAGTTCATGATGATACTCTAGGGTCGCAAGAATCTTATTCCTCGATAAGACAAGGGAAGAAACAAACACCTCATTAGTAGATCTCAGTTAGTGAAGGTGATTCTAGAAATACCATGACTCCTCAACTGGATAATAAAGATCATTGTGTGACATGAAATTAGTTGTTCGGAGCTAAATAGTATGTGATGGATGATGATTTGGGAGCATCCACGGTGCGAGGTAAGGTTCTATTGAATTCCTCATTGATTGAATCATTTTTTTTATATAGGTTCTTCCCACTCTTTTATTTCTTCTCATGTTGTTAGTTTCTTAGGCCTAACAATGGAAATGATGCATTCTATTTTAATACATCATAATCCTCTATGTCAAAGAGATTTTAACACCTACCTACATAGAGTGTTTTTCATAGGTGTGGATGACGTTGAATTGATGTGTAATTTATTAGTTCATGATATAGTTGAATTTGATAAAATCCTAGGAATTTATTGGTTGGTGTTGTTTGAGGACCATATTAATTTATATGTGTGAATAGATAGTTTTTCAAAGGAGGATGGTGTTGAACATCTCTTTATCGGGATTAAGAATGAAAAGTTGGGTTCATAGATTTTTGGCACTAGTTTTGGGCACGATATCATATCATTTGGATGCATTGTTATTTGAATCAGTGGAATGTGTTGATCAGAGTGTTTTTTCTATCATAGTGGATCAATTTCATGATGTCCTTCTTAATGAATTATCATGTTTGACACCTATTAGAGAAGTGGATGTTATGATTGATCTCTATCCATGGCCCATTCCTATCTCTCTTTCATATTATTATATGGAACAAAAAGAATTTTGAGAGTTGGAAGTGCAGTTGTTGCAGTTTGAGAACAAAGGGTTCATCTGGCCAAGCACATCTCCATAGGTAGTGCCAGTGTTGAATTCTAAAAAAGAATATGAAACAATGAGGTTCTTTTTTGATTATCATAGGATTAATCTAGTTGTGATAATGAACTTATATCCACTTCCACAAATAGATGATTTTTTTGACTAGTTGAGGGGATCTCAGTGGTTCTCCAAGATTGACATGAGGATAAGATATCATCAATGGGATGTGAGGAAGAAGGATATTCCCATACCAGATATCAAAATTCAATATTTCCATTTTATGTATTTTGTTATACCCAGGGGTCCCATGAATGAACAATATTTGATCATTGTATAGATAGATTGAATATTTTTGAGATTTATGAATTCATTTGTGGTGGTATTTTACGATGATAGACTAGTGTATTCACGGAAAATGGTGGGGAATGAGCAGCACCTGGTGATAATACAGGGGATCCTGAGAGATCATCAATTGTATTCCTAATTGATATGTTGATGTTTTTGGATAAATAATATTTTGTTTAATGGACATGTTATTTATAAGAAATGTGATTTATGTGATCCAAATAAATATAGACGATGTTATTTCCTAGAAACCACCAAAGAATGATTTATATATATAAAGTTTCCTTGGTCTAGTTGGGTTCTATTAGTGTTTCAATCTGAACTTCTCACAATTGTACTCAAAAATGACATAATTGAAAAGTATGAATGTTGTATTTTATTTGGATGAGTAGTCTTAGAAATTTTTTAGAGAGCTTACAGATAGCTTTACATCATCAAAATTGATGATTTTTCTTGAAACGGGGAAAGGGTACATGATGTATTTTGACGCATTGGGATTAGGGTTGGAGTGTGTTATCATGATGTGGGACCACATGGTTGCATTTGAATCACAGAATATGAGGATTCATGATAGGTACTACCATACACATTATTTGGATTTGGATACAGTGGATCATTCTACAAAGATGTGGTGCTATTATCTCATCAAGAGAAATTCATTGTGTTTATCGATCATCAATGTTTAAAGAATAATTTCTAACAAAAGTGATTTGATCATGAGAAAAATGTGATATATGGATAATATATATATGATTGATTTTTACTTGATGTATACGCTAGGTAAGGGAAATTTTGTCACAAATACATTATTTTGGATTTCGTATTCTCAGGCGGTGAAGCTGGCATCATATTTTTGGTAGTTGATGTCTGGAATTGCTGAAAAGTGTCTAGAAGTTGAGGATTTGGGTGATGGAGGGGTTTTTTCAGATATCATATCATCCGGATTTGGTTGGGTTGGATATTGAGTCATAGACATCTGATTCTAAGTGTATGGGGATGAGGTCGAAACTCAATGGTTGCGAGAGCATTGAGGGCTATAAATTAATTGAAAATTAAGTTTTGTGTTTTCAAAATTAGATGGTTGTGCCTGTGGCATATCAGGTGGAAATTCACAGGGCTTATCATCATTCCAGGAGGGTTTCACATCCTCGAATTCAAATATGTATTAGTCATTGGATGCTCGGTTTTGGAGGACTAGTTTGAAAATAAATGTGGATGAGTTTGATTTGAGTTGTTTGAATTTTCAGTAAGTCAAGGAAGAGAATCAGTGTCCATCATGAATGTTTCAATCATTACCTACGCCATTGTGGAAATAAGAGTAGATTGCAATGGATTTTGATGTGGTTCTCCAAATAATAGTCTGGAAGCACTATGCCATATGGGTGATAGTGGATCAGCTCACAAATTAATAACATTTCATACCAATTTATGAATCTCAAATGAAGGAGGATCTATACAATATTTATATTTGGGAAGTGGTAAAAAGACATGTTGTTCCATGGTCGATTGAATCAAATATTAATTTTAATTTCAAATCTTGTTTTTTGAAATCCTTGTTGTAAGCCCTTGGGACAAAATTGATTATTTTAACATCATTTCATCCTCTTATGGATGGTCAATCCGCGAGGACAATATAAACCATGGAAGATATGTTAAGGTAATATTTAATGTATTTGTGTGGATTATGTGAATGAACATACCTTTTTTTGAGTTCTCCTATAATAATAGTTATTAGGGATCAACACATATGACCTTGTTTGAGGCATTATATTGTCTTACTCTTCATTTTCCACAATTTTGGGCTGAAACGTTGTGAAACACCAATGGTTGGAATCATCCTTGTGCGAGAGACTATTTAGAATATCATGTTTGTCACAAATAGGATGGAGAACACTCAATATTTTCATAAGTCATATGAAGACCATCATCGATGTCCACTTTCATTCGAGGTGGTTAATAATGTTTTCTTGAGAATATATTATATTCTTGGGAATCATCATTTTTAAAAGAATAAAAAGTTATCTCATAGATATATAGGGACCTTTTAGTTACGTGATTAGGTTGGAGAGGTGGCTTATTGGTTAGAATATCCACCGTGGTTTACTGTAGTGCTCAATTTGTTTATATTGTCATAGTAAAGAATG
Source organism: Viscum album (assembly GCA_963277665.1). Taxonomy (NCBI): domain Eukaryota; kingdom Viridiplantae; phylum Streptophyta; class Magnoliopsida; order Santalales; family Viscaceae; genus Viscum; species Viscum album. The sequence continues at coordinate 556,144,198 of OY728141.1, forward strand.
TGTCAGGTGGATCATGACCATGTGACTCATTGGGATCATGTTGTGATGAAAACAGATGATTCTTTGGTCCATGTGCCAGTTATGGTTTTGGATACGAAATTTAGCGTCTTTAATGGAAATGGAATCTATCATTTTTAGGTATTGTTGCCATGTGGTCAGGATTATTAGGAGATTAGGGAGAGATAAAAAGATATGGTCATGGAATAACCCATACTATTTGGACAATGAAATGGATTTCTACATTACAATGATGAAAATGAAAATGGTTTGGAGAATATAGATCCCATGGTTTGAGCAATGTGATCTTTTTTATATCTTGGTTCTGTATATGTAGTGGTTGGGTATTGTTTTGGATAGTTTGGGAGTGTTTGTAAGGGTTTAAAATGACTAAGAGGGATTTTTAAGGATGTACGATTTTAGCGTGGTTCAAGGAAAACGTGAGATAATCCTAGGTAACTTTGTGATATTTCACTATTTAGTTAGTAGAAACTACACAGTTAGCATACAGTTTTTCATACTATGTGACTTAACTTTGAATACCATTAAAATTAGTTTCTTTAAAAATGGGTTTTATCGTGATTTTCCCTATATCTATCCAACCTACTCCCATATGAACTCTTTTAGGTAGTCCTTGATCTCAGGGCAATATGGGCTCTCCCGCCCATTTTTAAAGAAATTTGACGGAGTTTATTCCTGGTTTAAAGGCGGTACATCTTGGGGAAGTCTCCCCTTTTCATTGCTAATAATTTTCACTAGATATAATCTTCCCTCTCTCATGATTTTCTAGATCTACATATTTTTCATGAATATCTAGGGTTTATTTTCCTTAAGTGATCTATTAAGACATGTAGATTATATAGAAGAAGATCTAAAGTGGTTTTAGAGGAGCATTTCCTAGATTTTTGGTGTTGTTGCTTGTGATGAGATTTCACTGTAACCCTAAAAGTAGGTGAATTCTCTATCAACTCTACATTGTTAAAACAAGATGGGAAGTTCCCACTAATTGTATCTACTTGAATTAATTGGTGATTTTCATGTGATAAATTGGATAAAAATCACAAAATTTATGTATTTTGGATTTTTTTGGAAAAAAGTGTTTTTCAGTGAAATGTTCTTATTTTTGGATTTTAAAATGATTATTTTAAAATCAATAACATGGGTTGTATTATGGAAATGGTTTAATAAAATATTTCCAATAAAAATGGGTTTCTTTATTTAAATGTGATATTACATTGATGATGCTTCATGGAATTTTTTGACAATCAAATGGTTATTGACATGTTGTTATGGCCTTGGTGTGATATAAGCTAGGTTAGTGTCTTGTTCATGATATGTTTGTGTTGACATTTTGTGATGTGGGAAGGGAGTACCTATATAAAAATAGGAAACAGAGTGTAAATAAGGGTCAGCATCCATGTAAAGATGGATAGAGGTACCACTTGATTGTAAATGTAGAAACTGGGTTTGGATGATTAGTTCCGCAATTGTTGTTTTCCTAGTTATGTGTGATATGCCAGATGTAAATTGTTTGTGCTAAGTTGTAAAGGTGATATGTCCTATGTTATAGTTGTTTATTTCCTTCATTTGAAATGTCATGGTGGGTTTATGTTTGGCTCACGGTAATGGTTTAACTAATTTCGGTTTTATAAAAAAAATTTATATAAATATGTTAATGGTGTTTTCCATATGGAATGTGTATGGAAGTCATTTGGGGAAATCTTATTGAGTATTACTACACAACCCTTCTTGGGAACAGTAGTTCCATTGAAGTTTATTTATTATTGGATAGAGTTAAGAGTAAAGAATCTCATTTTTAGTGGTTCTTCGTGATGCTATGGTTGTTTTGTGGTGCTTGGAGCATGGATCTTGCGGTGGAGAACTAAAGTGTGTCTTGGTTTACTTTGTGTCTGTTGTCTAGAAATTCTCTAAGTAAAACTATTTTGACATGGTTGTATTTTATTTTGGTACTGTTTATGGATTAGTTTGGTTGTATTTTGGTATTGTATTATTTACGTTTCAATGTTAACATGTATCATGTTGTTATGTGGGTAATGGATTGTTTTTTTAGTTTCTTTTATTGTATGGTAAAATCATTCCCCAACTATTTTATAAGCCCTATACATTCAATTAGATCCATTGGCGCCTTATTAATGTCACTTATGACCAAGTCACACATCACCACCATCTCAATCCAATGAAGAGGGGGGTGGGGGTTGTTTCTATGAGTTGGGACAATGGCATACCAATTATATATTCCTTCATGTAATTGAGGAATTTAGGATGTGTTCCATGTTTCCCATCATCGAAGTAACAATATAGATCCCACACATGTTATATAATTTGTATACATTTATTTGGAACATGATATATATTACAAGGATAATATAGTGTAGAGCATAGTCTGATGTGAGATTTTTTTTTGAGAAAAGATACTACAACTAGTTCTTATTTGTCGGTATTATGAACGGATCCAGTTGGATAAGGGGGAAGTTGAGTGTGATGTTTCAAATAAATGGTCTTATCTGTTTATGTAATACTACTATTGATACATCTCAAAACTAACAAGTCAATAGAGGGGAAGACATTTAATATCATTAATGTTTTAATAATAATTAATTTCAAATTTGATAATAATTTATAATTATTCTTATCTGATAATTTAATATTTCAATTGAAATCACTTAATAAATTTCATAAAAGAATTTCATAATGAAAAAAACCACGTTTCAATTTTAGAATATTCAATATTTTATATTCAATGTTATGCACTATGTTTTTGGGAGAATACGCAGCCTTTAGAGCCACAACAAATTTCAAATTGAAATATTAAAGAGATTACATAATACAAGCATGGTTTATACAAAAAACATTTTGCCCAAATGGTGTAGTGTATGAGATATATTTGAACATCGTTAGGTTAGGGACATGCTGTTTATATTTGCAACGTATTTCATTTAGGACTATTTTTCATTTGGTTAGATCACATGTTAGGATAATTTAATTAGTATGTTTATAATATATTTCCTTATATATTTTAGTATAATAAAATTAATGTCTCAAATGAGTCATATGAGGCTGCCATTATCTCAAGGTCATGGGTTTTACCCAATGCGGGTTATAAATTTCCTGAAAATTAGTTGTTTTGTTAGATAATATAGGAGGATAAATTCTTAATATTTTTATTATAATTTTACTCGTGAAATACTTTATTTTCACTCAAATTGTGTATTGTGTAGTAAATATGATACCATATTTAGGTTCGGGTCATAAGGGTTACAACATGCAGTGAATAAATTTTATTTGTGGTAGGAATTTTCTCAGATCATCTATAATAATATTTTTTAAATATTTGTTTATTATTTATTTTGAATTTTAATTAGTTAAGATCATTTTTAATTATATTTACCATATTACCTTCTTTTTCAAACCCTTGTTCCCTCATTTAGGAACATGGTCTCAATCCATTTATATGAAAATCATCTATATGTGATCATTTCACCCACTAAAAAAATAATGAAAAGTTACAAAAAAATCAATTTGGGATTAAATAAAATTTCTGTTTTTGTTCATAATTTGTAGAAATAACATAATATGGTGTGAGTATATGAAATAGGGAAACAATTCAGCTTCTAGTGTGTTGATTATATCAAGACTATCTAATTTATGATTTCTTTGTGCAAGATCTGAGAAGTCATCGATGATCAATTAGGGGCATTATTCTCCAAATAATGGGGCACAAACGCCTATTATTTCTTCATTATGAAACTTCCCTACATGCTATAGTTGAGATACTTATTTATCTATTTATATTTATATTTTATTTCTTCCATTCATATATTATTCCTATTTTGTAAAATAAATTGATAATTCATAATGTTATAAACCTAAATTATTGGGATAATTAAAAAAATTATAAAATTATAATGTTGAAAAATTTACAATCAGTAATTTTAATGTAATTATCAAATTAAAAGGATTTTTGAAATTACAATAGGATAACTACATATATTATCAGTGTATTATTATTAAAATGATAAAAAAATATACTAGTCAGTAATTATCAACCGATAAATAAAATGATTTAACAAAGGTTGATTTTGATTTTTTATTGAAGATAATAATTTATATTTGTTGAAGGATAATCTATAAGAAATTATTATCAGATAATTTTCAATGATATTTTTTGGAATCAAGATGGGATATTTTTATTGGAATTTTTAATTGATAATTACATTGACTTACCACAATATAATTATTAAAGTTATAACCTGATATTTTCATGTTTATCGAAGGATAAATTATTTAATATTTATAAAAATATTATATATGAGATAGTTTATAATAAATTAATAAATGATAATAATAGAGGATAATTTATATGAAATTACCAAAGGATAATTATAAATTGATAATTTTTGATAAATTTTGAAAAGGATAATTATAAATAACTTATGAAATGATAATGATAGAATGATATATTATGAAATGATTTCATAATGTAATCATAAAAGGATAATTTAATATAAACAAAGATAATATAATTTATAATAAATTATAAAAATAAATTATTAATGTATAATTTTTCGTAAATTAATAGGGATAATTATTAGAGTACAATTGTTTATAAATTATAAATAAATAATTCTTAAAAAAATTCATGATAAAGTATTAAAAGATAATTTTTCATGAGAAGAAAATAGTGAGAGCCTATTTTGACCTAAAATATATGTAGAAAGCTATTTAGAAGAGGTAATATATCACCAAATGTGTTATTTTAATGAATATTGGGAAATTAGTTAGTATATACAAGTATAATCATATGTGTTATTTTATTTCTTTTTGAACTAAAATAGTTGGTTTTGGTTGTATGGACCCACGATGAACCTTGAATTTACAAATTTATGATTATAAGTCCTTTTAATAGGGTATATTTATTGTTGAGGTCTACACTCTATCAAATCAGACCAGATTATGTTGTTTATCAATTCCATTGGCTTCAATTACTTTTTAGGTAGCAATATTCTTATGATTTTGGGAAATGTATATGATGTTATCTTGATATGTGATTATGATATTTATATATTTGATATTTATAATTGAAATGTGATTTCATGACTGTGTTTGTAGCTTGTGACCCTGTAAACCCATGTTCTATGAGAATTTTTTAGATAAATGGATTCCATGTTGTTATTTTATACACGTGTTATGTTTTAATGGTGATATATTTTGATATGATGTGTTATGTGATATGTTCCCCTAATATGATTTAAATATTTCCTTGAGATATGTTGGGTATACATCGTGTGATTTTTTTATTATCATAGTACCTATGATATAGGGGGACTCGTCAAGCCTCATTATCCATTGAGGGGGAGCATGTTCAAATGATTCATGTAACCTGAGGAAGATACCTAGATTGATGATATGGTATGATGACCTAGTGTAGCCCATCATGGGGGAATGAAATTCATTGGTGATCAGGGCCATATGTTATGTTTTTGGGGAATGATGATCATGTGTGATTAGACATACATGGAAATTATAGCATCCCGTCTTTTTATAACATAACTTTTCATTCCATTACACGGAACTGAGGATCTTTAAGGTTTAGTGTCTTGGAAACAAGGAACATAAAACATGAAACAAAAAAAACATTCTTCTTAAACACTTGAAAGGATTCTCCTCATGTTCACCCTAGGCTCATTACTGCATCTCATAACCTGGGGACATACATCAAAAGGAAGGGTGAGCAGAAGGCCCAGCAAGGGAAACAAGTGAAACATTTTACATATGAACTTGAGATACATCAATAAAGTCATGAAAAGAACTTTAATGCATGAAAATGAAATCATGAGGCATATCAAAATAAAAATAAAACTTTTTCATAACTTGAAGATGTGGCTACATCATTTAACATAGACAATCATGAACATATCACCAAGGTCCATCCCCAAGGTGTCATTTTAAAATTACCAAGGTTATTCACCAAGGTATCGTGAAAATTGTAATCTCTAGTGGTTACATCATTACCCAATGCATTGGAGCGCTATCAGGGCGCACCCTTAAATTTTCCTTTATTATCATGTGAGCCACATATATCATCATCAAACATTTCATAAATAACCCATATAGCATAAAGGAAATGGGTTTCATTTCATAATCATAACTTTTTAAAAACTGCTTTAAAGACATGATCTTTATATCACTTTAAAACCCACAGAAAAGGAAGGTGGGTCTCATGTATGTAAATCCCAGAATTTAAAATAGAACATTTTGGTATATATGTGAATACCCCTTTAGAAGAAAGAGATTTGAGTATTCACTTAATAAAATAAAAGGACTTTAGAAAAAGAGATAGACATTTTGAGACAGAAATTCTGCAGCATAACGGCAATGTTCCGAGGTTTTAGAAGACATTAAAAGAGAGGTAAAATGGGACAAAAATTCATAAATGACCCATAAAATAGTACATGGACAGAATAAGAAGGATACATGATCATGGTAATGAGATTTCAAGGACATACCATTTGAAATGAAAAACATGGAAGGAAGAAAAAAAAGATTTCTCTTATGAATGTTTGGCAGCCTAACGGCGTTACTTAAACCTCAACAAAAATGATTTGAAAAGATCAAATAGGATCTCTCATAATGTGAACATAAGAGTTCAGTATGATAGATATAGAGATAATTCCCCAACATAACAAAAAGGAACTTGAAAGAATTGACATGAAAGTAGAACTTCAAAATGAGAAGGGTGAAGAACCACTTAAAAATTCGGCAGCCTAACGGCGCCACTTAAAACATCAAAATACTGAATTGAAGAGATCAAATGGGGTCTCTCATCATATGAACATAAGAGTCCAGTATGATATATATAGAGATCATACCCCAATATAACAAAAAGGAACTTGAAATAATTGACATGAAAGTAGAACTTCAAAATGAGAAGGGTGAAGAACCACTTAAAAATTCGGCAGCCTAACGGCGCCACTTAAAACATCAAAATACTGAATTGAAGAGATAAAATGGGGTCTCTCATCATATGAACATAAGAGTCCAGTATGATATATATAGAGATCATACCGCAATATAACAAAAAGGAACATGAAAGGCTTGAATGAAAATAGAACTTGAAAACGAGGAAGGTGAAAGAATCCCTTAAAAATTCGGCAGCCTAACGACGCCACTTAAACATTCTTAAAACGAATTGATGAGAGCAAGGGGGGGTCTCTCATCATATGAACATGAAATAGGCAGTAGGATTAATATAAAAGAACATCCTCCAACATAAGAACATGGAGTATAAAAGAAAATACATAAAAGAGATTACTTGAAAAGAAAGAGAGGGGTCGGATCCCTTACCTTAAAATGTAACTCTTAAACCTCAAAGGTTGGGACCTTGAGGGCTTGGGGGAACCTTGGGAGGACTCCTTGGGAGGTAATGAGACCAGAAATTCGTTGGTAATGAGTGGGGAGTCGAATGGATGAGAGGAGGGCTTGGTATTTATAGGGAAAGTGAGGGGACAAGGCATTAATGGCCAAGGGACACCTCACATGTGCTTTTCTCAAACCCATGTGCTCTCCCTTGTCATTTATCATGGAGTTAGGACACATGGGGCCCCCAAAACAATAATTCATCACCCTTGGCCGGCCAACCCTCAAAAGATCTCATGACATCATCATGACACCGTAATGATGTCATTAAACATACGAAAACCCTAAAACTGTATTTTTACTATTCACTGAAAATTCAACTTTCTCAGAAAAATCCCAAAATTTCACATTAACCAAATATCAATGCTCTTATTTCAAAAATGAAATCCATTTTATAAAAATAATTTTCTAAATATTTTTAATTTAATTTTTAAATAAAAACACTATTCATCGAAAATTCATTTTTTTCAGAAAAAACCCCAAAAATTACCATAACATAATATCGATGCTCTGAGTTCAAAAATAAAGTCATTTTTATAAAAATAATTTTCTAATTATTTTTAATTAAATTTTTAATTAAAAAACACTATTCACCCGAAAAAAACTAATACTTGAATAATAATTAATGAAACCGTTATTTAACTATTTTATTGAATCACATTACTTAATCAAGGTACCTAGATTATTTTAAAACTTTCTTTAAGTGAGATTACTAATCCATTTGGTCATATTACTAATCCTAATCATAAAATCGCTATTCATAATTTACTATTCATCAAAAATCAAGTTGATCTTATTAGACTCTAAATTTAGTACTGAACATAATTGCAGAAGACCATTTTTTAGAAATCATTACACATTTTTAATTATTTAGGGTTTACATAAACATATTTAAAATATCCTTTTTCTAAAATTCATCAAAAATATGCATACTATATTTATTCGGTCATTTCAAAATTCATCATAAGAAGAAATCCCAATTTTTATTTAAAACAAGGATTACACAAGGTAGTTACGGTCTCGTTACATAACCCCTTATAATACCAGCATAGGACCTAAGAGTAAGGTGTGCTAGGGTGATAGAAGCTTGGGGCGGCTCAGTCAACATTGCCCGAGTAGTAATTTCTATCAGTTTGAACTTCTCACGAAGGCGATTTCGTTCCAGCTTCACATGATGAAGTTCGGCTTGGATTTGATCCAGAGCAAAGCCCACTGGTGCTACCTCCTTCCCAAGCTCTGTTAGATGGGCTTCGATCGGTCCAAGACTACTAGGTGAGGCCATCAAATCTTCTTTCTATAATAATTAACCAAGATTACTTATATTTAGAGACAATAATCAAAACATTTTGTTCACAGCGGTCATGTTGACCGATGGTTATATAATAGTCAAAACCCACTGATCTCGTTTTAATTATAATCATGTTTATCATATAAAACATTTTTGTTGAGTATAACAATAACACATAAAATTAGGAAACAAAATTTATTTAAAAATTTTGGGTCGTTACAATCTTCCCTCCTTAAGAAATTGCGTCCTCGCAATTTTAAAATTGGGTTTTGAAATTTCATTGAAAGTCCCACATCGGAAAAGGAGTCAGTAAAACTATTACTTTAAAATAAAGAAAGGGAAGTACAATGGTCACCCGAGTTAACCCACACTAGGGTTCCATGTAGGAAAACATGGACATGGAGGAAAAAACAAAGGGTCAAGTTCTGAGGGAGAGTGATAGAGAACATGATTAGGAGAAAGTTAACCATGAGAAAATCCCAAACTTATGATGTGTGTAAACGGTCTTTGATTACCTAGTAGGAAACGTAAACCAACAACATTTTTGTTTTACGTTTCTTTTCATAATTTTGAGGATTTCATTTACTACATAGAACAAAAACATAAGAAAATATACCTACCTTCAAGTAGAGTTTCATCCTTTAACAAGTCCCTACCAACACTAATCTTTTCTCCAAATGATGAGAATTCAAAAACACTTGGTCTCATAAAAGCACAAGAATCATCTTCTATAGAATCACATAATCTACAAAAGATTAACTATCTATTTCTTCTATCTTTAAACATTATCCCAAAAACAGAATGGTTAAGGTAAAACAACTCTTCAAAAAGAAATAATCCCATAGGAATGGAAACTACTTTTAAATCATCAAAGTTCCATGGTACTACCCAAAGTTCATCATAGACCATTCCATAAATAACGGTCCTTAAAATTCCTCAAAACAAACCAAACTAAGATTGAAACCCAAATACAATAAGGATTTGATAACATAGTCTTCCAAAACAACTTCATTGTTCATCTCCAGACAACATCAACCACTCCTAACATCTTATAAAAAAGTAGCTAACCTAAACATATTTTACCCAAGATAGGTTAGTCATTCCCATAAGTAACCTAAATTACTATAAGTTCACCTTAAATTCATCGATTCTTCAAAATATAAGTCAACCTTACTCCTCAATGAAAATACCATAGTAACCTATTTACCTCGATCAAATATGGTTCCCAAAATAATGAACGTCTTCTAAAATAATAATCATATTTTAATCCCTTAATCATCCCTGTCATATTAATACGAAAATCGTCGCATTTCCTATCACATTGGTTGTCGGAACATGTTCTTCCATTTCCCACCATTAACTAAGAAGGGAAAGCATAATTAGGGGCTTAAGTACTGAGCTAATAATCATGAAAAGGAACTGAAAGCATATAAGGATAACTTGTATATGAAAGGTATACCCTAACTTGTGATCTCCTAGGTTTCCATCTAGGTTATGAATGATCATATATTCTTATGGGAACCTTTATTTTATTTTATCTTTGTTCCTTTAACAATGGTTCATACCAAGCTTATGAATTTACCAAAGCATATCCCCTGGGAGTGTCGTAACCAAGAGTGCAGCAAGGCCCGTTGTCGTGTACCAGTTCCCGTTCGAGTCTAGCTCAAAGCGGTGTTTTCGGGTTTTACCCCTATGTACATCTGTGCCAGAGCCACCTCTACCTGCTCGTATCCAGACAGGGATGTATTTGCTTGGCAACCCCTTACTCAATACTCACCAGAATACCAGGAAGATTTCCTATATTAAACTTTTCTATAGGGTTTCTCCTAGAGTTTTCATATCCTAATTTCCACAAATAACTAAACCATCCTTTGATACCAACTATAGCATCCCGTCTTTTTATAACATAACTTTTCATTCCATTACACGGAACTGAGGATCTTTAAGGTTTAGTGTCTTGGAAACAAGGAACATAAAACATGAAACAAAAAAAACATTCTTCTTAAACACTTGAAAGGCTTCTCCTCATGTTCACCCTAGGCTCATTACTGCATCTCATAACCTGGGGACATACATCAAAAGGAAGGGTGAGCAGAAGGCCCAGCAAGGGAAACAAGTGAAACATTTTACATATGAACTTGAGATACATCAATAAAGTCATGAAAAGAACTTTAATGCATGAAAATGAAATCATGAGGCATATCAAAATAAAAATAAAACTTTTTCATAACTTGAAGATGTGGCTACATCATTTAACATATACAATCATGAACATATCACCAAGGTCCATCCCCAAGGTGTCATTTTAAAATTACCAAGGTTATTCACCAAGGTATCGTGAAAATTGTAATCTCTAGTGGTTACATCATTACCCAATGCATTGGAGCGCTATCAGGGCGCACACTTAAATTTGCCTTTATTATCATGTGAGCCACATATATCATCATCAAACATTTCATAAATAACCCATATAGCATAAAGGAAATGGGTTTCATTTCATAATCATAACTTTTTAAAAACTGCTTTAAAGACATGATCTTTATATCACTTTAAAACCCACAGAAAAGGAAGGTGGGTCTCATGTATGTAAATCCCAGAATTTAAAATAGAACATTTTGGTATATATGTGAATACCCCTTTAGAAGAAAGAGCTTTGAGTATTCACTTAATAAAATAAAAGGACTTTAGAAAAGGAGATAGACATTTTGAGACAGAAATTCTGCAGCATAACGGCAATGTTCCGAGGTTTTAGAAGACATTAAAAGAGAGGTAAAATGGGCCAAACATTCATAAATGACCCATAAAATAGTACATGGACAGAATAAGAAGGATACATGATCATGGTAATGAGATTTCAAGGACATACCATTTGAAAGGAAAAACATGGAAGGAAGAAAAAAAGATTTCTCTTATGAAAGTTCGGCAGCCTAACGGCGTTACTTAAACCTCAACAAAAATGATTTGAAAAGATCAAATATGATCTCTCATAATGTGAACATAAGAGTTCAGTATGATAGATATAGAGATAATTCCCCAACATAACAAAAAGGAACTTGAAAGAATTGACATGAAAGTAGAACTTCAAAATGAGAAGGGTGAAGAACCACTTAAAAATTCGGCAGCCTAACGGCGCCACTTAAAACATCAAAATACTGAATTGAAGAGATAAAATGGGGTCTCTCATCATATGAACATAAGAGTCCAGTATGATATATATAGAGATCATACCCCAATATAACAAAAAGGAACATGAAAGACTTGAATGAAAATAGACCTTGAAAACGAGGAAGGTGAAAGAATCCCTTAAAAATTCGGCAGCCTAACGACGCCACTTAAACATTCTTAAAACGAATTGATGAGAGCAAGGGGGGGGTCTCTCATCATATGAACATGAAATAGGCAGTAGGATGAATATAAAAGAACATCCTCCAACATAAGAACATGGAGTATAAAAGAAAATACATAAAAGAGATTACTTGAAAAGAAAGAGAGGGGTCGGATCCCTTACCTTAAAATGTAACTCTTAAACCTCAAAGGTTGGGACCTTGAGGGCTTGGGGGAACCTTGGGAGGACTCCTTGGGAGGTAATGAGACCAGAAATTCGTTGGGAATGAGTGGGGAGTCGAATGGATGAGAGGAGGGCTTGGTATTTATAGGGAAAGTGAGGGGACAAGGCATTAATGGCCAAGGGACACCTCACATGTGCTTTTCTCAAACCCATGTGATCTCCCTTGTCATTTATCATGGAGTTAGGCCACATGGGGCCCCCAAAACAATAATTCATCACCCTTGGCCGGCCAACCCTCAAAAGATCTCATGACATCATCATGACACCGTAATGATGTCATTAAACATACCAAAACCCTAAAACTGTATTTTTACTATTCACTGAAAATTCAACTTTCTCAGAAAAATCCCAAAATTTCACATTAACCAAATATCAATGCTCTGATTTCAAAAATGAAATCCATTTTATAAAAATAATTTTCTAAATTTTTTTAATTTAATTTTTAAATAAAAACACTATTCATCGAAAATTCATTTTTTTCAGAAAAAACCCCAAAAATTACCATAACATAATATCGATGCTCTGAGTTCAAAAATAAATTCATTTTTGTAAAAATAATTTTCTAATTATTTTTAATTAAATTTTTAATTAAAAAACACTATTCACCCGAAAAAAACTAATACTTGAATAATAATTAATGAAACCGTTATTTAACTATTTTATTGAATCACATTACTTAATCAAGGTACCTAGATTATTTTAAAACTTTCTTTAAGTGAGATTACTAATCCATTTGGTCATATTACTAATCTTAATCATAAAATCACTATTCATAATTTACTATTCATCAAAAATCAATTTGATCTTATTAGACTCTAAATTTAGTACTGAACATAATTGCAGAAGACCATTTTTTAGAAATCATTACACATTTTTAATTATTTAGGGTTTACATAAACATATTTAAAATATCCTTTTTCTAAAATTCATCAAAAATATGCATACTATATTTATCCGGTCATTTCAAAATTCATCATAAGAAGAAATCCCAATTTTTATTTAAAACAAGGATTACACAAGGTAGTTACGGTCTCGTTACATAACCCCTTATAATACCAGCATAGGACCTAAGAGTAAGGTGTGCTAGGGTGATAGAAGCTTGGGGCGGCTCAGTCAACATTGCCCGAGTAGTAATTTCTATCAGTTTGAACTTCTCACGAAGGCGATTTCGTTCCAGCTTCACATGATGAAGTTCGGCTTGGATTTGATCCAGAGCAAAGCCCACTGGTTCTACCTCCTTCCCAAGCTCTGTTAGATGGGCTTCGATCGGTCCAAGACTACTAGGTGAGGCCATCAAATCTTCTTTCTATAATAATTAACCAAGATTACTTATATTTAGAGACAATAATCAAAACATTTTGTTCACAGCGGTCATGTTGACCGATGGTTATATAATAGTCAAAACCCACTGATCTCATTTTAATTATAATCATGTTTATCAAATAAAACATTTTTGTTGAGTATAACAATAACACATAAAATTAGGAAACAAAATTTATTTAAAAATTTTGGGTCGTTACAGAAATAGCGTGGAATGGAAATATATGCGACCTAACCTAGAGATAGATCTAGTGTATGACGACCTTGTGTGATTTGTCCTAAATGAATAGGGATTGTGTGGCAAAATTCTAAACTTGATGATGTCTATATAATTGAGTAATTTCTCTTATTATTTAGATGTTTCTTTATCATTGTGTTGAAGAAGGTGCATCCAAGGGTTTTATTGTATTGGTTAGTGCAAAAATTCTATAAATGAGTGTTTCTTGTGTTCCCATTTATTTATTGTTATTTTATACACTCTAATTCATGCTTATTGTTGTTAAGGAAGCATTGGTTGTGAACTAGTGTGTCTTTTTACTGATATTTTATTTGATGATTTCTATGCACATAATGATTTAATTATCGGGGAAATGGAATTTGTAAATTTCCCTATAATATATTGTTGACCAGTGGGGCATTGACTAGAAGAAGTCTGTGATAGACTCTTAAAGACATTCATATGTTTAATTTTTTTATATATTTAATTATATTCTAGTTACATTCTAGATATGATTTCAACATTGGAAGTTATTTTATTATATATATGTTATTTATTCAATTTCCACATTCAATATGAATGTACATTTTTATTTTTGATTATTTTTGAACCTATAAATTTTTTTTAGAGGATCACCCCTCTAAAGATTTTCTTTGACACTTTTTTCTAGTTAGTAGACTCTTAAATATTGGGAGCCATGAAAGTGGTCCCATAGAATTCGGTTTAGACCCAGTGTTTCAGGATGGGATGTTAATAATTGGGATTATAGTATCATTATCCCCTGACATATTATTATCTTTTCATTGAGATGTTACAAATTAAAATTTTAGATACCTTGTTAAAGAATAAAATGAGGTAAAAAGGGATAAAATACTTGGTAAAGAGAAAAAATATCATGAAAAATTATATATAAATTTTTCAATGAGTTACTAATTAATCTCAAGTAAATCAATCTATTTTTATTTTCCCCCTTCCGTGAAAAATTTCATTAAAAAATTATATTTTTAATTATGGAAATTGATTCAAGTAAAACACCCCTATAAATGTCCCCCACCCTCCCACACTATAACCACATATTTATTTCATTTTTACCATCTATACCAACCCATATTATCCCCCTAATTATGTTATATATTGATAATGATCATCAAATGACACTAATGTATCAATGATTTTTTATTTCCATGAGGCTCTCAACGTGTTGATTTGAGTCTTAAACGTAGGTCTTATTCTTCTCCTAATCAATATCCACTATCATTATCGTCCAACACATATTAAGTATTATTTATCAAATTTAAAAAATTCTTTTACATCATTAATTGTATATAAAAGATATAATATTAATAAAAACACATTTATATTACATATTCTACCATTACTACGTGTTCTTGTTTGGGTTGAATTTACCAATTATATGAATGAATTTATAAAATTTACACCATCTTGGAATAAGAAATCCTAAATATTAGAATTATGATATAATAAATATTATTTTGAAATGTTTTATTCAATTTTAATGGTTATGTGAAAATATATATTCCCCACTAAATTCAATTATTTTTTTATACAACTATAATATAAAAGGAAAATGTTGAATCATTATAAGTGTAACATTATCATACGTAATATATAATAAACTCATGGATCCATAACAGTATAAAAAAATATTAAATCATTTGATCATTCTGAAACTGTTGAATCCATGATCAATAATCCTTGAAATGAATCCCCAGAACCTAGAATGCATGAAAAATAAAACATTTTCCATTGAAATAGTAATTTTTGTAATATAAAGATGAAATATGGTTTATATTGGTATAAAAATATTTTTAATTAAATAATATATATTTCATTATTCTTTTTACAATTTTTTTAATGAACATAAAAAATTAAATAATGGATATTTAGTTTTTTTAACCAATAAAATGTATGAGGAAAGGGTTTCTTTTATAATTTCAATTTTTTTCATGTTTTTTCGAAAATAAAATAAGATTTTCTAAAAAATATTATCTATTTCGATAGACTGGTATATATTATTCACATTCCTTTATTTATAGTTTTTACATATTGTCTTAATATTTTAAATCACATAGGGTAAAAATAAAGATGAATAGTTTCCATATAATAGATCTTTACATATCGTAACATTTTAGTCTAGGATCCTTATCTTCCGTTTCTATATTACATTTATTTATCAATATATGCACTAATATACTATTTTCTATGTTATTAATGTAATTTTAAATTTACCTTTTATTTCATTATAAAATATTTAAATGAAACCCTTTAAGATTTAATATCTTATTTATTTATTCTAAACTTTTCTTTTATATTTATTATAATGTCAAGAATAAATATTTAAATTGTCTATCATTATAAATTTTTAATATACTCATTTACTTTTAAAAATAAATCTTTATAATTTATTGGAATGTAAAATATTCTCTTAAAAATGATAAAATTTAATTTATTCCATTTTACAAATAGTCATATAATGTTCTTTAAATGTGTTTTGAATCTATGTGGGAAACAATTAGTTTTTTTATTATTCAATAGTTATTTTACCTTAGGAGACCATAACATATCATTTTGTTGAATAAGTATGACAAAAAATTGTGGATATACTTATGATCCCATTTTATATCACATAAGATAATTCAATTCTGATGTAATTATAAATTCTTGTATTTTTATATAGAACACATATGTATGGTTTCCATTTTTTGATAGGTAAGTTATAAATCACACTAATTCATTTGTTGAATCATTTTATCCCATGATATGACTTTTATGGAATTAGGGATTCAAAAAAACAATTTTTGGACTCAATAATATATATATATATAGTAATTGAAAGTGAACCAAATCCACTACATCAATCTCTCCAAAATTTAATGATGGTCTTCATAGTGATATTTATGAAAATAAATGATTCTATCTGCATATATATTACTCATCTATATGTCATATAGAATATATATATATATATATATATTCATGTGTCATGATTCAACACTCTAATGATTATTGTCATATATTGTTCACTAATAAATATTTTGTGAATGATGTTTTATTATTCTTCTTTGAATGGGAATAAATTTAAAATGTTAAATTCATTCACTTTGTTTATGTTCTCATAGTGGATTGTTACTATCATTTTCATTATTTATATTAAATCATTTAATTTTCCAGTTCACCATTTACAGTGTGTTTGATCTCGACATCTCTTATTAGTTGTCATCCTTCAATAAATAAATGTGTATCATGAATAAAATGATATGGAAGGTTCCATGTGAAATTTTATTATTGGAGTTGATAATAAATAATTTAAATATAATTTGGTTGTATATGAAATCTACAAATATTCTAGACCTATTGACATTAGGGTGTGATTTTTAATGGGATGTGAAGAAGATTCATGTAAAATGATGAAATATGTAATCATGTTGTGGGTTGGTTGTTATAAATTAATTCATTGGAATGTGATTTTAATTAATTAATAAGTTATACAATAAAAAAATGTAAAAAATTTATAAATTATTATTTCTATTATTAACATAAGATATATTAATTATGAATTGTACCTGGAGTGTCTCGTAGAATATGATATGAGATAGAATGACCTACCATTTTCATAGAGATGCTGATTCATCCCTCTCACTCCCATGAAAACATAATAGTCCCAAATATCACATATAATACTATCCATAGACAATTATTTATTTAATCAAGGAATCTATGCAAAAAATCATACTCTAACATAACCAAAAACTATGTAAAATACCAAAAAAATATTTCTAACATTTAATCTAGTTGATTCCCCAAATGATTAAGGCCAATAAATTTACATATCAATGTACCTAATAAAGATAAACCTTAATAAAATTACTACATAATAAAACCAAACCAAAATAGTGAACAATAACTGAATAAACAATCAAATAGAACATTTATAACAAAATATAGAAGGAGTGATTTCATAAAAATACATTTTTATATGAATTTAGAATGATACCAATCAATAGAAAATTGTAACAGAAGATAAAGGGACATGATATCGGTGGTTTCAACAAGGGTTTATTCCAATAAGTGTCACATGGATCTCCTTTAATAATGAGTATTGGAAAAAATTCATTTAGGGAGATCCATAATGGTCCATTGAGTAATCTATAATTTCCATAAGGAATAGAATTTTTAAGGGAGAAAATATATCAAAATGGGTAGTGGCAGAGAAAAAAATCTCTCACTAAGAACTCAAATTCCATGACTATCGGGTAGACATTGGATCCCAATGACAAAATTTTATTTACATAGTTGTCTATATACCTACAAACCTACATTGTGTACATTATAACTCATATTTTCTTAAAAATCAAGTGGAACCTTCTCTGAACAACCAATAATCATTTTAGATTCCCACCAAACAATAAATTATCTCTTAACAGAGAAAACTTTTATCCATAAAGTCCAATTTCATGTATGAATCCCAAAATAGTAGTATATTATTTCTCTATATCCATGAATTTTAATACACTATATCATTGGTCACTATACCCTGTATCCCTTTACAGTGTTCTTCCAAAATACGAAAACCATTCCTTCACATGATATCACATATTTATAAAACCCTTTCCATAAAATATAAGAAAATTATTTCATACATCATATCTCTAACCAAATTAGAATTATACAAATCCAATAACAGAAATTATTTAACTCATCACTAATTTAAGAATATCTGAAAAATAATTTCACTCCATTATAGTTTCATGTGGATTATATTCCCATGTATGAACATTAGACTCCCCATATAATAAAAAATAATACCTACATCTATTGGTATATATTCATATGTTGTATTATGAAGAACCATTCCCAGATAACCTTTTTAACTGGGACTCAACTTGAAACATCACATACTCAAACGATAATACCAATCCCCAGGGGCCTACTTCATACAATAAAGAATAAAATATTATTTTGAAATATTTATTTGAACCACAAATAGACAAAAATACATATATACACATTTACATGAATAAACATTAGAAGAAAAAAATGAATCCCTATATTTTTCATAAAAATAAGTGAACAATAGAAGGGATATAACTTATACTATAGAAAATTAATATATGTCAGAGACAGTTGAATCTAAAAAGGTGAAAAAGATAAAAGGAAAATCCAATAGCCTCTATGTGATATCATGAAAAAAATCTCACCACCTGAAGATGTAACTACCATGATTTAGCTAACAGAAACCTCACCGCCTCACTATAGTGCCTGCCTTTTCATGCATTAAAACACAGAACTAGGTATATGAACTACCACATTAATACACATAGTGTGTGATAATAAGCCTAGTAGGGACATAAATATGTATTATATATCATGTTTCTGAAAAATACTCCAAACCTTTTCATATCTATGTAAAAAAGAAATGATATATAGTTTAGAAGCATTTATATTAGAGTCAGGAAAAACATTTAATTCCACATAATTTATAATTATGAATAAATTGGGAAATTTAGTTTTAAATAATTTAGTATATATATATATTTATTTATTTATATGTCAATATTTATTTACGAAATAAATCAGAATCATACATCACATATCATAATATATCCATGTTATTTTAATCAAAATAATACCAGGACAAATAGTCCAAATCGGCCGAAAGAATTTCTAACATCACAAAAAGGATTAAAATAGTTTTGGATAGGTGGGACACTGATACCAATTTTAAAAACGTGTGTATGTATCAAGCCAAAAAAAGATCAATCATGTTTAGAGATAAAAGGAACACCATAGAAGTTGATTTAATGGAACAAGTCTAAAAAGTCCCTAAAACCAAAGAAATATTGAAAAAAGAGAGAACCATGAAACAACTACAATGGAAGTGGATAATGACTATTACTACAACTTCCACATAAGTATTCTAGCTTTACCATGACCTAATTTCCAAACCATTTCATTAAACCATTTTATCATATCAGGATTTGAAAACGATTTGATTATTCCATTTCAAATTTCATCGAAGCCATGTTTTTATTTACATAAACTAGGTGAAAAAATATTTTTATCAAAAACACACTTCCACACACCCAACCAAAATTATAAATTCATTTCATTTCATGAAAAGAAAAAATTTAACAAGAAAAAATTGAAGTCAATTTCCCAAATAGAAGCTGGAGGGGAAACCACATTACTCAAAACTCAGGTTGCACACTCTTGAAATAGGATAACCCAATAAAAAGAACCCCTAATCAAAAATAGAGGCCCTAGAACCAATCTAAATATCTTATTGTTGATTCAGTTAACAAAATTATCAGAAATGTGGAAATATTAAAATATGCATTGAGAAAGCACACATTTTTTTTCATCAATGAACAATGTATCATCTAATAGAATAGGGTCACACAATGCATATAGAAAATAATTGAAGGAATTACCAGCGTAGATGAATTACATAAAAAAACGAAGTAACTACCATGGCAAAAGGTAACAAATATTTTGAAAGGATTAATCACATGTAGAGATATCTTGCGCAAACCTAATGATCTAATTTCCAATAAATTGATCCAGAATGGTAAGTGGATACTATAATCATTAGAGGGGATCTCTAGATCGAAATAAATGTGGATTTATGTTAAATTAATAAATATTTGACATGTATAAATCCTTATAATACATTTAATCTATATTTAAATGTAATTTAATCACTTCACATGTTGTGTTATCCAAAATGATAATATAGTCAAAAAATCCAAAATAAATTTTATTGAAAACATAATTTTTAACTTTACATGGAGTGTAATATTTAAAAAAAATCTAATAATTCATGTTCTGTATTCAGGTAATGACATGACCCTAGAAAACATTACATTTCATGTACTACCACTACAAATCATGTAAATTTCATGTAGAAAAACACAGAATATTCATGAATGAAAATCCAAACAATCTAGGTTGTTTAACAAACTATGGGAGAACCCTACAAAACCACTACATGTTTATACCCATATTCTATTAAATTACAAAAATCATAAATCCTTAAAAATTACGACATTTTACTCAAAATCATTTCATCATGTTTGGGAGTCCCAAGACTCAATCAATTAAAGATAAAATAAGATTAAAGATAAAGGAATTTCATAAATTCTACTAATGGGATGTTATTGTAGGATCAAAATAATGATATAGATTTTCAATATACAAGAGGGGGTGAATTGTACACTTTAAAAATTTCCTTAAACAAGGAAAGATCTAAGTTTAACAAAGTTAAACTATGAAAATTCACAACACCTCTAACACCAATTGTATGATTGGTATAGGGTATGAAGTCACAAACGTCTTGTTCTATGCACTTGCTTAAATCTGGAAAAAGATTCCGAGAAAATAGTTTCCGAATATATGGATACATAAACAGAAACTTAACTAATGTTTACAATATGAGAATCTACCTTAAAGTGTATAGAATCTAAATGAATCAAAGTAAAATTTTAAGGAAATATAAGAGAGTAATAATTTCCTTTAAATTCAAAATTGTAGCAGAAAAACAAGTAGTAAAACTACAAGTAACAAGATATAAATCTTTTAACATAAAGAGAAGGGTATCCAACAACCTTGGATAAAGGTCCCTTGATTTATACTTTCAAGAAATTATGTCTTACCCACACTAGGGTAATCCCTTAATACGAAGATCAGAGTCTCTATCTTGCTATCCCCACAAACCCTCAACTTTAAGGTAGTTGGATCCTCTATCATCCTCAGCATGGAAGCCCTCAACATCACGGTGTTGGAAACTCTGTCTTCCTATCCCCGGAAGCCCTCAAATGTAATCACCAACATTCGTTGTTTCACGAAGAAATCTGAATGAGCTGTACAGTATGCATAAAGCCTGAAAAGATTCTCTCTCTAGAAATCACCTTAACAGTGTGTGGTATCTAGATTGATCATCTTGTTATGGAGATCTTTCAAATGAGCTGCTATTTATAGGCTCAGTTGGAATGGTCGGCTCCCTCCTCCAACGGTCATATTTTCATTAAATTTCAAAGGGACCTAAACACGTGTCACTAAACTAATGGTCAGTTAGAAACAAAATGGACGACATCATTTTATAACAAAACATGTGTAATTGAAAGCACGACATTGTTTTATAATGAAACAAGTGTAAGAATAATAAATAGTAAAGTTCGGAATGTATGCAAATAAAATTTTGGAGTCTAACCAAAATGGAATTCAGAGTCTATAATAAAAGGATATTCAAATTCTATTTTATAGGATTTTGGAATCTGAATTCTGTAGAAGTATGGACTTTGAATTTATAAGACAATTGGGAGTCTGGTTTCACCAGAATTCATAATCTGAACTTAAATTTTTGGAGTCGAACTTATAGAAGTTCAAAGTCGAACTAGTTAAAAGTTCGGAGTCGAACTAGTTAAAAGTTCAGAGTCGAACTAGATAAAATTTCGGAGTCGAACTAATAAAATTTCGGAGTCAAACTCATAATATTTCAGAGTCAAACTCATTAATGTTCAGATTCGAACTAGTAAAATTTTAGAGTTTAACTAATAAATGTTCGGAGTCCAGAATTTTAAGTTGAACTTTGTTATAGTTCATATATAGAATTCGGAGTGGAGCTTTATTAGAGTTTGTATCCAGAATTCGGAGTGGAACTTTGTTATAGTTCACATCAATAATTCGAATAGGAACTTTATTAGAGTTTGTATCTAGAATTCAGAGTGGAACATTATTAGAGTTCGTATCCAGAATTTGGAGTGGAACACCATTACAGTTCACATCCAGAATTCAGATCCTAAAACAGAATGCTCCATACCTTAGCATTCTATGATTATGAGGTTTTGGGTATGAATCCTAATTTTATACTTAAGAAAAATATTTCTTTGTATAAGGAAATATAGGATAGGGTAAATTTTTTTATGGAATGAAATTTTCCTTATAGATGTAAAATATAGATTTGCTTAATAATACGGTGTTTTCGATTGTCAAAATAAGAAGGAATGGAAAAGTCATAAGGAAAACCTTATTGACTCAACAATCTCCCCCTTTTTTGAAAACACAAACATCCTTATGAAAAAATATATAAGGACTTTGTAAAATTTTATTAGACTTTGAAATTAAAACTTTTCTTTCTTTGTTCATGGATGATACTGAATAAAACTAACTCCCCCTTAGGCATTGAAACGCTAATGATTGTAGTCTGGATTTTTAGAGTGTAGTTTTCATTATCATGGGAATTAAAAACTTCCTAATGATAAACTCCCATTTTATTTAAGGATATTTCACTTAGAAATTTTTCTTTATCCATTTTAATGTTTTCTTTCTCCCCTTTTGAGTAGTTCTTTTTCCTTCTCCCCCTTTGTGATTTTCAAAAATAATCGAAGGGAATGGAAAAAAAATAAATTACATGAAACATTAGTACATAACAAGACAAGATAGGACAAAGAAAAAATTTCATTAGAGTTGAGAAAAAATTTTACAAGGAAATACAACAAAAGATCGGAGTGGGTTTATTTTTCATTCTTTTCCTTCGGGATCAGCTTCTTTCACAAGGTTTTCAATTTCTTCAAATCTCTATGATCCTCCTCATCTTGCCTCTCCAAAGCTTTTATCCTTTCATCTTGAGATTTCAAAGCTTCTTCCTGAACCTTGATGGCCTCTTCTTACATCATTACTAACTCATCTTGATTTACAAGTCTTTTCTCAAGCTCAATCTGGAGATCTATATCGCTTATAAAATTTATGAGCAAGAGAGTTGGCCTTATCATTCAGTTCTATAAATTTTTGACTCTGAGAAATTTTCTCAATGATATGCTCATCCTGAAGATTCTTAATCTTGTTATCCTTGGTATCAAAAGCCTCTTTTACTTCATTCTGAAAATTATCATAGTCAGCCATGTCTTCTCCAACATTCTTAGACCACAAAGTGATTTTTCTGCATGAATTCCTATGTACATCATAATTAATAAGAAAACTTTTATGGCCAACCTTAATATTTATACACTTATCCATCACCATGGATAAGGATTCTGACTTCTGATTCATTCTATGCTGAATCATCTGGCATCTGGAATCTATAGTGGGAAATATTGGAATGGTTTCCACCAACTTCTTCAAAGATTCCACCACAAAATCATGACCATGAGCTGATGAATCTGAATCACATAACTTTCTTGGAAATTTCTCTTCCTCAACTTGGACTATCTTCCTTCTAGACGAACCACCAACCTCTTTGTCTCTGATGATATCTTTTATTGGTGTATTCATGCGAACTTTCTTTACCTTTTCAAATTTTAAAATGGGTTGATCATCTTGATATTCTTCCTCAATTTCTGATAATTGAACAATATGGTCTTCATCTAGTTTCTCCTTTTCTTCCCCTTCTTAAAGGAAATTCTTCTCAAAAGATTCTTCCTTATCAGATAAAACATTTTCCTTATCTTCCCCTTGTTTATTATCATCCTTGCTACTTACTTTCTTAACACCCTTTCCCGGAGTGGGTAATTTTGGGGATTTTTCCTTTTCTTGATAGTCTTCTACTTGCTTGATCAAGTCAACCAGATCATCAATTACTTATTCCTTTATTCTTCCTCTATTTCATCTTCTACTTCTTCAACAACTGTTTTATCTACTTGTTCAACAAATTCTAAAACATTAATCTTTTTCGGAGTGGGGTACTTATTTCCAGGGGTTTCTGGTAATGATTGAATATCAAATGTTTCCGGAATGGGAATCATCTCAGAGGCTAATTCTATTGCTTTCAAAAGATATTTAACAATCTCTTCTTCTAACATCTTCTTCTTCAACTTCTTTTCTTTCGATCAATTTTCTAACTCATCAGCAGCTCTCTCTTTTAAGGCATTAGCATCTGCATGGTCCAATCCGAAATGTGGACCCCCTTCTTTTCTCTTTTCGTTTTCTTCCCTCTACTTAGTAGCCACTTCATCTGGGTACTCTTTTTGTTTCTTTGTCTTGGGTGGAGAAAATTGAGTTTCCTTACCTTTGGGGGTTTTGTTGTCAGCAACCACTTCCTTATGCTTTGTCTTTTTTCTATGATTGTTCACTGTTTTACCCTTCTATAGTTTTTCTGAAATGGACTTAGCCTCTCCCTCTGGAAAAGGGTAGAATCCTATGGATTCAAAAGAAAACCCCATCTTCATCCTTTTAAATGTATCATCACTTACTATCATTTCCTAGCAATTTCATTTCTTGGAAGTGCAAGCAATTTTGAATGAATCAAGACACATGATGATAAGCTTAGAGAGAAAGGCAAGGTACATAATGATATGAGCATTCAAATTCCCTTCTTTGATATTCTTAACCGTAATCAAAACATTCCTCATCAGATTTATCTTCCTAAAATTTACCATGAAATATAGGACATAAATGTCACTCTTCTTGAGATTATCCTTCTCACCCCTTCTTGGTACGATAAAACCTTGTACCCACAGATGTAGAATCTGATTAATCGGAGATAGATGAGCAATATTAGCAGTCTTGGTATCTTTAAGTCCAAGACATTTCAATGCCTTCACGTTGTTGAGTCTTCTTTTCTCATCCGGAAGCTTATGTGAACAATACTCAGCTTCCCCTTCATAAGATAATCCCACCAAGGTTGCAACCTTGGTGTGAGATAATTTGTAATTATTACCATAAGACTTGAAAGAAAATAACTCTCTCTCGTCTTCCTGCTAGTGGAATCAAACTCATAGAACTCAACAAGTAAATCTGTATAAACCGGATCAGGTTTCTCTGACATAGAAAAGAAAACATCCTCCCAGCCATTCAATCTGATATTCTTACAAATAAGAGAATCAAACTTGTAGAAATCTGGATGCACTAACCTTTCCCGGAAAACTAACCATTTTGAGATTGGTTTTGAGGTAGACATATGTTGATATGTAGCTTCAATAGACATTCATAATGGAGATATCTGGATGATTATGAACGGGCTTCAGAGAGATTGGAATGTTCCTTAAGAAGAGAGTCAGGGCTTCGAGATGTGAGAGCATGAATAACCGGTGTGGGACGACCCTCATTGGTCCCCTTTGTATAGGTGTTGAGACGACGGTTCAATTTGTACTGTTGATCGAATGGTTGAGATACATTGAGATTTGATCTGACGGTTGAGATACAAACCGAAAGGAAAACATTACTCCAATCTTTTGAGGTTTAAAAAAATCGGATTGAAGAAAATTAGAAATCAAAATTTTTTTAAAAGTAAAGAAAATACTGGCAAGAAAAATTTGACTATGAAATCTTACGTAAGGAAATAATACCTTTCGGATTGGCTGGAAAGATTGTTTGTAATTGGAAAAGTTATTATTGAGGGAAAAAATCATTATGAAAAACTCACTATAAAAAACATCATTACAAAAACTCTTAGTAAAAAAACCCATTATGAAAATTTCAGTTCCAAAAATTTCAATTCCGGAAATTTTCATTAAGACAATTTCAGTTCCAGAAATTTTCATTACGAAAATTTCACTTCCAAAAATTTTCATTACGAAAAAAATTGGTTACACAAGTTTGAAAAATGACTACGTAAATTTTTTATTACACTAACAACCACATGTACCCCCCTATAAAAAAGTGTTTATTACTGTAAGGATAATTGTTTGATATGAAGTTAATGAATAAGGATAAACTTACGGTTATCATTCCTAACTTTTGTTTAATGTATTCAAATTTATCGGAGGGTACAGATTTTGAGAAAATGTAAGCAAGTTGATCTTGCATTCTGATAAACTGAAGAATGATATCTCTATTGAGTGTGTGATCCCTAAGAAAGTGATGTATAATATCTATGTACTTTACACAAGAGTGATGTGTGGGTTATTCACTAAGGGAAATGGCATTGTGTTATCAAACAAAATTTGATTCTTTGTAAAACTCGTGCCATAATCTGTGAGTGTTTGTTGCATCCACAACACTTGAGCACAACAACTTCCAGCTTCTACATATTCAACTTCAACAGTGGAGAGTGCTACTGAGTGTTTCTTCTTTCATGACCAATAAACTAATGAATCTCCTAAGAAATGACAAGTTCCGGATGTGCTCTTTCTATCCATTCTACATCAACCAAAGATAGCATCCAAAAAGCTTTTTATGATAAAATCATTTCCAGAAGTATAAAATAATCCTCAATCCATGGTTCCCTTTAAGTAGAAAAAATTTATTTTCACTGCCTATAAATGAGATTCTTTAGGATTGGATTGATATCTTTCACATAAGCATACTGAGAACATCATGTTTGGTCTACTAGAAATCAAATATAGTAGACTTCCTATCATACCTCTAAAAGAGATTTGATTTACTGGTTTCCCAGCTTTATCAAGATCAAGTGTGTTTGAGGTACTGATAAAAGTACTTATACTCTTAGTGTTGTAATAACCATACTTTTTAAGAATATCATTAATATACTTATGTTGAGATATATAGTTTTTTTCTGGTTTTTGAGAAATTGGAAATCCTAGGAAAAATGTATACTCACCCATCATACTCATTTCAAACTCATATTTCATTAGACATGGAAAAGAATCAGTAAAAGATTACTAAGTTGACCAAAATTTAATGTCATCAACATATATTTAAACAATCGAAACATTTTTCTTATCTTTCATTATAAATAGGGTTGGATCTTTATTTCCCTTAAGATAGTTATTTTGATGTAAAAATCTCGTAAGTCAATCATACCAGGGTCCAGGGGATTGTTTAAGGCCATACAAAGCTTTGGTAAGTCTAAAAACATGATCAGGATGTTTTGTGTCTTCAAATCCTGGAGGTTGTTCAACGAAAACTTCCTCTTGAACATAACCGTTAAGAAAATCACATTTCATATCCATTTGGAAATTTTTAAAATTTATAAATGTTGTAAGGGAAAGTAAGATACAAATAGATTCATTTATAGCTACTAGAGAATAGGTTTCTTTATAGTCTCTTCCTTCTTGCTGATTGTAGCCTTTAGAAACTAGTCTAGCTTTATTTCTAACAATGACTCCATTTTTATCACACTTATTTCTGAAGACCCACTTTACTCCAATAACATAAGATTACATAGGTCTTTCAACAAAGGTCCTGACTTTATTCCTTCCGAATTAATTTAGTTCATCTTGCATGGCTTTAATCCAATCATCATCACCTGAAGCTTCATCAGTGCTTTTTAGTTCCAACTGGTAAAGAAATGCGAGATATTCTACTTCAGTTCTCAAGGAACTTATAGTCCTTAAAGTTTTATTTACATCACCAATGATACTATCACCGGGATGATTCATTAGAAATGACTGCTTGGGTTTTGTAAAACCTGTTCATCAATATAGGGTAGAAAGTCTTCTGGGGTAAATGTTTCAAAAGTATATTCTTGAACATTTTCCTTATCAGAAGGATCTTCAATCAAAGGCTGATAATCAGTTTTTGAAAATATATCCGAGGATGTAGGTCAATAGGGTTTAAAAACAAAAGGATCAGATTCATCAAATTTTACATGTACTGTTTCCTCAACAATACAAGTGTTTTTATTGAGAACTCTATAAGCTTTAGAAGTTGTGGATTTCCCTAAGAAAATTTCTTCATCGGATTTTGGTGCGAATTTGTGTAGATTATATTTAGTGTTCAAGATGAATATCATGAAACCAAAAACCTTAAAGTAGTAAAGTCTTGGTTTTCTACCATCCCATAACTCATAAGGAGTTTTATTACGAAAAGGTCTAATCAAAACTTGATTTATAGTATAATAACCAGTACTTACAGCTTCAGCCCAAAAATGGCTAGTTATAGAATATTGACTCAACATGGTTCTAGTTATCTCTTCATGAATTATATTTCTTATTTCAACTACACCATTTTATTGAATAGTTCTTGGTGCTGAGAAGTTGTTAGTAATACATTTTTTACAACAAAGAGTTTCAAAATCAGAATTTTGAAATTCTCCTCCATGATCAGTATGAATAGTTTTCAATGGAAGTATTTTCTCATTTTTAACATGGTCTCTAATACATTTGAAATAAGAAAAAGCTTCAAACTAATTTTCTAGAAAATATACCCATGTGTATCTAGTGTAATCATCAATAAGAACAAACACATATTATTTTCCTCCAATGCTTCAAGTTTGTGTTGGACCGAAATGATCTATCTGCACCAACTACAATGAATTAGTTTTTGAGACATCACTGATTTACTTAAAACTAGATTTATGTTTCTTGCCATATTGACAAGGATCACAAACATTAGAAGAATAAAATCTAAGCTCCGGTAGATCCTTAACTAGTTTCTTCTTAGACATTTTACATAATTTTCTAAGGTCACAATTGACTATTCTTCTATGTCATAACCAAGAAAGATCTCCCATTGGACTAAGTGAAGGTAATTCTTGGCACCTAAGGTATTATAAGTTCAATGTATAAACATTCTCTTGCCTATGGGCAGAATGAATATATTCTTCCTTGGAATTTTGTACTAAACACTTATCATTCCTAAAATTCACAAGCTATCCTTCATCACATAATTGACTTATGCTAATGAGGTTGTGCTTAATACCCTTAACAAACAAAACATTTGAAATCAAAGTTTTACCAAGAAGAACAATATTACATATACCAACAAATTTCTCCCTGAGTATTATCTCCAAAAGATACTTTTACTCATTTCCTATTGATAATATTTTCGAAATAGCTTTTGTTACTAGTTATGTGCCGGGAACATCCACTATCCACGTACCAATTATTGTTGGTGGTACATCCTTTATCTTCCTAAAAATGAGAAAAGAATTAGACTTTCGGAATACAAATTTGTTCGGATCCGAGATTTTCAGATATCAAAATTTTGGGTATCCACAATTTCTTAGAGAAATAAGATTTATGAAATCCAAGAGATTGAACTCTATTCAAAGAAAATTTTTTCTTCCAATGCCCACCACATTGACACATAGTTCAAAAAGGGGCTTTAGAAGGAACAAAATAGTTGTTTTTTAAAACTGGTTTTTGGTGAGTATAACCTACTCCAGTAGTGTTTCCTTGAGGATTGATTTGAGAATACATCTTGTCAAAATATTCCTTCCCATAGGTAAATTTTTCAAGAAGCTTCTTAAGGGAAAATATTCCAGATTTTAGTATAATGACTAAATTCCAATCCTCAGGATTCATTTCCTTAGAGTTAGATTTTTCCTCAAAAACAATTATTTTTGAAATAGAATTATTAAGATCATTAGAAAGTTCATCCTTATCAGAATTATATTTCTCAAGGTCTTTGGAAGGTATTTCTATAAGAAATTGTTTATCATTAAGATCTGAAGAAAGATCTGAAATCACTTTTGTAAGAACTTCTTCCATAGTATTTTCCTTGTCTAACTTCTTTGAAATTTTACAATTTCATGATTCAAGTAACTTGGCAAATATATATTCTTCTTCATATGAAGGTTCTTCATTTTTTGAGGATGATGTATCTTCATTAGAAGTACTATTTCCGGAATAGTAATTCTTATCAAGAGATAAATTTGTTAAAGCCTCGGTAGAGCGTACCTTGGCCATAAGACATGTATGTGGAAAATATGTATTAGCAATGAATCACATATTCTACCAAGCTGATGAATCATATTCTAAAGATTCACTTTCTGAAGAGTCTCTACATGTAGCACTCCACATTGTATTAGCTTTTAGACTTTTCTTAGATTTGGATTTGTAGAACATCTTCCTGTTCCTTTCAGAATTCCTCTCTTTTCATTGTTCCTTTTTAAGCGTAGGGAAATCATGTCATATGTGTTTACTTCTCTTGCACTCATAGCATGTGACCTATGAATCTTATCTTTCCTTTCCTTTTTCTTATACCTAGATTGAAAATTTCTTTGACCAACAATCATTTTCATTCTTCGAGCAAGATTTTCTAACTCATTCTCTGAGACTTCACTCTCACTAGATTCGGATTGGATAGTAACCTTCTTAGACATGGATCTAGTTACTCTCTCAGGATTATTTTATTTCATATGATTTGATGTTGTAGTAAAAGAAACAATAGAATACCCGTTCTTCTTTTATATTTTTTCATCATCCCTCTTCATTCTGGTTTCATGTTGGAGAAGAGTTCCAAAGAGCTCATCTAAGTAAATTTGAGTAACCTTCATGTTCTCATCAATTTATGTTCACTTCGATTCCCACTCATTGGGCATAATATTAATAATCTTGTCAACAAGAGCATCATCATCAAGACCTTTCTCTCCCATCGATTGTAATCTATTAACGAAAGTCATAAATCTTTATTGCACTTTGCGTATAGGTTCTCCATATAAGGAAAATTGAAACCATGATACTCATCTCTCAGAATAGATCTTCTTGTCTCAATCACTTTAGATGTACCAAATTGAGTAACTTAGAGTTTCTTCCATATATAATTAGATGTTTCACATGAAGAAATTTGTCTATATATGTTCATAGTCATTGAACACAGAAAATTATTGTATACCTTATAGTTTAATTGAT
Organism: Viscum album; assembly: GCA_963277665.1. Taxonomy (NCBI): domain Eukaryota; kingdom Viridiplantae; phylum Streptophyta; class Magnoliopsida; order Santalales; family Viscaceae; genus Viscum; species Viscum album. The sequence continues at coordinate 556,175,517 of OY728141.1, forward strand.
AATCATGCTTCTCTTGGTTTGTAAAGGCATTAAATTCCTTATCATGAATTTTATAACCTCCAGTAAGCATAAAATAGTTATCAACGCAGTATTGATAATTAATGTCCTCATTCGATCTCTCCAGTATTCAAAATCACTTCAATCAAAAATTCGTGGTCTTGTAAGATTTAGGTTGCCGATGGAACCAATATGCATACCTGCCATCTATAAGAAAAAATTTCTACACAAAAACATGTTTACAACAAAATATCATATTCAAGGAAAATATTCCTAAGCATGGAAAATCTAGAACAATGAAAAATCTGAGATAGAAAAACATATATGTGAATATAAGTATTTCAGAAACCCCCTATGATACCAATTGTAGGATCTAAAAAACGGTGTAGATGCTCAATATACAAGGGGGTGAATTGTACACTTTAAAAATTTACTTAAATAATGAAAGATCTATGTTTAACAATATTAAACTATGAAAATTCACAACACCTCTAACACAAATTGTAGGATTGGTATCTGGTATGAAGTTACAAACTTCTAGTTCTATGCACTTTCATAAATCTGGAAAGGGATTCCGAAAAAACATGTTCCGAAAATATGGATCCAGAAATTGAAACGTTACAAAAGTTTACAATATGAGATTCTACCTTAAAGCCTATAGAAACTTATTGAATCATAGTACAAGTGTAAGGAAATATAAGAGAGTTATACTTTCCTTACATTTCAAAATTTAAGCAGAAAAACAAGTAGTAAAACTACAAGAAACAAGATATAAATCTCTTAGCCCACAGAGAAGGGAATCCAACAACCATGGATAAAGGTCCCTTGATTTATAATTTCAAGAAAGTATATCTTACCCACACCAGGGTAAGCCCTCGATATGAAGATCAGAGTCTCTATCTTGATATCCCCACAAGCCCTTATCTTCAAGGTAGTTGGATCCTCTTTCTTCGTCAAAAAGGAAGCCCTCAACTTCTAGGTGTTGGAACCATTGTCTTCCTATCCCTGGAAGCCCATGAATGTAATCACCAACATTTGAAGTCGCACAAAGAAATATGAACGTGCAGTTTAGTAAGCACAAATCATGGAAAGCTTCTCTCTCTATAAATCACCTTAACAGCGTGTGGTATCTAGATTGATCAACTTGTTATGGAGCTCTTTCAAATAAACTATTATTTATAGGCTCGGTTGGAACGGTCACCTCCCTCTTCCAATGGTCATATTTTCATTAAATTTCAGAGGGACCTGTAAATGTGTCACTAAACCAACGGTTTTTTAGAAATAGAATGGACGACATCGTTTTATAATAAAACATGTGTAACTAAAAGAACGACATTGTTTTATAATGATACAAGTGTAAGCATAAGAAAAACTAAAGTTCAGAATGTATGAAAATAAAAGTTTGGAGTCTAACAAAAATGGGATTCAGAGTCTATAATAAATGGATATTAGGATTCTTTTTTATAGAAATTTGGAATATTAATTTTTTTGATGTCCAAAGTCTGAATTTCTAAGGAAATTCAGAGTCTGGTTTCACCGGAGTTTAGAATCAGAACATACAATGTTTGGAGTTGAACTTGTAGAAGTTTGGATTCGAACTAGTTAAAAGTTCGTAGTTGAACTAGTTAAAAGTTCGGAGTCTAACTAATAATAGTTTGGAGTTGAACTCATAATTGTTCGGAGTCGAACTCATAAATGTTCAGAGTTGAACTAGTAAAATTTCAGAGTCCAAAATTTGGACTTTATCTTCGTTAGAGTTCATATCCAGAATTCAGAGTGAAACTTTATTAGAGTTACTATCCAAAATTTAGAGTGGAACTGTAATATAGTTCACATCCCGAATTTATAGTGGAACTTTATTTGATTTCGTATCCAGAATTCGGAGTGGAACTTTATTAGAGTTTGTATCCAGAATTTGGAGTGGAACTTCATACAATGTCACATCCAGAATTTGGATCCTAAAACAGAATGCTTCATACCATAGCCGTATTTGATTCTGAGGTTTTGGGTATGAATCTAAATTTTATACTTATGAAAAATATTGTTATGTATAAGGAAATCTAGGTTAGGTTAAATTTCTTTATGGAAGGAAATTTTCCTTATAGGAGTAAAATATATATTTTCTTAAGAATAAGGGGTTTGTGATTTTCAAAACAAGAAGGAACGCAAAAGTCATAAGGAAATCCTTATTGACTCAACAGTTATAAACTACCCACCATAAGACATTATATTCCCTTGATGTCATTTGTTAGATAGGATTATCATAAAAAAGAATATTCAACTACTACCTAATCAGAAAATGGTACTACCACGTCTCATGATAAATTATTATGTTCCACCATAACACTATGACTAATTGCCTCGACATCCTATATAAGACTTCCACTTGAGAGTCAATGACCTCCAATGGTAGGTACACAACTACTACATCTACCACTAACTCAATATCTTCCCATCTAAGAATGTTAGAGGAATCGCAATGGTATTTACTAAACTGTGATATGTGGAAAACATATTGACTTTCCAACTACTAAACTAGAAATTCCAACTGATATGAATCATGTCCAATCTACTCTATGACCTCAATTACTAAAACAAATATCAGATCCAACATTCCATATTTTCCCAGTCGATAGTGACTTAACTCATGATAAAATATCAATAAAACAATTACTTCAATAGAAAAATAAAACATATGCAATCATAGATCCTAATAATATATTTTTTGATTATGAGATTACATAACACACTAATTTAAATCCTAAATCCTTGATTAAATCTCTTACACACTACTTATTCCGATCAAAGAATCTTCTCCCAACAATGCATAAGAAAGTAGTGGTCTTCAGAGGTGATCATGCATTTCCACGAATGGATCACGTATAAATGAGGACCAGTAATTGATACTATTAAAATACTAAATTAGTCCCAAATGGATATCCCAAAATTCAAAAATATATAAGACACATACATAGATCTTATTCTAAAGAATCTGAATAACACTCTGTATTTAAACATCTATATATGGATAATAAGTTGTTTTCAATCTGCAATGATTCTCCATCACTTGTTGAAGACTCCTATAGATACTTTATGTAATCCTAGGATTCATATCTAAAATAATAAAATATGGAACCTCATGTAATCTCATTATTTCATACACATACAACTTAACCATTTCATTAAATTTTTTGTTCTTCCTGATTGGAATGAAATTTCCATATTATTAAAATGATAAATGACAAACCAAATAAAAATCCTCCCTCAATTAGTAAATGTTAACCCAAAAAAATATCAATGGGCACCTCATCTTGTTTTATAACATTCATTAAAATAGGATGGAAACAACTAGATGTTTTAAAATTCTACATATTCATCTATTTTCATGTCTAAAAATATAACACATAATCAAAAATTCCATAAATTATACTCAGCCAACAAAATCACTATCTCAAGTAACAATAAATACTCATACTTACAAGATGAATTCACTATAATGTACAATGATAATCAGATAATACATAGACCCTCATAGATTATGGGACAATAAAAAAATCCCCAAAATTGAGAATATAGTATGTAGATAGAGACCAATCAAAAATGGTCTCTTGCACATTTAGTGTTTTTTAATTATTATGAAATATTTATCCTATTTCCAAAACCATCAAAATAGTTTCAGGGAGAGAGGATGATAACTTAACACTATTCAAACCATTCAGAATACATCCTCATAGTAATTTAGATGGAACTGTTAAAAAAAACCCATAAGGATCCATTATTCCTTCATTTCTAGAACCTCTTGATATGAAACGTTCCTGCTAAAAGTGACTAAAATGGAATTACATTTTCTAATGATGTATTAAATATTGATATCAACCATTTAATGGAATTCCAACAAACATATATTTCTGAGTATCAATTCATTCAAATAAAATATATGGCATGAAATATAATGTTCAAAAAAATTATGAAACCCCTTCCCAAAATGAATATTTTCCCAAACATATAAGTTCATGCATAAAATTAAAAAACTATAAATCATTATGGTTTAATTATTTTCATGCTATTAAATTTGAAAAAAACTGTTATCTAATGCATGATCAAATTGCATGGTCAAAAACCCAAACCTTATAATAAAGAACACCCCAGAACCAAATAACCATTATTTAGATCTGGTAAAATAAAAAAAGGACATTATTTCATAATTATTCACGACTTGTCAAAATAATACTAACAATTTTTACAGAACTACAATTTCTACACATTCCTAGTAAGATAAGTCAAAGGTAATGCAAACTTTTTGAAAGAATTGTTGAATTTTCCATAATACATGGAACGAACAAAGATCCTCAGTGTCTAAAAAATGGATCTTCCCATGAAATGATAGATATAACCTTTTTAGGATCATATGATAATCTATTATCATAAGTTATACTCATTTAAGGCATTAATTCTCGGATCTAGTAATTAAATTATGGCTTCATTCGATACAATTAGTGAATCCTTATGATTTAAATAACTGAACTGAAATGGTTCTCAGTAAGTTTAACTGATATCTAATAATCCAAATTATCATCCATGATAAAAACCAAAATGCTTTTATATACTAATTAAATATTTTATTCATAAAATAAATTAAAACTATCGGAGTGTTAGTTAGAAAAAAAGAAGATCAGAAGATATTCTAAATGGAAATACCATCTACTGAAATATATATTTCGTATATTCAAATAATAGTCTATAATATGATGATAACCAAGATGAATATTAATAATGAAAAACTGTTTTCACCCATTATCTCATCAAACATATCATATGCATGAGTTGTTGGATACATATTATTAAATATTACAGCGTTCATTTTTTTATAGTCTTTGAACAATCAATGTGTACTATCTACATTCATGGGAAAGGGAAGTGGGGACTCCGATGTCCAAAAAATAGGGTGACCAAACCCCTTTCCCATCAAATTTTCCAAATGAATATTGAGCTCTTTCATCTCTATTGGTTCAATATGACATGAATCTATGAAAACAATAAGTGTACTTGGAATAGGGTTAATCGTGACTTCTATCTATCTATCTTGAGAATCCTGAAGAAATGTACTATGAAAATATATGTAAATTTCTTAACAATAGTTGTAGGATCAAAAATATAACACATGTAATTTATCTTAACTAATTCATCATAAAACAAACTCTTCATATCTAAGGGTGGAGGTTCTCCATGACAACACCTCAGACCCCACTCCTCTAAAAACAATAGTTAAGTCCCCTATGCCACAAGAAATGAGACAAAACAATGATAAAATGAAAACTCAACTTCATGAGAAATAAGAAAATCAATCATAATAATGATGTTATATTGATCCAAATAAGGAATGAGAAAATATCATACTAACATTTAATCAACTGTCGATAGTGCACAAGGACACAGAAACACATACTCTTTCCTCTTACCAATAGGTGTCAGTAACTCCCCAAAAAAATACTTGATCTCATTGGATGGTTATTAATATTAAAAATGACAATATATAAATTATTGTGAAGAACCATCATCAAATAAATTAATTTCTTATAAATATACAATAAATATTGTACCTCTCACAATCACTGGACCCACATCTACCTCCAATAAAATACCATCTATGAAATAAGGTGCTTCATAGTTAGGGATTGTGGATAGAGCTCTATAGACATTTAGTGTTTGCAAAATCTGACTACACCAATGTTAACTTCTGTGTCAAATATCCATATCTAAATAATGGTGTAAAAAAAGAAGAAAATAAATTCTATTTATTACCAAATTTCCTAAAACTATTGGACATTATTAGGGGTGATGGAAAATCATGACAGACCCAATGTTTTATTTCAGAAACTATGGCTAATATTGTAGGACCCCAGGACACCCTGAGAGGGGAGGGGTGAATCAGGGTGTCAATTTTTTCTTTTAAACCGATGGATCTTTTTACAATGTTTGTAGGAACTAGTATAACCTATATGATGGATATTAGAAAAAATCAAACATTCACATGCCATGATAAAACACAACACTTTTTATATGGATCACCACTAAGGGCTACGTTCAAGGAGCATATGACGACAGGTTGTCAGTCGTACCAAATTCCACTATTGTTCACTAGTTGTGGATTACAAAGGTTCAAGAAAAGTCAGTCTGTCGTAGGCTCACTACCTTTACAAATATTCAAGGATAACCCACTGTGTCCCTTGGGTCACTCCCATTGACTCTCTCTGGATCACTGCCTTTGGTGATGTCCCAATCAGTTTATAGATGTGAAGGTCTCTTCAAAATATTCGCATTGAAGTCTTTGCCTCTTCTTAGCACGATAAAGTTCTTGCCTCGATGTTTGGAAATGTTGCACTCTCACACACTAAACCACTGAACCAGATAACCAGAACGTTCAAACAAGTTTCACTTACAATGGCGCCCAACACCAACCCTTTGCGTGCATGACCATACAATTTCACGGAATATTTATTTTTCACACGGAAAAATATTTCACACAACAACACCCTATTTCATGTAGCCCAGAATATTTCACGCACCTCATAATTTTCGGGCAAAATATAATATTTAGTGCATTATGGAATTTTTTTCACACCTCTGATTTTTCGCGCAAACTGGAATATTTCACGTAGTGCGGAATTTTTCACACAGCCCAGAATTTTTCATGATATCCCCTTTACATAAACCTTTTACGAACATCAGACCTCAAAAATTATCTCAGTCTTCCACAGTACAGAACGGGTGAGTCACCTCTTATTTATAGGCATCTCAGACCCCCGTGCGCAAAACCCTCATTGGCATGAAAAACTTCTCATTTGGCGCGTAATATTTCTCATAGGTACCGTTTTTTACAAACATCTCTATATTTTTCGTGTATCCCATGCATTTTCCATTTTTCAATGTTCTGATTCTAAAACACTATTTTCAAGAAAAAAACATGATCCACTATTTTGCACACCATATTTTTCTTTGCGCCCAACTCAAATATTTCATGAATATCCCTCCTTTTTCGCACACGACTTCCTCTTTGCACGCACCTCCTAATACTGACAATCCATGTCTTCATTTTCCGATTTTGAGGAATTTTTTTTTGGCAAACACTGGAAAGCAGCACCACCATCAATACAGTTGTCTACTTGAACTGTATGATCACTTTACTAGCACACATTCTAAACTTCCTCTGAGGATTGACAACAAACACAAACCATACTCCAATTCATTCATAGAACTTCCTTGGTTCCAACAAATATATCTATGTTTCTCCTATTTCTCCCCCTGCTAGGGTCTTTCCCATCATTATTTCTGCCTCCAAATCCCCCTCTTGGAAAGTGGGGTTTTTGACATGATACTCGTTCTCAATCTTCATTCCCCTTATGTTCCTCCAGTAGTGTTCTACACTTCATCCATAACTTCTAATTTTTCTCCATATTTTTGAGTTGCTAGGTTTTTTTATAATTCATTTTCTCCATCCTCTGTGAATATAAATCATGATGAATGAAATATCTTGAACAGACCCCACATTAGCTAAAACTGTTGGAACTTCAACTATTTAGGATTTAGTGGTGGAATTAAGTGATTAAAACCCTTTTTTCATGTTATATCTCCTATTACTCCCTCACATCCTTACCCATAATAGAAGACCCAATCATTAGTCCAGAATAATGATATTTATGGCAGTTTGTGATGGTATTGCTGGTTGGTATTAATGGGTTCCTTCTATATGTTTATTCATCATCTCAATATCTATCATTTAATATGTATTAACATTGGATTTTTTTATGTTTCGGTTTTGTTATAGGGTTACAAGTGTCTAAATTTGACTAAATTGAATTATTTATATGTCATTATTATTTAATTAAGATGATGGTTTCTTAGAGTTATTTTCTTCATGGTGGTTCCAATTCCATTATTTGGGTTTCATAGGGATGATTGGGGCTCATTGGGGATTAATTTCTATTGTGCCCTAAATCTAGGTTATCAATACTCTTCTCCCAATTATACATTTGTGGTGATTTAATTGTGTTTTTGGATGTTTAGATTGATAAATTTATGTATTTATAGATAAATTCATTAATGTTGGGTTGATCTTTATATTTGGATCCCGATTGGGCTTGATTATCATTGTAATAGTGGGGTTTCTTATTTTCTTTTGTGTCATCTTCGATGATGGTGTTGATGGTGTTTGGCCAATATCTTCCATGTGGTACTCTTTTATGGTGTGTTTTTTCATGATTTTTGATTCTTATTGGATGTTCATGATAATTATTTAGTGATGATTATGTGTTCAGTCTCTCCAAATTTTAGTTTGTTAAGGTGATGACATTGTGGATGTGATTTCAATGGTTTTGTTGGATGTAATGAAAATGGTGATGGGATGTCAGATGAATGGATGGAGGAATTGATTTTAATGGTGTAACTATGATCGATGCTTCTAATGATACACATGTGATGGTGGTATCATTTGGATAAATGTTTGAAAATTTGGATTTTGAATCTATGTTTTTGGTGTTTGGTTTGTGTATCATTTTATGGGTTATTCGATTCCATGTGGATAGAATGTGGGTTCCAAAATAAAAACATAAATGTTGTTTATTCTGGAAATATTTAACAAATAATTATGGAAACGTAAAATGAAACCATGTGTGTCCAAAAAATTCACATATATATAAATACATAGGAAAACATATATAAATCCCAATATGTGTTCTTGAGGCATATAACTGAGAACCCCCTCCCTTATCTTGCGATGATCCATCAACTTCCTATTTTCCATAGTACACCATTGATTATAATAAAAGGTGGATAACATGGGGTGGAATATCCCACCATTCCACAAACAAACATTTCATCTGATATATACCTTTCCCCAATCTCTGCAAAGGTAAAAAATAGAAAATAATTACATTCAGATATTTGACAACAATCCCTTCATGTACTTATGTTATTTTAGGTGGTTATTCATTACATATGTTCTAGTTAAAAAAGAACTCTCTCTACAAATTTGTTAGTGTACACTGACAGGAAATTATCTTCATATTATAAATACTAGAACGCTGGAGACAAATCCAATATCCACGCATCTGAAAAAAACTAATGGAAAAAGATTTTCCATAATCCCTTCCTCTCAAAGAATAAAATATTATCCACCCATTCCATGGAATCCCATTATCTCTTTCAGGGACCTTCTTATATAAACGATAGACACTCCACCATCGTACTCTTATGTGTATATAGTATGTTGAATATCTGATCAATATTGTCATGATAGACTTCAAAATTATTAGGTTAATTCTAATATTTAATGGTTGGTTGATTCACATTCAATAAATCATGTGATATATCAATCTCCCCTATGGCTCTTGAAATTAAATCAACAACTGATTTTTCACCTTGTTGTAAATTCCGGTTGACATCACAAAATTATAACCTGATATCCTCTATAATTTTACGATCAATTGGTAGAGTCTATTTATAATCATTAGGTGTATCCACTAGTGTTACTTGTTGAACACATAAAAAATACATACTTATAAAAATAAAATTAAATGTAATGATTATACAACTGAATAATTTCAGTTCCACCCTGAAAACCCATAAGTGAATTCTATGGTTAACATAATGAACTCAAAAACAAGACCCACACATCCTCACATCTTATTGTATCATCACATTCATCATAGAAATATCAATCCAGAAACATATCTCCCATGTTTAGACTATCCTAGGTCCATTACAACAAACATCCCAAGATAATGAATTTTGAAAATATACCACTTTTGTAACCAAGTTGTGATGAACCATACCAGGATACTCTCTCAAACTATTACCCAATCAGATCACTTGCATACACAGTGGGTTGTCCCAATCCCCATGGGTTGGAATCCAATACATGAGAAACATTAAAAAAGAGGGAAGGATTTCTTTCATATCTATAATAAAAACCATTACATATATACACATATAAAGAATGAAATAGTGAAAAAAATGAATACATATATGTTCCATAAAATAAATATAACAATATAAAAAACACTATTAAAATGGTAGAAAAATAATATTTAAAAGAAAATTCCAACAGTAAAGGGGAAAAAATTTAAAAAGAATATCCAATTATCTGCATCTGATTGCATGTAAAAACTCTTACCATCTTAACTTCCAGCTCCTTAGAAAGTTCTGATAGAATCCTCAATGAATCACTATAGTGCCTTCACATTCCATTAATCAAAATACATAAACCATTCAATGAATTGATAAAGGGGTATGCATGGTGTAAGCTAAAAGGATTTTTAGGGTATCACCCATGTGTTCTATAGGATTTCTTTTACCAATAATTCATGTTTGATTATCTTTAATGGAAAAAAATTAATATATATACTTTTACATTTTTTATATCGAAATCATTGGAGAACATTTAATTTCTAATTTTCCATAATTTCAAAATTAAGTAAGTATATCAAATAGAAATAAATTCGTATACATATATCAATATATTTATATGAAATAAAACCAGTGAATGCATCTCATATAATCTCATATCCATAATAGTATAATAAAACCAGTACAATCCAAAATTACCCAAATTAAAAAAATTAAAAGGTAACAAAACTCTAATGATCACAATAGGTCTATATATCTATGATATCTATACATATCATAGAAAATCATGTGCTCTTAAATCCACTAGACATTTGCATTGAATCTAGAGAGGAGAAAAAACCTAAATAATCAAACACCCAATAGGACTAACAGGTCCCTATAACAACATTCCATTGTATTAGGGGAAAGATGAATGAGAAAACCCTAAAATAGTGGATGAGGCCTACAAATTCACTTTCTACCTCTGAATCAATGGATTCTTAGTTTATTTATATTATATTACAATTCTTCATGCCATTTCACCATATCATGATTTGAAATCCATTTTATAGAAGGATTTAACAATTATTTGAGAAACCCTTTCCATTTACCAAAAATAGGGTAAACCCATCATTTATCAAAAACCATTTTGACACTCACAAATCAAGTCATTCATTCATGCCATTTCATTTAATAAAATAATTTATCAGACACTAGAGCAATGAAATTCACTATTATAGGAAGGAGACTACAAAATATACCTCAAAACTCAATTCACAGCGGCCTATAATGGGATCCAACATGAAAAAAACACAACAACAATAATTGTGGACCTAGATCAAATATATACATTTCGAAATTGAATTATTTTAACAAGAAAGCTGGCGAAGAAGAATGATCAAAACATACCTCAAGAATGAACACCCATTAAACCACAACTAAGATTGTATCAGTTCCCAGAATATTATCACATAATATATTTATAAATGATTATAATTAATTACCACCAAATATAAATATTTCCAATAAAACAATGAAACAACAATAATATGATCAAAACCAATACAAAACATGAGATAATTACTCAACTGGAGGGGTACTAAACAAAAAATTGAGGATTAAACTATGAATGAATCTATATAGAAAGGTGGGAGAATCCGAAAGTTTCATAACGAGATCTCTAGGACAATATAATTGGGAATTCATGTGGGTAAATATACATATCATTCGTACATTATTCTAAAATACCTCTCTAAAAAAATATTCATGTCGTGTAATCCTGTAACATGTTGTGTAATCCCATTACACATCATGTGTTCCATGAAGATCGTGTCTATAGAAAATACCAGGACTATTTTATTAAAATAGAATTTTTTTAAATTAAACATTATGTAGTCATTATAAATAATGTAAAATTTATCATTATTTACAAATACCATGACATGGTCCTGGAAAATGGTATATGTTGTGTACTTCCATTATAGAGTGTTTGAATTTCCATTAAACATTGAAAACTATAGATACATACATGAAAATATAAGCCACCTCCACTGTTCTAAAAATTTAGGATAACCCATCCAAGACATTACATGATTATACCCATACTCCATTAATTCAAACAATCATAAATACATGAAAATTTGGCCATTTTATCCACACATGTTTTTTATCCCGGGGACTCCCAATACAAACACAATTATATTATAAAATATGTGAATATAAGGGAATTTATTTTAAGAGGGTAATGGTATTTTATAAGGATTCCAATAGATATATGTCCCATTAGTTCGTTGTAATAATATTAATATGCATATAGGTAAAATAAAGACCTAGGAACGTTTCACATTGAAATAGAATTATATTTGAAATTTAATTTTCTAGCACGAAAGGCATGAAATAGTTTTATTACAGTATGAATATATATATATCAATTATTCTTTTTATATATTCCATTAATAATTTTTACATTTATTAATATCCATAAAAAATATATAATGATTATATTCATAGAATTGGTACCCAATAGCTATAGGAAAATATACTTATTTTTATAGACAATACATCATCCCGTCTAGAAATTGGTATTTTAAAATTTTATATAGGTTTATCTTAAAAACAATTACATATATATTTACCTATTGAAATATATAAATGTGGATGTGAAATAAAAATATCTGACACAATATAGTTGAATTGGTCAGGGGTTAACTTTCTCGTATCCCACGTTCAAACCTCAATGAATAACTATTTTTTATCACCCTAATATATATATTTATATTACATATAAATAAGAATCAATAGTTATGATTTAGTGGATGCGGTCCTTTGAGAAGGATCTCAAGGAGTGATTTCAAAACATAGAAGCCATTAAGTCATGCTTCCACATTCAATATATACATAACATTGTAAATATATATACATAAGTGGACATTTAACTGAGTAGATGTGTCTTTTATACCGTTGTAGCAAGGTGTTTTCAAAAAATTTGAAATATAGTATATTGTGAAATTGTTTTTGTCATGGTGAATGGGTTTGTGGAAAAGGGTTCCTATGGACCAAACTATTGAAAATGTCACATTAACTATGGATATATATTTTATATGGACCATACTCCTAGTAAAATAGCCATATAAATATGATATAACCATGGTAACTACCACATGATATATCAATCATTTTATTTCAATGGAAATATGTTCCATTTTAAATATATTTAGGATTTTTCTGTATGCCAGGGATATGAATATATAACTAAGTGAATATCTTCTTTTAATATCTTATTCATTTACTTTTGATAAAAAATTTATTTAATGGTGCTACAAATAATAATGATTATGTTAAAGTTTTATATATTTATCTCCCACTTAATTTCTTTTCCTATTTATTTTATACATAATATTTATATTATATATCATTCAATGTGATTTATTAACTTTTTTATATTTCTTATCACAAGAAAACAATTTTATAAAAAATTTCTCATTACCAATCCACTAATAAAATAAATTTCAATTTAATTTATATATATATATATATATAATATTTTATCTTAACAGTAAATATATAAAATGGTTTTTATTTGTTACACTAAAAAGTGTCGACATTGTCGTAAGATTTTTCGAGTATAACCAACATTAATCATTGAAAAAAAATTATATCAACGAAAAATAAAAATTATCTTGTATATTTCTCAAATCAGTTGTTGTGATCAACATGGAAATATGAGTAATGTATTAAAAAAATGTACTATTACATACAATATAAAAACTTGATAGTCAGAATTATATCATGGATTTGGTAATTGAATTATCTAAATAATAATATAAAAAATAGTACTAATTAATCAACGAGGAAGCATAATCATGAAGAAAAATCAATAATTTTTCCATAGATAATTGAAAATATTGAATATTTGTGAAGTATAATAGTACAATCGATGTAATAGAATCTAATAATATTTATTGTAAATTGGTTTCTAACAAGAATTCACATGATTTAATGAATTATCTAGTATTATACTCAAAAATAATGTTTATAAAAAGATGAACATTTTCTATGATGATAAAAATAATGTACATGAAACAATTTTAAGGTCAATAATCAGAACCCCGTTTTTTATATTTTCTCACCAAATTTGGAATAAAAAATGAAACAAAGATATACATTAATGTTAGTGAACTTATTAAATTTATCAAATGTAAATAATGTATTATAGGAATCATTGTATAAATTATTTGGAATTATTTTATAAATTATTGAAATTATCATATATTCATAATGATATAAACAATATTTACACGTCGTATCATACCACATGACTATATGATAATTATATGTGAATATAAAATATCCCCATTTTAGACATTGACATTATTAATAGTTATTTACCCCTAAAATGTTTATTGATACTAAGACCACATAAAAATGTTCGGTTCTTACATCAAAACTCATACATCCCTAATAACATGATATTTCACTTAATAGGGTATAATGATATATTTTTATGAGTTAATTATTTTGTCCTCACTACCCTATATTATAAATACCCCCATTACTAGACGTCATGGGTACTTATGTTATCAATCAAATCTTTTTAATTTTTTTATTCAATTTTATATTGATGCCACCTAATTAACATACTAGAATGTGTCCAGAGAGCCACATATCCTATGGTCAAAATCCAAATCACAATTAGATTCTAATTTGATAATTTTTTTTATTAAATAAATAGAGGATATATTTTACCCATTTTTCTTTTTTTACAACAATGGAAAAAATCCAATAAAATATAAATGAAATTAACTCTACACAATGATGATATGCAATAATAGAAAATTTCAAACTATATAAAAGATTAAAAATATTCAAGGATAAATTCCAAAAATGGTCTCTAGATTCTAGTTACACCGATATTTGTAACTAAAAATTTCCCATTACACAACATGAATTGTATGGAAAATAATTGAATCATATAATAGTACCCATCTTGAAACATTTATATGTTGTCAAGAAAAAGATAATAAATATAAATCATCTATGATTAAAATATATTTCGTACATACTAGATACCTTGCAATGAATTAATCTAACAATTTGATTAAATAAATATAAAGAAATTAACATTATAAATTTTTATCGATAAAAAAAATACATCAAAGGAAAATGAATATATTTTAAAAATTAGTATCAATTATGATTGAAAGCGTCATATACCAGGATTTTCTAATAATGGAATACATATATTGAGCATAGAAATAATGATAACTAATAAATTATTCTAATATTCAATGATTTATATCCATGATATTAATCAGAAGAAAGGGATATATATCAATATATATATATAATTTTAGGGTTTGAGTGACACATTTTTTTGAAAATGGAATTAAGCATAAATGATTCTGGAAAATAATATTATTTTTTCAATTAATGGATTGGGGAGCGATATTATATTATCATTTTATTGCAATACACAACATTTTTTATTCCATGGATAATATCTGTATTCTTATAAGTCATGTAATAATGAGATACCATGTATAGAACGTCATAATCTTTCAATTATGTAGTACTTATCTTGTAAATATTATTACCAATCAAAACCACTATCCATTGAATAAAAAATTCATTTTTTATATATAATAAGATATAAATTTTAAAATAATTTATTTTTAATACTATATAAATATTGTATAATTAATTTTTATATGAAAACATAACACAATACATGACTAACACAAAAATATTACATTATTAAATCTATATAGGTATAAAAAAATTCCACATTTAATGATATGTAACCTTTTTAATGAAAATATAGATACGTTTGATACTTAATGTATGATAAAAAAAGAATAAAGAATAAATATTTGATAAAAACATTATAAATAAGGATAATATTCTTTAATTTTTAGTTGTTTTTGTGCTTTGATAAAATACATCATAAGTCTTTAATTATCTAATCTTTCAAAAATACATAAAGGCATAGTAACCTATGAATGTAATTGAATAAGTAAAAATTATTGAATTATATTTATAATATAATTATATAGTTAATTTTTATAATTTAATTTCACCTTTAAAATCAATTTTTTCAATAATACATGAATTTTTAAAGGAATTAAAAAATAATAATTTTTTAATCATGAAATAATTACCTTGAGATAACATAAAATTAAATTTACAAAATAAAATTAATTGCATATCAAAAAATATTAAAATAATTATTTTTTTTCTGATAACAGTAAACTATATCTTGTAATGAAAAATGGATAAATGAAATTTTCTTAAGAAATTATTTTATTTGTGACGAAAAACTACTAAAGATTCCTTAAGTGTTTACAAATCACATAAATTACTAAAAACTCATTTATATAATGTCTTTATTTTCAATAATGAAAATATCATTCATATAAATATATAAATCATTTTAATTTAAATAATATATTATAATAATTAATGCAGTTATCACCTTAATAAAATATGTTATGAACCCCCAAAAGAAATTAATTGAAAAAAATATTTTTAGAATTCCCATGTCTTTCAATTTTCTCAAATGAGATAAAATTTTTCATATACATTTTCTTTTCTCTGAAGGGTTCAATATGAAATCATCGGGTTTATGAAGGGCTATTTAATAACATTATAATTAATAATTAACAACTCATGGAATGTAAAATCGACACACCTGTAGATATATAAATGATTAATCTCATACTTTATCATTTTTAGCCAGAAATATAATGTTTTAAATTATAGATATTTTATTTATTCATGTTAATTTTTTATTTTTTAAGAATAATATATGCTTAATATTAAATATTTAATAATTGTTTATTTTTATTTTCATTAAATATGTTACTAAATTTTGAAATAAAATTTTTATACTGATAAAATTTTAGTAAATTCTTATTTTGGGATTAGATATGTGATGTGATATAGTTGAACCAAAAGAAATAAATTTGAATAAAAAATATCTATGGCCAAATAAATATCACAAGGAAGACCTTGCAATTCCATCCATACTTTTCAAAAGTTTTGGAATATAAAAATTACTAACACATGGAATGTCAAAAAGAGGCGACATTATGATTTAATATAGGGAATATTGCAACGATTATTTTTCATAAATATGAAAAAAAATAATATTTTTCATTCTTCATGATCATGAATTTATGGGATCCAATACCTTGGAATTGTAATATTATTCTATCCATATATACATTTTAGGTAATTAAATCACAACGGTTTAGATGATTTTCTAAAAACTCAATAATTTTGTGGAGTATGGACAATTAATATGTGAAAACAATTATCCCACTATTACAAATTCCAGCACATAATGGGTCTTTCATGTGTAATATTTCATCGGGGTGGATTTAGATAGAAATATTTTCAAACCAATTGTATTTCAATATTTATATTTACTCCCTTAAAGAATTGATTTATTTTATTATGAATTGATGTAGACATTATTAACTGATTAGTTGGGTTTATTTTGTCATTAATTTTTTAAACTAGAAAATTATATTAATCTAGATGTATCATCCTCTCTTCATATAATATTTTTTTTATAGTTTTTTGTTTCATCCATTATTCCCCATATTATCAATCTTAAAATAGAGAGGTAAACTGGATACTTAAAATGGTGAAATAGTTACGGTTTGGGTTTTTTTCCCATAATTTTATTCTCATTAAATTATTTTATGAATTTATTAGTGGATAAACATATGATAGTTTGATGTCACCCTAATTTCATTAATATTTTTTTCTTATACACATCAATCATTATTCATCTCATTTGAAATAATATTATTGGATGGATAGATTTATATTGATAGTGTGGTTATAATTTAGATGTTATTATACCACATAATGTAGGTGGATATAAAGTAATAAATATTTAAATGGTAGTGTGTTGAATATATTTATTACAATAATAGGATATATAATATAAAAATTAATATTTTTATTGAAAAATGATAATAATTCTATGAACTACATTGGATTATAGATTTTCTCTTAGTAATTTATTTTTGATTACATTTCAAAGTCCATTAATCTTTTTATTAACTTTAATAAATTAATTTATTTATAAAAAATTATAAAACCCAAAATATTTTAGTATATTAATGAGTAGTATAATAGATATTTAGTATATAGTTGTAATAAAAATCCAAGGATAATTAGTGGCCTCCTCATGTAAGTTATTTTAGATCTGATCTACATTTCATTGATAGTTATATTAATTTTGTTGGATTGGTATTCAATAAAAATTCCTCTTATTAAATCGTAAATTTTTCTATGTATGTCATCATCCACCAATAATTTATTCTTTTTAATAAAAATTAAAAAAATTATAAAAATTTGTAAAAAAAATCTACAATGAAAATATTTCACATATAATGTCTGGATGTGTTTTAATAATGAATAATATTATTATATTCCTTCTAATAATAATTATAATTTTAGAAAAAAATATTAGTAGAGTATATAATTTCGAGAGAATGAAAAATTTATTGAATATTTGAGGAATCTAATTGAAACTATTTTATTTACCATAATGAAAATAGAAACTCATAATAAATTGAAAGGAATGGAAGATGTAAATATTATTTTCCATAATTGTAATTAATAACATTTTTTATTTCAAATTATTATGGAAGGAGGCTAAATAATTTTCCATAACACTATCAAATGTGGGTATATAAATGGACATTCAAACTAATTCAAATGTTTGTAATAATGACCAGAGATTTTAGATACAATTAAAAGTATAATACATAATATATCTTTTATAACACATTATTAAAAATCTTAAAAACTAATAAATATATAGAAAAATTAATAATATTATTATAATAAACACTAAAATGGTAATCTATTAAATGTTTATACCAGAAGAAGAAAAATATTTATTATGAGTTAATATTAAAAATGGTACTTCTAATAAATATTTGTGTGTTTATATTTTATATTTTACTTAAAAAATTTTATTTTAAAATTTTAGAATTCCTATTTTGGTATTGAATTTTTTTTTGCTTAATTATGAATAAAAATATTATATTTCAATTTTATTAGATATTATTGAAAATAATCTATTATTAGGTGAATTTTAAAATTGAATATTTGACTAATGTTGTCACTTCTATGAAATTAATATATAAATATAATTATAGTATTTGAATGCTCTTTACATTAAAATTATAAATTATTAATTATAATATACCATTTAAAAATACAATATTGAATTTATAAAACTATTCTAGACATTTTATAAATTTATATAGCATTTTAAAGAAAAAAATATTTCGTCTGTTTTGTTTAATTAATTACTACATGACGAAATGATGTCATCTTATTTCACTATTAAATTAATACTAAATTAATTATTATAGACATTTCAAAACCATATTAATCATTATATTTTATAATTTTATCTTAATTAAAAATCGTTATTCTTATAGACAATATTTAAAGAAAAAAGATGTTTTTATGTGTTTCAAGTGATAATGTTACGATTAATATCCCTTAAATATAATGTTAAATTTTATAAAAAATTCTGATATGATGGATATTAAAGTTAATATTATCTAATAATTTTGATATTATTTTTAAGTGTACAATATATATTATTTGGATTAATAGAAATTACCATCACAATAATGATAATATTATATTAAGATTATTATTTTATTAATATCAATGAGTTTATATAATATAAATTAAATTTAAAAACATCAAATAATAGATATTATATATGATATTAAAATTTATGTAAATATGTTATCTCTCATTTAATTGTTATTCAATACTAAATATTATTAATAATATATAATGGTTGAAATATCATATTTATACTAAATTATTTGTTCTTGAATTATTTTTTTTTAATTGAATATATATATTCATTAAATTTATAAAATTAATTATATAGAATAGAAGATAAATTAATTCATACTAAACCAAAATTAGGTTATCTGGGTTATGTTATGTGTATTGTAACTTCACGTTACGTTTTCAGAAACTTTTGATTTTTCTATGTACCTCACTTTTGGAGTAGTGACGAATGGAAGAGTCAAGAGAACTTTAATGATTTTTTGAGGCAAAGGGGATGTCACAAGGGTAGTGCACAGGTTGTCTAAACCATTCGGCCAAACCATGCGCAATTTTCCTTGGAGGTAGTAGCTTCCGCACGGGCTGCGCACAGTTTATCTAACCGTGCGGTCAAACCATGTGAGAAGGCTGGCCGAGGCAGAAGAAAATGCACGGCTAGCGAACGGTTTGTCAAACCGTGCGAACTAAGTGTGCGAACAAATAAATTAGATCCTTAAATTGTGGATCTCACTCAGTTTTCCCTCTAAGTTCCTTGTTTGACATCCTAAGCAGCCCTAACTCGGTATTTTTCTTCTCTTGAGGTCATATAAGATTCTACCATCATTCCGATGGCGATCCAAAGTCTCCTCTTACTGATTAAAATCCAGATTCTTGAGGTATGTGATCGTTCTTCATCGTTCTTGATTAGTTTCTTAGATCTACATAGATCTACTTCTCCTCTTCTCTCGGTTTCTTAGATCTATGCCCGTTATGGGTAGATCTAAGTGTGCGGTACCAAATATGATGAGATTAAGTCTTGATATTAGTAGGAGAAGAGATCTAAGGTAGGTTCTTGAAGGAGAAACCCCTGTTTTAATGAGTGTTCTTGACCGTTGTGGTTTTAGTCAAAACCATTGAGGTAGGTGGTTCCATTCCGACTTAACAAATTTATTATCATTGTATATTCTTGATTTATTTAAATTTTAGATTTAAATTCAATTGCTCAAATTTTCTTTCAATTATATTGATAAAAACTCGATTCCAGTTAATCAAGGTATGTGAATTGGTTTGGCCATGGAAATTTGGAAAACCCTAATTCCATTGAATTGGGTGTGTTTATGGAAATTTGATGATTTAAATTGTTCAATTTAAATTTTTGATTTGAAGGAAATTATTTTAATTAAATTTTTTAGTTTAATTGTGAAAATAAATAATGTGATGATGGAATTAGTTTTGAATGGATTTCAAACTGGTCAAAATGGCTTAAAATGATTTGATAGAAACCCATTGGTTTTATCTTTTGAAAAATAAATGTTTTGGATAAAAACTGTTTTGGTTTTAAATGGAATGAAATTGGAAAATTTGAAATGGTAGAATGGGATTGATTGTATTTTAAGCATTCTTAAAATAATTCGCCCATCATGTAAGAGTTTTTCCAAGACATGGGTAGTTAGTGAGTCATTTGGATACACTCTATGCTACGACAACGTTCTAAAACATACTTGTGGCGGGTCACATCCCCGATGGGTAGGTGAAGAGTCTCCATTGGCCTGTGTCATAGGGACGTGTGTATACAAATTTTGTGGAGTTCACAAAGAGAGTGTGGATTCCTATAACATGTTAATACTATTGTAACTATTGGCAGATGACCATGTTCCTCTCTTGTTAATTTATATTTGAGATATAAATTTATTCCAATTCTTTGGAACTGCTTTACATGCTTGCTGAATTTATATAAACTATTTTATATAAATGTTTTACATAAGTAATTTTCTTGAAATATTCTATCATTATAAAGCCTTTGTATAATTTAATTTTTCCATCATTTGAAAATGTATAGCATGTTATGAAAAAATATCCCTCTGAGTTTCCAAACCAATTTATTTGAAAATTGAAAACTTTTATTTGGATAATCTATATTTGGAATCTGTTATAGAATCTTTGGTGGTATCCTACTGGGCTTAGGCTCACACCCTACTTTTGCCTTTGGGTGTTTGTTGACTTTCTTTATCCAGGATCGAGAAAAGGAAAGGGATCTCTTTGTGGTGGATCTAGTTGTTGATCTGTGTTCTTAGTGAGTTATGCCCTTAGAGAATTTGGGACGGTATTTTCCTTTTTAGTACTTGGGTTGAAGTACTTTGGGCTTTTTGTGCCTCTTTGTATTCTGGTACATTACTCCCAGTGGTGTTTCTTTTTTTTTATGCATATTGTCTTGTGTATTTTTCTTCCGCATTCTTGTGGAAATATTGTTCTCACTTGCATGTTGTGAGATGCCAGGTTCTATTCGCCATCCCATGGGGATTGGGAACACCCTTCGGGCTATGTCAGGGATGGCCCAGTTATCAAGTTACCAGGGTACCAGATCTACATCTTGAAAATGTGGAATTATAGGTAGGTTAATCATCTTGCCTTGATGATAGTATGAATTTTATTTTTCTTGTTGGGACATGGGTGGAGGTTGTGATTGAGTGCCTGGCCTGCTCTCACTATAATGAACCTTAAGTCTCCAGGGTTGGTGAGGGAAATACGACCTGTGGATTAGTTCTAGTATTTTCCCTGTTTTGATTTAAATAGAGTGGAATCCAAATCTTTTTATCCCTTATTTTAAGAATAGTTTTCCTTGTTACTCGATTTGGGTGTTAATCTATGTCTTTTTATGCTGCGTAGCATCAAGACTCTGAGAAGACGTGGAAATCAGATACAAATAGAGGTTACTACAGAATCTCATCAAGAGAGTCCTATTGTGGATCCGAGTCTGGTTAAGGTTATTGTTCGCACTGTCCATGCTCTGGCACAGGAACCACCTCTAGTTCCTTTTCAGGGTCCAACTATATATCCACATAGTGATATTCTATGAAGTCGTTCTCAAGTGTTCCTACGCCAAAAGCCACATATTTTCAAAGGCTCCACTAAACATTAACATTCTAAGGAATGGTTGTGTAAGATTGAACGTTTGTTTGGGTTCATGGAGACACCTGATATGATCAAGGTGAAGTGTTCCACCTTCGTACTGGAGGGACCAAGTAGAAGATGGTGGGACACAATGGTGAAGGCTTTGAAACATGAGGGATTGGAATGGAAAGACATTAGGGTTCTTTTGATTGACCAGATCTATCCATAATCAATGTTGTTGGCCAAGGCTGTGGAGTTTTTTAAGCTTGAGCAGCCTAACAAAACCATGACTGAGTACTCAAATCGCTTTTCTGAGCTGGTACAGTTTTGTCCAGAGATTGTATCTAATGATAGGATGAAGGGTCAACGATTAGAGTTGGGACTTCTATCATATATATGATATCATGCTTTCCAACAGATGCTACCCACTTATGCTGATGTGCTGGATAGGGCGATGCAGGTTGAGATGGACTTGGAAATAATGTCAAGGTCGAAGGAGGTTCTTTTCCCTCCAAGTGGCAGTGTGGGTTCCTTTAAATGAAAACTAAAGAATGACTTTTCTCATGGTAATTATCGACAGCAAGGTCATCATAGACCTCCGATAGCACCATGAGGGGATTCATTAACTTGCTATCAGTGTGGGAATCCAGGCCATTCTAAGAGGGTTTTCACTGAGGAACCCAAGAACTTTAGCTTCTGCGGATGTCTAGGGAACATAGAATGTTTTTTCCATCACTTTTCTACTCCACTTAGTGGAATAGGATCATCAGCACCTCCAGAAACTGCAGGGCAATCAATTTCATCACGTACAAAAGGCTTCCAACCACAGGAATCCGGAACGAATCATTTTCATACTGTGGAAGAGAATCCAGAGGTTGCTGGTGTCGGTCCTAAAACTATGATATGTACCATTATTATATCTTTATCATTACTGAAATATATTTTTGATACTGGTGCATCTCACTCTTTTATTTCAACCCATCTTGTAAATCTTCTTAATCTACCTAGAGATCATTTATCTTGTGTGATGTATATTACCACACCCCTTGGTACAATGAGTGAGAAGGGTATTTGTCATACTACTTGTGTCTTATCTCTATCAGATGTTGATCATGCTTGGAGATTCATGGTTCTCGACATGAAATCTTTTGACGTCATATTTGGGTTGAATTGGCTCACTGCCAATAAATCCTGGATCGATTTTAATCTTTGAATGGTCTACCTTACTACTCCCAGTGGTGTGCTTCTTGTTTTTCAATGAAAATGGGCCCCAAGGTCAAGAAGATATGGACCCTCTTATCTATAGTTGGGGAAAGTTATATCATGGATTGATTTTGATCTAGAGAGAGATTCAATATGTGGTGATCTTCCTCTAGTAGTGAATGAGTTTCCCGATGTGTTTCCTTTTGACATCTCTGGTTTTCCACCAGTATGATAGGTTTAATTCCCTATTGACATAATTCCTGGTACTCAACCAGTTTCTATTCCCTCTTACTGAATGGCTCCAGTTGAACTAAAATAACTGAAGTCTTAATTAAATGATATTTTTGGGAAATGTTTTATACACCCGAGTGTGTCACCTTGGGTAGAACATGTTCTCTTCACCAAGAAGGATGATGGTTCTCTTCGCTTATGTGTTGAATATCGAATGGTCAATAGAGTTAAGATAATGAACAAATATTTTTACCATGAATTGATGATTTGTTTGATCAATTTAAAGGGGAGAAGTGGTTTTCAAAAATTGGACATTTATCTGGTTACCATCAGTTGAGGTTAAAAGAATTTGACATCCAAAAGACTACTTTTCAGAGTAGCTATGGCCATTATGAGTACCATGTTATGCCCTTCAGCCTAACAAATTCTCCTGCAGTTTTTATGGAATTGATGAAAAATGTTTTCCATTAGTATCTAGATTATTTTGTGGTCATCTTTGTGAATGAAATTATTGTCTACTCCAAGTCTGAGGAGGATCATGTACATCATCTGAGAACAGTTCTGAGTCTTCTAAGGAATCATCGACTTTATGCCAGGCTTTCAAAGTGTGATTTCTGGATTCGGGAAGTGAAATTCATGGGACATGTTGTCTAAGAACAAGGAATATCAGGTGATCCAGAGAAGGTGAAGGTTGTTATCACTTGGGAAAAACCACGAAATGTTTTCTAGATTTGGATCTTTTTGGGCTTATCAGGATATTATCATCGGTTTGTTAAAGACTTCTCAAATTTAGATTCTCCAACGACTACTCTGACTCGAAAGGGAGTGAAGTTTTCCTAGAATGGTAAATTTCTGAGTTCTTTTGTTGAGAAAAAGAATATTTTGACTACTATGCTGATGTTAACTCTTCTTGAGCCTGGGATAGGTTATGTGGTCTTCTATGATGCATCAGGTTTAGGTTTGGGATGTATCCTCATGGAGGGTAGTCATGTTGTTGCCTACAGGTCTCGTCAGCTTAAGCCTCGTGTGAAGAACTATCCTTCCCATGACCACGAAATTTTAGCAATAATGAACGCACTTAAGTTTTGGAGACATTACCATTATGGAGAAAGATTTATTGTGTATTCAAACCACAAGATCTTGAGTTATATATTCTCTTAAAAGGATTTGAATCTTCGCCAAAGGCATTTGGGGGAGTACCTGGAATGTTTCGACATTGACATTACCTATACCCCAGGGAAAGGGAATGTAGTTGTAGATGCATTAATAAGGAAACTTCCATCACATGATATGAATGAATCTTCATAAGAGTGCAGTTTTATGGGTCTTTTTGCTAAGTTTCATATTGGAGTTCAATGGAAGGGGAATGAAGTTTTTTTAGCCAGTGTTCAATTGACTTATGCTCATCTTGAGTTAATTCTTCATGAACATAAACTTGATGATGAATTCTAGAGCATTAGGGACTCTCTTTATGGTGGAGAGACTGATAGTCAATGGTCATTCTCCATAGAGGGTGTTCTGTGTTATCGAAACCGTTACGTTGTGCCGTTATCGGCAAGGAAGGATGTGATGGTGGATTTCCATAACTCTCAGTGGGTTGTACACCCAGGAACCAGAATGATGTTCTATGATATGTGGAGAGAGTTTTGGTGGCTAGGTATGAGATGGTACATTGATGAGTTTGTATTTAGTTTTTATACATGCCAGCAGGTGAAAGCCGAGAACCAGAAACCATCGGGTTTGCTTCAACCACTTCCAGTCCCTACATGGAAGTGGGATGACATCTCTATAGACATTGTGGTTGGATTACCTCAAACCTAGAGGAAAAAAAATTCTATATGGATTGTGATTGATATACTAACCAATCCGGCTGACTTTATACCTATTCGAGATACAAAAAAAGTTGAGGAGTTGGAAAATATCTATGTGAAAGAAGTTGTTCGTTTGCACATAGATTCATCTGTTATAGTCGCTAATAGAGATCCTCATTATATTTATCACTTTTGGAGAGGCCTTTAGGATCCACTGGGATCTCAGATCCATTAGAGCATGGCCTAAAATCCATAGTCATATGGCCAGACAGAGATATGTATTCAGATCGTTGAGGATTTGCTCTGTGAAATTGTTCTCAACTTTGGTGGGTCTTGGGATGATCATCTGGGGCACGTAGAGTTTTCTTAAAACAAATAATATCAGTCTGCGATCAAAATGGCTCCTTTTATGGCTTTTTTATTGTACTTGTAAATATTATTTATGTTGGTCGGAGATTGGTAAAATATCCTTGGTTTTATCGAGTTTGTTCCATGGGACGACAATTAAGATCCAGTTGATTCGTCAGAGAATGCTGATATCACAAAGTCGGTACAAGTATTATGTTGATCATCACCATAAACCTTTAGAGTTATCAGTTGGTGACCATTTCTTCTTGAATGTTCCATCCCAATTTGGTCATCAATGGCTTGGGAGGAAAGGGAATCATGCTTCTCATTTTATGGGACGTTTTGAGGTTATTGGTCTTGAAGGAAAAGTTGCTTACCATCTAGCTCTACCACCATATCTAACATTGATGCATAACCTGTTCCATGTATCACAGCTTCGAAAGAATCTCTCTGATCCATCTCATGTTATAAGCAGGACTGATCTTGAGATTGAACCAGATTTATCTATTACTGAACGACCAGTCAGGGTTGTTGATTATAAGACCAAGGTACTTCGTGGGAGAATGATACCTCCGATCCGTGTAGTTTGGCAGCATGGTCTGATTCTCATGAGATGTGGGAAAGAGTGGAAGTTATGAGAGATTTTTGGACTCATAATTTTGATGCGGAGGTTTCTTCATAGGCTTTCTGGGGATATAAAGATCTTATGGTTTGAGGTTGTAACATCACATTACGTTTTCAGGTACGTTTGATGTTTCTAAGTACCTCTGTTTTGGAGTAGTGACGAATGGGAGTGTTAAGAGAACTTTAATGATGTTTAGAAGAAAATGGGAAGTCTCACGGGTTGTCTAAACCATGCGGCCAAACCGGGCGCAGATGGTCTTAGAGGCAGTATCTTCCTCACAGGATGCTCACGGTTTTTCTAACCGTGCGTCGAAACCATACGGGAAGGGTGTTCGAGGTAGAAGCTATCGCACGACTAGAGCACAGTATGACAAACCGTGCGAACTAATCATGTGGCCACATAAATGAGATCCTTAAATTGTAGATCCCACTCATTTTTGCCTCTAAGTTCCTCATTTTTCCTTCAATGCGGCCCTAACTAAGGATTTTTCTTCTCGTAAGGTCGGAGAAGGTTCTCCCATTATTCTGGAGGCGATCCAAAGGCTCCCCTTGCTGAATCGAAGCCGGATTCTTGAGGTATGTGATCGTTCTTGATAGGATTCACAGATCAACTTAGATCTACTTCTCCTCTTATCTAGGTTTCTTAGATCTATGATAGTTGTGGGTAGGTCTAAGTGTGTGGTACCAAATATGATGAGATTTGGTCTTGATATTTCTAGGAGAAGAGATCTAAGGCGGGTTATTGAACGAGCAACCCAGCTTTCTTAAGATTTCTTGACCGTTGTGGTTTTATTCAAAACCTTTGAGGTAGGTAGTTCTGTTCTGACTTACCATAATTATTATCATTGTATTTGCTTGTCTTATTTCAATTACTGATTTAAATTCAATTTCTTAAATTTTCTTTCAATTAGATTGATAAAAACTTGATTCCAGTGAATCAATAAATTTGAAATGGTTTTTGCTTAAAAATTGGGAAACCCCATTTCTATTGAATTGGGTGTGTTTATGGAAATTTTTTGATTTAAATTGTTCAATTTAAATTGAGTTTTTGATGGAAATGATTTCAATAAAACTGTTGAATTTAATTGTGAAAATAAATTATGTTATGATGGAATTGGTTTTGAATGGATTTCGAACTGGTGATAATGGATTAAAATTATTTGATAGAAAACTATTAGTTTTATCATGAGAAAAAGGCATGTTTTGAATAAAACCTGTTTAGGTTATAAATGGAATGAAATTTGTACTTTTTAAATGGAAGATTGGGATTTATCTTATTTTATGCATCCATAAAATTGTTCTCCCATCCTGTAAGAGCGCATTCAAGCCTTAGGTAGTTTGCGAGTTGATTGGATACACTCTACGCCACGACAACGTTCTAAACCATACATGCGGAAGGTCACATCCATGATGGGTTGGTGACTAGTATCCTTTGGCCAGTATCATAGGGACGAGTGTATACACATTTTTTGGAGTCAACATAGATAGTGTGGAATCCTATAACTGGTTAATACTATCGTATCTTTTGGTAGAATACCATGTTTCTCTCTTGTTTATTTATTTTGAGATATAAATGTATGACAATACATATGGAACTTCTTTACATTCCTACTTAATTTATATAAATTTTTTTATATAAATGTTTTACATAAGCCATTGTTTTAGAAAAATTATATCATTTTAAAGCCTTTTCTTAAAGTATATTTTCCATCATTTGAAAATGAATATCATATTTTATAAAAATATTCTTTTGAGTTGCCAAAACTGTTTATTTAATATTTGATATATTTTCATTGGATAATCTATATTTGGAATCTAATGCAAAATCATTTCTTTTATCCTACTAGGATTAGGCTCACACTCTACTTTTCCCTTCGGGTGTTTGTAGACTTTCTTCTTCCAGGATCGAGCAAAGGCACAGGATCTCTATATGGTGGATCCAGTTGTTAATCTCTGGTCTTGGTGAGTTGTGTCATTGGGAACTTTGGGACTATTTTTCCATTTTTATTACTCGGGTTGTATTACTTTGGCCTTTTGTGCCTTTTTTATTCTGGTACATTACTCCCAATGGAGTTTCTTTTTGTTATACATACTGTCTTGTTTCTTTTGCTTCCGCATTCTTGTGGAAAAATCATTCCCACTTGCATTTTGTGTGATGCCAGGTGCTAGTTGTCGACCCGTAGGGATCAGGAACACCCTTCTGGCTATGTCAGGGCGAGCTCTATTATCGGGTTACTAGGGTACCCAGGCTGGTTCGTGACATGTATAATAAAGCATACAATTCCTTAGTTAAAATATTTGTTAAATAATTTTAATGTAAAAGATAAAACATAAACATTAATTTTTATAAGCCTATATCTGGTTTAAAAAAAGTTTTGTAAAGATTTTTTTAATCCCAATCGACGAAACCTCACATATAAAGACCCCAAGAACTAATTCATTCAATGAATCGCCCATTTAACCATGAATAGTGTAATGTAAATGTTAAAAAAAATAATGTTTCCAAACGTGAATGTTTATATTATTATAAAATTGGATCACATACACCCATATAAACATGAAACATATACATAGAGCTACTACATAAAAGTCTTATATCATACACTTCATAAGACCCCCTCCAATGAATATAATCCCCTGGTCAGCTATAGTTGGTATAACATGTTTATGTTCAAGGTAAATTCCAAAGAAAAATAAAGTATCCAACATAAGTATTATCTCCATCTTATATTTGTATCCATAATCATACACTAATTTTTTTTTATAATTATAAAAATATGATGAGAAAAGGATCATTATTGTAATTATACATTTTCATATTATCTTTAAAACTCATATTTTTATGTATCAACTGACATATAAAATGGAATAACGTTGTTAGTGCATTGTGTTGCCTACCACCTATATAAAGTAGCATGTTTTTATTCATTACTAATAATGATGGATTGTAATCGTTGGGATAATGTTGAATTAATATTATATATAAAATATAATTATTATTCACAAATGATGATTTAATATCCACCACCACCTCTATGCACACATTGTGAAATGGGAACACAAATACTATGTAAATTTATATTTCCTCCTGAATGGTGAAATGTTTTTAGTGTTTCATACTAATTTGGACACTTTATCATAATCTTTTCAAATATATTTCATGTGAAAAAATTAAAACTATTGTTTTTATGATTATGTTATAATGGTTGTATTTAAAAATAAACACCTTCTCAAATAGACTCACTAATCGAGTAAAATAATATTTAGGGTTGTGATTGTTTTACCACCTACGTGAATGGTTCTATATAAATATACTATGGATAACTTTTGGATAATACAATCATGTAAATTATAATAATTAAATCCAATCTTGAATCTTATATCATAAAGAACATATTATTTTATATATTCAACTGATTATTAATTTTTTTTTATTATCTAAAATCATAAATAGATGCCAACATCAATTATATTTACATGAATAATAACTATTATTATAATATAATGATATTAGGGATTTATAAATAAATATAACTTATAAAAAATATTTTATGAAATTATATACTAATCATGAACATGGTTTTAATTTTTTAAAGGAGATAAACATTATATATCATTTGATGTGGATTAACATTACTAACAACCAATAGATGCAATTCATTATCTCTTCTCAATATAATCTTGTTTAAATATTAATATATGAATTATAAAAGGGTCATAGTTTTAAATATTGTATGGTATATAATATCAATTTATTTTTTTTGTTATTTATTATCATATACTTTATCTGACTAAAATGGAAACAAGGTAATTGTTTTTCAAAACTCATTTCCCTTATTTTTGTCATAGTTGTAATTCTTTATCCCCATTATTACATGACAAAATATTTTGTACTTTGATTATATAGTTTATTATTTCTTAAATCATTTAAATTTATTTATAATTTTTTCTAATGAATTCCTTTGTAGAAGATCATTACTCAAAATATTGTGATACTCGTAAGGGTTTCATTGTCTGAAATTTGAATCTTATGAGGAATGTTTATGTTATAGAACAAGTTTCCTCTAAAATAATGGAAATAACAACCTATTATCATATTGTATAGTAATTATCTTATATATATTGATATTAATTGTTATTTTTATCGATATACTGTAAGAACAATGTTTTTTGGTTAGCTATGTATCCATATAATTTTGGTCCAATTATTTATTTTGGACCTAATGTAGATTCCATTTGAGTTAGTGAAAGATTTGTGGTTATCCATATGTTTTTAGGGTTTTAAACAACACTAGTGGAGGTTTTTGGAATATTTAACGGTTATTGGAAACCATTTGAGGTAGCACGTATAGTTTTTTTTAATCTTGTGAGGATAGTTAATGTAGTGATATAGGGTATATATTTTTCCCAGAACATGCGATTCAGGATGCTAGAGCATGAAAAATGATTCAAACATTAGAGATTTATTTTGAATTGTGGGTGCATGGTTTCTCTAACAAGGCTACATAAATCGGGGGTATTTCCTTCTATAATTCAATCTATGCCCGATTTTCACATGGTTTGTCCAAACCGTGTAATGTCCAAATGTTTGTGAAGTTAAATTTTATTCCATAAATGTTCTATTTGAATAAAAACCTCCTCTCACTTCCCTCCCCATCCAGTAACAGCCCCTATTTCACATTTTTTGACATTTATTTTTTCTATATTCTTTGAATCAAACTCAATGATTCGTTTAGATTTTGATCAATGTGCTTTATGTCACGTTGGATCTACAACAACATGTTCTAAATTAGTTTTTTTATCTTTATTC
Organism: Viscum album; assembly: GCA_963277665.1. NCBI lineage: Eukaryota > Viridiplantae > Streptophyta > Magnoliopsida > Santalales > Viscaceae > Viscum > Viscum album. The sequence continues at coordinate 556,207,131 of OY728141.1, forward strand.
ATTATTCATAATATTAGTGACATTATTGATAGGTAGGATCATATGCCATATTATCATGTCATTGACCCATTTATAGATCACATCTAATGATGTATGTACTATAGGCTGATACTGGTTGCAGAGAGTCATACGAGTATGACGTACATGGTCTATAACACGCCCCTCATGTTTTTTTCATTGGATAAACTACCATGTGTACCAAAAAATTTCATTGAGAAATGTTGGTATAATTTATTTTCCAATATAATAGTCATTATAAACATGTTCTATGACCCATACCATATATGTTATTCAATATTGGTGGTTACAATCATATCATAAACCACTCTATGTAGGGTGATTTTCATGATTATTCATTTAGTGGAGTGTTATAAGAATATTTAATATTATGATAAGATAGATCCACCATTTGTGTGTATGTATTTTCATTTCTAATGTTAATCATCTTTAATTAATTGAATTGTGAATTTTTAAATGTCTAGAACCATTAATGCTTGTCAGTAGACCAACTTATGGTAACTTCTTCAACTTGATTAATTGGTGTAAAATGTTAAATTGGAATGTACATAGTATATAAATACCTAATATAGTTTATATTAAATAGATTGTAAGTGTTTTATCATCCCCACCCTACCCTTTTCATGTTATGATTGGTAAAGGAGAGAACCATCTTATTATATATGAAATGACTTAAATGGTTGCATTCCCATAGTCCTTCTCACCCATATGAAAGGAAAGGCATAATGAAAGTGAAATTCATAGAATGTATGATTAATCATATTGCCTAATTAATATTATGAATTAAATATAAGGTACTTGAATATATATGGACCTTGGGATATTTATATGAATAGTCAGACTCAAGATTTCCTTCTATTCATTATGGAATTACTTGATCACCCATTGATTCCACCCCTAATCAAGAATTTTAGTTTCCATGGTTTTCACCCACCTTTGGATGTGATCCATGTCTATCAGTGGATACCTGGTATTAAACAATAGTTTCTATCCATTAAAATTACAATATTCCTTGGATCTACTCCTTGGATCTAACAATAATTCTGAGGACACAAGTTAACATGGTTACATCCTTTGGCATATACATTGATTATCTAATTTTACCATGGATGTTTCGAAGGATTCATTTAGATTCATTATTCTTGAATTCCATGGGTGATTCTCCATGGATTATCCAATTAAAATTATATCTAGAAATAAGAAACAAATGATTATGTAATCCTTGGTGACTAGGTTTCTATGGATATCAATTTTAGATCTTTTAATTATAAATAAGAACTAGGATGTCATTTTCACCATGTATCCTTCACTACTACGGTCATATTACATTGTTATTGTTCATACCACCTCATGATATGTATTGATATAAACTGAAAATGAATTAATGAATGAACTTGTTACATGTTTACAGACCATCCAACTGATAAAGTAGTTACATGGGTAATTAAATTACTCCACAACTTAATGTTTATATATTCATGCCAAAACATTCTTTCAATTTATATTATATAGACATGATATTATAGACACCATTGGAGGAGTCCTACTGACACTTATCACACAACCTATCTGGGTTCCATAATTTCCTAAGAAGATTACATGAATGATGGTGTTGATAATGTGAAGTGAATTTCTTATGATAATTGATTTATTATTTACATTTTGATGGATCTCGTAGTAGATCACTGAGATGGATCTCATGATTTTGGGAATCATTTATGGATTCATATTTGTATCATTTTTATGGAATTAATTCCTTATTCATTGTATCTGTGTTTTTCAAAATTTTAAATAAATGAAATATATCATCATCAGCTTTTTTATATTTATATCAGTTTCAACTATTGTAATATTATTCTTATATGCATCTACTATGAATTCTATTTATTATTAAATTTCTTCTGCTGATTATATAATATAATATTATATTCATCCATTGTACCATGCTATGGTTATGAGGATAAAGTCTCCCACAAACACACAATATGTCCTCGTTTTTATTCTGTAGTCTATAACATTCACGAAGATGCGCTTGAGGCCATGTGGCCAACTTGGCAAGGGGATCCATCACTGAAATCTGGGTTTGCGACATCAAAATTTTGTATTAGTGTTGTTTCATTTGTTTTAATGTTATTCAGAGAAAATAGGTTGGATATTCTTAATGATTGAAAATTGATTATAAAACATACTTGGGCTCCGCTAACCCAAGTTATGGGTAAATGATGAGTAGCTCGTGTTACAGTGTTTGTTATTTTTTCCCCTATTATAAGTGATATCATTTCACCATTTGGTTACACACATGATATGTGGTGTTGTTAGTTTTTATTATGATTTATAATTTCATTTCATCCTTAGTCCAATGATTTTGGGTCAAGGATAATTGTCACATGAATCATCATAGGCACCTAAAATTCCCATATCATGCATATTTCTAGGCTATATAGGTGAATTTCACACCATGAATGGAAAGATATTACTATGATTTTTGAGTGATTTTTTGGTTGTTAAATTATGAATGTAATTTTCCATAGAATTGATTGAGGGACTTATTGATTCAATTCCTGAGGGTTTATGGGCCCCCTTAGAAATTAATTAGTAATTTGTCGTGTTGAGCCAAAAGAATAATTTTTTCATTCATTTTTAGTGAAAGGGGTATCTGTCAATGTTCATTGGGAATGGTGATCCATTTTAAATGATATGATATCTACATTATGAGAACATGAATATTATAAATGTGAAAAAATGGCTTCTAAAATGTAATGGTTACACATCCATATCACAAATTTTCATGTTTATGGAAGGTAAATGTGTGGATGTAGAATCAAAATATGAAATGAATGAAATGTTTTTCCATAATGGATTTGTCAGGGATTAGATGATTGTTCATCTACTATATCTTCTATAATTTACTTTAGTGTATGTACCAATATATATCATTCCATGTAGGTAGTTTTGGTGGTATTCTATAGGCAGTGAGACTTTCTAACATTCATCTTATTCTTGTGTTGTTATTTATCAGCTTATAGCTTCATCTAAGACGTGTTCTTGGATTTTGTAGTCTAGTGTCTAAACAATGTCATCATGTCATATTCCAGGAGGGTTGTAACCACACTGCTTTATATTTGGTTGGCCCCGAGCTTTTAGACATTACTATAGGTCTGACACATGAGGGACCACCCGAAGTACCTGGTCTGGTCAATAAAAATCAGTTTTGTTATAGATTCCTACATCTGATTCTATCTGTTCAGGGATACATGTACTAAACAAATGATGGATGATCATACCCATGACATCCAGCAACAACATCCAACTACCTTCCAAGGGGATGGTTATCCATAACTTACGGAGTCTCGGCTGGTGGCCACCATGTCCTTATATGAGAAGCTGATGATTCATTACGAGTGGACGATCAATATTTCTAATTACATATTGTGTGATTTGGACATGCGTTGTTGATATGTTTTTACCCAAGCTGGTCACTATTAGTGCATGGTATGATCTGACTTCAAAAATTCTTTTAAAACAACTTCATTTATCATAGGATGAGAGCTGAGTGATCCATAGAGTTCTTGCATCTCGATAATGGCTATATGTTAGTTATGGAATGTTTAAGTCTTTTCACTAATTTATAATTAATTTCATTTCTTTTATCTAGTGATGACCTTTAACATCCAAGATGTTTGAGGGTGGCCTTCAATATGCCATATAGACATAAGTTAATGTCATTATTCTTCAATATTTCCATGAAATAGTCAACCAGAATCATATCACTGAATGAAAATTTAGGGATGATGATTGTATCAAGAATAAAAGACCAGCGTCATTGTAGGATATTAGTACATTTAGTAGGAGGATGTGATCCCTTTAGTTTTTATTTTTCAAAGAAGTGGTTACTAGTGTACCCATACTAGTAGCCCTATAGTGTGTCAACGGTGTGGATGAAAGTGGAACCTCAACAGTCAGTCTGATAAATACCCTATAAGGTTTCTGGATTGAGACCGTATGGGGAATCTATATTTATTTTTTGGATCATTCTATCATATTATATAGGATGAAGTTTTGAACATGCTCTAAATTTATGGATAGGTTCTTTTATACCACACCAAGTCGGGAGTTGGAGTAGCACCAGTAAGACTAGATGAGGAGGAGGTTGTGGATGTGGTAGCCAAAATCTGGATCATCGATAGCACTAATAAATAAGTTTTGATAATTGTAGTTCTGATTTCATATAAGTCCATGGATTATGTTTCATTCATTCATTACATCCGATACCCAAGGATCGGGATGCATGACCATATATAGTACGAGGTATTATTCTAATAGCCTCCACTATATTATATTCTTTATTTTACACAATTGGGTGTATTTTAAGAGGGAATACCCCATTATAGGGACTATCACATTCAGTTAGGCATTTACCCTTTTGTATGATAAATTATTTTCTCACAAGATGATTGTCTTGGATTTCATTATTATGATGGATTGGTAGGTTATATATCATGACATTGTAGACATCTGTTGTCATAGTGTATCATTTGCATAACCATAGGAAAAAATTTTACCTGCATAAGGGTGATTAGAGTTTCTAGGACGTTACAGCTATACTGGAGCACCATGATCATAGTAGAGTGACTATTCATATTCTTAATCTCCACATGGATGTTTATGGTTTAAATAAAGTTGAATTCCTTCCATCAGTTGATCATTGGAGGGTTTAATTTTCTGATAATGTTTACAAATAAAATCTTTGGAAAGAGGTAGAGTTTACGATTGTTATGATTCTAGGAAAATTTATAGTGCACATTCGTCCATATAGGATAGAAACTATGGATCACTAGAAGATCAAAATGTAATTAGAGGAATTGGAGGATAAGGGTTTTATATGGCCTAAAAAACATCTTCGAGAAACATGATGACGTTATCAATGAAGGTGGATGGTTCCCTTCATCCGTTGGTGGGTAACAGGTAGCTTAATCCCATTGTGATCAAGAACCAGTATCCAATACCATGTATATATGATCTATTTGACCAACTATGACGATATAGGGTGTTTTCTATGATCGAACTGAGATCATGGTATCATCTATTGTGATTCAGGCCATCAGAGTCACCTCATACCACGTTCTATGGAGGGTTTGGTCTATTTGAGAACCTAGTAATGTTGGTTGGTATAATGGTCATGCTGGCCAATTTCATGGCTCTAATATATAGGGTGATCGACCCCTATATCAATTCCTTTTTCAAAGTATTTGTGGATCATATCTTGGTACACACTCACTTTCATATAATCCCTCCTATGAACATTGTGAACATTTTATTATAATTAGAGAGATCCAATTAAATTCCTATATTTCTGAGTTCCACTTAGGTATTGAAAAAGATTAATTTTCGAGTAATATTATCTTGGAATAATTATTATTTGTTGATCATGATTAGGTGATTTTTTTATCCTATAACCATATCAAAATGTTTTTGATATAGATAGTTTCTATGGGATGTATTCATATTAACTGAATTTAATAAATTATATATCATTCATTTTTTTACCTCTTTCTAGTAAAATAATTAATTTTTTAAAGTTCCTTTTGTGAGAATAGTGGGAGAAATCATTTTTGGATGTTAAAGGGAGGTTGGTATAAGCACTCATTCTGATTATTAATGAACTAAGTTGAAGTCATAAAATGTTCTATGATGCATCAAACATAGACATATGTGTTCTGATGATTCAAGATGATAGATTTGTTGCATATATATCATGGTAGGTGTGGCTTCATTAGAAAAATTACCCAACACACGATATTGAGAAGTAGTAAAAGTTCTATACATTACATTGATGGAGACATAATTTACTTGGTGAGTTCTTTGGGGTGTATAAGTACAATTACTATCTTAAATATATCTTTACACATTATGAATTTATTCCCATATAGTGATAATGGTTTGAATATCTTTTTTTTTCTTTTCTTTTGAGATTGGATATACGCCTGAAAAAGCCAAAGATGTAGGGGATTTTCCAATTCAAAAAACATATGCACATGATCTAACTGAATCGAGTGAAAAATATAAATTAATTTCCCTCTTATATGATATGATTATAGTGTTTTATGATATTCATGATCAGTCCTATATCAAATTCTAAATAGTTATTTCTTCCCTCCATGAGAAGATGAAGTGAATTTAATTTTCATATACCAAGGTCTTTTCTCTCCTTGAGTGTATTCAAGGATTTGATTGACCTCTAGTTTGGTCTATGGATAGAGATAAACTCTATATGTAAAAAGCTGTGTCTGGGTTCCTAGATATATGATATAAGAGTTTATTAAAGAGTCATATGCTTCTCAGTTCCAAGTTCATCCATGAATCTCTAAAATGTATTGAGATATGTGATGCTACTATTGGTGTCCTAGAATGAAACGTTATATAGAAGGCTATATCAATATGAGTTCAACCTATTAGTAGGTGAAAGAGTATCATCGGATACTTTATGTCTTGTTACAACTAATTTATTATCATAGTGTAAATTGGAAGATTATTACATGGACTTTATAGTAGGGTTACTATGGTTTCCTTAATGTTGAGGCACTCTATCTATGGTCCTTAAAATACTGAAGAATATATCCGACTTCAAAATTTATAGTGAGAGTTTATCATTTTATGTGATAAGAAGATTGTATGTCTGTAATAACATCAGAAAACATGAGTTCCCATGAAAAACATTTTCAGATCAGGATGGTCATTTTCCATAATGACTTTACAAATGGTTGTGAAATGTTATGGGTACATAGGTGTTTCTATGAATTTTTTTAACAATAGACTTGTGGAAATTTTGAAGGGATGATAGTTGTTTTTTATGAAATTATTCAAGAATGTTTCCTTGATATCAATGCTTCTTTTGTAGAATCATGTCCATTGAGTCATCCTAGAATAATATCTTAAATAATACAATAAAGATAGATATTTTGGAGTCCTTTTATGGTAGGTCATGTAGTCCTCTTGAATTATTTCTTGAAGATGGTGAGACAACCCCACATGGTCCTTGTCCCTAATAGGAGTCTTAAGAGGAGAATAAGATGATAAAGAACCATATTTCTATTTATCAGTCTAGAAAGAAATCATTTTCCTATCCCCATCTATAAACTCTGGAGTTATAGTTTGGGGATCATGCTTTCTTGTGGGTATCACCTAGGCTAGGGAACAGATAGTTACATGGAAATGGGAAGTTATTGCACACATTTTAGTTTCATTTTACATTCTATATATAGTTAGTCCGATTCCATATCTATTTATACTATATTATAGATTCCAATATATGCATGAAATTATCCTTGTTTTACATTTTCTCACGTATCATGTTGACCGATCTCATTCTTTTTATCCTGAGAAAGTCGAGTTAGATGTCGACACATCGTTTGAGGAGTATTCTATATGCTTCATTGATTGGTGATTGAAGGCTCTCATTGGTATGTTTTCCCCCTAGTCCAGATGTAATGTTTTCATGAAAAAGTTAAATGTGAGTATTTTGAGTGGGAGGATGACATATATGGCTAGTGGATAGTAATTTTTTTCAGATAGTGATTCACCACCAATATAACATAACCTGTTGGATGAGTTATTTTATATGGGGAATAATGAAATAAAATAGTTTTTAACTCAGGTATCTATTAATTTTTTTGAACTAGTTAATTATTTTGGACCTACTGTGGATTCATTATGATTTTCTGATGGGTTCGAAGGTGTATGAAGAGTTTTTAGAGCTCAAAATCTCGGCTGGTGGAGATTCATGGATGGTCGAACGGTTAGAGGAGACAATATGATACAGGATACAACATTAGTTTTAACCATGTGAGGATGTATATTGCGGTGATTTGGGGCATACATTTTTACAAAACTATGTTATTTAGGATGCACGATCATGAAAAATGTTTAAAAAAATACAGAGGAATTTCCAATGGATGGAATATGGTTTCCCTAACAATACAACCATACCATGTGTTATTACCATCCATATAGCTACTCATCCACCATTTTCACATGGGTTTTCCATATTTTGTAATTTAAACATTAGAATGGAAAACATTAGTGAAATTACCATTTTTCTATTAATGATCATACTAAATCGATCCATCAACTAATTTTTCTCTCTAGAAGATAACGACCACAATTTCTCCCATTTTGATCTCAATTTTTTCATTGTTCTAGGAATCTACCTCGAGTGTTCATCTAGAGTCTTATCAAAGCACCATATGTATTGTTGGATCAACACAGTAATGTTTTTAATTCTTTTTTTAATCTTTTAAAATTTTTCTTCCTATCAACAACTATATTCAGATGGAGGTTTATATGCCATATATGAAGTGTGTGGAATAATTTTTCAGATCTCTTAAAATCTACATGGAACTAGAGGCCGATACAATACCTGGTGAGTCATATGAATCTAAGCTAGCTGGTCTATAACACATCCATAATGTTTTTTAATTTTATAAATTTTTATGTGGTCATCATAATTTCCATAGGCTTCATTAGATTCATTAATAATGTTTACTTGTAGTCATTATAACAGTGTTCAAAGACCCATTATATATTTTAATTTCAATTTTGGTTGCTACATCCACAATGTCAACCACCCCATGTAGGTTGATTTTCATGTTCATAATTTTTGTGGATTGTTATGGCTTAATGGTATATTTTGACCTATTCTCTCCACCATTTGTGAGTGTGTGTTGATCCTTATAATGGTAATCCCCTTGGATTAATTGAAATTTGAATTCATAAATGGAGTACACTATTAATTACTATTAGATGAACCATCAAATTTTAGTGATTCAACTACATTAATCTATGTTAAATGGTAAAATGTAATGTATATTATATATATATATATCTTTTCAAACATTATCTTTTATATATCACATGTATATTTCCATCCTTATCCCAAACAATTCATGTTTTTACGGTAATGGAGAAAAATGATTATTTAAATATGAAATGAATTAAATGGTTGCATTATCCTAGGCCTTCCCACACTAGTGATAACAAAGGCTTGATCCCTATGAACATAATGAATTTTATGATTAAATATAAGGACTAATTAATTTATGGGAAAATATATATAGTCCTATGCTACATATTGCCCATAAAATATTTATATGTATTGTCATAAAAAATAATACATTAGATTCATTAAGTAATTCCATGTGTACTGGAGGATTTCATTCCAATTAAAGGGTACATGTTTTCCTGGTTGATGCGCACCTTGGAACCTGATCCTAATTTATTAATGGATACCCTATATGATAGCATAAAATCCATCCGTTACTATTACTGGATACCTTTGATATACTCCTTGGATACTACATTGATTCTACAGACACGAGGTGACATGGTTACATACTTGGTCCTAACCATATCTTATTTTGTTTTACGATGGATGATTTCATTTGAATCAGATAGATTCTCAATTACAAAACTCCCGATAGGATAGTCCATGGATTATATTCTTACCCCTACACGTGGGCTATAAAAACCATATTATTGGAAAACCATGTTGACTAGGCTACCATGTTTATAAATATGGAACCTCTTCATTATAAATAACATCATCGATTCCTTGTTCACCTTGGATACTTTATCATTACTATTATATTATTTGTTCAATGAAGGTATAACATCACATGACCTATTTATATAAACTAGGTAATATTGAATTAATGAATTGGTTACATGTTCATACACTATCCAAGGGATGAAGTAGCCACTGTTATATTTATTTTACTATACCAATTTACATTTATATATGCATGCTTACACATGGTATTAGTTTATATTACATAGAAAAGATGTTATAAACACCATTGGTGGTGGGCTATTGAGATTAATCTCACACCCAATCGCTATTTTAGTAGTACTTGGGATTATTAATTGAATGAGGGTTTTGATAAATTGAAGAATACTTTATAAAATACAATATTACATTCTATCGTTATGGTGGAGTAGGAACCAGATGAACAATATGGTTATTGGGGTTCTTCAGATCATTTTTAGATTCCTTTTTGTTAATTTTGTATAGCACTTATTCTTTCTTTGTTGTATCCAGGTTTTTTTCTAGATTCATTACATAAACCATCTTTAGATGATGTATATTTATATCAGTTTAACCCATTGTATAATTATACCTTGAGGCATCTATAGTGCATTATATTTATTATTTCTTATATTCTACTACTTACCTCTTATTATATTATATTCAGCAGTTATGCTACACTCTCATAGTGGTGGAATAGTCTCTCAAAGGACACACTATTGGCCCACTCTAGTTGTTTGATACCTATAGAATTATGGGGGTTGAACTTGAGGATACGTATCCAACAAGGCTTAGAGAACCTTCAACAAAACTTGGGCTTGGGATGTCACATATACATCCCATGTGTATTTAGTTCACATTTAAAAATGTAATGTGGTTTTTATCAATAAAATGTTTTCTTATACACATTAAAAATATTCACTAACAATAATGATTCAATATTGATTTAATATAAGTTATGATTATGTTTTGATATATTTCAACTTGTTTCATCAAAAATCATGACCCAGAAAAAGACTAATTCCATTGTCTTTATATTATTTTTTCTGGAATAATTTCAATTTTCTATTAGGTTTTTATAACTGGTTATTTATATTCTTCCCAAAAAATTTATTATATATATAGTGGAAACTAAAATTTTATATATCTCCAACGGTCCATTAATTCACTATTCTTCATTTCTAAAAAATTGTTTTTCTTTACATTTAATGATGTGATTGTTTATCATGGTTATTTAAAATTATTTAAAATATTTCTTCCATCATTGAAAAACCAAATTACATTTTATACAATTTATCACTTTTCATGGTTATATAATTTAATATTTTTTTGAAATTAATTATTAATAAGGAATTTTCTATTTTAATTTTTAAAAAACCTTATGTTTTACAATGTATCCAAAAATTGATAAAAATTTTAGAGTAAATGATTTAAAGGTATTATCACACCTCATTTTTGAAACCATTATTTCTATTAATGAATCTTTTTGTGTCAATAATCATAAGAAGCATTCTTAAATTTTCTTATTTATCTTCACAAAAAAATAATTTAATTTGTACATAATTTTTTTAAATTATTTTGTGAAAAATATTTACATTTCACATTCATTTTAACACCAACATTTATCTGATATAAAGTATTATTTTGATCACCATTTCAGTATTTTATTATTATATTTTTTTTTATTAAAAATTGATTTTTTATATCTTAATGTTTTTTAAGTTCATGATATGTGAAATTTTTCAATGGAATATGAAACCCATTATTTTTCCATGGGTTCTAAATTAGAAGATGAATATTTTATTTTAAATTTCTTCTCATATTTATGTATTTTAACATGTGTGGGATATATATATCCCTCCAATGAATAGTGTAAATAGTTATATTTCATGATATATTAGTGTCATGTGAATAGGTTAGCAAGTATATGGGTTCATAAAAGATAAGTATGAAAGTAATTATATTTACTCACAATTTTTTGAGTGAAATGGATAGTATGAATACATGTTCACAATGATAAGAAATATTAAATTTATCAATATTAGAAAGTAAATGTTTTTCCATGTTATAACATTTTTTGATGACTATGGAATATTTTTTATATATTAATAAATTTAATGATCACATGTTTTTAGTAATTGGTGTGTATACTCACCAAATTAAATAAATTTACACATCATTTACATTTAATTTACAATCATGTGTTTCTTTATAATATTTTATGATAATAATATATATGTCATATGATCTCTTGTTGTGATATTTAAGCATTCCCATGTAATTCAAAATGTTTATGATCTGAGAAATTATTATGTTTCTTCCATTACTGAGCATCGTAGATCACACCATTATTTTGTATTCAATACTCAGTTTATGAAAATGATTATATAATTTGGTAAATGTGTAAAAGTGTCATTAGGATAAATAGTATAGTGAAATGTTCACCTGTGTAGTAGAATAATGTATTTGTATAACTATCCCCCATGATTTGTTTTAATTGAACTATGTGCCTTTTTGTGGGATGTGTTTTATTAAAAAAATTAGATTAATTTACTTTTTAAGTAAAAATCTCTGTCTAACTCTTCATTTGTAATCATATAATGGTTTATTATTTTTATAATGGTTTAGTAATTTTGGGAAAATAGTTTATAGAACTTATGAAAATGCCAATGAGGCGAGTCTAAGTATACAATGATATCATAATACATCGATAATGCCATGGATAACTAGTTTTCATATAAATACACCCCTTTAGAAATATTGTATTCTGACATAAAAAATGTAACTGGAAAAATTTGGTGTAATCACTATGAAATGGTATGGGTGGATATTAAATATTTTTCCCCTTAATTCATGAAGAATGGTCTAAAAATTACACACCTCGATAGTCACAACCAAGCGATATATATTTTGTGATCACGTTCTATTTATGAAAAAATATGAAAGATTTCTTTCCATATAAGGTTGTGGAATTAGTTTGAGATCATTATGATAACCCATAATAATGTTACAAATATACAAATAATAATTACATAGGTTAATATAATGGAATATTTGACCAAATGGAAATGTTAATGAATGAGATGTTTGAACATGGAAGTCCTTTAAAATTATTATTATATTTTCCATATATAATTTTCTGTTTTTCAATCATATCAACCCTTTCAGTTTTAGTAATGGATGTAACTATAAAGAACCATTAGATAAAAGGATAATGTAAAGAGAAAAAAACTTGAAACTAATTGGATTAATATCTATATTGAGATACTTTGTGATTTTTCTTTTTGGATATAAAAAAATATAATTAAATTTTTTAACTATTCAACATATTAAACACACGAAACATGAGAAACAAAACGTATCATGAAATATCATGTGATAAAGGAAATGAAAGAAAAAAGTGCTTACTTTTCTATATGTCAAATATATGTTAGTAACAACCAATGGAATTTTTATATGGGTAATTAGGGATTCATTAATTGTAGAAGAGGGGGTCATTGGAAATAAAACATTATTTTGAAATTAAATCATTTTGTTAACATGAGTATAGATGATATAAAAATCCAAAGTATCCACTAATAATTCAATTTATTATAAACAAAGAATGTAATAATTATTCCATTCAATTCCATCACCCTTGGATTTCTAAGGATGGTCAGAATCCAAAAACTCCTAGACACATAGAGTAATGAAGAATCTATGAAATGACTTCAAATAATGTACATACTGAAAAAAATTATTTACCTTAAACAAAAATTTAGTGAATGTATTCAAGATCTATTACCTATATAGTATATAAGATGTTTTCAAAGAACATCTTGTCTCCACTGTATGTGATTCGATTAAAACATTTAGAAGTATGGTTATTATGTTTATATAAATAAATGATAATAATTAATTTCAATTAATTATAATCAAATAAATTGATAAATCTATCCAAATCAAAAATAACTTTACATAAAAATAATAATTTAATAGTGTATTTTGACACATTACACATGATTACGTTAAAATTAATTTCCCAAAAATATAATCATAAATTCGTAAAATGATTAAAAATATATATATATTAATGAAAAAATTATTTTCTAATTCCAATTTAATTTTTAGTTAAAAAATATATTTTATTAAGGATAATGGTAATCACTATGATAAGGATGAAAACATTATTTTAAAAATAATGTATTATTAATTTTGAGTAATTAATAGAGAAAATATTTGATTGGAAAAATTAAATTAACTATAGCAATACAATTTTTAAACACCTAAATATTTATATTAACTCCCATATATTTTTTAATAAATTCAAATTAATATTATGAATCTATAATGGTCAAAATATCATTTTTAAACCAAAATTTTTTTTATACATTATATATTTTAATTTTAGAACTAATTGAAAAATATTTAAAAAATTGATTTGATTAAAATGAGATTATAATTAGTTCTATCACACTGACATTTTCTTATATGGATTATGTTATATGATTAATAAATCATTAAATAAAGCTGATAAAAAACTAGTTTACTAGTTTAAAAGTAAATGAGTAAAATTTAATAATTTCATTGAAATAGCCATTAATATTGTTTAAAATAATTTTGAGAACATTTTTCAATGATTTAAATTAATTAAACATACATAAAAATACACTTTTTCAATTATATATCCATTTTATCATGAGTATATTTGTTAGTTTATGAAAATATAATTTTTATTTTTCAATGTGTGCTTTCCCTCTCTTATAAAAGGGAGCCCAATCAGAATTCCGAACACAAACCTTCCCTTTGAATTACTACTTTAATCCTTTACCTTTACCTATCCCGGTAACTCTATCAAAAAAAGGAATCTTCTGGTCAATCAAAATTAGCATAATCGATTCAATTTCAATGAAACTTTTAATTAAAAATCAAGTCTCCATGATGAACGATTTTTAATTCCTCATAGATTTCAATAAATTATAACAAAACTCTCAAAATAATGGTCAGTATCAGAAAAACATTAAAATGAAATAAGTATTTATTTTTTATAATGATATAATTTCAAATGACACACCTCTTTAACCGTACTCACAGACCATGTTAGTGAAAGATCATGTTATGGTCGGTTTAACCATCTATATGAATGGTCATCATTAAATCTTTCATATATAAAAATGTTAATATGATAAATATTATTTTTATAAAAAACTAAGAATATAATGATTGGAATGGTGTTATGAAATTATTATATTAATATATTATCTTATTATTAATGTAAAATTTTCATTTTCTAGAATCACAAAAATATGCCAACATCGATTCCATTTTCACACAGAGTAATAGAATCAATTGTCTAATAGTATGAGTTATTTGTAAATTAGTATAACAGATATATTAATTTATAATAAATTATATTTTAATTATTTACATTTTAATTAATTTTAAATGAAATCAATATTATAACACATAAACACATTAATAATGTTACTAATGACTGATGGTCGTAATACTCATTGAAAAATAAATTTACACCAGTTAAATATTTTTAGTACATATTATAAAAGATTAAAATTTATTATTAATTTTAGGTGAATGGATAATAATTTATTTATATTTTTTGTAATATATCATTGACTTCTCCCAATATCTACGGAAGAAAGGTACTTATTTAACACAAATCATTTTCGATTAATTGATTTATAATGGTTATTAGTGAATACAAATCTTTTATTTTAAATTAATTTTGTGTGTTATTGAATGAAACTACATATCTACATTAAATTCTATAGATTTTCAATTCATTAGCATGAAATCCTTTCCAAAATCAAACAATAGTAATGATTATGACATTTTTTATGACTTCATTGACACAAATTGAAATCTCTTGAGACATGTTTAATCTATACACCATAAAAAATTCTACATTTCTATAAATACTAAATTATATTCATTTTTTATCATTATTCTATAATATGTTATGATATTGAATTTTATTTTAATGGATATATCTATAATATTGTTTTCCTACAATGATGCAATGTCTATAAGAGGGTTCAGTGGATCCAATCATTTTCATTATGTCATAAAAAAATATTCATTGAAATTAATTTTTCAATAATTATCTATTATAAAAAATGATGATGTATTGTATTATTTCATCTTTTTCCTATTTTAATCATTATCCACCCTAAATTCCTCTCCCTTCTTGATTCTATTCATTCATTATTATTAAATTCTATTTCGGTAAATACAAATATATTCTAATGTATTATTCATAGATATACATATTTTTAGATCTTAAAAATGCTCTTTATTCATTAGTAAAAAACCCTATTATATATTTATTTCATTTTATTAATTTTAAAAAATAATTTTCACCATATATTCACTATTATTAATTTTATACATGGTTATTTCAAAAATTTCAAAAGGTTTTCAATCCTTTAAAAATAAAACTGATCCATTATATAGTAGTCAATATTTTTTAATTAAATTTACATGTTTTTCAAGGTCTCATTTTTATAGATTCATTTTAAAAGTAATATTTTTTAAATTATTCTACAACATTTTTTAAATATTATGTTTCCGAAAATACACCATTACTAAAAATTCATTAAAGAGTTAATGTTTTCAACAATGTTTTTCTCATTTTTATTTATATATTTCTTTTAAAATATTTTTTATTTGAAATTACCTATCATTAATATTTCAAAATTATTCTCTTTGACTTCATAATAATTTCATAAATGTCATTTTAATATCCATATTTTAATTTTTTTGTGATGAAATTTGTATTTTCACATCTATTTAGACTCAAATGTTTAAATTTTATTATATCAACATTTACTCACCATAAATATATTTTTA
Source organism: Viscum album (assembly GCA_963277665.1). Lineage (NCBI taxonomy): Eukaryota > Viridiplantae > Streptophyta > Magnoliopsida > Santalales > Viscaceae > Viscum > Viscum album. Next base: position 556,223,575 of record OY728141.1, read on the forward strand.
TTATATTATGATTCCATTTATAAAATGATATTGTTGATATAGTATGATTTTTTATGTTCATGAATTTGATGTATTTAAAAGGATTAGAAAACCCGATCCTTTTACATGGGTTCATTATGATATGAAAAAAATTTATTTTTTAATTATCACACAAATGTATAGATTATGATATTTTAAGGGCCCAAATCTCCATAAAATTAATTGGATATAGGATTATATATCATGATATAGAAATTTTATGTCAATGGGTATCCAATTAGTTACAGTCATAGAGGGTGAGTGTGATAACTTTTAACCATCCTCATTATTTTATGGGTGAATGGGTCAGTACGTAGTAAGATTAACATTGATAAGAAATAATAATTTTATGATTATTCATTATATTCATATTGATTTCGTTGTAATTTGTTCTTATTACTAAATATTTTTAATGCTTTATATATATTTTTTATCATACTCATATGTTTTTAGTTATTTATATATCTATATTTTTCCATGTAATATGTTTCAAACATTATTAATGTTATAGTTACAAACAAATGTTTCTTTTTCATGTTTTATTGTAATTGTATATATTTTTTTGATATCCTATTAATATATTTAGGCTTTTGTAATGTACTACATCATTTTAATGATCTAACAATTTTTGTTATGCACTTCTATTTATGATCATATAATATCACCACTTTCCTATGTTTCCATTACAAATGTTATAATGATTAATTTCTCATGTTAGATATGTAGAAATGAGTAATGGAAAAAATTATTATTATTTAAATGTTTCCATTTGTAAAAAAATAATATTATTATGTAGATAATTTTGAATACAATAAGTAATTCTATATTTGTGTAGTGGTCTTATTTATGGAATTTATTTTTCTTAAATAAGTATTTTAAGTAATAATTTTCTTCATGTTTATTTTAGGTCACATAATTATTGAAAATGATGATTTAGGTAAATATTATGGTGGTTTTCTAAAAGCTATTACAATATACTATTATCACATATTTGTTAATAAAAAAAATTAAATATCCAAAAATATCATTCCTAAAAATAATACTCCAATGCTATGGATGAATATGAAGATTTATTTAAGGATACTAATAACTTATATTCAAATATAATAAACTAACAGCAAGATTCATTGTGAAAAGAATATATAATTGAAGAAATTTTTTCCCATGGTTATTATATTTCAATGATATCAATTCATTTTATTTAAATTGGAAAAAAATATGTATAACCAAAAACTACTATGACTATTTATATTAATCCAACAGATTGATTTTGTTCACCTATGATGAAGATAGTGACGAATCACCAAATAATATTGAGTTAAATTTTTTTCAACTTTAAGAGATAATGTTTGTTGAATTAAATTGTGAGTATGATTATTTTTATATTTATTCATATTGATATAATAAAATTAAATTTTAATTCTTAAATAATGTTCTATTTATTGAAATTTCTAATTCTACAATAAATGAGAGGACCCTATAAGTTGACAATGTGGTAAACAATATAGTTGTTTTAAAAGATAACTACTCATTCATTATTATACCCCAATCACACAAGATATATTACTCTGTTATTGTGATTGATCTACAATATTGTATCCATGGAGTCCTCTACAACCAAAGGTAAATATTATATATTATTTGGGAATGAATTTGACTATTCAGGTCATAGAAAATACTCTACCCATGTATTTTTTGTTGATAAGTGGAACATCAAACTAGTGACAGTCAAAAAAAGAGTAACCATATTGTGTTTGAAACAAATAATTTTTTCCTTTCCCACTATTTCTCATTATATTACATTAAATAAATTTCTTATTTTTAATAACTTGCTTTATATTTCTAAAATAAAATCAACTAAGATCATAACACAACACGTCTATAAAAGAATAATATCGACTTGTGTCTTTCCATAAAAATAGAGATTATAACAATAAATTTTATAATTCAATTTTATTTTAAAATAATAGTTTGGTTTATTATACATGTAAAGGGATTCAATTATTAATTAACATATTTTCTATGATCCATTATAGATTATCATATAATAATATATAAGATATTGAATATTTATTTCAGTATTATTTTATATTGTATTTTTATTAATCATGATGTAAATAAAATTCATTCTAAAATTCACACAACCCTAAAATATTTATAATATAGAGTTATTTTCTTATAATATTTTTTAAAATAATGATTGAATATTTTTTACTTCACAATTTTAAAAATATTATTTTAAGGATGTTTGGTTGATTTTTGAAATTGTTGTCCAATAAATAATTCTAAATTTGAAATCTTTACCAAACAATGAGGTTTCTAAATATGTTTAAGTTTCCTAAAATATATATTTTAAAGGATTTATGGGTCACATTTACGTGAATAAGAACATGTTATTTGTCAAATTAAAATATTTAGGGTTTTTATCATGCCTTTTGACATGATTCAGATATTTCATGGACTAGAAACATTTTTAACATGTGAAAACCCATTATATATACCATTTATATCCCTAATAATTAATGAAATACCATATATATTTATGCTACATTGTATTCCATTTTATCAATACCAATCCCCAATCATAATATCTTTTCATAGTTATTTCTCTTTTATTATGGGGTAAGAATTTTCATGTGAGTTATTTTGGATTTTTCACATTGTGGTGTATGTGTGGTGTGGGTCATCATTTTTTAAACAACAATGATATGTATGAATCATTAACCATTCCACATCATTTATAACATCTATTTCCTAGAAAATTAAAAAAATCAATAAAATATTAAAATAAACAAGAATACATATTGGCTTTAATAATTAATTATGCTTAAATTTAAGACTAATACCACTCTAAAAAAATTTAGACATGTATTTTCATACATTAATTTTATTTTACCATCACCTAAATCATTATATATAAATGAAAAAAATGAAAAAATAGACTAAAAATGGATTTTGGAAACAAATTTCATTAGATTAACTTCAAGACTCATGTCCCATTTAACTCAAAAAGGGATGCAGTTTTTTACATGTTATAAAGGGAAATGTGTGAGTAATATTAACCACATTTTCAATTAAATATTCATGTTGTGTATTTCTGAGTATTCAATCCTCTTTTCATGAATGATTTTTTAATAAAATTTCCTCACATTTGAATTCCACCTAAATCATCATTAAAATCTCACATTACTGAGAATTTGTTCTTGGTTAATGAAATTGATAGATGATAATTACCAAATGTCCATGGATATCAAACATACTCTTGTGAATAATAAAAAACCCATATTAAAATAAATGAAAAAGAAAGAAATATATTTCTATTGATTCTTGTAAAACATGTACATGGATTTAAGAATTATATTGAATGATATTTTATGAATTTATATGTGTCTAAGAAGTTTTATCCATGAGTGAGGTATGATATTTAATTTGGATGTTATAATTTTATTGTTTGTAAAATTATGACCAACGGTGTTTTCATGAACTTAAAATATATTAATACTCTAGGGTGAACTAGTTATGTATAGAGAATTTATGAGGCTCATAATTTCGTATACAATTTTTGTAATTAAAATTTTTATATCATATGGATATGATAAATAATGTTTATTTTACACATTTTTAGGATTTTTTATAATATGGTGAGATTAACTGTGAAAATGGTTTAATTTGGTAATTTTAGTATTGTAACTATGTTGTACATATTTTGAATAACAATATCAATACTATCCAAAAATTATAAATTATTTTAATTAATATTTAATATATTATTAGTAATATTAAATATTTTAGGACCAAATAATAAATCCAATATTTAAATCCCTGATAAATCTCACATGCCTAGCCTCTAAATTGTTGAAGTATTTGGAAAACAAATTATGAAGGACCATCATATCTCCATTTGAAGGAAGAAATGAGTATTTATTTTGAAGGAATACAAAAAAATGTAGTGGATTAATTTTATATAACTATATAAATGTAATATTATAGTAATTTCAAGTAAATTAATTAATTGGAAACCATCTTATTATAAATTTAACAGCCACCATGAAATAGTTATTAGTTTTTGTATTTCTATCACATAATTTGAAACACTTTTCTATAGAGTACGATATTTTGAAGTACCCCAGATAAGAAATATAGAAAAACCATCCCAAAATACCAAATATTAATATTTATCCATTATTGAGTCAAATATTCACATCTCTTAAATAACTATAACTTTAGAAATATGCACCTAAACAAATTCGTTTAACTTTTTTCCACTAATCTCTTTCTGGAGAATAATACATGGATACCAATTTAGTTTTTTATTTTCATTATATTAGAATGATTTATTTTTATTAATACACTTTTATTGTTAAATATATATTAGTATATTTTTTTATTAATGTCATTTAATTTAAATTTAGTTATTTTTTTATTGGCCCCAACATATTTATTTTTAAATCCATGAAAATTGACAATTAAACTTATTATTATATGTGGTAGGATATAGTAGTGATGTTTTTACTTCTTTTTAACTCAATGCATTATCGTTATATTTATTTATGAATATTATCAGTTCCAAAATCAGTTATTTTGGGAGATCACCCCACCTTCATTGACACTGTGCTCTTCTTATATTCAATCATTATGTCTATAATTTTTTATCACAATGTTGTCGATAGAGGGTCAGTATAGAATTATGCTTATAATGTTTGGGATATTACACTACATTCTAAGTGTTGGTGTATGGAAATTATAATTCTATTTTTTTAAGATTTTTTATATAGATGGTATCAAAATATTATACAATAAAGAAAAATAATATTTTAATAAAAAATGATAACATCACTATAAACTGCCTATGATGAGAACAATTTTTCAAAAAAAATTGTTTTTTATTTTATATGTTTTGAAATTGTTTTTTTATTTTAATTTAAATAGTCATATGTAACATGAATATTTAAGACCTCCGATATATTTTTAGATCATTTAATAATTTATTAATTATTTTATAAACATTTTATAAAATATTTCCATTGATGTGAGTGGCCTCATTGAGTTATCATCCATGTTAATCCACTATATTTTGTGCATTCATAAAGAAATTGTTTGGGGTTCTTGATAAAACCGTATTTTTCATATAAATTATATATCGTTAAAAAATTATTAATAAGTTTTAAACCAAAAAGTAAAAAATTTAGAAGTTATAAAATAACTAAGACCTCTGAAATAACATGTTAACATATGAATAATATTTCTTATTCATAACCAAATAATTAAATAAACCTTAAATCATGTTATCAACTCTTTAATTAATAATTTAAGAAAATAATATTATTGTAATGAATTTGAATAATAGAAAATATATTGAATTATTGAAAACAATAAATCTGATACCAACATCAATAATATCCAAGTAATAATTAAATTTACTATAGTGCTAATATCCCCACTGAAATGTCGTTAAAAATTTATATTAAATCTATAATATATATATTTATAATTTACCTAATATATATATATATATATATGAATTTTAAGATTTTTTTTAATATAAAATTAAATAATTCACTAATAACCATTAATTCAAATATATAGAAATTAAGGAGAATTTAATTTTTAATGTTATTGAATTTTGTGATAAAAAATTACAATACATCTATTATAAATTAATTATAGTTGGGATCCATTCACCATTAAAATTTTCTCAATGAGTCACTAATCCAAATATAATGTATTCTTATTTATTCCAAAATTCAATTCCTATACAAAATATAATAAATCACCGATTAAATTAAAAAATATATATATAAAAACTATTTTTGAATTATTTAAATCCAATGAAAAATACATTAAAAGTCAGTCAACATATTAATTGAGATGATTATATAACAAAATAACACCCAAAAATCCATAAATTACATTCCCTTGTGAATAATATCATGTAAAATTATTTTACAATGAAACCCAATAAATACAGTAAAAATTTTCATATAAAACACTTATATATGACTTCCTTAACATAGACATGAATAATATAGTGAAGAAAAATTAGTTTGATCATATATTTCATGAAATATCATATTATAAAACCTATTAAAAAATGTATCATTCGGTAAAGTGTAATAAATGGAATATGGGAAGAGAGGGGATTCCATATTGTGTGTTCTATGTGAGACATTTCACTCTGATCAAATTAAATCAAGAGGAATGGAAGGAAATGTTGATAGAAAAACATTAGGAGAAACAAAGGGAACATGAATGATAGATAATAAATTAATTAAATGTCTAGATGCATAAATAAAATTTGTTACTATATAAATGAAAAAAAAATCATCCATACAAAAATTGTTGTGCTATTTTTTTCCTATCTGGAATTATCGAGAACCCAGTTGGAGCCTTGTGTGACAAATACCCATTCCTAATTATCTAGTATCCCAATATAATTTAGTAGGAAATTTCATCCACCTATAAATTTTATCATTGTCCTGTACCTCCTCTAAATCATGCATAAACTATATAAATACCTATAAAATGAAAAACACTACAAAATATAACATAATATGTCATATTCAAACATCAAATTCTAAATTTTACTCCCAAAATAGAAGACCACTCCATTATATATGAAAAACTAAGAAATTTTTTTTCTCATCACATAAATTCTTAAAAAAACAAAATATCAAATAATGAGAATAAGTATGATGTAATAAACCTATGAATTATCAAATTTATTTATAATTTGTTAGGTTAATTGAAATCATGTTTTCAATATAAGAGTATAAAGATGAATATTAATATGTTTATCTCGATCCATTGATCCTAAAAATTATATTTCATCTATCTAATTGATTTCATAACACCATGCCTCAACACATATGTGTTTTTATAGGCTTCCATAATTCATTCATGTATATTTTTCTCCCATATATTTTTTCCAAAAAAATATTTCATTTGGAATTATATGACCTTGAATATTGATGAATTAAATATATTAAAACTATATCATAACATAAACACTCAATGGAGTTTTACGAAACATGTTACATAATTATGGGTAATTTAATCTCACAATGAACACTTAATTATTATTAAATACACATATTTGAGGATCCAATGACAATGAATCTCTTGTAAAAATGAAATTATTATATTTTTAACTACCTTTTTCTTCTCCAAAATTTAACTAATATCAATACTTAATATCAATTTGAAACCAAATCCTAGATATTTCATTCATAGTTTATATAATCTCACAAATTTTACAAAATCAATGAAATATTAAAATTTAAATCAATCCTATTTTAATACTCATTTTTATATTAACAATTTTGTACATGTATTATGGAATAATTCCTAAAAGAAATTCTCTATCTCTCACAGTCACAAAATCATAATTAATAAATGCGAACTCACTATATTTCGTATGTTTATATTTCATTTAATGATAACTATTTATTTAAAATGTTTATTATTCTATGATTTCTATTAGAATGTAAATCTATATATTGATCAAATATAATGATAGGTTACTACATAAGGGGTTTATCCATTTAAATTAATTATCACACAATATTAAGGATGATTAAAATGTTTATATACAAGAAATAAAAATTGTTTCTGAAGTATATAGTTCTATAGTATTTAATATAATGTAACATTCATTTCAAAGGTTTAAATTTATCATCAAAAATAAAGTTTATAGGATGTGTAACATGATTTTCAATCATTTAATAATAAATTTTACTATATGTCTTCCATAAAATTAAGAATTCATTAATTTTCACAATATCAAATTGCACGAGATGTCCCATATTTAGTCATGAATTATCCCAAAAAAATCACATAACATAATACATGTCTAAATTAGGTAAACCACCATGTTAATCATAAAAAATATTGTTCTTGTATATTTAACAGGATACAAATTTATCATAATTTATCATGTGGATTCACTCAATAATATTTCATGGCTATCTAGATAGTTATGGTTTCAAAGATAACCGAAACACAAATATAAAAAATTTTATATATCAATTTTTGCATACTTATGATCTTTTTGAAATTCAAATTATATTTCTTTAGAAGCCATTATTTTTGGAACAAGCCCCCTAATATGATCAGGGTTCTAAAAATATATCTTTATAGAATATCTAAATTTTAGTATTTATATATGGATTATAACAACACAATATTATCTTATGATATTCTTTTTATATATGAAAATATCTATGTATTTTTATTGAATCAATATTCCATGATTTATATCAATATACTCCAACTACATTGACATATAAATCATTACATAATTCATAACTTTTTTTGCTAATGAAAATCAAAATAAAACTATATATGTACGGACCTAAAGCATCAAATGAATAAGCTACATGAAACTATTTGATGCAAATACATTGAATAAAATAAAAATTTAAAACTGTATAAAAATAATCATGGAGTTATTTCTATACATCCTCTAATTTTTTAGATAAAATCAATTCTCTCAAACTGTTGATCTGTTTGTTTCATTGTCCCTCTACACAAAGATCGTGACTCCTGGGATACATATATTATATAAAAAGTATAACACCATATATGAATAAAATATAATTTAATTATTTGTTCGATTTCATATATTAAAATACCCCATGTCATGATTGATAAAAACTGTATCTTTTGCACTGTTTAGTATCTAAGTCCTCAAAAATTAGTATGGAAATTTAGATATAATCATAAATATTGTACACTATTAAATAAGTTAATTATTACTAAAAATAATGTATATTGATGAATAAATATAAAAATTAATATAAATAAATATGTAATTTATAAATTTAGGAATCATAAAAGTTTTTATAAACAATTCATTTTTAAATTATATACATAATATAATTTTTCCTATAATGAACGTTGACAATTAACCTTTTCCCAAGGTGATGTTTATATATATTTTTTTAATTTTTTATAAATATGAATCCAAATATATATATAAATATGAGATATTTTTTAATACATTCAATTTCAAATTACAATCATTTATTATATTTTCAGACCATTTACATATTTCAAACATTTATCAACTAATGTTCATATTGTAAACATGTTTTCTATTTATTTATGATCGAATGATAAATAAATATAAATAAATTTATATATAAAAACATTTAAACCATGTATATTCATAATAAATATACATTATATAAATAAATTTGATTCTATATGGTTTAATGTACCACCCACCTTTGACGCACGCCCATTAGGGCTCTGCGGATTAAGGTTTATAAGATTATAAAAAATATAATTTTATATAAAAATTTATTAATCAAATAGTATTAAAATATAATATTAATTTCCACTTCGATCTTATATATATTACATTAAAAATATTATTTATGTAGTTTTAGTATAGAATATGACACAGTTTGATGAGAAGGTTTTAGGAAGACTGTGGAATATTGTATTTGGATATATTATGGTGGTCTTCAAGTATTATATTCTATATTAAATGAAATTAAATTATAGTAATGCTATTTAATTTCAAGCCATGAGTTTTTAACATTAACTACTATTTTAATCTATGAATAATTTTCTTACCCCACATAGTGGTGATATATATTTTCTTATACCATATCTATATGTCATATCAATTATATGTATTTAAGAAAATAACAACTAAAAAATGTATTATTTTACTGATAAATATGATTTTTCATAATAAAACAAATTTTTTATTAATTAATTTTAAAATAATTTAATAAATTTATAGAATCTATATCAATATTTATAAAGGGATTAAAATGGATGTCTCTGACATAATATAATGTAAAAGAAATCACTATATCTCTAATAATACAAGGATCCACCAGTATATTTGTATTGTATATAAATAAATTGATTATGGTGGATAATTAGTTAGAGGATACAAGAATAAAGAAATTATTTTATGTATATTACTGAGAAGTAAAAAAAAATCTTTCCTCTTAGCATAACCATAGAGAATATTAAAATCCATACACTCTTGAAGGGTCACTCTTCTTACATATATTATCAAGATCCTTTTTCTAATGCCATAAAATAATTATAGACGGGAAATAATATATATTGGATGGTTTCAAAACATGCAATGATATATACATTCATATCAACATTTAAGATGATGAAATGAGGTTTATATATGCTTCTATGAATGAAAAAGTTCAACCTAAACTGAATGGAATTGTTTAAAAAATTTATCATTTAAACATTATAAATATTCATCTTAAATCACATAATGTGGTTTTTACATATAAATAGTTATAATATATGTTTTAATTTCACATAATCACCATTAAATGATGGTCAACTGAGTGTGATAGAATTTGTTATGGGAGAAGAAAGTAATAAAAATGTTAGCATATATATTTAATATACATTAAAATAAAAATGATGTCACCATTCTAATTACATTAACCTTGATAATATTAACACTTAAAAAATTTCATGCCATACTATTATTCATGAATTATGTTTTCTATTGTTATTATTAGAATATAATGCAATTATTCAAAAAAAATCGTTAGATTTATTCATATTAAACTCATTTTATTATATTACTAGATTTTAAAAAAAAAATTAATTTCTCAATTTTAGAAATTATGTTTGATAAAATAAAATTATTTATCCCAATTATTATATCAAAATTTACCTATGGTGGTATTAATCATTTTTTATGAAAAGGCTATTTTTCGATGATTAATCAAAAAATAATATTATTGGATAAATGAAATTTATTTTCATTAAATAACATTATTTAAAATCCCCATTTGATAAAAAATTAACATATGTTTCCTTTAAATAGAAATATTCCAATTATTTTCATAAGAAATCTCAATATATCATATTTTGTTTTCATTTCATTTTTTGGCCTTCAAAACACATTTTCCTAAAAATGGTTTATGTTTTGATATTGGATTTTAAACCAAAATTAATTTTCACCACATAGAATGATTTTGTAAAAATATTGATTTAATTTTTTGAATCATGAATTAAATATTTTTTAAATAGTAACATTTTAATTTTTAATTTTGAATATTAATTATAGTAAATACATTTCACCATAGTACGGGTAAATCAGGTAATTAATGTTATTAATTAATTGATATGTCGTAAAAATATCTATAACACTTCTATTTATTTAAATGTAAATTTTATTCATCCATAAGCATAACTATTTTGAAAATTAGAAAATTTTTGATAACATTTCTTCGATAATGAGATATATATATTATTATATATAAATTTTAAAAACATGGTGGCTATCTATTTATTAATAATTTTATATTCTTTTCATAGTTATATCAATTGGTTACGTTTGGTTATAATATATTTTGAATGATAATTTATTATTAATAATTTTAATTTAGTTATAATGTTTAAACATTAAATAATTTCCCTAAATTCGTATTCAACGCTAACACTGTGCTTGTGAAATTAGTAAACAAATGAATTAAATGATTCTTAATTCTCTAAGAAGTAATTTATTTGGGTGATTTATAGGGTCCGATAAATTTTATAGATTAAAATATAATATTACGTATTTTTTAATGGATTATAATTTAATTCAACTACTATATTGAAGATATTAATTTCGAATTAAATGAATGGTTTGTAAAATGGTTTTAATAATATTTTATAATAAAAAAATTATGAAATATTTTTCATTTTGTGATAAACATATATTCAAAAAAGAATTATTAACATTTGAAGGATAACATCAACTATTGATTATTTATGAAAAAAATTTCTTTTATTATAAATACCATCACTACTCTAGTGTGAAACACTTGGACATAATAATAATTTTCATGAGGGTTAAATGGTGTTCAAATAATGAGATAAGGCTGAATTTCTTTTAAACATCTCAAAATTTTATTAAATAAGACTATTTTGACTCATCCTTGTCATATATTTATATTAATTGTTTTGAACTAATTATTCCATTAATATTTTCTTACTCTCCTTGCAACCATATATCTTTTGAGTACAATAGATAGGTCATTTTTTACTCATACATCTGCCAAAATTCACACCCCACATCCAAGAGGTTGTGATGTAACAAAATAGAAAACATAGGATGAATTATGTGTAATAAAAAAATTTTACATGGGTGGGATTATGATAAATGACTATAAAGAACTATTGAGATGAGTCAAACTCAATTTAATTTAATCTTCCCAAAAATACCACAATTAAAATAAAAAATACATATATTTTTAAATATTTTTATTCTATCTAATTTTTGTAAAAATAATATAAATCTATTTAATTTAAAAAAAATTAATCATTTTTATGACCTTGAGAAGGAATTTTTAATTTTTTTTAAAAAAGGAAAATGAAATGTTCCATTTTAATAGACACGACATCAATGGATTTCCCCTCTTCCATAATGATATTTGATGTTCGAATTCCATTATATTAATCTATGTTTTATTAAAGGAAGAACCATCTTTACACTATCCATAGTAGTATAATTCTAAAATTTTATTTTTATGGAAAATGGATATCCATATTAGAAAATTTTATTCAAATAGGTTTAAAGAGATTCTCATAATGTTTATGATGAAAATGTGCAAGTATGAATTTTTTTTCATTATAACGTACCTGAGAATTACAAATAATCACAAGAGATTTAGATACAAGTTAGATAATGTGTGATACAAATATATATAATATAATGTGTTTTTAGGATATATCTTAATTGATATAAGATCCTGCTACAGATTATATTATGGGTGATCTCGATACAGCTTATATGTTTGGTGAGCCATATATATCTCTCTAGTACATTATTTAATGATCCTTTTGTTCAATGGTTATGAATTGTAGGTCTACTCTGGATTATTCTCCTAATTTTAAACTATTATCAAGTTATTGATGACATAGTTCATCAGTATAATGTTCTAATATGTGTATTATTTTTTCAATTTTGTTTATAGGTTTTTTATAGTTATTAATTGTGAGAAATGTTTGAGTTATTCATGAGGATATGATTTATTGCACCCCATGAAAGAATAATTAGATAAAGGTATAAATTTTAAGGGATTACATGTTTTTTATAGGACTACCATAGTTCATTTTTATATTTCCCTTCCTTTAACACCACATGTATTTTTGAAAAAGAAAATTATGTTTGATATCATATACTACATGCAACATGAATCCAACATTTTTCATGATTATTTAAAAAAGACCATAAAACGTAGATTTTAAATTGGATGATATTAATAATATTAAATAAATTATAAAATATATATAAAGGTCATAATATATATATATTTATTTATTGACAAATTCCTAGTAACAAGGGATATATTTTTACTAAAGACTTTTTATTCATAAAAAATTGTTTCCATAAAAATAGTTTTCATTTATTTTTATAAGAAAAAACGACATGATATTTCTAAAACATGTAGAATATGGAATTTATAAAATAAAATTTATTTATTAAATTATCAAATCTAATTTAATACAGCGATAAGGTTTGGGTTCTTTTGAAATGTTAGATCTTTCAGTGATCAATTAGAATTAAGGAATTTTGAAATATTTTCATTTGTTTTCACTAAATAAACAAATTTAAAATTCCCATTGTATTTTGGTTTTGGTATTAAATTTTAAAATTAATCATTTAATTTATAATATCTTAATAAATTTCGTTTTATTCAATAATAAAATTTATTTTTGTATAATATTAAATTTTTAATGTCGGTTTTAACAATATTCTTTTAATGAGAATTTTATTTATATTTTAATTAATAAAAACAATTTATAATAAGGAAATATTTAATTTATGATTATTGATTATATATCCATTAATATTAAATGAAATTCATATAGTGATTATTTATCTTCATAGAGTTAATATAAGAACATCTGTTAATTGAAAATTCATTTTCTGGGAAAACAATTCATCATGTTTTTTTGTTCTAATATTAATTTAAATCATTATAATTATGTAAATTGAACGTAATAAATTGTATTAAATATTTAGGATCACAATAATAAAAATAATTCAAAATTATAATTTTATTATTTCATAATAATTACTAGAAAATTTTAAAACATAAGTTAATGTGTTTAAGATTAAAATAGTGTTTTTTCATGGATGTGTTTGAAATTTAATTTTATAAATGCATTGGTTTCTAATCTTGAAATTGGAATTCATATTTAATATTTGTGGTTGTAAACTTTCAAATATTTATCATTTTATATTTATTCTTAATAAATAAATTAACATTGTAAAAACTAATTAACATTGTGAAAAATAGAATTTTTATTGTCAGAAACCATATATTAAATGGAATATAGTTCTCAAAAATTATTTATGTTTTGATGTTTTAGGTGATTATAAACATTATATTATATTAAATAATTAAGTTTTCAATATTATAGGAAATTGGATTGATAGTCATGTCTTATTATTCAATAGTTTTATATTCTTACAAGAAGATAAATCCTTCTCAATTATAAAATTTAACACACTATCCACTAATCTATGCACACAAAAAATTGTTTTTTCTATCACCAACCACAATTTTTTATGTAATTACACTTGAAATATTTGAAGAATTTTATTTATTACAAAACCCACCTAAGATATATTTTAATGAAATCCTCAAGAGGTTGTTTGAGGGAGAGTTATCATTCATAAACAAGGAATATAGTTTTATTTCACTTCCCCCACAATCAAATAATATTCAACCACGATGATATAATACATTTTGTATATAAGATATAATGAGATATTATTATGTCAATGGTATATCCTACCTCCATATGAACCTTAATAAAATTGTAATAAAAAACATCAATAATTTGTTTAGTGTACTATCGCCTAACGAACCATTTAATTTTCTTTTCCATATAGCCGGTTAGAAATATTTATAATGATGAATTATATATATATATATATCATACTAATTAAATATTTATGATTATAAAAAAGTAATATCTCATATATTTTCTAACATCTACAATCAATAAAGGTAAATGACATCATTTGTGTGCATGTGTGAATAACCACCTCTATAAAGAGATGATATTAATTTTTCATTACCACAATACCTAGATGGTATTTAAATGTATATTTTAATAAATAAAAAGATATTTATTATAAAATGGTAATTATATAATGAGAAAATAAAACTTTCCTATTTTATAATGATCGTTTTAGACATGAAATGTAACTAATACAAACATACAACTTACCATCTACAGGATTGTAAAAAACTAGCGTTTACATAAATATATTTCATGGTTGGATTTTCAAGTATAATTTATGTTTAATATTATTCTTCATTTTATGATTATTATAATAATGATGCCTAATTAATAATCTTTTTTACCTCAGTTAACATATCAAGTGTATTTTTTTTAGATGAGCTAAATATCATCACAATGTTAGCCTTAAACATAAATCGTTATGTAATTGAATATAAAATGAATAAAAAATTGGAATAAGTAATTAAAAATTAATTAACTAACATAATTGTATCATTCAGGATAATAATAAATGTATATGTCTAGTGAAACGATCATGAACCCCTCCCTCCTAAGATACCCTTACTAGTATCATAATAATAAAAATGAGATAATAACCCCCTCGAGTCCCGCCTCCAGTTGAATACGGTTTAGAAACTAGCACCATGGGTGTACACACTCACAATATGCGAGGAATTACCATTTTTAGAAAAATATGATCAAAATATATGACATATCATCCACACATAAACTAGATGAAATGTATAAAATAATGTCAAAACCATCACACATGCCTGTCCAAAATGAAACTAATACAAATACGAAATCCTTTAAGGTAACTACTGAAAGTTATGATAAGCAGTGACAAAAAAATAACGTGATTTCAGCTAGTATGTTCCACCACGATCCATGAAATATTCTTGGAAACCTGAATGTAGTTTATATATATTGGTTGGGAATACTAGTATACTCAGAAGGAAATCAAGGTCTTCGATGCACATGTGAAGTAAATATACTAATTCTTTAATGAACCAATTGCAAAACTAAAATAGCAACTAATCAGGTATACGAACCAACCCATCCTTACTAAAGAATGATCACCAAATAATTCAAGTAAACTAATGTAATATAATTCACATTGATGATAGGTTACCATACAACACTTTCCCACTGTTTAGATTCTCTCTCACTAAAGGAAAATGTAATTTATCTCCCACTTCTTATAAACATACCACATCATAACCTACCATCTCACACCTGGGACTCACAACCACATCCCACCCACAGATAGCTAGGCCAGATACCACATAACAACCTTCATGAAGACTCTTGGTCCACATACCACATCATATCATTCTAGTAGACTCCAGGTCCACAAAACATAGTTCATCTTGTAGAAAACTAGGAAACAAAATATCACCCACACACACTAGTGCCTCAAAAATCAATCATAGCAAATGAATTTTGGGATATCTCCCCTTAGAAGAAGGAGTGTGGAATAATAGGTTTCCAGCCATCCATCCTCCCACCAGGATGATTAGGAAAGACAGCCTCCCATGTTATAATGGTGGAATTTAGAACATAGTGCTCAACTAGGGTGGGGTGTATGATAAAGAACAATTAACATACAATAATACACATATATACAATAAAGTCAAGCACAAACTCTGGGTTTTCAAAAAAAACCAAGAGCACACCCTCACCAGTGTAGCTACCTCTAATGAAAAACACCACACAAAGAGCCAAAGACAAATTCAACATTCCCACCAGTTTATTAACCATTACCTTTCATTATTCACAACTCATTTATACTTATCATTACCACTCAAGAAACATTAGATCACAAATCACATAAAGAAGTACTAAAACAACCCATAGAGGATGAAGAACCATCGTATATTAACCAACATCACATTGATGATTCATTATAGTGATACTTAAGATATGGGGTGAATCTTTCTACATGTTATTAATGGGGGAAGAATCCAAACCAATCAGTACAATAATTATTTAAAGTAAAACCTCATAATCCATCATCCCATCCACAACAATAAACACACAAAATGACAACTAGGACTGTAGCCCCACTGCACAAATATATCATTCCAGGATTTCGACAAAGAACCAACGCCCTATGCACTATGTTCTCCATTACCAAATTTCCCTAGGGTCCAAATAAATACACATTCCAATTTAACAAGGCATTAGTTTCTAACTACACTTGTTAATTCATGGTTTATTACAAAAGATGGTTTATCCTGATTTATCCATTTAGTAGTAGAATATAAATAATTAATAGTTTTTATAAATAATCATTCATTAAAAAAATATCATTCATTCCATAGACCACCATTTGTTCAAAACTAGACATCCAATGGCCATGATTTGTAGTGGGTATTTACCCCATTCAAGACAAAAAACAACAATATGAATAATAAAACATTAATCACATTTTTCCATCTCCCTATTTTTGGCATTAAAGTTGATTCAATTATCTTTATAAATATTAATTCTATTATCATCACATCGATATCATCTATACACCCAGCCCTTATGATACAAAATTAAGAGAGATAATGAGATCACTACTTGGATGAAGATGTGATCTTCAAATCACAATTTTACCAAGAGTGCAACATGCATATGCAGTGGAAAAATGCCAGGGGAACACGATCCCTAAGACACAACCCAATTTCACACGTCCTAGTGGAAGATGAACTTTGGGAGTCCTATACCATGATAAAAAAATGGGGAATCAAGGGAAAATGGTTTCTTATAAGGACCAATACTTTACATACATTTTTAGTACTTCAAAATTGGAGTACACTTATTACAACATGTAACAAAACCATGAAAGGACCGTATAGGTATAGTGTCTTTAGAAACTGGGAATCATAAACAACTTGTTCATAAAGCATCTACACTGTCTCCCATTTATTTCAACACATCTATAGTCCCTTTTGTCATATCTTACTTAAAAACCTTCTTCCTGACCTGGGGAAAGAAAACATACAAAAGGGTGAGCTCAAATTCTCAGTAAGGGTAAGAAAAAGAAATATCAATCACGTCATATTCATAAGAACATAACATTTTTGGAAATCATACCCTGCCAAAAGAGATCATAATTTCATAACATGGGATAAAACATGGTAGTGAAATGTAATAACAATAATCATAACTTAAAACAAGAATCTTTGTGGCATACACACATAATTAAAAAGAATCATTTATTATTAGTCAAGACTCATTTCCAATACTATCTTAGTGAAAAAATTCCATTTCTGAACCGAGTTCATTCCTCATTTCAGTCCTGTTTCACTGAACTGGTTTAACCTGTCGTTCCAGCCATGTCTATCTCCTGAGATATAAAATCTTTAACCAATGCATTGGAGGGAGATATAGGTCCCACCCATATCATAATGATACCATTCTTATGGGTGCCACAAAATCATAAACCATACATCATAGCATAACCCATGTAATAAAAATGCGATTCTTAAACATCGTGACATCACAAAAATATTCATATAAGATAAATAAATTCAAAAAAATGATTTCATCACAAAAAAATAAAATCAATATAATAATAGGATAGAAACATAACCCTTTATTATATTTGATGGAAAATAATTTTGATTCAACACTTGAACTCCATTCCTGAGGAAAATATCCTTTCTACTTTAAAAACATTTTTCATTTCTTAACATGTCATACAATTATAAACTAAAAGAAGTAGATTAAAAAAACGTGAAAACATGTGAAATAAGCTTCTTGGGAATAATGTTTTAATAATCCATTCATGCCGTATAAGTTAAAAAAACATTCTTCTCGTACTTTTGTCAGAAAAGTCAAAAGTACCTCATACGAAAAACGACAAAATATTCCTTTCATATCTTTTACTAAAAACCCACAGAAGGGTAAAATTGGATTTAAACAATTTTACGTAGATTTAAATAACATTACATATTGAGGAAACATGGATTTGAATGATAAAATACACCCTAGTAAATTCCAAATTATAATCAATCTCGGATAAAAATGAGATTGGGATATTTCCCTTACCTTAGGTCTGATTGGCTTCGTAAGTGTCTGAAACTCTTGTATAATGATTTAAATAATGTCATTGACTTATTCCAGATTCACACTCATTGTTATGAAATCATATATGGTCATATTCTTAGCTTATTATTAGTAATATTTCATTGCTACTTGTTATTTGGGTGTTTATTACTTTTTGTTCTTATGCGTGTTTTGTCGAATAAATTCTTATTATTCTTTTAGGTTATAGATACCACATTTCCAGAATGATATTAGTGTAATATATATCATATTTATTCACTCAATTCATTTATGTAATAATTATGCAATGAAAATCATGTAGAACGTGTCGCATCACATCGTGGAGACGGTATTCTGTACGTACGCACGAGCGATGATATCGTTCCCATGATCGTGGAATTATATTGGAGTGTGTTTATAATATTTCAAAATCCATATAAATTTAAAATAATCATATATATTCATTCTATACACCACTATACCCATCCTAGTATGGTGGTGGTGGAAAATAGATTACACCACGGCGTGGAGACGATATTCCGTACTTACGCACGCGTGGTGATTTCATTTTCCGTAGGATGGATAGATGGTGAAATAGGGTTGTTTCATACATAAAATAACATATCAGTATATGAGTGATACTGATGTTATTAATTCATAATTAAACAACTAAAGAAGAAAAATTGAGAGAAGAAATAAAGTTGAAAGAATGGGTAACAAACATTACCTCTTCTTTGAGTTGATTATTTGAGACCTCCTTTTTGGGTAGTAAAATTGGTATTTGAAGAAGACCAGGACCACTAGGATGTTTTTTAGTGAAGTGGAGAGGAGAAATTGGTAGGGGTTGGCCGAGCATGATGGCTCAAGGTGGTGTGTGGAAGTGAGGGAGGAGGTGACCTTTTATAAGGGAGGAGAGGCGCTCCTTTGGAAAAACTAAAAATATTATTTTATTATAAAGCCATATTCGGTTTTAAAAAGCTCCAAATTGATTTATTTAGAAGATAAGGTGGAGATGGGTCTAAATACTCTCATAAAATAGAATTTGAACAAATTTAGTTTACTATTTTAACCTTATCATTTAGATTTAATTTTAATTAAGATAAATTTACTTTTACCGTGTCTTTTTGTGTTCTTACACTATATGGTTAATAATCTTACTATTAAAAGACAAACGAACCCCAAGTTGTTTATTATTATTATATATATATTTCCGTATCTATGTAGTTTGGCCGAACCTTAGGTTTTCAGGAATAAAATAACAATTAATAATATAATATTTGTTTTAAAAAGTATTTTATGTCAATTTTGACACTATTTAGTGATTGATTTTTGTCAAAATCATAACAGAATGATTAATTCGAAAAAATTTAATTAAATCAATACTAACATGTCATATTAACCTAAAAAAATTGTTTAATACATAAAAAGTATCAAATTACATTTATTTGGGTATTTATAACATCAATTATGTCAATATTTCATTAATAAGCGAATTATTACATCATCTTTGTGTCAAAACTAAATTAAATAATTTAATGTCTAAAAATTACAAATAAAACAACATTATGTAGGAAATATTTTTATCTTTCTAATGAATATTTATAGTCTAATTTATCTTATGTATAACCCTATATTAAAAATGATGTATCTATTAAACTTTGATTTTAACTATTGTAACCCTTTTTAAATAAATTAATAATAAATGTCCTAATCTAATCCAAGTGGGCCTAAATGTTCATATTGAATTCATAAGGTTTCTTTTGGTCGAATTACACTTATCTAATAGAATTAGGACATCTGTTATGGTAATAATAATATCATTTTTACCCTTAATTACCCTATTTACTTTTAAACGTTGTAAATAAAAGTAAAAAGTTATTATTCATCAAAAATTATTTTCATCTCATTGAACCAAATTTTACTTACTGAAATCAACCATGTCTCTCAGATTTTTGAAATTCCACTCACAGAAGTGGTAAAATTATGTTTTATGTAAATTTGCAAATTCTCTTAGGAGGTGGGTAAATGACGGTGAAAAGTTCAACAAAATTTTTATATATCTAAAATTATAATAAAATTAATCCAATGAATTACATTGAACTTATATAGGTCTTATGTATCAATTTTGACCTAAAATTTATTTAAATAAAATAAATAATTATTTAAATAAAAACTCAGTTTTTAAATAGTAACCCAGTGTTTTCACTATTCATCAAAAATTGAATGTTTCCAGAAAAATACCTAAATTTTACACTAGGCTAATTTCGATATTCTGAATCCAATAATGAAGTCCATTTAGAAAAATAAAATTTAAAAATTTCCAAAAAGTGGTTATTAATATTCATAACAGCTAGTTTTAATAATATTTTAATAGCATATCGTTGTTTAGTGAAATTCGGTACTTGGTACGACACAAGCTATCAAGGAAGGTCACGATTTCGTGTAAAGAAAGCCAATCTACTGTTGTGTGTAGTGAAAGATTCCTTTGATGATTTATATATAAAAAATATTTCTTATAAAAGTCTCGGGTGTTATATTTCTCATCCATAGAAATATTTAAATAGATAAAGATTTTACATATGTTATTGATTTTCCATTTAATGTGTGTTTAGTGAAGATAATTAATTTTGACAAAGTGAAGTTCCAAAAACTCTTAGAAATTTAGGATTAGATGTAACGCCTCGACCCCAGCTACCCAGAGCCGGTGCATTACTTCGTAACATTGGCATGATCACAAAAGATCAAGTCTCGAAAGACTGATTAGTTTAGTAGCCTTGGAAACACTAGATACATTCATAAATGTTAAATTACATCATAAAGTGAAAAACTACAATAACATGGCCTTCATAGTCCACACTCATATCCTCTTCTGACAATCCCTGAAGGTCATTCATAAAATACTTCTTCACATCCTGGAAAATATTAAAACATTGAAAGGGGTGAGCTCAAATGCTCAGTAAGGATAACAATATTGCGGAAGCTTTCATAAATAAACATTAACATTTAATGCAATGTATAACTAAAAAAAAGCCTTTTAAACATGAACTTCAACCTAATATGGCAAAAGTAAAATGAGATAATGCCATTTACATGGATATTCTACTGGTCGAATAATCACATGCAATATCAATAACCACTTTCATAATGATGGAATGCATAATGCCAGACTATCATAACCACGTAGCCAAGGCCTCGTGCCAAGACCACAAATAATATTTTGTCAAGGCCTCGTGCCAAGACACTAGTTTGTCTAATGAGACATGCCGATGCATCGAGGAGCTATAGCGGGCTCCACCCGTCACTTATTAAGTCCAATGCATTCCTCATATGAATAGGTTTAAACATATCATAAACCATAACATAATCGTATCACATAAAACATGCATAAAGGAAACCTAACATTTCCACATTTCAATCACAAGATATAAATACAACACATTGATATAATAAAAACGCTTTCAAAACCATTTTAAATACCAAAATAAAAGAAAGTTAAAACATTGTATTTATTTTTTTAAAAAAACGATGGATTGTAGAGGAAGCCGAAACTCAAATAATGGTCACGGCGGCGGAGAAGTCATTATCGCCGCATAAGTACAGAAAGAAAAACATTCCCTTTTTTTCGTTTAGTAAAACGCTTCGTATAAAAAAGATTCCTTTTGAATAAACGTAAAAGTCAAAGGGGTTTATACACTGTATAAAAGAAAGTTGTGTATAAAACCAAATATGCCTCAATGAAAGGGGATTGAGATGAAGTCCTTACAAAGATCATTTTTAAAATAAAATAGATATATTATATGTATTCACTATAGGTACACATAAATAAAGTAAAAATACAAAATAATAATATCATGACATAATTTGAAAGTAGGAGATTAACCCAAAAAATGGAAGTTGGGTTAAGAAGTTCCCTTACCTCGTGTCTGACTTGACTCAACCATTCTTTAACCTCCTGAATAATAAACTAGAGTTAATATCTACCTTATTAAGAACCATTTTCAATTTCATTATCCTTTTTATATCACTTATTACAATGTTATGAACGTTATGTAATTATTTAAGTTAATAACGGTCGTTTTGTCGATCTTTGGTACTTGTGTCAACAATAACCTTATTATAATTACAAGTTGTTCATGTGGTGAAATATACATTATATCCAGAATTATATTCATGATGTAGATATCATATATCTGATATATATCCATTATATACATTCATTTATAATATTACGTAACATTTAGAGGTAAGAAATGAAATGCACCGTTCATGGAGACGGTAAGCCGTACGTACGCATGAACACTACTTTCATTTCAATTTCATATTTAATGGAACAAAATCATAATGATATAAATGTATAATATAATTCCAGTATAATATAGTGTATCATACCATTTACTCCATCCTTTATACATCCCACATATGGCATTAACGATTCAAATCACTTTGAGGGGGCGGTAGTCCGCACTTCCTAAAATGAAATTATCACGTTTTACCCACAATGGAAATCATAAAGTATGACATAAATGAGAAATACAGAAGGATAAGGAAAACATTAACATAATATATATATCATATATGAAAATAGAGTCATCAAAATGGCCACCATTATTGGTGTTAAAAGAATTTGAACAATCATCGTTTCGTGAGGCAGAAATTCTCCATCCACAGAAACAGTATGTTCTTTAACCATTAGATGTAGGTGTGTGTAAGTGTAGCTCGAATCCATCTTATAACAACATAATATTATATTGAGGATACTGGTGTTGTTACAAAATAAAGGAATAAAAAGAGTTTAAGGGGTTGGAGAAGAAAAATAAAACAAAACAACATTAGAGAAGACATTACCTCAAAATCGGGTAACTCTTTTTGATTTGAGCCAAAGGCTTCCTTGGGAAGAGTTCTACCCAAAGTGAGGATTCTAGGAGTAAGAGAGGGATGTTGGGAGAGTAGTTGGGCAGGGTTTGGACGAGCCAAATGGCTTGAGGGTGTGAATAAGGTGGGACAGTTGGGGGCCTTTTATAAGTGGAGAGGAGGGGCTCTTTTGGAAAGATTGAAATGTTACATTATTACACAATGATTTTCGGATTCTAAAGGTCCCACACTTATATAATTCTAGGCTATGGTGATAAGGGTTCGAAATATATTCATAAAATAGGCTTTGGACAAGTTTAAGCCTTGGATTTTTCATTATCTTCTCATTTTATTTAAATCGTTAAATAATGAGGTCATCGCTGAATCATCATTATGTCATAAATAATTTAATTTATTTAATGTCTAAAAATTATAAAAAAATTATTATGATTTAGGAAATCTTTTTATCTTTCTAATTAATATTTATAATCAAAATTTTGACTTGTGTAACCCCACTTAAAAACTGTTTTAGTAAAACAACTCATCTTTGTGTCAATTTAATTTTAACATTAAATAAATATATATTAATGTCATTTTCCAACTAAAGTGGCTCCATGGGGTCCCAAAGTTGACCCATGGGTTGTCATGGTCGGCCATTACTCATCCTATAGGAGTAGGACAATTGTCATGCTCATCTCATATTATTATAACATTATTTGTACGTTAAACTACACTAATTACCTCTAATCGCGATTAAGAACTTAAAAGTTACTATTCATCAAAAAATTATTTTAATCTCATTGAACCACATTTTACTTCTTAATGACAACCATGTATGTCATATTTTTGAAAATCAAATCACAGAAGTGGTAATATTTCGTTTAAACGAAAAAATCAGTTATTTAACTACCACTTAGTGGTTTCACTATTCATCAAAAATTGAAGTTTTTCAGAACAATGCCAAATTTTCACCCTAAGCTATAATTGATATTCCGAATTCAAAAATGATGTCTATTTTACAAAATTTCAATCATATAAGTTGAATTAATTAATTCTATAATTAATTCCCGCTGTCACAACAAATAGCGTGTTTTTAAGAAACAATTTATATCAAAAGATTGGCAATTGTTTATGTCCAATTTCAATGTTAAATTAATTATAATGACCACCATTGGATAAAATGGTAAAAATATATTCTAATTATACTTTAAAACCACTAAATAGTATAATTTATCACAATAAATTATTTTGATTAAAAAAGTTTTTTTAAGTATTTTTAACTATTCGTAAAAAATAGAAGTTCTCAGAAAAATACCAAA
The DNA here is from genome assembly GCA_963277665.1 of Viscum album. Classification (NCBI taxonomy): domain Eukaryota; kingdom Viridiplantae; phylum Streptophyta; class Magnoliopsida; order Santalales; family Viscaceae; genus Viscum; species Viscum album. The sequence goes on from OY728141.1 coordinate 556,248,822, forward strand.
AATTCAACATAGGCTAATTTCGATATTACGAATACAAAAATGAAGTCCATTTTGAAATATAAAATTTCTATAATTTTAAAAGGTTGTTATTACTATTCATAACGGCTACTTTGATTAGTCGCGGTGTTTTAGAGCTCGAAGTTGCGTACAATGCAAGCTATTGCATTATTGAAAGAGAGGCGTATTGTGGAATCTCGGGGTGTTACATTCTCCCCTCCTTCAATAAATTGCATCCTCGCAATTTGATATTTTTCTTTGAAAATAAGAGGTTGAAAATAGAAAATACCTTTGTGGAAAACCCACATCGGAAATAAGGTTAATAAAATTTATCCTTAATAAGAGGGAAATGGAAATAAGAAAGTCACCACCAAATTATGATCTCGATAAGGAGAACATTGGTGGCAATTAGAGACATATAATTGGAGGAAAAACGTAAATATTTGTAGGGAGTGATTGAGGTCATCAATCACAATCAACTGTCAAATTGAGGGCCTCAAAGCCTTCAATCTATGTTGATTTAAAATATCATCAGTTCAACAAGACATAAGGTATTAGGATAAAACATTTTTTTTGTTTTAATATCCCGTTACTAAAGTTTAAGAATTAATTTATTCATTGAATAAGAGATAGGTATATATATATGTATGCTTGACAATTAGTGTTTCAACCTTCAACTCATCTTTCACTCAAAAGATAATAGAACTCAAAAATATTATACTTATCCTAATTGTATAAGGTTCCAAATGTTAACACATACCATTTAGATTAGTAATATTATTTTGTAATAACCAGGGACTTCCTGTAGGCTAGTGGTAGGAAATAAAGGCCTGCCGCACCATGACTGTGGGTTCGATTCCTGCAGCTTTGTCCGACGCGACGGGTTATGCCCCACCCTACAGGTTGTCCATTTCCTAAAACTATAGTATTATAATATTCCAAAAATAATCTTCAGAAATTTTTTAACCTTAAACAATACTATCCAAAGATCAACTTAATCCACTCTAACCTTTATAGTTATCCAAAATACCTCCGTCCAGACTTTCTCTAAAGGGTCGTTAAATTCCAAAATCAATTGTAACCTCAGATTCCCCAAACAAAGTAAAGTTTCTCTTATTGTCACATACTAAAAATATGATTACCTTCATCATATTAAATCTTTAATGAAAACAACATGTACTGCAGTACAATCCTTATATATCACATTATTCTTATAACCATAATCTAGTTCTTGAGTCCAAAAACACAAATACAATAATTATTCCGCTTCAATTGTAGTCACAGCAAAAGATTGTCCTTGATCCCTTGGCCTTTTCTGAGGTAAGTTTCCTTGACGCTTAGGACATTCATTTTCATAATGACCCATTTCTCTACAATTGTAGCATTCAACTTTGACAGCCTCTTTCTTTCCCTTGCAATCACGAGCCTGGTGACCCTTTTCTCCACATTTATTACAAACTCCCATTCCTTTTAGGCACGTACCAGGGTGATTCTTCCCACAATTATCACATAATGGAAAATCCTTCTTTCCCTTTTTCCCTTTATCTGTCTCTTGTTCCACCGTTCTCTTCTTCTCTTGCTTTACTTTGTTGTCATAAGACTTAGTGAATTCCTTTTCTGTCTTGATAGCACACGAGACAATATCTTCGTATAATGAGAAGGATTGTGATACTAAAGCTCGACGGAGAAATGGTTTTAACCCATCAAAGAAACGATCAATATTACTTCTTGGGTTACATATATAATCAGAAGCATGCCTCGCTAACCTTGTAAAGTTAGCCTCATACTTTGCGACATTCTCATCCTCCTTCTGCCTCAGACTCAGAAATTGCCTTTCCATATCTGCTCGATGGTCATGAGGAAAGTATTTTTCTATGAACATCTCTTTGAAGTCCTGCCATTCCATGTTTGTTAATTCATCATATTCCTTTGTGTTTTGAATTAGTGACCACCATTGATCGGCATCTCCAGTGAGGCGGTAAACTGCCATGACAACTTTCTCCCTTTCACTACTCCCCAAGGCATGGAATATTTTCTCTAAGGAACTTATCCATTGCTCGGCTACTAAGGGATTTGTACTCCCATTGAACATTGGTGGTTGTTGCCTAATGAATCTATCTAAAATTGATCCTCCACGTTGCGGATCAGGGTGCTCCATACGAGTAAGGTTATTATTCCTAACCTGAGTGAGATGTCCCAGTATGGTATTAAGTTGATCAGCACCAGTTGTATCTCCAGATCCACAATAATTATCTTGAGCAGGACGACAATCCCTACACGGAGTTCGTGCATTTATACGGTTTCCATTTCTTCCACTAGGGGCCATTTATAAACAATTGCATAAACTAGATCAGTTTATGAATCAAAATACATAATTCCATACTTGTAAAATACTTAACATAAATTGAACTCTTTATGGATATAATCTATAATCATAAAAAGGTTTTATTTTAGGAAGTATATACTCATAATCGTTCATAGTGGTTTGTAAAGAAAATGGGAATTATCCAAAGCATATCCCCCGGGAGTGTCGTAACCAAGAGTGCAGCAAGGCCCGTTGTCGTGCACCAGTTCCCGTTCGAGTCTAGCTCAAAGCGGTGTTTTTGGGTTTTACCCCTAGGTACATCTGTGCCAGAGCCTCCTCTACCTGCTCGTATCCAGACAGGGATGTATTGCTCGGAAAACTCACAACATCTCTACAATACCAAAATTTTAGGAAGTTCTTCTATACTAATCCTCAAAGTCTATCTTCGGGCTATGTGCTCTAATCAGAGTTGATCTAAATCTAGATTCCAAGGTTAGTACTAAACTGCCTCTGATACCAACTGTAACGCCCCGACCCCAGCTACCCAGAGTCGGTGCATTACTTCGTAACATTGGCATGATCACAAAAGATCAAGTCTCGAAAGACAGATTAGTTTAGTAGCCTTGGAAACACTAGATACATTCATAAACGTTACATTACATCATAAAGTGAAAAACTACAATAACATGGCCTTCATAGTCCACACTCATATCCTCTTCTGACAATCCTTGCAGGTCATTCATAAAATACTTCTTCACATCCTGGAAAATATTAAAACATTGAAAGGGGTGAGCTCAGATGCTCAGTAAGGATAACAATATTTCGGAAGCTTTCATAAATAAACTTTAACATTTAAGGAAATGTATAACTAAAACAAAAGGCTTTTAAACATGAACTTCAACCTAATATGGAAAAAGTAAAATGAGATAATGCCATTTACATGGATATTCTACTGGTCGAATAATCACATGCTATATCAATAACCACTTTCATAATGATGGAATGCATAATGCCAGACTATCATAACCATGTAGCCAAGGCCTCGTGCCAAGACCACAAATAAGATTTTGTCAAGGCCTCGTGCCAAGACACTAGTTTGTCTCATGAGACCTTCCGATGCATCGAGGAGCTATAGCGGTCTCCACCCGTCACTTATTAAGTCCAATGCATTCCTCATATGAATAGGTTTAAACATATCATAAACCATAATATAATTGTATCACATAAAACATACATAAAGGAAACATAACATTTCCACATTTTAATCACAAGATATAAATAGAACACATTGATATAATAAAAACGCTTTCAAAACCATTTTAAATACCAAAATAAAAGAAAGTTAAAACTTTGTATTTATTTTTTAAAAAAAACGATGGATTGTAGAGGAAGCCGAAACTCAAATAATGGTCACGGCGACGGAGAAGTCGTTGTCGCCGCATAAGTACGGAAAGAAAAACATTCCCTTTTTGTCGTTTTGTAAAACGCTTCGTATAAAAAAGATTCCTTTTGAATAAACGTAAAAGTCAAAGGGGTTTATACACCGTATAAAAGAAAGTTGTGTATAAAACCAAATATGCCTCAATGAAAGGGGATTGAGATGAAGTCCTTACAAAGATCATTTTTAAAATAAAATAGATCTATTATGTGTATTCACTATAGATACACATAAATAAAGTAAAAATACAAAACAATAATATCATGACATAATTTGAAAGTAGGAGATTAACCCAAAGAATGGAAGTTGGGTTAATAAGTTCCCTTACCTCGTGTCTGACTTGACTCAACCATTCTTTAACCTCCTGAATAATAAACTAGAGTTAATATCTACCTTATTAAGAACCATTTTCAATTTCATTATCCTTTTTATATCACTTATTACAATGTTATGAACGTTATGTAATTATTTAAGTTAATAACGGTCGTTTTGTCGATCATTGGTACTTGTGTCAACAATAACCTTCTTATAATTACAAGTTGTTCATGTGGTGAAATATCCATTATATCCATAATTATATTCATGATGTATATATCATATATCTGATATATATCCATTATATACATTCATTTATAATATTACGTAACATTTAGAGGTAAGAAATGAAATGCACCGTTCATGGAGACGGTAAGCCGTACGTACGCATGAACGCTACTTTCATTTCAATTTCATATTTAATGGAACAAAATCATAATGATATAAATGTATAATATAATTCTAGTATAATATAGTGTATAATTCCATTTACTCCATCCTTTATACATCCCACATATGGCATTAACGATTCAAATCACTTTGAGGGGGCGGTAGTCCGCACTTCCTAAAATGAAATTATCGCGTTTTACCCACAATGGAAATCATAACATATGACATAAATGAGAAATACAGAAGGATAAGGAAAACATAAACATAATATATATATCATATATGAAAATAGTTTCATCAAAATGGCCACCATTATTGTTGTTAAAAGAATTTGAACAATCATCGTTTCGTGAGGCAGAAATTCGCCATCCACAGAAACAGTATGTTCTTTAACCATTAGATGTAGGTGTGTGTAAGTGTAGCTCGAATCCATATTATAACAACATACTAGTATATTGAGGATACTGTTGTTGTTACAAAAGAAATGAATAAAAAGAGTTTATGGGGTTGGAGAAGAAAAATAAAACAAAACAACATTAGAGAAGACATTACCTCATAATCGGGTAACTCTTTTTGATTTGAGCCAAACGCTTCCTTGGGAAGAGTTCTGCCCAAAGTTAGGCTTCTAGGAGTAATAGAGGGATGTTGGGAGAGTATTTGGGCAGAGTTTGGACGAGCCAAATGGCTTGAGGGTGTGAATAAGGTGGGAGAGGTGGGGGCCTTTTATAAGTGGAGAGGAGGGGCTCTTTTGGAAGGATTGAAATGTTACATTATTACACAATGCTTTTCGGATTCTAAAGGTCCCACACTTATATAATTCTAGGATAAGGTGATAAGGGTTCAAAATATCTTCATCCAATAGGCTTTGGACAAGTGTAAGCCTTGGATTTTGCATTATCTTCTCATTTTATTTAAATCGTTAAATAATGAGGTCATCGCTGCATTATCATGATGTCATAAATAATTTAATTTATTTAATATCTAAAAATTATAAAAAAATTATTATGATGTAGGAAATCTTTTTATATTTCTAATTAATATTTATAATCAAAATTTGGACTTCTGTAACCCCACTTAAAAACTGTTTTAGTAAAACAACTCATGTTTGTGTCAATTTAATTTTAACATTAAATAAATATATATTAATGTCATTTTCCAACTAAAGTGGCTCCATGGGGTCCCCAAGTTGACCCATGGGTTGTCTTGGTCGGCCATGACTCATCCAATAGGAGTAGGACAAGTGTCATGCTCATCTCATATTATTATAACATTATTTGTACGTTAAACTACACTAATTACCTCTAATCACGATTAAGAGCTTAAAAGTTACTATTCTCCAAAAAATTATTTTAATCTCATTGAACCACATTTTACTTTTTAATGACAACCATGTATGTATCATTTTTGAAAATCAAATCACAGAAGTGGTAATATTTCGTTTAAACGAAAAAATCAGTTATTTAATTACCACTTAGTGGTTTCACTATTCATCAAAAATTGAAGTTTTTCAGAACAATGCCAAAATTTCACCCTAAGCTATAATTGATATTCCGAATTCAAAAATGATGTCTATTTTACAAAATTACAATCATATAAGTTTCATTAATTAATTCCCGCTGTCACAACAAATAGCGTGTTTTTAAGAAACAATTTATATCAAAAGATTGGCAATTGTTTATGTCCAATTTCAATGTTAAATTAATTCTAATGACCACCATTGGATAAAATGGTAAAAATATATTCTAATTATACTTTAAAACCACGAAATAGTATAATTTATCACAATAAATTATTTTTATTAAAAAAGTTGTTTTAAGTATTTTTCACTATTCGTAAAAAATAGAAGTTCTCAGAAAAATACCAAAAATTCAACATAGGCTAATTTCGATATTACGAATAAAAAAATGAAGTCCATTTTGAAATATAAAATTTCTATAATTTTAAAAAGTGGTTATTACTATTCATAACGGCTACTTTGATTAGTCGCGGTGTTTTAGAGCTCGAAATTGCGTACAATGAAAGCTATTGCATTATTGAAAGAGATGCGTATCGTGGAAGCTCGGGGTGTTACATTAGATTTGTGAACTTTGAATCCACTTAAAATCCATTTAAATTCAGTATTAATGTCACTATACGTTATAAAAACTCAAAAGGGGAAAAACTAAAACTATTAATACTATTCAAGAGGCACTACTAAGTAAGGAACCATTGGTGGAGAGAATGTTCGACGGTCACTGTTTGCGAGTAACTATTTGGAGGGGTAACATTTATTTATGCGTCACTCGTGATTCACTGTTTAGGAGAATTCGGGTGGCGAGACGCCATTTAGGGAGTCTCCACTTAGTGAGCAACCACTAGTGGGCCATCACCAGCAAGCGACCACTAGAGAGTGACTGCTAGTTATCATCCATGAGGGTGACACCACAAGGGTGACACCATTAGAATGTGGTCCCATTGGAGAACATAAAAAACTGGGATTGATTTTTTAAAGTGTTCAAATGAGTCACATTAACATCCCAAAAAACCGTAGACACTAGACACTCACAATGTAATTTCGCCTAGAGTTCCATGCCATTACATCTGATAAATATAAAAGTATTATAAACCTTGATAATTCATAAACATGCCCATAAGAATGAGGGGTCCTAACAACCACCCGACAATATAGCTCTCAATGATCATGCTACACCTAAAACACTAATAATAACCAAGAACATCAGCATCCAATGATAAACCCCCACATATTTTTGAAATGATGGAGTGGAAACATCAACATCAATGAACACCTCCTCTAAATTTTTCTAAACCATGTGACCAAATGACCCACCACACAAGCACATCAACAATGATTCATGAACACACAGACCATGTAATTACATCTTCCATGTCATGATACTATATGATTTGGGCAACACTCACTTGCCTTCACGGGTTAATTCACTTCATTGTTAATGAATCTTGATTATGAATCATGTCCTCCCATATTGTATGTCCAGAATTAATCAAAAAATCATCCAAAGACATCATAAGATAAGGAGAAAAATTAATCCTATTCAAAATAGGGTTCAAGAACCTCATTACAAGAAAAATAAGAGAAAGAAAAACACAAAACAAATATGGCACTGTGCATGAAACTATATTTCCCAATCGCAAATACTATTCTTATAACTACTAAAAATCCACAAAACATGAACCAATGGAATTTTTAGGAAACCTCGAACATTCTACCAATGATCTTACAACTCCACTAGTCATTCCAAAAATATCACGTCATCCTTGATGTCTAAAATTACCTAGCCTATGACTTGGGAGTCTTCCTAATTATAATAAGAAATATTGGATATGTGGATGACTTTTTGGATATCATATATCCAAAGTGGAAATGCCAAATAGTATTCCACCTCTCCTACTCCCCCAACACAAAAAAGGGACCAATAAGCCTAGGATAAAGCTTACTCCCTATACCAAACATATTCTCTCCACATCAAGGGAAAACATTCATGAACATGTAGTCCCAAAACTCAAAATCCAAGGTCATCCTTATTCGATTGAAATAAACCTTCTACCAGTCTTGCACTGCCTTCATCCTCTCCCGAACAAGGTGATCATTCTCGGTCATTCTCTACACCACATCTGGACCCAGAACAACAATCTTCCAAATCTCTATCCATCACAATGTAGAACGACATGGTCTCCCATAAAATTCCTCAAATAGATCCATGTCAATGGAATATTGATATCTTTTATTTAAACTAAACACCACCAAGGTAAATAGGTATACCCAAGATATTCTAATGTCAAAGAGTCATTGTATCAACATATCCTATAGTGTTTGGATAGTTTGTTTTTTCAAGGCATCTAGGCATGGGAGGAAAGTAGTGATGAGGTGTAAGTGGATTCCAATGGAATGCTTTAATCCTCACCAAAATTGTGAGTGAACTTTTTGTCATGAACTGACATAATGCTCTTTAATACACTATGAAAACTCACCAACTCCTCCACATACCTTTTTTCCAAGACATCGACTACTCTTGAATCCTTGATCTCTAATAAGTGTGCTAATTTAATCAACAGATCCAAAACCACCCATATAGAATTACAACCACCCTATGATCTGGCTAACTATGTGATGAAATCAATTAATATTTCATCCCATTTCCTCTAAGCATCCAAGGGATACAATAAACTAGTAGGAACACAATGTTCAACCTTCAATTAATGACAAACAAATGACATTGCCTCAAAATCTACCACTGGAAATTTTATCCCATGCCACCAAAACTGTATCCTCAATCCCTCACACATTTCCACTAGAAAAAAAATTCCCCATAAAAAACACCTAGTTCAGACCATCCTCCAACCATCCTTATGAAGTATCTCTATGGACTTTGCGATCACACATAACTTCTATATCTGAGTATCCACACTGATACACCACCAAATTCGACATCAGATCGACTGCATCGTCATCCGAAACAAATATTCTCAATTACCATCCAGCTTTACATCTATGTCCAAGGATGATAACATCTCCATTACCTTCAATGTAACTATTGATTCTCAAACAAGCTCCTTCTATGATAACCTATTGAATGAATCATCCCTGATATTCCATTTTCCTATACATTAATATATTTTGAAATCATAATCCTGAAAAAACGGATTGCACCTGTCATATAGCATGTTTAGATCACTATGGGAAAATGAATAATCTCAAACTCTACTTATATGTGAAGACCACAAAATGATCCCTAGTGAGGAAATTCCACCACATCATTACCAAAAACATTACCACTAAAATATCCAGATTGTGGGTGGCATAATTATACTCCTGGAGACATAACTGCCTAGACCCATAATAAATCACTACACATATCTGAATCCATTGTCACCCAAGCCCCAGATAGGAAGCATAACAAAACACCTAAAACAACACCCATTCCTCAAGAAACCGGATAAATTGATAAGTAATCAACTTCCCCTATCTAATGATCAAAGTATCTTATAACCTTTGAAGGGGTTAATGGATCTTGGTTGAAACATGACTCAACCTCCAGTAGTCTATGCACATACTCAGACCAAAATTCCTCCTATTTAAACAACACCAAGGCACCCCATGGTGACACACTAGTTTGTGTAAAGCCATTCTTCCCGAGATCGTTTATCTAAATCCCCATCTCCTGCAATCCGGAAGGTTCCCTCTGATAAGGATCCCTCAACATCCATGATGCACTACACTATAAGTCTATCCATAACTCAACTTCACATAAAGGGGTTTGTCTCAAAACCACCTCGATAAAAACATCCATGAATTCATGAAATACACATGAAACCAACCCCATCTCAGAATCCACCGAATCCACTGAAAATTATGACAATAAGTAGAGAATGGGTCAACATTCCAACTACCCTCTTAACAACCCCATTCACATATGAATACAACATACTAACCATCCAAATCTAAAAAATGGAATATCTAATAGAACCAATCGATAATGTCATGCACGAAATACAACCCATCAATGAAATTGATCACATCATATGGCTGAATATAACATAATAAGAGATCCCCATGGGACCTATGTGGTCCCACACTCATACAACTACCTCAAAAAATATTAAACATATTGTTTTGGCCTATGAATATAGTACTCAACACTAGGGGAATGAGAATCCATTCATTGTCTAGTCCCAATCATATGATAGAAAATATGAAACCAAGGAGTTATAATCTCTAGAATCCAACAAATCACAAGAAAGGGTATAGAAGAAATGAATGTACCTCTTATGATCCATGGCCTTACAAAAATTATGACCTATACTACATGAAAATCACAATTTCTAACTCATATACCTCTCTAATTATGACCACCTCTACGACCATGCTTAGGTAATTTTCCATGAGCACGAGGGACATCCCGAGGTTGGCCTATAACTTCTCCAACTCCCCTCACCAGGTCTATGGCCTTTTATCCCAACTAATGAAACATTTGTTAAGATTTGTGATAAAAAATCCACTTCCACAAAATTGAGCTCATGCATCCACTAAGAATTGATTATAATGATGGATGAGAACCCCAAAATAAGATTCACATCAACCCCAAGACCAGAGGAAATGTACTAGGTCTACTAGAACCAAGAGACTGGAAAGGAAACAGTTGAGGTCACCTGCCTAACATATGAAACCTCTACGGTCCTGGTGCTTGACATCTTCTAGTGAAAACCCATTCTCATCAAGAAATCTCTTATATCCTATCTTACCACAGACATCCCCATGAGTGAATCTTCCCGATCACATCATTCATCTATTGAACCTCCAAATATGTTGGAAATGTAAAAGGAATAACATTATACTAGATAGAATAGTGTAGGTCCTCCTCAAGTCATCTTACATGAGACTCCACCTCGTGGAAGAGATTTTGTGTGGAGTAAATAAGATCATTGAAATTGATCCCATGATCCCACACTAACATGACCCCCTACTAAAGGAATAGAACCTACTGCCTCTTCTTAACCTTCATGGATGAAGAAAGGAACTCCTCCAAGAATGCATTCGGAAAGTAAACATAAAGCATACCGACCTCAATTTTCTCAACTAGAAATAGAATCCACCTATGATGAGTATGTCCCCACATCTGAGTGAGCATCAAATGGACCCAGTATCCCCTCAGGGCCTTAATCAAACCAAAGGCGACCTCAATATCCTATAACCGAACCTCTATCTCCACGTCTAAATGGATAACCTCTAACATTCCAAGATCATTTCACTAGAAATCACACAACCATGTATACCACTATTCATCCTCCATATCAAGATCACCCCTCCACGATAAACCAGATCATCCTACAGAACCTCAAATTCCTGAGCCACACGCAGACGACATCCAAGATCCATAACTGAAAATATGGAAGGCATTACCATTTTTACGAATAAAAGGTCAAGAGATATGAAGTATCGTGCACAATGAAAATTCATGACATATATAAAATAAATACAAATCCTTACCACATTCATGTGAATAATAAAACTGATACAAATACCAATGTCTTCAATGTAATTACAAAATGTAATGTTAAGTAGTGACATAACAACTGTCAAGATCTAAGATAGAATGGATCATCACAGTCTATGAAATCCTCCTAGAAACCTGAAATATATTTATATACATAGGGTGAGAATTCAATTATAGTAAATATAAAACAACTATATCTCATGCACATGTGACGTAGGGATAAAAATTCCCATATGAGAAAAAAAAACATAACCAAAATATAACCCAAACAATCATGATAATCACCCTCACCTCACTATAGCACACTCACAAAATAACCAAAATCAAATAATGTCATATAATTCACAGTGATATTCGGGTACCCCGCACTACTTTCCCAGATTTTCTGAAGATACCACATCACATCCTAACAACACAAACCTAGGACTCACAACCATATCCCACCCGCATACTCCAGTTCCACATAACATATCACATCATACCCATAGACACATGAACCACATTCCACATCACATCGCACCTACAGACACCTATTCCACATACCTAAACCCTATCCTAATAACATCTAGGAAACCATAGCATGCCCTCACACACCGAGGTCACAAAAAACCACAACCATACTAAAAAATCTTGGGATATCACCAAATAGAATAATAATCAGAGAGAGTGGGTGGCCAACCAGCCATCCTCCTGAAGGAATGTTTGAGAAGTCACCCTCCAACATAACGACGGGAGAATTTAGGGAATATTGAGAAAATTTGGTGGCTTGTGTAAGAAATTACAAGAAAATTAAAATAATTTACATATATTCATATTCACTCACGAACCACCTATGTTCTTTAAAAATAATTGAAGACCACACCATCACCTTTATTTCTACCTCTAATGCACAAAACGACACAACGATCCACAAGACCCATTCGATGTTCCCCACCAATTGATTAACCATTACAATTTTTTATTCAAAATTAATTTATCCATTTCACAACAAAATAGGTAACTATATATGACAATGCATAATATGTAGCACAAAAAAATTCAAACAATGGATGAATAACTATAGAAAATTAATCAAATTAAAATGAATGACCAATCATATCGTAACCTCTAGCTGTAGGGAGATGATTTCTCTATGTTATTAATGGGGAAACACCCATACCAACCACTACCATCATTCATTAAATTCATCCTGACTAACCCATCATCTCATTCAGAATACGAAATACACTCATCCACAAAAATACCTGAATCCCCGATGCACAAACATACCGCACCCATATTTCAATGTAGAACCAACCCCTTGTTCACTAAATTGTTCATAACCAGATTACACTTATAAACAAGTAAGGAAATATTAATACTCAACATGGCATTCTACATTTATTTAATCATTTTAATTTAGGGGTTATCACAAAAATAGTATGAACCAGGGTATCAATTTATTATCTGAATATTTGTGATTAACAGTTTTAAAATTTAATAATTTAGCAAAAAACACTATTCATTCCTTAGTCTATACCCTGTAAAAATAAAAACCTCTAATGACCATGATTTTTATTGCATCATTAACCCATTCATATCCCCAAAATTGTGAAATAAAAAATAGAAATTTTCATCCCATTTTCCCATCCCCTTGTTTATTTATTTAGTATTGAATCAATTATCATTATAAATCATTATTCAACTTCCATCGCGAGGAGAACATATCAGTACCCACCACACATGATACCCAAATAATATAGATTAATGTATCCCTACTTTGAAAAATATTATATCAGCACTTCTCAATTACACCGAGATAGGAGAATATATATGTAGTACGAAAAGCACCAGGGGAACAAGATATAGAAGCCACAACCTGATCACATTACTCATACCGAAATAAGAACTCTAGGAATATCATACCAAAGTAAAACAAGAGGCAATAACAATGGATATGGGTATATCATCCTTGGAATTATCTAAATAGTGTTTTGTTTTGTATATGTTTTTTTATTTTCTATTATAAGAGGATCTGGTCAAGATAATGTCTTCTTAATAAGTAAAATCCTCTTGATTATTTGGAATTTAAGATAAGTTTTTTGGTCTCTAAATCAGCCTCATATCCTTTTAAATATGACATTATAGTTTATTTACATCAATGAATAAATCAAAAGCATCATAACTATAACTAGAAGCACTGTTTTTGAGACTTCATTGGCTGAGGAATAGTTTGGAGAGACACAATTGGAAAGAGAACCGCTCATGAGTAACTGTTAGGTGAGGTACCACTTAATGAGGCACCACTATCAATTCATCATTTTGATCTTTGATTAGGAGAGACCAAGATTAGTGAATCACCTCTCAGTGAGTGACCACCAGCAAGACACCACTAGCCTGTGATCATTAGTAAGTGACCACCTGGGTGGCACTAATGGGGTGACACCGCCATGGGGGAAACTTTTTCCATGAGGCAGAATTGGAAAAAATGGAATATGATTATTGTTTTTCAAAGTGCTCAAATTAGTCACCATGACCACTCATAACACCTAAAATATTATATTCTCACAGGGTGATAAACCAGATAGGATGGAGAAATTACACAAACTCAAGGTAAGTGATCACTCCAGAAAATCCACTTATGTGATTATGAAAATGATCACATTATATCATTATTCCTCTCTATTTATTATAATATAATGCATATAAATTTGGTAAATAATTATTTATTATTTATTCCATGATAATTATCCATTCCATTAATGGGGTAAAACATTAATTATGTTATTTAATAAAATGAGTATTATTTCTTAAAATGGGGCTTTTATATTTATTCCTTAAAATTAATTTCCATATAAGGAATACATAAACTTTTATATTGTATTAGTTGTGTTCGGAATAAAACACGTATGAATTTGGAAAATCTCAGGCACCATGAAATGTTATGTGTGACACATGGCAGTAAAAATAATCTATTAAGATACTTTTTCCACCATTTGATATATTCTAGTCTATTTTCTTTAAATCATGATCATTTTATGTTATATGTTCCATACACATTTCCTATGTTACTATGACCATATGTTACCATTTTATTTATGTTATCTTTCATGGTGATTACTCCTCATCCATATATTTCTTTATATAATTTTATATAATTTACTCACACATTATGTTTATTCTCTTACCATGATTCTTAGATCACACCTATCATTAAATATTCTCCAAGATATCCTAAAATAGTTTACAAGACTAAATGGATTTAGGATCTCATGGTGGATACTAATTTAAGGATGTATTTATTTTATTTTTCATTTTGGTGTATTATAAACCTAGTATTTAATTTATATGAGGCCTCATGACCATTGAGTTTTCCTTAATAGTTTTTTTAAATAATATACTAAAATTTGTTAAAGGAATGAGTCACTCTAATTGGAATTATGGATAAGACTCGTTACTTCTGGGGAATAGGACTAGAATAATATAGTCAGAACACTAAAGATATGTCAATGTATAGAAAAAAATCATGGAATATTGCTGAAGGATAATGTGAGTGGTTTCTATCAAAATATATCCCTTTATAGATACTACAACTTGATGTGTATCTGGCATAATTTTGTGTTTGGGTAATAACATTGGAAATCGAATATTTGTATTTGATAGGGATAAATTATTTTGTAATAAAACCTCATAGGAAACACTAACATGGTTATCATACATTAAAACCACTAGATTCATATATTTGGATATACATATCATTTAATATTTATTCCTTATATACTTATAAAATTTCTTTTTTATTTCTCTCATTTTCTGTTTTATGACTTTTACATAATGGTGGTATACAGGAGAAACCATTCAATTGACCAACATTATTGATGATTTTATGATTTTGCCTATGATATGCATAGACATATTTGAGAGTGGATGATAATTTCATGGAATTAATATCTCAAATATCACCTGTTATAAAAAAAATTATAACGAAGAACACCGACCATATTTTAAGAAAGATTATATTGTATTCGATATTTTATTGGAAACAATGTATTTTTACATTTAGTGGATCTTTTGATACTCTCATTATAGAAAACACTATTAATTAATTTGGAATAAATTTTATATCTTTGAATGATTAATAAAATATATTTTTTTACTAACTATTTTTTTCATTGTTAGTGATTCTGATTGGTGATGAAAATTCCTCATTAAAATTGATACAAAGAAGATATTCAATATTTATAATTAGAATTCATATGGAAAAAAATTGAATAAATATTTTTTTTGTTCGCTATATCATATAATGAATATGGAGTTCCATAAATTAATGAAAAATTAATAAGGTGTTATTTTGGAGTATGAGGAAAATTTCCAAAGACATTCATGGTAATATTTCTTATTTACCATTAACAACAAATGTAAGGTTGATGGTCTAGATAGTTGGTCACTGAAGAGTCTATGAGGTGAAATAGAAATTTGGTAGATTGATGTAAGTAAATATATCATTAATTGTCCCCCCTGAGATTATATGGGAATCCGTGACTCTTTATGGTATCATGGGACTATATAGAAAAAGAGTGAAATAGAATTTGCTTCTAGAGTGTCCATTGAAAAATCTCATACAGGAATGCACACCCAAATTCCCCCATGACAATGGTATGTGAAGAATCACCTTGAAAACTATATCAAGGTGACCAAAAGATATTTCAAATGTAGAAAATTGTTCCATCATAATTATCATCACTGAAAAGAGACTGTGAATGGAAAATTTATACAAAAATAAATTATTTTTCAATTCAAAACCTTACCTATGGTGATGTGTTAGAACTTCTTGAATTATGGGAATTATGCAATCAAATTACATATGCTATGGGTTATTAGAGAAAATCAAATAAAAACATCATATTCCTAGATAATAAGGTAGGTAATAAGATATTACTACTAATGTGGTGGACCCTGATAATGATTTAGTGATAAGTATAATAGTTATTAATTCAATAATAGAGAATGAATCATTTTTTATTGTTTTATATATTCATTCATATCATGAATTTTTAGTAAAACTATTCTAACACCACCCATAAAATAATGTTGATATATATTTTATAATTGAAAATAGAGATATTATTTCATTCTATGTCAATAACCCCTATCCAGTCATTTTTTTTGAATGAATCATATAGAAAAACATATTATATCCTTTAGTAGTGTTTTTTGAAATATTGGGAATTTATTTTCTAGAATTATATAATTATAATTTTTACTGTTTGGAGTGAGATATTAGTTTACAAATCCCAATTAATCCTCCAATCATGTACAATTGTATGTAGGTTTTTGAATCTCTTCGTGAATATTTTTTTCAATCCTAGAAATTATTTTCTTTATGTGGAAGAATATCGATCCCAAATGATTGAGGCGAATAATTGAATAAATATTGAATACGTGACTATTGTGATAAATTATATTGATGTATTACCCAAAGAGTTTATTTCCCTCCAACATGAACAGCAGGTTGAGTTCATACTAAATCATATGCCAGTATCATTTCACATAACGTAGAATCCTTATAGAATATCCATCGTTGAGTTATAAGCGTTTTGAATGTTGGAAAAAGAGAATTCAGAAAAGGGTATTATATTATTGAGTTATTCATTTTGGGGTGTGCTGGTCCACTTCATCTAGAAAAATGATTGGTCCGTGTGTCATTTCAATGATTATGATTAACATAAAAAATTCAAAATAAAGGAATGTATCAAATAGTACAGATAAAGGAAATATTCAATAAACAATGGGTTCCCAATATTTCTATAAGGTGGACATTTGGTCTGGATATCACCAATTAAATGTGAAGATGTTATATATTCCCAAATAATCCTTTGGAACAATGTGTGGATACTATGAGTTCATAATGATCTATTTTGAACACAATAATGATCCAACAATCATTATGGACATAATTAATACAGTCTTTAGATATTAAAAAAATTTAATTTGTATTATTTATTGTTCTTATTATAATATACTACAAATTTTAGGAGGATTATGAGAATCATTAGAATACCGAGATAATGAAATTTGGAAGACCTAAGTTTTATTAAATGTTCATTAAATGTGAGTTCTAGATGAATGATGTATCATTTTTGGGTAATATATCATTAGAATGTGACATATGTGGAACCCTGTATTGAAATATAAATTAAAGAGTGTCTCTGACAAAAGAGGTTTCAATGATTCATTATTTATTTGGACTAGCTATATATTATCGACAATTTTAAATAAACCACATAATGTCTTCAAAAACAGTCATTCTAACACTAATAGGTGTAATGTTTTATAGACAATTTAATGGGGAGACTACTTTACGAAGTTGAAATCTAGGACTATTATAAAAAAATCCCCCATGCTACACTCAAGTGTAGAAAATTTCATGGAATATAGAGATTGTTCTAAAAATGGATTCATATGAATACTGAGGAAGAATGAAAAAAGTAATATCCTATGACTGAAGGAAGCTAAATGGTAATTATCAGAAGTATATCGAGTTGGTTGAAGTGACATTTTCATTGTAAATTTGGTGCCGTTATATATATGGGGTGAAGTGTTATATATATACGGATCATAAGAGACTCAATTATATATTCACATGGAGGATGAATAGTATTCACAAATTAAGATAGTCAAATGTGATCATGGACTATGACTACTCAATCGATTAATATCGTGGGAATGAAAAAAATGTGGTAGATGTTCATAGTATAAATTATTCCACAATGTTATCATGGATGAAAATTGAGAAAGATCCTGTATTTTGGAAAATGAAAATTATTGACATGGTAATCCAAGATGAAAAAAGTAATCATTCTTGAATTACAGGTTTTCTCAACCATCCCGTATAGATAAGATAATTGGTGATCAAAAATATTATGTTAAAATAGTGTTGTTGTTTGATACATTATGAAATGGGAAACCCATAGAGATCAAAATTGATGGATAAGGAGTTCTAATAATTGGATCATGTCTGCGTGTACTATAAAATAAAAAGGTAATTTTTTTTGAATGATTCACATAGCATGAAATTATCAATCCACCCATGCAGAATGACGATGTATTCAAACCTAAAAGAGAACTATTTTTTGTACCATATAAATATAGAGATCACAGAATATACATCAAAGCGTTTTTATGAAAAAAGTGATGGATGAATGGAAGATGTGTAAGGTGATGATGACAAAATTACCCAAACATATATGAAAATGGTAAGATATAACCATGTAATTTTTTATGAGTCATCCAATGATATAAAGTGGAAATAATTTAATTGGGTAGTGGTGGATATTTTTATTATTTGTTGTTAAAATAATTTCAATTTTTTGGTATTTTGACATGAGAAACATACATTGATAAACATAATGGGGTTATGAGGATAAATGGAAGACCATTATAGATTGCATTTTAAAAAGATACTATATTTACCTACAAATTATGGAATATCCCCAAGTATGGTATAAATACATATTTTAACATTAGTATGACTTATTTCTCACAAACCGATTGAAAATATGAGTGTACTAATCAATCATTAGAATACTTTTTTGAGATAATTATCGATTGGATTTATAAAGGGTGATCATATTAATATTTTCCTTACGTCTTATTCTCATAGGACAACATAATTCACTCAATCATAGAAATATCCCATTGTGATTATATTTATAGGAAGAGATATTGAACACCAAAATCCAAGGAAGATGTTTTTGAATGAATGTAGTTTGAACCTAAATTGGTTCATGAAATTCTAAAAAGTTATAAGACTATTCAACAACTCGTCTGGAATGATTGGAGTCGATAGAAGAGTTATGTTGATAATCATCAATGACACCTAGAGTATGATTATATGGTTAATGATATTCTTTGAAAATATTCATTTAATAGTTTAATTATATTTATGAACATGGTGTGATTATTCTCCATGTATAAAAATACCTTTAAGATATTTTTCCACCTCATATGTATGGTTTATTCAATATTACTTCAACCATCGTTTCTCAAGTACACAATGTATTCAATTGAACCCTCTTGAAAAATTACATACCAGATGCCAATAATGTAATTAATTAATTGGTTGTATGATTGGAATATGATCTCTATTATGATGAGTATCTAAAGAATATCTTAGAACATAGAGATAATGTTCCATGCAATAAGACAACTCATGTGGTAAAACAATTATGGTCAGACAATAAATATGAATTAACAATATGGGATCCATATTATGTCGTGGAGCTGAGGCACCCTAATATTTTTTCAAATTAATAATTAAAAAAACAAATGGATAAATTATATATGTGGTTTATGAAATCAACCTGTTTTAGAAAAATAAAACCATTTTTTATAGAATATACGACATGAAACCCCGATAATAAAGGATCTATACTTATTTAAAATTCACCATTATATCAAATACATTAAATTATAATGTACAAATTGGATTAAGTACATTATGAGATATATAAAACAGAAAAAATAAATTTTAATGTATTTATAAATTCCTAGGAAATATGTACTCCATTTTTAATGAATACATTTTTTCATTAAAAGACATGATTTCATAAAATTTTAATTTTAATAATTTTAGTGATAATATTTTATTTATTTTAAATAATCTGTAAAAACCGTATATCAAAAAAATAAACAAAAATTTAGAAATAAAAATATTAAAATTAACTTATTGAAATTTTTTGGATTTATCTAAAATGATTTATTTTTTATTGAACAGTTAAAATTATCTCTTTTTCAAATGTTGTCATGATGTCTAATTTGATAATGAAATATAAATATTACATTATACATTATATTTTTTATTAACATGAATTTTTTTTAAAATAATTTATAATAATATAAATAATTTCAGTTGAATTAACAATATTCTTGAAATTTTTATATATTATTTTCTACTTACTAATTGGTTATGTGAAAACTATTTTAATTATGAATAAATATTGGTAATTTTAGTTAATTGAAATTATTATAATATTTAAATGAAATTTACATGTTGTAAATAAATATATTTGAATTTAAATTGAATAAAAATAGAATCTTTTATTCCAAAAAATTGTGAATTCAAATTCATATAATGGTTATTTCTACTAATAGATTAAATATTAGACCATTTGTTGTATAACATTCATATTCTTGAAAAATGTTCATTTATCACGCTTTTCATGTATAATTTTATATTAGATTACAAAACTTGTATGAATTTAATTTTATAATATGGGTTCCCTATTTTTAGTAATAATAATTAATAAAAGATAATAATTATTTTTTTAATAATTCTGCTTCTTATGGGTTGATGGGGATCCCTTACATGGGCCGTAGGCTTCATAACATTACATGACCTGAAGGAATTATAGGAAATAATGGAAACTATAATTACATCGATCTTCCCCTCCTCGTAATCTATATCATGATTTTATCTCTGTACATTTTCTTGCATGTCTGGCTGGGATTCCCCAGCACACACATGATGGTCCCGATGTAATGTTCCATAGCCTCACGTTCTTCCAAATCTGTTGTCTTGTGATTTGTTGAATGCACCTACTCTATATCCTCATCTACATCCAACTCCATGAATATTCTTCCTAGTCCATTCAGTGCAACTTATGTTTCCCTATGTCCATGAGGTGGATAGAAGACCTTGAGGGTTCCAAAAATCTTTACTATCCCAACAGCCTTGGATAGCTTGAAGGATTTAAAGGACCTGAGGACAAACCTGGTGGCCCAAAATCCCAAACGAGTGAATAGATATGGCTGCTACTGTACTAAATAGTACCTAATATAGTGAATACTATTTTTCCTACTTTTGTTCTTATACCGTAACCCAGAAATATTTATCCTCTTGGATTTGATCTCAGGATTCTTGGATGCACTTGCCGAGACATCACCAATCTAGATGAGCATCGTATTCTACGATTAGATAATAAGCTCTAATATTGTTTTTAACATTAATTTTAAATATAGTAAAAATAATAATTAAAATATTAGATAATACAGACACCTTATTATTTTCATAATTAAAATTATTTTTTTCATACACAACTATATTTTTTTGATTGATTTTATTTCATATTAAAAAAACGTGGGTCAAAATTATCTATTATGGTTCATTTAAATAGTTTTATATTTAGCATCAAATCTTGAGTAAGCCAGAATCTAGTGTATAATATGATTAAATTGACATAATTAAACGAAATCAAATATCGAAGTACTAAAGAGTTTAAATGATTAGGAAAAAAAATACATAAAGGTGTCTTACATTTCCACTAGATACAATAATTAAAATATAAATTTTTCAAGGATAATATCTTTATTATCATTTATCATATTCATGGATAGATGTCTTAGTACACATCATTGATTCGTATGTATATAAAAAACAAGGTTGAGCTCAAATTCTTTTTAAGGGTTATGTACAACCTAATAAATAATGAATCAATGAGAATAATCAATATTTCATGGTAATAACTGAGCACACATTCCATACAATCAATATAATGTGGATTGGGTAAACCATATAAAATGGTAAATAACTAAACATGCATTCCATTTATATATAATGATATGTTATAATAAATATAGAATGTTAAATATCTAAAAACACATTACGTTATGTCCAAAATCATAGAATGAAATACATCTATGTATTTTTTCATAGAGAAAATATCATGGATTATAATGACTGAATGTAAATGAAGTCATCACTTAATTATTTCATTTCAAAAATAAGGTGCATGAAAAACTATACCATCAATACCTTTAAACTCAAGGAAAAAAAATACAGGTATAAACCCATTTAATTGTCGCAGATTTATCAAATGATAACATGCCGATGAATCAAAGGGCCATATAAAGTTCAGGGACCAGCCATCAATTCCATTCAAAATGATTCCTCATATATCCATTAATCAATTTAATTGATAAATAAATTCTTTATCAAATATCCATATTGAGAAAAGAAAACTGATTTATCAAAATATACCAAGATAATTTGAAAATTGTCAAGTACACATTGTATATAGAATTGGGATATGGTTTGGGTAATAAATATATTAATGATGAATGATATAGATTTTTTTGGAAATTTATTGTCTTACAATCATATAGAATTGAATATGTTATACCTGCTAATAAATCAATTATGAATGTTAATATGAAAATTAACGTTCATAAATCTAACATAGTCTATCTAAAGGATGAAAAAAAATATTATCAATCCAACATACACCATGAAGAGTAAAATAATAATTTTCTATTATTTTCAAATGTAAATTTTATAAAAATATATTTGAAAGCAGTTTTGTGTAAAATATTGTTTTTATTTTGAAAATAATTTTAAAAATAAATTTCTTGGAATAATCAATTTAAATGACATTTTCCTTAATTAGTATCCTTTTAAACCTATAATTGAAGAATTGAAGAAATGATAATGGGTAAATTCTTTTATGATGTATAAGGTAGAAAAATCATTCCTTTAACGATGTAAAAATTTTAGAAAAATAAATATTCAGAAATAGAGAAGAACATTTCATTGATAATATTTTAAAAATATAATATTTTTAAAAATAACTTTGATAAGGAATTTTGGAAATGTTTAAAATAAATTTAAAATATTTGTTATAAAATATATATTGGGGTGAAAGAAATTTTATGACCAATGTGAGAAATGTTTTTTGGTTTTACTATTATTTTTCTAAAACATATTGAGTACCACAGATTTAGAAAATGGTATTATAACATGAAAATAGTCATTAAAAACTAGATTATATGAAAATGTAAGATTTTATTGAACAATTATGATTTAAATTCAATTACATAAATTTTAGGATTTAGCAATCACGATTAGAATGGGATTGTGAAATAAGCCCTTAAAATTAACCTAGTGGTGAGGTGAGAAATAATCAATGAATTGATCATGAATATCAAATATAAATCTGAATATAATAATTAGAATCAAATAAACTGACATTCAATGTAATTATACACATAATAATGGAATATTAAAGACAACGAGGAATTAATATAAACCAGTGAGAGGGAATTGAGTTACAAATTTTCCTTACCAGATGTTAATATTAGGTTCAAATCACCTTAGATGAAATAATTCAGTATGAAATTCAATATAAAAAGAATAATGTTGTATTAATGTAATTAAATATCAATGGGGATGTATATACACTATATAAAAGAAACATGGTTCATAAACATATAATATGACTCAATGAAATGAAACTGAGTGAAAATCCCTTACTATAATGTAACTTTTTAATTATATTTCCCTTTAAAGAAAGAACATAAAATGAATCTCTAAATACCCGAAATATAAATTTATACATGATAAAAAATAAAATTGGGGATGTATATATGCCACACAAAAAAGTATGCGGTAAAAATGGTGTATGCCTCATGGAAGGAAAAAAGAGAAACACAATTCCCTTACCTTGTGTTTCCATTTGGATGAAAATCATTTATACTCCTATATAATGGTTCAAAAAAATTTAATAACATAGAAAATAATATTAATAATATCTAAAATATGATATATTATATTTTTTATAATATCTTATTACCTGTTTATTAATGATCTATCATTATTTTCACTATTTTCAATGATAATTGCAATGTTTTTTTGGCATGTTATGTTTGTTCTCCATAAATAAAGAGTTGTTTAACAATATATATGATTTAAAAAATTATGTAAGTATCATTTATATTTGATTTATATTTAGGTTTAAAATCCATAAAATTCAGATGTATGGTATAAAATTCACCATTCATGGGGACTGTTGGTCGTATATTTTCATAAACGCTTATTACATTTCATTGTTATATTTTAAAGAATGAAATGTAGATATATATATTTGCATATAACAATTACAGTATCAAATTTTTTTAATATATTTTATATATTCTTATTAAATCAATCAATTGTGTATTCCATGTTTAGTGTGAATGAATCACCATGCATTGAGTAGACAATTGTCCACAAATCATTAATTGATGTTAAAGTATTCCCATGAAATGGAAACCATGATGGTATGTGTTCTAAAATAATTAAAAAAATAATAAATACACTATAAATATCATATATTAAATATATAAACTATAAGTCAATAATTATTTCAAACAATTAAATGTTGTAATGGATGAATGAATGAAATTACATCGCAATGTAGTAGTCCTCCATACACAAAAAAATGATTGTGTATATAATTTAATGAATGTGAGTGAATGTGTTGGTAGAAATACAAGTATAAATGTATATCAGAATATTTAATATATTGAGGTTATTATATAATAGTGATATAATAAAAATTGAAGGGGTGGATATGTATATTAAAGAAAACTGATCATTGATGTACATTACCTCTTATCAGGCTGACCCCATTTATTTTTTACCAAAAGACATCCTTATTATGTTTTTTGTATATAGAGTCCTTTAGGATGAGTTTATAGACTTTTTTTAGTTTATTTTCCATGTTTGGGATGATTTAATGGGATTTAGAGGTCTGAATATATGACACCCCATGTATTTATGGACTATTTTTTTGAATAAATTTAATATTAATTTATATCTTTTAATTAACTAAGTAAAATGTTCCTTTAACTAGATTCCAACTTTTCATACGTAACACACAATACTGACTTGGAACAGGATATATGAAACACTATGTTTCTAAGAAATATCTCTTTTTTTATAATTTTTTTAAATAAGATAATTAAAAACATTCCCTAAAACATAGTTATATGAATATTAATAACTAATTTTAAAATATAGTTTATATTTTATATATAAACATAAATCATATTGAAAAAAATATGTGATTTTTGTTACAGTCATTATATGATTAAAAAACAGATTTCTTGAATGAACCGCTAGTAATGTCCTTCTATTAAAATTAATAAAAATACTATTCAAATCATTTAGAAGTTTAATTAGGTAAAAAATTGATTTTTAAATATATAATATCTAAATTAACTTCTCATGAATATTTTGGATCTTTTATACAAACATTATTTTTTATGAATAGAGAAAATACATGATTTCATTCCCAAACTAATTTTTTATTTTAATTATTTATATGGTTAAATTATATTTTAAATATTTTTCAATGTTTAATTAGACAATATTTTTATCAATTAATCCATTTTTCGTCATCTTATATTATTTCACATTTAAATTTGATATAAAAGCATAACAAACAATTGATAATTTTTACTTTGAAAACCAATATTGTCGACATGACTATGAGATTAAATTTAAATTTATATCTTCCACATTTTTTATTATAATTAATAAAAATGTAATCAATATTTTTAATAATAATATTTATAATGTATAATAATGTCAATTTTTTGAAAAAAAATATACGTGAAATTGATTAAAAATACTTACATCTGTTAAGTGAAAAATTAGGTTAATGAAGTACTAAACCATAAATATAAGACCCCAAACTACATGGAACCTTGACCAACACCCAGTTTATAGATGTGAATCGTCTATTAACATTCTAAAATTTAATTTTACTGTCTTCTTAGGCCTTTTGTTAGGAAAAAATATGTGTACACCGAACTTGTATTCAAAAATGCCAAGTGTGTCCATTCGCTTCCTTATAAAAGGCCACAACCTCTACCAACTTCCACACACATATCAAGAAACATGTATTGAACAAAGTCTTATTAAATAATCTCTCAAATTTCATTCCTTCCTTATATATTACATACCTTTGGAATTAGGAAACTCAAGGAAGCTTTTTGGTACAAACCGAAATGAGTTGCCCAATTAAGAGGAAACATCTTTGTTGAAGCTCTATTACATTATTTTCTTTATCCACCAACTTATCTCTCATTATTATATTATTATATGAAAAATAAAGTACTATATATAAAATAATCTGTTATTATGTGAAATTTTAGACCTAAACATACACATTCATCCTTATAATGTGTATCAAACATATTGTTTACATCTACGGTCAATTACATCCTCACAAAAAGATTCCTGTTCATTTTACATTTAATTCCTCTAATGTTGTAAATTATGAACAAGAATATGTATATTTGTGAAATATATTATATTTAGTATTTATTTAAGTTTATTTATTCGTTCAAAAATGTAAAAAAATTTTTAATTTCAATTTTGTGTAAGTATGATAATTTTGTATGAGGAAGTGTAGATTACTGCCAGCTCAAATAAATGTGATTCTTTCACACACTACATAAAATGTATTAAGGATGGGTTTAGTGAAATTTGATGTTATATATATAATTATTTAGCTACTTTAATGATTTTATATTCATGTGATGATTTATTTCATTGTATATCCTTTCATTAAATACGACAAATAAAATGGAAAACACGTTCATGCGTACGTACGACTTACTGTCTGTATGAATGTTTCATTACATTTCATAATTATTTATTTTATATATTATATTAATATAAATAATGTATATACTAATGATATTTATATATTTATTTAAATTTTTGAATCTTTATATATGTACAAGTACCAACGATATAACAAATTAAGACACATGTGAAGAACCAAGTGAATATACCCGAATGTAAAACCTTACATTTGATTGTTATGAAGTATGTAATATAAAGTCATAATAAAAAAATAGATGCTATTATTCATAAAGATATGACTCTATATAATATTTACAATATACTTATATTTATTAAACCTGATGATTTTTTTGTGTATGATGTGTTTCAAGACCCAAGATAAGGGGATTTCATCTCACTTTTTATTCTTGTGAGATACATGCAATTTTCACCACACATTCCTTTAGTGTGGAATATGCAAATACAATTATTTAACTAAATGTAGAATATAACTAAACCTATTGGTATTAAAATATCCATTTTATTAACATTTATTATTGGGGTTTTGTTTCAAAAGTAACAGAATCAGTAAAAATATTTCGCCTCAATTTTCCATCATTTAGGCTCATGTTTTGTTATGCACCTAATTTTTTTTGAGGTGTATATACTTCAATTTTACAAGTCATATCATGAATATACTTATTTAAATGATATTTTATGATTCAATTAATTTAATTTTCTTACATGGTGTGTATGATCCCATTTTACCAAGTTGTAAATGATTTTGGAGATAACCTCAACGAATTTAGAGATAAATTATGTTTATTCTTCCATTATTGTAATATTTTAATCCATATCTTAAGGATAATAATGAGCTTAATTATAATATATTTATTAAATATTCCATCATTTTTAGTATAAATATTTCTACTCCTTTTTACTTTAAATAATGTTTTGACAAAAAAATATGATCGTCTATCTCCCTCTAGTCAGAATCTTATTTTATTAAAAAAACCATGTTTTTTAAAATGTTTTCAAAAGATCCATAAAGATCGTTTTCAAGGAAAAATTATTTTCAACATTATTTCTTATTATAAAAATTTTCTTTATATGTTTTTAAATCTAATTTCCAAGGAAATTGTTTTCAAATGGTTTTATGTTACAAAAAAAATTCAAAGAAAAAAGTATATTTTCTTCATAAAATGTATTTAAAAGAAAATTCAAAATTATTTCCTATCTAATATAAAATACATTTCTTATAGACAATCATTTTTTTTGAAATAATTCATTTTTTCCATTATTTTATTTATTTGAATGGATTAAATTTTGAGGGAATGATGTTTATGAAACTTTTTTTCTTTCACTTCTTATATGCTTTTGAAACGTGCTTATTTTCACAATTAATTTTTATGATGAAATGATTATGAAAAATATCTATTTCCACAAGATATGATATGATCCCATGTTTATAAGACCTATTATATTTCATGGGTTATTAAATAATTATTTATGATATTTAGAAACATGTATAAAAAATTTCACTATGAGATGGGTGATACATATATCACCCTCCAACACATAGCGTAAATAGTTATATCTCATGAGATAGACTAAGATGATATTGGGAATAAACCTTGACTACTAGAATGCCCACAGAAGTGAACCATGTGTACTAATATAGTATGAGGGGTGATATAATGATACTAATTTTTCCACGAAAGTGAACCATCATATCAAAGATGGTATGGTGTGTGAACCCATACTAACAAGATGGTTTGTTTAGCGATATCATGGCTACTATTGAAATCATATTATATGATTATGTGTCTACCACAATTCCATATTTTAAACCTATGTTATGATTTTATGTATTATGATAATTATTTAGTTATGATCCATGTCTTATGAATATAAAATATTTATTCCATGATTCCTATTATGATCTTTGATATGCAGGGTATGATCTTAAATTTTCATGATCACAATTTTATACAATTAGGAACATGTTTATAAAAACTTTTCCCCCTTGTTTACCCTAACTAAAATTAAATATCACCCCTTTTTATGTTATGTTTCCACCATGTTATGAGGATATGAATTTTGTTTGACGAGTCTAATAAGGTTTCTAGTCAAGAAGAACCTAGTGGGAGATGATAAAGATCAATTATGTACCACTGTTTATGTTTCTATTATTTCAAATGCACTAAAAATTTATGTTCTTTGGGAATCTGTTTTAATAATTATTGTGTATTATTAAAAACATATTTAATTTTATTGCTTTAAAATTTAGGGTAACTTTTTAATAAAAATGTGGGCTGACCACCATTTTATTGTGGAGGATGAGTGACATTCTTATAAATATAAAATGTTAAACATTATTGAGATGTATCTCCTATATATTGTTCCACAAATAATTAAGAAAATTTAGGTAATGGATTTTATTGTATCATATTTTATATAAATTTTTTTTGTACATATATATTAGACATTTTTCCTCAAAATTATAAGTTGTTGTCCCATATTATTCCATTTTTTTCTCTTAATCACTTTAATTGATATCAATTACTTTTATTAATATTTTTTTAAAAAACTAAGTTCATCATAATATAAAATGTAAATTATTATCATTAAAAATGTGGAGTCTATTTTTAATAATTATAATTATAAAATTGAATATTTTTTTTAAAATAAAATGTCATGCAGAACTGTTGACAAAGAAGGTTTTTACTGAAAAATGATAAAAAGATTAAATGTTTTTTATCCAAATTCAATGTGATGTTAATTTAAATTACCTGAATTGGATTTTTTATCTATAATTTAAATAAATATAATTCAAAAAGAAATTAAAATATCATTGGACCATATATATTTTTTATTAAAAAATTTAGTTTTTAATTAATATCCACTACTTTTCACAATTCATCAAATATTAAAACGTCACATTGAAATACCAAAAAATCAACCAAAGTAAATCTTTATACTCTTAGTTGAAAAATTATTTTATTTTTTAATATTAAATTTTAAATGTCTCAAAATTTATATTTAAAATTGTTTCTCCAATAAAAGGAGGAAAAATGACTATTATAAAAATATTGCTTTTCAGTTGTAATATTGGGTTTGTTATTATCATAGGCTTAGAAAATCTAATTGAATATTGAAAAAACAATATTATTGAAAATGTAAAATAAAAATTTATATAAAAATAATCACTAATATAAATTAATATATTGTATTAGGATAAATTACCTTTGTGTCCATACAAACATTTCCATTGTATTAAATTTGTTTTTATATTCATTTATAATTAATTATTGACTAATGAAATAATTTCACATTTTTTTTAAAATATATTTTCAATTGTTAGTTAATAATATTCAACACATATAATTTAGATGTTATTCTATATTTTATTATAAGAAATAATAATATCTTATTAATATATTGTTTCATTGGAAAATTGAGTCTTGCATATAATAGAAGCCATTGAAGAAAATAGTTATGTTCAATGAAAGTAAAAATAAACATTATGTTCATTGAAGTATATAAAATATATTAAATCATTTTAAAATATTAATTTTAATATAATTTATTGGGATATTATTTCCTATTACAGACTTATTGTTGCATGTCATACATAAAATTGAATACTATGTACTTATTTTTGAATTATGAGGTGTTACATTCTTCCCACCTTAAATAAGATGTGTCCTAAAAATTTAAAATTGATTTTCCTAATATACGATTTGATATTAGAAATTTAATTTTGTGAAATTCCATATCATGAGAACTATTCAAAAAACATCCTCTTAATAGGAAAGAATGTTAAGTATAAAGGAAACATGGAAGAACATATAATTAGGTATATATATTGGAGGAAAATATTGGAAATTGGTGATAAATACATGGAGTAAAATTATAAAAAATTATATTGGTGTTTAAGGTCATTGATAAAGAAATTGAAATATCAATGAATTGTTTAGGACCTCAATGAAATTAATACATGAATATTTAATAGATCATTGGGTCAAAAAATGAAGGCATTATTATAAATTTTTTGTTTTAATATAATTTTTTTTATGTTGTGGAATTTCTTTCATCGAATATAAGGAAATGTTATAACATGATATATTTCTATAAAAACTATTTGATCATTTGGTTCTTCTTTTGTCAATTAAAAAATCAACAATTTCTATAATAACTGAATATCATAAACTGAACCTATTTTTCTTAATTATTGAAATTTATTTATTACAGATAATAATATCCATAAAATATGACTTATGTTTGTAAATAACTGATATCTAAAATTAATATGGTTAATACATTAATATATAAACCTAAAAATTTATAACACCTTTCCTTTTTAAAATTTCTTTATAATATTTTTTAGCTAAAATAAATGAGATATTATCTAGAATATCTTATAGTCCAGTTGTAGGTATAAAATCCTTACCCCTCTATGGTCATGGGTTCGTGACCCAACACCTTATAGGTTTTACTTTTTATAAAAACTTATCAATATTATTTCAAAAATAATTTTGATAGAAATCATTGAAATGTAATGATTAAATAACCTTTTCTTCTGTGGGTTTCAATAAAACACATTTTTACCAAATCGTAATAATATAATTTGAATATTTTTACAATGTCATTAATGATATTAGTAACAGTAAATTTTATCAATATCATTAAATGAATGTCACTGATATTTAAGGCGATTATTCCTCAATTAGATTTTCCACTAAATATTAGTAATTTAATATGTTTTATTTCCATTAATTTAATAAAATATATCATTGATATTTGTGTAATACAATTATATAAATCCAAAAAACTTGTTTTAAATACATTGAACATAAGATCATCCCAAATATCATTATATGGGGATGGAATTAATAATTTTTATGCTAATAAAAATAGTTGTGTTTTTGTTTTATTCATCCATGTCCATCTTAGAGTTATGTCCTAAAATCCATGTTTTCCTAAATGTAGTTCCCATGATTTCAACTAGACTTAATTTTGTAAAAATCGTAGTTACCTGCCCCTAGTATTCTCATAGTCAGTTTCAACTACCATTGTATAAACATGATTATAAGGAATCAAGTCCTTAAGTACTGAAGAGTTTATTTTGTTTCGTAAACTAGATACGTACATGGGTATTAGATTAAATGTTTATGCATGCATTAAAACAATTTTTCTTTTGATATTATATTTATTGCTACTAAGGATATCCATACATAACATTTTTTTTACTCTTGGTAAATTACTAGGTAATGAAAAAAATAATGGTTATATCTTAATCTAATTAAGGATTATATACAATTGATGAAATATTGAATCAGTGAGTATAATAAGTATAATATAGAAATAACTGAACACACATTCCATAAAATTAATAAACTAAGGAGTTAATAGATAGTATGTCTAGGTATATAATAGACCAAACATGAAACTATAATAACTAGATAGGTAATAATCATCACGAAGAGGTAAATAACTAAACACACATACTATTTAGTTAGAAAACCAGAATGAAATGAATTCCTATCTTTTATCATAGTTAAAATATAATCGATAAAAATAACATAATCCAAATAAACAGAATTATTATTTATTAGACTTAATTTCTAGTTTCTGGGATAAATTTTCAATAATGGGCATTTATAGGATGGTTTGAAACTACATGTATAAACCCATTTAATTTTCACATCCTATTTTTATCATTAGAACATGTCATTGCATTGATGGGATATATAATTTTTGACCCTCAAATGTTAATTCTAGTAAAAAAATCAATAAATATCAAGTAATATATTAAATTAATAAACAATGTGCCTTATCGCATATCTGTATTTAGTAAAAAAATATAAATTTATCGACATCTACCAAGACAATCAGATAACCATCAATTTATACACTGTATGTAAAAATTGTATACATTTTAGGCCACAATATTATTCCTGATAAATTATATTTATATTTAGTGGAAATTTAATATCAAACAACCATAGGTAATTTCATATTTTATGGGGAATAAAAAAAGTAATCAATAATTTTAATATCAATACTATCCTTGCTTAAGGAAATCATAGAATATTTAAAAGAAAAATAAGGATTCTATCAATACATCACATCCCATATAGAGTAATATAAATAATTTTTTCATTGTAGAATGTATATAATATAAAAATATATTTTAAATCCATTAATGGGAAAAATTTCCTTTTTATATTAAAAAATTAATATTCCATTTCATTGAAATATAATTAAAAAATATTTACAATGAACCATTTTTACTTGAATAAAATATTTAAAATTATTATGGGTAAATCAATACTTATCATAGAAGGTAAAAAAATTCACTTTTCATGGTTAAATGGTTTAAAATGTACCTTGTTCTGAAACATAAAATAATATTACTTTTAAATCATTTTTAAAAGAAAAACAGTGTAAAAATATATTTAATAAACAATTTTTAATGTTTAATAAATTAGTTTCTGATTTTTTTTAAAAACATTGTATATATAAAAAAAATATTTCAGACTAAAGAGTAAAATGAGGTCATTGATTTTTAAATGAATTTTATAAATCATATTACGTTAAAAAGAATATAAAACGATGATAATACTTGAAAAGGTCATGAATAAATATTGGATAAGAATATTAATGTGTTTATTGAATAATGATAATATAAATTCCATTAATCTAATTTTATTAATATGAAATCTCGATTAGAATGAGATTGTGAGATAAACCCTTAAAATGATAATAACATTGATGTCAGAATTAATAAATTAGTTGACTATGGGTATCAATTTTAAATAAACATATAATTAGTGTAAATAAATAAATATGTAATCAAATTAATTATTAAAATAATTAAACAATATTATAGACAATGATTAAGTAATATAACCCAATGAAATAAACCTGGGTAATGAAAATTCATTACAACATGAAAACATTATGATCAAATATGAATTAGATTAAATTAATTAAATTGAATGTAAAAATAATAATAATAATGAATTATTCATGATATTAAATCTCATAGTTTCATTATATACACCATATAAAAGGAACTAGTCTTATAACATTAATACATGCCTCAATGAAATGAAAATGAGGTGAAATCCATTAATACATGGAATATTTTGAATTATAATCCCCATGAAATAAATTACTTCATATGAAACTATAAATAACATTATGATAAATTTATTCATGATAAAATATAAAATAGGTTAGTATATACAACGCCCAAAAGAAATAATTTTTTGAAGTTTTTTATGAATCACGAAAGGAAATGTGAGAAAAGAATCTCTTACCCTGCATGTCCTTTTGGGTGTAAATAATTTTACAATCATTTTAATGGGTTTATGAATGTTATTAAATTATAACGGAACCATAATAACTATTATAATATCATATATTAAATAATTATTATATATTTCAACTTGTTTTTTACAATCATTCATTTTTTCACCATTTCTGGTGTAAATTTCCATGTTTTTTAGTATGTGTTGAATTATTTTTTGTTCTCCTTATGTAAATCATGATTCCATCATCTAAATGAAGTTATAAATGATTTAATTATATATATATATATATTAATTATATTTTTATCTATAATAATCCATAAAATTTGGAGATATTATATGAATTGAACCATGCATGGAAAGGGTAGGTCATACGTACACATGGACAATACTTCAATTTCCCTATCATATATAAATAAATAATAATTAAATGATATATTAATTGATATTATAATTAATCGAGCATATTTACATCAAATATTTCACATATTATTATTAAACCCATCTTTTATGCATTCCATGAATAGCATGAATGAATCACTTAGTTTTGAGGGGGCGATAGTTTATATGTCCACAAACAAAGTTATCAGATTCCCATGAAATGTAAAATTAAAAGTTATGGGTTCAAAAAGAATTTTATCGTCATAATTAAATTATAAACATCATATATATGTCATGTATAAAATATAGATACACCTTTATTTGAAACTAATAAAGGTGATAATGGAAGAACATATGACATTAGTTTGTGAGGTGGTAGTCCACCATACACAGAAATGATGTTTGTGAATCTAATTTGATGGATGTGTGTGAATGTGTTCGAAAAATTATTATATTTAAAAAATCATAGGATATTTATGATAATTATGTTATGATATAATCGTTATATTAAAATAATTTAATGGGTGGAAATGTAACTATGACAAATGGGATCATGGAAAAATGATACCTCTTATTCAGGTAACTCTTTTTGGATTACACCAAAAGACTTCATCAAATTTCATTATGCCCAAAGTATGTCTTACAGGATTAATAGAGGTATTTTGGGAGCTTATTTTTTCAGGGATTAAATAATACAAATGACATTTGATGTGTGAATAACTGTGAGGGGTGAGGTCATTTTAATAGTGGGGGAGTGTCATTCTTGTATGCACAAAAAGTTAAACCCAATTCAAAGGTACCAATTATATAATCTTCCAACAATATCAATTTTTTATAAATTATATTATATGGAAAAAATATTTCTATAAAATATGTTTTTACTTGTTTCTAGACTACTCTTCCCCTTATGATTTAGGTTTATCCACTTGTTATGCTACTTTTTTTCTTAATTATATTAATTAATAATAATTACTTTCATTACTATTTTTATTCTAAAATAATGTTTTCCATAATATAATTTATAAATTTTTATTATTTATAATATTTAATATATTTTCCAAAATTAAAATCTCTGATGTGATAGAAATAAATTTTAATTTAATCTTGTAGATGAGACAACAATGTATATTTTATATGAAAAAATGTTCAAATGATTGTAATGTTTTTATATCCAATTTCCATGAGAAAATAATTCCAAATAACTGAATTAGATTAATTTATTTATAATTAAAATTAAAATACTATAAAAACAAAATGAAAAATAATTTACCCTTATTCATTATTGAGATTGAATGTCAATTGATTAATTATAATCCTGTATTTTCCATCATTCATCAGAAAATGAAACATCTTAGAATAATACCAAAAATTAATCCAAGGAAAAATTTTATATTTAAATTTGAATAATTAAACCTATACTGTCATATTATAATTTTAAAACATTCAAAATTTATATTTAATATAGTTTCTCTATTAAATTATGGAAAAATGCCTATATAAAAATATAGAATATCAATGAATAATATTGGGTTTGTTCTTATATTAATCATATAATATATATTGGATGAATATAAGAAATATTTTATTTAATATATTAAATTTCAAGATAATTAATATCATTTAGTAATATAATTTAATGTAATTTATTATGATAAAAAAATTGCGAGCAAGAAAAAATTCCTATTATTTTCATTTCTTTTTTATATTCATTTATAATTAATTTGTGACCAATGGATTCATTATATACTTGTGTAAATAAAAACACTACTATGTGATTTAATTATATTCATAACCACTAATTTAAAAGCTATGTTACATCTATTTATATTATATAATATTTATTTAGTAACATATTTTTTTCTCAGTAATACTTAGTATTTTTTGTAATGTAAGCCACTGAAGAATCTCATTCCATGAAACAAGATCTAAAATAATTGTTGAATGCATTGAAATATATATAATATGGTAATTTAATATCTAATAGAAAATATACTATAATTTATTATAATATTATATTCCCTTATATTCTTGGTCATGTGTTTCATACACGCTATCAAATACAATGATATTTCCTTATAATTATGGGGTGTTCTATTAAATTATAAATTAGTTAAGTAAAAATAGTTATTGTGGAGAAAACTAAAATTGTAAAGGTGAGTAACCATAAAGTTAATGTCATTTAAATGTTCTAAAATTTTATATTTATTAATCATTGATGTGTGGATGTAAAATATACATTCTAAACTAAATAATTTATAGAGTTATGAGGAATGTGGAATCATAATGTCTTCATGTTATTAGACAAATTTAG
Source organism: Viscum album (assembly GCA_963277665.1). Classification (NCBI taxonomy): domain Eukaryota; kingdom Viridiplantae; phylum Streptophyta; class Magnoliopsida; order Santalales; family Viscaceae; genus Viscum; species Viscum album. Next base: position 556,285,658 of record OY728141.1, read on the forward strand.
GTATTTACAAATATCACACTCCTCACATATCATAGGGAACATCCACTCATCTCTTATTAACAAAAAAAATCTTTTGGTTCATACATGATCCTCAAAAAATAATTTTTCTAATTTCTATTATAATGTTTTACAACCCATTATTAGATAAGAAAACCATATGAGGAAAGAGTTTCATTGATATATAAATATGTTTTTCGTAGAATATATACAATTCATAACAAACCGTTTTTTGATTTATTTTTCTATTCACATTAATCAAATCATATTGAACCGTTGTGATATAATGAAATTAGTATCTACTATATTATTAGATGTTTAATGTTAATTATTTAACCAATATCTATCTCCACTTCCATTAAATGGGAAATGAAATAGTAATGTGTGTATACGGTACACTGCGATCATACTAATAAATTTAATATATTTTCAATTTTCAATTTATCTACATCATTAATCATATGGAATTAATAAAAATTCAATATATATATATCTCTCTCTCTCAAATATATACCTAATTTATTATAACTTACATTGGTAGGGTAGTATTTTCCATATATTATTTTCTGAATTGAAACCAATTTTATTAAATAGGAAATCTTTATCTCCACGTATTTAAATTTATGACCTTTAGTGGACCACCTAATCATGTACACAATTATGTGGGTGAAACTGGATAGCAGTAAAATGCAATAAGTATTGATTTTATCTCCTGAGAAGTTATGTATGGGATTTGGTAGTAAACGGAATCCATTATGGAATTATTTTTCAACCATGTGATATTGTCTAGGAAGATATCCTTGAATCAAGTTTGTCATATGTTTAAAATTTAAACAACATTTCTTATTCTCCTATGATATTATAATACTACATTCTTTATTTTTTTAATTTTATTAATAATGAGTCTTATTATATATGTTTGTAAAAACCCGTAAATTTCAATGAAATTTGTTTGCTTAATTTATTCCGAATTTTATGAGTATGTAGCTTCTAACAGCACTGGATTCCGAGGCTCGGTGTGCCCGGAATCAATTTCTGAAGTTTAGCTTGGGTACTTTCAGTAAACGAACGAGCGTGTTTTTCTATATTTTGAACCGGTGCTCGAAATTGAAATCTGAGGGCACCGATGAACTCGCAACACCGGTAATTGCTTAAGGGTACCTTTACCGTAGTTGTGTTTGCATGGGAGGAGATGTTAAAATTTGTGGAACAATTTTCTTCTATATCTAAGGTGGTTATATCCTACATGGGGGAGTTGGGGTGGGACCCACAAGCACCTAACTACCCATGTAAGGATATTTGTGAGGAAGGGACCACATGATCCGCAACAATTCACATTCCCAAAACCTCCTTAAACCCCCAATAAATACCCTTGCTTAAAGTTGAAAATATCCCTTCTTAAAGGGGAGCCTCTCCAACTCCCAACTTAATGAAGCCAACTAAGGTAATTAATAACCTTATTAATTAATTTTTTCACACCTCTTTAACTTATTTTTAATTTATTGGAGATCTTTTAAAAGAATAAGACTTAATGAAATATTTTCATAGAAAATATTTTGAGAGAATTAGAGGAGAGATTTCTTCATCCAAGATGAATGAAATCCTCCCTTGATGAAGAACGCTGGTTCCATGATGAATGATCGACATTCTTTCCTTACTTTTCTCCACGACAAGAGGGAAGACACCACATCTTCGGAAACACTCCAACGTCGCCAACGAATCTTTTCCCCATGATGTTCTCTTCTATGACGCCCGACGTGTGACATTAATTATTTGAGGTAGGGGATTGTTTTGTTTCAGATTTTATATCATCTTCTTCCTTCTTCAATTCTTGAGTTCTGATTGGCCACTTGATACCATCATGATGTGGAAGGGTTTGGACCACACGAATGTGGTCCGACCCTTCCCCTTCCGTTTGTTGTTTATGGACGATGGAGGCAGACTGTGAAGAACAGTCTGGCGACGGCCCGACCACAAGCGGATCGCCAGCACCGGGCCGGGCCACCAGTGCTAGGCTGGGCTGCGCACTATCGGGCTGGACCCAGAACCCGGTCGGGTCGACCCGGTTTGGACAGACCCAGGGGGTGTTGGGCCGGGTTGGACCGGGCCCAAACCTCTATTTTCAAATCTTTTTCGGTTAAATTTCCATATCTTGAGCTATGATACTCCAATCAACAAACCTTCTATTGCGTAGGATTCCTTGGATTGAGATGGTCGATTCCATATATTACACTCATGGTTTCAGAGAAGTTTGGGTACGTCTGGGTTGGTTCAAACTCAAAACCAACGAGGCCCTTTGAGCAGAAACACTTATAACATGAGAACCGGATGTCCAATTGACGATCTGTTGACTATGTTGGATTCCTCATGATGAGACGGTTCTTTTGTAATACTTCACCTGAGGTTCGGACGCAGTTGGAGTATGTCTGTGTTGGATTATACCCAAAATCCAACCGTGCTCCTGGAACGGAATTGCTAATAACTCACAGAACGGGCATCGGATGGACACGTCGTCTATTGCGTTGAGACCCCTAGGACGAGGCGGTCCTTTGAGATACATCCACGTGAGATTATTTGACGCTTGGAAGTATCAACCAATAGCTCGTGGAGTGGATCTTTCTCAGAGACGAGCATACAGAGTATGGTGACCATATAGCTGGCTGAGACCTGATGACTGCTTGCCCGATCTGATTCGGTGTGACATGTATAGCCTAGTGGGGAGCACTAATTTTTGAGGTGGCGTACTGATAGCAGAGGAGTACTACTTTGTGAGCTGGCAGTACCATGGTACGTGAAAGGAGGAGTACCTCTATAGGCTATGAGGGGAGCACTACTTTGTGAGGTGGCAGACCCATTGCAGAGGAGCACTAATTTTTTAGGTGGAAGACCTTCGGTACTCGACTAGAGGTGTACCTTAGTAGTCTATGGTTAGTGAGTGGATTCTCAGAGTCGTGACAGGACTATTGTGCTCGACAGAGGGGGAGTTCTCCAACAGCCGTATTTTCATCATCGTTAATACAAATCCTTGTTTGAGCTGAGTCAATGACCTTTCTGTTTTCCTCATTATTGATATGGGTTACTTGATAACATAGGTATACTTATGGGAATATACCTAAGTAATAGTTATCTGTTGAGATATTTACTTTGTGATTTATCCTTGTTGGATTTAGTGAGACCTTGAGGGTCTCGGGGTCCCTACTGAGTATCGTTATACTCACCCCTTCACGGGCTATTCCCGCACCTCATTGTGTTGGATGCAGATGACGGACATCACTTAATTAGGCAAGGTGTATGAGGACTGGACAGTAACTAGTGGTGGATCTCACAATGAGTCAGTACCTGAAGGAGACTGACGGATGGATGGACAGACGCAAAGGGCTGAGGAGGACATTTGTACCTACCCTTCAGGTAGGATCTGTGGTGGACGATCCAGGAGCTACTTTTCACCTTCCAGTTGTTGTGTCTTTTTCCTTGTACATTACAGTTGGGCTTGTATTTTCACCCCCTTAAATTCACCACTATTTTTGTATTCAGTTTTACCTAGTGTTTTTCTTCCACTTGATCTCTGGTTGTGTGAGTTTACGTTTTATAAAGGCAATGACTTCCCAGTTTTAGTGATTTACGCCTTTGTTGCTAGTGTCCATCCCCTGGCATGTGGATTTTGGGCTTGGTTTAGCTACAACACGGGCCCTAGGGGACTGGTCATGAAAAATTGGTATTAGTGGACATTGGTTCAACTGCAGAACTTAGGACTCTGATAATTTCTTTTCTGTGATGTAATAGTGTTAAGGGTACTAAGTGATGTCTTCAGTTTAGGGAGTGCAGTTTTGGTGCGGGCGGCCAATGTATCCATACACTAGGACCCTGACTCTTGCTTTCCGACTCAGTGCACAAAAACACTGAATGTGTGTGTGTTTTCAAAAGTATCTTTAATGTATGCTCAAATCGGGTAATCTCACAAGGTATAGTCTTTGACCGTGTCTCATCAGTTTCTTTCAGAATGCCTCCCTGTGGACGACCATCTAGGTCCCCGAGAGTTGTACGTACTGATAGTATGTTGAGCGATGAGGCCTCAGTACAAGGCCCTCTTCCAGATGAGGCACCAGTGGAGGAACCAGCAGTACTACCACCCATTGGGCCACCGATGCCACTAGCCCCAGCAGTAGAGAGTGCATGATGTTTGAGCGCACTGCACGAGTTCCAGTGCCAGAGGCCACCAGGGTTCAGGGGAGAGACGGACCCGCAGGCGGATGAGGATTGGCTAGAGGTTGTGGTGAGAGTCTTTAGACTGGTAGGGACACTAGCCGACTTCATGGTGATCCTTGCTACCAACATCCTTCAGGAAGATGGTCGAGCCTGAGGCTCCAGATGCATGACGAGGCAACACTCCTATGGGAAGACATCGAGAGCCGATTCCAGGAAGAGTTTGTACCATCCACCCTTCGACCAGTGCAGATACAAGAGTCACTGAATCTGCAGCAGGGCAACATGACAGCAGCACAGTACTCGGCAAGGTTCACAGGCCTCTCGTGATACTCTACAGACATGGAACGCAACCCATTCTACAGGAACCTGGACCATCGAGCAGGGGATCAGGCGAGATATTAGATCCTCAGCTGTTTCTCAAGGCATCCCGACACAGACAGGGGTGTTGGAGTGAGCCCTCCTAGTGGAGTGTTTCTTTGCTGAGCAATCTCCAGCAGCAGAACCCACTACTAGTCGACATGCAGTGTAGTCTTCTGTAGCTGGCAGTAGACATGTGACGTAGAGGTCTAAGAGGACCAGACCTATAGGTGGTCAACCACACGACTCTGGATCGGTAGTGCGAGGCACCAAGGGTAAAGACAGAGCCAGACCTGACATGCTATGTCACACATGCGGCGGACAGGGTCACATGGCTCATGACTGTCTGACCCACCGTTCGGATGATCAGCATATAGAACAAGGACCTCCCAGTGAAAGGAAGAGGTTAAATCGAGTTGAACTACAAGGAGCAGGAAACCGTGACAGGGGAGCTGGCCGTGCAGCTGGAGGTGGATGACGCTTCAAGGAGTTGCGACCACCACCACCAGGTGGTCCACCCCGACCGTGTGGAACATGTGGATATGAGAGATCACAACTTCAGGCAGTTGAATCATACAACTATAGAGCTTCGAAAGAAGGTGGACAGTAGCGGGATTAGTTCTAGGGAAGGAGGCCTTTGTCTTTGGTGCTTCTAGTTTCAATGTTGTCATTGTTGTGTTTGCTTTTTGTATTTTTACTTCGATTTGTAGTAATAGAAGACACTTATCTTTGTGATGTCTACTTTCCTGTCCTTTTTTATTGTTGATACTGAGAGGTTCTAGTTATAACTGTTGACTTGATCCCCACTTTATAGATGCCTACTGGAGGAGACCTAGTAACCACACACTGATGCCGACTGTGTGACTCAACCCTTAGAGGTGAGAGTGACTTTTGTATCTTTTTGTAGTAGTGTCGAGGCCTTACGATGTCATCCATGGAATGAAATAGTACCATTCATGTCAGGGTTGACAGTATTAGGCAAAGAACGTGGTTCATCCAGTGTATGAGACAAGATTTCTCTTCTCGGTAAAAGCGAAATCATAGTAGCTCTTGTAGGAACAGAGATGGTTCAGGATACGATGGAGGAAGTGCAGATCATCCAGGAGAGGATGAAGAATGTACAGAGCAGACAAGAGTCCTATACTGATAGGAGACGAGACCACTATAGTTTGAGGATGGTGACCACATTTTCTAAAGATTCTCACCTTGACGATTTCTATGGAGTTTTGGCCGGGGCGGCAGGTTATCTCCATGATTCTTCGAGCCTTTCCAAGTCCTTAGCAGGGTAGGCGAGGTGCCTTACCACCTGGCCTTTCCACCTCAAATGCACTGGGTGCACGATGTCATCCACGTATCTCAGCTGAAGAGATGGGTGCACAACCTATCCATCATCATCGACCACAGAGGGATGGACATCCATGATGGGGCAACTTTCACGGGGTTACAGTAGAGTTTGAGGATTGACAGGAGCGGGTCCAATGGGGATGGTCGATTCCTCTTGTGTGCTTTCGGTGTCAACACAGAAAACTCAAGGAGAGCACATGGGAGAGGGAGGCTCAGATGCATGCTCGGTACCACCTTTAGTTTCCCTAGTTTGTGATGTAGCTTTACGGGGATGTAAATCCCTGAGGTGAGAGTAATGTAATGACCGAGAAATTTCAAGGAAAATCTTTTTTCTTAATTTCTATGGAATTTTATGAGTCTGTAGCTTCTGATAGAACTTGATTTCGATGCCCGGTGTGCCCTGAATCAATTTCCGAAATATAGCTTGGGTATGTTCAGTAAACAAACGAGTTGATTTTTTTATCTTTTGAACCGGTGCTCAGAATTGAAATTTGAGGGCACTGATGCACTCGTAACACCGGTAATTGTTTAAGAGGACCTTTACCCCAGTTGCATTTGCAAGGGAGGATAAGTTAAAATTTGTGTATTAAATTTGTAGTGAATAAAATTGTGGTACAATTTTAATCCATATCTATGGTGGTTATATCCTACATGGGGGAGTTGGGGTGGGACCCACAAGCACCTAACATCCCATTTGAGGATATTTGTGAGGTGGGTCCCTACATGATCCCCAACCATTCACATTCCCTAAACCTCTTTAAACCCCCAATAAATTCCCTTGCTTAATGTTGACAACTTCCCTTGTTAAAGACGAGCCTCTCCACCTCCCAAGCTTAATGAAGCCAACTAAGGTAATTAATAACATTATTAATTATTTCGATCACACCTATTTGAATTATTTTGAATTTCATAGGGAACTTTTAAAAGGAGACTTAATGAAATATTTTCTTAGAAAATATTTTGGGAGAATTAGAGGAGAGCTTTCTTCATCCACGAAGAACGACTTACTCCCTTAACAAAGAACGCCGGTTCCACGAAGAATGATCAACGTGATTTCCTTTATTTTCTCTACGGAAAGATGGAAGACACAACATCTTTGGATACACTTCAATGTCACCAATGAATCTTTTCCCTGCGATGGCGTCTTCAACGACGCCCGACGTGCAACATTAATTATTTGAGGTAGGGGATTTTTGTGTTTAAGATTTAATACCGTTTTCGTAGTTATTAATTTCTTGAGTTCCATTTGGCCACTTGATACCATCATGATGAGAAAGGGTTCGGACCACATGAACACGGTCCGACCCTTCCCCTCCCGTTTTTTGTTTATGGACGATGGAGGTAAACTATAAAGAACCTTCCGACGACAGGCCGACCACAAGCGGATCGCCAGTGGCCGGCCAGGCCGCGCTGGCCTGGCTGGGCCGTGCCAGCTAAGTCGGGTCGTGCCCTATCGGTCCGGACCCAGACTTGGTTCGGGTCGACCCGGTTTGGACTGACCCAGGGTGTGTTTGGATGGGGCAGACAGGGCCCAACCCCACTTTTTTTGAACCATTTTCGGTTAAATGGCCATATCTTGAGCTATGGACCACCGATCAACAGAACGTCAGTTGCGTATGATTCCTTGGTTCGAGAATGTAGATTCTGTATATTACACTCATGGTTTCAGAGAAGTTTGGGTATGTCTGGGTTGGTTCGAACTCGAAACCAATAGGGCCCTTAGAGTGGAAACGCATATAACTTGAGGACCGGACGTCTGATTGATGTGATGTTGACTATGTTGGATTCCTCTTGATGAGACGGCTCTATTGGAATACTTCACCTGAGTTTAGGACGTAGTTTGAGTATGTCTAGGTTGGATTATACCCAAAATCCATCCGGGCCCCTAAAACGGAATTGCTAATAACTCACAGAGCGGTCGTCCGATTGACGCGCTGTCTGTTGCGTTGAGACCCCTAGGACAAGGCGGTCCTTTGAGATAATTCCACGTGAGATTATGAGACACTTGGAAGTATTGACCAGTAGCTCGTGGAGGGGATCCTCTCAGTGACGAGCATACGAAGTACGGTGTCTTGTAGCTGGCTGAGTCATGACGACTGCTTGTCTGATCTGATTCGGAGTGACTTGTATATGGTGTCCTTGTAGCTGGTTGGGACCTGATGACTGCTTGTCTTATCTGATTCGCAGTGACTTGTATAGCTCAGTGGGGAGGACTTGTTTGTGAGGTGGCTGACCCATAGTATAGGAGCACTACTTTTTGAGGTGGCAGACCCGCGGTACTCGATAGGAGGATTACCCCAGTAGTCTAACGTTATTGAGTGGCACCTCAGAGTCATGACATGACTACTGTGCTTGATAGAGAGGGAGTTATCCACCAGCCATGTTTTTTTCATTGTGAATACAAATCCTGGTTTGAGCTGAGTCAAGGACATTTTTGGTTTCCTCATGATTGAGACGGGTTACTTGATAAAAAAATTATATGTATGTAAATATACCTAAGTAAAGGTCATCTGTTGAGATATTTCCATTGTGGTTTATCCTTGTTGGATTTAGTGAGACTTTTACGGTCTCAGGGTCCCTAATTAGTATCATTATACTCAACCCTACACGGGCTATGCCCGCACCTCATTGAGTTGGATGAAGATGACGAACAACGCTGATTGAGGCAGAGTGTATGAGGACTAGACAGTACCAGGAGGTGGATCTCATGACGAGTTGGTACCTGGAGGAGACTGACAGAAGGATGGACGGATAGGGAGTGCTGAGGAGGACATTTGTACCTACCCTTCAGGTAGGATCCGTGGTGGATGATCCATGAGCTTCTTGTCACCTTCCAGTTGTTTTTTCTTTTCGTTGTACATTACAGTTGGGCTTGTATTTCTGGCCCACTTTACTTTCAGCACTACTTTTGTATTCAGTTTTACCTAGTGTTTTTCTTCCGCTTGATCTCTGGTTGTGTGTGTTTACATTTTATAAAGTCAATGTCTTCCCAGTTAAAGTGATTTGTGCCTTTGGTGCTAGTAGCCAGCCCCTTTCCCATGGAAAGTGGTCTTGGGGTAGTTATGACACGGGCCCTGGAGGACGGGTCGAGACAATGTTATCTTATGATATCATTAAATTAGTTATTTTATTTTATATTTATGATTATTACATTGCTGATATTTTTATTTCACCACTTTCTTTTATACATTCTCTTATTTATCATATAACGTTTTTGAAGGAGAAAAAGATATAGGGCCTCATTAATGGAAATAAAAAAATTATTTCCTGCTTTATTTAAATTTTGATATATTATATTCCATGTCTTTTATATACATAGGGACACATCAATTTTGGGTTGTTATTATTGGATATATATGATTAAAAAATATGGTAGATTTTTTTGTTGTTTTATTCTCTGTAACTTAAGTGATTAATTGTGATAAGCCAATTTTTTAAAATATGTTTTTATCAAAATTAAGGATTTGATTCTCTTATTTTTGATAATGTATATTTTTTCTAATCAATTTTTTCTTATATATTCCCTCAGTTGATGGATTAAAAAAACTAATAATAAGTCTATTGTAGAGTCATGAGGATTTTTCATCAAAATAAAATTTTGTTCCTTTGAATTTTTTATTTATTATATCGAAAATTGATACTAATATAATGTTTCCACTGTGATATTTACGGTTGTTATATATGATTAATTACCTAATTATCAATAACGATAACCCTAAACTATATTTTCGAATAAATTGATGAAAATTAAAGGAAAAAGTCATTATATTATATAATTTTAAAGGACATGATCTTATAGTTGGCATCATTTAAATGGTTTACCAAACCAAGGAGGCTAGGAAATGTTTATGAAACACTTTTCAAAGAATTTTTATTATTATTAAGTTTCCATGATATAAAATTTGATTATTATAATATTTAGTCTACTAATATCTGAATTTTTGAAATGGATTTCTGTAGTGTAATTGGGGAATCTGATTTACTATCATATCTAGAGGAAAATATATATCCAAATCAGCATCATGGAAATGTTGGAATTGATACATGGAATTTTTTTGGGTGATGTATATGTTGATATAAGAGATAAATTTTCTGAAATCGTTGTTATAAAAAACTGTATTTACCATATAGGAAAGCAAAGAAATTTCATCATTATATTAAACATTACACAATATCTTCTAGTTGATCCTTTGATATTGAGGTTGCTAAAGGATGAATCAATGCTTTAGAAAGGATGTTTAATGTTCTTGGATATTCATTACAAAAAAATTATGCTAATTAAATTTACCATTTTGAAGGTTAACCATAACAATACCGTTATGTAATTATGAATACCAAAGAGATGAGATCAATATTACATGTAATGTGATAAATTAAATAATATTTTTCAGGGAAAATATTTCCCTTATGTTGTTCAAACCATAATGGAGAGAAAATTCATGGAATTGATGAAAAATAATTAATATTCAGTAGTCACATATCAGAAAATGTTTTGATATTTTGACATGAACACAACAAGTTGAATTTATGACAATGATTTTAAAATTAAAATATTTTAATCATGGTTTATATAATGATTACAAAGGGAATTGAACAAATTAGAATTCTAACATTTGAAAAAAGATTATAGTTGTGCTTAGAATTTTGAGATGAATGTTTATGATATGTATGTCCATAATGATTATATGAATACGTTTTTGTCAATTTGAATGTAAATGGATATGAATTAAACTAATAAACTGATGTAATACCCCAAGATAATTTCCACACCAAGATTTTTATTTTCTTCCATTATTCCAGTTCGTCATTTGGAATTTGGTTTTCTTATTGATTAAATGGTTCTATAAATTTATATTTTATGTTATTCTTCAATCTTCATTTGGTTTCTCAAAATACATTGGGGTTACCTTTGACTTTTTGCTGAAAATGGGAATTTTTGTCATTAATGTTGGTAGCTGATAGTTGGCACATAGTTAGAGGAAATCATGTGCACTTCTCTAGGTAAAATTCTATACAATTTCATTTTCAAACAGTGGTTACCACATGATTTTAGGATAGTTAGAATGATAGTGAGGTCAATCCATGTGGGTTTTTCCTCTTTGATAGTGAGGGATGCACATTTTCCACATAGTTTGGAACACAGTGCGGGAAAACCATGTGCCCTATGCTGGACCATAAAAAGTGTGATTTTACTTTTCTATCCTCTTTGTTATTTAACCCCAAATCACTATATTTCTCCCCCATTTGGTTCTTATAACCCTATGAGGCTCTCCAATTCCTCCTCATTCCTCCCACCTCCTTCATTGGGGATTCATATTTTATTTATTTATGATTTTTGGCTATATATAAAAATATCATCTTCACTTGTTCATATTTCTCCTCCTTTAATTTTTTCATGAATTACTATAATACCTTCATTTATTAGAACTAGGTTTAATAATAGTTTATGTTAGAGGATTGGTCCTCTTATGGTTTCTCTTGGTAGTTCATTCCACTTAGAACATTCATGAAATTGGTTTGGGTTAGATTTATTGAAGATATTGTGATTTAATATAGCTTTCCCATTGCACTTATTCTTTAAATATATGAATATTTTGTTTCATTCTTTTCAAACAATCATTATATGATAAATAGAAATATATGAACTTTTAAATAATTTTTTTTATAAATTTGGACGTTTTTTAATTATTTTTAATTATATTTTGTCACATTTTTAATCTATGCACACCATGTGGATGATAAATATCATTATTATCTATTTCAGGTGGAATGGTGTTTATAAAGCATGGTTTGTCTTTGTAAATGAATTTATCAGATAAAAAATGTTGTTTAAATTTACTAAAAGGATTTGTAAATATTTAGGACTCGATTGTGGTGTGTGTCTGGTACGTTGAAAATGTATTTATATGTAATTATTGTTCAAGGCAATTTTGATAGTCAGATGAATGTGGATTTGGTTTGGAAATGTGGTCTGAGTGCTTAAATGTAATTTACTAATGGATTGTGAAATAAAAAATGGTGTATTCAACCTGTTTTGGAAGATGGATTAGTTTTATTGAATAAGGGTCATTTTATTAAGGGTTCCTGAGGCATATTTTGTGATTTTTTTAAAAACAATTTCCTTGAAAATATAATTGGATAATTATATTATCATTGTTATGCTGATTATTGTGAGTGAGCCACACTGAGTGTCTCCCTTGTGAATTAATGGTTTAATGGAAGGAAATTACTCTTTGGTGTTTCATGATGACATGTTGTGTGAGTTTCGTTTGTATGATATATGTTGATGTGATAGGCTAAATGTTTGGAATTGATTTTCCTCTCCAAATATAGTATTGACATGTGAATTTGGAAAAAATAACTTATTTTTTGTGAAACAATTAAGCACTCATGTAAGAGTTTTCTCTGGATAGTGTCTCATAATATATGATATTATTTGTCTCAGTATAGTGCCCCTCGGCCAAACCAGGTAGGGTGAGAATGAGTGTGGGAGATAATTAAGGTCATCATGTGAGGAATTCCTTCAGGATGAGTTAATATGTATAGTATAAATGATATTATTCCACTATGATCCAACGATCATAAATGCATTACCAAACTTATTGGACTATGGTAAATGGTTGAGGATCTAGTTGGATTTTTACTCTTATGCGATATTTTTCTGTTGCCCTTATTATAGGATCATTTTAATTTCTCTCTTATGTGGTGTAATTATATTGAAAATTTATGTCTTGGTTTCTAAAGGATTATGAAATATTTTTTCTCTTCCTTTCTAGATTTTTGAATTTAAAATATTATATGGACCGTTGTAAATGTTAATGTATTCTTATTGGAAATAAATCTATATTTGAAAGGAATGTGTGAAATGGATAATGTTTGGTATTAACTAGAAATTTTGAGTGAAAATACAAGTTTTGTAAATTGTATTTCAAACAAGAGATTTATTTTGAATTTATTTATTGGAAATGAAGTAGTAAAAGACTTTTTAAAACATGCCTAATGTATTTTGATAATCACACCAATAGTAATTTCATGTTTTATTTATTTTTTGCAGGTTCTCACATGGTTTAGATCAACATAGATCATGGTTGGTTTTAGTATTATAGAGTGACACTCTATGTGAAATAGAGATTTTGTGGACATCATGTTTTTTTTGGTTCATTTTTTTCGTTTATTATAATTTCAATTTTTGTATAAAAATTAATTTCAATTTAAAAATTGTGTATTACTTCTATTTGGTATGCCTCATTTTTTATTCTTAATAAATTTATGATCGTGGAATCATTCCCTTGGAATATATTTCGATACCCTAGAACTAGTTTCTATCCTAGGATGTTCAAGAAAACCACTTATTCCTTGTCTTGCGTGAACTCAGGTGACCGGTTCGGGTTGAATCAGGTTGGATCGTAAAAGAATTGTAACAAATGAGGTTGATTCCGTCGAGGACCTTACTTTCAATTCTCCCTTTATTATTTTCGTTTTCATGTTAGATAGATTAGGACTTTCAGAACATTGGGTGTAGGTATGAGGGAGGTACTAGCCAACACTTTTGGTACAGTACAATGAGTTTCCATTAGATGGAAGTTTTTTTGGTTAAATTTATTATTATTTGATGTTTGGTGTATGTGATACAAAAAGGGTGTTTGGATAAATGTCTCAATGAGATCGAAGGACCTAGAAATCTATGTAGAGATAGGGAAAAGGTCCTAAAATACACTCTTTGATGGTAGTGTTAATAGAATGTTTCATCCAACCGTATGGTCGAGCCAACCATTCACAATAGTTTCCCCATGATAGATGTTTTTGGTCATCTTCACACTAATTTTGTTAAAAATCATTATTTTTGATTTTCAATAAATATATTAAATGTTTTAACAGTTTGGTTAGAATAATTGAAAAGGTGTTTTCACAATAAAATAGATGAAATATTTCATAAATGAATTTTAATAAAAATATTTGTGGGTAAAATGGTGATAAATTAGCCGATATTGGATTTCTATGATTAAATATGAGAGTTTGTGGAATTTTTTTTCTAAAAAAATTATTATATATTTTCTTTTTCCATGGAGTTTATAAAGATAATAATATTGTATAAAATTACTTTTTAATCAAATGATTTTTTAAAGAATAAGATTTTTTGAGATATTAAAAATATTTTAAATGTGATAAATTGGACATTTTGATGCAATCAATTCGATTTTATTGTGAGATTTATTGAAGGGATCTAATTTTTTGGATTGAATATTGATTTGTGTCTTAGAGGTTGGAGTTATTTTTATATTTTGAAATTATTGAAAAGGGATGTGGATTGAGACTATGAAAATTGGGATGAATGATGGTTTCAAAATGAAAAGCTTTTCTTTTGACCTTAGGATTCTCATAGGTTATCACGGGTTAGAATATGTGTGGGAGAGTAGATGGATTTTGGAATGAGTGAATGAGTTCTAAAATTCACATGAGGGGATAGGTTCTAATATTGGTGGGAGAATGTGTATGTGTGGTGCTTTAATGAATATTGTTAGTGATTGTGTAACCCACCAAGTTTGATTTCATTAAAATTTTAATAGAGGAAAATTAGGATGTTTTGATAACTAATGGTTGTGTGTGTTATTATATTGTGATTAACATGTTTTGTTTATGGGTTGTTTTATGTTTTATTATTCTGGTTGATCAATATGTTTAAATTGAGTTCATGGTTTTCTTGTTTCTTAGTGTGTTCCCCTACAAAGATTCATTGGATATTTGAGGTATGGTTTTGGGTTGTTCACCATTATAAGAACATACAACTTATCTCCATAAGTAATTCAATATTTATTTTTTAATTTTTATTCCTCATCTCTTTTACCATTAAGAAGATCATCTCAATGTAGATGATTGGATATTGAACATTGGATGAAATTCTATTTCCTTTCAATCCATGAGACATTAAGGGTTAATTTTGATAACTTTATTCATGTAGTCATGACTTGGGAGAGGTGGAAGTTAGTCTCTTGATCCAAGCATTAGTAAAATCTTACCCATTAGTTCATCAAGGATCCGTTCATATGTCTATATTTCTGTTAAGAAACAATGGTGAGAAAGGGGAGCGAGATGTGCCACCAACAACAAGTTGCTGGATCAATTTTGGGTTTTTTATTCATTTTTTGATTTTATTTTCATTCCTTGAAGAGTGGGATATAGAAGAATCCTTTAAGTATCATTGATTTGTAAATATGGTTCATCCATATTTTTAGTTGAAGGTGTAAGAGGTTGTAATAACCTATTTTTTCGACGTGGCAAGGCAAGCGATTTGGGATGAAGTTGTGCTACCTGATTTTCATGATACAGAAGACAATCCTCTAACCTCTGTAAGAGGTGAATTGGATTATATAAGGATATTAGAATGAGGTATGAAGCTGGAAGTGTTGTTATGGTAATTAAAAGGCCTCTAGTTCTTTCACCAGCTTCTTCTAGGTCCTTGACCGTTATATGTCCTAAATGCAGAAATCATGGTCAAAATATCCCATCATGTTCAAGTTCCTTATAGACATATCAAGCCAATGGATTCCTTGGTCACATATTATGTGTCTATTAGTGTGTTTATAGAATGCAACATAGAGCTAAAAACACTCTTTCAACATGTAATGCATTCCATTTCTAGGAGTGAGGTTTTCATTTGGGATCTTTTAAGGACTGTTTTAATGTTGTTATTTTTTTATAATTGTTGTGTCCAATGGTGTCTTCTAGTGATTATTTTTATTTGAAATGTAAATGTGGATGTTGGTAATCTCTAGAGAACATATATTTTAATGAATGTATATCTTTTAGATATTCTACAAAATTACAATCTCTAGTGGAGGTTTGTTCAATTTTGTGTCTGTATTTTGTTGCCTATCATTTTGCGAAAATTAGGATGATGCATGTGAAACTTTTAAATCACCATCACAGTGAATATTCATTCTTTTATAAATGTTTTTTTGGGGTGTTACGTGTTATTTTTGTTATACCTGGGATATTGTGTGGACACTCGTGACAATAAATGAAGGATTTCTTATTTGTGATTATCAGCTTTTGAATATGATGCATTGGATTCTTATGGCCACTATATCCAACCAAAATCCCTGGGGTAAAACTGTATTGTATTTTTTAATCATTGAGGTATGGAGTATATTGGTCAAGATCATTTTCATTGGTTCTAAAATGGGAATAGTTTAAACTACTTTTTTTGTAAATTCATTATCTTAGAAGTTCTTGTTTAGTAGAAAAAGGTATGGATGAATTGTTTCCATGTTGTTGTCCTTATATGGATAGAATTTTGAATCAGTTTTGGTTTTGGGTCTTGCTTATATGTTGATATTTTCATCTTGTGAAGATGATGAGTCATGAATTAGTTTTCCCCCAAGATTTTAGTTTCTTTTATCGGGTCCCCTCCCCATATAGAGTGAGGAGTTTATTATATTCATGGAGTTATCTAGTTGTACTTTGTTGGGTTTTCCGTATATATTTTAGTTGATTTTTTATAATTTTTTGTTCATTAATTGTGTGAAAACCCACAATGGTTCTTGTTATAGATTCTAATAATAGTTGGTTGGCTCTAAATGATTTCTAATGGTGGGGAGTCCATTCATTCTATTGATGTAGCTAAATTGGATGATGTTCAATTGTGGTCTTGGAACCGTGTGGTTTCATTTGGTTTATTGTTAAAAAATATTTCAAACCAAATGAAATTTTTGGACTTTGGTGTATTCCAAATAGTAATTTTTGAAAAATGGATGAAAAAACTCAGTTTGAGTTTTCTGTCATCATTTGTGAAGTGGTTTTGGTCTTCTGGTTTGATTCTGTTTGAGTTGTTGGCTCTCATTTGGTAGTGGATATGATTCTTTCAATTTGGATATTCGGATCATGTGTCTGTAAACCATTTTCCATGACCGACCAACTAGATATTTGTTGGCATTTTGGGGTTAGGAAGTGTAATGGTGTGGATAATTGTTACACTATAATATTTATATTCATCCTTTGTTATGGTTTATATTTTATATCTTGGTTTTCCGCTCATGTTCCTTGTGATTAAAATTTCAATTTTGATGAAATATTTTGTTTTTCTTTGCTATCACATTTACCCTTGGGTTTACCCAATAGGATTTGTTGAAAAAAGAGATATTGTCGGTGTGAGAGTAGGTGGTTAACTATTTGGGGAAAATGTGAAACCTTCTATAGGAAACTGTGTGAACAATTTCATTTTCAGATAGTGGTGACTTCTCATTTTATGCACTGTTATGAAAACCATGGGGGCCAACCATGAAGCTAGTTCTTCTTGTACAGTAAGGGATACACAATTTCTTCATGGTCTAGAAATTTAGGCAAAAAAACTCTGACCAGTCCATGTCATTAAATTGTGTGATTTTTTCATTCAACCCACTTCATGATTTCCGTAAAAATAACGAAATTATATCCCCATTGGGTTCATATGACCCTATGAGTCTCTCCCCATCAACCCCACTCATCCCAAAATATTCCTTAGAGATTCAAAGATGACTAATTCACGTTCTCAGGCTTGATCTTAAAGGAAATGTCATTATGTATTCATTATATTCCTTCTCCATCTATTTTAACTTATAATATTCTACTCTATTAGTCATGTGGATATAGGGTTCATGTTTCCCTTAGTTTATGTCAGGATTTTTTCTTCTTAGGTGTTCTTTTTCTGGTTTATGATTACTGTGACCTTCAGGGAATTATTTTGTGCTGGAAATGTTGAATCTTGTGTCCTTTGAGGTAGATCTCCCTTATCACATGTCCTTTAAAATAAATCATTATTTATTTAATACTTTTATTACCTTACTTAAATGTTTCATAGATATTTATTATATTTATTATAATTATTAATGATAACTGATGTTGTTTTCATAATTGTTATGATTTATATAATAACACATCGTTAAGCTATGCACACCAAGTGTTTGTTAAATTTCCAAGTTGTCTTTTTAAAATGGATTTTGAATTTTAAATCATTTTTTGGATATGAAAATATATTTTTAGTATCTAAAAATTTGTTTTAAATTTACAATATATATTTTTAAATTTATTGGACATGAAATTGTTATTTGTTTTGTTCATCGAAAATGGTTTGATATGTGATGATCGTGTACAACCAATTTGGAATTTTGATGAATTTGGATTTGATCTGAAAATTTAGTATGATTGACTCAATGAAATTTTTATAATGATTTTGAATAGACAAATGTTTTGTTTCTACATTTTTCTAATGGAGTATTTGATTATTTGAAATATGGTGGTTTCATGATGGGAGTTTGAGTCCATTTTTTCACTTTTATGAAAATTATGGTTCTAATAATGATATTTGGATTAGTATATTTCCATGGTTTGGTATATATTTATGGGTTTCCCAATTAATAGGCTCCATCATTATTTAATGGTTTGATAGAAATATATTTTCTCTTGTTTTGGATTCAGGGTGACCTTTTATGTGAGTATATTGGGTATAAAATATATACATGTGATTGGTTGATTGTTTTGAATTATTTATCCCACTAATTTATTATTAAAGTGATATCCTTGCATGGAATGTAGATTTTTGAGAGTGGGTTCTACACTATTTTAGGATTATGTTATGGCTAGTGTCCCATATCATGTTTTTTATGAATTTTTTTATGAGATAGTGCCCCTTGGTCTGACCTATTTCTGTGAGATCGAGAGTGTGGGTGAGAATTGATATCATTATGTGAGTCATTCCTTTGGTAAGACTCACAATGTATTGTATTTTCTAGATTATTCCACTTAACTCTGAGGTGAATCCATATATTTCAAAATTAGTAGTTTTCGGTGGAAGTTTGAGATGGTCATTAGTTGGTTACTCTAATAGGATATTTTCTTATTACCCTTGTTATGTGTTCACTGTGGTTTTTATATTTTATGATGCAACAATTTTTAAAATTGTTGAATTGGTTTCCAATTTTTTACAAAAAAAAAATTTGAAAATGTTTTTCCCTCCCCTTCTCACTTTTTAATTCAAAACATTATCTTTTCCCCTATAAATATTAAATTTTTCTTCTTGAAAATGAATATGAATTTCAATGGGAAGAGGGAAATGGACCATGTTTAGTTTTAAAGAAAATGTGATAGTGAAAATTTTATTTTTATATATTTTATTTCAAATATTATATTGATGTTACTTTTATTTAATAGAAGTGCATTGGTAATAGATTTGTCTAGGAAAAGATACTGAGGATTAATACTCACGTGCATCGTTATTTTCTGTTTTTATATTTTGGTGTAGGTATTAGATTGGTTTTTTATTGCCATAAGAAATGGTTGGTTTTTGTATTAGATATTGACACTCAACATCGCATGGATACATTATGTTCGTCAAGTTAATTTTGGGTTTTGTTGTTTGGTTTTTTAAATTTCTTTTTTTTCATAAATGATATTACAGTTGGAAATTGTTGATTTGCTCTCTTTAGGATTATTTTTTATTTCCAATATTATTACTTAATTTATATTTGATGAAATCATACCATTGGTTTCTCTATTGAACCCCTTGCATAAGTTCCCAGCCTAGAGGATTTTTATGCCTCCCGGGACATGTGTCGAGCTTACATGGGTGAGTGATTCTTGGTCAACTCAGGTTGGTTTGTTTAAATAATCAATATGTGGTGAAATAATTTCAATGATTACTTGAATTCATTTAGAAAGTGTCACAGGTGTGGTAGAATTCTTCGTTGTAATTTTTTAAGCAAGGAAAATTATCATAGATAACAATTGAATGGTGTAACAGATAACCAACCAACGTTGAGATGATTTAATTTTATTAGGATGGGTAATTATACCAATGTTTTCTTAATAGTAGATAAATGGGTTGGAAATAATGAATATTGAATAAAAAATGTAGTTGAAAAATTGTTTTCTTCTACCATGGTCCATGTTCAACAATCTTATAATGCAGGGATAGGCACGCCACCTATAAATTTAAATTTTATGTTCCTAATATGACTCTACATCATCACATTCATTTATGAAAATTGATCAAGTATAATAGGTATATAAACTTATAATAATATTATTTCAAATATTTGTGAGAAAAATTGGTGGGAGTATTAAATGAAAATATATATATATCGATCCTTTTATAATAATATTATTTTAAATATAAGCTAATAATAATATTATTTTATGACATTATTTACTATTGAGAGCATGTCAATAAGAAATGGAATTGATAATTGATGATAGATATTGTTACATATACTTTTTTGTTAAAAAGATTTAAATTGTTCAAATTAAAGATATACCAACGATTAATGAATATACTAATATTTCTCCTGATAATTTTCCTTTTGATGTTTTTGATCTAGATGTAGGTATACAAATGGATTAATGCATTATGGAAATATAATTTCAAAAAACCCTATTGAATGCTCCAAAAAGATCTATTGTAACTAAAATATTAGTTACAAGAATTATACATTTATTGTTTCATTTTTCTAAGCACTTCAATATTGGGTTATCTTATTCAATTTGTTAAAATAAATGTTTTTTAGTGATGATTTTCCAAGATTATGGATCCTTCCATAAAATCTCTATTTTGAAAAATCCTTTTCACTATATGGATTATTTTTTAAACATGTCCTTGGGAAAACCGTACTTTTTAATCACTTAAGTTAGATTAGGGTGCCATCAGTTGAGGGTGATAGAGGAAAAGATTTTTATTTTATTGATTCAATATAAATATAGGAATTTTTAGTTTTCAATTTTTTCTATTTGGGATTTCCAATGCACCAAAAATATTTATTGGTTTATGAATATTGTTTTTAATTGTTATTTAGAAATGTCTTTGGTTATGTTTTTAATATTATTTTGGTATTTTAGAAACATCGTTGGGATTATGAAGGACACCCATGGATTTTTTTTGAAACAATGAGATGGAAAAATGTTATATGTAAAATATAAAAATGTAATTATTATTTGAAAAATATTTATTTCCACTTAAAAATTATTTTTAATGATGAAATTACTATTGGTCCTACTAGAGATTGTTTTTTTGATAATTTAAATGACCTATAAATTCCATATAGATTCACTGTTTTCAAATAAAATATGTTTAAAAAATTTTAATTATTAAAAAAAATTACTAGTTATTTATATAACTGGATAAGTTAACATGATGAGGAGGTAACATTATATAGAAAAAAGTTAGATGATTATATTTAGAAATAGAAAATAGGACTGTTGAATGGTACAATTTTTTTCCTTTCCCCAAATAAATAATGAATCATTAATCATCCGTGATTCATAATTGAAATCAATTCATTTATTTCGGAGCTAGATTGATATGTTAATTAAAAATAATTAATATTTTCTAAAACCACATGACATATAATTTGCGATACATTATTTAGAAAGTGATTTTATATATATTTCGTTAAATATTTAGAGGCACAATATAAATTGGGTAATGGTTAAAAAAATATGCATAAAAACAATGTAAAGTATATATTAATTGAGATATTATTTATCGTGAGTATTATAGTATGGATCAAACATAAAAATTATTAATATTAAACAATTCATTACCATCACAGTTTAGAAAACATTGTGTCATATTCACTGAATCAAAATGATAATGCATCATTAACCAAGTTATTTATAGAACACGATCCTTTGGTAAACGGTTTAATGAATGAAATAATAAAAATTATTCTTCTATGAACTTCCACTATTTCATTGCAGGTTTTTTGTGCTCTTCATTTTTAGATATAATTAAGAAATATAATAAGAAAAACATTGATTTTGATGAAATATTTGAACTAGTAAAATAAGGAAGGTTACCTGAATTTTAATTAGAGTAGGAAATGTTTTGATGAATTTAAAAAAAAATCTTGTGTTAGTAATCTCTTATCTAAAAATGGAATAATTTAGTGAAAAATACATTTCTCACATTTGAGTTAATCCAAGATGTACAAAAATGTTTGGAGACTATTATGTTTATTAATGTAGGTTTATAATGGGGAAATATGTTGAAACTCTTACCATGAAATGTTTTTCTTTTAAATTTTTTAACATAGGATTATAATCACAGTAGGGGATTCCACTAACATTTTTAATTTTGGAGTAGAAATAGGAAAATATATCCCAGGATTTCATGGTGGTATTAATACACACATCTCAATGTAAAAACTAATTTGGTTTTTTTATTATCAACAAAATAAATATGAACATATCCATACTATTTGAGATATTTTGACTTTAGATTGTGTTTATCAAATATATAATTATAAGATAATCCTCTAACATTGATTTTCTCTTTCCATTTTATCTGATTGTGAACCTAGGTGACCTTTTAATTTTTATAAAGTCCTTCAAAAATTATATGGTTCTGAATTATTTTTCTCCACATCTTCTCATCCTAAATGTGATGGATAGTCTGAATGAACAATTTAGACAATTGAAAGAATTCTTCATATTTATCAAATTACTTATAAAAAAAATTTGGGGTAAAAACATCCATTCATTAATTTTTGTGTCTATATTTTTTCATTCATATTTATAGATGGAACATTTTAAGGCATTATATGGAAAGTGGTGTCTGAATCCATGTTGTTGGGATAATATAGGCGAAAAAATGTTTTTTGTAATAGATTTTGTAGTTGAAATGGGTGAGTAAGTTAATATTATTCTGTAATATATGAGTATGTCCCATAACATGCATAAATTATATATATATAACATGATAAAAAATAATTCTTTTATGGTATGTGATTATAATTATCTTAAATTATCTTTATGGAAATGATTTATACATTTTCTTTAAAAAGGGAAGATACCTCGTGAATTAATTAAACTATAAGAAGTAATAGATAAATACGGTTTACTTCCCTGATGAGTGGGCCAGACTCTGGACATATCCCTAGTACATAATTTATATAAGGCCCCAGCCTTAAACCTTACTTAATCTTGAGTTATTACAAGATTACACATTGAGGATCTTTTCGGGTTTAGAGTTTTAGAGAATTAGATCATAAAACTTGCATTACATTCCACATATAAACAAAGTGGTTACATAAAGATAGTATTCTTCATTCCCATAAATGTAAACACATTTAAAATAAAACATGGATTATTTCTTGGCACTTCCTTGACACTATCATCTTATCATGTACCTTTCCCTTGACCTGTGAAAAACATTTCAAAAAACTTGGGATGAGCATAAAAAGCTCAGTAAGGGATATAAAAATATGGAAAGGAATCATGGGTACATATATACCTAAGAATGAAATCATAATTTACCCATAAAACATATTCACTTTAACATACCTCATCAAATCATGAATAAATCATAGAAATCATAAGACATAAAGGTAACTTGAGGCATTCATAACATCCTTACGTAGGGAGTAACCCTCTTGGTTACGTTTGGAATATCCATCATAGTATATTCCCTAAATCTCTTCGGATAAACCTTAACGTTTCACTCCGTCGCATTACCCAATGCATTGGAGAGCTATATCGGGCTCACCCGCCCTTAGTTTATCACGGAACCACCCATCTTCATAATAATTCCCAAGAACCTCAACATAATCGTATCACATAAAACATGCATAAAGGAAACATAACATTTCCACCTTTCAATCACAAGATATCAATACAACACATTGATATAAGAACATCGTGAAAACCATTTTCAATACCAAAATAAAAGAAAAGTAAAACATGGTATTTATTTTTCTTTTAAAAACAAGGTATGGCTTGTAGAGGAAGCCAAAACCCAAATAATGGTCACGGCGGCGGAGAAGACGTTGTCACCGCATACATACGACAAAAACATTCCCTTTTGTCGTTTTGTAAAATGCTTCATATAAAAAAGATTCCTTTTGGATAAACGTAAAATTCAAAGGGGTTTATACACCGTATAAACGAAAGTTGTGTATAAAATAAAATATGCCTCAATGAAAAGAGATTGAGATGAAGTCCCATACCTCGGGTCCGACTTGACTCGGTCATTCTTTAATCTCCTGAATAATATACTTGAGTTAATTTCTACTTGTTTAAGAACCTTTTTCATGTTCATTATTCTGTTTATATCACTTATTGCCATGTCATGAACACTATGTAATTATTTAAGTTAATAACGGTTGTTTTAACGATCATTGGTACTTGAGTCAAAAATAAACCCTTTATAATTACATGTTTTTCATGTATCCATTATATCCCGAATTATAATCATTATGTATATATCATATATATCCATTATATACATGAATTAATAATATTACATAATCATTTAGAGATAAGAAATGAAATGCACCGTTCATGGAGACGGTAAGCTGTACGTACGCATGAACGCTACTTTCATTTCTATTTCATATTTTATAGAATGGAATCATAATTATATAAATTTATATTATAATTCCAGTATAATATCATATATAATATCATAGTTCCATCCTTTATACGTCCCACATATGGTATTTAACGAATCAAATCACTTTGAGGGGGCGGTAGTCCGCACTTCCTTATATGAAGAAATCGCGTTTACCCATAATGGAAACCATAAATGTATGACCAAAAAGAAAAAAACAGAAGCGTAAGGAAAAAATAAAAATATTATATATCATATATAAATATAGATACATCTTAATGGCCACCTTTTAAGGTGTTAAAATAATGTTGAACAATCATCATTTCTGGAGGCATAAATTCACCATCCACGGAAACAGTATATTCGTTAACCATTACATATAGGTGTGTGTAAGTGTAGCTCGAATCCTTATTATAACAACATCCTAGTATATTTAGGATACTGGAGTTGTTACAAAAGAAAAGAATAAAAATATTTTAGGGGGTTGGAGAAGAAAAATAAAACAAAAGGACTCAAAAGAAGGCATTACTTTAAAGTCGGGTAACTCCCTTTGTTTTGAGCTCAATGGCTTCCTTGGGAATACTTCTTCCCAAATTGAGGCTTCAAGGAGTAATAGAGGGAAGTGGAGAGACAAAATGGCAATGGTATGGCCGAGCCAAAGGCTTTGTAAGTGTGGTTAAGGAGGTAGAGGTGGGGGCCTTTTATAAGAGGAGAGGAGGGGCACTCTTGGAAAGTAAAGATAAGTTACTTTATTTTAAAATGAGTTTCAGATTCAAAAGGTCCCACATTGATATAATTCGAGGATAAGGTGATAAGGGTTCTAAATCCTCTCATACAATTGGTTTTTTCCATGTGTAGGTTTTAAATTTTACATTATCCTTCCATTTTATTTAAATCGTTAAATAATGAGGTCATCGCTGCATCATCATGATGTCATAAATTATTTATTTTATTTAATGTCTAAAAATTATAAAAAAACTCCTATGATGTAGAAAATATTTGTAGCTTTCTAATTAATATTTATAGTCAAAAATATGACCTGTATAACCCCATGTAAAAATTGTTTTAGTAAAATAACTCGTGTTTGTGTCATTTTTACTTTAATATTAAATAAAAAGTTATTTATGTCATTTCCGAACCAAAATGGCTCCATGGGGTCCCCAAGTTTACCCATGGATTGTCTTGGTCGGCCATGACACAACCAATGAGGGTAGGACATGTGTCAAGCTCATCTCATACTATTAAAACATTATTTTTACCTTAAACTACACTAATTACCACTAATCACGATTAAGAACTTAATAAGTTACTATTCACCAAAAAATTATTTTAACCCCATTGAACCACATTTTACTTCTTAATGAAAACCATGTATGTCGGTTTTTTGAAATTCAAAACACAATGATGGAAAAATTTCATTTAAACGGAAAAATCCGTTTTTATAAGTACCACTTAGTGGTTTTACTATTCATCAAAAATTGAAGTTTTTCAGAAAATTACCAAAAATTCACCCTAAGCTATATTTGCTATTCTGAATTTAAAAATGAAGTCTATTTTACAAAATTCAAAACATATATGTCACATTAATCAATTTAATAATCAATTCCCGCTGTCATGACAAATAGCGGGTTTTTTTGAAACAATATCTATGAAAAGTTTGGCATTAGTTTATGACCAATTCCAAAGTGAAATTAATCCTAATGACCACCATTGGATTAAATGGTAAAATTATTTTCATATTACACTTTAAGACCAATTAAAAATATAATCTAACCATATAATTAAATTAAATGAAAAAGCAGTTTTGATGTAAAATGCAGTATTTTTCACTATTCATTAAAAAATGAACATTGTCAGATAAATACCAAAAATTTAACCAATGTAAAAGTAAATGTCCCAATCATAATGAATATTTTTATTTTGACAAATATAGATTATAAAATTGTCAAAATATTTATTTAAAAAGGGTTTTCCATCAAAAGGCAGTAAAACAATCTTTTAAGAATATTTGTGTATTCCATGCTTAAGATTGGATTTATTTTCATTTTAAGCCTCTACAACAGTATATAATTCATTAATAGACATAGATAAAAATATCTATTATTCATTACTTGCATGGGATGTTACATCCTTCCCCACTTTAGAAAATTGTGTCCCCGCAATTTATTTACTTATCAAATAAATGGGGGTACTTATCCCTCACTGCATTTTCATATTCCCATGTTGCCTCTTCCATCATGTGGGTTTTCCACAAAACCTTTACCTACTTAATCACCTTATTCCATAACACTTGATCCATGTGGTCAATAATCTGGATCAGTTGTTCCTCATAAGATAGGTTCTCTTCCAGCTGAACTACCTCTAGACTCAAAACATGAGATTGATCTGGAATATACGTTCTCAACATCGAAACGTGAAAAACATTGTGTACCTGAGATAAACTCGGAGGTAATGCCACTCGGTATGCAACTGATCCAACTCTCTCCAGAATTTCATATGGTCCAATAAACCTTGCACTCATCTTTCCTTTCTTAACAAATCTCATCACACTTTTCCAAGGAGAAACCTTGAGACAAACCTGATCACCTACCTCGAAAGATAGATCCTTCCTCCGGTTATCCGCATAACTCTTCTGCCTACTCTGAACTATTCTCATGTGCTTCTGAATTAGCTAAACTTTTTCTTCCATCTCTTCTACCAATTCTGGTCCCATCAACTTCCTTTCACCCACTTCATCCTAGAAAGCTGGAGTTCAACACAGCTTCCCATATAATGCATGAAATGGTGTCATTTGTATACTGGAATGAAAACTGTTATTATATGAAAATTCAACCAATGAAAGATGTTGGTCCCAACATCCGTGATAATCCATAGAGCCAGAACGTAGCATATCCTCTAATGTCTGAATTGTTCATTCTGACTGCCCATCTGATTGTGGATGAAAAGTTGTACTAAAATTTAATTCAGTACCCAATGACTTCTAAAGGCCTTTCCAAAAGTTAGAAGTGATCCTAGGATCGCGGTCTGATACAATGGAGAGAGGAACTCCATGTAACCTGACTATCTCTTTAAGATACAAACGGGAAATTTGATCCAGGGAAAAAGTATCTCGTATAGCATGGAAATTAGCATATTTGGTCAAGCGATCAACAATAACCCAGATTGCATTATTACCTCGAGATGTCTTCAGTAATCCCACAACAAAGTCCATGGATATATTCTCCCATTTCCACTCTGGAACTGCTAATGGCTGAAGCATCCCTTTTGGTAACTGCCGGTCTGCTTTAACCTGCTAACAAGTCAAACACTTCACAGTAAAATTAGCAATATCTATTTTCATTCTATCCCACCAGTAATACTCCCGCAGATCTCTATACATCTTAGTACAGCCAGGATGAACTGAAAACGGAGAACTATGAGCTTCACATAACAACTCTCTCTTCAATTGTGAATCACAAGGCACACACAATCTCTTCCCAAATCTCAAAACGCAATCATTGTCAATGTTGAATTCAGGCAACATACCTTTCTGAACCAGATCTACCTTTTTTTGCAACTCACTGTCTTTCTTTTGTGCTTGCTTGACTCTATCTGATAGAGATGATCTCACTGATACCTGAAACAAAACAGAAGAACTTCCTGCACCAACAACTTCTATGCCAAAGTTCATCAAATCCTTAACCAAAGGATCACATTCCAAATGCAACATTGCTAAGGAAGCATTACTTTTTCGACTCAAAGCATCAGCCACTTTATTTGCTTTTCCCATATGTTAATGAATTGTACAATCATAATCCTTGATTAATTCTAGCCATCTCCTTTGTCTCATGTTCAATTATTTCTGAATGAATATATACTTTAAAATTTTGTGATCGGTATATATTTCACACTTTACTCCATACAAATGATGCCTCCAAATTTTTAAAGCAAAAACAATAGCAGCTAATTCCAAATCATGTGTAGGGTAATTTACCTCATGAGTTTTCAACTTTCGTGAAGCATAAGAAATTACCTTATCATTCTGCATTAGGACGCAACCAAGTCCTTTCAATGAAGCATCACTGTATATAAAAAACTCACCATTCCTGGAAGGTAGTGCCAAAACTGGAGCATTCACCAATCTTCTTTCCAATTCCGGAAAACAATCATCACATTCTTTTGTCCAGATAAACTTAACACCCTTATGAGTTAGCTTAGTCATTGGACTAGATAACCGTGAAAAATATCTAACAAGACTTCGGTAATAGCCTGCCAAACCAAGGATGCTACGAATCTCACTTACAATTGTGGGTCTTGGCCAGTCTTCCACAACTTTTGTTTTTGAAGGATCAACAGTTATCCCATATTTAGAAACAATGTTACCAAGGAAAGAAATTTTTTGCAACCAAAACTCACACTTGCTGAATTTCCCATACAATTTCTTTTCTTTTAAGGTTTTCACGATAACCCTTAAATGTCTTTCATGCTCTTATTTACTTTTAGAAAACACCAAAATATCATCAATAAAAATCACCACAAACTTTTCCAAGAACTCATGGAAAATTCTATTCATTAAGTCCATGAATACAGCAGGTGCATTGGTTAGCCCAAAAGGCATTACTACAAATTCATAGTGGCCATATCTTGTACGGAACGCGATCTTCGGAACATCTACTTCCTTTACCTTCAGCTGATGGTACCCCGATATCAAGTCAATCTTTGAAAAATACTATGCTCCATGGAGCTGATCAAACAAATCATCGATATGAGGGAAAGGATAATTTTTCTTAACAGTGATGTTATTCAAGGCTCTATAATCAATGCAAAGTCTCATTGAACCATATTTCTTTTTAACAAACAAGACAGGAGAACCCCATGGTGATGTGCTAGTTCGAATGAAACCTTTCTCTAATAAATCTTGCAATTGCTCCTTCAACTCTAGAAGTTCAATTTGAGACATTCGATAAGGGGGTTTTGAAATTGGATTAGCATCAGGAACTAAGTCAACAGTAAATTCAACTTCCCGATCTGGTATTATTCCAGGCAACTCATCAGGAAAAACATCAGGATACTCATTTACCACTGGCACATCATTAATCTGAAAAGTTCCTTTATTTTCAACGACGTGTGCAAGGTAACATTCATTTCCATCTTTTACAAGTTTCTTGGCCTCTTGATAAGTTATCAACAGTAAGGGTTCATTCTTGTACACAAACTGAATGTCTTTCTGAAAAGAAATGTCTTTAGCTCTACAGTCAATCTTAGCATGGTAAATAGAGAGCCAATCCATACCCAGGATAACATCAAACTCTACTATAGGTAGAACAACAAGGTTTGCAAATAGGTTCTTTCCACAGATAAGGATAGGAAGATTCTTATAAATTCTTTTTGCCTCAACATTTCCCCCAGGTGTTTTTACCAAAATTTTAGGAGTCATTTCTTGAGATGGTATTACCATTTTACTAGAAAAGGTTTCAGAGATGAAAGAATCTGTAGACCCCGAATCAAACAACACACTGGCATAATCTGAAAAAACAAACAAAGTACCTAATACAACTTCATTTGATGGCCTGACATCTGCTGAAGTAGTTGCAATGGATTTCACCACCCCTTTCTGCTTGTAGTCTAACTGCTTCCCATCACTCAAACTCTTTGTCGGACACTCGTTTGCATAGTGACCCATCTCATTGCACCAATAACATTTCACTAACTGTAAATCAAATTTGGTCTTACCTTAACCTTGATCCTTTTTTGTGCAATCACGAGCCTTATTTTCCATCTTACGACATCAGTAGCACTTTCTAGAATTCAGAATACATTCCCCAGATTGCCTTTTGCGACATTTATCACAAACTGCAAACTTAGTTTTCTTACCATCAGACTTTTTTGAAGAAATATTACCTTTCTCCAGCCACCTCGGTCTCTTCTTCTGTTGGTTGTTATAGAACACTTGATCATCGGAAAACTCCATTTCCACCTTCTCAGCACATCGAACAAGCTTTTCCTAACTTTTAAACTCACTAGAATCTAATGCCCTTCGATATTTTGGCTTTAATCCTAAGTAAAAACGATTGATTTTACTATCAAGGTCTCGGATAAAATTTGGAGCATACCTTGCCAATCGAGTGAACCTTTCTTCATAGGTAGCCACTGAGTCTTACTCTTTCCTCAATTCCAAGAATTGCTTTTCCATCCTAAGTCGAACAGCCTTAGGAAAATACTTCTCAAGAAACATACCTTTGAATTCATCCCAGTCAAGAGCATTAATCTCATCAGCGTCCTTGATATTTTTAACCATAGACCACCACTGATCTGCTTCACCCTCCAAACGATAAATAGCAAGACTAACCTTTTGATTGTCTGAACACCCCATGACATCAAAAATCTTCTCCAGTGCTTTAATCCACCCTTCAGCTAGCACAGTGTCTGATGATCCTCTGAATGATGGGTGATGTTGCCTCATGAAATGTTCCACCACTGACATGTTCCTCTGCGGTTGATCTGGCTGATCTCGTGTATGGATACCACCACCATTTATCGCTTGAGTCAACTGCGCCATTACTGCAACAAACTATTCAGTTCCAATTTTGACCATCTCATGATGCTGATTCGGAAGGTTATTTCCTTCTGTATGCCTTCCTACCACTGCTTCCCCATTTCCTCTACGGAAAACCATTCTGAACAAACATGTCTTAGATGAAGCAACATGGTACTCTTCAAATGCTATATCACTTCAATTTGACCATAAAAAATATTTTTGGATAATCATTTAATATAATTCTAACTCATAAAGTTATCTAAACCGACCTTTGATACCAAATATAAGGCCCCAGCCTTAAACCTTACATAATCTTGAGTTATTACAAAATTACACATTGAGGATCTTTACGGGTTTAGTGTTTTAGAGAATTAGTTCATAAAACATGCATTACATTCCACATATAAACAAAGGGGTTACATAATGATTGTATTCCTCATTCCCATCAATGGAAACACATTTAAAATAAAACATGGTTTATTTCTTGACACTTCCTTGACACTATCATCTTATCATGTACCTTTCCCTTGACCTGTGAAAAACATCTCAAAAAACTTGGGTTGGGCATAAAAAGCTCTGTAAGGGATATAAAAATATGGAAAGGAAACATGGGTACATATATACATAAGAATGAAATCATACTTTACCCATAAAACATATGCACTTTAACATACCTCATCAAATCATGAATAAATCATAGAAATCATAAGACATAAAGGTAACTTGATGCATTCATAACATCCTTACGTAGGGAGTAACCCTCTTGGTTACGTTTGGAATACCCATCACAGTATATTCCCTAAATCTCTTCCGAGAAACCTTCACGTTTCACTCCTTTGCGTTACCCAGTGCATTGGAGAGCTATATCGGGCTCACCCGCCCTTAGTTTATCACGGAACCACCCTTCTTCATAATAATGCCCAAGAACCTCCACATAATCGTATCACATAAAACATGCATAAAGGAAACATAACATTTCCACCTTTCAATCACAAGATATCAATACAACACATTGATATAAAAACATCATGAAAACCATTTTCAATACCAAAATAAAATAAAAGTAAAACATGGTATTTATTTTTCTTTTAAAAACAAGGTATGGCTTGTAGAGGAAGTCGAAAGCCAAATAATGGTCACGGCGGTGGAGAAGTCGTTGTCGCCGCATACGTACGACAAAAACATTCCCTTTTGTCGTTTTGTAAAACGATTCATATAAAAAAGATTCCTTTTGGGTAAACGTAAAAGTCAAAGGGGTTTATACACAGTATAAAAGAAAGTTGTGCATAAAATAAAATATGCCTCAATGAAAGGAGATTGAGACGAAGTCCCATACCTTGGGTTCGACTTGACTCGGTCGTTCTTTAATCTCCTGAATAATAAACTTGAGTTAATTTCTACTTGTTTATGAACCTTTTTCAAGTTCATTATTCGTTTTATATCACTTATTCCCATGTCATTAACACTATGTAATTATTTAAGTTAATAACGGTTGTTTTAACGATCATTGGTACTTGAGTCAAAAATAAACCCTTTATAATTACATGTTGTTCATGTATCCATTATTTCCAGAATTATAATCATTATGTATATATCATATATATCCAGTATATACATGCATTTATAATATTACATAACCATTTAGAGGTAACAAATGAAATACACCGTTCATCGAGACGGTAAGCCGTACGTACGCATGAACGCTACTTTCATTTCTATTTCGTATTTTATATAATGGAATCGTAATTATATAAAGGTATATTATAATTCCAGTATAATATAATATATAATATCATAGTTACATCCTTTATACGTCTCACATAAGGTATTTAACGAATCAAATCACTTTGAGGGGGCGGTAGTCTGCACTTCCTTAAATTAAGATAACGCGTTTACCCATAATACAAACCATAAAGGTATGACCAAAAAGAAAAAAAACAGAAGCTTTAGGAAAACATAAACATATTATATATCATATATAAATGTAGTGACATCTTAATGGCAACCTTTGAAAGTGTTAAAATAATGTTGAACAATCATCGTTTCGGGAGGCATAAATTCACCATCCATGGAAACAGTATGTTTGTTAACCATTAGATTTAGGTGTGTGTAAGTGTAGCTCAAATCCTTATTATAATAACATCCTAGTAT
This sequence comes from Viscum album, assembly GCA_963277665.1. Classification (NCBI taxonomy): domain Eukaryota; kingdom Viridiplantae; phylum Streptophyta; class Magnoliopsida; order Santalales; family Viscaceae; genus Viscum; species Viscum album. The sequence goes on from OY728141.1 coordinate 556,318,585, forward strand.
ATTGTGGATACTGTAGTTGTTACAAAAGAAAATAATAAAAAGATATTAGGGGGTTGGAGAATCAAAATAAAACAAAAGGACTCAAAAGAAGACATTACATTAAAATCGGGTAACTCCCTTTGGTTTGAGCTCAAAGGCTTACTTGGGAAGACTTATTCCCAAATTGAGGATTCAAGGAGTAAGAGAGGGAAGTGGAGAGACAAAATGGGCAGTGGTTGGCTAAGCCAAAGGCTTTATAAGTGTGGGTAAGGAGGTAGAGGTGGGGGCCTTTTATAAGAGGAGAGGAGGGGCACTCTTGGAAAGTAAAGATAAGTTACTTTATTTTAAAATGAGTTTCGGATTCAAAAGGTCCCACATTTATATAATTCGAGGATAAAGTGATAAGGGTTCTAAATCCACTCATCAAATTGGTTTTTTTCATGTTTAGGTTTTATATTTTACATTATCTTTCCATTTTATTTAAATCATTAAATAATGAGGTCATCGCTGCATCATCATGATGTCATAAATAATTTAATTTATTTAATGTCTAATTTTTTTAAAAAAAATCCAATGATGTAGGAAATATTTTAGTATTTCTAATGAATATTTATAGTAAAGAATATGACTTGTATAACCCCATGTAAAAATTGTTTTAGTAAAATAACTCATGTTTGTGTCATTTTTACTTTAACATTAAATAAAAAGTTATTTATGTCATTTCCAATCCAAAGTGGCTCCATGGGGTCCCCAAGTTGACCCATTGTTTTTCTTGGTCGGCCATGACACAAAAAATGAGGGTAGGACATGTTTCAAGATCATCTCATACTATTAAAATATTATTATTACCTTAAACTACACTAATTACCACAAATCGCGATTAAGAACTTAATAAGTTACTATTCACCAAAAAAATTATTTTAATCCCATTGAACCACATTTTACTTCATAATGACAACCATGTATGTCGGATTTTTGAAATTAAAAACACAATGATGGAAAAATTTCATTTAAACAGAAAAATCAGTTTTTATAAGTACCACATAGTTATTTCACTATTCATCAAAAATTGAAGTTTTTCAGAAAATTACCAAAAATTTACCCTAACATATATTTGATATTCTGAATTCAAAAATGAGGTCTATTTTAAAAAATTCAAAAAATATAAGTCACATTAATTAATTTAATAATCAATTCCTGCTGTCATGACAAATAGCGGGTTTTTTTAAACAATATCTATGAAAAGTTTGGCATTAGTTTATGTCCAATTCCAAAGTGAAATTAATCCTAATGACCACCATTGGATTATAAGATAAAATTATATTCAGATTAAACTTTAAGACCAATTAAAAATATAATCTAACCATATAATTAAATTAAATGAAAAAGCAGTTTTGATGTAAAATGCAGTATTTTTCACAATTCATTAAAAAATGAACATTGTCAGAAAAATACCAAAAATTTATCCAATGTAAAATTCAATGTCCCAATCATAAGTAATATGTTTATTTTGACAAATATATATTATAAAATTGTCAAAATATTGATTCAAAAAGGCTTTTCCATCAAAAGGCAGTAAAACAATCTTTTAAGAATATTAGTGTATTCTATGCTTAAGATTGGATTTATTTTCATTTTAAGACTCTAAAATACTATATAACTCATTAATAGACATAGATAAAAATATCTATTATTCATTACTTACTTGGGATGTTACAATTTATTTAATGTTTTTTATGATGAAATTATGCATATGATACATCTCATGATTTGAGGCCTGTAATTATTCTATTAGAAGATGTCCAATCTTTTATGGAATAAATTTTATAGATTCTATACTATAAAAATAATTTGTGGATAAAATGGTAATTAACGAAGATAAGGTTTTTTGGAAAAGTTTTATGGTTGAAGAAGAAACATGTGTATTAGAAAATGATGGGATGGAAACATATTACCACATAATAATTTAATGAATTTTATTACTATTATGGAATTTATAAATGGGGAAGAATTTAAATTAAAAAGAAAGGTTGATATTAAAAAGTTACATGCCGTATTCGTGTTCTTGATTTTTATTTTATTGGGTTATTATTATATAAATAATTAATGTGTTTTAAAAATTAAATATTTTTATTATTAGAAAACACATTTTCTCATATTACAATATTTTATTAAAATGTTATAATTTTAAATATTAGATTTTTAATTTTTGGAAATTTTCGTTATATTCAAAATTACCATAAAAATTTTGGTTGGGGTTAATTTTTTCTATTTTTCTAAAATTTTTGTGTTTCAAATGAATTGTTAAAAAATTTGACTTCACAATAACTGTCATTTATTATCATTAAATAATAAAATTCAATAGTAACATTAGATAAATAATTAAAATATAAATCCTTCAACTATAAATAATCTAATTAATTATATAAGGACCATAATTAAACCAAATTTATTAATAAGTTCATTTTTTACATTAAATATTAATTTATTCAAAAACATATATATTTTTTCTATTGCATTTTAATCATAATTCATTTTATAAGATTTATAGATACCAAAAAATGAAAATTGTATTGAATATTTTTAATTATTTTGTCCAGATTTTATAAATAGTTTTTTTATATTTTTCATATTATTTTTCACCAAATAAAATATTTGTTGCCCCAATACAGGTAAATTGGGTAATATTTCTAAAAAAATTCAAAGGAAACAAATTTCCTTAAATATTTTCTTTATTTTAATAGATAAATTTTAATGGAAAAGGGTATCATATATTATTAAATATTTCCTTTTTATTCAACATCACTTTTGTAATGAACTTAATATTATTTTAGATAATGAGTAAAAACAAAATGAAAATCTATTTGTTTTAATTACTAGATTTATTCGTAGTGAAAAAAAATAGTTCTTTCAAGATAAAAATGTTATTTTCAAGATAAATTATTTTATAAAGTTCAATTAAATTATATTTCTATATATTGAATAAATATCATAAATTTGTGCACAACGTGGACATAATTCTTATTAAAATTGTTGAAAAATTTTGTAATGATTTTTAGAAACCATAAAAGTAATATATTTGTTTGTGTTATAGTGTCCCACATTTTATATATTTCAATATAACATATTAATAACGATTTAATGTTTTTTATTTCAATTCAATTATTATCTTCACTTTATTAATGTCAAATTTAATGAATAGTTCAAAAAATTAATTATATTTTATAACAAAAAATATTCAAGTAAATTAATTAAAATTTATAAATATCATATCTTAATACAAATGCATTTTATATGGATTAATCTATAAGAAATTTTTAGTTTATTTGAATATTGGATTTCCATTTTATCCTTCATTACTTTGATTATGTAAAAAAATTGATCTCATTATAATCATCAGATGGGTTAACACATATCACAAAAAATATATAGCTGAAGAAATCACATAAATGTGTATATATATTATTAGATTATGGATATTGACTTATAATCTTCTTATATTTTATTTAAATCAATTTTTAGAAACCATTCAGTGAATATATATTAATATTATTTTTCAATTTTAAATAATTCCACATGCTCCCCTTCCATCCGTTATAAAAGGGAACCTCATAACCTATCTTCCTCAAAAATTTAATCACTCTTGTTGGGAAAATCCCAACCGAAGTCTCTCCCCAAAATCACTCCCCAAATCCTTCAGGTCTGAATCTCCCAAAAATAAAAAACCTATGCGGAATAAGTTTTCTTCAAAACGTGTTTACAAAGGAGTGATTTATTATTCGGGATGATAAGGAATGTATGTGATGTGTTGGACTCGACGTATAGTACACACTAACTTAAATAATCATTTAAAATGATTTAAGGATTTAATTTGAAACTATTATTCATCCATGCCTACATTCTTGAAATTAAATTATAAATGATTTTATATAATTAAAAATGAATTATATATGAAAATTTATCTCTTTTTAAAGGCATTAATTTTTTTTCAAAATGATTTTTCTTTAATCCACTAGATTTGATTTTGTTATAAAGTGAAAAAAAAATTATTATATTTTTATTTATAAGAAATTAAACTATTTTCCCACTACTTTATTATTTATTTAATATTTTTATTTCCATATAACATATAACATATCTTAAAATAAATACACTTCTCTCAGTAGTTATATGGACTTTAATTTCATAAAACATTGTTTTAAATAGATTCGGAAATTCGATATCTAAAATTATTTTTAATATGGGTTCAAAAGTGTTTTCATATGGTTTTATGATAAAAACGTGATATCCTGAATTTTTTCATGATATGGTACATTATCATTATATTACATGATGAGTGTTCCAAATGTAACTTATACGATTGGTGATCCCAAAACAAAAAAAAAATATTTAGAGCGAGACTGATAGATCATATATGATGAGATATATCGATACACCATATATGAATACTATGTCTGAATTATCATATATGATTGGTGATCATGAAACAAAATTTTTTATAAATGAGTCCACTATAGATCTTTAATAAATTGGTTAATATGAAAAGTATTCAATGTAATGAAGAGGGTGTTATCCATAAAGGTTCTTTTGTATATTTAACCAGGTTATAGTAATATCATACATAGGTTAAGAATATTATTATTAATGTTACTGAAATGGGATTTTATTTTATTATTATGGAGTTCATTAAAATTATTATTGAAAAACATTTGTTTCGGGTAAATATTGTTCATTTCATACACTAAAAGAATACATTGATAATGTTTAAAATGTTATAGGTTTTCATGTATTTAACCGGACAGAATGATTTCCTTCATTAATGTCCCAAATTGTTATTATTTTGGTCATCCAATTTTATTATTTTAAATAAAATTTTTAAGGTTTAATAATATAAAATATGAAGTATTGTTGAAATTAATAATGATTTTCCATGAACCAAATTTTTTTATTCATTTCAAAACTCTTTTATTGTGGAAATAGTAGATATCGATTGGTTGTTCCTACTTTGAAATGGTTATGATTGAAAGGTAACAGTTAATACCAAATCATATAAAACTATAAAAAATATCATTGGAAATGAATGAAATGAAATTATAGTTAAAAATAAATTACATAATGATTAAGGATAAATATGTATATTCACTACATTGATATATATATTCGAATATAGAGCAAAACATTTTTTCTGTCACCACAATATTGTTTTTTTTCCTTTGGTGAATATTCTCAATAATATACCATAATGGAATATCGTCACCAAAGAAATTTCATTGGGTAGTCATGCACACTTCATGAATCTTTTTTTGTTATTATGTATCTACCCACTAGGTCTATCTCTTTATCAACATATATAAACACTAATAATAATCTCATACACACTTAATATTGACTATTCAATAAATCTAACTTCATTACCATCATCATTATCCCATATCAGAGATAAATTATATATAAATAGAAAAAATATACACATCAATGTCACTTATGGTCAAGGGATTTATAACCCCACATTCTTTTAATTCCCCAACCTTTACCATAAGAGAACGAAATTTAATGTGTAATATAATCAAACCAAGACTACAACTATCCCATGTAATTTTATAACAATTTAATAAAAAGATATAAATTTAACATTTCACTATTATTCCAAATTTTTTTCATACATATATTATAAAACCTTCTCATAAATACAAAACATATCAAAATACCGCTTTTACCTATAACACACCATCCAAAATTTATCTACTCATACACAACCCAATTTATAAACATAAGATATGAAATCCAGGAGTTCTAAAGGGATATAAGTTCTCTAGCCGTAATAAACTCATCTTATATTAACTTATAGTGACACAAAAAATTTAAACATATTATTTCATTATTTTTATCATAAAACTTCCAATAAATATAACCCAAATAACAAGTTGTATAATTTCTTTTGAAGAATAGGTAGATAAAATATAAAAAATAAACTATTACATTACATTATAAATTTTTATTCTTGGTAGTGAGATCCAAAATCCTTTTGTGATTTTGAAATTGAAAAGGATAATCTAGGGAAATCATGAATTAAGTGGGTGTACTATATAGCCTAGTAAAGATTTAAACATGATAACGAGGCCTAACACGATATCCTAAAATGGAAGGCTCATGAGTAATCATTTGCAAAAATATAATATTGAACACCGAATAATAAGATCGTATCAATATACATAACATATAATGACATAGACTTTTCTTAAATTAATGATACATCATTATAAATATAAATAACATGATATTATTACATTATGTGGATATAGAGGTTTAGTTTAGTGGGAAAATTATTACCATAAAAAACATTTACAATGATAAACATGATCATTTATTTAATTCCTTCCTCTATTCATTCTTATTGGAACTTGACCTCTCCTTATTACATGTAGTCACATGAGGATATACATCATAAAATTGTTATATAAACCCCCAATAATTGGATATATATGATCAATATATCCTGGGAAGATAATAATCATAACATCATCATCAAAATCATGAGAGGAAACATTAATAAAAGAAATGAAATGTGGCAATGCATACAAATGAAACCTCAGGTTTTAGTAGTAATCTACCACACATTAATGTGAAAAATTCTAGAATCATGTTCACGAATCATTTCCATTTTACTAACGATATTCATAACATTACCCAATTCATTGGAGCATTGTACAATCTTAGGCACACCCCTCACATCATAACATTTTTTTGCACTATATAATTCCGGGCGCCGCGGTGCATCATAAAATTATCATTATCATACCTGCCACATAAAAAATATTAAAAAAATGAACATAAATAACCTATGTATATTAATGGGTTTCATCTAATAGGAATAAATTCATAGACATTGGGTTCCCAAAAGAATGTAGGTATAATATATCTTCTACAAGAACCATCAACCTTGAGTGAGAAATAAAAGGTATGTTTTTGAACATGGGTTCTTTTATAAAACAATTATTTGAAATAAAATCTAGAGGACAGAATTTATATCCAACAAAAGGTAAGATAATTATGAAAAAACAATTTTAAAGTAGTGACCATTCCAAAAATGGAGTGAATGTGGGAAAATCCAAAGAAAGATGTTTGGGTTTGAGAATTTCCCCTTACCATGTATTCCTATGATTTTTTAACATTAATGACATGTATAAAAAAATTAGATTCCTAACTTATTGATTCAAAGAACCTAATGACCATTAATATAGTCCATTATGGACTCAATTTATTATTTTATGGGCCTTTGGATGAGTTATAGAGTTTAAATCCATTCTTCAGGAATGTTTGTTTCTATGGTTTTCTTATACGATTAACTTGTAATCCTGAATGGAAATTCGTGTAGAACATGGATAAACATTCAGAACAGATATTACTTGTTATTAATGATATTAAAGATGTTTAAGTGATATTATAATGAATAATGTTATATCACATGTGGATGAATCATTAGTTAAGAATTTAATGATGATGGTATTATGTTAAATTGGGTGGTTTTAGGATCACAAAAAACATTTGGAGAGTGATAAATTTACACATCATGAATGGATATTACATGTTATTAATGATATTATTTTCATGATTTTTTTTGAGTGTGATAAATTAACACATCGCGAACAATGTATTCATTTCTAAAATAAAAACGATAATTAGAAGGGGTCAGATGATATATCACCCAATTTGTATAATAAAATTATAGTATATTTCAGATACTAGTATTAACATACCATGTGGATATATATTAACAAAATTACATGATATTGAAATGAATTTAAAGGAAAATAGAGGGGGTGGGGGAATTACCTATTGAATCCTCCTCTTGAGATCCTCTAAATAGAACATAGTCTTGTTCTTTTGATGATCCCAGAAGGTCTAGGACAAGGCGGAGGGGCTAGGGTAGATTCTTGGGAAGAGTTTCAACCTGGCATGAAGCATGAGATGTGTGAGGAAATGAGGGTGTGAAGGGTGGTATTTATAGTGGACGGGAGAGGGGATTTCTCAATATTAAATTCATTAATTTATTATTTTTCCACAAGAAAATTACTATTGATGATTTCATGACCAAGAATTGTAATATATGCATGTGGGTTCGAGATAATGGACTTAAATCATTCATACACCAGAATAATAAATCATAATTTATGTATTTATCATTTATAGTGAAATATCGTATTTTACTATTCACTAAAAATTCATGTATTTTAGAAAAATCCCAAAAATTCACCCCAATAATTTCTCGATGTGTAGAATTCAAAAATGAAGTCAACTGTTCATGAAAAAGTTTATATATATGAATAATTTAATATTTAAATAAAATAATAATTTATATGAAATATACAGTTTTTAAAACATTTGATTAATTATTCAAAAACATATTCACATCATCCATTCACATAAATCATACTTATATACTGTCATAGGTGAGGTTACTATTCGTAACGGTGTATCACAATTCATATGTGTAGTATTACAATTCACAAGGGTATGTCACTACACATCAAAAATTGTGTTTGTTCTATTCGACTCCAAAAATAACCATGAACACAACCATGTATGTCATATTTTTGAAATTCAAACAACACAAGTGGAAAATTTATGTTTAATGGTCACATATTTTTTAGTATCATTTTATTTCATTTCCTTTATAATGTGATTTTACTATAAGGAATAATTATAATAAAAATAATTCTATTGATAAAACATTGGTTCATTACATTCTTCCCCCATTAAGAAATTCCACCCTCAAAATTTCAATTTACACAAACAGGTGAGGGTATATCTCGTTAATCACCTCCTCTGGTTCCCAAGATTCTTCTTCAAACTTATAATTCCTACACAACACATTGAATAATATGGTTTTTCTTGTTGTGTATGAACTTATCACTCTTATCCATAATCTTTACCGGTTGTTTTTCGTAGGAGAGATCATCTTCCATCTACCCTACCTTTGAGTTTAGCACATGTGAGGGATCTGGTATGAAATTTCTCAAGAGTGATACATTAAACTAAATCATGAACATGAGCCATATTCTATTGTAGTGAAAGCTAATTTTCCTTGCTGTTTATTCTGTCAAGGATCTCAATGGGGCCAATGTACCTTGGGATTAGCTTCCCTTCATTCCAAACTACATGACTCTACTCCATATTTATATTTGAACGAAAAATTTATCTACAACGTCGAACTCCTAGTCAAGTAAATGGTTGACAACATATATATATTACCAACTCTGAGAATATTTGATTTGTTTCTGGATGACTTGAACCTTCACAATCTTATCTTTCAGAAGATTGGGTCCAAGTAGTTTTCCTTGTCCAACTTCATCCAAAAAGGTTGTACTTCAACATCGCATTTCCATATAATGCTTTATATGGTTCCATATGAAAACTCAAGTGGAAGATGTTTATGAGTGAGAACTCCACCAATGGGAGATGATGATCCCATATACCTGATAATTAAAATCATCCAGCCTTAGAAAGTCTTCAATCATTTGATTAGTCCTTTCAAATTGTCCATCGGTTTGGGGGTGATCGGACGTGCTGAAATTTAATTTAGTACCCCAATCATGTTGAAGGAACATCAAGAATTCAGATGTGAATCATGAATCATTATCAAAGACAATCGAGAGTGGAATACTATGTAGTGTCACCACTTCCTTCACATATATCTTTTCAAATACTTTATGTGAGATATATTTTATAATAGATATAAAATGGGCAGTCTTGGTGAGTTGGTCAACCACAACCCAAATCACATTATTTCCCTTCGACGTCTTCGGGAGACCTGTTACAAAGTAGATAATAACATTATCCCATTTCATAATATCTATTAGAAATGGTTAGAAAATCCATTTAGAATTTTTTCAATCTACATTAACTTGATATCATACTAAGAACCTCGGTAAATATCCACAATCTTCTTCTTTATATTATACCACCAGAAGTTCTCTCGGAGATCACGATACCTCTAGGAAATCATAGGATGGATAGAGAATGTTGATTTATGTTAATCTCTAATAGATCCTTGTTTATCCCAGGTGATTAGTTCACACAAAGATTAATTCCAAACCATATCACATCATCATCATTTATTTTGAACACTTGTATCTTCCCTTACATTATTGCATTCACATTGTTTTTGAACTCTAGATCATCCTTTTGTTTCTACTTTATCATCACTATAATTTGTGTTTGTGTAATAATTTTGGAAATGTATAATGTATCCCATTAACTAATGATATATAAATTCATCCTATGCATATCCAATAATATAGGGTCTTTCTAAATCCGTAACATGGATAGAGAAATATGTTCTTTTCTACTAAGAAAATTTTCTACCTTGTTCACCTTTCTCAGAAGATAGTTAATAGAGTAGTTGTAATCGTTGATTAGATCTAACCATCTCATTTGGTGCATTTTGATCAAATTTTTTGTGAATATATACATTTGGATTTTGTGGTTGAGGAATATGTCAAACTTATAACCATAAAGGTAGTGTTTCCATATTATCAACGCAAAAAATCACAACTGGCAGCTCAAGATCATGTGTCTGGTAGTTATGATCATGGATCTTCAACTCTCTTGAGGTGTATGCTATCACATTATCATTTATCAGGAGTACACGACCTAATACATTCATTTAATCATCAATGTATATCACAAAATATTCTCCAATTTTTTGTAGTGTCAGTAAAGGCGGAGTGAATAACCATATATTTATCTCCTTGAATCTTCACTCATATTCTTCCATTAAGACATAATTTACCCCTTCTTTGTTAAATTAATTAGTGTGCTTGTCAATCATGATAAATTTATAACAAAATTTCTATGGTAACCATCAAATCTATGAATCTTTTGTATTTTTGCAACTCTAGAGGGCCTAGGTCATTCCTCAATCTCCTTTTTTTAGAAGGGACCATAGAAATTTCATCACTTGTGATAACATGTCCAAATAATGTGACATGATTCATCCGAAAGTCACACATGCTGAAAATGGAATAAAACATCTCCATTCTTAATGTTGAAAACACATTTATTAGATGATCTTCATATTCAACCTTAATCCTAAAGTTGATTAGAATATCATCGATAAAAACTACCACAAATTTGTCATGGTAATGTATAAATACTACACTCATAAAATTCATGAAGATTTCATGGGCATTAGTAAGTTTGAAGGGAATCACCAGATACTCATAGTGCCCATACATTGTAAGGAAGAATGCTTTCTGAACATCTTCCTTCTTCACCTTCAGCTGATGATATCCTGAATGAAGATCAACCTTTGAAAAGTATTGAGCTCCTCTTGACTGATCGAACAAGTCTTCAATCATTGTAAAATGATACCTTTTATTTATAGTGATCTTGTTTAGTTCCTGATAATTGATAGACATATTCATTGTACCATCCTTATTCTCCACGTGGAGCACTCGTTCAACCCAATGTGATGCACTAGGGTGTATGAACTGATATTCCAAATGCTCTTGCAGCTTATTAATTTACTCCCCATGTTTGATAGGAGCAATCCACATGGAAATAATTGAGATAAAAGTATCTCTGTTTATGAGTTATATTTATAACTCTACCTCATGATATGGGGTATGTCCAGGTAACTCTTTGGGAAATACATCACTTTATTCCCTCATGATGGGCATTTCTGCAAGGTTGGCACTTTCCATTTACTCAACCATTTTGGAGAGGTATGCTTCTTCATAGGGTATCAACACCAACATAGTTGAAGGATTATTAAGAGGATATTCATGATCATACTTTCATTTATAGAGGAGTATGGATGGTTAAAAATAAATAAAAATGATATTTTCATTTTCCCAAATGTTGATATCTGCTCTATTTAATGAGATTTAATAAAATCTTATTATAGACTCAAATTCCACCAAGGGATATATTATGAGATTCCTTGGAAGAATATTACCACATACACCAGTAGGATAAGAGTGAAACACATGGGTCACAATGATTTCACCACTAGGTGTTTTTATAGATATCTCTACTTTAATTATTCTTGGATTTGATTATATAGTTCTAAAAAACATAAGAGATATAAAGGAATCATTAAAACTAGAATAAAATAATACTTTTTGCATTATTTATTGAATAGGAAGTGTACCTTGTATGACTTCGTTATCTTACTCCACATCCACAGTAGTGATGGAATAATCCTTTCCTTGTTCTTTTTTCTTTGGTGGCAGCTGACGCTGATTACCCTCGAGAACTCAAGGTTTAGTAAACTGGCTTGCATAGTTCCCTTACTCCCTATAGTTGTACCATTGTACTATGGGTGGTTTTACCCTTTCATCTACATTATCCTTATATTTCATGTCTTTTATACCCCCATTACTATGGATTACTTATTTCCCACACATGAAGAACATCCAAATCCCATTGAGGAAGTCCACATAATGCAATTTCAACATTTTTGGCCTTTGGGTCGTTGAGTTTTCTTCCATCCATTATCATTAGACCCCCCTACGTGAAACTCCATCTTTCATTTAATATCAAAATATGCATTGGAAACTTATAAAAACTCCATCTCCAAATTGAGAGAACATCAAAAAACTTATACATAACTCTCAATGTCTTTAATTATAAGAAACTCTTGAAGGTATGGTTTTAATCCACTATAGAATAGATCAATTTTTCATTCATTACTGATAACAAACCCCAAAGAGTACCTTGAAAGCATTGTGAAATTATATTCATAGGTTGTGATATATTATCCATATTTTTTATTGAGCTCCATGAATTATCATTCGAACATCATACAACGAGTTTGTGGGAAATACATGTTAAGAAACATGATCTAAAATTATTCTCATCCCATCTCATAAATTTCATCATTGGATTTGGTGTTCTTAATAAAATCTCACCATTGATCGGCCACTCCATTTAGATGATAAGTAGATAGAATAACCCTATCTATCTCAAAAAAGTGGAGAAAAAATAAGATATTCTCTATGGAGTTGACCCACTGTTCCTCAACTGGTGGATCAGAAGATCCACTAAACGTCGATGGTCGTTGCCACATAAAACCCTCGATAGCCAGTTTCTCCCTCCATGGTGAAGGAGGGAATTCCCCATAAGTATAGTAATTTTTCTAACATAATATTGTAGGGTAATCATCACCATGATGTTTTGAAATCTACCTTGCATTAAATTGGAAATGTCTTTTGGGAAATGATTGCATTGGCCCTCACAAGAGTTGCTGGCCAAGATTCTCCTGGTTCCCACCTTTTTCTAAAACAGAAAATGTTAGTACATAACATTAGTCAACAATTCATGAATATATTATTCACTAGTATGATTTATTTTAAAATAATAAATCAGAGGATCCATGTCTAAAGCTTCTTATGTGCATATTTGGACATAGTCTCATGCTAGATTTATTTCTCTACTTTTCACTAATCCTATCCCTTAATTAACTAAACTTTTCATATAATATCGACTATAGATACCCAAAAATTTAATACACTACTTTTAAATCATTATAAAGATAAATAACATAATAATATTACACCATGAGGATCCAGTGGTTTAGTGTCGTGGAGAAACTTGGACCCCAAATAGCTGTTAAAACATCAAACATAAACATTTATTTAATTCCATATTCCTAGATTCTTATTGGCACCTGACCTCTCCATAGTACATGAAGTCACTAGATTGTATACATAAAAAATGGGTGAGATAAAATCCCAGAAAAAGGATAGATAATATCAATATACCATTGTCTGAGCATTATCATAACATCATCATCAAAATCATGAGAGGAATCGTTAATAAAAGTCTTGAAATGTGTCAATGCATAAAAATGAAAAATCATGGTTTAGTGGTCATCTAACACACATAGTTCTGAAAAATGATAGAATCATGTCCACACATCATTTCCCTTTTACTAATGAGATTCATCACATTACCTAATGCATTGGAGCACTGTATAATTATGGGGGAAAGCATCACATCATGACCTTCATTTTATTCTATCCAATTTTAGGTGCACCCGCCAAATCATAACATTATCATTATTGTGCATGCCGCATAGAAAATATTTCAAGAAATAACATAAATAATCACATTAAATAAATGGGTTTCATCTCATGAGAATACATTCATTAACGTTGGGTTCCCAAAATAAGGATATAATACAATACTTCCTACTAGAACCACCAACCTTAAGTGAGAATTAAATGGTATGTTTTTGAAAGAAGAGTTCATTTAGAAAACATTTATTTGACATAAAATCTAGTGGAAGGCACATATATCACAGAAGATCTATGATAATAAGAAAAAAATTATTTTTAAGGAGTGACCACACAAAAAATGGAGTGAAAGAGGGAGAACCTGAAGAATGAATGTTGGGTTCATGAATTTCTTCTTACATTGTATCTCAACCATTTATTCACAATAATTTCATGTATAACCACCATAGATTCATTAATTAAGAACTATAGTTACTTTTTTACATTAATTTAGTTCATTATAGTTTCATTTTGATATTTTATGGTCCATTGGATGAGTTGTAGAGTTTAAATCCATTGTCCAGAAAATTTCATTTTTATGGTTTTATTAAACAAATCACATGTATGAATGAATGGATGTTCATGAAGAACATGGATAAAGATACAGAACAAATATTAAATGTTATTTATGATACTATCGGAGTTTATATCATTTTATAATGAATTATTTTATATAACAGTTTGATGAGTCATTAGTTAAGAATTTAATGATGATCGTATTAGGTTAATTTGAGTGGTTTTTTGAACACAATGTTCCTATTTTGATTTATTATTTAGTAATATGTATATATGTTTGATTTATAACATTAAATAGAAAATAATACATATAATATATTCTAGATCAACCATAAAATATTTTTTTGAGCAGATTTGAAGGCAGTAAATGAAAAAAAAACATATTGTTCTTGAATGTGATAAAATAATACCTCACTGACAATGTTTTAGTTTATAAAATAAAAATTTGATGATAAAGGGGTGGAAGATATATTACCCAATTAGTATAATAACGTTAAATTATATGTTAGATAATGGTGTTACAATACCAAGTGGGGAGATATTAATAAAAGAATGTGAAATTGAAATAAATTTAATGTAAAATAGAGGGAGTGGGAAATTACCTCTTGAATCCTCCTCTGGAGATCCTCCTAAATGAACATAGTCTTGGTTGTGTAATGAGACCATAATCTCATGGACATAGGGTAGAATATAGGGATGATTCTTGGGAAGAGATTATACAAGAATTGATTCTTGAGGGGTGTTCGTAAATGAGGGTTTGAAGGGTGGTATAAAAGTGGAGGGGCTCAATGGTAAATTCATTAATTTATTATTTCACCCCAAGACAAGTAATATTTATGATTACATGACCAAGAATAGTTATGTGTGCATGTGAGGTCGAGATAATGGACTTACATCAGTCAATCATCAGATTATGACTTCATAATTTATGGATTTCACATTTATTGTGAATAATCTTATTTTAGTATTCACCAAAAAATCAAGTATCTTAGGGAATCCCCAAAAATTCACCCCATACATTTTTCAACATGTAGAATCCAGAAATGAAGCCCATTTTTCAAAAATAATTTTCTAAATATGATTAATTTAATGTATAATTAGTATCATAATTTACATGATGAATAAATTTTTTAAAACATTTCATTACTTATTTAAAAACATATGTACATCATGATTTCTCATAAGTCCTACATATATACTATCATATCTGAGGTTACTATTAATATGGTTACATCACTATTCATAAGGGTAACACTTCTATTTATAAGGGTATTTTATAATTCACAAAAAAATACATTTTTTCTATTAGAATTCAAAAAACACCCTAAACACAACCATGTATGTCTTATTTTTGAAATTCCAACCATAAAATTGGAAACATTGTGATTAATGGTCACATAGTATTTTGAATCCTTATATTTCTTTGTGGTTAAAAATGTGATTATACTATAAGGAATGATTTTAAAAAGGAAATAACTTTGATAAAACATTGAGTTGTAACATAATATGGTAGCAATATATAACTTAACATAAACATGATTAAATGGAAACATTCTATATATTATCTCATGGTTGTTAAAAGTAGAATAACTGATTAATATTGCTCCTTAATTTTATATATAATTTATTATGAGAAGAAAAAATTACCCAATGGATTGAAGCACACTATGGGTGCCCCCATAATAAAATATACAATGTTATGTGTTCCATAAAAATTAAATATATCATTAGGTATAAACATATTAATTACCCATGGGGAGTTTTTGTTTTTTATCGTTTCTCTTGTTAAAATGAATGGATATTTTATAACAAATTCATTTAGTAAATGATGTTATGCTATTTATTAACCCTTTAAAAAGGGGATAATAGTCTATTTATTTATCTACTACACATATATCTATATAATTTATGATAAATCCATAAAAATAAATGTTTTCATCATGATAAATTAAAATTTAAAATAACATAATGTCTACTTCATTGGGAAAATATCATTTTTATTTTTTAAATCACCTCATTAAAATAATAATATATTCAAAATAATATTGGAATTTTTTAATTAACAATAATCTTCAAATATCCTAAGTGAAGAAGAAAAAAATTTATAATTGATGATATAGAAAATTGATTCTAATGTTAAATATGTTAAAATAAATCATTTATATAACAATTTTGTAAGAAAAAAGAAACTTTTCATCGTTCAAAAAATTATAGAAATATTATTTTTAATCCATTTTAATAAAAAGTTAATCATGGGGAAAATACCATTACAAGTTAATATAAAAATAATAATAAAAATTTAAAATATTTTAATGAAAATACAGTCATAGGATTTAATGATTCCAGATTTAAAAAATGATTAAATATAGGTATTACATACAAATAACATTAATTATTATTTTATCATTGAAAAATGGAGGAAATGAAAACAAAACATGTTTAAAAAATTCAATACCAAAGTAGAATAATATTAATTTTATTGAAGAAAATAAATTTATATGATTTCCCATAAAGAGTACTAAAAGATAAACAACTAAAAAATTCAAGGAAATTCTATCAAAAATCCTTTACCTCTTTAAAGACATTGGAATAAAATCCCCCTGGATAAAGTAAAAATATTTTTGATAGGAAATATCCTGAAATATGAATGATTATTGGTATAATATATATTATTATAATAACATACAACATATAATATAAATTAGGTGCATAATATTAATGTATTTTTTAATGATGGAAAATGAGACGAAATCCAAAACCCTAAGCAATATTATCCCATAGATGATTTATATTCCTGAATTCTTAACGTTTTATAATTGATTAATTTCTTAGTAAACATTTTCTAGTTTACTATTAATTTCATAATATGATACCATGATATATTTACTTTCATTATCAATTATTTTTATGTTTTTTGTTTTGGGGATATTCAATTCATATGTAGAAAATGTATTTTTTAGGATGACAATAGTCAAAGACATAAATATTCCATTAATTATTGAATAATAAAAATTACATTATTATAATTTTAATTCATTAATTTTACATTTAATTCCAATCATGAATGATTGTAGTGATAAATGAAAATTGTTACAATCAAGGAGATGGTAGCTCCTACACATGCATGGGTAATGTTTCCTTTTTGAAATTATCATTGTGCTAAAATGTTAAGTAATATTTTTCCTTAAATAATTATCACCATATAATTAATATTATATTTTTTCTGAAATTATTTCTATATATATCATCTATTTGATATGGTGAAGAATAAAAAATGACACCATTTCATGGAGGTTGTAGTCTACAATTACACATGACCAAAAATATTGTTTATCATTAATTGGAATAGTAATAAATGAAATAATGTATTATCATTTAATAATGAATGCTATTTCAGAAATATCATATTTATTCACTAAATATATTATTAAAATAATATGTAAGTGAAGGTTATTAATAAAAAAACATATTTTCATGAGGCGGTGGTCCGCCGTACACAAGTATGGTTATTTCGTTTCATAATTGATGGAAGTGAAGATGGATATCAGTTATTAAATTCAAAAATAAGATATATGATTATTTAATATTACTGATTTATTATTTATTTATAGTTTATTAATATTTTACATATATATAATAAAAAAATTAAAACACTTGATTAAGAATAATACCTATTATTTTGACAATCTCTTAAGGTTTACAGAAAAAAAAATCCCACGATGGTTTTATGCTCACACCATTGATAATAAGTCATAGGGAGATATTTTATAATGTCATTTAGGTTTGTATTTTCATTTTATAATTATTAATTATGAGTTAATCTAATAGGAGAATATGTTTACTTTTATAAGATAGGTGATGTGATCTATTGTATTATTATAATCTATTAATATAATTAAAATTACTTTTCATGTCTAAATTCCTCAAAATTGAAATTATTTAAAACTAAGATAATTATGAGTTGTGTAAATTCCATAAAATAATAATTGGATATGTTTAGGTGTTTTTTCACCCATATTATTTTTTCTAAAATGTGTTACCCATTTTTTGACAATTATCCTCGTAATGATGTTTTTACTATCAAGGGGTAAAAATTGTTACTAAAAATGAATATTGAACAAAATATAGAAATATTATGATATTTATAAATAAATAAAAATCACATAGGAAAATACCGGGCTTTTTGGCAATTTTAATCATTTATTAAGTCATTATTTTAAATAAATTATCATTAATGACACATTTGACACTATTCAATTAAATTTAATTAAAAACATCAATAAAAGAATTTTGTTCAAAACAATTCATTCCAAACATCTATAAAAAGTTATATTTATCTAAAAAAGATTATGAATACTTTTACTAAATCTAGATATATATATTTTAATATTTAAAAAATATTTCTTTTATATCTCTATTAATTAATTAATTATTGTGTCGGTGTTGGGTATGCATTAAAGATAAATATTTCATTCCAACATATTAATAATTATATCACCTCATAAAAAACATTCTACATTACAATTAACATTTATAATTGAATATTTGTTATTCTTTTGGCTATCACAAAATATTATAGTTATTTAAAATCAATAATTTGAAATTTATTTATTTCTATTTATATAATATTAAAAAAATCACAATAATGGCCATATGAGAAAAATAGAGGTGTGAAAAAGACTATATACTCCTCAATAATTAAGGATAAATGATATCATTTTCAATTCAAGAGCCTTTCCCTAGTATTGTGAAATTCATTCACTTGTAGACTAAGAAAATAAGAAAACTATAAATATATGATTAATAGAATTTAATATTGTAATCAATTTACACAAAACTTTAATCTTTTTCCCGAATTTATTAGTAATAATGATGATTTTGTTAGGAATCAAGCACTATTATAAACGTTTTATGGATCATATAACACCATAACAGACTAAAAAGATATTCATATGGACTTTATATAAGAACCAATACCTAAATGTTTTGTATAATGTATGATAATCACCAAAATGATTAAAAAATCATAGGATTAAAGAAATCATTAACATCCAAAACCAAAAATTTGACACATATTGTTCAACTTAAATAATTTTATAAATAATGAATAATCGAATTCAACAAAATATTCTTATTTAAGATATAAACTGATAGGTTTGAATGATTTTATCACATTTTCATCCATGATAAATTGAAATTTTAACTCTAAATATAATAAATCAATATCATTCTATCATGAAATAATAAATATTCCCTAATAATTTAGGAAAATAATTTCTATAAATAAAGTAAATAATAACTAATCACTATTTTAATCATTATGTCATTAAATACATTAATATAATCCATAAAATTAATATATTCCTATAACCAAAGAAACATTTACAAGAATAATACTAAAACATAATTCATGGATCACAATATATACAAAATTTCACATAAATTACTGGTGCATTATAGAAAATTCCTTGGTTTATAATTTAATCATTAGAGACGATCATTGAATCAGATAATTAGTTTTTTCCAAAATATATGATAATTAAGTCAAAAATGGATATCTAGGATGAAATTTATTTCTCTCTAGTGAACTGTGATTTATTCCTCATAAATTTGTTACAATATTTCCATATTTACCACACTAAACATTTTACAATTACTTTGAGATAATATCCTTGGTGTTTAAACACATATTTATGATATGATGTCAGTTGATTCTTCTTTCCTCCACAGCCTACACCACCATTTAACATAGAAGAATAGATTCTTCTATTATTTGGTGAGTATAAAATATACTTAAGGTATAGTTTTCTAATAAAATATAATTATAACCTCTTAGGAATAATCAAAATATCTTAAAAATTATTAATATATCAATTTTATTTCCCAAAATCACTATATTATAAATCATAATAAAATATAAAGTCATTCCTCCTAGTTATATCCATTGAAATAATCCTAAAAATTGATGTGGGGAAAATAAAAATAATCTTGAAATATAATTTATAGGAATTATAAATCTTGAAATCGTATTTTCAATCTATGAATCCTTTTGTTTTATGTACTGACCAATGTACCACTCAATGTTTCCCTACTGCTAGATTCCCCCATGGAGTCAAGTGTGCCTCCTGGTATGCCCGAGGCTATAAATTAGCAGGGAGGGCCTAATGAATATTTTTGGGGAGACTGTTCCCTCATTACTAAGCTGGAGAAAAATGGTTGAATGTACTAATCAATAAACAATGGATTCATGTAAAGATAAAATGAATAAAAGAAATATACACTTTATCAACTAGGCCAGTAAATCTCTATAGTGGTATTAGACATAAACATAAAATAATAAAATAAAACAATTTAGAAACTAAATAATATATGAATGCTAACCATTATTTATTTAATCTCTCTAAAAACAAGAAAACATGTATACACGAATGTTTAAAATACATGTCATATAAAATAAAAAAAATCCATGAATCTCGAGAATCAGTTGAGTCATCTTCTACAAATCTATATTATAATGAAATTAATGAAGGCCCAGTGTCCAAAGAGTGATGATTCCCCTTATCAACACCTACATACACAAGATTAACTAGTGTACCATCAGCAGACCGTATGGGGTGTGATATAAATCCCTATCGTCCACCATATACGACAGATATACTATCTAAATATGAATATATAATGATGTTTTTATTTTACATTTAAATAAAAGGAAATACTGTAATAACAATACTTGGATACCTACTTCGTCCTCATATAGTATGGTCTATAAATTTTTAATAATTTAATTAATTAATTCAAGTTCATTTTATATAATTAAGTCAGGGAAGGTATAACATAATTGAAAATGTATCATGATAAAAATAATATTAATAATTAATGACAAATGGTATATCAACGAATTCTGTAATGATGATTATAATAACAGGATCTATGGTAATATCCAAGGAATCATTTGTGGATAATAGTAAAGGGTGTCTAAGGTAATAAACTGGGAATCCTTGACCTCAAGGTAAAGACAACGCTATAATAACCTGTATCTTACATATAAGGGGTCTAAGTGTTACCCAAGGTTAATTTCTCAAGGAATTGCACTATATAAAGATAAAAATGTGTCTAAAGTTCTCATCCAATATAAAATGGAGTTATCATGGAAAGGCCCAATGTGGCATATCCATGGTCCCACTTGTCCAATAACATCAACGTGGGTCCATGGTGTGTCTCTAGGTAATCCTAATATCTGGTAGATAGAGAAGGGGTCTTACAACATCATTCTAGGAATACATTACATGATGAGGACTATATAGTTTGGATGTCCTTTAGCAACATACTCGTTGAATAGGAATAGATTCATCTTATTATTCAAGGAATTATCTCATGAATCCAGGGAATATCTATTTTTGACCACTGCAATTAAAATTATAGGGTTCATATTCAATATGAACATAATATATTATTAATTATTTGATTTGGGACTTGTAAAACTAACGCCTTATAATAATTTTTTGTTCAATCCCATTTTCTTTATTACTTACTGCCAAGGATAATATTAGATAACAAAATTAAATGAAAATCAGTATTCAATTGTTAGGATCATTCCTTTAACATTTATAATCATGATAAGGTTCACATTGAACATGAAAGAATTTACCATTTCAATTATATTCAACTTGGTATATTGTTATCTGTAAATATACATTCCATTTAATTATATAAAAATTCATTAATTAATAGACACACCTAACATAGAGGGGTCAAGTGGAGACTATAAATGCATTATACATTGATAAATTATGGATTCGTTGGTTATATAATAACACTTACCTTATATGGGTTACGTGAAAATACACATGAATAGTGGTTCATACAATCATGAGGAATAATTAAAGGAATAATAAAGGTTACTACATATATGGGATGGAAAGTGTTGATGTCTCATCCATCAATGGTATTATGATCATATATATAAAGCTTTCTATAATATGAGCATGATGTTTATAAACAAGGAATGAGAATTCAATAAGAAACACCTCAAGAAATCGGAGTGTATACATTAAAGTCTATTTATAAAATGATGAGACATTTAGGTCAACATAATAAACCACCTACCATAACCCATATCACTCCCCTTATCTATTGTCTCCTTTTTTATGGATTATATTTGATGAAATATAAAAAAAGATCAACACCTATAAAAATAGAGTATAAGATCTGGAACCATGATTACTCAGTCGAGGATAACAGAAATGACAAAAGGTTTTATTTGGAGGATGTTCTTATAGATTCACATCCAAAAAGATTTATGGATCTAAAATTTCATTCATTATGTTGAAGTGGTAGAATAACATAGCTTAGGTCTCTTTGGGGGGGTCATGTATGAGGGGGACGGGTTGGGTGATGATTATTCCAAGAAAAATGATTCCCAAACACTTATATTAAAACCGAATTTGGTCATTTACATAATGTGTAAATGATTTACAATCCATTTAATGGTCAATTTATTTTTCAGTAACAAAATATTTTACATGAGATGAATGGATATTTCTATAATATTACCTATTGTGTAATTTACACACATCCTATATTCCTATTACATGAAATTTAATTGGCCATGATCCAACCTACATCACTTCCACAACATAATTCTCAAAAACTACCCAACCGGGCCACAACCCATCATTAGGTTATAATAAAAAATGGATCCTTTAATAAGGATAATGAAAAAATTAAAATGAACCATAACATAATACAAAAACTGGGGTCTTTTAGTCTCCCACCTTTATGGAACTCATCATTGAGTTCACATTCAAATAGTGACGAAACACTATCTAAGAACAGATCAAGCCAATATGATCATTTTTCGGCCTACCACACCCATGTCTGATCATGTACATTGTCATACTTCTATAGCTCAAGAAATAATGGGATATATGGGCCAAAAAGTTCCTTAATTCTATGATCAATGAAAAGTACCATAAACTCATAATAAGTAACATCAGATTCTAACTCAATCTCCAAAAGATCAATTCTATAAGACGAGTCTTCATGATTATTATGAGGATATAAAATTAAGAAGTCGTCATGCATGAAATAATACCTCTGTGTAAGTAGAAACTGATAAGTTACCATATAAAATCTCTCTAGTGTCTCAAATGGATTGAAAGAATCAGGATGATAAATTTCCAAGCCCTCATATCTGTTTATACCCATGTTTGGTTGATACCCAAAAGAAAACACAATCCCCATCCTTGAACTCCATAGGTTATCGACATCGATTGAGATATGATTCACATCATGGATAAATTAAATAAATATGATTCCTGATAAACTAAAAATGTGCCTATGTATCATTCATGATATTAGGACCCATTATCATTTTCTATCATTACACTAACAAGAATTGGGGGGATGACATGACCTAAAATACAAGGGGCCCTAAGGATCCATATGATTCATCTGCAGATATATATTATTGATAGAAAACTGAAAAAGAGGGATTTTTTTCTACCTTGAACCCCTCAAACCATGGAAGCAAGATCATATTGTGTCATCTATGACCTATATCGTTGGTTTCTACAATCCATAATTCTGAGGGTGAATGTATCTGCTCAGAAATACTAATATACATGGGTTCTTTTGTAACCCCTAATGAAATATTGATGTGAAATGTGAATCCATCAATAAAATGATATTATAAGGGAAATTGTGTACCTGTTTGACCTCATATATGTAGAGTCTTACTATGTAATCAATAGATAATGTCTCCTATATAAGAAGTGGCATACTTTTTTTAGTCTGTCAATGACTACCCAAACCGAGTCGCTGACTCAAGGTGACCATGGAAGGATTACTATAAAGTAACTAGAAACATATACCAATTTCCATTATGTGTTCCGAAAAAGATGTAATGAATTCGTATGTACAAGGTTCATTTCCATTATCATCAAATTGGAAACACACCTAATGCTAAGATATCATATTTAATGTTTCATCCGAGGACACCAATACTAGAATTACTTAAGTCGATTCATCTTGGAGATTTCTGAATGAAATGATCATTGAGAAATGTGGGACTCTCACATATATTCCTCTCTCTTATCAAAGGAAACCCTATCACCCCCATGAATATATATATGTTATCATCATTATATATATATTCATCAGGAGGTAGGTCCTCTGTAACAATGCTCGGCTAGATAACCAAACCCTTAGGATTTGGAAACTACATTCTCTTTAGAATATCATCAAAGGAATAGATAACATCCAAGTCTATCGGATAAGACTGATCGTGAATCTCATGAAACTCTATTTGCAGCTAAAATAATAGGGTAAACAATTTTCATTAATCATTGGCTTCATGCAAGGAAATTTACTATGTTTACTGACTCGCCTAATCTACTACCATGTCACATTTTCTAGACATATATGCATGATCTAATTCAAATAACTGAATATATTCAACCTGTATCCACTATTTTAGATTCATTTCCTGATGTATAAGGATTTAATTGAGTTATTTTTGTGCGTAAACATCAAATATTAATTACCCATAACATAGTTTCTTCGGAAATGCGTGGAATGTACAAAAGATGTTAATTCAAGGTCATACATAGGATAGTTTCCCCAATAAGGCCTCAATTAATGGGTTCTATATGAACTGGATCTATCCCCTTGTATCATCACTACTCCCATACCAAATCTAAATGAATCATTGAATAATATATATCCACTTCTAGGCTCTAGAGGAATAAAAATAGGTTCCAAAACAATCCTTCTATTCATCCCCTGAAAAGAATTTCAACATGCTTATTACTATGTTAACATAACTCCATTCATTAAAAGAGTACTAATATTTTCCAAAAGGTTTTATAATTCATACATGAAATTCATGTAATATCCAGCCATCCTAAAAACTATGAATATCAAAAACATTTTTCCAATGTTCCAACGAATCCAAAATTGTCACATTCTCTCAGACAACTGATACACCAGATTCACATATAATATAACCCAAGATGTCAAATTTTATTATCTATATCTGTAAATTAATAATCCTAGAATAAATATTTTTCTCTATTATTGTATTCAAAATGATATCTGGAAGTCTATAATGGTATTTTAGAATATGATAATACCCCAAGGTTTCATCAAAAAGGTCCATGATAAAACAAACCATTTTGGGATTGAAAACCCTATTCATCAATGTTATAAAAAATTAAAGGAGAATTTGTATGAACAAAAAGAATAATGAAATACTCATATAGACCATGCCTAGTAGGAAATGTTGTCAAAGGTTTGTCTAAAGGCCTTACTCTCACCTGATTACAGCTCAATCTCAGTTCAATCTACAATAATAGACTAACTTATAGAATCTATTTAAAGAGATCATCTATTCGAGGAAATAGATTTTTGTTCATAATTATAAGTTGGTTCAACCATCAGTATTCTCGATCATAAAACTATTACTTGATCTTCTAGATAATATTGTATTCCATCCTATATGTTAGAATGGAAAATTGAGCTACTCCTAGAACAATTTTGATCATATACTCTACCTCTCTACCAAGAGGTACGCAAAAAAATATTTGGGAAATACATCTATAAAATATGAACAATAAGAGGAAAATAAGTTTGATGTTATCCCACCTCCACAATTAAAATACTAGAATTCTAGGTAGTCACTCAACATATAACCAAGTCTGGTTTTCCAGATCAAGCATCTATGAAATTCCACTCACCCATGTAGAGATAACTGATGCCCCCCTATGACGATAACAGTCCAAGAGGGCATGATATGTAACACCCCTCCCCTACCTCATTGCCTTGAGGAGGCGGTGAGGGTAACTTGGTCTTAAGAGACGTTCCCAAGTAGCCAAAGGCTGGCAATAAATCCTGAGGGATTCAATATCAAATTGAGGAATGATTTTCCCTTAAGAGAAAACCAACAAAACCATCTATTAACCACCACTATATGATGCGTGTCAATAAAACATTCCAACATGAATTCCAAAAATACAACCAAATGTTCCACAATACATCCCAAAACCTAAACAAACAACATAATATCTGAGTACTATGTGGAAGAACAAACAAAAAAACACCATGTTCCATGATACCACCACAACTCTACGCCATGCTTCAAGCTCCATGCTCCCCCAGACATTTAGATGCACCACTAAAGGAGGGTGATGCCTTACCTTTTCCCATATCACAGTACACAACATCTGCAAAGACGCCGACATGCCAAAGCAGGGGGTGAGTACCAAAACTCAATAAGTTATCCCCAAATGACTTCCCTACACATGGAAATAGGATAAAACTGTTAGTACATTTATTATAAAAAATTATATAAAATAATCACAAGTTTAACCATTTCTATAAGCCATACATGCACTTATCAAGAAATCACACCCAAACCATGCATCCAAGTGAAATCCAACCAAACATGCCACAAGAAATTTCATCATTCACACACTAGCACAAAAATTTCCAACATTGAATGAAACACACAACGAACAACCAAAACAACCAAATGGTAGAGCTTTCGTCTAACCCGTTCACCCATTCACACATAGTGGTACTTCCTGACGACAACCAAACGGTGGAGAGTCTTTCCATCCTATTCACACATTCACAACTAGTGGCTCTTCTCATCCACTTATCCATTGATGGTGGCCCTTCTGTCCACAATCCATCCACTTTATATAGTTGTACTTCTCGCCACTTCCACACAATAATCCCATTAAGCCATAAACATGCACATGACCCACCAAGGTCACAAGAACATTCAATCAAAAAATTCCTTCGTATACCAATCCACTTCAAAAAATCGTCCATTTATTGAATATTATTTTCCATTCCAAACAAAATTTCATAAAAAAACATCATTATGTAAAACCATTTTCCATCAACCATTTTCCCAAATCAATCTCAAAACCCCATTTTAAATTGTATACTTTAAAATCTACAACAATAGCATTTCACCATAAAATGCGTCTTTTCACCAAAGTCCCCAAAACATCACCAAAGGGATTTCCAACCAATTTTTCACAACAATCATAATTAATTTCAATAACCAAAAATAACTAGTAATCAAACAACACTAGTTTAAAACAAGTGGAGTCGAGAGAGAAGCCACCTTCCTTTATGGTTCCTGATAAATCATCCCACAAGAACCCACACCTCAAATCGAGAAAACGCAACACCGAAACCTCTCTATATCATCTATTCTAACCATAACAAGACTTAAAATCATCATCCAAGGAAACCAAAACACTATATCTACACACAACATGTGTAGATCTATAAAACCAAGAAAGAGGGAGATTTGGAACTAGAGGAACCCACAAAAACCCCAACAGGGGAGACTTACCCGGGAGAAACCACCTTTAAAACACAACGAAACCCCTTTGAATCGCATCAACAATCAGTGGAAGATCACCTTAAACCCCTATGGACCCAAAATCATGAAGAGGAAAGGAAATCCGGAGTGAACATGGATTTCAAAACCCTGATTTTAGTGGTCGCACGGTTAGCCCGCACAGTTTGGAAAACTGTGCGCTAACCATGTGCACGCTAATTACTTGAGAGAAAGGGTCCGCACATTTACCTCACAGGGTTTGGAAAACTGTGCGCAAGCTGTGCGAAGCGTACTGTCTCCCCATGAATGGTTTCCTGGAGCATTAACACAGTTTCCCCTAACCGTTCTCAAACTGTTCCCCCTCTGCAAAGCCTCCAAACTCATTCAAAACCATTCCAAACTCTCCCAAAATCTTCCCAACTCTTCCCATGAACTTTAAACACATAAAAAGACATAACCAAAGGCCACATACCTCAAACTAGGGGCACTAAATTCTCCCCACCATTGGAATTTCCATCCTAGGAATGTAGTGAACCCGCCCATTGCCGAAAGAGCTCGAGCCACTGCTCGACCATCTCTTTCTACCCCTCCCAGGTCCCAAATTAAATCTCACCATGCTACAACAAAAACAAACTAAACTGATGGTTTTACCACACAAGACATTCTCTTGCCGATCCAAAACCTGCACTGGAATGTGAACCAACAAAGCATCCGGTTCTAGTTCAACATGATCCCATTGAATCACATGGTCACGATCCGGATAATGCTTTTTCAACTGCGACACATGAAACACATTGTGCACCGCACTGAACCTAGGTGGAAAATCAAAATGATAATCCACCTCACCAACTAGCTCAATAATCTCAAAAGTTCCAATATACCTCAGAGATATCATTCCCTACTTCCCAAACCGACAATGTTCTATACTAGGAGAGATCCCCAAGAAAACCTGATCACTCACCTCGAAAGACAATGCCCATCGAAGATGATCCACATACAATTTATGAAGACTCTGAGACGTCTCCATTAGTTTCCTAATCAACATGATCTTCTCTATAGTCTCCTGAACATGGCTCGGTCCAACCATTGGGGACTCACCTATTTGCACCCAACATAGTGGAGAACAACACGACCGTCCATACAATGGTTCAAACAGAGCCATATGTATAGATGCCTGATAACTGTTATTGTACGATAACTCAACCAACGAAAAGTGCCCCTCCCATGAGCCACCAAAATCCATAATACAAGCCCAAAACATATATCCTCCATAGTTTGTATCATTCTCTCAGATTGACCATCCGTCTAAGGGTTATACGCCGTACACATGGTCAACTTAGTTCTAAGTGCTTTCTATAAGGATTTCTAGAAATGATATGTAAACCTTAGATCTCTATCAGGTAAAATTGAAACTGGAACACCATGCCTCTTTAACACCTCCTGAATATAGATTTAGGAAATATCCTACACCGTATGAGGTGCACGAATTAGATTGAAATGGGCTGACATCATTAGTTGATCCATTGTCACCAAAATGGCATTGTGCTTTCTGACCATTCTTGGGACACCTTTGACAAAATCCATCACTATTTTCTCCCACTTCAAAATAGGTATTGGTAAATACTGAAAAAATTCTGATGACCTCTGATGCTCTGCCTTGACCTGATTACAAGTCAAACATCATGAAATAAACTCATCCACTCTTCTTTTCATACCGGCCAACCAAAACATTGCTTTCAACCCATTATTCATTTTCTGAATTACAAGATGAAATTCCCACCTTGAATGATGATACGCCCTGAGAATATCCTCCTAACAACCAACTAGTATAACCATCTGATTCCGAAAACAAAAAACTAAATCTCCATTTAGTTTCCAACCCTCAATGGTCTCGCCACCATAAAGTCTTGACCCCATGGTCACACACTCAGAACCAGATATCTCTACCTATTTCACCAAGCCATCCAAGTCAGGATGCAACAAAACCAGAACGAAGACCTCTCTATAACCCTTGTCCTCACATTCCAACCACATATCGTCTATAACTACATCAACATCCACTTGTCTGATGCCTATTTCACCTTCTGAGAATATCATTTTCTAATTAATGAATCCACCACCAAATTTCCCTTACTTGGTGTGTACATTAAGTCTAAATCAAACATCTAGAGATATTTCATCTATCTACGTTGTGTCAAGTTCAAATCCCTTTGTGAGAAAATTTGCTTCAAGCTCTTATGATCTGTATATACCGTGAATTTCTCATAGAAGAGATAATGATTCCACACTTTCAAATCATGCACCCCTGCTACCAATTCCAAATCTTGAGATGTGTAGTTTTTCTCATGAACTCTCAACTTCCATGATCCAAATGCAACCAAATGATTCCCATTCACGAGAACGCAACCCAACCTTGATCCTGATTCATCACAATACACCCCGTACCGATTTCCTGGTTCTGGAAGAACCATGATTGGTGATAATGTAATGCGACCCTTTAGCTATTCGAAACACTACTAAAACTATTCATTCCACTAGAATAGAAAATTATTTCTTATCAAAGATGTCATCAGTGAAGACAAACATGAAAAATAACGAACAAAATGTTGATAATACCTAGCTAGACCAAGGAACTCTGTATCTCAAAAACATTCTTTGGCAGTTTCCATGAGATAACAACCTCTATATTTTATGGATTCACTGAAACACCCCTTTCATAAATCACATGGCCAAGAAAATGAACTTCATGTATCCAAAAGTCACACATATACAATTTGGCATATAACCTATGATCCCTCATGATCCCTAGCATTGTCTCCATGTTCTGCTCATGCTACACCATTGCCTATGAAAACACCATGATATCATCTAAAAACACCACCACTAATGAATCCAGGTATCTCTGATTCATCAATTCCATAAACACCGCTAGAGCATTTGTTAGAACAAATGGCATTACCACATATTCATAATGGCCATGTCTACTTCTGAAACATGTTTTAGGAATATTATCCTTCCTTACCCACAATTGGTGATATCCCGACCTCAGATTGATCTTAGAGAACCACTGGTCTACCCTCAACTGGTTGAACAAATCATCAATTCGTGGAAGTGGATATCTGTTCTAAATCGTTACCTAGTTAAGTTTACTATAATCATCACAGATCCTCAAAGTTCCATCATCGTTCTTCACAAACAACACCAGCGCTACCCTCAAGGACGTGCTAGGCTGGATAAAACAATTGGTTTCTAAATATTCCAACTGGACATGCAATTCCTGCAATTCAGTAGGGTCCATCCGATAAGACAGAAGTGAGATAGCACCGGTCCTTGGAAGAGGATCAATCGTAAACTCCACTTATCTTATGAGAGGTAACCCATATAATTATTCAAGAAACATCCATGAACTGATCCACCATTGGCAGAAGAACACTCTGCTCAACTCCCGTTACTGATTCCAACGACAACACCACCAATTAATATGATAACGTGCCTACTGCTGGTGCTGACAAACCCGTTGCACCTTGACTTTCTGCCTCACTTCTCTAAAAAGATTTCTAAAATCATCATGTGTTGTAAAATCCATTGTTTGCGCATCGTATTCGATGTGGGCCTTAAAATCCATAAACCTATCCATTTTCAGGATTACATCATACCCGTCCATATCAAGCATTGAGAAATTCCAAATTAGCTGACCCTCACCCACAACGATACAACATGCTCTACACAAGAAGGCTAAAAACTCTCTTCGACCCAGATGAGTTTGAAATTTTAATGCTGAGGGCATCATTTCTACCTTTAAACCCAGCAAATCAAACAGATGTGTAGCAATAAAAGAGTGTGAAGAACCTGTAACAAAAAACACTTTCATCAAGGTAAAATTTAATAGAATTGTACCTGGCACCATGGATGGTCCCCACTGATCATCCACTACAACCTACTCAGCTACAAACACATGTTTTCTTGCCATGATCTTCTCTTTACTTCCCTGTTGAGGTGACGTGGTATTCCAAGAATCACCATGACCCACTTTACTATGGTGACGAGGGCTGTGTTGTTGTCCCCATCCCGTCGAAGCATACAATTTCTGTGATCCTTGAGATGTATCGCGTGCACTTGAACTCGGTTCATTCCAAAAATAACGATGCAGATGCCCCATCTTCATCGAATTATGACATGCTCAAGGTTGTGTCGTACAATCTCTCTTGATGTGGCTCGTCGAACCACACTGAAAACTTCCGGGTTTTCTTTAGGGATTCAGAGGAAGATTCACCGATCCTACTGGCGGATTATGGTCCATAATCCCGCCCTGGGAATAAGTGTTCATGCTCTTCTTGAACCCAGCATTAGAGTTCCCACTATTCCCCATGGGTACCACCATGCTTCCTCCACCCGGAGCGCCAAAATATCATGGTCAGCCGCTGAGGCTCTATTCACCAACTCTGTGTAATCATATATACACCGTAATGCTATATTTGAACATATTTCTTTCCATAACATCGCTTCAAATATATTTTCTTTCAAAGACATGCTACCTTCCACCTCGGGTGCAATCCTCCCTTAGTTCATAAAAATAGCTGCATACTCCATCACAGACATAAGCACTTGCTTCAAACTGAAGAAATCAGTCATATGCTGAATTATAAATGTATGTGGGTAGAATTTTTATTAAACAATTCCTCAGAGCCATCCCATGTCACACTCTGGTCTGTCCCCGTTTGGGCTACCAACTCCCACCACTGAAGGGAGTGATTTTCCATCATATACGTGGCTAACTTCCCTTTTAACTCTACCGGTGTTCCAAGGAACTCAAAAATATTCTTCATTCTATTCAACCATGCTTCTTCCCTCTCCGGCTCTGAATCACCCATGAAGATGGGTGGATTCTTATATTGAAACTCAGCTTCATGATCTATATTCCTTGAATCTTCCATTTTATTTCCACTTTCTACAGCTTGGAAAGGCTGCACTATGCTTTGCACTAGATGCTGGTTCACCTAAGGCTCAGGTGCTACCAAATTGTCACCAGCCTCCTTTGGTTGGTCCCTATGAGGCCTACCTGGTGCCATTTCAATCAACAGAAAACAAAGAAACATGAGTTTCACTTCTGTATATATCATGATTTCCCATTTCTAATCACATTACACAACACTATCGCACAAGGCTTTCCATAAGTTCACATTTTCCATCTTTCACCATTTTAAAAACAAACCCATTTTCAAAATAATAATTTA
Source organism: Viscum album (assembly GCA_963277665.1). Taxonomy (NCBI): domain Eukaryota; kingdom Viridiplantae; phylum Streptophyta; class Magnoliopsida; order Santalales; family Viscaceae; genus Viscum; species Viscum album. The sequence goes on from OY728141.1 coordinate 556,351,731, forward strand.
TTCCCATTACAAGTTCACACATTCATATCATACCATAAATCATTATACCCCAATGAAATATGCATCCTAGATGGAATTCATTTCTACCTTATATGTCATGCACATCTCATTGGATACACGCACGATAAATAGATTTCCAATGCCTATAACTGTCTCCAAAACACTTATGTACCCAACTCCCTTGTCACGTGAATTTCAGCATAAGAGGGTTAGTTATTTCCTTTAATGCTATATATTCCATGTTCTGAAATTCCAATGCCTTGCTACAATCCAAACTCAAAGAATATACCACAAAGAATGTCAACTCCCAATGTAAGGTGCCAATGCTACCGAACCACTACGCTCACTTGAAAGCTAAGGACTAAAAAAAATGATACAATTTGTAACACCCCACCCCTACCTCATTTTATTGAGGAGGCATTGATGGATACTTTCCCTTAAGCAACGTTCCCAACACACCAAAGACCGACAATAAATTCCGAGGGATTCAAGACCAAATTGGAGAATGATTTTCCCTTAAGACAAAACCAACAAAACCATCCATTAACCACCGCTATATGATTCTTTCCAATAAAACATTCCAACATGAATTCCCAAAAGACAACCAAATGTTCCACAATACATCCCAAAACCAAAGCAAACAACACAATATCAGATTACTACGCATAAGACCAAACAAAAAAGTACCACGTGCCAAGATACCACCACATCTCTTCACCAATCTCCAAGCTCCAAGCTCCACCCAAACATCATGATGCACCACTAAAAGAGGGTGATTCCTTACCATTTCCCACATCATGTTACAAAACATATGCAATGACACCAACGTGCTAAAGCAGGGGGTGAGTACTAAAACTCAGTAGGTTTTCCCCAAATGACTTCCCTACACATGCCATAGGATAAACCATTAGCACATTTATATAAAACAATTTATATAAAATAATCACATGTACAACCATTTTCATAATCCATACATGTCATTACCAAGCCATTACACCCAAACCACACAACTAAGGGAAAGCTAACCAAACATGCCACAAGCCATTTCATTATTCACACACTAGCACAACAATTTCCAACTTGCAAAGCAATGCACAACGAACAACCAAAACAACCAAATGGTGGAGATTCCATCCAACCCGTTCATCCATTCCCACCTAGTGGGACTTCCCAAACACTACCAAACTGTGGAGCTTCCATCCAACCCGTTCACCAATTCAAAACTAGTGGATCTTCACGTCCACTTATCCTTTGATGGTGGCGTTTTCGTCCACTATCCATCCCCTTTTTATAGTGATAATTCTCTCCACTTCTACAGAACATTCACATCAATCCATAGACAATAATATGACCCACCCAGATCCCAACAACATGAAATTAACCAATTACATCGCATACCAATCAACTTCAATAAATCGTCTACATATTGAAAACCATTTTCCATGCCAAACAAAATTTTAATAAAAACAACATGTTTATTGAAAAGCATTTTCCATAAACCATTTTCCCATATCATTCTCAATAACCCTTTTTAAAATCTCTACTTTAAAATCCGCGACAATAGCATTTCACCATAAAACCCCCTATTTCAACAAAAATCCCCAAAACATCACCAAACAGATTTCCATCCAATTTGGCACAACCATCACAATTAATTTCTAGCACAACAAATTAATTGTAATCAAACACCAATAGTTATAACCAGGTGAAGTCAAGAGAGAAGACACATACCATTATGGTTCTCGAGAAACCAACCCACAAGCACCTACACCTCAAATCTGTCGAATGCACCACCAAATCCTATCTAGATCCCCTTCCCTAAGCATCACAAGCCGTAAAATCATCATCCAAGGAAACCAAAACCTAGGATCTACACACAAAAAGTGTAGATCTTGAAAACAAAGAAAGAGGGAGATCTGGATCTAGAGGAACCCACAAAAAACCATGAAAATAATCTTACCTGGGAGAAACCACCTTTAAACAACCACAAACCCCCTTTGAATCGCTTCAAGAATAAGTGGATGATAACATTCAACCCATAAGGTCCCCAAATATTGATTGGAACTCGAGTGGTAGAGGATTTGGAGTGGAATGATGCAATCCCAAGTGATATCTGGTTTTAAACCCCTATTTTATGTGGCCGCACGGTTAGCCAACACGGTTTGGAAAACGGTGCGCTAAAAGTGCGCACACTACTGCCTCGAGAGCAAGGGTCCACATGGTTGCCTCACACGGTTTGGAAAACAGTGGGTTGCCCGTGCGAAGCCTACTGTCTTCCCCAGCACGTTTTCATGGAGCATCCGCATGGATTCCCCTAACCGTGCTTAAAACGTGGTCCCAATCCAAAGCCACCAAACTCATTCAAATCATTTCTAACTCTCCCAACCTATTCCCAATCATCCCATGCACTTTAAACACATAAAAACGCATAACTAAAGGCCACATACCCCATACTGGGGCTACTACATGATAGGAAACCAACCAGTCTAACCAAAGATTGATGTTGAATCCCATCATCATGAGTTAGAATATGTCAATAAGATGAAATAATTTCCCACTTTATGGGGGCGGTTTTCAAATTGTAAAATTACCTTGGACCTCACTCTAAAAGATGTTTCATAGGGACATCACCCTAAAAAAATATTGAATTTACAAACTTATAATTCACATTATCAATAGATAGACAATTGAGTGTGAAGTACCTGTTTCAAATACATCATATACAATAGTTGCATATAATAGAATATTACCTTATACTATAGATGGTCATGCACTTTGATCATCTGGTATTAGCTGTAAATCATGATAAATAAATGATTCGTTACCATAAGATACTATTATACTATGCTATGAATGTATTCTATGATAATGCTAATAATATGGATCTATCTATTATGTCTGTGGCCTCCCCCTCAGCTAGTCCTACAGATGTTACTCCAACTCCAATCCTGATGTTGTGTAAATATCCTCACCCTGGTAGTGGATATACTGGGAATCCTATTTCACTAATATATGATGGAAAGGTCCAACATAATCTCTAGATGTTTCCCATATATCTACAAGCACGACATTTCCTTGGGTCTCTATCAGTCCCTAGCTTCTGATTCCATTTTTATCCACACTGATAGAATATAATATAGATTCGAGTTTAGATACACTAACTACCAAAGATCAAAAAATAAACCTCAATAGGATGATTCCTACAACAATGATAACTATAGTCCTATCATAGCCCTGAACCTTTTTCCCCAAACTATCACAATACATTAGGATGTACATAGTAATAAGGGCCTAGTTCATGATCTCATAAATGATAGGTATATGAAATACATTAACCTGAGTATAATTGGAGTACATAATCCCATTCTTAATGTATCTTTCATGAGATATATCATCACGATCTAGAAGTAGCTGAAATCATTGAAACCCATTAAAATGTACTAAATATACTAGGATATACATAGAACCATTTCTCCTTCTCCATGAACCCCCTATCTCAATTAACACTCACCATCTGAGGAATCAAGTGATAATTGATGTTATTCTAAAAAATACTAGGTTATGCCCTGATTATGACTATCCTACGGGATCACAGCACACCAGCACTTGTAATAATCAATCATCATGTCGATGGAAGGTTTAACCCTATACTATAGATGTATATCTATATTAACAATGATAATTAAAATTTCTATAATCCAAGGCCCATCATACCATGGACCAGTATCCCCAAAAAAATGGGAGGACACTATAGTTAGAACACACATGTAAGATCATCCATCATATGTTCCAGCAATGGGGCACACTAAAAGGACTGCATGGGAGAAAAAAAATGAAATCAGGGATTTTGTTCCTAGATCAAGAATAATAGGTTGTTCCTTAGATAGATATAATAGAAATATGATTGGATGATCATGGCCCACCATCTACTGATGGTGGAGTTCACTACCATCCTGGAATAGGAAACAAGAAATTTTTTGTTCAACATGTCTATCAATTCTCTGAAAACTACTCAAATCAAGATTAAAGAACATGTATAAGAACATGTGGATGATGAGTATAAGAATAAGGTGAATCTAAACAAGGATTTAACCTAACTACCAACTTATAATTATGTGGTATTTTTATGTTCTCATGTTTATTATATATGGGTTCTAGTATGTGAAGGATCCACTCTATGATAACTCTTCAATTAGAAGAAACCATTGATGTTTAATTCACATTTTACATTTTATTGATGAAATTTCTTATATAAATGTAAAAACATTTAATTTAAAATTCATTTCCATTCCTAGTGAGTAAGGTCACATGAACCTTATCACTGAAAGGAAAATCCATTTATTTTCATCAACCCCACCTTCATTTAGTCTCTGAATTTATCGACTAATCAACGATGAATTGACAAAGTAAATTCTCATTCCAATTGATGAGGGAAAATACACCTCAAGGATTAAAATGGGTAGTCACTAAATCTTTTCCATGGATTATCATATTAAAAAAAACACCCATGGTTACCGATTAGGAATATACAGTAAAGCTATTTTATGATGTAAAATGGACTTATAGGGCATGGAATATTCATGCCAAATTAATTCAATTTTTGTATAATGTTAGATGTGAAAATTATCATTTCCATCTTCTAATTGGTTCGAGGATAAAATTAGATAATAAATCCTTAAAAAATTAATCAAATCAATACTGTATTTTTATCACCCAATAATGAAATGATACGAACAGTACTAGGAAAAAATAATAACAAAAATTCATATTTTAGGAAAGTCTGTATCTAACATGAACATAGGTTAGATACACCCTGGAATGTCATATAACCATCTTATAAAAATTTTTTAAAATGATATATATTTTCTAAAAATTTAATACAAGAAAAGAAAAATAGTATACTATTATGTGACATTTCAACACGGGTGCCACTCATAGGCTCCATAATGCTAGTTGGCCATATGGCCTCAAGTGTATACCGTCAAAAGGTAGAGGCTCCCAGCTATTATTTTGTCCCATGGGGGTTTCCATGAGGATAATATTTCATCCTTGCAATCGAGAATCATAGTGTATAAATATAATTTAATATAAATCTGTGAAGCATATATAAATATTTAGCATAATAGAAAAATACACAATATCGTCTTGACTAGTAACCCGTAATAGTTCAAGAAAACATAAAAATAAATGAAAAAAATATGCAATATATATATATATATATATTGAATATTCTAAAAACAGTATAATTATATTTCATGTGATTTTTATAATATAAATTAAATTATGTATACAAGGAAGTAGGCCACAAATGTGATTTCCCAAACCCTGATGCCACTTAGAGGTGTTTGGAGCCCAGTTGGCCACATGGCCTCCAGTGCATATCCTATCGTTATAGAAGATTCTAACTATAAATGAGGTCTTAGGGGGTTTCCATGGGGATATTATTACTATACTAGTTGTGTAAAATGCATTGGATAAATGTAATACTAGGTAAGTAGTTGTAACAATATTGAATAAACCAGTGTAATAGTAGAAGAGGACATCATGGAAAAATAACTTAACCAATTTTAATCATTTTAGATAGATTATGTTACATTTAATTTATATATAAAAGCTGAAAACATGGAGAATAGTATAATTAATAACATACTATATAAAATAATGAAAAATTAATCAAAAACTATCAATTAATCATGATCTTAAACTCATTCATCATCTTCCACACTCCATTCTAATTCATACAATAAATCATGTGTCTAAAGTGACATGATTACCTTTATCAGAACCTGCATATATGTAATCTTCCAGAGTAAAAATAGTGACCCAGACATCATGTATGATAATTATTAGTATGACTCTATCAATGGCTTCTATAACATTCTGTCTGTGTAATATAAATTGAAATACTAAGAAAGAATGCCTTTAGGAATGTAAAGAAGTAAAATAATGAAAATAGTAATGTACATGCTTTACCATTAATTATTTATTTTTCTATTTATATGTTTAAGTCACATGAGGAATAACCAACACTAACTTTTGGACTTGAAAATAATATTAATTGATCCACAATATAACAAGGCATACATGATGATAACAAAAATAAATAGTGTACAAGTTCAAAACCTATGTAACCCTAACCTCAAAGGTTGAGCAAAATCAGGTAATAAAATGTATCCTTACGAACATAAAAGTTGTTGAATCCATTATAAATCCCAAAATCCATTCTAAAATAATAATTCTAATTGATTCCATGGAATAAATCCATTTTAAAATAGAATAATCAATCAGTAGGCCCAAGGGTGTATCTATGGTGCCTCAAGACTATATACATTATGCTTGATCGAAGGTGTGTATCCAAGGAATCCTATGATGATAATGAATGATGGATACTATGGTGTCAGACTAGTCATCCATAAGTCAAAAAATATTGGTTTCCAAGGTGGGCCGCACAATTGAGAATTGGATGCTTTGAATCAGAATGTCGGCCACAAGTTCTCAAGGAATTCACTCATATTTTCAAATAATGATCACGTCTAAAAGCTCATATAGTAATGTAATTATCAATTTATAATAGAATCTTTATATTTAATTCATTAATTAAATATTCCATATATAATCAATTCAATTTAATAATCCATTGGCATCAAGACATTACCCTTCATTAGAATGGCATGTCTTAATGGAATGAAAACATTTCATTATTGTAACGACCCGAAATTTTTTTAAATAAATTTTGTTTCTTAATTTTATGTGTTATTGTTATACTCAACAAAAATGTTTCATTTGGTAACATGAGTATAATTAAAATGAGACTGTTGAGTTTTGACTGTTATTTGACCATTGGTCAATATGACCGCTGGAAACTAAACATTTTGACTATTGTCTCTAAATACAAGCAATCATGATTAATTAATATAGAAAGAAGATTTGATGGCCTCACCCAGTAGTCTTGGACCGATCGAAGCCCATCTAACAGAACTTGGGAAGGAGGTAGCACCACTGGGCTTTGCTCTGGACCAAACCCAAGCTGAACTTCATCGTATAAAGCTAGAACGGGATCGCCTTCGCGAGAAGTTCAAACTGATAGAAATTACTACTCGTGCGATGTTGGCCGAGCCTCCCTCGGATTATCTCACCTTAGAACACCTTACACTTAGGTCCTATGCTGGTGTGATAAGGTGCTATGTAAGGAGACCGTAACAGTCTTGTGTAATCCTTTGTTTTAAATAAAATTTCGATTTCTTTTATGAATTTTCAAATGACCGGATAAATATAGTATGCAAATTTTTGATGAATTTTAGAAAAAGGATATTTTAAATATGTTTATGTAAACCCTAAATAATTAAAAATGTGTAATGATTTTCAAAAAATGGTCTTCTGCAATTATGTTCAGTACTAAATTTAGAATCTAATAAGATCAACTTGATTTTTGATGAATAGTAAATTATGAATAGTGATTTTATGATTAGGATTAATAATGTGTCCAAATGGATTAGTAATCTCACTTAAAGAAAGTATTAAAATAAGCTAGGTACTTTGATTATGTAATGTGATTCAATAAAATGGTTAAATAACGGTTTCATAAATTATTATTCAAGTATTAGTTTTTTCGGATGAATAGTGTTTTTTAATTAAAAATTTAATTAAAAATAAATAGAAAATTATTTTTATAAAAATGACTTTATTTTTGAACTCAGAGCATCGATATTATGTTAAGGTAATATTTGGGGATTTTTCTGAAAAAAATGAATTTTCGATGAATAGTGTTTTTATTTAAAAATTAAATTAAAAATATTTAGAAAGTTATTTTTATAAAATGGATTTCATTTTTGAAATCAGAGCATTGATATTTGGTTAATGTGAAATTTTGGGATTATTCTGAGAAAGTTGTATTTTCGGTGAATAGTGAAAGTATAGTTTTTAAGTTACGGGTGTTTAATGACATCATTAAATGATGTATTAAGTATATATTCAATATGGTCGAATTATGAATAGTAAGATAAGGTGTGAGGTGTCCCAAGTGGCCAATACCATGGGCAAATACCATGGGCAAGCCCATGGTTTTGCCAAAACCACTAGTGAGGTGTCCCTTGGCCATTAATGCCTTGTCCCCTCACTTTCCCTATAAATACCAAGCCCTCCTCTCATCCATTCGACTCCCCACTCATTCCCAACGAATTTCTGGTCTCATTACCTCCCAAGGAGTCCTCCCAAGGTGCCCCAAAGCCCTCAAGGTCCCAACCTTTGAGGTTTAAGAGTTACATTTTAAGGTAAGGGATCTGACCCCTCTCTTTCTTTTCAAGTAATCTCTTTTATGTCATTTCTTTTATACTCCATGTTCTTATGTTGGAGAATGTTCTTTTATATTCATCCTACTGCCTATTTCATGTTCATATGATGGGAGACCCCCCCTTTCTCTAATCAATTCGTTTTAAGAATGTTTAAGTGGCGTCGTTAGGCTGCCGAATTTTTAAGGGATTCTTTCACCTTCCACGTTTTCAAGTTCTATTTTCATTCAAGTCTTTCATGTTAATTTTTTATTATGTTGGGGTATGATCTCTAAATTATCATACTGATCTTTTATGATCATATTATGAGAGACCCCATTTTATCACTTCAATTCAGTATTTTGATGTTTTAAGTGGCACCGTTAGGCTGCCGAATTTTTAAGTGGTTCTTCACCCTTCTCCTTTTAAAGTTCTACTTTCATGTCAATTCTTTGAAGTTCCTTTTTGTTATGCGGGGGAATTATCTCTATATCTATCATACTGATCTCTTATGATCATATGATGAGGGTCCCTATTTGATCTTGTCAAATCATTTTCTTTTGAAGTTAAGTGACGCCGTAAAGCTGCCGAATTTTCATAAGAGAAATCTAATTTTTTTTTCCTTCTATGTTTTTCATTTCAAATGGTATGTCCCTAAAATTTCATTACCATGTCCATATTTCCTTCTTATTCTTTCACCCTACTGTTTTATGGATCATTTATGAAAGGGTGACCCATGTCCCCTCTCATTTCAATGTTTTCTAAAACCCCGAAACTTAGCTGTTATGCTGCAGAATTTTCCCCTCAAAATGCCTCTCTCTTTTCTCAAAAATTATTTTATGTTATAAAGTGAATACTCAAAGATCTTATTTCTACAAGGGTATTCACACATATATATAAATGTTCCATTTTAAATTCTGGGATTTACATACATGAGACCCGCTTTCCCTTTCCGTGGGTTTAAAGTGACGTAAAGATCATGTCTTGAAAGCAGTTTTTAAAACGTTATAATTATGAAATGAAACCCATTTATTTTATGCTATGTGGGTTATTTATGAAATGTTTGATGATGATATATGTGTCTCACATGATAATAAAGACAAATTTAAGGGTGCGCCCAGATAGCGCTCCAATGCATTGGGTAATGATGTAACCACTAGAGATTACAATTTTCACGATACCTTGGTGAATAACCTTGGTAATTTTCAAATGACACCTTGGGGATGGACCTTGGTGATATGTTCATGATTGTCTATGTTAAATTATGTAGCCACATCTTCAAGTTATGAAAAATTTTGTTTTTATTATGAAATGCCTCATGATTTCTTTCTCATGCCTTAACGTTCTTTTCATGTCCTTATTGAAGTATATCAAGTTTACATGTAAAATGTTCCTCTTGTTTCCCTTACTGGGCCTTCTGCTCACCCTTTATTTTGATGTATGTCCCCAGGTTATGAGATGAAGTAATGAACCTAGAATGAACTTAAGGAGACGACTTTCAAGTGTTTAAGAAGAATGTTTTTATGTTTTTTTATGTATTATGATCCTTGTTTCCAAGACACTAAACCTTAAAGATCCTCAGTTTTGTGTAATGTAATGAAAGTTTATGTTATAAAATGGCGGGATGTTATTGTTGGTATCAAAGGAAGGTTTAGTTATTTGTGTAAATTAGGATATGAAAACTCTAGTAAGAACCCTATAGAAAAAGTTTAATATAGGAAATATTCCTGGTATTTTGGTGAGTATTGAGTAAGGGGTTGCCAAGCAAATACATCCCTGTCTGGATACGAGCAGGTAGAGGTGGCTCTGGCACTGATGTACATAGGGGTAAAACCCGAAAACACCGCTTTGAGCTAGACTCGAACGGGAACTGGTACACGACAACGGGCCTTACTGCACTCTTGGTTACGATACTCCCGGGGGATATGCTTTGGTAAATTCATAAGCATGGTACGAACCATTGTTAAAGGAACGAAGATAAAATAAAATAAAGGTTCACATAAGAATATATGATCATTCATAACCTAGATGGCAACCTAGGAGATCACAAGTTAGGTTATACCTTTCATATACAAGTTATCCTTATATTCTTTTAGTTCCTTTTCATGATTATTAGCTAAGTACTTAAGCCCCTAGTTATGCTTTCTCTTCTTAGTTAATGGTGGGAAATGGAAGAACATGTTCCGACAACCAATGTGATAGAAAATGCAACGATTTTCGTATTAATATGACAGGGATGATTAGGGGATTAAAATACGATTATTATTTTGGAAGACGTTCATTATTTTGGGAACCATATTTGATCGAGGTAAATAGATTACTACGGTATTTTCATTGAGGAGTAAGGTTGACTTATATTTTGAAGAATTGATGAATTTAAGGTGAACTTATAGTAATTTAGTTTACTTATGGGAATGACTAACCTATCTGGGGTAAAATATGTTTAGGTTAGCTACTTTTTTTATAAGATGTTAGGAGTGGTTGATGTTGTCTGGAGATGAACAACGAAGTTGTTTTGGAAGACTATGTTATCAAATCCTTCTTGTATTTGGGTTTCAATCTTAGTTTGGTTTGTTTTGTGGAATTTTAAGGACCGTTATTTATGGAATGGTCTATGATGAACTTTGGGTAGTACCATGGAACTTTGATGATTTAAAAGTAGTTTCCATTCCTATGGGATTCTTTCTTTTTGAAGAGTTATTTTACCTTAACCTTTCTGTTTTTGGGATAATGTTTAAAGATAGAAGAAATAGATAGTTAATCTTTTGTAGATTATGTGATTCTATGGAAGATGATTCTTGTGCTTTTATAAGACCAAGTGTTTTTGAATTCTCATAATTTGGAGAAAAGATTAGTGTTGGTAGGGACTTGTTAAAGGATGAAACTCTACTTGAAGGTAGGTATATTTTCTTATGTTTTTGTTCTATGTAGTAAATGAAATCCTCAAAATTATGAAAAGAAACGTAAAACAAAAATGTTGTTGGTTTACGTTTCCTACTAGGTAATCAAAGACCATTTACACGCATCATAAGTTTGGGATTTTCTCATGGTTAACTTTCTCCTAATCATGTTCTCTATCACTCTCCCTTAGAACTTGACCCTTTTTTTCCTCCATGTCCATGTTTTCCTACATGGAACCCTAGTGTGGGTTAACTCGGGTGACCTTTGTACTTCCCTTTCTTTATTTTAAAGTAATAGTTTTACTAACTCCTTTTCCGATGTGGGACTTTCAATGAAATTTCAAAACCCAATTTTAAAATTGCGAGGACGCAATTTCTTAAGGGGGGAAGATTGTAACGACCCGAAATTTTTTTAAATAAATTTTGTTTCTTAATTTTATGTGTTATTGTTATACTCAACAAAAATGTTTCATTTGGTAACATGAGTATAAATAAAATGAGACTGTTGAGTTTTGACTGTTATTTGACAATTGGTCAATATGACCGCTGGAAACTCAACATTTTGACTATTGTCTCTAAATACAAGCAATCTTGATTAATTAATATAGAAAGAAGATTTGATGGCCTCACCCAGTAGTCTTGGACAGATCGAAGCCCATCTAACAGAACTTGGGAAGGAGGTAGCACCACTGGGCTTTGCTCTGGACCAAACCCAAGCTGAACTTCATCGTATAAAGCTAGAACGGGATCGCCTTCGCGAGAAGTTCAAACTGATAGAAATTACTACTCGTGCGATGTTGGCCGAGCCTCCCTCGGATTCTCTCACCTTAGCACACCTTACACGTAGGTCCTATGCTGGTGTGATAAGGGGCTATGTAAGGAGACCGTAACTATCTTGTGTAATCCTTTGTTTTAAATAAAATTTCGATTTCTTTTATGAATTTTCAAATGACCGGATAAATATAGTATGCAAATTTTTGATGAATTTTAGAAAAATGATATTTTAAATATGTTTATGTAAACCCTAAATAATTAAAAATGTGTAATGATTTTCAAAAAATGGTCTTCTGCAATTATGTTCAGTACTAAATTTAGAATCTAATAAGATCAACTTGATTTTTGATGAATAGTAAATTATGAATAGTGATTTTATGATTAGGATTAATAATGTGTCCAAATGGATTAGTAATCTCACTTAAAGAAAGTATTAAAATAAGCTAGGCACTTTGATTAAGTAATGTGATTCAATAAAATGGTTAAATAACGGTTTCATAAATTATTATTCAAGTATTAGTTTTTTCTGATGAATAGTGTGTTTTAATTAAAAATTTAATTAAAAATAAATAGAAAATTATTTTTATAAAAATGACTTTATTTTTGAACTCAGAGCATCGATATTATGTTAAGGTAATTTTTGTGGATTTTTCTGAAAAAAATGAATTTTCGATGAATAGTGTTTTTATTTAAAAATTAAATTAAAAATATTTAGAAAATTATTTTTATAAAATGGATTTCATTTTTGAAATCAGAGCATTGATATTTGGTTAATATGAAATTTTGGGATTATTCTGAGAAAGTTGAATTTTCGGTGAACAGTGAAAGTATAGTTTTTAAGTTACGGGTGTTTAATGACATCATTAAATGATGTATTAAGTATATATTCAATATGGTCGAATTATGAATATTAAGATAAGGTGTGAGGTGTCCCAAGTGGCCAATACCATGGGCAAATACCATGGGCAAGCCCATGGTTTTGCCAAAACCACTAGTGAGGTGTCCCTTGGCCATTAATGCCTTGTCCCCTCACTTTCCCTATAAATACCAAGCCCTCCTCTCATCCATTCGACTCCCCACTCATTCCCAACGAATTTCTGGTCTCATTACCTCCCATGGAGTCCTCCCAAGGTGCCCCCAAGCCCTCATGGTCCCAACCTTTGAGGTTTAAGAGTTACATTTTAAGGTAAGGGATCCGACCCCTCTCTTTCTTTTCAAGTAATCTCTTTTATGTCATTTCTTTTATACTCCATGTTCTTATGTTGGAGGATGTTCTTTTATATTCATCCTACTGCCTATTTCATGTTCATATGATGGGATACCCCCCCTTGCTCTCATCAATTCGTTTTAAGAATGTTTAAGTGGCGCCGTTAGGCTGCCGAATTTTTAAGGGATTCTTTCACCTTCCTTGTTTTCAAGTTCTATTTTCATTCAAGTCTTTCATGTTCCTTTTTTATTATGTTGTGGTATGATCTCTAAATTATCATACTGATCTTTTATGATCATATGATGAGAGACCCCATTTGATCGCTTCAATTCTGTATTTTGATGTTTTAAGTGGCACCGTTAGGCTGCCAAATTTTTAAGTGGTTCTTCACCCTTCTCGTTTTGAAGTTCTACTTTCATGTCAATTATTTCAAGTTCCTTTTTGTTATGCTGGGGAATTATCTCTATATCTATCATACTGATCTCTTATGATCATATGATGAGGGACCCTATTTGATCTTGTCAAATAATTTTCTTTTGAAGTTAAGTGACGCCGTAAGGCTGCCGAATTTTCATAAGAGAAATCTAATTTTTTTTCCTTCCATGTTTTTCATTTCAAATGGTATGTCCCTAAAATTTCATTACCATGTCCATATGTCCTTCTTATTCTTTCACCCTACTGTTTTATGGATCATTTATGAAAGGGTGACCCATGTCCCCTCTCATTTCAATGTTTTCTAAAACCCCGAAACTTAGCCGTTATGCTGCAGAATTTTCCCCTCAAAATGCCTCTCTCTTTTCTCAAAAATTATTTTCTGTTATAAAGTGAATACTCAAAGATCTTATTTCTAAAAGGGTATTCACACATATATATAAATGTTCCATTTTAAATTCTGGGATTTACATACATGAGACCCGCTTTCCCTTTCCGTGGGTTTAAAGTGACGTAAAGATCATGTCTTTAAAGCAGTTTTTAAAATGTTATGATTATGAAATGAAACCCATTTATTTTATGCTATGTGGGTTATTTATGAAATGTTTGATGATGATATATGTGTCTCACATGATAATAAAGGCAAATTTAAGGGTGCGCCCTGATAGCGCTCCAATGCATTGGGTAATGATGTAACCACTAGAGATTACAATTTTCACGATACCTTGGTGAATAACCTTGTTAATTTTCAAATGACACCTTGGGGATGGACCTTGGTGATATGTTCATGATTGTCTATGTTAAATTATGTAGCCACATCTTCAAGTTATGAAAAATTTTGTTTTTATTATGAAATGCCTCATGATTTCTTTCTCATGACTTACAGTTCTGTTCATGTCCTTATTGAAGTATATCAAGTTTACATGTAAAATGTTCCTCTTGTTTCCCTTACTAGGCCTTCTGCTCACCCTTTCTTTTGATGTATGTCCCCAGGTTATGAGATGCAGTAATGAACCTAGAATGAACTTAAGGAGACGGCTTTCAAGTGTTTAAGAAGAATGTTTTTATGTTTTTTTATGTATTATGATCCTTGTTTCCAAGACACTAAACCTTAACGATCCTCAGTTTTGTGTAATGTAATGAAAGTTTATGTTATAAAATGGCGGGATGTTATAATTATTTCATATAATTAATATAAAATTCATTAGGTTCACTGTGATGAATTCCATTATATTTGGAAAATGGGTTTTCCAAATTTCCAACCATGTTCTTTAGTTACATTCAATTAGGGAAAGTCATATACATAGTACACTTCCCAATTACATTTAAGATTGAATTATCAAAATGAAGGACTTAACATAGGTAGGTAATTTGATATGAATTCATATGCATGAAATTACAATTAATTGATTTATTTAAACACAATCCTTTAATATAGTATAGTCGAGGATAAACTGAATGGTTGTGTTGATATCAAAAACCAACTAGTAAATACATATTAATAGAAAAAACCCTACTGGCGGTGGTTGAGGTTGATGTCATAACATCAAATGAAGGATCACATATTTAATAAGAGACATATAATATGGTTCTAACGATAGTAATAATGACACATGGATTAAATCGAAATCTACCATTAAAATCAAAAGGCATACATGAAATTTTAATAAATGATGAATCTTGAGGTACTAGTTCTAAATGACCCACCTCATACTCAAATGACCCTCATCATCCTATATCATTCCCCGAATTAGTTTTTATTGGAGGAGATCCAGAGAATAGAAAAACACTCTGAAAATAGATCATTTGATCCTGCATCTAAATATAATTTTTGATATAATGAATAACAACAATGGATAGAAACTTTTTAGGGTATTAACAAAATAGATCTAAGAAAAATAATGGTTCATCGACTAAATTCTAGGTGAAAAAACATGATAAAATATTAATATTTTTGGGTTTAATGAGGGAGAATATAAGAGTGTATATTTATAGGGATGAGGAGGGTAAAAATGTTTTTTTAAATATCATTAATTTAATTGTCATGAAATCCACAAAATATTGGCATCACATGGTTTGGTCGCATTGTTGTCCAATACATGCACCAACCATGAATCTTATGTTGTTGGGATAGGAATTTTCATGGATAGGATTCAAGGGAATAGAAACCATAAACCAATCATGAAGAAACAACTGTAATGCATTTTTTTCAATTTTTTCAGTGTCGTGTGGCTACTAGATCATTATTAAATAAAAAATTTCTATGTGATTTAGCATATTTTTTCACAAAACGCGGCTAGGAGAGACCATGCGGCCTACTCCACATGGTTTCTATTAACCATGAAAACAACCTATTTATCTAAAAAAAATTTAATGGTCTCAAATATTTCCCATGACACTTATCGAGACACCCTTTAACTCATTAGGCATTCAATTTAGATTTAAAATAAATAAATTGACCAAAATTAAAATGATCTATACGAGAGTTAAAATATAGGTTCTTATAGTCTTCTCCCCTTAAGAGAACTTGTAACCAAATTCACCTTCGATGGGAGATGAAATAGTATCTATGAACAACTTGGGTCCCTATGCATATACTACAATATCCTTCACCAAAGTCTGATCATGTACACAACCTTTCTGCTCTAAATCCCAAATTAAAAGTACAAACTAGCCTCTAAGAACAATCATTCCCTAGTTAATGATGTATGTGGGATACTAATCAAACTAATCATCAACACCTAGATCAACATTTTTGGGATCAAAATTATGAGATGGGTCGGTATGATATTGGAAAATATTTTAATAATGGAATCCAATGTGCATTATGTGGAACCTATTATGAAATGGAAACTGATGGGATATTGTCTTCAATATCTCTTAAACCTCAAACGACCATACATAATGAGGTGAAATATTCCCTTTCCCCTCTATCCATATATACACTATCATGGCAAATGTCCACTCGAAAACATATTAATTGACTTCAAACGCCCTAAGTCATTGATGAAAATTGGCCAAATATATCTATCTTTCCCTTCTAGTATAAATATTCACCCATATCATCTAAACCTACTCCAAATTATTCTACATGAGATGAAGACCAAGTAGGGTTTCCTCTATTATATCTAGCTAGCACAAGAGTGGATGACATGGCCTACATTACATGACCTCAAAAGGATCCATCTAAATTAACAAATAGATGTTATTAATAAAGTTTAAATGAATGATAGGGATATGCTTATCCAAATAGTCACAAAATTGAAAGAAAAATGTTTAGATAATTTCTCCTAATACATGAATAATAAATTATGACTATCCCAGACCTAGATTTCACTTTGAGTTACAATGAGCCTAGTTGGGAACACGATATCAAGTGTATATCCCTAAACTCTCATTTATAACAACAAGTAGTGATGTCCAAGCATTTTTCAGTGGGGAGACTATTCAATCATTGGAAGAGTGAAAAAGGTTTTTTAAAGTATTATCAGGTTAGTAGCAGAAGAATTATAGAATAAACATATGACACAAAATAAGCCGACAATAATAATAAATAACTAACCAACAACTTTTTTTAAATCTGATGATACATTACATATCTATAATGAGATGGAAAAGTGCAAAAAAAGTATAAATCATAACATTATACATTAAAGAAGAAAAAATAAAAAAACACTCTCCAACCATCTTGATCTCCATATAAGTCTTCTTCAAACAAGCTCCAACCTAATTCAATCAAGCCATCAATTATCTAGATATACACACTCCCCTTTGTCAAACTTTTTTCCCTACATTAATATGAAATTGTTCCAATGGCAGACTAGATAGGGATTGAGGTAAGTATCGTTAAGAGACCACCAACAAAGTCTATAACATCATGTTTGTGTAATATGAACTGAAATTATTTGAAAGAAAACATATATGAAAGAAAAGTATTTTAATAATTGAAATAAGGAATTACATTCTTTAATATCAACTAGTGATTGAACATGTAACTAGTTGATTAATTATTTATGATTTAGTTTTTATGTGAATCTAACTGGAGGAAAACTAGTGTTGACATTGTATAATAATAATAATAATAATAAATCCATTTTATAACATGGTATCTATAATTATAATAATAATTAAGAGGTCCCAGGGTAATAACCATTGAAAACATAACCCCAAGAGTCATGAAACATAAGATAATAAACTATAGCTATGAAAATGGGGTAAAGTTGTATTCCATTTAGTATTTCCCAACACATTCCATAATAATAATTCATAACGATTCCATATAATATATCTGATGTAAAATATGATATGTAATAAATGAGACCAAGTGTGTATCCAAGGATCCTCAGTATATAGAAATAACGCTAGAATAATGGATTATATCCATGGAATCCTATAATTATATTCAAAGAGGAATTATATTGTGACATACTAAGAATCTAAAAGTGGTCAAATATCGGTTTCCAAGGTGGGTCTCACACATGAAAACTGGGATCAATTATTTTTAAGGGAATCCTTGTGTTTTTAAAGAATTACCTTAGGAATCCAAGGCAACCATGACACTAACCACTACATCAGTAAAGTAAATGTTAGTATAAAATTGGATCATTATGAGCAATTCATTCATTAATTAATTCCTTGTATTGATCATTCCATTTAACAAATCATTGGGTTCAATAAATTTACTTACATTAGTGTGCAAAATTCTAAAGGGAATTAAACTATATCATTAATTTCAGATAATTCATCTTCAATTCTATAGATTCTATCGGCTACCATCCATTATATTTGGAAAGGGGTCCTAAAGACATGCAATAATGTCATTCAATTGAATTTATTTAGGCCATGTCCTATACATTATATTTTTACGCTTTCCATTTAATATTTATTTATCATATTGATGAACATACCATAGGTAGGTCAAGTGATAAGCCTTCATGTGCTTGAAATTAGAACTAATTAATTTAATTAAAAACTCTTCTTTAATAAGGACATGTTAAGTAACACATGAATGATTGAAAAAATAAAAAAACCACACACTAAAGAAATAATTAACGAAAACGCCCATCATGGATATGTCTGCGTTGAGGACATAATCTCAAATAGAGGATTAGATATTTAATATGATTATCACAATATTTTTTTAATGAATATAAAAAATATAGATTAATTAAAAAGGATGTTCCTAATGAAATTGGAATGAAATAAGTACAATTTATAAAATGAATAATCCTAGCGGATGAGTTTAAGACCACCTACCTAATACTCGTACCACACTCCTCATACAGTATCAATTTTTAGTTAGGTATGAATTTAAAGATATATAAATAATGGACCAATTATATGAAAATAAGGCCTATTTATTAGATCCGAAATAGCATCATCGAGAGAAAGAAGAATGAATGAAGGCTATAAAGGTATGAGGATTTCATCGATGTGGATCCCATAAGAAGAAATGTGATTAAATCAGAATCAAGATGGATGAACATATCAAAATCCATAAAATAGGTCTTAAGGGAAAATGTAGGGACAATGGAGGGGTGATTTTCTACTAGACTGAGAAAGGGAGAAATCGATTGTTTAAAACATATTATCAATGGATTTTTCATAAAATCAGCCAACAAATACGCATTAGGTAGTTTGGTTGCATGGTTCTCCAAACCAAATTCCAATTGGGTTCTTTCTACTATATGGAGTTTCATTTCTAATTTTTTTCACACAATTAGAGATACTATGTCCCAATTGTGAAAAAAACCTCTAGAACATATCTATAATTTTTGTAGGGGCATACGACCCCTATAAATGGTAGTGGAAAACCATACACTTTTTTACCCCACTGTCTTGCATCTTTTACTTTGGATAGAATGTTTAGTTTCCCCAACATTGTTATTGTAAACAATGTGGATAAACTATTTTCTACAAAAAGTTGTTTCCTGATCTACAGACCATCCAAGACACCTTTAGACACCCGTAAAATCATTAGGAATCCAATTTATGTAAAAATATAGAATATTAAACAAAATCAACCATAATTGTGTGAAAAAATCGGTTCCTTACCACTCTTTATATAAAAATGTGTAAAAAAGAATCAAAGTAGTATTAAATAAACCCAAACTATTTCAAAATAATCTTTGACAATGTTCCATCCTATTACATGAAATCAATATTAGGTTTTCAAAGCTGGTCTCTTTCCTGTATCCAGACATGCATATTTCCAATCTACACATGAACCATCAATGTCCTATATTGGGTTTGTGATAAATATCATTAAACCACCACCAATTGTGTGTATAACATCTATTCTATGAATATAAAATAAAATAATGGGAAGGTATATATAAATTTAATAAAATACAATAATGACAATACATCGATACCTAATTCATCCTCATTTAGAAATTTCTCTGAACATATAATGAATTATCTAATTTATTTGAGTTATTTTATATAATTATGTCAAATATGGTTTAACAAAAATAAAAAATATTATGATAATAATAAAAATAATAATAAATGATCCATGGTATAACAAGTCATCTTGTAATAATGATATTAATAATATTATCCAATGTAATAACAAATGTATCCTATGGTAAAAAATGTAATGACTGTCCAATGTAACAAACAGGGAATCCATGACCTCAGTTGTCAAGAAAACATAGTAATAACCTTCATCCAAGATATAAGGGATGTCTGTGTAATCCATGGGGCCTTTACAATTGAAATACACTATAAATATTTCTACCTATGTAACACCCCTAGCTTCCACGATACACTTCTCATTCAATAATGCAATATCTTACATTGTACGCAAGTTCGAGATTCTAACACACTACGACCAATCAAAGTAGCCGTTAAGAATAGTAAAACCTAATTTTTGAAATTTTATAAATTTTTTCTTCAAAAATGGACTTCATTTCTGTATTCGGAATATCGAAATTATCCTAAGTTGAATTTTTTATAATTTTCTGAGAACTTCCAATTTTTTATGAATAGTGATAAATACTTAAAAACAACATTTTTAATCAATATAAATTATAGTGATAAATTAAAATATTGAGAGGTTTTAAAGTATAATTAGAATATATTTTTTACCATTTTAACCAATGGTGTTCATTAGAATTAATTTCTCATTGAAAATGGACATAAACAATTCTCAATCTTTTGATATATATTGTTTCTTAAAAACACACGATTTGTTGTGACAGCGGTAACTAATTATAAAATTAATTAATGAAACTTATATGTTTTGAATTCTGAAAAAATAGACATCATTTATGAATACGGAATATCAACTATATCTTAGGGTAAAATTTTGGCATTGTTCTGAAAAACATCAATTTTGGATGAATAGTGAAACCACTAAGTGGTAGTTAAAAAAATGATTTTTTGTTTAAATGAAAAATTACCACTTCTTTGATTTGATTTTCAAAAATATTACATACATGGTTTTCATTAGAAAGTAAAATGTGGTTAAATGGGATTAAAATAATTTTTTGGTGAATAGTATCTTTTAAGTTTAATTAATTAGGATTAAAGGTAATTATTGTAATTTAAGGTAAAAATAATGTTATAATAATATGAAATGACATTTACACTTGTCCTACCCCTATTGGATGAGTAATGGCCGACCAGAAAAATCCATGGGTCAACTTGAGGACCCGAAGGATCCACTTTGGTGGGAAAATGACATTAAAAACTTTTTATTTAATGTTAAAATAACAATGTCACAAACATGAGTTGTTTTACTAAAACAATTTTTAAATGGGGTTATACAAGTCATATGTTTAACTATAAATATTAATTAGAAATATAAAAAGATTTCCCACATCATGATAATTTTTTTATAATTTTTAGACATTAAATAAATTAAATTATTTATGACACCATGATTATGCAGCGATTACCTCATTAATTGACGATTTAAATAAAATAAAAAGATAATGTAAAATATAAGACTTACACTTGTCAAAAACCTATTGGATGTGTATATTTATAACCCTTTTAACCTTATCCTCTAAATATAAATGTGTGGGACCTTTAAAATCTGAAACTAAATATATAATAAAGTAACATTTCATGACTTTCCAAGAGTGCCCCTCCTCTCCTCCTATAAAAGGCCCCCACCACTACCACCTTATTCACACCATCAAAGCCTTTTGGCTCGGAAAACCTCTACCAAAATACTCTCTAAACATACCTATCTTTCTCCTATAATCCTAACTTTGGTCAGAATTCTTCCCAATAAATCCTTTGGCTCAAATCAAAAAGAGTTACCCGATTTTAAGGTAATGCCTTCTTTTATGTTCTTTTTTTTATTTTGCTTCTCCAACCCCATAAATTCTTTTTATTCCATTCCTTTATAACTACAATAGTATCTAAAATATACTAGGATGTTTTTATGATAACTATTTTATTTACACTTACACACACCTTTGTCTAATGGTTAAAGAACATATTGTTTCTGTGGGTGGCAAAATACTGCCTCACGAAACGATGATTGTTCAATATTGTTTTAACACCTCTAATGGTGGCCATTTTGATGACACTATTTTCATATAATATATATATTACGATTATTTTTTCCTTATTATTCTTTATTTCTCATTTATGGCATACCTTTATGATTTCCATTATGGGTAAACACGATAATTTCATTTCAGGAAGTGCGGACTACCGCCCCCTCAAAGTGATTTGAATCGTTAATAACATATGTGGGATGTATAAATGATGAAGTAAATGGTATTATACATTATATTATACTGTAATTATATTATACCTTTATATAATTATAACATCATTCCATTAAATACAAAATAGAAATGAAAGTAGCGTTCATGCGTACGTACGGCTTACCATCTCCATGAACGGTGCATTTCATTTCTTACCACTAAATGTTATGTAATATTATAAATGAATGTATATACTAGATATATATGATTTATATGATATCTACATCATTAATATAATTATGGATATAAAGGATATTTTACCACATGAACAACTTGTAATTTTAAGAAGTTTATTTTTGACTCAAGTACCAAAGATCGACAAAATGACCATTATTAACATAAATAATTACATAATGTTCATAGAATGGTAATAAGTGATATAAAATGAATAATAAACTTGAAAAAGGTTCTTAAGAAATTATAAATTAAATCTACTTTATTATTCAGGAGGTTAAAAAACGTTCGAGTCAAGTCGGACACGGGGTAAGGGAACTTCTTAACCCAATTTCTATTCTTTGGGTTAATCTCTTACTTTAAAATTATGTCATGATATTGTTATGTCCTATCATGTATTTGTACGTTTTTATTTTTAATTATAGTTAATACACATAATAGAATTATTTTATTTTAAAAAAATTATCTTTGTAAGGGACTTCGTCTCAATCTCCTTTCATTGAGGCATATTTTGTTTTACACACAACATTATTTTATACGGTGTATAAACCCCTTTGATTGTTACTTTTATTCAAATGGTTTTCTTTTATAATTATGTGATTTTTAAATGATTTTAGAAAAGAGATATTTCTCTCAAATATATGAAAATCTAGTGCAAATGTTTACGTATTTAACGCAAGCTTAAAAATATTTTCTGAAAACCAGACTCTCATGTGTGGTAGACAGGAAGTGATTGAGATTGGACCCATCATGGCCTGTAATTAGTGGAGATGTCTCAAAATTAGGTATTTTGTTTTCATAAGATTTCATAATGTTTTCAGAAAAACATTGGAGTATATTTGAGCAATTTTAAATGTAAGTATCTTCTAAAAAGAATTGCATCGGTAGGTCTCATTAGAGAAACTAGTGTCTTGGCCTGAGGCCCTAACAAAATCTTATTTGTAGTCTTGGCAAGAGGCCTTGGCTACGTGGTTATGATAATATGGA
This sequence comes from Viscum album, assembly GCA_963277665.1. Classification (NCBI taxonomy): domain Eukaryota; kingdom Viridiplantae; phylum Streptophyta; class Magnoliopsida; order Santalales; family Viscaceae; genus Viscum; species Viscum album. The sequence continues at coordinate 556,375,201 of OY728141.1, forward strand.
ATTATGCATTCCATCATTATGAAAGTGGTTATTGATATTGCATGTGATTATTCGACCAGTAGAGTATCCATGTGAATAAGTAAATGGAATTATTTGTTTTTTACTTTTAAAATATTTTTTTTAAGTTCATGTTTTAAAGGATTTTTTTAGTTATACATTGCCATAAATGTTTATGTTTATTTATGAAAGATTCTGCTATATTGTTATCCTTACTGAGCATCTGATCTCACCCCTTCCAATGTTTTAATTTTTCTAGGATGTGAAGAAGTATATTATGAATGACCTGCAGGGATAGTATGAGGGTATATGAAGACAAGATGTTGTTGCAGTTTTGTTTTACTTTATGATGTAATGTAAGACTTATGAATGTATCTAGTGTTTCCAAGGCTACTAAACTAATCGGTCTTTCAAGACTTGATCTTTTGTGATCATGCCAATGTTACGCAACAACGTACTGACACTGGGTAACTGGGGTTGGAGGGTTATAGTTGGTATCAGAGGCATTTTAGTACTAACCTTGGAAGCTAGATTTAGATAAACTCTGATTAGAGCACATAGCCCAAAGATAGAATTTGAGGATTAGTATAGAAGAAATTCCTAGAAGATTGGTATTATAGAGATTTTGTGAGTTTTCCGAGCAATACATCCCTGTCTAGATATGAGTAGGTAGAGGTGGCTCTGGCACAGATGTACCTAGGGGTAAAACCCGAAAACACCACTTTGAGATAGACTCGAATGGTAACTGGTGCACGACAACGGGCCTTGCTACACTCTTGGTTATGACACTCCCGGGGGATATGCATAGGATAATTCTAATTTTATTTAAAAAACACTATGAAGGGTTACGAGTATAAACGTTCTCAAAGAAAACATTTTTATGATTATGGATTATATCCATAAATAGTTCAATTTATGTTAAGTATTTTAAAAGTATGGAATTATGTATTTTTACTCATAAACTAATCTAGTTTATTCCATTGTTTAGAAATGGCGCCTAGTGGAAGGAATTGAAACCGTATCAATGCACGCAATCCGTGTAGGGATTTCCCTCATGTTCAAGATAATTATTGTGGATCTAGAGATACAAATAGTGCTGATCAACTTATTACCATACTGGGACAACTCACTCAAGTCATGAATAATAACCTTACTCATATGGAGCACCCTGATCCGCAACGTAGAGGATCAATGTTAGTCCACTTCATGAGGCAACAACCACCAACATTTAATGGGGTTACAAATCCATTAGTATCTGAACAATGGATAAACTCCTAAGAGAAAATATTCCATGCCTTGGGGAGTAGCGAATGACAGAAATTTGTCATGAAAGTTTACTGCCTCACTGGAGATGCCGATCAATGGTGGTCGATGATTCAAAACACAAAGGAAGATGAAGAAATATGAAGTATAGAATTGAGGGAGTTTAAGGAAATTTTCTTAGGAAAATACTTTCCTCCTAACCATCGAGCAGATATCAAAAGGCAATTTCTGTGTCTGAGACAAAAAGAGGATAAGAATGTCGCAAAGTAACTTTACAAGGTTAGAAAGGCATTCAACAGATTATATACATAACCCAAGAAGTAAGATTGATCGTTTCATTTATGGGTTAAATCCATTTATCCGTCGAGCCTTAGTCTCACAATCTTTCTCATCGTACGAAGATATAGTCTCGTGTGCTATAAAGACAGAAAAGGAATTATCTAAATCTTATGACAATAAAGTAAAGCAAGAGAAGAAGAGAATGGTGTAACAAGAGATAGATAAAAGGAAAAAGGGAAAGATGGATTTTCCATTATGCGATAATTGTGGGAAGAATCACCCCGGTACTTTCCTAAAAGGAATGGGAGTTTTTTATAAATGTGGAGAAAAAGGTCACCAGGCTCGTGATTTCAAGGGAAAAAAAGAGGATATCAATTTTGAATGATACAATTGTAGGGAAATGGGGCATAATGCAAATGAACTTCCTAAGAGCCAAGGAAACTTACCTCAGAAAAGGCCAAGGGATCAAGGCCAATCTTATGCTATTACTACAGTTGAAGTGGAATAATTAATGAATTGGTGCTTTTGGAAATATGCATTATATTCTGGTAATAAGAATAATGTTATATATATAAGGATTTAACTGTATTACTTTTTGTTTTCATTAAGGTTCTAATATGATGAAGGTAATAATATTTTTAGTATGTGACAATAAGAGAAACTTTACTTTGTTTGGGGAATATAATGTTACAATTGATTTAGGAATTTAAGGAACTTTTAGATAAAGTCTGGACGAACATATTTTGGATAACTATAAAGGTTGGAATGGATTAAGTTGAACTTTGGATAGTGAGACAGGCCTTTATTACCTACCACTAGCCTACAGGAAGTCCTTGGTTGTTACAAAAAGTTTTCCTAATCTAAATGGTATGTGTTAATATTTGGAACCTTATACAATTATGATAAATAAAATATTTTTCGGTTCTATTACCTTTTAGATTGAAAGATGGATTTGTGGTAAAAATTTATTAAAGAATGAAATTCTACATGACAAGTATGTATATTCCCTTACATTCTTAGTAAATCTCCTAAATAAATTCATAAACTTTATAAAAGGTAACTTAAAACAAAAACGTTGCTGATTAACTTTTCCAACTGGGGATTCAATGACCGTTTAACCAATCACATGTTTGTGATTTTATTATGGTTAACTTTCTCCTAATACAATATTCTATAACTCTCCATCATACGTTGATGGGTTGTTTTTCTTCCATATCCATATTTTCATATAATCATAGTATGGGCTATCTCGGGTGACCTTTGTACTTAATTTTCTTTCTTTTAAAGTTATATTTTTATTAACCTTATTTTCGATGTGGGTTTTCCACAAAATTATTTTCTATTTTCAACCTTTTATTTTCAAAGAAAAATTTCAAATTGCGAGGACACAATTTATTGAAGTAGGGGAGAATGTAACACCCTGAGCTTCCATGATACGCTTCTCTTTCAATAATAAAATAGCTTGCATTGTACGCATGTTCGAGATTCTAACACACCACGACCAATAAAAGTAGCCATTAAGAATAGTAATACCTACTTTTTTGAAATTTTATAAATTTTATCTTTCAAAATGTACTTCATATTTGTATTCAGAATATCGAAATTATCTTAAGTTGAATTTTTTATAATTGTCTGAGAACTTCCAATTTTTTATGAATAGTGAAAAATACTAAAAATAAACTTTATTGATCAAAATAATTTATAGTGATAAATTATACCATTGAGTGGTTTTAAAGTATAATTAGAATATATTTTTACCATTTTATCCAATGGTGTTCATTAGAATTAATTTCACTTTGAAATTGGTCATTATCAATTCTCAATCTTTTGATATATATTGTTTCTTAAAAACACGCTATTTGTTGTGACGGTGGGAATTAATTATAAAATTAATTAATGAAACATATATGTTTGGAATTTTGAAAAAATATACAGCATTTTTGAATTAGTAATATCAATTATAGCTTAGGGTGAAATTTTGGCATTGTTCTGAAAAAAATCAATTTTTTATGAATAGTGAAACCACTAAGTGGTAGTTAAAAAACTGATTTTTCATTTAAATGAAACATTACAACTTCTGTGATTTGATTTTCAAAAATCATACATACATGGTTGTCATTAAGAAGTAAAATGTGGTTTAATGGGATTAAAATAATTTTTTGATGAATAGTATCTTTTAAGTTTAATTAATCGCGATTAAAGGTAATTATTGTAATTTACGATAAAGATAATGTTATAAAAATATGAAATGACCTTTACACTTGTCCTAATCATATTTTATGAGTAATGGCCGACCATGAAAATACATGGGTCAACTTGGGGACCCCATGGAGCAACATTGGTGGGAAAATGACATTAAAAACTTTTTATTTAATGTTAAAATAAAAATGTCACAAACATGAGTTGTTTTACTAAACCAATTTTTAAATGGGTTAATACAAGTCATATGTTTGACTATAAATATTTATTAGTACGTTAAAATGATTTCCTACATCATGATATTTTTTTATAATTTTTAGACATTAAATAAATTAAATTATTTATGACATCATGATGATGCATCGATTACCTCATTAATTAACGATTTAAATAAAATAAAAATATAATGTAAAATCTAAGACTTACACTTGTCAAAAACCTATTGGATGAGTATATTTAGAACCCTTACCCCCTTATAATCTAAATATATATGTGTGTGACCTTTAAAATCCGAAACTCATTAAATAATAAAGTAACATTTTATGACTTTCCAAGAGTGCCCCTCTTCTCCTCTTATAAAAGACCCCCACCACTACCACCTTATTCACACCATCAAATCCTTTTGGCTCGACCAACCTCTACCCAAATACTCTCTCAACATCCCTCTCTTACTCCTAGAATCCTCCCTTTGGGCGTAATTAATCCCATGGAATCCTTTGGCTCAAATCAAAAAGAGTTACCCAATTTTAAGGTAATGCCTTTTTTTATGTTCTTTTGTTTTATTTTGCTTCTCCAACCCCCTAAACTCTTTCTATTCCCTTACTTTATAACAGCAACAGTATCTAAAATATACTGGGATGTTGTTATGATAAGGATTTGATTTACATTAACACACACCTTTGTCTAATGGTTAAAGAATATACTGTTTCTGTGGGTGGCGAAATACTGGCTCACGAAACGATGATTGTTCAATATTTTTTAACACCACTAATGGTGGAAATTTTGATGAAACTATTATCATATATTATATATATATTATTTTTATGTTTTCTTTATGATTCTGTATTTTTCATTTATGGCATACCTTTAAGATTTCCATTATGGGTAAACACGATATTTTTATTATAGGAAGTGTGGACTACCGCCCCCTCAAAGTGATTTGAATCGTTAATACCATATGTGAGATGTATAAAGGATGGAGTAAATGGTATTATACATTATATTATACTTTAATTATATTATAACTTTATATAATTATATCTTCATTCCATTAAATAAGAATTCTAAATGAATGTAGCGTTCATGAGTACATATGGCTTACCGTCTCCATGAACGGTGCATTTCATTTCTTACCTCTAAATGTTATGTAATATTATAAATGAATGTATATACAGGATATATATGATTTATATGATATATACATTATGAATGAAATTATTGAATATAATATATATTTTACAACATGAACAACTTGTAATATTAAGAAGTTTATTTTTGACTCAAGTACCAAAGATCGACAAAACGACCGTTATTATCATAAATAATTACATAATGTTCATAACATGGTAATAAGTGATAGAAAAGGAATAATAAACATGAAAAATGTTCTTAAGAAACTATAAATTAGCTCTAGTTTATTATTCAGGAGGTTAAAGAACGGTCGAGTCAAGTTGAACACGAGGTAAAGGAACTTCTTAACCCAATTTCTATTCTTTGGGTTAATCTCCTACTTTCAAATTATGTCATGATATTATTATGTCCTATCTTCTATTTGTACTTTTTCTATGTGTAATTATAGTGAATACACATAATATACTTATTTTATTTTAAAAAATGATCTTTTTAAGGGACTTCGTCTCAATCTCCTTTCATTGAGGCATGTTTTGTTTTATACACAACTTTCTTTTATACGGTGTATAAAACCCTTTGATTGTTACGTTTATTCAAAAGGTATTCTTTTATAATTATTTTATTTTTAAATGATTTAAAAAATAGATATTTCTCTCATATATATGAAAATCCAGTTCCAATGTATACGTATTTAATGGAAGCTTAAAAATATTTTCAGAAAACCCGACTCTCAAGTGTGGTAGACAGGAAGGGATTGGGATTGGAACCATAATGGCCTGTAATTAGTGCAGAAGTCTCAGAATTAGTTATTTTTTTCAGAACCTTGCATAATGTTTTCAAAAAAACATTGGAGTATATTTGAGCAATTTTAAACGTAAGTATCTTCTAAAAAAATTGCATCGGTAGGTCTCATGAGACAAACAAGTGTCTTGGCATGAGGCCTTGACAAAATATTATTTGTAGTCGTGGCATGAGGCCTTGGCTACGTGGTTATGATAGTCTGTCATTATGGATTCCATCATTATGAAAGTGTTTATTGATATTTCATGTGATTATTTGACCAGTTGAATATCCATGTGAATAAGTAAATGGAATTATTTCATTTTACTTTTTCAATATTATGTTGAAGTTCATGTTTAAATGGATTTTTTTAGTTATACATTGCCTTAAATGTTTATGTTTATTTATGAAATCTTCAGCTATATTGTTATCCTTACTGAGAATCTGAGATCACCCCTTCCAATGTTTTAATTTTTCCAGGATGTGAAGAAGTATATTATGAATGACCTGCAGGGATAGTATGAGGGGATATGAAGACAAGATGTTGTTGTAGTTATGTTTTACTTTATGATGTAATGTAAGACTTATGAATGTATCTAGTGTTTCCAAGGCTACTAAACTAATCGGTCTTTCAAGACTTGATCTTTTGTGATCATTCCAATGTTACGCAATAATGCACCGACTCTGGGTAACTGGGGTCGGGGCGTTACAAACTATGCCCAAGGTTGTCATCTAATACATATTAAACTATTTGATTCATTCATTTACCATTAATGTTCCTAAAAATAAGGCCTAAAATGGATCCAATTACCATTTCAATTATAATATATTATTTGAAGTGATATTTATAAATATACTTTTAATTAAACAATATAACACTTCATCAAACAATTAAATCACCCTCCAATAAAACGGTCTAGTGGAAAGTATATATGTTCCAAAAAATTACAATTAACGATTCCTTGATTATATAGAAACACATAACTTAGAAGGGTCACGTGACAAAACACCCAAACAATGGTGTATACAGTCATGAATAACCATTAAATGCACAATAAATAGAACAACTCATGTGGGTTGGATTTTTTTTCAATTCTAATCCTTTAATGGTGTAATGAACGTATATTTCATGGAATCATGAATAACAGAATGATGATCATAATTATGGAATATTATTTTATTAATAAATTCCTAATGAGATCAGTGTCCACATAAAGATGATAGTTTATAAAATAATAAGGCTTTTATAGAAAAAAAAATAGATCACATACCATATACAAGTAGCACTCTCATTATCCCATTTCAACTATTAGTGTTTCTAGGATAAAAATAAATAATAAGAATACATAAAATCCCTGAGAATGTGAAATAAGATCCTAAAAAGTGATTAACCCATCAAGGAGAAAAGAAATTAAGAATTTCCCAAGTTGACAAAAGATATTTTTGATATGCACCCAAGGAGACAAAAAATTCTAAAATCAGAGTTTGTACAATAAACCGGTAGTATAACCTATCTTAGTTCTCCATGGGGGGGATCTTCCATGATATTGAAATGTGGGGTGGGTCTGTGTCCAAGGAAAAGGAGGCCATGTATCTTATTTTAAAAATATAAGTCCGTAATTTACACAACATGTAAATAAATTACTAGTTTTGTAATGATTGAGGAATTATTCCTTAAGAAAACCCTTTACAGAAGATTAAATGATATATTTAGACAATCAATCATTTTTAATTGATATAGGTTGTGTATTCTAATTACAAGGTCTGTGAGTTTTCGGAAGAAAACCTATAACCCTCCAGATGCTTTCTTTTCAATAAATATCCAACTGACCAACAACCCAACTTTAGGGTCTATTGCAAAAAGGGATCCACGCAAGGGGGTAAATTATAAATTAAAAGGATACATACCTGATGAAAAAATATCAGTTTCCTATGTTTGGATTATCATTTGTCATCCATGATTATCATCTTTTAAAATCCTATGTGATGGTTCATAATGAAATCAATAATTAACCCAACCATATCCCCATGGAGTTTCAATCTTTTTGAGTTGTAAGAGAACACTAACCACGAATTAGAATTATTTTTTAGATATACTAAACCAACATCCAAAGGGTCTATTACCCCTATATAAATATATAACACATCCATTTCCACTAATAGTATCAGGATAGGGATGTATTGGATGGAAAAAACCTAATCTATACCTTACCAAAATAATAAGATGTTATCATAGACAAAGACTTATCCTCATGGTTTTAGATAATGTTCTCCCATACTAATCCTAGAAAATCTAGACATTTCAATGATACCACCTAAGATTCCAAATAATTTAAAGCATATTATTACCTGATTTTAAACAAAAAAATCCAATAAATAAAACATAATGATCATGATGTCTTGTTTCATCAGGATAATAGGTACATAAAATAAAAAAATTATAATTTTATATTTTTTTCCTTCTCTTTACTGAGATCCATTTTCCCTTTGAGATTCAAAAAATTCATAGGATATCCTTCGGTGGACATAAAATAAAGGGGTGATCTATAATTCACACTAGTGAAGTCCTTAAGAGAATGAGTCATTAAATTATAATATAAAAGAAAATAAATAGGAATTATAAAATTTCATAATAAGCTATAGAATAGAGTGTGACAATAACATAGAAAAAATAGAAATTATAGGGAAAATATAACATCAAATAAACATGAATCAAGGATATTTTTCTAGATGAAATAACATGTAGAAAAACGTCCCAAAATGGATTAGTTTTTCTTTAAAATTTCATATATAATGTCTCATGTGATAAATAAATTACTTAGTGAATTTAAGTGCTATCTGGGAGCAGCAATCATAACATGAACTTGATTATGTTTGCAGAAAAAATTAAATCAATTATAATTTATAAAAAAATGATTTACACATAGAATGAATTGGGTTTCATAGTCTTCCTTCAATTCATAATCAAAGAAGATTTCATAAAGAGTGTAGTTCATAATTAAACATACGATATATATTAACCCATAAATGTAAATAGATACTAAGATAGTTATATATGTAATTGGAATATATACGTAATTTATAACCATTTTTAATTAAATTTTTTCATCATTGTGGAAAATATATTTAAAATATAAAATGGAATATTTTTTGAATAAAATAAAATTTTACATTGAAATCACTTATTTTAAAATAAATAAATTACTAAAATATTATATATTTATTTTTAAATTGTCTTCATAAATGGTAAAACAATATATTTAAATATTTGATTTTTATTTATAGGAGGAAATTCATTTCATACAGTATAATTCGAAAAGAAAATTTTTTTTACAGTTTTATAAAAATGTAAAAAAAAATTCAAAAGATTTAAAAAATGATTCATTTAAAAAAAATTAATGAAATTTTTTTTATAATTTCAATAACTAATCAATATAGAATATTAAAAAAATTATTTTCCTCATTTTGTGTATAATATCAACCTTGAAGAGACATATATTATATTTAAAAGATGAAAATAGATTAATATTACATACAAACAAAATTCGTGGATGATTCTCTATTCAATAAGGTGGGAATTAGAATCCAAATGTGTAATGAAAATTATATAATAGAAAAAAATAGAATTTATTTGGTTCAATAAAATTGGTTTATATGATTTCCCCCAAAGGATCATTGATCATAAATAATCTAGAAAAATACATGAGATTGTAAAATAAAGCCACCACCAATTTGAAAAAATGTAAATCCAACCCCGTTGGATGAAATAAAATGAGTAATAACATAAAATACCATTAATAATGATGGATTAATGATATAATATTTAAAACGGTGTAATTAAAAACATAATATAGAAATTAGGTGCATAACATTATTATATGCCTCAATGAAGGGAATTTGAGATAAAATATTTTACGTTGAGCTTGACTCATCACATATATACTTTATATACCTATACAGTAAATGTATAATAATTATATAATTTGTTATGATTTTTTTACTACATTAATTTAATAATTATAATTATATAAATATATACATAATAAACTAAGTTCACGACAAATGCTTTGATGATATTTGGTTCATATATCCAAGATAACATTAGTAAGTTGAATATGTTAAAAAAGGTAGTATACCATCATTAAAGAAGAAGAATAACGACATAATTATAATTTTATTTAATATAATATACTTTTAAAACCAATAATTAAATTTGGAAGTTAAAATGAACTTTGTTACAATCGTGGATATTGTGGGACAAACATATGTGTAACTAACATTTTATTTCTTCAAAAATATTTATAGATAAAATGTGTTTATTATTTAATACATTAATAAATATTCTAATATATTTAATTCCAAATTATTTCCTCAAATATAATTATATAAAACATTCATGGGAAGTGTTGATTATTAACTAATCACATCAATTATTTAAGGTTGTGGAGTACATATACGCACTAAACATGGTTACATTTTTATGATAATTTAATAATAAGATAGTAAATAATATATTTTATTTTATAAAAATTAATATATATAAAATATAATATATATTTATACACAGACAATATATCCTTAATTAAAACCAAATATCTGAGGAGTTTATTGAAAAAGAATTACATTATTCACTATGAGGTAGTCTGATGGAGACACAAACTACAGACTTATTTCCAATTTGATGGAAGAAGATATGGATAATGGTTATGAAATTAATTTAATGAATTGTTATTATGTTTAATATTAAGGTGTTATGATTTAATCATTTTTAGGAATATTTTATGTATTTAGAAGAAGGAATAAAATGAAAATTATTGATTATTAATTTTAACTCTTATTGGGAAAACAAATTATGGTTTACACGAAAAGTATTCATGGGATGGTTTTATGATCAATAAATGAATATAAAACCTGTTTAAGGATTTTTGGAATGTAATTTTTTTATTGGACGATCCAAATGGTTCATGCTGTGTGAATAAAATAGTAGAATAGATTCCCTTCTATACGATAGATAAGGGGATTTCTTGGAATTTCAATATGTATTAAATTTATATATATTTAAATTTCATTAACAGATGGAATAAACTTTTTAATAATAAAATATAAGATTATGATAATTTAATTTACAGTAATAACAAAAATTAGACATGTTTATGTTATTTTTGTATCTTTATCATTATGTATTAACCCATGTTATTCTATTTCTCAAACATACATAGACCATGATGATTTTTCACAATGATGGTTAATATAGTTATTATTAGATGAAAATTTTTCATAAGTGGACCATTACTAATAATATTAAACCAATAACATTCACTTAGAAAATTAAAGTAATTTTTTTTAAATTTTTAATCCTTTAATAAAACAATATTTAATATAAAATATCATTAATATGCATTCTGAAAATGTTAAATTAATTTTACAAAACAAACATCATGAAAAAGTGCAATTAGAAAATATAATTTCAAAAAATAACTAAAATGTTATATTTTTCTAATGTAATAATGGGAATTAATAATTTATTAAAATATATTATTTTAAAAAATTAAAAACATTTTAATTTTTTTACATTTAATTAAATAATTAGAGTACTAATGATATGTAATAATTTAATTTAATTATTTTATTACAGCTACATAAATAAACTATTGTTATAAGAAATAATTTATATTTTAATTAAATATTTAAAACATACCATATTTTACTATAATCCATATTAAGAATTATTATAATTATAGAAAGTAATGAAGCTTCAATTTTTTTCTTTATTGAAAGTATTATAAAGGTCTTGAACATGGTCGTATTACACAAAAAGGTCATATATTAAAATTTTTGATTATTATGGATGAAAAATACTCAGAAAATAATTATATGTAATTTTTTTGGTTTAATATTATACTTTTTGAAATTTTTATCAATATTAATTAACCTATTCTACCATTACTATGGTAACAAATATTTACATTTGTTACTATTCATTATTACCAAACATAAAAGAGTCACATATCCCAAAATATTGTATTTCATGATCTAAAATATGAATTCAAATTCCAATATTAAGAACACTAATATTGAATAATTGAATTTTTGAATAAAGTAAAAAAATATAATGAATGCACATATTCAGAAAAATGGATTTTTCATGAAATAGATTATCTTATATTAACTATTTGAAATGAAATCATTAGTATTTGACATTAAATTAATATAAACATGTATAAAATATATTAATTTTACTTAAATATTTAATTATTAGGGTTTTTTTAATTTTGTAAAACAGATATAAGTTCTACAATATAAAATAAATTACGAACACTGTTAATATGCAGAAAAAAAGACTGATAATTTTTTTTTATGAATTGATAATTGTAATGAAATTAAATTTATAAATACAAATAAAATAGTGTATATAGAAATTTAATATTATATCAATAATATTATAGGAATTTTAATTTATTTTATTTAATGGAATCAAATGATTGTATTTGAAGATTCAATAATATTCACTAATCATTGAAAAACTCATCGTTTTAGTGAAATACATAAATTTAACCCCGTGTTATGTACGTTATAATGAGATCATAATTTATTTAAATTATATAAAATAATCATTAAAATATTTATTAATTTATTATAATATATTATCAAAAAAATGTTTTTGAAGAAAACCTATTATTGGATGAATCATAAGACTTTATTAAATTCGAGTAGTTATTTACGAAGAATTTATCAGTACAATTATATTTTATAGGGAATTTATCTTTATTTCCTAAATAATTGATCCCTATTCACAACGGGAAATTTACAAGCTATGTTATAAATACCATATATAAATAATAATGTTCTACGATTCGTTTATTCCCAGTATTGTGTGTGGTTTTTTCTATCAAAAAAATTTTTAATTTAAAAATATTTGAGTTTTAAACTAATAATCCACATAAAATAAAGACACTTGACCCATTACAGTTATGGAAGAAAATGACATTAAATTCTAATTTCATAGGATTGATTCTCACAATACGAAGTCCATTATATTTTTATGAAATTTATTTTCTTATAACATGTATTTTTAAATTATTACCCAATATAATGTAGTATAATGAAATCATATCGATTATGAAATAAAAAGTATAACATATTATTTTAATAATTAACTAAAAATTTATTATTTGAAAAATCCATTATATAAATATTTTTAATTATATAATCAAAATATTTAAAAAATATTATAATGATTTGTAAATTCAATTGGGTTCATGACCCCCTCCCCACAAAGTGTTCCCCTCCTGGGCCAACAATGTGAGAAGAGGGATAATGACCCCCGAGTCCCACCTCTTGTAGGCACTAGGTTGGCGACTAGCGCCAAGGGTATAGTAAACACATAAATGGAAGACATTAGCCTCTAAGAGAACACATGAAGAAGAGAGAGATAAGATAAACACCCACCATCTCCAACTCAGAACTAAAATATAAAAGAAAACCCAAGTGCACATATGTAATGTCATGCAAAAGTACTACAATTGAAAGGGAAAAAATACACATACTCCAAATAAAGTAAAAACAACAGCAACCACAAGCCTAAACAGCTCCTCCAACCACAAGATAGTAGTAACTAGCCTGATCTCAATCCTGCTCCAACTAACCTAAAAACATTTTATATATACATAGGGTGAGTATAATAGTATACTCAGTAGTATCTCACCAAAGATTCTCATGTAAAAGTAAAGAGATCATGATAAAGCACAATGAACAACGTATGAAACTAACTCATCACCTAAATAGGTGTACTATGTTCCCAACCTCACCATGGCTACTCTCACCAATTAACTCATACAAAAATATTGCATATAGAAAAGAATATCAAGGGTACCCCGCTACTACTTCCCCACTGTTTTTCCTCTTTTCCCAACATTGCACGTCCTAAGCATCTCACTCCAAAATGGATTTCCTATAAACACGTGGGAAAAGCACCACAATATGCACATAGTGCAACACACATGCTTGCCCGCAAACACCTGGGCGAAGCACCACACCATCCTCAAAACCAAGGATAACCAGGTTAGTTCTGGGAGCTATCACAGCTCGCATAATGTGTAACATACGTCGGGTATTTCACCTCAAGCCATTATAGCTCATACACCGTGTGAGGATCTTCAAGCCATCACATCCTATACCCGTTACACATATAGTAGTCCATAGGATACTATATCTAGAATATATGTGTGTGAATAACCACAAGACATTAAAGCCCTCTACACACATGTATGGGGAAAACTAACTGATGTTCCTAACATCACAAGTATTTACCAAGAGAAGGGAGAGGGGCCAAAGGGGGTACTCAGCCATTCATCCTCCCACTAGAATGTTGAGGAAACCCCCCCCCCTAGGGCTCAGAATCCAAAGTGTGTTAGTTTCTCTTACTGAGTTGGTGGAGTAGCGTATAGAAACACAAAAACTACAGAATATACTATATCTCACAACCATTGTATAGGTATATCCTATTCTTAGTCACAATTGCAACTAACGTCTCTCAGACTCCGAGATGTTATTTCTATGACTAGGTATCCTATAAGCACACATCCATTTGAAAATAATTATTTGATTATTCATTCCCTTTTTATTAGTTCCATTGTATGATAATTAATTCTTTAAAAATTTATTAACCATGAACGATTCTACATTAAATTTTAGTAGCATCACACCCAAACTCAATTGTTCCTTCAAAAATTATAACCTCATCGTTTTGTTCCAGCAAACTCCAACCCCATGGGATAACTCCATTTAATCAAACATTCATTATCGAAACACTTTTCCATATTCCCAGGAATTCTAGAAAAGAATTCAATGCAACAAACACAAGGGGGTCAACACGGTGAGTAGATGTACTAGCCATCGAGACTTAGCAGCCTATAGCAAGAGAAAAGAGCCATTCTCCCTTGAGATGCTAAACATGGAAAGAACATGGCATACCCCACGTTTCTTAGCCTCTTTCGGATGAAGGGTAAGCAAGGCCAGCTACATTGAGAAGTGAAGAAAAGTAAAGTAGATAATTAAACAATCAAAGTTATCAAGCATCCAACAATAACAACCTTCCCATTCCGTCATTCCCGGTGTCCTCCCCGATACCCATTTTCATAAACCGATGCATCTTTCCCCTCTAGGTGTCTTCTACTACCACAACCAAAAAGCCTCTATGCCCCCACATATCACAACACCCCTCCAGGGTCACGTGTCAGCACAAGCAGTAGGAAAAACAACCATCACATCAATTGGGCTATGGCCTTTTAACAAACAACAGGGTAGCTCAGAACCCTTCAAGGAATGATCAAACAATCAAATTCTTTAATCCATCTTGAATTAACAGATTTATAATCCGTTCGTTCCAACATCGGGAAACCTAACCAGTAAGCTATCACAAATGAATAAACATGCTTACTATGCCCATTTGATTAATATAAATCTACAACAAGAACTAGATTCATTTTCATGCCTCTTTATCATAATACAAACAATTATCAATTAATCCTGGTTTATGTTCTTTACCGATTTCCATCAAGAACAACAACTAAGAAATGAATGCATAGATATCACACTATCAAATAAAACAAGAGGCAATAACATATGATCAATACAATTTCCTTATCTGGTACAAAATATTTATTATATCAATTCCATTTTCATCTAGTGGGATTAAACATTTTAACAATACCGTTGAACGTAAAATAATGATAAGAAATGAATCCCCTACCTCAATGGTTTTTGACGAAAACCCCAAAAAAATGAAGAACACACAAGAATTCCGGGTTGATTCACCAAGGATACTCCTTAGATCTCTTCTCCTAACACAACCAAGACCAAATCTCATCATATTTGGCATCCACACAACTAGATCTACCGTAAACGGGCATAGATCTAAGAAACCGATAGAGGAGGGGAAGTATATCTAAGTAGTTCTATGAAACCAAACGAGAACGATCACATACCTTATGAAACCGGCTTCGATTCACCAAAAGAATCCTCAGATCACCTCCAAAATGTATTGTAGAGGTTCTCCTACCTTCAAGGAAGGGTAATCCTGAGTTATGGTCGCATATGAGCTTAAACGATCATGTTAGAGTCAAAATGGTTGATATCCACAATTTTAGGATCTAATTTAAGTGCTCACACTGTTAGACAAACCATGCGCTAATTGTGCGGTCTCTACTGCCTCGTCAAACACTCTTTGTATGGTTAGGCCGCACGGTTGGAAAAACGTTTTTCTAACCATGTTTTTTTCCACTGCCTCCAACATTAACTATGCACGGTATGGCCGCATGGTTTAAACAAACTGTGCGCAGCCCGTGTAAAAGGTACTTCCCTTTAGTTTTCCTTAAAAGTCCACCCAAACACACCCCTAAGTCACTGCACCAAACCAAAAATAGGTAGAAACATTAAAAGAACCTGAATACATAATGTGATGTTATAGTTCAAAATATTCTACCATTGAAATAGTTCATTGAAAAGGAATATTTTTGCAACGGGATGGAGAAAAGTTACCTTGACCTCCCGGAACGCCTCTAACACCGCATTTTTACAATTTAAAGGACTGGAGAGGTCCGGTCCATTACATCAGATACCTCTCAAAACATTGTCATCCTCGATAATCCAAAACCCTCCTAAAGATAAAATGAAACATGGTCTGAAAAACCACCCAATGAGATACCTCTCAAAAGAGAGAAATCCACCAAAACAAAAAAGTGAGCCATCTCATAAACATGAAAGATTCATAACCAAAAAAGCTACATCGATTCATGAATAGAGTTAAACATCAAAAAACTATGGGTACTGAGCACGTATATGTGACTCACATTCCTAGGTACTCTCCTCCAAGCCACCCAGTCGCCATAAGACACGAACCAAAGGAACAAAACTCCCGTGCAACACCTTATCCTTGCGGTCTTGGATCTCCACAGGTCACATCTCAATGGTAACATCATAATCAACATCGATCTCTCCCCAATCGATGATTTCAGAGTCGTCATGAGGATAACGACAGAGCTATGATAAATGGAAATTATCATGTATCCAACTCAGCTGTGGGAGATGTGCTACTCGGTACACCACATCTCAAACATGAGATAATACCTCAAAGGTCCCAACAAACCGGGGATAAAGCTTACATCCACTACCAAAACTTCTCTCCCCATGACAGGGATTCACCTTCAAAAACACATAATCCCCAACATTAAACTCTAAGGGTATCATTCTTTAATCTGCATATGATTTCTGAGGATCTTGAGCTATCTTCATCCTCTCACAAATAACCTAAACCATATCTATTGTATTCTGAAGTAGTTCTGGTCCAAGAATTGCTGACTCTCCGACCCCAGTCCAGCACAATGGAGAACGGACTGGCCGGCCATACAAGGCTTAAAATAGAGCCATAACGATGGTGGAGTGAAAACTATTATTATATGTGAACACCAACAAAGGGTATATGCCAAATCCATGAACCTCTGAAATCAAGAAAACTAGAGCGTAACATATCTTCAAGAGTATGGATGGTTTGCTCTGTTTGACTATCTGTTTGAGTGTGAAAAGCAGTGCTAAGGCATAGTTGATAACCAAAATCATGTTGGATACCTCTCCACACACTGAATGTAAAATGAGGATCTCGATTAGAAATGATCATCCTAGGGACTCCATGAAGTCTCTCCACCTCCTCAAGATACTACCTCGAAATAACTTCCACTGTGCTCGAATCCTTGATCACTATGAAGTGGGTCGATTTTGTTAAACAATCCACTACCACCCAAATAGAATCATGTCCTCCCGGAGCTCAAGGTAAACCAGTAATAAAGTCAATTGAGATTTCCTCCCACTTCTATTGAGAATTCTGTAATGGCTGGAGAAGACCACCAGGAACACGGTGTTCGGCCTTCACCGTCTGGCAGACTAAACATCGAGACACAAACATTACAACCGTAGGCTTCATCCCAGGCCACCAAAACTGGATCCTCAAGGATTGGTACATATTTTTCATGCCAGGGTGTACCGCAAAAGGTGAACTATAAACTCTCTAAGAACCTTCTCGTGCATCGAAAATGAACAAAAATCCCTCCATTATACAACACATGGTGTTTTTCATCTTCAGTCAAACCATCAGGGCCTCACCATAAACTACTCGTTCTCTCCACACCTCCACCTCTAGATCTCCCAACTGGGACTCTTCCACATTATGAATCAGCGATGATTGTACCATCATCTAAAAAATAAAGCATCTACCCCTAACTTCTACAATATCAATATTTAATGATGACAGTTCTTCCATTACTCTCCAAGAATCACCGGATTTACGCACAGCATCACTACGTGACATTAGGCTTAGTGCATCAGCTACAACAATCCCTTTTCCAGTTGTATAGGATATTTCAAAGTCGTATTCTTGTAAAAACTCCATCCATCGACGCTGTTGTAAGTTCAAGTCACACTGGGTGAAAACATACCTCAAACTCATATGATCAGTGAAAACCACAAAGTGCTCACCAATGAGGTAATGTTTCCACAACTTCAGGGAAAACCCCACGGCTGCCAACTCAAGATCATGGGTGGCATAGTTTCGATCATGGGGATGAAACTGAAGAGACACATAATAAACAAATGACCTCTAATACATGAGAACACAGCCTAACCATAGATATGAAGCATCACAACAAACATCAAGCATAACTCCTTCAGCTGGAAGACAATGGACTGGAGCATTTACTAACTTTTCAATTAGATAGTTGAAAGATTCCAGGCACTGATTAGTCCATATAAATGCCTGATCCTTCCTAGTCAAAGTTGTTAGATGTGTCTCAACTCATGATAAAGTAGCTACAACCCTCCTGTAGTAGCCTATGAGACCAAGGAAACTTCACACCTCTAACACTATCTTGGAGCCTACCCAAGACACAAATGCTTCAATATTCAATGGATCCACAACTACTCCCTATTGAGACACAATATGCACTAAGAAATGGACATCTCGAGTCCAAAACACACACATCCAAAACTTCCCAAACATCAGATGTCGACGAAGAACTCCCAAAACGTCTTGTAGATGCTCTGATCGCTCCTCTCCAGATGTGGAGTACACAAGGATGTCGTCGTTGAAAACTACCATGAAATTGTCTAGGAACTCTCGGAAAATAGCATTCATCAATCCCGTTACTACAGCTGGATCATTCGTCAATCCAAACGACATTACAATAAACTCATAATGCCCATGATGACAATAGAATGTAGTCATCGGGATATCCTCATCCTTCACATGCATCTGATGATATCCTAACTGCTAGTCAATATTTGAGAACCAACTTGCACCCTTTAGTTGATCGAATAAATCATCAATCCGCGAAAGAGGATAGAGATTAGTTATGGTCACATTGTTTAAGTGAATATAATCGACATACAACCGCGAACTGTCGTCGACCTTCTTCCTGAACAAAACTGGTGCACCCCACATTGACACACTTGGCTGAACAAAACCACACTTTAATAGACCATCACGCTGTACATGTATCTCTCAAAACTCAGAAGGGGCCATCCTATATGGAGACATAGAGATAGGAGATTCTCCTGGCTATAGGTCGATCCAAAACTCGATCTCTCGTCGAGGAGTTAATGCTACAACCTCTTCGGGAAAGACATCAGGGTACTCCTCTATGACCCTAGGAAACGCCAACTGTAGAACCTATGAATAAATTAGAATCATCTTAGCCATCATGGATGATAAGGACAGAACGCGCCTATGACCCATCCGAGGATCTCACTCACCAACAAACACCACTTTCTCTCCATCCGCACCATGGAAAAAGACCTTATTTCTGAAGAAATCCATGATATCCTGAACTGAATACAACCAATCCATGCATATGATGACATCATACGGTTGTATTCTTAAACATAAAAATCTCCCCAAAGGCGGTGTTGTCCCATCACTAGCATAGAGTCTCTACATACTTTAAACATGTCAGCTCGACCTCCACCTTGCGCAATCAACACCAAACGAACTAGAAGCCTCTTTACCTCAAGTCCCAATGCATGGAAATGGGTAGGTAATATGAAGGAGTGTGTCACTCCTGAATCAAAAAAGGCATACACCATAGTAGAAAACTAGCAAAGGGTACCTTGAATGACATCTTGCTCACCTAGAGCTGGTAACTCTAGAGCATGAATCTGACCAGGACCTCATCCATGACCTCTCTAACCATAATGACGACCACCACCATGGTCACGCTCTGCTCTCTGAGGATGAGGAGCATCATGGATTCGTCCTCTAATTTCCCCATCTACCATATGCTGATCAATAGCTGGTGCAACTGGCTACTGCTGTCTCGGTTGGAACTGCCTCAATGGAGGAACCTGGAGCGTAGCGCCTGGTGCACAATCACCGCTTTGAAAGGTCGGCACTCCCGCTGCTGATGGACAAGACCGCAACTAGAAAAACACGTGCCTGATCACTTGGCATGGGCCTGAGGGAAGTTTCCTTCAGAGAAACGAGATGTGAGGGGATGGGACCTACCCCCGGGTGAACAGAAACTCTTCTTCCCTAAAAACCAGGAACCCCAGACCATAGCTTTTCATCATGAGGGATCTTGATGATCCCCATCTCATGATAATCTGGTCCTGGGAAATGTCATCTCGACAACCTCTGTCCTCTTCATCGGTTCAAGATATGTCTTCAGCATAAACAGGGTGACCTGGGGTTGGATCTGTGGACGCAAAGCCTCCACCAAATGCCTCACACTAGCCTCCACATCTAGATAAGGTCTGAAGCATATCATAAAACTTTCCTAAAATGGATTCCAAACTCTCAAATAGTAGAACTCCCCTGTTGAAGGGTAAGAAGCTCCTGGCGACTGGACGTATTCACAGTCGAAGAATGGAATTCAACTCTAAAATTGTCTCAGGACACCTCCCAGGAGATTGTTGACACCTCATGATCCCTGAGGAACAATAACCACAACTTCCTTGCTACTCCACGCAGAATCGTCAAAGCTATGGACACCCAGTGCTCCGTCCAAGAAAGGATCGAACTGAAACCTATCTCAACCTCCTCTAACCAGTCTTCCGTGACTGCATCTGAAACGGAGCCCTCGTACTTCTGCAGACTCTGGCACTGAATCTCACGTAGTGTCTTCCTCCAAGTGTCTTTATTGTCAACCTCTACCCTGTGGCCATCTACTGGAATAGACTGATAGACATTTTCTACGCAAACCTGACGAGGTCATCTACCATGAGCCATACCTATAAAATAACAAAACATTAGAGCTCCTAAACCTGGAATATGGAAGACTCAACATTAATTAATTAATTTTTTATCTTTTATTCATGTTAATTTAACCTATCCCATGGTCTACCCATTCAAACCCAGGCATAAAGAACAATGATGCATGATCTGTTCCTAGGTCTCTACCCTGAAACTAGTATCACCTTGTTCAGTAGCCATTGTATTCATAAAGCTCCATACATTAGATCATAGGCGGACCAAAACACCTATGTCTCAGCCGGTCTCTAGGGTTTACCTCACTTGATAAACATGAATGACACAGTTTCCCTAACATACCGTGAAACCTAACGTGTGCCTAACTCTAAACTCTATCTTATCCCTCAACTAGACCTCTGATTCCACTCTTTCAAGAACCCCTCCCCACAAAGTGTACCCCTCCTGGGCTGGCAATGTGAGAAGAGAGATAATGACCCCTGATTCCGGCCTCCAGTGGGCCCCGGGCTGGAAACTAGCGCTGATGGTATAGTAAACACACAAATGGGAGGCATTACCCTCTAAGAGATCACATGCGAAAGAGAGATATAAGATAGACGCCAACCTACTCCAACTCAGAACTGAAATATAAAAGAAAACCCAAATGCACATATGTAATTTCATGAAAAAGTAGTACAATTGAAAGGGAAAAAACTAAAAGTACACAAAATAATGTAAAAACAGTAGCAACCAAAATCCTGAACAGCTCCTCCAACCACAAGCTAGTAGTAACCAGCCTGATCTCCAACCTGGTCCAAGTTACCTATAAAACAATTTATATACACATAGGGTGAGTATAATAGTATACTCATAAAGATCCTCCCCGAAGACTCCCGAGAAAATATAAAGAGAGCATGCTAAAGCACTGTGAACAACAGGTGAAACTATCTCATCACCTAAACATGTATTCTATGTTCTCAACCTCACCATGGCTACTCTCACCAAGTAATTAATACAAGAATATAGAATATTGAAATGAATATCAATGGTACCCCACTACTAATTCTCCAATGGTTTTCCACTTTTCCCCAATGTCACACGTCCTAAGCATCTCTCTCCAAAAGGTTTGCTCGCAGACACCTGGGTGAAGCACATCAATATGCACCTCGTGCAATACAATGGCTTGCTTGCAGACACCTGTGCGAAGCACCACACCATCCTCACAAAAAAAATTAACCAGGTAGGTTATGGTAGCCACCACAACTCGTATAACGTGTATCATATGTCGGGTATTTTACCTCAAGCCATTACAGCCCATTCACGGAGTAGGGACCTTCAAGCCATCACATCCTATACAAGTTACACCTATAGTAGTCCATAGTATACTATATCCAGAATATTTGTGTGTGAATAACCATAAGCCATTATAGCCCTATACACACATATATGGGGAAAACTAACCGATGTGCCTAAAAAAACATGTATCTACCAAGATAAGAGGGTGAAGCCAAAGGGGGTAGTCAGCCATTCATCCTCCCACCAGAATGTTGGGGAAAACACACACCCCCCCAAGGCTCAGAATCTTGAGGGTGTTAGTTACACATACTGACAGGGTGGAGTACCGTATAGAAACACAAAATTTACAGAATTTACTATATCTCACAACCACACTATGGGAATACCCAAGTCTTAGACACAACTGCTGCTAATGTCTCTCAGAATCCGGGCTGCTATTTCTAAGACTAGGTAATCTATAGGCACACATCCATTTAAATAGATTTATTAGATTCTTCATTCCCTTTTTATTAGTTCCACCGTACGTTAATTATTTGTTGAAACATTAATTAACAATTAACGATTCCACATTAAATTGCATTAGAATCACACCCAAAGTCAATTGTTCCTAAAAAAAATACAACCTCATCATTATGTTCTAGTGAACTCCAACCCCGTTGTTTAACACCATTCAATAAAACATTCATTAAAAAAACACTGTCCCATATTCCTAGGAATTATAGAAAAGTATTTTTTGCTTCTAACATAAGGGGGCTCAACACAGTGAGTAGATGTATTACCTGTCGACTCTTTGCCGCCTATAGCAAGTGAATATACCCATTCTCCCTTGAGAAGCTAAACATAGAAAACATGTGGCATACCCCATGTGTATTTGCCTCATTTGGAAAAAGGTTAAGCAAGACCAGCTGCCTTGAGGTGTGGAGAAAAGTAAAGCAGGTAATCAGCCAATAAAAATCATCAAGCATGCAACAATCACATCCATCCCATTCCATCATCCCTGGTGTCCTCCCTGACACCAATATGGATAAACCGATGCATCTCTCCACACTAGGAGTCTTCCTCTGTCACAACCAAGAAGCCTCTATTCCCCCACATATCACAACACACCTCTAGGGTCACGTCTCAACACAAGTAGAATTAAAAACAACAATCACATCAATTGGGCTATGGACCTTTAACGAACAAGAGGATAACTCAAAACCCTTCACGGAAATATCAAACAATCAAATTATTTAATTCGTCTTGAATTAACAGATTTATAATCCATTGGTTCCAACATCAAGAAACCTAACGAGTAAGCTATCACAAATTATTAAACATGCTTTCTACTCCCATTTCATTAACATCAAACTACATCATGAACAAGATTCATTTTCATGCCTCTTTATCTTTAGCCAAACAATTATTAATTAATCTCAGTTTACGCTTTTACTGATTTTCATCAAGAACAATAGCTAAGAAAAGAAATCATAGATATCACACTATCTAGAAAAACAAAATGAAATAACATATAATCGATACAATTTCCTTATCCAGTTAAAAATATTTATTATATCAATTCCATTTTCTTGTAGTGGGATTAAACAAGCTAACAATACCATTTCACGTAAAAGAATGAGAAGCAATGAATCCCCTACATCAATGGTTTTTGACTAAAACCCCAACAAACAAAAAAGGCATAAGAAAGCCGAGTTGATTCACCAAGGATCCCCCTTAGATCTCTTCTCCTAACACAACCAAGTCCAAATCTCATCATATTTTGTATCCACACACTTAGATCTTCCCTTAACGAGCATAGATCTATGAAACCAAGAAAAGTGGAGAAGTATATCTAATAAACCAAATGAGAACGATCGGATACCTTAGGAAACCAGATTCGATTCGCCAAGGGAAGCCTTCAGATCACCTCTAAAACACTTGGGAGAGGTTTTCCTACCTTCAAGGAAGGGTAATCCCGATTTATGGTCACATAAGAGCTTAAACGAGAAAGTTAGAGGCAAAACGACTGAGATCCACAATTTTCGGATCTAATTTATGTGCCCGCCCGGTTTTCTCGCACCGTTAGACAAACTGTGCACTAATCGTGTGGTTGCTAATGCCTCACCAAACACTCCTCGCAGGGTTAGGCCGCATGGTTAGGAAAACTGTGTGCTAACTGTGTGTTATCCCCTGCCTCCAACATTAACTATGTACGGTATGGCCGCACAGTTTAGACAAACCGTGTGCAGCCCGTGCGAAAGCTACTGTCCTTTATTTTTCCTTAAAAGTCCACCCAAACGCACCCCCTAGTCACTACTCCAAACCAAAGGTAGTTAGAAATATCATAAGTACCTGAATACGTAACGTGATGTTATAGTTCACAATTGTCTACCATTGAAATGGTTCATAAAAAAAGATTATTTTGGCAAAGCATATAGGATAAGTTACCTTGACCTCCCAGAATGCCTCTATCACCGCAATTTCACATTGTAATGGACTGGAGAGGTCCTGGCCATTAAAATTAGAAATGGTATTATAAAAATATACCTATATTAGAAATAATTTGAAATGGTAAATAATAATAAATATTAATATCCTGATTTCATAAAATTGAAAGGTGATATGTATAAAATAAATAATTTAATTGATTATTATGTAGAATACATGTGTGACTATTATTAAGGAATGAAGTACTTGCTAAAAATGTGTTTATTTTTAATAGTAATTGACCATTAAAATATTATAACATTATAAAGATAAACTAATAGATTAACCATATATGTAATTATTAAAATGAATTAAATTAATGAATAAAATTACCATAGAATCATTACAGAATCACTGAAAATAATTTTAATATACAAATATTTTTTTTCGTAATAAATTATTATACTTATTAAATAAATAAAAGAATTAATAGTTTAATGTAATATTTTAATTTTCTAAAATTTTAAATTGATATTCAAAAAATGGTGTTCTTATTTTGAATCCTGATGTTTAAAATAGCTAATGGAATTTCATAGCACCTTGATACATTATGATTTATTTCCTTTTATATAAATTCAATCTCTCTAATAGATTTATATGCATAAAACACCAAGTCTAAACTAAATTTCGTTTTCTATTAAAATTTTATGAAAAAATTACCATTATAATCAATCTGTTATGTTTTTTGGGTATGAACTCGGAAAAAATTACCAAAATATTGATTATCTACTATTTATGAATAAAATAATAATAATTTGATAGTAAATGAAATATTTCCAAAAAACAATATTTTTTAATAGAAAATGATTTATTCATTTCATGCTCATTTACGTTGAATTTAATTTTTGGAACTTTTAGAAAATGAATTTGATAATATCAACTATCATTTCTATGGGACTACATTAAAATTTCTATTTAGTGATTTTTATGTATTTTTATGAAATGATTCATTTTTTATGAATAGGGGAGACTCCTCATTTTATTGAAAACTAAATTTTTGTTTGAATTACTCAAAATATTAAATTATATATTTAATTTATTTTATTTTAAAATTACTTATTCTGTATTATGAGAAATTAAATTTAGGTATGTTTAATAAATTTATTTTTTATTTTTTATAATAAAAAAATTAATATATATGAGAATTGTATCCTAGGATAAATTTTTTTTTATCAGGCCTATGGGTATAATTTGAAATTTTATTTTGCTGCTATTATGGATTGAATTTGGAATACTTGATTAACTATATAGTTGATGACTAATTGGTATTATCTAATTAGATTAAATTAATTTTTAATTACTCTAAATATTAAAAGAAATAAATAAACTAACTACCACAGTGAAGGTTTGAACAAGTTTATTGGGTGTTTAATAATGATGATAAGGGTTGAAAATTCCTTATAAAATTCTCCAAAACTTGTTTTTTCCATATTAAACTGAATCACCACTAATTTTCATGATGGACCCATTTTTATGTTTTTTTGTATGAAACAATTTAGATGTAATTTATTCAAATCAAAAACGTTATGTGTTTTCTTTACCCCGCTTATAATAGATCACCCACATTCATCCCCTATTGACACGTCTAATAAAATTTATTATGTCATAGAAAATATAAGAAAATTGATTATTTCCCTAATTAAAATAACATAGAGTCCATTTTTAATCATAAATTCTTTCTATTAGTGTTTTTCCAATGAACCTAAAGAGGTCATCTGATGAAGAGGCAACATTATGAAATGACTATTTTTATTTTGTCTCTTATTCCACCCATTTAAGATATTATTGATCATTTCTTATATAACATATAATGTATATTACATACAAATAAATGTTATAATGTTATGTTCATGACCTATGCTCATCCCCTCTTCAATGAAATGGGATATTAAAGTGTTGTTCATTGTACGACATATTACCATCTCACAAATAGATATAATTAATTTTCTCTCACCACCTTTAATGGATCTAAATAATGATGGTTTTAACACATTTATATAATATTAATGATATTATTACACTTATTTAATATTAATATCTCATTATTATTCTTAAATTACAATACTCCTAAAATATGAACATTTATTACAAAACCTGAATGGGAAAACATGACAATTAACACACGAAAAAATGAAAATAATGAAATATTATTATCAAATTGGTGGTTAAATGTTATAATTGCATAACATATGATATTATAAATATGTTTCTGGATCTAGTTGAAATATAAAAAATCAATAAAACTATTATAAATTAGAATAAATCATTTTTAATTAATTGAGTTTGTTTGGAAATATATTTAATCTCAATTTCATGTTCAATGATACATACTTGTTAATATAAACCTAGTAACATTTATATAGTTTATATAATAAAATTAATTATTTTTAAAATGAATAAAAAATTATTTATGATGATTAATTTCTATATTGTGTTTATTATTAAACGTGACAAAATATAAATTTTCAGAAGTGGTAAAAATTATTTTATAATCCCACTTTCTTTTCTGATTATTTACTTTCTATTATGAAAATTCATTTTCTTGTCTTAAATTTTCATTGAAAATATATTTTATCTTATATATCTATATTCATGTGTTATTGATATGATTATTTCCTAAACTATATAACTTATTTACATATGGTTATTACTTTGACATTTTATTTATTAATTGGGTTAATATTGATAAGTGCATACCTTTACTCAATATAGATATTTGAAGATATGAAATATGGAATGATGATTTAAATTGGTTATTTGATATATGATTAATACATTGGACATGTAGTTATGGGTGGGGTATAGTTATTGATTTCCCATTGATCCATCAATAGGTCTCATGATTCATAATATTTGGCGAAATCAGATGGGTTTTTACCTGTAGTTTTTATCTATGATTTGAATGGTCATGACAATAGAGGTATCAGGATGCCTAATATAATAATTCCAAATAAATATGTATTTACATTATTAAAAATTTATTTTTATCACTATCTATGATATTATTGTAGGACCCCGGGACACCCTGGGAGGGGAGGGGTGAATCTGGGTGGCAACTTTTTCTTCATTTAGTTGTGGATCTTGTTCCCACGTTGGTAAGAACTACTTAAACCTGTATGATGGATATAAATAGCAATTAAACATTCACATGCAGAGAGATGACACAACGATTTTTACTTGGTTCACCACTAAGGGCTACGTCCAAGGAGCATACGCCGATAGGTTGTCGGTCATACCTAAATTCACTATGCTTCACTAGCTGCAGATTACAAATGTTCGGGTACAGACACTCTGTCCCAGGTTGACTGCCTTTACAATTATTCAGGGATAGCTCACTGCGTCCCTCGGGTCACTCCCGTTGACTCCCCCTGGCTCACTGCCGTTGGTGAAGTCTCACTCAGTTTATAGACGTGAAGGTCTCTTCAATAAATGTGCATTGATGTTCTTTGTCTCCTGTTCAGCATGAGACTTTGCTTGCATCAGGGTTCAGAGTTGATGCTCTTTATAGTTCAATCTTTCTTCTTTAGTGCAATGACCGAATGCACTAGATCCCCTTGTCTTCGTTTTCCTGAATCACAATCACTTATGTGATTGCTCAATAAATGATGTTCAGCTTACTCGACATTCGTCAGAATCAATTCACCATGTATGCATGAGATCATGCATGTATCATTTAGATTTCTTCTTCAATATTTCTTTGCACCGAATGTATCATGCAATCTTTAGCTCTTGTGCAGCTCCAGAAAGGCGGGCGTGCTTCAACAATATTTGGATCTCCTTTTCATGCTCGGCACGCAAGTCTCCATCTGGCGCGCAAGTCTTAGGCGCGCAAGTATAACCTGGCGTGCAAGTGTCTCCAAAGCACCTGCGTGACTCTGCCTTCTTGAAATTTAAACCTGCGCGACTCACTTACTTCCTTGCCCAAATCAGCAGGGGCGCTCAACCATCAGTCAGCGCGCAACCTCTACTTGCGCGACCCAACTACCACATTCGGGGTTCAACCACCTGCGCGACGAGAGCTCGAACAATCTCAAAGTCTTGAGCTCCGTGAGAAATGAGGAGGGGTGGTCCAGTATTTATAGGCAAACTGGACCCCCTGCGCGGCAGCGTGCAAGTCATCCATCGGCGCGCAAGTCTCGGCCCCTGCTAGGCACTTGCGCGATCAACATCTAAAATTGCGCGAACATCTTGCCTTTGCCTAATTTGGATCTTCTGAACTCGAAAAACTATAGGCGCGCAAGTTATAATGCATTCAAGGCATCGGCGCGCAAGTCTCTTCCTGAAACATAATTCACCTGCGCGACCTCACCAAAACTTGTGCGACCCCTATCCCATTTCCATATTTTGATGCTCTGATATTAAAAAACATATGGCGCGCAAGTTTCCTATCCTCCAAGAGTATGGCACACAAGTCCCTTCTCCAAAATCAATCTTCTTCATTTGTTGATTTTGAGGCCCTGGAATTTGGCAAACACTGTAAAACGGCGCCACCTTGTATCTGCTCTTTTTGTACCGCCTCCAGATCATTCATTCCTCTGTCGATGTTCTTGAATCAAACATAGATTGTTGACCACAACTCTTGAACTCGACATGTCACCATGGAGTCTCCTTTGTCAACAAATTTGTATGTCGTTTGTTTGCTTTGTCGATAAGCACGATCACCTCAACAACACTTCTTCTTGGTGATCTGTATCCTTAAGCAACTCTTTTGCTTTTATCACAACCTCCACTATTGTGATATGTATTCTTTGAAGGAAAAACTTTAGTACCATCATCTTCTATGACAATGTGATGTGCATGGCCATTTCATAAGTCAACTCATTGGCACATTTCCTCCTTCATCAACCGTCATGATCAACTTCATGCAAACCATGTGATTCAATCCGTCAAGAAGTCTCTAGCATGGTTCTCATGCAATCATGATTAATTGAATGGTCTTCATCAAAACCCATTGTTCTCATGCAATAATGAGGAATTGCATGGTCTTCATCCAAAAACACCATCCTGCTTTAATCATCCTTGGAAGGATTACTCCTCACATTCTTCATTGTTGTAAATAATGTATCACCTTTGACACATGTTCTTTGAACTTACGATCAGCACAAAATTAGTCCGAATCACTACTCCTCTACTTCATTGGAGTACTTCATGATCTCCTTCATTGTGAGCTTCCATTCCTCCATTTTATTGGAGTACTTCTTGATCTATTTTATTTTTATATTCCATTGAAAACTATTGAAAACAAATACAATCCTGTACACAAAGTGGTTCCAACAATTATCACATGGATTCTATCTTTGTATGCATTTAATTCACAATTTATTGATTAAATGGCATGAGTGTTTTGTTAGTAATCATGTCATATTTATTAGGCAATTTTTCATGGACATGTTCTTTTGTAAATGGAAATTTTTATATCATTTACATTTCCAAATTGATTAATTTTATTTTTTAATGGTATATTATATTATACATAACCCATATATATAAGTTATGTTAACCCTTATTTTCATTATATTAATGTGGGTTTGATGTTGAATCCTTTGATTGAATTTCAAGGATGTTGGTTATTACTTTTGTTGTGTTTTAATTTTTTTTGAACATTACAATGTTAATCATGTACGTATCAAATTCCCAAAAATAAGTAAACTTGTTAGTAATTTGGAATTATAGATCATTTTTTCTATACCAATATAATATTGTAGGCATCGTCTTGTGGTTATGGGATTCGGGGTAGTTAGAGTTTGTATAATAGAATGTTTAATAAAAATAATGTGTACTAGATTATGGAAAACATAGAATAATGAAAAAATAAATGATAAACATTGGATATAAGTATATAATAACATCCTCATGTTTCCTTAAGGATGTTATTAAAATATTTTTCCTAGAAATTAACAATATCTTGATTCCATGTGTGGGCATGGTTTTGGAATAGAGGAACCTAAGGGTATTTACTCCAAAATGGTGCAACAGGCTTGAATCAACCATTATATAATATATGAAAATGTTCCTCATCTCTCACCAAGTTTGATAATAATCGGTTAATAGTTTTAGAAAATTAAAATTTTTATTTGAAACCATTAGTAATTATTTTAAAATAAGAATTACAATAGTGAAACCATGCTTATGATTATGAGATTATATATGAATAAAATTTTCATTTATGTTAACTATTTCCCCATGTTAAAAAATTATAAATTATTAACTAAAAATCATACTTTTATGATATAATCAATTATATTGTATTTCTATAAGTTCTTATTATATTTTTTATGGGAATAAATACTAATAGACAATATAGATATTTCCAGCTAAGTAAGAAAATAAAATTGGTATTACAACAACGAATATAATTGATATTTTATGGTATAATAATTTTATTATTTAAAATAACTATGAGACTATGGAGATACCTTTTTAATAGTGTGATTATCTTTTTTGTATATCGTAGTTGTACAAAATACCCCATCATTTTGTAGGACTAATAATCTATTGGTAGATGAGAAATTGATTTAGTCTATTGAGATGTTATTTACTTTCTTAGAATGTAGTGAAATTTAAGTACAATTCACATAGATTGCATTATCTCAATTTATGTGGTTATAAATGGTGGTCATTGATCCAGGATAATATAAAGGAAGAGAATGTAAGACTCATGGGATGGAAATAGTTTATTGATTCAGTAATGAAAATTTATTCCGCATGATAAAAAAAATTAAATGAATAGTATGTTTTTCAGCTTAATGAAAAAGGAATATGAATGTGTTTTGGAGTATGAGGCTACCTTTGGAAGATTATTTATGTATCCTATGAATTACACACACAAAAATTAGTGAATGATTTTATATTTAATTCAAAATATTTTTCTAAGTCTATAATGGGCGATGGTCACCCAATGTTTTCTATCTTATGATGAAATTGTTTTATGTTCCATCCAAAAAGAGATTTTAGAAAATAGATCCTACATGTTCAATGGTAATGACAAATATATTTGGTCAAATGAGTGCATTAAATATTGGAATGCGTCAAAAAATAAAATATAATGATGAAATTTAAATCTTCTTATAACATTGTAATTAATCATCCTAGAAACTCATTGAAGAGGTTGAGATTTTATTTACATGTGTGTAATTAAATGTTATCAGGGTAGATTTCATAATGATGTAATACTTAAATTATATTTTTTTTCCTATTTTGTTTGACGTAGTAACAATAAGATTGAATTAACCATGTGGTAAGGGAGTTTACTATAGGAGTGTTTATGGGGAGAAGGCCATGATTATGATACCACTGCATCAAGAGAAATTCCCAATGATGTGTGGGAATGTACATTTAAGAAAAAACAATTTATAGAAAATTCATTATTTAACGCTATATCCTCAAACTATTTTATATCATACATATTTTCAAGGAAAATTATATATTTACCAAGATCATGAATTAGCGAGTTAAGAGTAAAATGCTCTAGTTGATGTCTCACTGCACAAGGATGTGTTATGAAATCATGCTTATGACATGTAACCTTTTATTATTTCTTGATCTTATTATAATTCCTATATTATACTTCAATATAATCCTTTGAATAAAATTTATTACAAAATTTAATGAAAAAATTTATTTTAAGATAATTATAATTATGATTTGTGGTTATGTCTTAATATTATTTATCATTATATTAGATACATAATCAGTTGAGACATTTATACATCAAACCCATAATGATCTACTAAATAAGAATCTTGGGGAATAATAAAAAACAAGTTCTATAAATGGAGATGGTGATGATAAATTTTATTATGAACGTATTGTACAAAAATAAATTGATATATCTCTTAAAATATCACTTTGACCTCCACCATAATGTTAAGTTGAGTTTTACATTGATTTAATCCATTATTTAAGAATAATATCATTAACATTATATAGAATCGTAGTTGTGAAAATAATAGATCTTAATAAACTGGATGATTTAGGGGATTAAATATTTATTCTCTATAGTGTTTCAATATACGGATCTCCTAATCACTTTTTTAAGATGATAGATGGATATATGTGGATGTGCATAGAATTGGGTGAAATCAATGTTGTTATAGTAAATAAAAGTTATTCATTTTATCATATTAATGACTTATATGATCAAAATCAATGGGCCTAATATTTTCCAAATATTAATTTTCCATATGGGTATCATAAACAGTGAAAAAATTGAGCATAAATTATTGAAGACATTTTTTCAAATGATTTATAGACATTATGATTTTACAAGAATTTAATTTTGATAATCAAATACTCCATCTATTTTTGTGGATCTAATGACTGGAGTAGGAATGGAATGTGTTGATTATTTGTTTACTTATTCATTTATGATATAACTAGGTATTATGAATGATAGTTTGCTTATAATAGTCACATTAAAATCGTTATTGATTCTTTTACAATGAATGAGTTATTTGGGAAATTTAATAAGTGTGGTATACGGATTCAATAATATTGATTTATTTTCCATATTTTTTCCAAGGATAGAATCCATGTTGATCCTGCAAAGAAAAATCTATTTATATAATTATTTAAAATATTAAACATAACTGATGTATATATTTTCACTAGTTTGTTTGGATAATATTAGTGATTTGTTAAAAATTTACCCATGTTGCTTATCAGTTATTTAAACTACCATGTAAATTGTATTAGTTATTTTAGAAAAATTAATGTAAAGAATGTCATGATGAACAAAGAAGGTGATTGGTTATAGATCTGATTTTGACTTGAATATGTAAATTATGGGCTTCTGAAATATAGTTATACGTTAAAAAAAATTTGGTTTTGTCCTAATGAATTTATTTAAAATTATTACATATTAATTATAATAAATGATGACTCGTGAACATAACTTTCTAACCCATGATCTTATGTTGGAAGATATAATATTTTCATTGAATTTATTGAGACATTATCTCTATTGTGAATTATTTGAGATAACAAATAATCAAAAAATCTTGAAAAACATATTATCACTTGAAGAGTTTAATTAGAGATAAATGAAATGGTTTGAGCTACACATGAAATATTATTTCTCGATACAATACCACATAGGAAAAGAATGTAATGTAGTTGATGTATTAGTCATGGTAAATCTATTATTTATGACAAAAATTAGAATTAAGATGGATCCTATGATCATGAATCTAGTAAATATAAATATATAAATTATAAAGGAAGGTGAAATATCAATACATTTTTAAATTATTGTGAATCACGTAATAATTTAATGATAAAATGGTCTCCCTCTGATGATGGTAAATTATTGAGTAAAATTAAATTATTGAATGATGGTAAATTAGAGGAATTAATTTATGAATTGAGTGATTTAATATTTGTAATGATATAATGGGGTCTATCTATACCAGAGATGAAGTGGGGACTATTGGAAGGCTTTTATTAATCTAATTTCACTATAAATAATTAGTGCACAAAGATGTATATGGATTTGAGGGATATTTTTTGATAACATAATGAAGGAAATAAATGAATATATATCATGATGCCATATTTATCCATTGTTAAAGGCTATTAGATATAATCATATATGATTCATACAATAAATTCTTATTCCAATGTGGAAATTTGATTTTCTTACAAGGGAATTTATCATAAGACTACACGAGTCTACTAGAAATAAATAATCAATAAGTGATATTGTTGATTTCTTAACTAAATATACACATTTATCCTATATAAGACTAGATATAAAAATTTATCTACCCATAGTGATATATATTACTAAATTTTGAAGACATAATGGATCTCCTCCTTTGAGCTTTTTAGTTGAGGATCCACATTTTACAATGCAATTATGGAAGAGTATTGAGAAAGAACATAATACTGAGCTTCATTTAATCACTTTATATCATATTAATAATGATTTTATGTCTAAATGGAGCATTAAAACAATATAATATATGATTATGTCATCTTCAAATACAGTTCATGGAATGTGGGATCATAATATAAAATTTGTAGTGTTTTACTGTGAAAATATTTTGGGCCTAGGTATTGAAATGTCTTCGTATGAAGAATTATATAAGAATAGATATCAAAATTCAACATGTTTGATAGATTTTTTTATTTGAAACATTTATCCCCAAATTTTATTCAATAGATAAATATAAAGGTAAAAAATATTCATGATCATATTATGGTTGCTCAATGTTTGAAATAGACTTATGACGAGAATAAAAGGAATGATTTAGAATTTAATGTTGGAGATAATTTTTTATTGAGATAATCCCCATTAAAGGGATTCATTAGGTTTGATAAGAAAGGTAATATATTCCTATAATACATCAAAGCTGTGGATAATTTTAAATGGGTTGGATACATGGATTATTGATTAGAAAATGCTAAAAACTATCAATAAAATACCTTATATGTTCCATATATCATTGTTAAATAATTACATGCCAAACCCAACAAATGTGATCTCATTTGATGAAATATTTTTGGAACATACTCTAACATATTGTGAAGAAATCATCTATACTATCGATATTATCGACTGCGTATTGAGGAATCATATGACTCAATGGCTTTGAGTAATTCATATAAATCACAAAATGGAGGAAGAAATATTTAAACTAAATGGTCTTATAAAGAAGGCTAACCCTCATCTATGTACAAGGCATTGTCCATTAAATATTGATGGAAAAAATTTATTAGGGGAAAATATAGCACCTCTAGTCATTATTATTTATTTCATTTTTAATAAATACAATCTATTTGATAATTTATAATGACTGAAACACCATGCTTTAAAGAAATGTGGGTATCTTTTTAAAAATCATTTAAACATAAACATTTATCCTTGAAATTTTTTTTCGGGTTTAAATTGGGTTTAATATGAAATAAATATTATGGTTATCAACTAATTGTAAATACAATAAGAACAGTTGGATGTAAATTAATTATTTTCATAAAGAAATATATTTCCTTCAATGAAAGTAGTTTTTTCACCACTTATGATCATATCATAAAATTAATTTTTGTAAATATTGGAAAATATAAGTGATAAAAAAACGTATTTTCTAGAATAATAATTTAAATATTATTATATGTTGACATTTCAATGTTTTTATTTTATGTTTCATTTCATGATGAATAGTGAAAAGTATTTTTTATTATCAACTTAGTTTTCAAATAATTTTTTTACAATGTCAAATTACATATTTTTTTATTTACAAAATATTTTTTCAATTATATTATTAATAATACAATTTATGTTTTTGTAATTAATTTTATTTAGTTTTTATATTAAAACCATATATACATAAAACAAATTCATTTCTGAAATATCCTTCTTCATCGCATTTGTATATATAATTTTTAATTTAATATTAAAAAATTATTGTATTGAATTAATTAAAATAGGTTCCATATCTTTAATGTCAACTATTTAAATTATCTATATTATTTAAATTAAAATTTTCAAATTATGAATGGTAAAAGTAGTAAAAATTAATTAAAGTGTTTAAGGTAAAAATATGTTTAATATATGTTAAAATAAAAAGATAATTATTGAAATTTGCCTCCCAACTTGTAGAAAACACAATTTAGTGGAATAATTATACCATATTATCTATAAGCATTGATAATGGCCCATTTTGTTAGTCTTTTTCATTAAAACATGCTTGTGTAATTAACTCTTCAAAAATTCCATGGGTGTCCTCTACCCAACATATAAAATGAAAATCCCTTTCCACCTCTATTAAAAAATATAAACCCATTCGGCTCATTCAATCCTTCCACAGATAACCTAATTTATCCCCATGAAATAATATATCATGTTTTTATATAAATACAACATAGGATGGATTTTGGTGAAAAGATAAAGAGGTTGTGTGAGGATGATGTAGCAATCTTAAAAGATTTCCCCCATTAAACTCCTAAAAATTTAATTACTCAGTAAATGTATAATAAAATTATTATATTATATTTAATTATTGTTTATTATGTTCTGGTAAAACCTTATGTCCATCTTATCTTCCATAAAATGGAAAATGAGGTTGTCAATAACATGTACAGTTTTGTTTGACCTCACGAAAAAATGTAATTCATTTTACACCACAATATTGAACATATTGATATTATGATTTATTTGAAAAAATTATAAGATATTTATGATCTTATTATAGATTCATATTTTTAATATCACATATAAATATATAGGATCTATTATGTTTAGATTAGGTTAATGTTGCTCATGTGTACGTTGGACTATCACCTCATAAAGTGATATGATTTATTTTTCACACCCACATTAAAAGGAAGGAAATAATGTTAAATATAATTAGAATATATGTTATACAATAAAATATATCTATTTTAAAAAATTAATTTTTTAGAAAATTATTTACCATCTCACCCTTTAGTAAATGATATCGTTTTTCATGCGTTTGTACAACCCAGAGTCTCCACAAATCGATGTCATTTATTTTCCATTCCAAATTTTTTAAACAATTATAATAAATTATTTATTGATTAAATATTATATCTATAACACTATTTGAAATATTTATATGATTTAATTATGTACTATATATTAAAACCGAAATATTAATGAAAAAATCATGTTTGATAATTCTTGTAAATTAACAGATGAAACAATGACAGTGATGAAATATTATAAATAAAATGGTGGTAAAGTGTTATAATTTCCTCATATATGAATTTTCAAATTTGAATATGGGATTTATATATCATAATAACATTATTAAAATAATTACAAAATAGGATAAAATATTTTTAACTAATGTAAAAATTATGTAACTAATTTTGTATAAATTTCAATTCCATTGAGAAAAAATTATTAAAATGAACTTATTAAAATTTATTTGATTTATAAACTACTCTCTTTATGTATTAAACATGATTTACAATTTATACACGAATATTAATGTTTCATTTAATGTTTTCTCTTCAAGGTGTGACAATTTAAATTGTAACAAAGAGGAGAAACATATTAAACAATCTAACTTTTTTTTGTTGATTGGTTGCTTTCTATTGAAATAATTACATTCATGTTATCACTAATCATTAAAAAATAACTTTATTTTTAATTTAAATATCATTTAATAATAGATATGATTATTTCACAAACATTATTCAATCTATGCATAAGTTATTTACTTTATATGTTTTTTTTAATTAATTTTAGTAATGCTGAAAAATATGGATGTTTTATTCAATTACGATATTTGATGATATGGAATATTGATTCATGAATTAAATCAATTTTTCAAAATATGATGATTGATTTAAAAATGTATTTATGTCTGGGGGAGGGTTATAAATATCCCCTCGATGCATAAACCTGTCTCTTATGACATATCATAGGTCAAATCAGATGGGGTTTTACCTATAGTTTTATAATGTATAGTGAATGGTCTAGAATGTAGATGTTTCGTAATTTTTAAGATAACAAATTCTATTAAATAATCATCTCTATCACACAGAAATATGTTATTATTATTATCAAATATATTTCCTCGTTGATATTGTCTCGGGAAGAATTTCATTCCTTGATTTTTGATTGAATGGAATAAGTGTTTAGTTAGTTACTTTTATATATTGAACATTCCCTATATCACACTCATGTTTTAAATTAAATATAATTATATAATATTATTTACCATTTCATAATTAATATTTTTATTTATTCATCATTGATTCTACAATATTTAATACCTAATGAAAATTTTTGGTTGTTCAACAGAATTGTAAACTGAAAAATCTAGAGGTGGGTGAATAGTGTTACTAAAAATTTCAAAAAAATAAAAGTAACCCTTCTCATGGAATAAATTATACAATATTCGACTCAGAAAATTACTCTATTGTAATAAATAATATTTGAGGAAAAAATATTGAACATATGTGATTTTAGTGTTTAGGGAATAAAAATATAATTTTCCACTACACCGCCACTCTACTCCATGAGTTTGCTGATTTTTATTATAAATTCATTTTTATTGGGGGTCACAACTATGTTGGATTATATTTTAATTATTACATTGGTAATAAGGATTTTATATAGGATATCCTTTAACAAGGATAAATAATTTCATTAACATACTCAATTATAATGAGATAAGATAAAATAGATATGAAAGAATTCTAAAGAATTGTTGAATCACACAGTTTCTAAAAGAAATTGGTTGGAGATAAATACAAATCCTAAGAAGATGATCATATTCTAAGAATAGTTCAAGGTGTTATTGGATTACAAAAAATTAAATTGTAAGAACAACACATATTCACTAAATGTGATTCTTTATGTAGACATATGTCGATTATTTGAGTTATTATATTGTTTGAATGTATGTTCTTATCAATGACATTTATGTAGAGGTAGAGATTCCTATTTTTATATCCTCTATGGTTTTGATCATACTAGTACATTATAATCATTTAGGTCGAATGAATAATCCATTAGAAATTTGAAAACAAACATTATCAATCACATGTTTCTATTATTTTCAAATATAGAATAATGTTCAATGTTAATTATGTTATAAAAAAATTTATTGAATATTTTAATTATCAAAAAACTAACACCTCATACAAAATAATCAATCCATATTTGGAAAAATAATCTTATGATTTTCTTATAAACCTAAAATGACTTATCATGATATTATCCTATTATTAGAAATGTTAATAAAGTATTACTCATAATAGCTATAATTCATATGATAAAAATTTGATATCATCATTCTTGGATGATAAATTTCTTATCATCTTCAAAACATAAAATACATTATATATCAAACTAAATAGAGGAAAATGAAATCAATATTTCAATAAGATAAATTATTTCTAACAGAACTCATTTGATGATTGTAAGATAATAGTTTATTATAAGAAAATTTTGTACTAGAGTATGATAATTTATTTCAAGGACTTATTTTTATTCTCATAAGATAATAATTTTGAAATTCTCATTCTTATAAGATAAATGACTTATAATAAATTATTATTTTTTTATATTCCTAACATATATCAAATGAATTATAAATGTAATCATTTTTATGATAAAAAACGTTTTCACAAACTAAAATCTTCAATGAAAATACTAATTATATTCCCTAAGATAATAAGGGTATGTGTAAGATAAATCAGACCGATAAATTCCAATGGAATATATGGAATTATATTTTTATATAATGAATAACAATTTTCTTATAATATTTTAACATTCTAAATACATAATAATACTCATTAGAATAAAAATTTGGATTTTCAATATCATCAAAACACAAAAACAACTAAGATATGTTGGAATAGATTCTTTTTAAAACCTAAACAATATTAATTATTAAAAAACTCATTGGATGATGAAAAAATTCACAAAATCATTTAAATTGATTTCAATTTTCCCCTTTTTATTCACCCCCATTTTGTGATATCAAAAAAAAGTTTTCAAAGAAAACATATATAGTTAATATCACACAATAATTTTTGTAAAATGGCTGAGTAAGACATAATTTTCATGAATATAATTTTAAATAACATATATTGAAAATAGTCTGGATAGGATAAATAATAAAAGAATCAAAAACTAAAAACAATTAAATAAATGTGTATAAAATAAATATTAATAAATGATAAAAACTTTAAAAAAGTGAATAATCAATTAAAAATGAATACTAATAAAACATTTGATAATGATGGTAATAATGTTTGAAAATAAGACAATTAAAA
The DNA here is from genome assembly GCA_963277665.1 of Viscum album. Taxonomy (NCBI): domain Eukaryota; kingdom Viridiplantae; phylum Streptophyta; class Magnoliopsida; order Santalales; family Viscaceae; genus Viscum; species Viscum album. Next base: position 556,415,816 of record OY728141.1, read on the forward strand.
AGAAACAACTATAATTATATATAATAAAATATAAACATAAAATAAAACTATAATTAAACTTCCATTCAAAATTTTAAACAACACTCAAACGAATAAGAGGAATAATGCATTTAAATACAATTATTAAGTAAATATTATAGTTTTATAGACCTCTTTTATGTTATAAAAATATAATCTTATAATATTAATCTTATCCAATAGATAAAGAATTTGGAGGCATATGATAATGTATACTTTCTCTAAAAATAGAAACCAATTTATGAAAATACACTTCATGTCCGGATCTATCATTTTGAGTAATCATTACTGAGGTGGACTGAATTTGTGAGTTGTTTAATGATCATGTTTCAAAAAAAAATTATTCATGTACAATGAATAACATAAAAAAATATTCAAGTAGAGGTAAATAGTTTTTATTGAAACATGGAGTTCTCTCTTGAATAAATGATATTAGGAACAAAAATTTATTTGAATATATGAATGGTGATGGTATAATGATATGATATTTCAGGTTTAAATTTGAGTACTTATCTATGATGTTTTAATGATTACACAAAAATATTGAGTCAATTCAACATATTATTTTTCAGGAACAATAATAAAATTTTGATCTTTTTCCATACACTATGAGAGAAATTTTAAAAAAATTTGGAACACCTTTCCCAGTAACGTTTTAATTCACATTCATTAAAACATCAAACTGGTTATCTATAAATCAAACTGAACTACCAATTGGCATATTAAATAATACCAATTTTTATTTTTTAGCAGAAATTTCAATCCCCATGATCTCTATATTATTCTTATTATATATATAAATATTATGATATCAATATATTTTATACCAAGTAGTATTAATTTCAAAATATATCTTCCTGTATATTAATTGTTTTTTAATAAAATGTCAATTTTTTTGGTTTAATGTTCGTATAAATATGTTCTCCATGTTACAATAATCTTATAGTATCAATTCATATAACTCTCATATATATTTTAAATTTATAAAATTAATTTTATTATTTTCAAAAACAAAGTTCCACCCTATATAGTTTATAACATTATTAAGAAGTACATTCCTTTCATCTTGATAAGTGATTTTTATATATCTTACACTCCATATTTTTAATGTTTTCCTTGAGTGGTTGTCACTATTAAAATTATTTACCTATGTTATTTTAGAATTCATGAGGATCAAAATAGGTTTTATGTATTGAGTAATTAATGAAAAAATGATCCAAGGTCAATAATAAGAGGATTCATAAGTTTTCAAATTATTAGGGAATTTAACTAACTTAAATTTCTTCTTTTTTGATATTCAATGGGTCAATAAATGTTACATCAAATATAATATTTACTAACTGACCTATGATCCATATAGATATATGAATAATACTAAAAATGGTGGTCAAAAGTATCAAATAAATAGTTGGAAATAAAATATTTTATGACTTTATAACTATATAATACAATAAGTGAGTATAAATAAAATTTACCAAAATTTATTATTAATAAAAAGATTTAATAAAATTAAATCTCATAGATGGGATAGGATTAATGAAAATAATTGATACTTTAAATTGAATGAAATCAAACTATAAATATAAATCCCTTTTTCGTGATTTCTTATGAAATAATTTTTTAAATCTATGTGATTTGTTTTGAAATAGTTTGTTATATTTTTTTAAATGTTGATAGAACTTTATGAATCAAATTGGATTTCAAAATTATTAAAATTAAATCAAATATTAATTATAATATGTTCATCAATATTAATTTTTGACATCAAATTCCATCCATGATATGTTCTTCTTCAGAAGTTGAAAACAATACATATCATTGTTCCTTACTATACCTCGATACCATGTTTCTAAAAAAATTAATGGTTCTCGAGGATTACATCCTATATTTTCTACACCCATAAAAATCAGTATCTGCCTATGATGTTAAATTAAATCATATATTTTTTAATAAAATAGAGGAAGAGAAGCATTTATTTTAAAATATATTATTAGCCTTTCATCTGAATTTAAATGTTATTCTTTGATATTAGATTTAATTCATTCACATATTCAAATGGAAAAAATAATATTTGGAGTATTTTTAGTAAGGTAATGTAAATTTATAATGATTCAAATAGATAACTGACTATCTTATTCTTTTACAGCTTCATCCTTGTCAAGTTTAATATTGGAGCATATAGTAGTATCCTTTTTATAAATATTTTTATGATCATATTTTTGATGTAAAACAAGAATATTGTTTTGTTTTAAAACTTTTTCAAATTTTTTTGATTAATATTAAATATAAATAAATTGTTTAACCTACCCATCATTATACTTTAAAATTATTTTTTCATAAGTTTGGAAAAATAATTACACAATTTTTGGGCTATTAATCCAAAAAATAAATCAACATATATTTTCACTTGATAAGTACCATTTGATGAAATTTTCATGAAAAGATTATGGTTTCCAAATCACAACTCAAATAAACCTAATAGAAAATATATAATAATCTTTATATAATTTATAATTTATAATTTATGTCTATATAAAGCATTAGAAGGTTTGAATACATAAATAGGAAAATGATATTCTTCATAACTAGGCGGTTTTTCAGTATAAACAATATCCATTAAAAATCCTTTTAGATGTAAGAGTTCTTCATCCATTAGATATTTTTTAAAATTATTATAAGATTAATAATATATAATAATTCTAATCTTATCTATCTAGATATAAGGGAATATGTCAATTTATAATCCATTCGTTTTTCATGGTAATTAAACTTTCTACAAAACATTCATTATTTTTTAGTTATCACACCAAGATCAAACCAGTAGTTCCTATATTCCCATTTGGATCCAAGAATTGGTTCACTATTGGGTCTATCAACTAATTCCCATATATTGTTCCTCTTAAACTAGTTTAATCATCCATGGTTTCGACATCCCACCTCTCATCAGTTAAAGTATCTTATATAGCTTTATGTATTTGTTCGGATGAAATGTGTATAAGTAAAAAAGAATTCTTGCATTTCTTCTAGTCATATTTCCTTTATAGGATATTTATATAATTTTATTTATAGGATAGTCCTTATGTTTTCGTTTTTTTATATGTGACACACTTTTTAGTTATTGTGTATCAACCCTTTATAGGTTTTCCCCAATAAAAAATTACAAATCACAATATATTTTATTTTAGAATATAAGATTTGGTCCCATGCCCATATGGGAATTAATGAAATAATCATCTTGATTTATTTTTGATCAAATGGATCACATTCATCAATCCTATGATGAGATCACACTTCAAAAATCCATGACCTTTTAATGAAAACCATATATGATTTATAAGTAGTATAATAAACTTGGAATATACATTTATCAACCTTCGGATAAATTTACTATTTCTGTTTGTTTTCTAAATATAAACATGATATACAAACACTCTAATGTATTCTACGTTTATCTTTCTATTATTCCATGCTCATCGTGTTTTTTCTATAAGATATGCCTTATTAAAACTCTAGTAATGAAATAAAATGATATGTTAATAGCTTCAACCATAAACTATATTGAAGTATTATTTTAACATATCATTTTTATAGTAATTTCATTAATGGTGCAATTCTAGCTTGAAAAAAACAATTCTGTTTAGTAATCCTATGGGATGAAAAGTTTTGGTCAAAACTATCTTTTGAGCATAATTAATTAAATTCATTATTCCAAAATTCCCCTCCTTGATCATTTCTTAATGAATTAATTTTTATATCATAATTATTTTGAAAAATATAAAAACAACTAACAAGGATGGGACAAGATTGACCCTTAAATTTCAGGAAATAAAATATTGTAAATCTGGAAATATCCATAAAAATACTTAAATAAAGGATTTAATAACAATGAATGTTGTTCCGGTAGGAATGAGTATATCTATATGAAAAGGTTATGGTGGACTAGATGTAGATTCCTTAAAATTGGTTCAATATAAGACATGTTATTCATTCCCATTTGACTCTTATCTTGTATATCTTTTTTATCCAATTTAATATCAGGAAAATAAGAAATAAAATTTCTCTTCGATAAAATTTTTAAATAGTAAAAACTATAATTTTTTAGAATTATATTCTTAATCAATGATTCATTTAATAATAATTTAATAAATTTATATTTTTTACATAAAAAATTATGATCTAATTTATATACCTTATCTATTCTTGGTTCTTTAATAATTAGATATTTCTCATTAAAATTGAGCATGAATTATTATAGTAGTCAACTAAATAACCATCAGAACAAATTTGAGAAATATGTATAATTTTTTTCATAAATACATCAATTTAATAATTTTTTATGATTATAGATTTTGATTTAAAATTAATCTGATGAAAATAATAATTCCTTTGAATATATCACCAAATAAAACATAAAATACATAAATCATGGTTAGTGAGTGAAAAATAGTGAAATATAAAATGTTCTTTCATGGAAAAGAACTTTGCATGGACCATTTTAATTATTGTTCACGATTCTACTTCCAAACCATTAAAAATCAAAGAAAATGTTTTTTTGGTAATCAAATACTCATTCGTCCAAAAATGATCACTAAAAATATGAGGAATCCCAAATTTATTTGTGTTTCCTTGAAAATTCTATAGTATACCATGATTTTCTTAAAGAATATAATTTCTATTTAAAATAGGAAAATATTGTAGATAATTGTTGTTGTCGTAATGTACCAATTCTCCAGAGAAAGAAATAGTAACTCAAGAGATATTATTTCCTATAACTTGGAATTTTGTTCCCAAAAAATGTTCATTTCATAATGAAAGCATATTCTGAACTATTATTTTTAGCTGGGATTGGCCAAGAATATCACAGAGGTAATCCAACTCCTTAATAGAAACACTTGTGGATACTTTGACGTTTATAACTTATTTTTAGAGGTTTCCATTTGTGAATTTCAGTTCATTACATGACACAATAGACATTCCCAATTTTTTTTGTCAACAATTTCTATATTTAAGTCCTCAACATCATTAAAAATTTCGTAATATGATATTATAAGAATTTTTTTCCTTTTTATATATTTTTACATAGTTTTTAACATGGTACAATATTAATTTAACCATTTATATTTTAAATCTCCTTTTTAGACTCAAACTCATGCCTAAAAGGGTAATTGGAGTGTACATAATCTAAACCTTCCATGAAGCACATGATAGAATTTTTTATTATACGTTTAAACATCAAATTTCAATCATTAATAGAAAAAAGAACAATATAAAGACTGAACTATATATTCTATAGCATTTGTGGATTTCTTTTATATATTTACTAAATTAATAACTTATTATAAGGAATTTTATTTTATTTCAAATGAGGATAATTTATTTCTATGATTTTAATACCCATAGAAAATTACATTTTAAAAATTTCCATCATGTTTCTTGTGCTAATGGAAATTAATTTCAGAACATTTATATTATTTTATAATATTCAAATCGTTTTGGATAAAGGTACAAGATCATTATCAGATCTAAAAATTTGTTAGGAATGTTATTCTTTAAAAGACATGGAGATCTATATAACCTTATTATTTTTGGTTTTTTTTATGTAGAAATACTCAAATAAGGGTTTTATTAATTAACCATTATTTGTCGTATAGGTAAAACATTGAATTATAACTAATTCATCAAAAAAGATCTATTATATATTTTATTTCAAACTTCATGGGATCTATAGATATTCTGGTTGAATATAAGATTCTATGTCACATAGGAGGTAAAATATTGAAACATTAGATGATTTCTTATTATCAGTAGATTGTTTTCCTATCATAGAAACATTATTCAAAATATCCCTAAATTATATGCTAAACTATGTAATTATATTCCCTTCATCAATTTTAAATGTTTTAGTTAGAAGTTTGGTAGTATCATATCTAAGGGACATAAATTATATTTAACTTCATTGGAAACATATATATTAGTCTACATATCATGGGTAGTTTGACATTGATAAACTCAGTTAAAATGATTCATACAAAGTAGAATTTATTTATATATAATTCAGTAAATAACGCACTACATTATCAATATCCCATGTTATTAGTTTTGTTTTTTGATATTCATTACTCTTCATCACATTAAGATAAACATTCAAGCCATGGTTATTCAAATAGATAGCCATTGTTGCTATAATAAAAAAATTTATGCATTAAAATATTGACACCACACCATTAAAATAATTTCACTACTATCAGCCTTATATTCCATTTAAAATAACATTATTAGATATCAACAAATGATTATTTTGAACTAATGTTTCTTGAGATCTAATACCAATTACTTTTATATATAATGGTTAACTGATAACTAATGAAGGGTTGAATGGTGTTTATGAAGATTTCATATAATTAAAAACCAACCTATTATGGATTTTTAGATCAAATATTTCTATAATAAAGGTATAAAGTATAAATATAAATCTTTATAGGGAACATATTTAAAAATTATATTTATAGTGTGTCATGGAACTAAATTCACTTAATCACCAACACAAAAATGTTAACCCATGATATTTGTAATTATCTCTATGAAACCATTCTTTTGGGGATATAAATTAATTGATTCCTGATGTCATATGTTACAATGATATAATATATTTTATCCATGATATCCTTCTATATAGAATTAGCATAAAATTAACTGTCACATTCATAGAAGGTAGAAGGAATATATATGAATAAAATTTAAAAAACCATTGTGACACAAAGTTTGATGTAGGAACTGACAGCAGATAAAGACACATCAAAGGAAGGTTATTATCATCATAAAAGCAACTCTAGTGGTTGTTTGATCACTATAGATAAAAATTTATTTAGATGATTAAATAATTGTATTTGATTACTTTTATATAAATGTATTAAATTATTGAGTTACCATTGATCGCATATGTTTATGAATATGTGAATCATTCATATATTTGGAAAATTTTATATTTATATATATTCATTTATTTTGAGACAATGAACATATATTATACACAACTTTCAAATTAATAATCCTTTTAAAATATTAACAAAATATGATATCACTATTCACGTAAGATAAATTCATGAGAAACTTTGTATGATAAAATACATCATATCATAAATGGTGTAGTTTTGTATGATTTCACTATTATTATAAGATAAATATTTTCTTATAGAACTCATCCACTGATGATAAGATAATTCTTCTTCGTAATATAGATTCTTACATGAATTAGATAATTTATTTCCATTTCTTCTACTTATTCTCAATTGATAATAATTTTATAAATATTCATTTCAAAAGATAAAACACTTCTAATAATTACATTTTGAAGAATATTCTTAGTATAAAAAAAATATTAGATACCAGTATTCATCTATTTGATAAAATAGTTTCTTGAAGACCTAAATCAATAAATAATAAATTCATTTTCATTTGTTAAATAATTTTATTTTATGTATTAATAAATAGACTGAAAAAATATAATAGAATATTGGACTCTATATTTTGTGTAAAATAAATAAATACATTTATATAAAATGGTATTATAAAATACACTTCAGATGAAATTATTAGAGTAAAAAAGGGATTTTGTGAATCATAAAAACACATTAACAAATTAGATATTTTCAATCATCATAAGTTTTTCCAACATTTGAGATCACTCTTATTTTTTCACTTTTCCCATGTTATGATGATTAACCACTTGAATGACAATGAAGGAGGGTAGGTATTTACATTTTTCATGTTTTCCTTTCTTTTCGCAGTGTATAATATGTATCAAGTATGTGTATTTTCCTCTAAATTTTCTAAACTAATTGTTCCTTTGGGATATGAACCCTATGTGTCTACGTTAATGTAGTAATGTATGCATTGAATCTAGGTTACATGATTTTGGGTTCTTACATAATGTAGATGATCTTCTGATCTTCTGATCTTCCCACAAAGGCATTCTGAATCACACTTGATTGTGTATCTCATTATGAATCATCAACAACTTTTGGTACAGTCTATTGTCCTTACTCAATAAATCTGATCACTTATTTAGAGTTTTTCCTAGTTTAATAATTCTCAGGCAATTATTTCTTCTTCTTATGAGGACCTGGACTCACTAAGATGTGTGCTAATGGTGCACCCATCATCTTCCAGAGTAAATTATGCAAGAATGATCTTACACAATAACGGTAGTTTTTTTCCATCTTGGACTCTCAAATATTGTCAACACATAAAATATATATTCTTTATGTATGTTTGGATTCATTCTTAGTTCTCATTCACTACATGCATGGATTTCATGTGATCGAATACCTCTTGTACTTGGATATCTCAATTTATTCTTCTTTAGTGCAATAATAGAATGCAATAAAACTTCTCCATTTATTATTGTCTAAAATCACATACAATTATGTGATTATTCAAACAATGAGGATTATCTCACGGGGTATCATATGAATTGATTATTCTTCATGAATTAATTGTCTGGTATTGCTTATTTTTGTTTACACATGTGCACTCACAATATTTGACACTTCCTTTTAATTGTCCTCACGTGTGCATATGCATGCATGCATGAATTCCCAGTTCTTTTCTTCTTTCTTATGTGAAAATTCTAATGGGTGTGGTCAATTCAGAATACACAGTTCATCTTTATTCTTTTCCCCTTTTCTGCGTTTCTTTTGGTTCATTGAACACACACACTTATTGTTTTATTTTGGATTCAATGTGTTTCATGTAAATTTGTTCTTCAAACCCAAATTATTTTAGTCCATAGATTTTCATTGTTCTTAAACAATTGGGTATCACAATTATTGCATATTCATGCATGCGCATCATTCCTGTATTCTCCTACCTTAAAAAAGTTCCTAGGGTCTGTTATTCCTCTCATCGGGTAGTATAAGTATGAACTACCATTTTCATATTCTCACATAATGGGTGTGATATTCACAAGACCCGAATCCTCCAAACCCAAAACCAAATATATATATATATATATATGTTTTTATAGGAGGTCATGTGTGGACTTTTTATCCATGCAAGGAGTGCATGAGTGTCCCCTTCACAAAACCTAAGAGGTTTTTTGGTCTGTCGTTTCAAATAACTACAGGGGTGCACAGAACTAATTATGTACCTGTAGGATCTCCTCCATGAAGACGCAGAGAGGTTCCAAATAACATATCATGTGTTGGTATGTTGCTTCCTACACAGGGTTAAAATCTCATACTTCTCAAACCAATATGGTTCGCAGCAATCCATTGCAGAAGTGAACCACGAAACTCCTTCGCATAGATATGTTGTGGGGAAACACAATTTACAGTGCTCTGTTTTTTTAACAAGTGCTTATCTCAATGTTTGCAACACCTGATCCTCAGTCGAGGTATATATATTTATAGGTGAGGAATAACACATATATCTATGATCAAATCTCATATAAAACCAGAATTAAATTTCATCATTGAATCAGACGATATCTTCAGCTTTGAATTGTTCAAACCTGTTCAATGATTGGCCACAAATATCGACTCTTTTCCATTCAATGAGGTTCCTTCTTTATCAGTGAGAACATCATATGCAAGCATTTGGGAATGCATGTGAATCATCTTTCTGAAAATGTCGAGCTTCATGATGTGGCCTCACCACTCCATTTTCATCATCAACATGCTATCTCTTTATTTCATTGGATGCATTAAAATGAAATTCAATGCGTGTGTTCGTTATGTCCAAATGATCATCATGAATGATACATGATATTCAATGGTTTTCAAGAGTTCAATCAAGGTGGATCGGAATTATCATTGGATCTCAGATGGAGAGAGATATTTTCGAGATGTTTGGATGTTGATGATAACCTCGGGGTGTCTCATCATCCATTGGATCAATCACGGAGTACAGAGAGTATAATGCAGGACATGGGATGGATCATGCAGTTGAGATCAAGAGTTGGATTATATGAGTGGCCTAGATCGCATTAGTGTTATTAAAACTTCAACCCATAATGAAATTGAGTCACGAACATGGATTATTTACAATAAAAGCTACTACAAACGATGCTCAGAGTTCTCCTCTCCCCCCTCATGGTACCACCCCATTCTTTGTTCTACATGTGCACTCTTTGCACCCACTATTATTCCTCTGAGCACACTCCAAGTGCCCACGCGGCACGAGTTAGCCACTACACGACACATGTAGGCTTAAACACATACCTTACACCCCTTCCTCATGTGGGGCTAGCCTTTAGGGTTTCCCTCATGGGCAGTTGACCCATGGGTCCCACATGTTCTATCAGGGAGGACCTCGGATGTCCATCAATGGTTATCTACTTTTTGATAGTGTCATATAAAAAATGTTCTAACATAATAAACTAAGATGCATTTCCACCTTCAACAATCAAAACATAATCTTCATTGTCATTTATTTTTTCTTCCACACATCAACATGCATACATAATTGGTTTTAATCCTATCATGGATGATGCATGGATCATTTCTCCATTACTAGTTCATTAAGACATAATGCATGATATATCCTTGATGGGAGGGATGCGTTCTCCGTTAACACATGTCATGGTATTTGAGGGATAGCTCAAACAATCATCTGATATTGTATATTCTTAGATAATTGATAATGTTTAGCATTAAATGATTTGAATCAACAATAGTTCTCCAAGGCTTCCCCAACTTCTTCATCAATACATTTCATTCACATATTGACTTTTCCTTGACAAAAAATGCAACTCTTCTTTACTTCAATCTTATTGACAAAAAATGAAACTCTTATTAACATCAATAAATAACATATTTTTAGTATAAATACATTAAATTATTAGAATTATATATATCATACCATATTATATTTACTTATGAGAATTCATTAATTATTCATTAATAATTCTTTGTTAAAATGTTTTTTGAGTAATAACATCTTCATTTTAATATATATTCTGGTATGGTACTATCAGTCCTGTTACATTGATCATGGCTCCACCATCTAAAAACAATTTCATAGATATATAAATATCATATATATTCCTTATATATGTCTTTATATCAATCCATAAAATTTTGAGAACGAAAATGAAATACACCATGGAAGGAGATGATATGTCATCCAAATGCATGAATCCAATATCCATTTTCTCAAAAAATGTAATAAAATAAAGGTAAATAATATATTAAAATTATAGATTAATTTTCATGTCATATATATTAGATATATTAATTAAATATACCATAATCACATTCCATTCAAATCATTTTTGAAAATCCAAACACATCGATTTGTGAGGGTGAAATCATATTTACACACCAACGACATAATCGTATCTTAACACTAAATGGAAACATAGAAGTTTTATGTGGTATCAAAAAAATATAATTATAATTATGTTATAGATATAATATATATTCATTTAATATTTTCATATCACAATCCCTGTAAATCTGATAGGAAGAAAGCATCACATATGTTCATAAGGCGGAAGTTTATTGTACATAAAAGAAATATTACTATTATCAAATGGGTTGGGATGAATGAAATTAGATGTGATATTATAATTTACTCGGTGTAATATTATCATAAAAATTTAATATAAAATTTATTTTCATAATTATATCCCGCCATGAGATGTGGTGATGGAAATATCGAATAACATTGGTTCACGAGGTGGTAGTCTGCAATACACTCGAATGATGATTTTATATAACATTTTATGAATGATTACATAGATTTAGGTTATTAAATTAACTAAATAACATTTTTGTATATGTAATATACTTGTGTTATTATTTAATGATATTGTAAAATTATTAATGTATATGAATGAAAGAATAACTAAAATAGATGTTTAATAACATTTCCACTTCATCATATGTCCTTGTTTGGTAAAAAATGATATCATACTAAATATATATTACTAACCTAAATATGAAGTTTATAATGAGTGGAAATATATAAATAAAAAATTTGGTAAGGTATTCACTGAACAAATGGGCTTCAGCGGTGTGAAGGAGATGGTGGATATGGTGGCCTATTATAATTGAGGTGAGTGGAGAACATTTATGTTTAATAGTGAAAAAGGTGTACCTATGATTCTACACTGACACAATACAAAAAAATTAATTACTATTAATGTTAGTAGGTTCTAAGATCTCTACACCACCAAAAAATGGGAGTTGGAAAAGTTTCTAGGTAATTTTACCCATTATCATTTATGTTTAACCCATTGTAAAATAGTCTTTACCATTACTACAATAATTAATATTTACTATATTAACTATTTATTAGTGTTAAAAAACATTCCAACAATGTAAAATTATAAAATAAGGAATTTTTATTTGTTAAAATATTTGACATGCAACACCGATATTAGAAGGGAATATTACTCCGTAAGAATATCTGAAATATTTAACTTCAATATCATTAATACATTAAATCACCCAAGAAATAGAGTTTAATTTTCCTTACACGTGAAAATGAGTGTGGTTGATATCTTGTGTTACATGAAATATCGATTTTTACCACGCAATAATATATTTTTAAAGTATTATTATTTAATATATTAGTTATAACCTAGCCACTAAATTTGAATATATGAAAATAGTTAATTTTTTTTTTAAAATGTATAGTTTAATCTTATTTATTATTTATCAATTTATTATTAACAAAATTGAAATCGTTTTAATTAAAAAGATATGTTTTCTAAAAAATGGATTATTTCTAAATGAATGTTTATTCATGATGTGGGAACACAATTTAAAAAAAATCATACACTTTTATAAAAATTATAAGAGAAATAAAACATAAATTTCTTAAATGGGATAAAATAATTCGCATAGTGTTATTTTTGTGGATTTGTTGGGATATTTCTATTTTTGGTCGATAATGAAAAGTAGTCATCTTTTTTGGGAAACTATATTTTCATTTATATTACTTATAATTAAAAAATAAATTTTCAGATTGGTATTAAAGGAAAATTAGTTCAAAATTATATCAATTATTATAAATTAGGTCATTAGAATCATTTTCATTCTGAATGTAGTTATAAAACCATTTTAATTGTTTCACATTTTTAAATAAAAAACCTGATTTTTCATCAGGTTCATAGGATTACTTTTAAATTTCAATTTTGAACTTCTATGAAATGAATTTGTGAAAATTTATTTCATATTTTGAATCATTTTAATTCTAAATTTATAATGATTTCGAATAACCTTTCTAACAAAGTGAATAGTGAATGTAATAAATATTAATTACCACAGTTCAAAAAAAATGGTTTTATGTGGGTTAAAATTAAAAATATTGGGGTACAAATAGACTATAAACATGTAAAAAAACTATTGTATGAACATATTGTAATATTTACACCTATAATGTTATATAATAGACTTTTTGGACCCTTTTGAAAATACAAAATTTTTGGATCAGTCAATTAATTTCGAAAGTACCATGTCTGTCCTCTACCTCACATATAAAGGACACCCCTCATTTATCTTATTCACACATTAAAACCACTTTAGTTTGGAAAACCATAGTCCATATAACATAACAACCCCATTACCATCATCCTTGAATCCTTATATTCAGAAGAAGGTCAACATTTTGAGGATATAGTGAAAACTCAAAGAGGTTACCCAATGAAGATGTAATATTCATCAATGAGAGCCTATATTTTATTACATCCAAAACATACATAAAATTTTAATAAACTTTTACGATATAATAATACCAATTTCAACCATATAATTGGATTTTTTAAAATTTTCTTCACCTAAAACCATCTCCACTTTTATCTAATGGGTTATTAAGTCATCATTCATGTGTTAAATGAACGAACACCTCACAAACCTGTTTCATTCAATCTTTCATTACCATATTTAAATGTTGAGAATAATTATGGAAATAAAGTATATATACTAAATATATAAAATATATATACCTATTAAATCATTAAATCATATATATCTTCTTAATTTTCATTCAGAAGGAGATATGATATCATCGATTTTGTATATAGCAGACTACAGCTTCACGAAGTGCTGTGATTCTCCATTCAATAACAAATCACATGTAATGTGATTAGTATAAATTTTATGATAATATATGATATAAATGACATAATTAATATATTTATGAAATATTTATCATTGTTTAAAGATAATATTTGACTTTATTTCTTAATATTTCACTCACTCAATGATGATAACATCAATTGTGTTGGTGTAGACTTCCACCTTCATGAAGCATTGTGATAATATTCTCATCAAAAAACAAACTGGATAATATTTATAAGAATAGAATATTTTATATATGATATTCTAATAATTTTGAAAATTTTATATGTATACATTCTTCTTCTATAATGATCATTAGAGAATAGAAATATTTCTCGTTCATATATATGACCTACCATCTCTATGATTGTAACATAGTAATGTTTCATAATCATATTATATGATTAGTCTAAAAATAAATATTTAAGTAAAAATAAGAAAATAATTTCATGATTATTATTTTGGATATGATATAACAACATAACATGTGCAGGAACCAAATCTTTAAAGACAATATACTAATAAGAAAATATGGAAAATAATGCATGAACCAATGAGAATAATGGAATATTTTTAATGAATGAGTTATAAAATGTTATCAAAGGATAATATATGATATTATAAATATTAATTTGTATCTATAATAATTCATTAACATTTTTAAAAACGATATATAGGATTTTAATATAGGATCATCTAGAAGGAATACTAATCTAAGGGCTTCAATCTCAATTTATATCCCATTTATAATATTGTTTGTTACATGTTAATTCACAATTATGTGATGTGTATACTACCCAATTTATGTGTAATATATGGATTTATTTATTCTTATTTGTATTTCAGTTTCAATTTATATTTTTCTCATCTAAGGTATTTTACTTGAAAATTAATAAGCCGTAGAAGTTATTGAACAATCTCACATTCTTTTGTGATTGGTTACTTTATCTTAGAAAATTCACATTATAATGATATATAATCATTGGAAATTAAATTTTAATAAATTATCATACTCCAAAAAGATGAAAATCGGTATTTCCAATATAAGGATTAATGTTTTATACGATTTTTAATTGGATATTTATTTCATTATGTGGGGAAATATTGAATTTTTTTCATCCTTTACTCAATATATATAATTGAAAAGGTTCATTTTTAATGAATTAAATCTATTATTCAAAACATATGGATTATTTTGGACAAGAAATGATTGGGTATAGTACTAGTTATTGATCAACCCTTGAATAATCAATAGTCTCATGAGAAATATCAATTTTCAAAACCCTATGAGTTTGAAACTAATATTTTTAAAATGCCTTATGAAAGTACATTATAGTAGTGATATATTTTTTCAAACTTGATCTATTTGTAACTATTATGTTTTGAACTATCTTGGGAATGGTCTTGATGGTAAATGGAATAAATTATATGAAATAAATTTTCTATAATTATGCATTTATTTCATTCAAAACTGAGTTATTATTATCCATGAAATTCATTCTCTGATACTGTCCATGGATTCTTTTAATCTCCAGAATAATGATTAAATGGAATGCGTTTCAAATTATTTATCTTGAAATGTTGATTCTTCCTTATCATATCATGATATTTAAAATATTTTAATGGTATGAGACATTAATTATTTATCTTTCTGGGTTGATTATGCTTATTTGTTCATTATATCATCTTCTATACATAACTCTTAATGAGTATTTGATCTCAATATTATGTTTTTTCATTCAAAATAATCCATTTACTATATAATTGTTGATATAAAGGATATTATTGAAGGAACAATGAAATTATCACTAAACAATTAGGTTTTTTATGAAAAATAATAAAACAATCATGTATATATCTAGTTTTTCAATACATCTAAACTTTTCATCCATTTTGGATGTGATTACTTTTATATTATCCCAATATACTAAACTAAGGAACTTTCTCTAGGATACTAGATTATGGGTCTCTATAGTTCGTATCAATGGATGTTTAGAATCAACCATTGAAAATAGATTATGGAAAAAATATATTTGGTTACAGAAAACTCTGAAAAGGCATTAATGTTAATTATATAAGAACATTATAATGTTTTGTTATGTTAGATGTTATGAAATTTTTCAAAGAAATTATTCCCATTCTATATATGACATGTTGATATGGTACTAGTAAATATGTATCTATGTGCAATAACATTAAAAGACCGCATTCAGATTGACCTAGTCGTCACCTGGTTCATGACAATGATCCTAACTACACACCTAGTTTGACACTCATGTGGTATATGTTTGGGGTAACAAAAATTTTCTTTAAAAACCATCACAATGTATTTAAAAATAATGATAACTCCAATGAAACCATTTTTATGACTAAGAGATTAGTAATGCATTAATGTTTCATTTTTTATTAAGTATTTCACTTGTTTTGAAACTATGTGTTAAATTTCAAAATGACTAGATCAAATATATTGTATTCCATCATTTTTCAGTGGCTCGTACAATTAGAAATTTCAAACTCACAAATTCATTTGACCTAATGAATAAGAATTTTTGTTTCTTTTATCAGATTAAATCAGTATTTCATAGGGAACTAGTATCCTAAACATTCTCATCATATGAGGACTATGTGTTATATTCTAACAAGATAGAGAAATAATTATCTATGTATTCTGGATTTAGTTGGAAAAATTATTACAAGTGGAATAATGGAAAAAATATAGATAATGTAAATAAATGACTGATATATTTTCCCACATATGATAATGGTATAAACAAACAACCATGTACTTTAATAAAAGGAATGAGTTTTTTTCTATACGTTTGGGGATAAGTTCCATCGTTCATGTGATTTCAATGTTAATAAAAATATTTAAAATTTATAGTTCTTCAACTTTAAGGACATGGGGCTCTATGAAAATCTATATCTTAACCATCCAATCAATATACATCTAGAGAAGCTAGTTGATCATGATCAATATTTTTCAATTACCAGAACTGAGTTTGAATGATTAATGTGATTGGGATTGGATTCATCATTGATGTTACTAGAGTATTTTAAAAATGATTCCCTCGCTATACGAATTATGAAATATATAATCATTTTACTAAAGGTTTTTTTCATTAAGGATTATATAGAATAGTTTATACATTACTAATGACAATGAAAAATGATTCATTTTCAAGTTAAATATGTTTGAAATGAATGATTCAAATAAAGATTACCTTTAATATATTCTTAATATTGAAATAAAGATGAATGGATAGAGACATGATTTATATGGATTTCATAAATTTGAGAGCACTAAATTCCATGGAGCTGATTAATGTTTCATTTAAAAACCGGTTTATGCTATAATTTATAGAGTTAAAATAATTTTTCGATTTTAGGAATATTACATTAAAATTTTATAGAAAATGTGTAATGTTATTGATAAAATTTATGGTTGAAATGATCATTAATTATAATATAATAATAGATAAATAATTATTTTATACATTGTGGGAAAATGGTTATATTGAAAACCTTAATAACTCTATTTTTTAAGTATTAAATTTAATTCAATATGGACTGTAAATATTTTTGGGAACATTATATAATTTTAATTAATATAAACTAGAAGAATAAAAAATCACATTTTTTTATAGCCAATGAGGTTTAGAAACACTATAGGTCTTGAAAACATGAATGAAGGATGATAAGCATTTTAGACCCACCACTGTCCTACATAAAATTTCAGTTAATGTGTCATTTTTCAATTAAAACACTTTTAAAATAAATATTAATGCTGAACTAGTGGAAATAATTCTGCAGATTAGAGATTAATTTTTAATATTAAATAACTTGTGATGTCTGCATTAACATTGGAAAATAGTGGTAGACATATGGACATAATCTCCAATAATTTATGGATCATACAATTCTTTAAAACTGTATTTCAATGCATAATGAATTATACATTTATATTTCTATATTCACTTTTCTAAGTATGGTTAGATTAGTAATTTTTTAAAACTGAACCCAAATTATGATATTGTTCTTATAAGATGGAATAAAATCATGTGTATATATTTTATCACAAAATTTCACTAATTTAAGAACAATATCTTGAAATAAATTTTATCATGTCACCATCATATCCGATGAATATGATTTTCATTTTAGGAATCACATATTTATGATTCACAAGGCCTTAAATTCCATTTATTAGTTAAATTCTTGCAGTTAAAGTCCTTTATCAATCTCAATTATTATTTATACTATTACTCCATTCCCATGTCTTAAATTATCATAAATTTTATCCCACTTGGAAACTAAATTATGAATTTTTCCATATTTATTTTGTACATCCCATTATCAATTATTAATATGATATTTTACTAACACTTCTCACGCTGTGTGATTTTAATAAAGGTATTTCCAAATATTTAATATTTTTCTAAAGATATCTTGATTTAATTAAGAGGACACAATTTATTTAAGGTGGCGAGAATATATCACCCTGAAATGAAAGAAATTATGACATTGTATTTGATATCATGGTTGATAATAAATAAAAACCCTATAAGGTAATACAATACCCTACGACCTTATGATATATTTAAATTCATTCTCTTCAATATTCTTAATTACAAATTAAACTGATTTTAGATTGTGTTATGTTCATTAATGAGTTTCTTTGATATATTGCATTACATGAAAGACAGAGTTTTACCAAAGAATAATATTTTATTAAAATACAATAATTTTCCCAAACTAGCCAGGGTACCCAAGTATCTAGATAACTTAGATTACCTTGAATTAACATGAATGACATTCCTGATCACCGTAGGTTTGTGACTAGCACCTATCATCATACAACATGAATGTGGGAATGACTTTTTCAATAAGACATATCATAAGAATAACAATAATGTAAATATGCATATAAAAGAAACTCACCTAGGAGTATTGTAACAGAATACCATGAGGCATTAAAACCCCAAAATACTATAACTCATGTACCAAGAATTTGGAAAATAGCCCCAAGGTCCCTAGGGACACAACTCACCATGTCCAAATCTCTACATCTGGATCCACCTCCAAGATAAACATTCTCTTATCTCAAACTTGGAAGAAGAAAGTCTATGAACACTTGAATAAAAAAGTAGGGTATGAGGATTATCCCAAGAGGATACCACCAAATATTCCATAATAGATTATATATATAGATTACCTAATTAAAAGAATTCAATTTTCTATACCAAAAGGTTTGGAAATTCAAATGATATTCAAACCAACCATGTTATATATTTTCTTCATGATTGAAAATATTATTAAGAGAAACATCTTAAACATTACAAGGGATTGAATATTTAAACCAATTGACTAAATAAAACATTTAAATAATAGAGTTTATGTAAACCCAGAAAAGGCATGTAGATATATTTTATAACATTCGCAGAAATTTAAATCTCATAGCAAAATAAACGAGAGAGAAACATGGTCTTCTAGAGAGTATTTAGTATATTGTTTACCATATATAGGATTCCACACACACTAGGATATTTAATCATAGTGATTATAGTCTATCCCCTAACATTGACTAGAGGATACTTATCACCGTCTGATCGATGATATGACCATCCATAGGTATGTTTTTAAATGTTGTAATAGAATAAAGTTCATCCAAATAACACACCAACTACCTAAGTCATGCATGTTATTTTACATAATAGAATATTTATTATAATAATTATTAAAAAAAATTAAATCTCATTATTCCCTTTTCATAATTCCAATTTTCGCATTTAAAATGAATATGGGTTTTTTTTTAAAATCATGCCATTTCACAACTTAAAATTAATGTGTGTCTGTAAAATAATTTTATGCCATTTTAACTTGTTTTAAATCCATTGAAACCCAATTCAATCCTTTCCACAATTCATATACTCAATTAAATTAAAAAAATTATTGAAAAAGATTCCGTCAAATGAAAAATTTAAATTCAATAATATAATTCATCCAATTTCCTTAAACACACCCCAATTGAATGAAATTGAGGGTTTTCCATGTATTCAGGCCAATACCATCTCAAATCTCAAAATTCAGTTGAATAATTTTTTGTCAATTTAAAAGAAAGAAAATGTGAGAAATTAAATTTTATTCATCAATTGAAATAAATCAATCAATGTAGAAATTATCAATTTGTCAAATCAAGATACAACGACATACATATTCCTAAAACTCAAAATTCACAACAACACCAGTCAATGATAAAAATGGTATAGAATACATAAAAACACTGCCTAGTAGATAAAATAAAATATAACATGGAATAGATCCATCAATTCTATGATGATCCATTGAAAACCCAAGAGATGAAAATGATTGAAACATAACGATGGATAGAAATCACTTACCTTTGAATAACACCTTCAGAAAAATGATTTTCGAACACCGAATGGATTTATAAAAAAGGGGTGTATAGATTCATGATTTCTAGAGAAAGACTTTAGTCATGGGAGGAGGAATTAAAGAGGTTATAAAATAAATTAACCATCCACCCTACCTATTTTTAAAACATAGTCGAGGATTATATGATGTGTAATCCCAAAATAAGTCATGAACTCTTCACTTTTCGTAACTACTAAAAAATGTTTCACCTCTACATAATTTCCAATGGATTGAATTAAAAACAAATAATTAACACCATTAAAATGATATATAAATACTCACTACATGTACCAATCATAGTGTGAAGTTATTAATGACTTGTATGAAGAACCATTACAGGAATGGTAAGCATGTTACACGATGTGTAGTGCTCTAGAAGCCAACATGAAAAAGTTTTTTTAAAGGAAATAATCTGAAAAATATATAACTTCACGATTTTAGGAATCATCCCTTTGAAACCTCTACACTACCCCATCAAAGGAAATGAGGAAATGAGACATGGTTTAAGGCAAACCCGTTAGAATGGTAACAAGACGTTACATCCTCCCCACAATAAGAATTTCTTGTCTCCAGAAAGCCTATGAAGAATATTCAACTACAAAGAGATGAGGCCACCAATCTATCATCAGTTCCCCATATACCTACATATCATTACTATCATAACCACACTCCCACAATAAACAAACCAAATATATCTCCCACTGACAATATATCATGGTATCAAAATCAAACCCTGATATTGGTCAGATAGACATTATCTCAACTACTATACATTGAACATGTTATGTATCGATGTCAACTTCGGTGTAATTAATAAATGGTAACCATCTTACTCCACTATCTTAACAACCTAAAAAGGCCCCACTAAATGGGGGATAAGCTTCCCTTTCCTCCAAAGACATCGACAACCCATCCAGGATGAAATATTAAAGAATACTTGATCACCAACAAAAAACTCCAAAAATATATTGTTTCGTTCAGCATATGAATTATATGGGATATGTGATTTAAATATTCATTGATGAACATACAGAATATTAGTTTTTATCTCCTAAACCATTATTCATGCATCCAAAGAACATTCACGAACCTCAGACCAGTAATACAAAGATTTACAAGGTCGACCATACAAGGGAATAAAAGAGACATTATGATCATTGACTGTTAAGTGTTGTTATAAAAAACATTGACATCCCCATGTTATCATCCCAATCCTCACCAATGTTGAGAAATCCAGTGAAAATCAAATCTTTAAGAATAAATAAAGATCTCACTATCTGTCCATTTGACTCTGGATGGTAGGACATGATCAATGGAACAAACGATCCCAGTTCCTCCTAAAGCCCTCACCAAAAGATAGATTTAATCCAAGGATTTATATCAGAGACTATAGGAGATGGAACTCCATTGAAATTTGTATTCTATCTCACAAAGAGACTTCCAAACTCCTCCACATTATCTGTATCTCAAATGGGTAAAATGATAGACTACTTGGTCAACATGAAAATCACAACACATATCAAATAACAATTTATCTGCACATAGGAAAAACCAACAAAAAAGTACATAGGGTTCTCATCCCACTTCTAATTAGGGACTGCAAGTTATTGAAGAAACCCCAAGGGCTTCGGGTTCATGGATTTCACCTATTGGAACTTATAGAAATGGTAAACAAACTCAATAATTAACCATCTCATCCCTAACCATAAGAACTATATTCACATATAATAGAAATTTTTTGTAGTTCCTGTCTACACTACCCACTAGGAATTATAAAAATACACCACCAAATGCTTCTTTTTCGCTAAAGGTGCAACAAATATATTCTGATTTCATAGAACACCCTATTTGGAAAATGACCTCTAGAAAACTATCTCCCACCCATAAATAGAGTCCCTAATGATATGAAATTTTACATAATTCTATTGATCATGGAGAATTATCTTGCTAAGAGCTTATGATAACAAAATATTGGCTAATGACACTTCAATCCTTTCTTCTGAACTCTGATATGAAACTATGAAATGAGAGAAATCATATTCCACTCTTCGGAAGATTCATTCTTATTGATGGTTTGAAGTCTCATACTTATTGAATGCTCAATGAAATTCCTTTTTGTCAGGGTATAGGTGGTGTAAAATTCAAATGACTAAATGTACTACACCCAACACCACAAGTGGAGGTTCAAATATTTTTAAGAGAATATGTAACTCATGAATTTTTTTTCGGAATACATGGTAAACCACTCTTCATAAAATTAATGTCATGAACTCTTATGAATGTGCATTACAGTTGCATATTCAAGGCCATGGGTAGGGTAATTTTTCTTTTGTGGCCTAAGATGACGAGATCTAGAAGCAACTACATAGACATCCTACATAATAATTCCACCCAAGATAGAAACCAATGTGTCAAAAAATAAAAAATACCCTTAGACGACCTCTAGAAGAGTCAACATCAGTGAATTAGTCAAAATATGATTCAGCTAATTTCATAAACTCTATGATTTATCATCCCAAACAATCATCCACCCCTTCTGATTTAGAGTTGTCACCATAGAATCTAAC
This sequence comes from Viscum album, assembly GCA_963277665.1. Lineage (NCBI taxonomy): Eukaryota > Viridiplantae > Streptophyta > Magnoliopsida > Santalales > Viscaceae > Viscum > Viscum album. The sequence continues at coordinate 556,438,899 of OY728141.1, forward strand.
ATTGTGATGTCTTTCCTGATCCTTCTATAATATCCTACTATGCCCCAAAATCTACAGACCTTGATGAAATCTTGCGGTCACCCCCACATCATAATAGCCTTCTTCTTTTCAGGATAAACTAATATACCGTATTCAAACACCACGTGTCCCATGAATTTCAATTCTAGAATCTAGAAATCATATTTCCAAATCATAATATAGTGTCAATGACTTCGTAGAAGACTCAAAACTATTCTCCGATAATGCACATGATTCTTCTTGGATTTTGAGTGAAAAAAGGATGTTTCCCAAAAATTCCACCACAAAAGTATATAGATACTCATTGAAAATCATGTTCTCAAATCCATGAAAACCGTTGGAAATTTTTTTAGACCAAATGGATTAATAGTGTACTCACAATGGTTTTACCTACTCTGAAATATGTAATTTTTCTTTATCGTATCTTGATTGAGTTTATTATAATCAACACATAATATATTCTTTCATCCATCCTTCTTAGAAAAGAAAACTGGAACATCCCAAGGTTACACACTCAACTATATTAATCCTTTCTCAAGAATATAATCCAACTAGGACATCAACTCTTTCAGATCAGCTGGGACCATGTGCTATAATGAAATTGAAACTAGTTGAGTATTAGACATTAAATCAATGGATATTTTAATATCCCTTACCATTGAAATACTAGATAAATATGAAAGAAACATGCCAGGAAACACATTGATGAATACATGGATATAATTTCTCAATGATTCTCTCACTAGATCAAAAAAACCATGATATCAATCTCTCCAACTCTAGATATAGATTTCATGCTCTGATCAACATCGGGTCCCATTCTACTTATATGGTAGTATACACACCACTGGTGGTCATAATGTAGACCGGTCAAAGTCTAAAATGATTTTGGGATTTATTGTTATTGAGCCCATCCATACAGAATATAGTGTAAAGTGATTTAAAATCAAGAACTACATAATTCCATGCAAAATTGGCATCCAATATAGAGAAGACATCAGAAGGGCTATATAGACCCTATTCTCCCTTTATACCATGGGTTGTAGCAATATCCATACCACACTAAAAATATTTATAAAAATATTAAGTAGATAAAAAATAGTTTTGAAAAAATGAATAATATGCACCAGTATCAAATATGGTGTCACTAATGATGATTCTATAGTAATGGTACCCCTAACAGTTTCTAGACCAATGTCTTCTACATTCAGAGACTCTTCATTAGTTGAATAATTTTCATTCTGGATTCCTATGCATTGAATCCTTTTGTTCCAGATTCATTTATTTTTCCGAAATTTTTCAGAGGAGATTATGATCATGTTCTACTATATAGAGTATAGAAATCATGACAAAATCTCTGTAAGTGCCCTAAATGTTCGTAAGAGGTATAGTTCATGGTTTCCTTAGTGAAAACCCTATTTGTTTTTCATGGATCTTTACGCTGATATAAAGTAAAATAAATTCCTATTGGTGATGTAGGAGGTTTAGAATTACTCTTCTGTAGTGAAATTCCATGAGAATCATCACACATTCATTTACCTTTGAAGGAACAAACACTACCACTAAAAATAAAGAACACTAGCCATCCCTAACTTTTTAGATATGGCTATTTCAATAATAATCACCCTATCTAGAATATAATGAATTGTTGCAATCATTATTAATGAAACTTAAGAATAGATACTTTATCAAAGACTGAACTCAAACTGTCACACCTTCATCCTCTTATTATATTTATCATTAGAAGCAAACTACACTAGATCAGTAAAGAAATATGTGTACTCATTCATGGGGTTTTTAGTTTTCTAAATCTTGAAAATCACCACATATATGTCAAAGACCATTGACTATAGATATAATAAGGCTGTGAAAAGAAATGTGATGCCCATCCTCTCCAAGACTTCATGCTACCCTGTTATCACCATCAGGCCCCACCATCTTCTTCTTAGTCCTTCAAGCATAAAGTTGTAACTCTTTATAATTATCATGTATAGTCATTCCAAGAACTCTAATAGATATTATATCATGGTCATCCATCCATCTAAATGTTTAGTATTAGTGGATCTCATGAAAACGGGTGGCTTCTGGTGAAGGAACTCCTGAAAAAATTTAAATAATTTCCCCTTGAGGATCAATAGATGTGGGATTCACCCATTGCGGTTTTGAAATAGCTTCCTCCTAGATCTTAATATCTTGTATTATCATAGGAATGATGCTACACAACATCAGAACATATATGGAAATCATTAGATTAACAATCCAGTAGAGAAATAAGGAAAAATATTTATACTTGATAGAAAATCATATTTGGATTCTACTCTTTTAGAAGCATAATAGATAATGGTTCAAAAAAATCCATATGATGTCCAACACTAACCTGTCATGGAGACCCAAGGTTTATTTCTGTAAGAGCTATCTAGGCACTCAATCGCAATTACCTCATATATCAAGATAAGAATTCAAAAATACATACTAACTTAAAGGCAAAAGCTCTTCAGCCTCCCATTGATACATATTTGTCATGAGCTAGCCTGGTCACCCTGGTAAACTGATATCTAAGCCGACCCAAACATAACCTGAAGGTAAATCATGATCCCCATGGGTCGGTGATTATAACCTCGAATCATACAATGTGTATGTGGGAACCGTTTTTTCAACTAGACATTGAAGAAGTAAAGAAAGAAAGTGAATATTTATAGAAAATAAAATCCATTGGGAGTAAAATAATAGGATATAAAAAGGCATTAAAATCCCAATTTACTACTACCGAAGTTCCAAAATATATGGAAAACAACCCCAAGGTTCTTAAGGATACAAATCAATATATAAAAAAGCTGAATAGTTAGATCCACCTCCAAGATATCCCTCCTCGTAACTCTAACATAGAAGATGTATTTATATAAACTCCCAATAAAAAATGTAGGGTGTGAAACTAAGTCCTATATAGTACCATCAACGATTCCATAAGAGATCCCAAATATATATTATCAAAATAAAATATTTCAACTTTCTAAATAAAATGTTTTGGAAATTCAATATAACATTTAAAGAAAAAATGAAATACATTTCCAAAATGATGTAAAATACTTTTATTGAATATTAATATAATTTACAAGTGATTGAATATTTAAAAAAATGTATTAAATTAAATAGTTATACAATGATTTTTATGTAAATCCATAAAAGGCTTGTAATGAAATTTTATTACATTACAGTGCATTTATATATAATATATAAATAAAAAAGAGTGAAACATAGTCATCTTTGAAGTAGGTATGATATTATTAAACAAATTTAGGATTCCACACTCATTCTGTGATCTCAAGAAAATGAGTATAATCATGCCCCCTGACACTGGCACGCAGTGACTCATCATCCTCCCATCGGGGATGTGACCTGCTGAATTTTTAGAACATCGTAGTAGCATAGACTGTATCCAAATTACTCACCAACAACCTATGGATTTCATGTTCTCTTTCGTGAAAGGTAATATATTTTATGTCTTTGTAAAATAAAATTAAATAAAATTCCCCAATGTTCAAAATGCCAATTTTTTCATTTAGAAAAATTGGTTTTGACATAAAAATCACTTTTACTGGATAAAACCACTAGGTTTTCTATCAATTCATTGAAACCCATTTTAAAAAGTTTTAAATCCATTCAAAACCAATTATATCTTTATGACAAATCATTTAAACTATAAAATTAAACAATTTAATGAATGAAATTTATCATTTCCATAATTTAAATTCAATAATTTAAATTTTCTTATTTCCAAATACATAACCCAATTCAATGGAATTGGGGGTTCTCCATGTTTTCATTGAAAAAAATATCAAATATCCAGATTCGATGGAATCATGTTTTATAAATTTAATTTAATGAAAATGAGAGTAATTGAATTTAAATCATGAATTGAAATAAATGAATCAATATAGGAATAATCCATTTTGGATAATCATCATGAAACCGCATACTGCTTCTCGATACTCAAAACACTCAATGACACCCATTAATGAGAACGAATGTGTTGAGGAAATTGAAACTCATTCTGGAATCAATATCCCACAACACAGGTATCTAATACATCAATTAAAAGATGATCCATTGAAAACCCAATAGTGGAGAAAGAGAGAGACTTGAAGATTGTGAGAAAACACTTACCAAAGAATAACATTACATGTGAAATAATGATTGAATGCCAAAGGGATAGATCTATAAGGGTTTTACATATTCGAGGTCATGTGGGAAATCCATAGTTTAGGGGAGAAGGAATTAAATAGGATCCATAAAGAATTAACTAGCTACACATCATGTTTTAAAAATGCAGTTGGTGTATTACACGATGAGTAATCCCAATACACGTCATGAAACCCTAAATATTATTAACTACCAAAAAAACGAATTTCCTTGACTTAAATTTTGATGCAACAAATTAAAAACCATTAGCTAACTCATTCATGATATGATATGGAGAATTAAAATGCGTACTCATCACAGTATGGAGCCGTTAATGACTTGTATGCCGAACCAATACACGATGTGTAAGCCTATTAAAATATGTGGAGTTCTCTAGAAGGATGTGTGAAAAAATAAGTATCAATGTGAGAATATGAAAAATACTGAACTTTACTATTTTAGGAATACTTTGTATCCAATCTACACCCTACCCCCACAAATAAACGTAAATTCTAATACAAGGTTTAAGGCATACCTGTTTGAAAGATAACCATATGTTACAATAACTTAATATAATAGTTATACAGTAAAATTAGAATTAGAAGGTATGAAATAAATTAAATAAATAATGAAAATATATATTCTTAACAATGTTATTTTTTTCTTTTAATTAGTAAAAAATAGGAATCACTTCTATGAAAATTAATGTTTTCTGAAAAACTATAATATTTATAAAAGATAGTTTAATCACACATTGATCACATAATCTAAAGATAATTAATAATAATTTATAATAATTTTAAAGAAAAAATAAAATTGGATTTAGAAATCAGGAAATTAATATTATCATTGAGTGAATTTTTTGGATTTTTCACTAAAGTTCCATTTTTTGATGAATAACGAAGAAGACATAATTTAAAATAAAATTTTACATTAAAAAAACTAACAATGTTAAAATATAACATTAATTTGATTCAGACCAAAATTATGTAAATATTATATATAATAATACAATTTAGTAAATTTTAATCATTATCATATTCAATTTACTTAAAAATCATTGTAATATTTTAAAAACAATCCCTTTAAAAACTAACTTTATCATCACATATATGGAATCAATTTCAATTTTAACTTTTCTTCTTATGTAAATTGAATTTGAAAAAATGTATTCATCATTTTGAATAAAAATATTTTTTATTTAATAATTTTTTTAAGATAATTTTTCACAAAAATGAATAGTTAATGAAGTAATTTTTTTATTATAGTTTTGTTAAAAAAGGGTTATCAAGGGGTCATATAAAAATGGTAAGGATAAAAATGGCATATAAAAATGTAGAAAAAACATTTTATTGAAATATATTGAATATTATACCTATATAGATTGATAATTGACCATTTTTATCCATTTATTAATGTGAAAAACGTGGGTGCACATAATCTATTTTCAAAAATATTGTGGGTGTCCTCTCCCCCATTTATAAAAGGTCACACCCTCCTCTCTTATTCAAACTAGAAAAATATTTTGTTCATATAATATCTACTTAATTAACTTATAAAATACTATCCCATAATCCTAGAATCCATATGTTGGACATAAATCCTACCTCAGAATTATTTACTACCATCCCATGGATGATACCTAAAAAAGGTGAAATTCTCTTAAACGTGATTCTTTTTTATATTTCATTCTTCTCTTCATCGAATGATTATTAACAAATAACAATATAATATAATTAGTATCTTCCATGTATTGATAATTTTTTTTTGATAATTTCACGACTCAAAACCATCTCAACTGCTATCAATCATATTACAAAATCATTATTCATGTGTACAAAAGACTACTGCATTGAAAGATGATGTCATTTGTTCATCCATTACCACATTTCAGGGAAAGTTATGAATATGATTATGAGTTATATATATTATATTTATGAAATATATATATTTTTCAGTATATAATATATATATATAATATTAAATTCTATTTAATATGAGATATGATAAGGTTTCTCGTGTGTATAATGGACTACCGCCTTGCGAAGCGATGTGATTCAACTTTCACTAATGCTTCACAGGGATGCAGATAAATATAAATTTAATGATTCAATATGACATAAATAAAATAAATCATATATTCATGAATGATATATCATTCTATAAAGATAATATACCATTTTAATTTTTCAATTGATGATGATAACATTATTCATGTACGATTGAACTGCCAACATCACGTAGCGATGTGACTTTTTTTCATCACCACACCACATGGATAAAATAAGAATGTATATAATATGATATATATGATATTAATTTCATTATATAAATATTATATATTAAATTTTTATTTCTATAATGAATATTGGAAAAAGGAAATGTTACTCATTCATAAGTACGGCATACTGTCACCCTGATCATAACATACTTCATTTTTCGTAACTCTATTTCATGATTAGTTTTAAAGGTTATACTAATGTAAAAATATGATAGTTATCTCATGATTAATATTGTTAAAATGATATTATTATATAATATTTAATTTAACTGAATCATTATTGAAAAAACATGCATAAGAAAATATGGCAATTAAAATCCGAACCAATGGGAATAATGAAATCTTTTTAAGAAATGGGTGATAAAACGCTATTAAAGGATCAAATATCATTATATAATTGTTAATATTATTATTATAAAAGTTATTTAAAATTTTATAACAACTATATAATCACATTCTTCCAAAAGTAAGCATGATGTAAGATATTTATCTCAATTTACATCCCATTGATACTTATTTGTTACTACGAACTTATTCACTTTTTGGTGCTGTATATACTACCTGTTTGACATGAAATGTCATTATTAATTCACAATATTTAGTATTTTTATTTTAAAAATTTTTTATCTAATTTATTGGGATTTTATTTTAAAATTACCAAGTGGTATAATTTTCTGAACAATTCCACTTTCTTTGGTGATTGCTAACTTTTTCTTAAAAGAATAACTATTGAATAATCATTTTTTCATTGAAAATTACATTTTTAGTCATAATTTCTCTATAATTATGACTATTATTATTTCATAAATATTATACCATTATTACAAACATTTCATAAAATCAAATTTATTTATTTTAATTTGGGAAATAATGATAAATTTGTGTCGTTTACTCAATAGAGATATTAGATAAGGTACATTTTTTATTAACTAAATCAATTATTTGATATATGATGAATGAATTGAAAATGAAGTTATTGAGTTAAATAATAGTTAAAAAAATACACTTATTTAATCATTATCCCCATGAGAAAATATCATTTGTCCAATTCTTTTGAGTTTGTAACTAATTGTTTTAAACATTCCTATAAAATATAGTCATAGTAATTATAAAGTTGTGCAGATCAGATAATTTCATAAGTAGTTTTTTCTAAAATAATGTGTGAATGTTATTAAAGATAATGGTATAATGTTCATTGGAAACATTGTGTCTAATAATTATAAAATTCCTTATTTTATAATTAAGTTATTATTTTTCATTAGTTATTTAATATCATATGAACTATTGATACATTTTTTATCTGGTTGTTATTTAAATAGAATGTGTTCTTATTTATTTACTTTTCAATAATTATAATAAAATATAAGATCACGATATTTCTGTTTTTTGAAAGTAATGTGTTCTAAATTATTTTATATTCCTCGTTGATAATACTTATTAGTTCATGATGAAATCGACTATACATAACTCTTACTGAGAATTTAAGCTCACGATTATTTTTTCCTTTTTTAGTTGTCACTGATGTGTATTGTTTTTGATTGGAAAATATATGATAGTGGGAAAATTTATATTATTAAAAAATATTTATTTCTTAATTTTTATTCATATTTCATTTAATACTGATTTAAGAATCGAGTTTACCATGAAAAAATCTATTTGGTCTTTCGGGATGTGATTCCTTATATCATATTCCAGGGTAATAATGTACAATATCAGCTTTATTCTAATGGAGTCAAGGCTTGTAAAAAGTTGACACTATTATATAACATGAAATATTTTGATTCTAAATATGGAATCTACTTTTTCAAATCCCATTCAATTTAGTGGAAAAAATATTTTTAAAATATTTTCATAGAAATGAAAAACATGTAATTTTTGATATAGAAATCTTCTAAAAGGTAAAAAGATATTATATCTGAATTAATTTAGAATTAACTCTGATGAATAAAAATGGATTAATAATTACATAATTAAACTAATATTACTATAAAAAATTATATAAATATAGATGTTATAAAATTAATTAAAAAATGAAAATATTTAATAAAAACCATTACATCACTATTCATAAAAAAATTAATATTTTAGAAATTTTTTAGATTTCACTTCATTATAATTTCATAAAAATATTTAAATAATATTTTATTATTATTTCAAAAAAAATCAATACTTTTATAAAAAAAAATTTAAAATAGTTATGTAAAATGCAAAAGCAACATTTTAGAATAGTACAGTTTTATAAGTAAAATTAGTTTTATTATAATATTTTATCAAGAAAACACATAATATGAAATTTTAAAATTTTATTTAACATATAATATATAAATTTTATTTATATAAATTACACCTTTTTTAATTTATTAATTTAAAATTTGGTTTTTCGCATAAGTACATTATTTTGGAAAAATATTTCCGTTGTCTTCAAATAGTTTTTATTTTCCCTTATATTGAAATTTTTAACAAAGAAATAATTATATATACATAAATAAACCATATATTGTCATAATTTAGTTAATACATATTACACCCTCCATTATAATGTTTAAGTGTTAATCATCATTTATAATAACAATATTTCAATAGTATGTCACAATTCATTTAAACTCAATGTTGCATATAATAGAAGATAAACATACTTTTGTATGATATAAAAAATATAAATTGATAACATTTTTTTTCAATAAATTATAATGGAAATTATAGGAGATCAAAATTTTGCACCCTTAAAGAAATTATGTCTACTAAATTTTAATATTTCCTCGGTATCCAATGGTTTATCATTTGAAAATAACATATAGAAAAACTGATAGCGTAAATTTTCTTAATATTCTTCCTCTTTAACTATGATAAAGGAATGAGTAATGGCTATTTGAAATGACACAAAATAGGATTCCAAATAAGAGAACATAAGTGGGAATCGAATATTTGGATATAGAACAATTGCATAATGTCTAAAAATGAGAGAGATTTGAAGAGATAATTTATCAAAACAAGGTAAATGATACTTTCAAAATCATCAACCACAAAACAATAACCCAAATAAAATTGAAAAACATGATCGATATTATCAGAAATGTATGTAATATGGAAAAATATTTTTTCAAAATAATTTTCTTATTGTTATTGAATTTTCATGAGAATATGAACTTTATTTTTTTCAATCTATTTCATCTTAAAATAATCCTCATTTACAAAGGCTTCGAACAATTTCCACATCTTCTCTTTAAGAAATGATGATAATGTTTTCTGTAAAAATTCCTACTGTATCATAAGTTCATAAATATAAAGACAATACATTTCTTTTTTCTCTAGTTGTTATTAAAAATATAATTTTCTACACATGTTATACAATAACATCCAATGTTAAACTTAATCCATTTCGTGTATAATTTACCACAACACTTTTCCACGTTTTACTATAATGTAGTGAAAAAAAATTAGAAATAAAGAGACTAATTATCCCAAAATCTACATAACATTGAACATTGAAATATCAAAAATATCTCATAATGTTCATATTTAATATATGTGAATAACTTAATCATATATTCTTCAAAAGCATGTTAATAAAAATAATAACCATAATACATCAATTAAAAAAAGTTCTTCCTCATTGTATAAATAAAACCACATATTATTGAATATATTCCTAAGTCCAAAAATTATTGTGAACACCACCATAGATAACATATTTGACTTTTTAAAAAATTCATTAATTATTTGTCAGGGAACAAATTCTACCTAGTTTAATTTATCCACATCAATATTATTTTTATCTCTACAAAAAATAAAATTTTATACAATTGGAACACATTTAGTGTTATTTTTACTTAATCACGTTTTCTTATAAAATACCATCCTTCCTTTAAATAAATTTTATTGTTCATCATTTCCATTAAACATATTATTTAAAATTCATAGTTAAAAACATCAATAATAAATTATTATATAATTCATGGTTAATATAACATAATTCATGATTTTGTATACACAAATACTTTAATAATTACACTATATTATTAAACCAGTAACTAGGCTACATTGTTCTATTCCGTAGTACTTATTCACATTAATATATCTTTTTTTTATATTAATCGTCACATGTATAACCATATCATTTAACACCTTAATAATTATGTTCATAAATATTCCTCTTAGGACACCAGTACATATAATACCCATTATTTCCATATTTATAACATTTGACCATTGGGAATTCATCAAGGAAACCATTATTTTCATCCATTTCATTAAGTGAAATTTTTATTTCTCTTCACCAGTCTCTTACTCTATGCATATATTATCCACACATACCAGGTCTTATCATTAATTTTCTATATTCACCAGAGTACATTTATTATACCAATTTTTAGGAACAAATCTATTCTTACAAAAATATGATATAATAACAGTTCAATATTCCGTACACAACCTCATGATCTAAAAAAAATCCTTGATGCGTAGCTCCTTTAAAAACATGTAATCATAAAAAAGGGTCTATAAGTTAGATACTTCATCTCACACTATGTTATTCATAACTAGAATCATTCAAAAAAAATCATACATAATATATTACATCATAGATTAGGAAAAAAACATAAGAAACCATTTAATGAGATTCTTATTATTGGTATAAAAAAGTTGTATATGAACATATCATGAGCATAAAGGACTGAGAAGGTTAATATAAAATTTTAAAAGAGTACCCTAAATATCGTAGATAATAAAAATGAGTCACAATATAAATAATGAATTTTCATAAGTAATGAATTATAATTGAACTAATTTACATGATATATAATATCAAAAAAGTTTCATAAGAAATAGTTTTATGTCATTTATATAATCATAATAATTAATTTCTATAGTATTCATGGAAAATTTACAAAAAAATATCATATTTTAAATCATACAATCCCCAAATAATCATAGTATAAAACGTTTTGGCCTGATTTAATCATAATAGAAAATTCCCCTTATTGGACTGTATTCACTCAATATTCTAGTTCTTTTTATTTTATAATAATTCCACATTAATCCATTACATTATAGGGAGCTATATATATTCCTCCCATAACATAATTAAAATCATACATATGTGTTCCATGGGATCATAAAACATTAATCTTATCAAATCCCATGAATATAAATGAGTTACATCAACATTTCATGATAACATAACCTGTGGAAAGAATTATGTTATATAATCATTTCATATTTTCAATAAAGAATAACCTCAAGAAAAAATAGGGTTTTATAAGAATTTAATAGTGGTATAAACCATGGAATATAAATGGTTTTCATATACATGTTTTCATTGTAAACATAATCGTTCAATAGAAAGAGTAATAATTGTATTCCTCGGTCAAATCTATCGTAAATCTTAATTAACATCGAAGTATGGAATCATATAGGGGAAATGATTTTGAAAGATCATAGGGAAAATTTAATGATGAATGTAGCCTTTTCAATTTTAAGAACACTTATTCAAGAGTTATAAATCTTCTAAAAATATTCTTTTAAAATAACCAAGAAAAAATAAATAGAATATACCGATTTTTTTTTGTAATGATATTATCAATTTTGAATATAATTTTTTAATTAAAAGTTCATAATAAATTTACAATTAATTATTCATGAAAAAATAGATGACAAATAAAAATGGATCCTAAAAATAATAATTTTATTATAATAGAAAATAAATTTCTTTATGTACAGTTTAAAATAACTATTTCTTTAATTTTTTCTTTAATATTCAAGAAAGAATTATTTTTTAAAAATTAATTAAATATTCTTTTTTTAAAATATTTGAATGGGTAAACACAGTGAATATATATATATATATATAATCACTATGAATGTTTTAAAAATATATTTGAAATCTGATTTAAATAATATTGTTTAACATGAAAAACTCTCTTCAACTGAATAGGGAAAGGAAAATTATTTTCCATATAAATTTTTTTTAATTAATGATTATATAATGTAAATAAATGAAAATGATGGGATAACCACTTTTACAATGATATGAACAAAAGAGATGAAATGTCAGGAGTTTTATGAGAGTTATATCCAATGCTTTTATCATTAGAAGAGTATTCCTAAATAACCCCAATAGGTGATGAGAGTGTGTTGTATAACCCTAACCACATTGGTAAAATTGAAAATTAAACCCCATTAATTAATAAAATTGAATGAAACAAAAAATACCATGATATGAAAAAAAAATTCATGATATTACATTTCTATGAGTTTTATATACACCTTATTAAATAATATAGGTTTGTACAATAATGTTAGTACCAAAAAATACAAATGAAGAAAAATATCCCTTACTTCTTTGGTAATATTTGGATTAAAAATAAAACTATAAAATAAAACCAAATAAAAAATTAAATATCAAGAAAATTAAGTTTTTCATGATATATCCTGTCAAATGTATAGAATATACACCACAAAAAACATATGACTAGTGAATTGACAGATTTCTCTCTAAAATAAAAGATATACAATAAATACTATACATTAGTCTAGAATTCATTCAAACGTGTAAAAAATCCATTATAAATCATATATGTTGATGATAAATCCATTATATATAATTAATTATATATACCATTCAATATAAGACATATGTTTCACATTCTATTAAACATTAATTAACAATTCATTGTTAAAATTATGTTTAGATAATAATGATTTTAAATTTCACATTCTATTTGGTTTAGTATTTTCAATGATATTGTAACGCCCCGACCCCAGCTACCCATAGTCGGTGCATTACTTCGTAACATTGGCATGATCACAAAAGATCATGTCTCGAAAGACCGATTAGTTTAGTTGCCTTGGAAACACTAGATACATTCATAAATGTTACATTACATCATAAAGTGAAAAACTACAATAACAAATTCTCCATAGTCCACACTCATATCCTCTTCTGACTATCCCTGCAGGTCATTCATAAAATACTTTTTCAGATCCTGGAAAATATTAAAACATTGAAAGTGGTGAGCTCAGATGCTCAGTAAGGATAACAATATTGCAGAAGATTTCATAAATAAACATTAAAATTTAAGTCAATGTATAACTAAAACAAAAGCCTTTTTAAACTTGAACTTCATCATAATATGGAAAAAATAAAATTAAATAATGCCATTTACTTACTCACAGGGATATTCTACTAGTCGAATAATCACATGAAATATCAATAACCACTTTCATAATGATGGAATGCATAATTCCAGACTATCATAACCACGTAGCCAAGGCCTCGTGCCAAGACCACAAATAAGATTTTGTCAAGGCCTTGTTCCAAGACACTAGTTTGTCTCATAAGACCTACTGATGCATCGAGGAGCTATAACGGGCTCCACCCATCACTTATTATGTCCAATGCATTCCCCATTTGAATAGGTTTAAACATATCATAAACCATAACATAATCGTATCACATAAAACATGCATAAAAAAAACAAAACATTTCCACATTTCAATAACAAGATATCAATAAAACACATTTATATAATAAAAACGCTTTCAAAACCATTTTCAATACTAAAATAAAATAAGGTTAAAACGTTGTATTTATTTTTCATTTAAAAAAGTGATGGCTTGTAGTGGAAGCCGAAAATCAAATAATGGTCATGGCGGCGGAGAAGTCATTATCGCCGCATATGTACGGAACGAAAAACATTCCCTTTTTTTCATTTAGTAAAACCCTTCGTATAAAAAATATTCCTTTTGAATAAACGTAAAATTTAAAGGTGTTTATACACCGTATAAAAGAAAGTTGTGTATAAAACCAAATATTCCCAATGAAAGGAGATTAAGAAGAAGTCTTTAAAAAGATAATTTTTAAAATAAAATAGATCTATTATGTTTATTCATTATAGGTACACATAAAGAAAGTAAAAATACAAAATAGGACATAATAATATCATGACATAATTTGAAAGTAGGAGATTAACCCAAAGAATGGAAGTTGGGTTAAGAAATTCCCTTACCTTGTGTCCGACTTGATTCGACCATTCTTTAACCTCCTGAATAATAAACTAGAGTTAATATATACTTTATTAAGAACCATTTTCAATTTCATTATCCTTTTTATATCACTTATTACAATGTTATGAAAATTATATAATTATTTAAGTTAATAACGGTCGTTTTGTCGATCTTTGGTACTTGAGTAAACAATAAACTTCTTATAATTACAAGTTGTTTATATGGTAGAATATACATTATCTCTAGAATTATATTAATGATTTATATTTCATATATATCATATATATCTAGTATATACATTCATTCATAATATTACGTAACATTTAGAGGTAAGAAATGACATGCAACGTTCATGGAGACGGTAAGCCGTACGTACGCATGAACGCTACATTAATTTCTATTTCGTATTTAATGGAATGAAATCATAATTATATAAAGTTATAATATAGTTCCAGTATAATATCATGTATAATATCATTTACCCCATCCTTTATACATTCCACATATGGCATTAATGATTCACATAACTTTGAGGGGGCGGTAGTCCGCACTTCCTAAAATGAAATTATCGCGTTTATCTATAATGGAAATCATATATTATGCCATAAATGAGAAATATAGAATCATAAGGAATACATAAACATATTATATATATCATATATATATATATATAGTGACATCTTAATGGCCACCTTTGAAGGTGTTATATGAGTGTTGAACAATCATCGTTTCGTGAGGCAGAAATTCGACATCCACAAAAACAGTATGTTCTTTAACCATTAGATGTAGGTGTGTGTAAGTGTAGCTCGAATCCTTCTTATAACAACATCCTAGTATATTGAGGATATTGGTGTTGTTACAAATGAAATGAATAAAAAGTTTTTAGGTGGTTGGAGAAGAAAAATAAAACAAAACAACATTAGAGAAGACATTACCTTAAAATCAGGTAACTCTTTTTGATTTGAGCCAAAGGATTCCATGGGAAGAGTTCTGCCCAAAGTGAGGCTTCTAGGAGTAATAGGGGGAAGTTGGGAGAGTATTTGGGCAGAGGTTGGCCGAGCCAAAAGGCTTTGAAAATGTGAGTAAGGTGGTAGAGGTGGGGGCCTTTTATAAGTGGATAGGAGGGGCACCTTTGGAAAGTAAAGAAAAGTCACTTTATTTTAAAATGGTATTCGGATTTAAGAGATCCCACATTGATATAATTAGAGGATAAGGTGATAAGGGTTCTAAATATACTCATCTAATAGGTTTTTGAAAAGTTTAATCCTAGGATTTTACATTATCTTTTTATTTTATTTAAATAGTTAAATAATGAGGTTATCGCTGCATCATCATGATGTCATAAATAATTTAAATTATTTAATGTCTAAAAATTATGAAAAAATACTATGATGTCGGAAATATCTTCAGCTTTACAATGACAATTTATATTAAAAAATATTACTTGTATAACCCCATGTAAAATTTGTTTTAGTAAAACATTTCATGATTGTGTCATTTTTTACTTTAACATTAAATAAAAGGTATTTATGTCATTTTCCAACTAAAGTGGCCCCATGGGGTCCCCAAGTTGACCCATGGATTTTCTTGGTCGGCCATGGAACATCCAATGAGATTAGGACATTGTCAAGCTCATCTCATAATAATAAAACATTATTTTTACCTTAAACTACACTAATTATCTCTAATCGCGATTAAGAACATAAAATTTACTATTCACCAAAAAATTATTTTAATCTCATTGAACCAAATTTTACTTCATAATGACAACCATGTATGTCGGATTTTTGAAAATCAAACCACAGAAGTGGTAATATCTCATTTAAATGAAAAATCAGTTTTTTAACTACCACTTAGTGGTTTCGCTATTCATCAAAAATTGAAGTTTTTCAGAACAATTCCAAAATTTCACCCTAGGCTATAATTGATATTCCGAATTCAAAAATTATGTCTATTTTATGAAATTCCAAACATATAAGTTGAATTAATAAATTTTATAATTAATTCCCGCTGTCACAACAAATAGCGTGTTTTTTAGAAACAATATATATCAAAGATTGACAATTGTTTATGTCTAATTTCAAAGTGAAATTAATTCTAATGAACTCCATTGGATAAAATGGTAAAAATATATTCTAATTATACATTAAAACCACTCAATAGTATAACTTATCACTATAAATTATTTTGATTTAAAAAGTTGTTTTAAGTATTTTTCACTATTCATAAAAATTTGGAAGTTCTCAGAAAATTACAAAAAATTCATAATAGGATAATTTCAATATTAGGAATACAAAAATGAATTCCATTTTGAAATATAAAATTTATATAATTTTAAAAGGTTGGTATTACTATTCATAATGACTACTTTGATTAGTCGCGGTGTGTTAGAACTCGAACTTGCGTAAAATGCAAGCTATTGCATTATTGAAAGAGAGGCGTATCGTGAAAGCTCGGGGTGTTACATTCTCCCCTCCATCAATAAATTTCATCCTCGCAATTTGAAATTTTTCTTTAGAAATAAAAGGTTGAAAATAGAAAATACCTTTGTGGAAAACCCACATCGGAAATAAGGTTAATAAAATTTAGCCTTAATAAGAGGGAAATTGAAATAAGAAAGTCACCACAAAATTATGATCTCGATAAGGAGAACATTGTTGGAAATTAGAGACATATAATTGGGGGGAAAACGTAAATATTTGTAGGGAGTGATTGAGGTCATCAATCACAAACAAGTGTAAAATTGAGGGCCTCAAAACCTTCAATCTATGTGGATTTAAAATATTTACAGTTCAACAAGACATAAGGTATTAGGATAACACATTTTTTTATTTTAATATCCCTTTATTATAGTTTAAGAATTAATTTATTCATAGAATAAGAGATAGGTATATATATATTTATGCTTGACAAGTATAGTTTCAGCCTTCAACTAATTTCTACCAGAAACTCATCTTTCACTCAAAAAGATAATCGGGCTAAAAAAATTTATTTATCCTAATAGTACAAGGTTCAAAAAATTAACACATACCATTTAGATTAGTAAAACTATTTTGTAATAACCAGAGACTTCCTGTAGGCTAGTGGTAGGTAATAATGGCATGTCGCACTATGGTTATGGGTTCGATTCCTGCAGCTTTGTCTGAAGCGACGGGTTTTTCCCCACCCTACAGGTTATCCTTTTCCTAAAACTATAGTATTATAATATTCCACAAATAATATTCATAAATTTTTTAACATTAAACAATACTATCCATGGTTTAATATAATCCATTCCAACCTTAATAGTTATCCAAAATACCTCTGTCCAGACTTTCTCTAGAAGGTCTCTAAATTCCAAAATCAATTGTATCATCAGATTCCCCAAACAAAGAAAAGTTTCTCTTATTGTCACATACTAAAAATATGATTAACTTAATCATATTAAAACCTTAATCAAATCAAAAAGCACTGCAGTACAATCCTTATATATATCACATTATTCTTATAACCAGAATATAATCCTTGAGTCCAAAACCACCAATACATTAATTATTACGCTTCAATTGTAGTCACAACATAAGATTGGCCTTGATCCATTGGCCACTTCTGAGGTAAGTTCCCCTGACGCTTAGGACATTCATTTTCATAATGTCCCATCTCTCTACAATTATAGCATTCCACATTCACAACAACTTTATTTCCCTTGCAATCATGAGCTTGGTGGCCTTTTTCGCCACACTTGTAACAGACTGACATTCCCTTCAAGCAAGTACCAGGGTTTTTCTTCCCACATTTACTGTAGGACTGATATTAAACTCTTCCCTTCTTCCCCTTATTTCCATTTCATGATTGATCAGAAGATCTCTTCTTCTCTTGCTTTGCTTTAAAGTCATAAGACTTAGATAATTCCTTTTTTGTCTTGATAGCACACGAGACAATATCTTCGTATGTTGAGAAAGATTGTGATACTAAAGCTTGATGGAGAAATGGTTTTAACCCATCAAATAAACGATCAATCTTACTTCTTGGGTTACGTATATAATCTGCAGCATGCCTCCCTAACCTTGTAATGTTATCCTCATACTTTGTGACAATCTCATCCTCCTTCTGCCACATACTCAGAAATTGCCTTTCCATATATGCTCGATGGTCATGTGGAAATTATTTTTCAAAGAAAAGATCTTTGAACTCTCTCCAGTCCATACTTGATACGTCTTCATCTTCCTTTGTATTTTGAATCAATGACCACCATTTATCGGCATCTCCAGTGAGGCGGTAAACTTCCATGATAACCTTCTCCCTTTCGCTACTCCCCAAGGCATGAAATATTTTCTCTATGGAGTTTATCCATTGCTCAGCTACTAATGGATTTGTACCCCCATTAAATGTTGGCGGTAGTTGCCTCATGAAGTGGTCTAACATTGATCCTCCACGTTGCGGATCAGGGTGCTCCATACGAGTAAGGTTATTATTCATAACCTGAGTGAGTTGTCCCAGTATGGTAATAAGTTGATCAGCACCAGTTGTATCTCCAGATCCACAATATTTATCTTGAGTAGGAGGGAAATCCCTACATGGAGTGCGTTCATTGATATGGTTTCCATCCCTTCCACTAGGCGTCATTTCTAAAAAATGGCATAAACTAGATTAGTTTATGAATTAAAATACATAATTCCATATTTGTAAAACACTTTACATAAATTGAACTATTTATTGATATAATCCATAATCATAAAAAGAAATGTTTTCTTTGAGGATGTATATACTCATAACCCTTCATAGTGGTTTGTAATGAAAATGAGAATTATCCAAAGCATATCCCCCGGGAGTGTCCTAACCAAGATTGCAACAAGGACCGTTGTCGTGCACCAGTTCCCGTTAGAGTCTAGCTCAAAGCGGTGTTTTTGGGTTTTACCCCTAGGTACATATGTCCCAGAGCCGCCTCTACCTGCTCGTATCCAGAAAGGGATGTATTGCTCGGAAAACTCACAAAATCTCTATAATACCAAAATTCTAAGAAGTTTTTCTATACTAATCCTCAAAGTCTATCTTCGGGCTATGTACTCTAATTAGAATTTATCTAAATCTAGCTTCCAAGGATAGTACTAAACTGCCTCTGATACCAACTGTAACGCCCCGACCCCAGCTACCCAGAGTCAGTGCATTACTTTGTAACATTGGAATGATCACAAAAGATCAAGTCTCGAAAGACCGATTAGTTTAGTTGCCTTGGAAACACTAGATACATTCATAAATGTTACATTACATCATAAAGTGAAAAACTACAATAACAAAGTCTCCATAGTCCACACTCATATCCTCTTCTGACTATCCCTGCAGCTCATTCATAAAATACTTCTTCACATCCTGGAAAATATTAAAACATTGAAAGGGGTGAGCTCAGATGCTCAGTAAGGATAACAATATTGTGGAAGCTTTCATAAATAAACATTAACATTTAAGGAAATGTATAACTAAAACAAAATCCTTTTTAAACATGAAATTCATCATAAAATGGAAAAAATAAAATTAAATAATTCCATTTACTTACTCACATGCATATTCTACTAGTCGAATAATCACATGAAATATCAATAAACACTTTCATAATGATGGAATGCATAATGCCAGACTATAATAACCACGTAGCCAAGGCCTCGTTCCAAGACCACAAATAAGATTTTGTCAAGGCCTTGTTCCAAGAAACTAGTTTGTCTCATGAGACCTACCGATGCATCGAGGAGCTATAGCGGGCTCCACCTGTCACTTATTAAGTCCAATGCATTCCTCGTATGAATAGTTTTAAACATATCATAAACCATAACATAATCGTATCACATAAAACATGCATAAAGGAAACATAACATTTCCACATTTCAATCACAAGATATCAATACAATACATTGATATAATAAAAATGCTTTCAAAACCATTTTCAATACCAAAATAAAAGAAAGTTAAAACTTTGTATTTATTTTTCATTAAAAAAAGTGATGGCTTGTAGAGGAAGCTGAAAATAAAACAATGGTCACGGCGGCAGAGAAGTCGTTGTCACCACATATGTACGGAAAGAAAAACATTCACTTTTTTTGTTTAATAAGATGCTTCGTATAAAATGATTCTTTTTGAATAAACGTAAAATTTAAAGGTGTTTATACACCGTATAAAATAAAGTTGTGTATAAAACCAAATATGCCTCAATAAAAGGAGATTGAGACGAAGTCCATAAAAAGATCATTTTTAAAATAAAATAGATCTATTATGTGTATTCACTATAGTTACACATAAATAAAGTAAAAATAAAAAATAGGACATAATAATATCATGACATAATTTGAAAGTAGGAGATTAACCCAAAGAATGGAAGTTGGGTTGAGAAATTCCCTTACCTTGTGTCCGACTTGATTCGACCATTCTTTAACCTCCTGAATAATAAACTAGAGTTAATATCTACTTTATTAAGAACCATTATCAATTTAATTATCCTTTTTATATCACTTATTGCAATGTTATTAACATTATGTAATTATTTAAATTAATAACGGTCGTTTTGTCGATCTTTGGTACTTGAGTCAACAATAAACTTCTTATAATTACAAGTTGTTTTTGTGGTAGAATATGCATTATCTCCATAATTATATTCATGATTTAGATGTCATATATATCATATATATCCAGTATATACATTCATTCATAATATAACGTTACATTTAGAGGTAAGAAATGAAATGCACCGTTCATAGAGACGGTAAGCCGTACGTACGCATGAACGCTACTTTCATTTCTATTTCGTATTTAATGAAATGAAATCATAATTATATAAAGGTATAATATAGTTCCAGTATAATATCATATATAATATCATTTAATCCATCCTTTATACATTCCACATATGGCATTAACGATTCACATCACTTTGAGGGGGCGGTAGTTCGCACTTCCTAAAATGAAATTATCGCGTTTACCAATAATGGAAATCATAAAGTATGCCATAAATGAGAAATACAGAAGCATAAAGAAAACATAAACATATTATACATATCATATATAAATATAGTGACATCTTAATGGCCACCATTGAAGGTTTTATATTAGTGTTGAACAATCATCGTTTCGTGAGGCAGAAATTCGCCATCCACAGAAACAGTATGTTCTTTAACCATTAGATGTAGGTGTGTGTAAGTTTAGCTCGAATCCTTCTTATAAAAACATCCTAGTATATTGAGGATACTGGTTTTGTTTCAAAAGAACTGAATAAAAAGTTTTTAGGGGGTTGGAGAAGAAAAATAAAACAAAACAACATTAGAGAAGACATTACCTTAAAATCGGGTAACTCTTTTTGATTTGAGCCAAAGGATTCCTTGGGAAGAATTCTGCCCAAAGTGAGGCTTCTAGGATTAATAGGGGGAAGTTGGGAGAGTATTTTGGCAGAGTTTGGCCACGCCAAAATGCTTTGAAAGTGTGATTAAAGTGGTAGAGGTGGGGGCCTTTTATAAGTGGAGATGAGGGGAACTCTTGGAAAGTAAAGAAAAGTCACTTTATTTTAAAATGGTATTCAGATTTAAGAGGTACTACATTGATATAATTCGAGGATAAGGTGATAAGGGTTCGAAATCTACTCATCCAATAGGTTTTTGACAAGTTTAAGCCTTGGATTTTACATTATCTTTTTATTTTATTTAAATCGTTAAATAATGAGGTTATCGCTGCATCATCAAGATGTCATAAATAATTTAATTTATTTAATGTCTATAAATTATAAAAAAAATACATTGATGTAGGAGATCATTTTATCTTTACAATGACTATTTGTATTTAAAAATATGACTTGTATAACCCCATGTAAAAAATGTTTTAGTAAAACATTTCATGTTTGTGTTATTTTTACTTTAACATTAAATAAAAGGTATTTATGTCATTTTCCAACTAAAGTGGCTCCATGGGGTCCCCAAGTTGACCCATGGATTTTCGTGGTCGGCCATGGCACATCCAATGAGGGTAGGACATGTGTCAAGCTCATCTCATATTATTAAAACATTATTTTTACCTTAAACTACACTAATTACCTCTAATCGCGATTAAGAACTTAAAAGTTAATATTAACCGAAAAATTATTTTAATCTCATTGAACCAAATTTTACTTCTTAATGACAACCATGTATGTCGGATTTTTGAAAATCAAACCCCAGAAGTGGTAATATCTCATTTAAACGAAAAATCAGTTTTTTAACTACCACTTAGTGGTTTCACTATTCATCAAAAATTGAAGTTTTTCAGAACAATGCCAAAATTTCACCCAAAGATATAATTGATATTCTGAATTAAAAAATTATGACTATTTTATGAAATTCCAAACATATAAGTTGAATTAATTAATTTTATAATTAATTCCCGCTGTCACAACAAATAGCGTGTTTTTAAGAAAAAATATATATCAAAAGATTGACAATTGTTTATGTCCAATTTCAAAGTGAAATTAATTCTAATGAACACCATTGGATAAAATGGTAAAAATATATATTCTAATTATACTTTAAAAACACTCAATAGTATAACTTATCACTATAAATTATTGTGATTAAAAAAGTTGTTTTAAGTATTTTTCACTATTCATAAAAATTTGGATGTTCTCAGAAAATTACAAAAAATTCAACATTGGCTAATTTAAATATTAGGAATACAAAAATGAATTCAATTTTGAAATATAAAATTTCTATAATTTTAAAAAGTGGGTATTACTATTCATGACGTCTACTTTGATTAGTCGCGGTGTGTTAGAACTCGAACTTGAGTAAAATGCAAGCTATTGCATTATTAAAAGAGAGGTGTGTCGTGAAAGCTCGGGGTGTTACAGATATAAAATTGATCATTGGTTCATAACCTCCATAATTTAAAACATGATAAAAAAATATTATATATTAATTATAGATTATTTTTTATTAATCAATCAATGTTAGAGAATGAAAATAAAATACAATATTCATAGAGATAGTATGGAGTACAAACACATGAATAATGTTCCAATTTTCACGATAGATGAAATGAACGAAAGGTAAATAATATATTTACCTTATAAAATAAATTTAAATAATTTATATATATTTTTCACCCATATTAATTAAATTTACCTCATTAATTTTCCTTCAATTAATTAATAAACAATGAATCACATCGCATTATGAGGTTGTAGTCTATAGTACACATGAATGGTGTTATCATATTTCTAATGGAATGAAAATTAAGATGGTATATGTGGTATAAAAATTTCTGAATTATTTTTTTTGTAAGAAATATCATATATATTATTTTAATATATCCAAATTTCTATCCGTTTATGAAATAAATGTAAAATATATCCCCTCTGTTTGAAAGGTGATAGTCCACCTTACACTCATGCTGAATAATTATTTTCCAACATTATGGGAGGTAATATGGTATAGGAGGAATCATAATTAAATATATTTAATAATATCATAATTATAGAATATATAAATTAAATTCATCATTATTTATAGCTATGTGTGGTGGTGATGGAAAATCAATAACATCGGTTCACGAGACAATAGTCCTCCATTCTCACCAATGATGATTTTGTATTCCATTTGGTGAAAGTGAAAATTGAGTTTCATTATTAAATCAACATAATAACATCTCATTATATGGTATATACTTGTGTTATTATTTCATCAAATTTATAAAAGATTAAATGTTGTGGAGGAAGAAATAGAAAAATAATGCATGTTTTGGAATCATCATATTCTTCAGAGAGCCTCATCAGGTTTGCACATAAATTATCTTTAGTACTTATTAAAAATAAAATATGGCCTATATGATTAGGATAGGGAAGTAAGATATTATATTTTTCATAATCTTATTAAAAATGGTATTTGAGGTTTGAAGGGTCTAGTAGATAAGGTGACCTTTTATAAGTGAGGTGAGGAGCATTTGTAATTAATGAAAATAGAATGGAGTACCCACATTTTTCTTGTAAAAAATTTAACAAAATGGATTATCAAAAAATTAAAGGTGATATGGTTGAAATACCGACATCTAACCGGTGATTTACAAGTTTCTAGTCCATTTTACCCCCTTATATTATAGTTTTACAATAGGTAAAACATCTTTACCCTTAACCGTAAATATTAAATTTTATTTTTTTGTACAATTAATATTTTAACAAATTAAATTGAACTTTTTATTTAATATAAAATTTTCAAATTCATAATATTTAATCTATTTTCAAAATTCCACTCATAAAAAAATATTAATTTATAAATATTCTTGTATACATGTCAAATATATGGTTTTCTAAAGGAAAAGGTTATAAAATAATATAAAATCATTACCTAGAAATTAAATATGAAATTGATTATAATAAAAAAATTAATAGATAAATAATTAATCAAAATTTAATTTTCAAACTAAATGAATATATTTCTATTTGTTTATTAAATTACTTAATATAAATTAAAATTCATAGTAGTAACTAGTATTTTTCACTATTAAATGAAATTTTTTCCTTTTAAAAAAATTATACAACTCAAATAAAATTTAATTATGACATGATGATTTATAAAATAATGTTTTTTTGAAATAATGTTCAAAAATAGGAAAAATAAATATTAAAACAAGTTTACAAATGAGACTGATAATCTTTTTAAAAAAAAATAATGTTTTAA
The DNA here is from genome assembly GCA_963277665.1 of Viscum album. Lineage (NCBI taxonomy): Eukaryota > Viridiplantae > Streptophyta > Magnoliopsida > Santalales > Viscaceae > Viscum > Viscum album. Next base: position 556,464,042 of record OY728141.1, read on the forward strand.
GTAGAAAATTTGTTTTATTTTTATATCTTATCTATAAAACACAATATATGAATGTTAATAATTTTATTGAATATAATATATATCAATTGTATAAAAATATTTCACTAAAACATTCTCTGTAAATTTTATTAATCTCAAACACAATTTTCAACATAAAATTGTTTTTCAGAAAAAATATTTACTTTATTTTAATATTGAATTTATTGTCATTTATAGTTAATTGGTCACAAAATAATTTCTTATATATAATTATTTAGAAAATATATTTTTATAATTTAATCAATCTTATTCATACAAAACATTTTAATGTCTAGGTGGAAAATATCATATTTACCAACAATATTTTTATAGTATGTCCCATTTCATTTAAACACGGAGTATTATTTAATACATACAATACTCAGTGATTCATTTAACATAAAATATCAACAGTATTAAATGTATAATAATTTTCTTCCATGAAATCTTATGGTGTTATAGTCAAAGATTTCATGATATTAATAAGGGTAACAAATATTATTATCCCCGACATGTATACTATTTGGTTTCGTTCAAAATTCAAAATCCTCCTATATTGTAGGGGGATTCCATGCCAAAAAAGAGAATTATATGAGAATAAGATGAATGGGGTAATCCATTCCCATGGGACGCCATTAGAGATGAATGAATTGCTGGAAATGTATATTCTATATGATTTTGAATTCTAATAGTGGGAATTTGATGTTCAGACTAATATATGAGAAGGAATTAAATTGAAGAATTTTGAAAAATTATTAAACAATAATCTATCTCCACATCTATAATATTTCTAGTACAACAAAATTCATTTGATTAGACCATGATATTATCTCAATGATAGGGTATGAAACGTTTATACAAATTTAGTGTTCTTTTCACAAGAAGTGGTTTTATGTGAATCATTAATGGAACATATTTTGGAGTAAGTGATTAGGGTAGATATTTGATCAAATATTTAGGTTCTTGGTTTAATAGATTTTAACGAAATGGTAAATAGAGAAATGATGGATGAAATAAAATTATTTACATATATGGTCGGTGGTAGTATGTATATTCGTATATTAAATGGATGGAACTCTAATGAAGGTAACAATATTTGTAATACGCATACATCCAATGTAGTTGGACACCAAAAAATCAGTTCAAGGGGACTATAAGAATTCTACCTCGATTGAAATGCCAACTAAGTGGTTTTTATTGTGTTATTTACAACCATATAAAAAGTTATTGTATGGAATCACATATATTCTACAATAATTGCAACTATATGGGACATATTCAAGTCTATATAAATAATTATTCAATGTAAATTGATTGAGACACATATCAGGTTTAATATGTTTTGTATTATTCAATAGACAGTGTATACCAGAACCAATATCTATATTAGAATGATGTAATCAATGGTAATTCTTGGAACACAATGACACCTCAACCAGTGAAAACACAATAGGGTAAAAAAAGTAACGATGGTATAAAATTTAATGGAGATTATAGTGTGGTAATGGATGATCGATCATGTATTTTGATGGGGAGAGGTCTGATTACTTTGAATTATTCCCTTATTAGTTTTTTTAAATGATCTTGACCCAGAAATTTATTGTTCCTCAAGTTGTTGAGAATATGGAAATAAATATTGATATAATATTTTTTTGAAACTATAAACACATATTGTCAAAAGAGAGTGTCGTGCATTTATTTTTAAATGACTTTCTATAGAAATCGATGGGGATTATATTAATTGTGATATATCATTTCTTGAGAGGGATTTATATAATGGGATTTTGGATATGGATTGGTTTATATCGTTTGAGGATCACATCAAATGCTATGTTAAAAAGGTGTTTCTACATATTGCAAGGTAATAAATAATTTATTTATAGAATATTAAGATATTATGTCATGTAGATAAGGAATTCTTGAAATGGTGGTTAGAACCAATTTTTTTTGAGTTTGTAGCACTTAAATGAAAATATGTTCAAGATATTGGATATAGTAATTTTCAAACTATTATTGTGTAGTTTCCGGATTTTTAAAAAATGATTACTTACAAATTCCACCCAAAATAGATTTTCAATTTATAACTAATATACTACCATGGATTCATCCAATATCAATCTATAATATTATATGGATCTAATATAATTGATATAATTAATTGTTTAATAGGATGAATTGGAATGAAAATGCTTCACTTGACCATTCACATCTCTGTGGGAATATTCTATTCTATTTGTGAAGTATTAGGAACGAACTATTTGATGTTGTGTTAATTGTTATAAGATTATACATATTATGATAAGTAATCAGAATACTCTTCCATTAATTGATGATCTATTTAATAAATTGATGGGAGAAAACTGGTTCTCTAATATTGAATTATGTTCAATATATCACCAATTAGAACATAAGAATAATAATTTTTTGAATGGGGATTTCAGAAGCCTATATGAACCATATGATTTTGTGGTTATTCGTTTTTTACTTAATAATTTAGGATTATTGTTTATGGAATTGAGAAATGAAATATTTTTGAGGCATCAATATCCATTATTGTGGTTTATTTCATGATATATGGTTGTATCCGTGGATAATAGAAGATCATGAGAAACATGTTTCTATAGTGTTGAGTATGTTTTTGGATAATAATTTAAAGCAAAGTAATTAAAGTGTGATTTTATGTATAGATGAAGTGTGTTTCCATGGACATTTAAATTATGAAAATGGAATTTATGTATATCCTAGAATTATAAAATCTGTTATATATTTGTTCACAACCAAAATTTTATTTGGTATATGTCACTTCATTATCTTAGTAGGATACTATAGAAATTTTTTATGTGACATTTCAAATTTTCAATCACCAATGACAAGATTTAGAAGTAATGTCATTATTTTAAATGGAATTATAAATGTCATAAATCCTTTCAAGAACATTATTTTAGACTTAAATTAACACATATACTCATATTTTCATTATCAAGAGGTGGCTATGTTGTTTTTTCGGATGCATCATGACTTATGTTGTGTTGTGTTCTCAAGCATAGATAACATATTGTTCTTTATATAATACAGTATTTAAATTTTCATTAGAAAAAATACCCAAAAGATGATGAATAATATGTTTTTTTACATTTATTTTCATTATAATTATATATATTTTTGGTGAAATCATCTTTGTGTTTACAGATCATAAGATTTTTAAAATCAATTCATAAAAAGAGATAAGAATTTATGACATAAAATTGAATGCAATATATGATGATGATTGAATTTGAAACGATGTTGAAATTTGGTAAAGATAACTATATGGATGATTCATTGAGATGTATTTCACATGATCAGTAGGATAAAGAGTCATTATAATAGTGATAAATAAATCCACACATAGTGGATCTTCATCATGATTATATATAAAATTTCATTTTGAAGTTTTATTTCATGTTTCATTTTATTCAGAATTGGTTGATTAGTTTAGAATTCATCGGACATATGATCCTAATTATGATACAATGAGTTCAAAACTAAATTGTGGTTAGAAAAGTAATGGTTTTATGTAGTATATGATTACATTGTTTTGATGTAGAGATCAGATTTTGATACAACTATCTAATCATGATGATGTTTTAACACTATATTGAAATTTTTTGTAAAGAACTGGAAGAATAGATTTTTTGGGTAGGAATGAAAAGAGTTGTCAGGGATCATGTTCCATGATTAATCCCCTATTAGTTGGTCAAGGAAAATAATAAATTGAATGAGGGTATATTTTCATCTTTACTAATTCATGTGTTGGAATTGGAGAAGATATCAATGGATTTTGTAAATTTTCTACCAATGATTAGTAGGAAACATGATTCCATATGGGTGATTATATATTATTTCACAATGAAAACTCACTTCATCCATAATCATTAAACTAATATAGTGGAAAAAATAACAAATAACTATATTTTAAAAAATTTAAGGATTTCTGGTATTCAAGTATCGATTGTATCAGACTAAGACACTAGCTTTATGTACGTTTTTTTGCAAATCCATCCAATTAGCCTATAAAATTTTTTTGAATATGAGTAAAATTTAACATGCTCATACAGATGCATTGTTTGAATAGAAAATTCCAATGTTTCAGGACCTACTTTGGTATAATGTAATGGGTTTTAGTGGATCTTATGATATGAATATACATTTAGTGGAGTTCAATATCATTACAATAGGTCTCATACTATAAAAGATATATTGAAAACATTCATATGGATCCTCTAGAATATTTTTACTAACTTCCTTATCATTATTAAAATTTATGGTTTTAAATAGTTGAGACATATCTAATTAAACCCTTTCCTTGAGCACGATGAAATATATAAGATATAGATGATCATAGGTAGGATGGAGACAGATCAGAGTAATTATAAATAATTTTATTACCATCCTTGATGAATGTTTTCCTTTGACGGGAGTGATCATGTGTTTTTTATAATCTTTTAATGGCATGGGGAACATCTTTTGGGATAATAGGAAAATTTGTCTCCTAGTGCATATGAAATTTTGTGATGCACAAATGAGTTGTTGAGTTGGAATATATGTTGGATTTTTCACCAATGATATTCTCAATGCACAATGAGTTCAATGTATCTGAGTTAATCAACTAACATCCTCATTATGATCATTTCATTTGATGAGATCACAAACGCCTAGAGTGAAATACTTCATTGATTTATATACTCATTCAAATTCTTGATTGGCAAGATATAAATATTCATGGGAATATAATTTTTTGATCCTTGGTTTTATGGAAACACAGTTGGATTTAGGATTAAATATGTGAACATGAGAAGGAAATGTTAGAGTAGAAGATGAAGAAATTATAGAAAAATATTGGTTTTTTATATTCTATAGATGGGAATTCAAATTCTAGGTATAATTTTGTACCCATGTTTTAGGTACATAACACTTTATTCATTTAGTTTTAGTCTATATAAAACATTTCTTGAGTTTCAAGAAGTTCTGTGGGGTTTCTCCATTTTTGAGGCTTTTACAGAGCTTCCCATATTGTGAAAACATAGTAGAAACCATACATTATCTCTAGGTTGTCATAAAATGGATTAAATTGGAATTAGTTTATAACCTATTTTGTGCATGGTTGTGACAAACCATGTGATTACCTTGGAGGAAGCATGAAACTTGATAAGGAGATAAAATTATTTCCAACACATGGATGGCCTTACCATTTATACAATTGGGAAAAACATTGGAGTAGGAATTTATAACCATAAGGTTGGAATAAAAGATTCAAAAGTGTGGGACATAACTATGTTATATACAGTTAGTACAGAAAAATTATTATCTAATTATAATTTACTCCAAAAACTACATTTATCCACATAAGCACTCCATAAATATAATTTCATTCTATCATTAGGATTGTGATTCATTTAAATTTGATATATTGGTGATTTATTGGAAAGGATAATCATTTAGAACTTCAACTTCATCGGGTTTTTATCATTCTTTATCATTTTTTAGATCTAGCCTTAGTATCACTGTTTTATACATAGATCTAATATGTCATAGATAAATTAATGTTTCTTGATTGGAATCATGATTTTTTGGTTGCATTTATAAATGTAATGGATTTCCAAGTACAGATCTAGTGTGTTTCACCTGGGTTCATCATTTTTTCTAACTATTCTATGGTAGGTGGATTTTCTCTTATATCCACATTATTTATAACATATAGGCATTGTTCTAAATTAATATTTCTATTGAAATTATGGTGAAATCATTATTAGGTTAATGGTGTAAATCCGAATCATTATTTGATTACAAAAATTTTGGTAAAATTGGTTATAGTTCAAGAAGAACCCATTTTAATTATATTATTAAAAATATGATTATAAATTAAATTATTTTATATATATTTAAATTATTCGTTAAAATTATTGAATGATTTAATGTCCCACATTTTTAACCTGATGAAAAGTTCTAGGTAATTATAATAATTTTTCTTTATTGCATGGGCTGTTTTGGAATCCTTGTTTTAACATTATTTCTCAAGGCATAGAACACTAAAATGGGATTTTCAAATAAAAATTATTTTCATTAAATTATATATAAACTGAAAAATCATTTAAATTAAAATTAAATGAAAAAAATATTTTTAATGAAATGTAGGAATAATAATAATATTATTATGATGATGAGTATTATTATTCCTTATTAATTTTTTAAAATAGGCACCCCGAAATTGTTTTCTTCATATGACAGACACCCCCCCCTACCAAACACCTCTCATGTGACCCCCCAACAATGTGACTTCTTCCTCTAGGGATCTCTCTCTATGTGTCATTTTCTACCTAGTTTTTTGATAATTATTCTATGAAATCACCAAGGTAAAATCTTCCCAAGCATTTTACCCCTTCACATAGGCTGATATTGGTCCCCACATCTCTTTATTCATTTATTTCAAACATAGGGTTTGGCTAACTGATGTTTTTGTTTTCCTATTTCTATTTTAGTGATTGAAAATGGTTCCTCAGGTCGAATTCATTGTTAATCAATATCTGTCACCAAAGGTGAGGCGGATGGGTTCAATTCCAGTAACTATCATTGTTTATGGTTTGGATTTATATCCATCTATTAGTTTCAAACCATTTTTTAGATTATTAAGGTGTTTATGGGTTCTTAATAATTTATTTGAGTGGCGTTGAACCTTTACATTGAGTTTTTATGGTTCCTAGTAATTTTCGTGTACTGTGTTGGACTATTACTAGTGGTTTTGATTGGATGGGTATAAGGATACTCACCCGTGTTTGAATGGGTAAGTGTATAGATATATTTATGTTCCCCTATTATTTTTATATTCAACCATGGTAGTGAATATAGTTGTATGGTCTTGTTGTTCCTATGTATGTATATGAAAATGCATTGGTAGGTGAGTGGAGGCTAGGAAATACATATAAGAATATATGAAAGGATCTCATTTCACATGTTCATGGCCATGAAGATGTGTGCATAGGGGCTAGGTGTACTTATATTTATGTCAAGGTCCATATGCTTAGTGGGGGAACATTAGATTCTTGTTAGAAAGCACTGTTATCCGAAATGTTCTCTTAGGTTCCACCTTGGGGTAGGGTCACTTTTTATTCCAATTTAATTTTGGTAATGAATTATTTAATTACATATCTATCATTAATAGTTTTTTAATAATACAGTTTGGTTTTATAATTAAAATATTCCTTGTTAATGTTTTTGAAATTAACAAAAGTGATATATGTTTTTTTGATAACAAAGACACATTTATTATATTAAAACCCATCAAATATAGGTGCAATAACTTCATTCAAAAAAGTAGAGATAAACATTTTTGATACCTGCCTTATTTCCTTTTTTTTCACTATATGCTTGAGTTATAATTGAGGAATAATGTTTTTAGGTTCTCGAGCCCTTGTAATTCTGTTTATATGTATCAATGAGTAAAATTAATCTATTGAGGTGAATTAAATGGTTAGAATGAACTTGAAAGGTTGGTGGCATCCCTTATGGGTAATGAACATGAACCCCTTATAAATTGTTCCTTAACATCAATTTCCAATGTTTAGGAAAATGTAGTGGGAATTATCTTCAGTAGAATGGCTGTTACCAAATGAAATACCTTGAAAAATGGATTAGCCATAAAAACTATATTGACATGGATTAAATTGGTTTGATTGATATACCATGTCTATTTTTTCCTTCTCTTATGGTGAATCTTATTTTAGGTGCAACCTTGCATATTGGACACCCTTTTATGTGTGCCCATATTAAATGGAATATGTATCCTTTATATAAAGTGTCAAAAATTTCAATGGGTTGTGTGTGGCATCTTAGTAATGCCTTAAATTGATTAATGATAAATGAATTTTGAATTTGGTACCTTTATATAATTATTAATGTGAAAATAATATTTCTTCCCTAGTTTGGTGCCCCCTACCTATGGAATACTTGAGGTTTAATTGATTGAAATATTAAATAGATAAAAAAAATTCATTTCAATTTACATGATTACCTTGATTATTAATGAACTCAATTTTCCTTGTTTGGTTCTCCTTTCATTATCCATTTAAATGATTTGGATGGATTGTGACACTTTCTAAAGCTTTATAGCTTGAGATGATGAAATTTCATAGAATGAAAAATTGTTAATAGGTACGTTGATTCCACATTCCTTGTTTATAATTTCTTTATTATGAAATTTTCTTTATTTATTTTTCCATTTTTAGTGGCTTGATACATATGAAATTCCCTGTTAATGTTTCAAGCTTAATAAATTGACTTGAATGTGTTGACATGCAAAATTTTAAGCCTTATTCCATTTAGAATAATCCTTATACATTTTTTTCTCTATAATATATTCCTATATTGTTGTCTTAAATGAAATGGGGATGAGGGTAGAATCTGGATCCCATATTATGAACACATAGTTAGACACTATGTACTGTATAGGTTAGAACATGATGCACTGGGGTAGAGATTTTTTAGACTTGTTAGGCAAGAGATCCCTAAGGATTTTTATCATACTATTGGTTGATAGAGGTTCCATAAAGGGAATCCTAGGATGGATCCCTTGGCGAGATGGCTACGCCAATCCAGGGATTATACTCAGCCCCTTATTTGCAATACCCTTAAGATACTCATCATTACCGTACCACGAGTGGTACGTGGACATTTGAAAGGATCACCATGGGTGGGCTTGGTGGTGTCGGATATTTTTAATGGATGTACAATATTGATACCTCGGGGACAGGCTCAGAATCCACCTCTAAAATAGAAAATTGTAATGTAAATTCTTGGGAAGAAATCCTTCTTTACTATTATGTATTGTGATTTCACTTGAGATGTTTCACATACATTTCCATCTTACTTATCTGATAACATGATATTTAGATCCCATGTTAAAGAATAATCTTGGGGATATGACTTCCTTGGGATTCCGTGTTACTATTGGCCCTTATTAATATATCCATCCTTTCTCAATGATACATCTTAATTTCTCAGTTATGTCGAATCATGTGGAATGGGATGAGTGTTTATTTAGGAACCCAGACCAATTTGTTATTATTAATTGTTATCACCCTGCATTTATTTTATATGGCACACTTCCTAATTTATAATTAATTGTCTAGATTGGGTTAGAAACTATGGGTTCTAACCTACTATTATTTATATCTCACACCTTTCTCACGTAAACACGGTACCCATTTAGACATTATATTTACATGATATATGTAGTTTGGTTTTTTCCCTGTACATGTGGGTGAGAAGAAAATGGCTGATCTTGATCTTGAGATGCTCATAGATATTTCCCATAGGACATTGCTGCATTTCAATTTTTTTATGTTGTAAAATAAGTCATTATATATTTTTTACTTTTTATCATGTATTATTACTATATAATGCATTCATTTTTTGTATAAATTGTCATTAGCATCATTTGTTCAGTTATGTCAAACATGTCTTCAGCTACATGTGAATTATTTATTTATATTTTTGTATATATTTGTACTTACTATGATTATTCTATCTAATATATTTTTTAAATTGTGATGAACACACTAATATATGTGGGAATAGTCTCCTCATGGACAAACCCTAGGCACTAGATGTTAGTCATCTGCCTCTTTCATTCTGGGATATGAGCTTTTTTTCTAGTAACCCACTGGTCCAGCTAACAATTTAGAAGTAAACCTGGTTGTGATGTTAAAAAGTGGTATTCGAGGGTTATTTTACCATTACATACTATTTTGGGTTGGTAGATAGGATAATTTGAGTGTTTTGGAACATTGTTAAAAGTTGTGCTAGGAATGATTAACCCATGTATGAGAAATGACCATGTGTCTTGGTCTGCAATTTGACGATCATGATTTTTGATATTATAGTTGATATGATTTACCCTTGAGTGATTAGTGTAATATCCACTGCTTATTGATTTATTGTGTTTATTGTATTTTACCATTTTCTTGTTAATGAAATGATGAATAATTACATTGTTCATTATGGGTACATAAGAATTCATATGTCATTCATATACCATTCCATGCAGCTGCATTCATTATTTTTCTATTAATATGATTATGTTCGTTGAATTAATGGCCATGTTGTTATCATTATTAGTATGTCTATTTCTATAACCTGCTTAGGTGTTAATATACCATGCTTCTATTCCTATATCATGTCTTCCTTATGTTAGCTACTTGTGATGGCATGCTAGTTTTTTTTTGATGTAATTTATTTCATCAGTTAAATGTATTGGTGGCAATTAAATGTGACCCAAATTCCGCATGTAATGTTTATGGTCACATTATCACTTGGTAGATGGCTTCCCATATGAATGGACTGTTGAACATATGCATGTTGTATTATGAAATGGTTTTAAATGTAAAGGGCATAGAAATGAAACCCTTACTAGTGCCCTATATTTAAGACCCTTGTGTAAGGGTATATAAGGATTCTATGAGTTTCATTAGAATAGAAAAATGAGTGTTTTCTATAGTCACTCATTCTTTTAAGAAGGGATTAGATGGTCATCTTTTGAGCCTAGTGCCTTTTTAGCATGACCCGATGTTAGGGTCAATGCTTGTTCTTCCTAAGGGGAAGGTATACAGTTGGTAGCACCCTTATAACTTAAAACCGTTCATAATTCAATGATTTTGTTTACTGTTTGGTGTCATTTTTGTATCAGTGTACCTAGTCAGGCCCTATTCATAAAATAAAACCCTTGTTCAAATGGGTGGTCATGTTTTCCATAGCCCGATTGGCGGTGTGAGAATTGGGTAATGGTCTTATTTAGAAGGTTATACATGCCTCGAGCATGGGAAGCTTCTTTGTATGTCATTCAACCATCTCTTCTCTATGGAGATATATGACATGATACATCTTCATCTGAATTAAAAGTCATAATGATTCTCCATAACCATAGAGTAGCACGTGTTCATGTATGTGCTGTCAAATATCAATTGATGTTGTAATGATCCAGAAGAGTTCAGTATAACTATTATGTCATGTGCTAGGAAATAACTCTCGTGATATCTCAATAGTAGAGTGACTTGTGTGTTAATGGGAAAAATATTTATACCAATTACTGGGATGACATCTATGAGACTCAGGTGTTTTGACATGACAGTCTGCCTAATATTGTCTTTTTTTATTTCATTTTTGTATATGAGTGTGTCTTGGAGGAGCGTCATGTGTACATTTAAGATAAAACTATATCTAGTTCTCTTATGAATTAATGGTATGCAAATATTATTTAGAATATTATGACACACCTAAGGTGGGGAGTGTCATGTCATGTCTATTAAATACAAGTCCTTCTTGTTAGAAGGAACAAAATTAATGTAGTCTATTAGGGGATGGTCGGTCTTAGAAATATATAGGGAGTCTTGTGAACTTAGAATTGTGTCAGTTCATACATGGAAACATGAATTTGGTGTGGTTGGTAGTGTATTCAACCTTTGAGTAACTCTATTTGTAATTTTTAGATTCAGTGGTGAATCTTGATTGATCATTGAATTCCTCAGCTGGTGATGTCATTGTGGGTTTCTTAATGGTGATGCATCAGCAGGTGAAGCTGATCTTCTTCTTCGATTTCAAACTTTGGTGGTTCGAAATTTTTTCATTCCAATAATTATGTAACATTTACATGAAACTATTTCAACCCTCTTTTTATATTCTATTATGTGATGATCATGTACCATATCCATATATCGTCCTTGATTCACTTTGAGGGTGAAATTTTTAATTTGAAATAATGTTTAATACTTATTTGGTAATTTATATCCGGTTTCTTGATGAATGTGTGGTTTTTATCATATCATGGTTAGTCAGGAGTGACCCTAATATTCCTATGTATTATTTTCACGGATTAACTATTGTACACCAGCCATTTCATCTAACATAATAGTTATGCATATGATTCACTGTGCGTAATCAATGTTTTAATTTTGATGTTTTCCTTTTGTACCAATATCTCACTCATAATCATTTATTATGGACAACCAAATGTTTTTTCCATTCACTATATTCGATCTAATCTAAGGTTATCCTAGGCTTTTTGTCGGGCACAGGGACGCTTATATCTTGGATCATCACCAAAATCAATGTATATGGATTCTAGTATGCATGTATATTGATAATTAAAGATTCCTTGGGAGAAGGATTCATATTTAGGCTTTTAATGTTCGAGTATTCTATGTTGGGTGTATTCTTTATTTAGTCATCCAAATTTATTGACCCTTTACTTTTCATGAAATTTTTTTATTGTTCATGAAGGATCATTTTCAGAAACATATCTAGATGGAGACCAGTGTGGCTGGTGTCAACTGGTGCTTTTCATGAAAAACTGGCTCAACATGGACATTGAATTCAATTTTAATTTATGTTTTAACTATTATGGAAATCATTCCATGGGATTCATCAAAATTATTGAGGGTGTACTTTGTAATGAAATTCCAATGGTGGATTGAACTGTGGTTTAGAATTTTACTCTTAACGTGCAAGCCTTAGGTGGGAAGTACAATGGACATTTGTTTCACGAGATAACAACATGATCATGAATCATTCAAAACAGTCCTAGGTGAGTTTCACATTGGTGTTTTGATTGGAAAACGAGCATCCCCTTGGGCTTTGAGAAAAAAAAATTCTAGTGTTTAAGATGTGCTGAAAGTTGTGTTTGTTGTTTGGAAACACAACAAATCTGTTAGAATGGCACTTCATGACCTGTGTTGGGAAACACTATGTGACCTAGTTTTGACATTCTTTTTCGACATATAAAACACTGAAATTTGTTTTTTAAATGAAATTAAATTAATTTAATAACAATATAATTAAATTAAAAAATATAATAATAATGAAATGTTTTAATAATAAATATAATACGATGGTGGTGGTGATTTTCATTATTATTATTTACATTTGTTTTATGATAATACATAAAGAGTTTATCTTCCTCACCCTCATTAGACCTCAATCCCTAGGTCGAACAACTCCTTTGAAACCCCTATAACAAGACCTCCTCCTCTTTTGATCCATCTCCACATGCAATTTCCCCTGGTTTGAAGATGAATCTTTTCTGAATCTCTGAGGTAAGCCCTTATCCACCCCTTTTCTCATTTTCTTAGGCCAATTTTGGTTTCCATGTAACCCTATTTGGTTCAGCAAGACCTAGGGTTTTTCTAGACTGAATTTTTTTTCTTTATAGATTTTAGGGACTGAAATGGGTTCCTCAAGATGCATTCATTGTTTTCCAACCTCATGCTCAAAATGTGAGGTGGATGGTTGCAATTTCACTCACCGTCTTCAATTAGGGTAAAGTTCTAAACAGATTTACTAGCTTCAAAACCATTATTTGAGAGTATTAAGGTCTTTATGGTTCTTATTAATATATTTGGGTTGTGTTGAAACATGTGGTTGAGTCTTTACAGTTCCTATTAATTGTTATGTAGTGTGTTTGACTATTCCATGTGGAATTGAGTCACTGGGTCTTAGGAGAATTGCATTCATGGTCATAGGATAGTATATATATATATGTAGGTCCCTCTTTATGTGTATATTCATCCATGGGAGTGAATATACATTTATGGGAATTTGTGTGCCTATGTATATCTTTGAAAACACATAAACAAGTTAGTGGAGGGTTGTATATACATATATGCATATGTGTAAGGATCCCCTTGCACATGTTCGTGGCCATGTAGATGTGTGAATAGGGGATATGTATCCTTATATGTATATGAAGGTGCATATTCTTAGTGGGGTATCAGCAACATCTAGTTATAATGTGCTAAAATCCATAATATTCACTGGGGTTCCACTCAGAGGCGAGGTCCCTTTCCCTGCCCCTATAATTTTGTTAATTGATTAGTAAATTATTTATTTAAAAATTATTCTATTTTAGTTAATGTATATTAATTTTCAATAAAAAATCATCCTTGTTAATGTTGGTCAAATGAATAAAAGTGATATATATTTTGTTTATAATAATGCCACATTTTGTTATTAAAACACTACCCACAGAAGTTCACTGCCTTCAAGATAAAAATTTAGAGAGGGGGTATTATTCTTACTACCTTATTGACTTGATATTCTCTTTATGATTTTTTTATAATTGGTGAAGGAAATATTTAGTTTCTTTATCCCTTAAAATTTATTTGTTATGTCTCAAGTTGTTAAATGAAATGGTTTAGGTGAAAGAAATTGTCAGAACGATCTAGTCATGTTGATAGCATACTATTGGTGTAATGAACATGAACCCTTTGGATCTTCTACCTTAAAATCAATTTTCCTTGTTTAGGAAAATTGAGTGAGAATGGCAGTTATTATGAAGGATCGTACCAAATGAAATTCCTTGAATTAATGGGGTTCTATAGTGAATTGTTTTACATTATTTAAATGTTTTGGATTATTGCATCATTTCTATTGTAGGTTTCACATATCGTGAAACCAGTTTTGGGTGTTTGAAATGCCTGTTGTCCACCACATTTGGTATTCCTATCCTTAATTACCTAATATTAATTTATATAAAATTTGAAAAAAATTTGTGGTCTGTGCATGGAACTTTTGTAATTCCTTTAATTGAATAATGATAAATGAATTAGGAATTGGGTACCACTATAAAATTAATAACTAGAACATAATGTTTTATCCAACGTGTTGTTCATTCTACCAATGTCATACATGAGGTTTATTTGAATACAATATTCCATATATAAACAATTACTTGTTTCATGTTACATGAGTACCTTGCCTATTAGTGAACTTCTTTTTCCTTTTTTGGTGCTCCATGCATGATCCTTATAAATATTTTGGATGGATTGTGACATGTGTTCAATATTGATATCATGAGATGATGAAATGTCATTAACGAAATATTCTTATGAGACATGCTGATTCCAAATTCCTTGTTTATAATTACATGATTATGTATGTTATTTTATTGATTATTCCCTTGTTATCGGCATGATACCGATGATATTCATTGTTAATATTGCTTACTTATAGAATTGAGTTTCATGTGTTGACATGAAATTTTTAAGGCATATGCCATATAGCTTTGGACTCACACCTTGCATGCTCTATGATATTTTCTCAACTTATTGATTTAAATGAAATCAGTCGGGGAGATAATGTGGGTCATAAAATAAGAAACCATAGTTGGACTCTCCGTACACAATTGGTTACAACATAACACATTAGGGAAGAAATTATTTAGGATCACCAGAGAAGGGCTTCCCTGGTATTTCAATTATACTATTGGGTGATAGTTGTTTCATAAGGGGTAACTGAGGATGTTCATGTTAGAAAGATGGATTTCCTAATCTTAGGATGATACTTGGTCCCCTATGTGTGATACCCGGGATAGATTCATGTTTAAAATACCAGGAGATATACATGTAGTTTCTAAATTATCACTATGGATGGGCACAATGGAATTGGATATTGGAATTGAATATACCATAATGATACATCAAAGATAGACTCAGACTGCACCTCTGGATTTATATTTTTTAATGTACAGGCCTGAGATTGATCTTTTTTATTATTATGTATTTTTATTTCACATGACATGTTTCCCTTAATTTTATAGTTTACTTAATTGATTACATGACATTTAGAATCCAAGATAATGAACAAGATTAGGGATATGCCTTCTTTGTTTTTATATGGCACTATTTTCCCTTATTTATATATTCTTCCTTACTCAAATTTAATTTCAAATATTTTTCTTAGTCTGAAGAAGGTGGTATGGGACTGGTGTCTGCTTAGGAACCCAGACCATGTTGTTATTATTAATTAATATTAGAGTGCAGTTATTTTATATGTAACACTTCTTAATTAATATTTCATTTTATATATTGAGCTAGACCCCATGGGTGTCTACCGACTAAGATTTAAATCTCACAACCTGCTCAGGTACCCTTGGTACCTGAGTATACCTTATATTTTTAGGATAGAGGTTGATAGTTTCATTTCTTTTATAAGGGAGTTAGGGGAAAATGATCGAGCTGCAGCTTGGGATGCTCAAGAAGATAGCCAATTGTGCATTGTTTCATTTTATTTATTGTCGTACTATACTATAAATCATGATGTATTTTTTACTTATTTCTATCATGTATCATTATAATGTCATCAATTCATTTATTGTATAAACTGGCATCGAGCTCTGTTGTTCACTCATGTATAATCTATCTTCCACTGCTTTTTAATTATTTATTACTCTTTATAATATTTTTTTCATTGTTATGAATATTATATCTATTATATAATATTAATTTTGGGGCATACTCTGATCTATGAAGGAATAGTCTCCCCACAGAAACGCCTAAGGCCCTCACTCCTACTTTAATGCCTCCAAAATTCAGGGAGATGCGCTTGGGTCATGTATTCCACTAGTATGTCTATTGATTTAGTGGTATGCTAAGCCAGTCCATTAAAAATTGGTATTAGATGGGTGCATTTCCATTTTAATACTACTTTTGGTTGGTAGATCGAATAATAAGAAAGTGTTTTCACATAGTTTATAGTCATGTCAGGGACTGATTATCCCACGTACGAGAAATTACCATGTGGCATGGGCTATTAATTGAGGGTCGTGATTTTCGATATTATAGTTGATATGATTTCACCTCAACTGAATTGGTATGTTCTATAGATTATGGATTTATCGAAACTATAGTATTTTACCCCTGACCTAATAAGGTTTGGATGATGAATTAAATACATAATAATAAGAACATAGTGATTCATATGTTAGGCATATGCGAGGCCATGCAGCTACATTCATAGGTTTCCAGATGATATGATTGAGTGCCCAAAATTCCATTCCATGAAGTTATTTTTTATTATCATGCCTCTTTTTATATCCTTATTAGGTGTTAATATGAAATACTTTTGTTCTTATATCATATCTACACTGCGTTTTCTTCTTGAGATGATATGCTAGTTTTGAGGTGATGTAATTTATTTCATGGGATAAATATATTGGTTGAAATTAAATGGGGTCCAAATTCAACATGTAAGTTTTATGTGCAATGAACCATACTTTCAATACATAGAAATTACATTACTTTTGTGGATTACTTAATACATGAAAAAAACAAACGTTCAATGATCGTATTAGTTTAGTGTCTTTGGAAACTCGGAATATAATCTTATGATCCCGGTGAAAGATCATCAACATCTCCCATAAAGATCTTCCACTTTTGTTTTCATACCTAAAACATTTATTTATATCCTGGGGAAAAGAAAACATAAAAAAGGGTGAGCTAAAATTCTCAATAAGGGTAATAATCGGGAAAATAAAACAAACCATATACATTTGAATAATAAAAACATGAACATAAAGTTTAAACATCAAGATCTTGAGTTGTGAAATAAACCTTGGCCGTACGTAAGTCCTAGAACATAAAGGAACATTAATCATGATAAAATATAATGGGAATAAAACATGTAATTGTGGAAACCATTATGCACATGTTTTGATTTCCATAGTAGCCAAGGTAGTGCTTCTAAGACCATCATTGTGGATAAAGTCCATTACTGAACCCAGTTTACTTGCCGTTCCAGCCCTGTATTACTAAACTAGATTCACATTCTCTTCCACTAATGTCTATCTCATGATATTTAAATCTTTACCGAATGCATTTTAGGGAAATATAGGTCCCACCCATCTCATAATGAAATCATTCTTACGTGTACCACAAAACAATCATAAATCTTCATCATAAGCCAAAGAATAAAATGGGTTTCATAATCATCATCCATCATAACGTAATGCATATAAAACAAATGGATATAATTTAATCATAAGAAGAATAAAACCATGTAAATAATAGAGACAATATAATCATACTAAATAATGTCATCTTAGATGGATATTAGTTTTGAAAAACACTTGAAATGGATTTTTGAGGAAAATATCCTTTCTTATTATAAATCATTTTCATTTCAAAAAATTTCAATCTTTGTTTAATGAAAAGTATTTTGTTTAAATTAATTATGAAATATTATAGAGTAATATTCATAAAAATTAGTCATTATGAAACTGTAAAAATCTATCCATGCCGAATAAGATAAACAAAATATTCTCTTCGTACATCTGTCGGAAAAGTCAAAAGTTCCTCATATGGTAAACAAAAGAAATATTCCTTCCATAACACATTGTAAAAGTCAAAGAGGATTAATAATGAATTTAAAAATACATAGAAGAATACTAAACACTTTATGAAAAAAATTTTTATGGACAGGGATGAAAAATATAACCCTAGTAAATACTTACGTATAAGCAATCTCAGATAAAAATCAGATTGCAAAATTATCCCTTACTTTATGTCAAATTTCTTACATATGTGTTTGAGACTCTAGTATAGTGGGTTTAAACATATTATTAACTTGAAAAATAACCATAATAATATTTATGATATCATATATGATTCACTTATGACTTTATATTACGCGTTCTTCTGTAAATTCCATGTTAAAGAAGCATTTTCGGTAAAATTGTTTCATTTATCATACATGTTTCGACTTGTTTTTCTTTATATTATTACATTTATACTTGTTTAAATAATTATAGAATTTAAAACATGATTTATATATAATATTTATTCATAATATAAGTATATATAACAAATCGACAAACGGAATAAAATGCACCGTTCATGGAGACGATAGGTTGTACGTACGCATGAACAGTGTTTTCATTTCCTTATTGAAATGAATGGATTTAAGTAAATGAAAAATATATGTACATAAATCCAGTAACATTATTATGTAATATTTTTCATTATTATTTATTGTATATTTTTTATAATCGTACCTGTATGGTTTATCATACAAAATGAATCTCATCGCTTTCGTGGAGATGGTAGTCTGTACCTACGCACGAGCGACAATATCATTTGTTTGATATTAAAATCGTATATAATTGAATGGTATATCATATATAAATAATCATAATAATGTTATATTTATTATTTATATCATTTATTCAAATTATTATACCCATCCAAATGATGAAATGTTTGAATAACAAACAACACGATGACGTGGAGACGGTAAGCTGTACGTATGCACGTGTGGTGACTTTTTCATTCATTGGATGGATAAAATAAAAAATATGGTTGTACAATTTTATTAGTAACATCAAAGTATATAGAAGATACTAGAGTTATTATTTTAGAATAGAAATAACAAAGAATGATGAAGTGGAAGGAGAAAGGAACTTGAAATAGGTGGTGAGATATTTACATGTTTATTAGGTTCTTCCTTTTGATTTGATCAAAAGGGATCCTTAGGATGAATTTATGACAAAAGGAAGGAATATAAGATTAAGGGATGATATTTGAGAGGGTATTTGGGTAGGTGTTGGCCAAGACAAATGGATATGGAGATGCGAATTAGAGAGAAGGGGGAGTTCTCTTTTATAAGTGGGGTGAGGGGCACTTTATAAAAAACTAAAAATATTATTTTATAATAATTCATATTCGGTTTATAATGGATCCAAGTGTCTTATTTCAAGGATAGGCTGGATATGGGTTGAAATCCTCTCAACCAATAGTTTTTAGACAAGTTTAGGTTACCATTTTAACCTTATCATTTAGATTTAACTCAAAGTTAAATAATTTAACTTTTAGTGTGTCTTCTTGTATTTTTACACTATATGGTTAATAAACTTACTATAAACTACCAATCAAACCCTAATTGTTTCCTTAATGTCATATATATTGTTATATAAGTCTTTGGGTGATACATATATTTTTATGACCATTATATCCAGTAATAATATAATATTTGTTTTAAAAACTATTTTATGTCAGTTTTGACAGTATTTGGTAGTTTTTTTTTCTAAATTCATCACAGCTTTATTATTTCGAACAAAATTCATCTAACCAACACTAATACGATATATTAACCTAGAAAATTAGTGTAATTCATAAAAAGTGTCATGACCCGACCCTACCCGGGCTTGAGCCGCAACTACCCCAAGCCTAACTCCATAGGCCAGGGGCTGGCGACAAGTGCCAAAGTCTAAAAAACTCGGGGAGGCAATTACCTAAGTACCTATACACACACATACACAACCCAATCAATGCAATAGTCTAGAGTAAAAGTGAAAGTAAAGTACCAACTACTACAAACAACCACTGAGAGTGCATCAACCTCTAAACAATACAAAGTGAGGGGTGGAGGTAAACTAAAAAGAAAAGGCCAAAACATGCACCCAACCAGAAAAGTGCCACAACCTGACAACAGGTAAACAAAAGTAAAATAGATGGGAGTGTCCCACACCTGGAACTCAACTACGACCACCATACACAGTCCAAGCTCCCGAACTTGTATGCTCCGCTGAAGTCGCGACCAACCTGTCCATCATCTACAAGGTCACACCAAGTGCGGGCAAAGCCCAAGAAGGGGTGTGTATAAAAATACTCAGTAGGATACACCGAAAGCTCGATGGAGAAAAAAAAGAAGGTACAGAAGATTGAGCAGTAGATTGAACAGGGAATATTAATGGAGTACAGTACAGAGAGTGCAGTAATGAGTATAGCTCAACCCAATAAGAGGAAGGTAGAAGACTCGTCCTATCACAAGGAGCTAGAAACGGTGAGAAGATGAGCTTCCCATTGAGTCTTCACTACATATAGTAAGAGAGTAGACTCTTCCAACCACAAGAAGCTAGACACGGAAAGCAAGTGGAATACCTGGCACGTCTTCACCTCTCCTGAAAGGAGAGTAGCCAAAACCCAAGGAGAGGGTACTGGAACAAGGTATACATATATATATTCTCTCTCAAGAAACCCGAACATGATCGTAAGGTGATCTCAATCCTGTAGCTCAGCCCATGAAAGTGAGTAGCCAATAGTCCTAGAAGTAATCACCATTGATTCCCAGCATCCCACCCATCTTCCCTAAAAAAATAAGTTAAGGGGCTCAAATCACTGCACCATGACATTATCCGCATTGGGCGGCACTGACTCGCCCACACAGTTTTAGGTAACGTCTCAAGGACGCGTCTTGCTGGGGAAATCTCCCCTTGTACTTGAGAGTTTAGGGGAAAGTAAAACCACAACTCATCATTGTCACACCGTCGAGTGGTATTCACAAAGTCAAAGTTTTCACTTCAGTGACCCGTACAACCAAGGGTCCCGCTCCGGTAATCACGAAGAAAACCCACAGACTAGACTAGTATAAAAGATTGTGTCTGAAAGAATTCATATGGTAACCCACTACCCCACCCCGCTAGAGGGTAAACAATAAGAGGTCATCGGGTAACCCACTGCCCAGTATCTGTTGGAGGGTAAACCCTAATAGGTCATCAGGTAACCCAATGCCCAGTCTCTTCTGGAGGGTAATCCCTAAGAGGTCATCACGTAACCCACTACCCAGTCTTTGCTGGGGGTAAACCCTAAGAGGTCGTCGGGTAACCCACTACCCAGTCTCTGCTGGATGGTAAATCCTAAGAGGTCGTCGGGTAACCCACTACCCAGTCTCTGCTGGAGGGTAAACCCGAAGAAATCAATGAGTAACCCACTGCCCAGCCCCACTGGAGGGTAAACCCAGAACTGCTCTAGCCAACCCTTATGGACACAACCTTCTGGGTAGAGGATCGGTGTCCGGTTGATGTGTTGGTCACACCGAATCTGTAAAAACTCTACCAGGGAAAATGAATAGACGTGATACTGAAATCCCACATGACTAAAGGAAAAAGGGGAACCCAAACAACTCCGAAAATAAAACCATCGAGAATAGAACCATGGGAAACCGATCAACCCTACTAGTATAAACCATAATGAACAGGTCCAGGGAGATACCCACTCAACCCTGCTAGTCGAAACAATCGAGAACAGGAGCACCCTCTATGTCGCGATAGGTCAAAGTTATGTAAAGTAGAACACAACACACACATGTGGCCCACACGACGTGTGGACCAAACTCACCTCTAAACCATGCACACAAACATTCTAAGGTACAAACTACATCATTTACCTCCAATCAATCCCGTATACACTAATAGTATGCCACATTTCCAGCCCAATGGCTATCATGCACACAACCACCAATTTCAATGCAAAAAGGCATAAATGTAACTTCCCCAACCAACTTCCTCCATGACCCTAGAATGACCACCCACATATCGTTAAGCATTCACTTGACTCTCCCAAGAGTGAACAAAATCACATGCCTAGAGTTCTCTACCAACACCACAGGATGAACAACCACTGGTACAGCTTTCATGCTTCCACATTAAATGAGATCTCGAATGAATCTCCGCACATCCAATTGGATCGCACCATTGTAATCCTCATGGAAAAACACGCGAGATAGACTGTTTACTCGCCTCAAATGGACATGTGACTGAAAGGCCATCCAACACCGCTTTATGCCCAAACAACGTCCCATGGTCCCGAGCCTCTATCCCGAAAACAGTCAGGCACATTGCACTATTGTGATCCCCCTAGAGAAATGCGTCAAATTGACTACTTAATTTCATGGAAAGGATGTCCAGAGAAAAGATGCATTTCTCTGAACCGCAAAAAAGCGGTGCTTCGTGGGTCCCAGGACTCAACTATGGATTCAAATCCTGAAACCCCCACGGAAAGCTCTGCCTCGGTTCCAGGGTCCCAATTCCGTTGATGGCTCTCAAATCGGACATCGGATGTGTATGCGCCATCCAAAACAAGAACTCCTGGAAAAACGCCAATCCACTTAATAGGCATGTCGTACCACCAAGGCCCCCATATATGGAGTTCAAACCCAATAAACCATCTCATATTCCCCAACTTGAGCTGATATTTTCACTGCCGTAGATGGAATGAAAAACGGACACCTGTAGTGAATGTTACGGGTGTACAATGTTGAGGGGACGAACCCCCCCTTTGGCTGGACCGACCTGGTCCGGCTGGTCCGCCCGGCCTGGGCTGGCCCGGCTGGCAGCGCTGGCCTACGGCTCACCTGCACAGCCCGACTATTGACCAGTGGTCCACCATGTGCTGACTGCCCACGAGTGGATGGTCTTGGTCTTGCGTGGAGACTCGCGCTCGGTGGGTCTCAGTTTCCAGCGCGGTGTCGCGGCCGCGACCCCAGTCCACCCGAGCGCCGACGATCGCCTAGCTACCTCACCCTCTCCAGGCCCCGGTCGCCCGGCCACTCGACCCCGTTCGCCTCTGATGAAGACCCACTGTTCCACCCTGCGCCGAACTCCACTGCCGAGGAGAGCCCCACCGTCGCTACCTCAGACCGCCGCCGCCCGGATGGCCGGATCCTCGACGGAAAACACCCAACAAACCCGGATCTTCGTTGGACAGCTGCCGACACATCTGGACTCTAAATTTCAAACTGAAACAAGAATCGGAAATCTCAGAACATAAACAACACAACCGAGGGAATCTATAGACAATATAATGGCAATTCGATGCTACAAATCAAGATCAAAGGTGATACAGAAATTCAAAATGATACCGCAATGATCCTACCTCTTGGTCGTAGCCCGAAGCTTTGATACTTCGTCGCGCCACCACCGTTGTCACTTCCGCTTGACTTAGATGAATATAAGAAGAAGTTGAAGTTGGGAGCTCCTTTATTGAGAGCTCCTTCCAGCAGAGAATATCAAAGGGGGGTGGGGAAGTTGTAATGGCTTAAGCTGAGAAAAAAAATGAATTAAAATTTTAATTTTTTGTAATCACTCACCTGAAGACCCGCGTTCATAACTCTTGACGAGGTCGAGCTAAATCCTCCCCTAGGGTAAACACTACCTCCCAAGAACAATGGAGATCTCATAATTTTAATCCGAGGCCCCATTCAAAATTTAAAAAACTTAACACCCGAGGCCACTAAATTACGAAAACGCCCCTAGTTACATTTTTAACAGAAGGCTCGCGCCCGCGCAAATTGCACCACTCCTAGGGTAATTGGCATGCTCTGGACTCAACGGTGCCCTCGATTTTCCTGTCCGATCTACCGTTTAAGACTTATTCCATTTATTTGGTGTGGCCAGTGTGAACGCATTGAAAATTTAATTCTAGCCACACCGGGGCTCGGATTCATACGTCGTCTGAAGGCGCTGCTCCGGAATAACATCACGAATATTCCAATGTCTTTTATGGAAAAATAATGATTCTTATATATATTATTAACAAGGTAATTACTGCATCATCATTGTGTCATAAATAAATTAAATTATATAATGTCTAAAAAATAAAATACGATTATGTTGGAAATTTTTTAGCTTTCTAATGAGTATTTATAGTCAAATTTATCTTATGTATAACCCTATATTAAAAATGTTTTAGTTATTAAATGTCGATTTTAAATATTTTTACTCTTCTTTAAATAAAATAAAAATAAATTCTCTAATATAATCCAAGTGGACCTGAAGGGTAATATTATACTCCTAAGGTTGTTTTTGGTCGAATTTCACTTATCTAATAGAATTAGGATTTGTGTTAGGGAAATAATAATATCATTTTTACCCTTAATTACCCTATTTACTTTTAACCATGGTAAATAAAAGTTAAATGTTACAATTCACCAAAAAATATTTTTATCTTATTGAATCTACATTTTACTCTTTGGTATTGATCGCGTCTCTCGGATTTTCGAAATTTAACTCACAGAAGTGTTAAAATTATGTTTTATGTAAATGTGAAAATTCTCCAAGGAGGTGGGTAAAAGACGGTAAAAAGTTCAATAAAAATTTTTTATATCTAAAATTATTATAAAATTACTACAATTAATTATATTGAACATATATAGGAATTATGTATCTATTTTGACATAAAATAAATTTAAATAAATTAAATTATTATTTAAATAAAAATTCGGTTTTAACAAATATCTTAGTGTTTTCACTATTCATCAAAAATTGAATGTTTTCAGAAAAAATACCAAAAATTCACCCAAATCTAATATCGATATTCGGAATCAAAAAATAAAGTCCATTTTCAAAGATAACGATTATAAAATTTCAAAAGGTTGGTATTACTATTCATAACGACTAGTTTATATAATATTTCAATAAAATATCGTTGTTTAGTGAAACTCGGTATTGCGTACAATTCAAGATATCGAGGAAGGTCGCTCTTGCATGTAATGCAAGGCATGTCAGGGTTGTGTGTAGGGAATGCTTCCTTTGGTGTTGCATATAACATACTCAAAATATAGTTCAATTATACATTGATCAAAATCTATACTTGGTGTTCTGTAAAATGAATGTTATTCGAATGAACATGAAATTGTGTGCATCACAATCCAAGAATAGTGTGGCATATACTACAAGCTAATACGGTGTTGAATATAGTGCTAGCTAATCTTGGTGAAGTGTATAACAAAATAAAACAAATAAATTAAAAATAATAATTCTCATAAAAACTCGTGGTGTTACAGTATGGGTGCTTTATGGACTGGTAGATGGAAGCCCATATTACTATACAATTTAAAAAATGCATGTTGTATTATGAAATGGTTTTAAATTTATTGGTATTAGAAATAGAACATTTTAGTGTTTTCATGTGTTTAAGGCCCTCATTAATGGGTATATAATGATTATTGGAGTTTTCATGAAATGGAAGCACATGAATTTTCTATTTGAGATATTTTAATTAAAAATGTATTAGATGATCATCTTTTGAGCCTAGTGAGTTCTTTTAGAAAAACATGGTGTTATGAAAAATTCTTGATCTCTCTAAGGGGATAGCTCATGCTTGGTAACCCCTTAAAACATAAAATCCTTGATAGTGCCATTATATTTCTACATGATTAGATTCATTCACATGTAGTTGTGTCTAGTTGGACACCCTTTCATAAAACGAACCCCTTTTTTGATTTTTGGTCATTTTTTCAAAGGATTCATTATATACCTAAGTATCTGGTATTGGTGATTTTTAGTAGGTTATACATTCCTCTAGCATGGTCAACGCCATTATAGGTCATTTGACCCTCTCCAATCCATAGTGATGAATGAATTGGAACAACATCATCCAAATTAAAATTTTTGTTTCTTCTCTATAACTGTAGAGTATCATATGTTCATGTATGTGGTTTTGTTGAGTGTTTAATGTTGTAAGGGAATTGATGAGTTTAGTTTAATTGATAAACGGTGTGTTATGAAATATGTCTCTGTTCATATTCAAAGTAGAGAGATTTGTACATTATTATAATAAAAAATTTGTCCCAATTCCTATGATTAAATCTTAGAGACTTGGTTGTTTTGAATTTCCAGGTTGTCTAGTTTTTCCTTTCATTGAATTCTTTTTCATACATGAATGTGTCTTAGAGGAGGAGTACATGTACGTTTAAGTTGAATCTGGATCTACTGTGCTTTTGAGAGACTGGTTTGTATCTATTCTTTTTAATAACATGAGGTATCCAAGTTGGTGATTGTCATGTTGGTTCAGTTAAATAGGTTTCATTATAGGTATAAGGAACACAACAAAAAGAGGGAAATTAGATAATTTTCTATCTTAATTAAATGTTCTGTGTATTTTGAACTTTAAATTGTGTTGTTTCTTACATGTCTAAATGACATTAGTGGGGTTTGTTGTGTATCCATCCTTTGAGTAATGTCATTTATCCTAGATATACTTGATTGGTGAACCATTTTTGATCATTTAATGCCTCAGGTGGCGAATTCATTGTGGTTTGGTTATTGGTGGTGTGTTGGTATGTGGAGCTGAGTCTCCACTTCGAAGTCGAATAGTGGTGGTTCGACCATTTTGATTTCCAATAATTTGGTACAATTGAGTCATAATTGATTCATACCTCTTAGTATATTATATTGTGTGATGAGAATGTCCCATATATTGACATCATCCTTGATTCACTAAGAGAGAATCAGTATTACACCACACTAACATTTAAAAGATGATGGGAATTGAAAATTTGATTTCATGATTAACAAGTGGTTATTATTGAAGAATTATTTGTCTTGAGTGACCCTTAGATTCATATATAGGGAAACATTTTATTTACACTTACACACTAGTCATTTAATTTGACTTGACAACTAGACTGATACCTCTCCTAGCTACATCAAAGTTCAAATATGGGTGTCTTGTCTTTGTAATAACATCTCACTCGTAAACATGGAATATGTACTATCTTTTATTTGATCCTTTCACACAGGTCATTCTAATATGAGGTTATCTAGGACTTGTTTCAGGGTCAGTGATTCTTAAATCAAGAAAGGTCACTGAATGTGAGGTATATGGATTTCAGTGTTCTTGGATGTTGTAAATGCGAGATTACATTTGATAAGGCATCATGGTTTACCTTATAAAGCATCGTCCATCTATGTAGGATGGATTCATGATTTAGTTGGAATTATGGGCTAAATATTTTCCTTTCTTGATAACTGTTTATGGTCAGTTATAGAACTTTTTTAGGAATATCTTCAGGTGAACATGAGTTTGGTTGGTGGAGGTCATTGATTTTCATAAACACCCAAATTTACATGGGATTTAAGGACATCTTCAATTGATCATTTTACCGATTTTAAAAATCAGGCCATGGGAATCGTGAAAATTATTGAGTGTTTGGTTTTTAGGGAAATTCCAATTGCAGTTTCAATCGTTGTTTTCAACTAGCCTCTTTATATTAGTGCATAAGGTTGGAAATACATTGGCTAGATATTTAACAAGATGAAAACATGGTTGTTTCACTAGCTAAATGGGAATGTGTGAGTGTCATATCAGTGCTTCAGTATGAAAATGATCATTTTCTATGGCTTTGTGAACATATGCATCTTGTGCTTAAGAACTACTAAATGGTTTGTTGGGTGTTGGGAAATGAAACACACACATTTGAATGAGACCTCATGACCCTCGTTGGCTGGGTGATATTTTCATCGATCTAAAATACTTACCAGGGCTGAGAATTTATAAGGATGGAGGGTTGTAACGTTCTATATTTTGATCAAGAAAAAAATACAAGGAACTTAAAAAAATTATTTATTCCATGGGCCATTTTCAAAACTGATTTTCAAAATTCTTTTTTATAACTTGTAACACTATAATGTGATTTTTAAAAGATATTAATTTTATTAAATTATTTTAAAATAAAAAATAAATTAAATGATAATGAAATGGAAAAATTTATAATTAATATTTTTTAAAATATTAATAATAAAAATTTGATGATGATTATTATTATTATTAATATTATTTTTAAAAGAAACTCAAAAGGGGTTCTATTCCACTCCCTTGAGCGACCTATCCCTTTTGTGGAACACCTCTCAGTTGACCCCCCCCCCCCCATGGCACAACATCCTCCTCTCAGTATCCCTCTCTACATGTCATTTCCACCTAATTTATTTATTACTCGTGTACGAATCTTAGTGCTAAGACCATTTACACCCATTTTATTATTCATTCCGGATGATTTAGGTTTCAAGATTTCCCTATTCAGTTTGGCCGAATGTAGGGTTTGGATATCCCATGTATTAGTTTTTCTCTTTTTTATGTTACGTCTTGAAATGGGTTCCTCAATTTTGATTCATTGTGTTCCAGCATCAACCAACTAATTCTAGGTGGATGGGATCAATTTCAATCACTGTTGTCATTTGGGGAAAGGGTTTTGTAACATCTCGACCCAATTTTTCTGTAAGACGATGGCCGGACAGGTGGGTTTCTTAACCTCCAACCCATCTCCCCAAACGCAAGAGGCTTCCGACTAGAAGCGATTTCCATTTTCATATCTGTGGGGAAGACTATGACATCATAGGTAATATGTAATATCATATCAAAAGAAACAACAATTAAATAATAAATAGTTGAAGCATATAAATGAACAAACTGCAGTAGAATAAATATGTATAATTGAACTGAATAAGAATCCATGGAAAAAAGCACACAAAATAATTTCATGTTATGATGATTGTCTGAACTGAAATTACGGAAAATGGAAACTCAAGAATAATGTCAACTAAAATAAAATAAACAAAGAAAAAATTGCATCATGAGCATGGATCAGTCCTCTACCCTAGTCATCATTCTATGTAGCAAGAAATA
The DNA here is from genome assembly GCA_963277665.1 of Viscum album. Classification (NCBI taxonomy): domain Eukaryota; kingdom Viridiplantae; phylum Streptophyta; class Magnoliopsida; order Santalales; family Viscaceae; genus Viscum; species Viscum album. Next base: position 556,493,099 of record OY728141.1, read on the forward strand.
TTCAAGCATCAGAATCAGCACACTTACAATTGTCAATAAATGTAAGCATGTAATATACTCTGGTGTCAACGACGCCTGAGCAGGGTGTGGGATGAAATCTCAATAGGATGGAACCCACGATGTCTAAACCATTCCATTTCGGGAAAATTAAAAATGCAGTGTGCCATTACAAAACAAATTCTGATAATTAATAAATTTCAATGAAATAAAAATCTCAGCCTAAGTTCCCAACGACACCCCACCCAAATCACATGCTTCGGCCTAATCTGGAAGACTGAAAGAAGTAACTATAAGCAGAATACACATATGCATATATATAAATGCTATAATAGTATTTTAAAATAAAAAATTAGCATACCCCCAATCATGTGATTTAACTTAGGGTCTTAGTCATGTGTCATCTAGGTCTACATCAACATTCCAGAAAAAATCACAGATCTCATGATACTACCGGCGACATTAATATAAACATTCAGTGCATCCTTATTAAGGTAGATGTAGAGAGTTTGAGTCTGATCCCATCCTGAAGTTATCTCTACTAAACATCCTTCATATTATCCCATACTAGTAAGCCCATTCAAAGAAATATTTTGAAAGACGAAGTATCAATCGAGGAATAGATTTACTCTGAGTCTGTCTCGATCTCTTAAAAAGGGGTTGATCATCATCTAAGGTTGGTATAGCCACATTTCCAATGGATCCATCACCTATCGGACCTATTGGAACCAGTATCACTCATATGTACTTGATATCCCATAGAATTATTGGTCTCTAAAATTCAAAGACACCCCGCCCCCTGATGCGTATCAGAAATGATCTAGGAACTGAGGGTCTAACTGTAGCCCTTAATATGAGACCCACCTTCTTTCCCTACAATTAATTTTATTAATGTTTCAAGGTAGATGAAATGACATAGAATTAGTATATAATCGTAGTTTGAAATCAAAGTAGATACACCCATGCAACACAAGGTATTAATTTAATATGGCAGTGTAAAAACATAACAAGCCAAGATACCATTCTAGAAAAAGTAGATAAATGAAATTTTTAAATAATATAAAAATCCATAGAAATAACTACCAATGATACAACAATTCAAGGTTCATAATTATTCTAAAATAATTATTTAAATTATTCACAATAAAAATAGGTTTCACAACAAATGTAGTTAATTAAATTAATTGTCATAGATAATGGAATTTATACTGACCATGTCTTAACACCGAAAGGTGTGTCTGACCACATTTCAACAATTTAAATAATTTAATTTTTTATAATTATGGCTACATCAATTAATATTATCAATTAAATTGAAATGATTAAGTGAAATTGCACAACGTTAGTAGGCACCGATGAACGACACAATCGAGCATTTTTATAAATCATGATAAAATGGAGGGAAAGAGAGTAGATGCCCTAAATTATGGTAATAGATGATCTAATGATCCATGGTAGGCATTTATGTTTTCCTAAAATAGAATAAAACAGATTATTTTTGAAACCCAAAAAATAAGGTAAAATCACTTTGCAACCTATCATGCGATGGATTTGGAATGAGATCGCACGATTCCGGGTGCATGGGATAAGCCTTAATGAGAGGCTCAAAATGCACTTCACATCGATGAAATTGAATGACGAACTAAGGCACAATGATCTTCCGAAGGGATGAAGAAGTGTGGTGCGCCACCTAGGGAGAGGGCTGCACCACACATAAGAGAGGTGGAGGAGAGGAGAGAAAAAAATAATGAAAAAGGAAGGTATAGAGAAAATAGAAATAAAATTAAAAAGGAGATAAATAAATAAAATAATTAATATATAATGACGGAAGAATTTAAATAAATAATTAAAATAGGATTTTCTCCTTTTAATTACTTTTATTATCTCTCCAACCATATCTATTTTATTATTTATTTTTATCCATAATTAATATCTATTAATTTCTATTAATGTCTTTCTATTGGATTTCAATGCTTTTAAATTATTTTTACCCTGAACACAGTGCTAGGGTGTGATGAAATTTTTTTATATAATGCTTGTGGAATTATTTATTTAATTATATAGATTTCTGGGACCCGCTATAGGGTGGGAAAGCACGCACCCTGGGTTGCTTTATGAATTTATAAAACTAAAATTAAATGGTACTCACCTTTATTTACGTTGAGACGTTAAAAGCATTTATGTAGGTAAATATTAATACTTAATATAATGCAAAAATAAATATCCACCCATGTATATATGTGTTATATATTTATACCCATCTGTATATTTATAGATATACATCCGCACATGTTTATATAACTATATATATATATATATATGTATATATTATCTCCGTATATATATATATATATGCCTCATATATTTATATATATACATCAAATTTTGATTAATATTTATAACATCCCAAATAGATAATTATAACCAAAATTATCATCAGGTCAGATATGACCAAATGCCAAATGCTGTAATAGGTTATAACCTTACTATGGTAAACCCAGTATTCCATATGCAACAATTTTTTTAGATTTCTAATACAATGCACAATTTTTTTGAAAATAATTATTTATTATTAAAATATCAGAATAATTTATTAGTCAAAAATAACAAGGGTATTATCACATGCGAAGTTCCAAACACCTGACGTGAAAAACATTTATTCCCTTACATGGGTAACACTGGTGTTATGGACCTAAAATTGGTCCCATATTGCTTATATGTCGAACTGTTTGACTGTTATTTCACTTTAAAAATCACACACATGTGAATGAATTAATTAAATGTAATATTTTTATTTTATAAATGTTGAGAGTTAGAGGGTCTCAAAATCCCGTGCTGATGCATCGACTATCTCTGAAAATGCATCATATTATATTCCAAAGAATAGTTATTATTTTACACTTCTTTTAATTTGATTCTATTTTAATTTTAATCTGATTAATTTAATAAATTATATTTAAAAGAAACAATGAAGTGTCAATCATCTAAAATAAAATTTTCTTCCACTCAGTTTTAAAATAGAGCTGCACATCTAATGAAAAAAAAATTAATTTCCTTATTTTTTTGTTTGGTTCCAAACACAGAATGTTACATCCTTCTAAACATAGAACATTTCTCCCTCAAGAAGCCTTCTGGAACAACGCAACCCTCACACAATTTATAGGGTCATCTAGACTCATACAAATGATCATGTTTCATTTCCAAATGCTCAACACACATTCAATATTTATTTATGTAAGCGACAAAAAATCCATTAATATTTGAGCCAACTCTCATTTTCCAACTGAAGCACTAAGATGGTATTTATCCATGCCCATATTGCTAGAGGCACAACCATGTCTTCATCTCATTATCTTCTGGCCAATGTTACTTCCCACCATAGGTTTTAAAGTTAGAAAGAGGAAAATTCTGAGTCATGAAACCTTTCACCATTGGAATTTTCAACAGTACACTCCCTTAAGCATTCTAGAGATTCTTCTTGCATGGTTTCTAAAAACGGATAAAACAGTTCAATCCCATGGACATAGAATCTCATGTCAATCTAGATTTTCATGATAAGCCCTGGCCAACCCAAATCAAACTCTTCTCACCTGAATACATGATAAAAATGATCTTTAACCGAACACTTAATTGAACAAGAGGGAGAACATGACAACCCACTTCGATCGGTCATTTATGAGGCGCTTGGCATTGATGGATGGGGTTTTATGAACTGAACTGTGATGCCTTCTTCCAAGGTATCTCAAATTCACCACAAACATTTCAAATTATATTCATACCTGACATCTGGTGACATTACATGATTTAGGCATCACAGAGCCCAATAAACAAGTCTGGGGTAACTTCAAATCATCATGTCTTGAGAATAAGGAATATACTTAAGGTATTCCATACAACATGTTTACGAGTGAGACATTGGTACAAGGATATGATATCCAAAATATGTCGTTGACCAAGACAAAAGTGACATCCAATTGGTGGTCATGTCAAAGGAAACAACTGATGTAAAATAGTTCATCGAAAGAATTCTTGCACGGAAATTTGAGGGTAACTCAAAATTTACAAAAGCCTTGATAAGAATGACACATCAGGATGCAACACTAGGAAAACCACCCTAGAATCCCAAAAACATTTAAATAATTAGCGTAGAGTAAGGTCGATTCTATCATATTGAATCAAACATGAAGGAAAGATATGGGACCAAATTTTCATGTAAGAAATTGTACAGTTAGGGGATTTGGAGATTACAAGAAAAAAAACATTTACACCATTGGCAAGAAAGATGAACCAAACTGGATGGTTTGCCAAAACACTTGAGTCTATAGAAGTCATCATGATCATTGGAATGAAATTTATTCCTATAACACATAAGTCATTGTAATACATAGATGACCTAAAATATATTTTAACAATGCCTGAGTTTTTTATTACACTGAACTCAACCAGTTCGTTACAACATTAATAACTCGACGACACTGCGTACGTGAACGCATACTACCCAGGTGTTATACTGAAGAAATATGACTTTCAACTCAAAGGATGAAGTATCGATTCATCCATCATTGTGGAGAAGAGAGGTCCAATCATTATATGAATCAACTGACCATTCTTAAGGAATCCCTATCATAATGGAAATTAGCATTACCCGATGCTCAAGCCTGAATCAAAAGTCCAGGAAAACATGACCACCCATCTGAACAAGGGTTCCATTTTATGAATGGGGGCCTGACTATGTAAAACGACATGTAAAAGGTTCTATAACCAAGAAACTCAAGGCAGAACTCAAAGAAACTTCAGGACATGGTTTTAAAAAGAGGACATCGCTACATGTTCCATATCTAATCTCATTATATTTAATCACATTTAGTCTTTAATCATCACAAGATTTAATAAAAACATCAAGTACCATTTTCCAAAAAAAACACAAGGTTCATGATCTTAAGCAACACCTCAAGGGGAAAACAATAGTTTTATATAAAACACTATTTTGATACATTTTACATTAACTAACATCCCATTCTTAATTAGTTAATCTATCACATAAATTAATTTTACGTAGATAAGGTGACCAAAAAGGGTCAAACTAATCCGACCAGAGTGCATTTGAATGCAACCCAAATAAATAGTTATTTAATCATTAAGAGTCACAACCACCATACTGGGTTATCTATGAAAGAACATGAACCAACTAGCCAACTTGGAATTAAATGTGCCAATAGATATTTAACCAACTCATATGAAATTATATCATGCTCAAACACATATAATGATAGATATCTGGGTGACTATAAACCTATAATGCGACTATACAGTTTATAGTTTTTGGCATTTGGATACCTTTCAAAAGAAACCAATAATTTTTTTTTGTCAATGAATCCAATCACATAACAAATAATCTAGGAGGACACTACAAGAAGAAAATAGAGAGACATGTTGTAATCATATAAGCATAAAATTTTTATTACTATGAAATTCTAATAGGCATAGATGCATGACACAAGACAAACGTGGTATTAAATAGGCAGTATGGCAATAGGATAACATGCTAAATATATCACTAAAACATGTTATCTAAAAGGAATTCTAAATAATTTCAAGACATGGAATACATTCAAGGAACAGAATTTGAATCAACTGGATGTACAAAATTAAACTACATAGCATGGAACTATGCATGGAATTTGAATTCATGTGTTCCTATTCTGATGCATGAAATGCTTTATTCATGCCTTAATAGTCTAGGGGTAAAATATAATAAATTTCATAAATTGATAACTTCAAGAATGTTCACTATTTACTAGAGGTTAAATAATATAAATTATAAAAACAAAAATCATGAACAACATTCCCATCCTTGGCCAAATGGTCATTTCTCATATATGGGGTGATCATTCTGAGGCACGACTATTAACCAGGTGCCAAAAAATTCATATTCTATTGTCTACTAATCGAATATTGTATGAATAAGGAAAATACTAGCTCTCAAACCACTTTGTAACCTCCTTACGCAGCTCACCTCTAAGATAGTGGTCGAACCAGTGGGTTATGTTGGTTTTGGGTGTAGCGAAAGGGCATTTGGTGGGTGTTTCCAACATTAATATTTTCCCATTAACGATAATCAATCTGAGATCAGTCACAATCATAAAATGCCATATCATAAGAATAGAATTATAAAATAAAGAAAAAGGGTAGCTCCCACAACCATAGAAAAGATCATCATATTTTGGATATAGATAATTAAATTAAGAGAAAAGTATTGCCTTAACATAATTCTCTATCTATGGATGTTTCGGGTCATGGTCCGATGTGATCTATCATTGCATCATAGAATTCAAGTGTAAGATTCCTCTAGAGGGGATCCAGACGTACTCCACTTATCTCTGGATGTTTCTGAAGGGTTCTCCAGGTGCTAGAATGGAAGAGACTTCACTAGCAATTTCGGCCTTAGATCGCCTTGAGAGCATCATGAAAAGCACATTCCATTATCCGATGGACGTGGATCTCTCTTGTATCTTGAGAGAATTCTTGGAAGAAAAGAAATTATCTCTTGGCTTGAGATATCTCTCTAGATACATTGTGCACAACCCCATAAAATGGATAGGCTAATTAGAATTACCTAACTGGGTTTCAATTACATAGAATAATAAAATGAATTAGTTACCCAAAATCATTTATTAACTTCATTTAATTCTTAGCGAGACCCCATGTCTAATAATAATAGTTGACTATTTATATTACTTAAAATGGGCCCAATGAATTATAACTAATATTATTTAATTAAATGAATAATATTATTTCTCACAAATCCCCAGGAAAACTACAAAGAATGTATATTAATATACACGATGTGTACTTTTGTTTCTCAATTTACTTTATTTTCTCCACCACATTTATTAGACCATGAATAATTGATATTTATTTCTCAAATAAATATCACTACATTATTTTATAATAAATAAAATTTATCCCCCACAATATATTCTCTCGAATAACAAGTGTCAAAATAAATGCGATCAAGCATCCTTGAATAATTATTAAACCATAATCGGGAATAATAATTATTTATCTTGTTAAATTATTATTTAACTAGGATACTTGGACACACATAGTGTGTGACCCTCAAGGACTCTTTCTTAGTGGAATTAGGCAGAGCTGACCTAATGTCCAAGGTTTAAGTCTCGAAACATACCAAAGAACCCATAGAGAAAAAAGATAACACCCAATGACGTGTCACCTCCTATAAACACATATAGTGTAATGTTATCCCTTTGTATTTATATTTAGAATCAAGAAGGTTGCATGATGGTGTAATCAACCCATATTCTTGATTATTCTTTCTTTGAATTCTGGGAATTGAACATCCCAATTCCTCACCATGGTAATGGATCTCATTAGTCTATATCAATTCCATCAAAGGGACCAAAATATATAATTCTATTATGGAACACAGTGGAAAAATATTTTCTCACATTATCTATTAATGCAGCATTACTCATGTTGTAACCAGCATATCTTACCTCACTATAAATAGTGTGTCTTCACAGTTTTTGTCAATACATCTAAGTGTGTGAGTTGTAATACCCATTAATAATAATCATAATATTTAAGGAACAATATAAACGTCTGCAGATAGGAACGTCCAATGAAACTGTGAAATGTGGATTTCCTTCCAGCGGGTCTCGTTCTCAGAATATCCTCCTGGATGTTACCAATGGTGCACACCATGAGAAGGTGACTCAATGTTTTATGAATCTTCACCTCTAATGGGCTATATTATTTGTGTCTATCAAATAAAATCATCTTCAAATATAATATATTCAAAAAAAAGTGTTATGGGATATCCGGGTTACCATCATAGAAGAGATCTGCTATGAACATTTAGTAAACCATCTATATATAATAAATTATCACATGCATTGTTATTCAGTATAACAATCAAGATGTGACAAGGTATTTATTAATGAATAATGTACAATGTAGTTGGTTCTAGGCCACTAAATACAATAGACTCTATCATTGACTAGATCCAACTGCAAACAACCTTTAACCTACTATCTCTCACATGATATTCATGCTTCTGATGAGATATGACTTTAGTCATGGGGTCTACCACATTCTCTTTCATTGAAACTCTTCTCACATCAACATCAGTCCTTTGATACAAATCCTTCAAGAGGTGATACTATTAGATTATGGGGGGTTTTCATTGATGTGACCTTGGTTCTTTTTCGATATCCATCCTTGTAGTATTTTCACTAGACCATGTGATTGGATCTTTAATACTAGGAACTAAACCATTCTCCTAGATGAAGTTTCGAATCTTGATGGCTTCTTTGGCTACATCAAAAGTTCCTATATATTCAGACTCTACTGTAGAATTGACATCAACTAGTTTCTTTGAACTCTTCCAGGTCACAGCTCCTCCATTGAGATAAAAAACATATCCATATTACGACTTCATATTGTTCTGATCTTTCTGAAAACTACCACCAGCATACCCTATCTTAACATGATCCTCATCTCCTCCATACACCAGAATAATATCCTTAATTATTCTAGGATACATTATTATAGTCTTAATAGCAGTCCAATGTTGTCCTCCCATATCTTCTTGATATCTTCCTAGCTTGCTTAGTGCATAGGCAACATCAAGCCCGATACATAACCTAGAATTCATGATGGATCCTATAGCTGAAGCGTATGAGATCTTACTATTTCAATCATTTTCATGTTTTATGAAAGGAAAAATTTTCATAGAAATATTTAGGCCACGTGACACTAGAACCAATCCCCTATTGGATTTATCCATACTAAATATCTTTAATATCTTGACAATGTATGTACCATGACATGGTCCAAGCGGCCTCTTGGATCTATCACAAAAGATCTTGATCCTTAGAATGAAGGTTACTTCACCTATGTCCTTCATGGAAGAACAACTATTCAACCACTACTTAACTGTCTGTAAGACTAGTACATCCTTTGAAATAAGTAATATGTTGTCAACATATACTAATAGGATAACTAACACATTCCCATTAAACCGCTTCTAAACACATGGATCACTTTCATTAATAAGGAAACCAAATACCTTTATAGCTCAATAAAATCGAATTTTCTATTACCTAGATTCTTTGTTTATTATGTAAATGTATTTATACAACATTAAAAAAAGTTTGGAATTACCTAGTGTCACAATACCTTTTGGTTTTGTCATATATACATCTTCTTGATGGTCACTATTATAAAATGATGTATTGACATCCATTTCCCAAATATCATAGTTATGGTAAGCTGTTACGGCTGGTATGATTCTTATGGATTTAAACATGGAAACTGGAAAGAAGGTTTCATCATAGTCAATTCCTTGATGATTTATGAATCATTTAGACACTAGCTTTTATTTATAGGTTCTATCTAGACCTTCCATGCCCTGTTTTCTCTTGAATTCCCATTGGCATCCAACTGGAATTACATCAACTATCTCATCAACCAGAACCATGACTTGGTTATGATGCATGGAATCCATCCTTGAAATCATTGATTCTAGCCATATTACAACTTCTGAGATTTCTACTACTTATTTGTAAGAGATAGGATCATAATTTTCCAACAATAATGATTCACCATCCCAAGTGACTAGGAAACCAAATATATATGGTTCCCTTACCTCTCTTGTGCTCATATGTATTACTTGTGTTTCTGGATCCTCTTACATTGGGACCTGTAGAACATGTTACTATACCAACTCATATGTATCTTGAGAATCAAATTCTTATAAGTCAATCATCCAACCAATATCCATTTTGAGGATGTGATCTATCTCAAGAAATACCAATTGGATAGGAAAAAATACTTTCTTCTTTGAAGGATTATAAATGTAATATTCATTGATTTACATTGGATATCCTATAAAGATACACTTCGTGCCATGGGGAGCTAGTTTGTTTCCTGAGAAGGCCTTAACAAATCCGTCACATCCCCATACACATGTGTGTGAGAAAATGAGTTAAATTAAATTCTATATCTCAAAGGGAATTTCATTTTCCTCCTTTGATGGTAATCAGTATAATGTGCATGCTGCAGTTTGTAAATAATATCCCTAAAATGATATTGGAAGATCTGCATGACTCATCATCGACCTCACCATGTTCTACAAGGTTTAGTTTCTCTTTACACTAAAACCATTCCACTATAGTGTATAAGGAGGAGTGAGCTCAGATAGAATCACAGACTACTCTAAAATATCAATGTACTCTTGTTTCAGATATTCTCTACCTCGATCCAATTGATGATTCTTTATCTTCTTACAAATCTAATTCTCTACATCATTCTTGAATTCCTTAAATTTATCTAATACTCTGACTTATATCTAATTAAGAAGACATATCCATATCTACTAACAATGTTAGTAAAATTAAGTATGTATGAATATCAACCACTAGATTCTACTATTAATGGTCCACACACATCCGTGTGCAAAATTCCTAGATGTTCTGTGGCCCATTCTCACTTTCCACTGAAAGGTGTCATGGTCATTTTACCATGTAAACCAGCATGACATCAATCGTGTTATTATATCATAGTAGATTATAAATAACCATCTTGGCAGTGTTTTGCCAAGTGCTTCTCTTTTACATGACTAAGATGGTGATGTCGCAACTGGGTTATGTATGAGTCTTGTGAGTTTGATTCTTTATCGATTACCAACACTTTGTTTTAATTATTTAATACATACTACCAATTATTTAAATCATCCATACAATAACATATAATGTTTTTATAAAAGAAACAACCTGTATTTCCCGATATGAAAATAAATACATCCATATCCAAAATAGATACATAAATAATGTTCTTGATAACACAAGGAAAATAATAAGAGTTGCGTAAAACCAAAAGCATTCTAGTTGGAAATGAGATATGGTATTCACCAATGGACAATACAGCTAGCAATATTCCATTACTAGCTCGAATATCCACCTCTCCTTTGAAAATATTTCTAAATATTCTTGGTTCCTGCATTTGAATATAGATGTGAGCCCCACATTCTGTATCTAATACCCAATGTGTAGAAATAGAAATATTACACTCAATCACGAATGCACCATTAGCATCCCCATGTTTCTGGGTGCAGTTTCCCTTCTAGTGGCCTTGCTTTCCACATGAAAAACACAACACCTTCCATTCCTAGCCCTTCCTCAAGATCTTCCTCTTCTTAGAGGGATGATACATAGGGGCTGCAAGCCATTTATGAATCCTTGGCCCCTTGGACTTGCCCTTCCGTTTTATATTCACCATAAGGACTACATGTTTGTCACACCCCATGTCCTGATCTAACTAGTAAATAATGGTCAAGTGTTTCGATAGACTCTATTCATTTTTTCTCATTTTGTAGTTGACAATAAAGATAAAAAAGGTCTTGGGAAGTGTTTATTGGATGATATCTCTACACAACTCATCCAGGAACATAATCTCTATGATGTCTAGGCGTTCAATGTAGAAAATAAGAATTAAAAAATGAGGCCCAAGTGGTGTAGAATCTCTATGATTAGTTGTAAAACAAGAGTTGGAGATCTCATATCTTTCTTTTCTAGCCTTCTCATGATAGAGAGCCTTATGTTGAGACAACAAGCTATACGTGTCCATGTTTTTAGGTTTCATCAACATCTCATTTGATATGGACGATAACATAAAACATTGGAAATATGTCACAACATTCATATGTTTCATATAGAGATATTTAATCATTAATTTCCTCTTTTCCATGTGCAACATGAATAGGCTCTTCTAGAACATACAGTTTCCTTACATGGCAAAGGATGACACATAAATCTTTTTTCCATTCATGGAAATTTTTTCTAGTGACAATGTTTTCCTTCTCGAGTATGGTTAAAAATGATAAGTTTGAATTCATTTTTCTTTTTATTTATAAAAATTATGATGAGAAATGTTTTAGTACATTATCATAAGAAAACTGAGATAAATAAAAAAATTAATACTTCTTATTCTCCCACTATTTTATCGAAATCCAATTTCCCTCGCCATTGACTTCAAAATATTCTATTGCATAAAAATTCTTGTGGCAAGGATCTATATTTTCATTTTCATTACCGTAACTAGGGTTGGTTAAGCAATATGAAGGGTTTACATAGGCATTCCAAATTCCAACTGTATTACCTAGTAGTTCCTTGATCTGCTGAGTGGACTCCTCGATCCTGAAATCCATTTTATTTAATTTACTCAACTTTTGACTCTCGGTCTCCCCATGTCCTGTTATGGAAGTAAACCCTTAATGTGATCCAAGTCAAGTAAACCCAAAAACAGGAATTCTATTTCCATGATAATTAAAATCACCCCAACTAGGGTCGGTCAAGTGATTTTAACTATTGTTCGATTCTATCCAATATTAGGGAAGGCTATACCAACATAAAATTTTATTTTAGGGATTTTGTCCATTTAAATAAATTTCCATTTTATTATCATTAATACATGCTTTTTAATGTTCATTGGGATATACAAAACTTATTAACCATGAATAAGATAATATTTACTCATAATACGATATTATTTTGGTTCCATCTTGCATGCTTGTTTAATTCATTAATTGTGTCTTCGTGACGACAGACCCATAATAGATAAACCATGAAACTGACAAAAATAAAATAAATTTTTTGATCATGATCTTGTTTAATTTGTTAGTTTATCTAATGGTTGATAATCTATCCCAAGAGAATGTGGAGAAACATCTTGAGTGTTTTGGTTTCCTGTTTACATCTATCCACCTGTCCACATTTAAATCACTTTAGATTGGTTTCACCTTGGATACTAACTTGAGTTTTCTCCTCTAGCTTGGGATCTCCATACATTGAATATGATTTTATCTCAATAGCAGGTGAGGGGTAAAATGGGGCTTTACATAAAGGAAATAATTTTCTCTTAGGCCCAATATATTAGTTTGGAGAAGGATTGAAAGACCAGAAATTTAATTTAAATAAATAAATTAAATGAAACCATTCACATAGTGTGGTCTTGGTCTAGCTAATGATCATCCAAAGAGGCCACAATATTTATGCTTAAAAAACTAGTGTTCAATTCATTAATTGTTATTGATTAAGATAAATCATGCTCAAATCAATTAATTTTCTTTAAATATTCAATCCTTTAATCTTAAACAATATCCTGAATTTCCATGATATTCTCATCCATCATCATTTTTTATCAAAAAAATCATTTAAAATTACTTGTGTGCATAACTTTTACCTTGGAGGCAATCTGGTGAATTCTCGTTCATAACTTCCCAATGAGTAGAAATGAACATTACACATATGTTAAATTAGACACACACATATATATAACATCTATCACATGTTGGGCTTCATCTTCGCGCCAGCACTGTGGTACATGACTGATGTGTTTTTATAAAATAATAATATATTTTAACAAATCTACATAATTTGGATGCATACACGGCGTATAGTTCTAAAAATATGGCGTGTGATTTTTTTCTTTGTCGATTCAAAGTACACACCCATGGTCATGGAGTGTTTATGTACATCAGAAATCATCATAGTACATGGCATGTTCAGTGGGACACACGCCATGTAGTATTCATTTTACACCGTTTTCAGTCGAGCAAGCCATGTACGGGGTACACGGTCCTACCCAAACCCAAACAGACTACACACCGTGTTCAATGGGCCACATGACATGTAAACTAGAATCCATGTTCCACCTATTCCTAGTCAATGAATGGTGTCATAAAGGCTTAGATAAGATCCATAGATACGACCTAGTTTGGTGGACCAGTCCGATGCATTGAACCTAGACTACATGGCGTGTACTACCAAATACATGTCGTGTGATCCGGTGTTGTACAGACAAGAAATTTTGGCACCTCCAGATGAGAAAATTTGTTTTATATTTATCATAAATTAAAATAAATTTTTTTTTCTCCTAGGTGAATGGGAAATGAGAGAAGAAGAATAGATCTGGAGATTTAGATTTGAAGAATGATTTACATGAATTGAAACAACAACATTATTAAATGCGTAAATCATAAACTGAAAACTAAATAATAATAATCAATGATATGACCCCTATCATACAACTTGTTGGTTCCGGGTGCAATAGAAGCACATTGGTGGAAGTTCACAACATTAATTTTTGTTATTAACGATGATCAATCTGAGATCCATCATGATAATAAAACGCCATATCATCAGAATATATCAATGAATGATAGAAATATGAGATGTACCATAACCATAGAAAGGATCATCATATGTCAGTTATAACAAATTTAATCAAATAACATGAATGACCTTTTTCGAATTCTCACTTTGTTTATGTTTTTGGTCATGACCCAATGCGATCTTTCACTGTGTCTTAGAATCCAAGTGTATGATTCCTCTAGTTCTAATCCACTCATGCTCGACATATCTATGCACATCCCTGAAGGGATCTTTGGGTGCTATATCAGAATAGACTTCACTTTTAATTCATTCCTTATATCACCTTGAGAGATACTTTCAAAGATCTCTACATGATCCAGTGGTGGATGATCTCTCTCGTAGAATGAGAGTGTTCTTAGAGGAAAATAGACTCTCTCTTGGTTTGATAGATCTCTCTAGATTCGTTGTTCACATCACCACAAAATGGCTAGGCTAATGAGAATTATATAATTGGGATTTTAATTACATTGAATAATAACATGAATTAATTACCTGAATGCATTTATTCATTTCAATCAATTTTTAGTAAAACCCCAGGACTAATAATAACTGTTGAGTATTATTATTACATAGAATGCACACATCGAATTACTCCTACTATTATTTAATTTAATAAATAATATTATTTCTACCAAATATCTAGAAAAACTACACTGTTTGTATTTTAATATACACGGCATGTACTTTTTCTTTTCCATTTTCATTATTCCCTCCACCAAATTTATTAAACCATGAATAATGGATATTTATTTCTCAAATAAATATAACTACATTGCTCACTAATAAATATATTATTTTACCCAGAACATATTATCTCAAATAACTGGTGTCGAAATAAATGTGGTCATGCATCCTTGAATAATTAATAAATCACAATCGAGAATAATATTTATTCAACTTGTTAAGTTAATATTTATCTATGATACTTGGACACACTTACTGTGTGACCATCTAGGCCTCTTTCTAAGTGGAATTAGGCAGATCTAGCCTAATTTCCATGGTTAGAATCTAGCAAAATGCCAAGGCACCAATAGGGATAGAAGTTAATGCCACACTGACATGTAACCTCCTACGAACACTTGCCTTGTAATGTAATCCCATTGTCCCAATATATCAAATCAAGCTAGTAGAATGTTGCATCCATCAACCCATGTGCTCGATTATTCTTTATTTGAATTACCCGAATTGAATTTTCCCATTCCTCACCATGGACAATGATTTATTTAGTCTATATCAATTCCATCAATGGGTTTTATATATCTACTTTCATTATGGACTAGTTGGGAATAATCTTTTATCGCATTATCTATTAATGCGGTATTACTCATGACACACCCGACATATCCCACCTCACTCTGAATAGTGTGTCATCACAGTTTTATTCAATACATCTACGTGCGCGAGTTGTAATACCCACTAATAATAATATTAAATTCTATGAACCAAAACACATGTACATAGATTGAAACATCCAATGACACTATGTAATGTGGATTTCCTTATGGTGGGTCTCATTCTCATAATATCCTCCTGGATATTACAAAGGGCACACACCATGAGAAGGTGACCCAAATATGTATGAGTCCTCACCCCTAATAGCATGTATTATTTGTATCCCTGAATAACATCCTCCAGCCATAGAATATATATTCCAAAACAATGTTATAGACGATCCGGGTTCTCATAATAGTAGGGATCCTCTATGGCATTATAGTGAAACAACTATCATTGGGACATTATCACAAGAATTGTCACACATAAGAATAATCAAGATGTGATATGGTATTTAATAAACAAAAATTTATAAATTAGTTCGTTCTAGGCCACCAACTCCAACAGACTCCAACTTGGACTGGAGCCCACTGTTTACAACCTTTACCCTACTATCTCCCACATGATATTCATTCTTCTACTAAGATAGGACTTTATTCATAAGGACATACATGTTCTTATCCATGGACACTATGCACACTACAACTTCACCAATTTGATAGAAATTTTTCAAGAGGTGATACTTTCAGAGTTTGTGATTTGTCCATTAATGCGACCTTGGTTCTTTTGAAATTACCACCACTGTAGTATTATCACAATTCAACGTGATAGAATCTCTACCACCAGGAACCACAACATTACCCTAGACAATGTTCTGAATTAATAAGGATTTCATGGATGCATCAAAAGCTACTATATAATCAAACTCCATTGTAGAATCGGCGACAACTGGTTTCTTTGAACACATCCAGCTAAAAACTCCTCTATTCATACAGAAAAATTATCCAGAATGTGACATCATATCATTTAGATATGTCTAAAAACAAGCATCATCATACCCTCTGATGACAATCTCTTTGTATCATCCATACACTCGAAAGATATCCTTAGTTCTTCTTAGATAAAAAAGCTAGTCTTAACAATAGTCCAATTCAATTTTCCAAGATCTTCTTGATATATGATGTCCATGATCAATGCATAAGTAAAATCGTGCCTGGTATATAAAAAGTCATACATGATGGATACTATTGCCGAAACATATTCTATTTTAGTCATTCTATATTTCTCATGTTCTGCCTGAGGACTCATTTTCATAGAAACATGAAGGCTATGTGACACAGGAACCAATACCATCATGGATTATTGCATAATAAATCACTTTAGTGTCTGGTAAATGTATGTACACTGACATAGTGAATGAGGCCTCTTGGATCTATCACGAATGATCATGATCCCTAGAATGTTGGCTGCATCACCTAACTCTTTCATGGAGAATCACATGTTCCATCGGTCCTTAACTGTCTGTATGACCGGTACATCATTCCTATAAGTAAAATGTCATCGACATATAGTTATACGATAACGTCCACATTCCCATTATACTTCTTATAAACATATAGATCACATTCTTTATTAATGATTTTAAAATCCTTTATGGATTCACCAAATTGAATGTTCCATGACCAGGATGATTTCATTAATCCAGAAATGGATTTATGCAACATGAAAACCTGTTTGGCTACACCTGGTGTTACAAACCCATCTGGTTGTGTCATATATACATCTTCTCGAAGGCACCCATTAAGTAACATTGGTTTGACATTCATCTGCCAAATATTGTATTCATGGTAAGCTACTAAGGAAAGAATCATTATTATACATTTAAACATGGAAAATGGCGAGAAGGTTTCATCATTGTGAATTCCATGACACACTCCGAATACTTTACCCACAATCCATGCTTTATAAGTGTTAACATGACCTTCCATGTCCAATTTTTTCCTGAATACACATTCACATAG
Organism: Viscum album; assembly: GCA_963277665.1. Lineage (NCBI taxonomy): Eukaryota > Viridiplantae > Streptophyta > Magnoliopsida > Santalales > Viscaceae > Viscum > Viscum album. The sequence continues at coordinate 556,510,623 of OY728141.1, forward strand.
AGCATGATTTATATCAACAAGGTCATCAACAAGAACCCATACATGGTTTTGATACGTGGAATCCATCTAGGAATTTATATCTTCAATCCATATTGCAGCTTATGAGATTTTTTTCGATAAAATCATATAACATTAATTACAAAGATCGGTATAAGTACATGCATGAAGCCATTAAGGGAAATTGTCCAGCAAGATCTGGTTAGTGCCGAATGGGCATGAAGACGCCAACTGATGGGCCGCGTTGTTTCCTTACCTTTTGTTGAATGAAAAGGTGCACAAGGAGAAACATTGGTGGAGTGAGAGAATTCTCCTGAAAATGGTGCCAAATAATAGGTGTCATCTGTCATTGTGATTGATGGAGTCGATAACGGAAAGATAGTCAGACTCAACGATGATGTCACCCCATCCACATTCAATAGTGAGCATCATACCAGCAAGGATGGCCTTGGCTTCAGTGACTGCCGGTTCCCAGAATGTCTGATGTGGTTCATACATAGCAGCAAGGATTTTCCCCAGATGATTTTGGCAAGGAGACTTAGGGCAACAATCCCATCTTTTGGAAGCAACGCGTCCACATTTATCTTGATAATCCCTTCCATTGGGGAATTCCAGGGAACAAGAGGAGAGGTGGAGAGACCCGGGATAGAACATCCATTGTGGCCTTCCCAACCATCAATCCAAGAGGAAGCTCAATCAATCCAGAATTTGGGGGGTCTGTGGGCGTGATGAAAAATAGCGTCGTTGCGCCGGACCCAAATAATCCAGGCCAGAGTGCAGAGTGAACCAACATCATCCAGGGAGAGAGAGGAAAACCAATGCATCAGAAGATCGGTATGGTCAGAGGCCAATACTAGTGAAGCAGTAGAAGCCGAGCCCCATTGATTCAAGATTTCCTTAGATCCCCGGCAGATAATGATAGCATTGAGAGGGGTTTCAGGAGTGTTCGGGAAGAAAGGGAAAAAGGTGATGTTGGCCATATGTCGATAAACGAGAAGGCTCATTGTTGGAAGAGTGCATGTACAAACCTGCGACCAGAAATGAAGAATTTTTGGGGGGATGTTGAGTGACCAGATCGATTTCCAATGACCCTCATCCATTCCAACTGGGTGGATTCCAAGAGCAAGTCTGTAGCCAGATCTCACCGTGTAAACGCCCAAGATGTCATTGATCCAGAAGCGACGGGCAGGGCCTGCGTCTAGTACCCAGGGGATGCTGAGGATAATTCTTTGATCTCTTTCATTAAACCATTCGAGGATCTTATCCAAACACCACCCTTTTCCCTGGTCGGAAAGGAGACAACTGACAGTGGCGTCTTCCAGACCTGGTTGGGCGGGGGATGTAGCCCGTAAACCATCCTTATCAAAAAGCCAGGGATCAGACTATATTTTGACAGAAGAGCCAGTATCAATCCTCCAACCCAATCCTTTATCCAGGAGCTTTTTATCCCCCCAGATGCTTCTCCAGAAGAAGATGGGACGAGGACCAAGAGAGGAAGCATGAATGTCCATGTGGGGAAAGTAATTAGCTTGTAGAACTCGTGCACATAGAGATGATGGAAGGTCAATAAGGCACCATCCTTGCTTGGCCAGAAGCGCGTCGTTGAAGATAGGAAGATTCCAGAAATCCATCCCACCCTCTGATTTGGGTTTGCAGGGTTTCTCCCAGGCCATCCAACGGGGTTGATTCCTTCCATCATGTTTCACCCACCATAAATTGGCAGTACGTATGCGGATCTGATCGGTGATGGCCACCAAGAGCTTAAAAAGGGACATAAAGTATCTGAGGACATATTGGATGATGGCATTGATGAGAGTCTCTTTTCCAACATTTGAAATTCTTTTAGGGTTATAGCCTTGGATTTTAGACTCAATCCTATCCACGGTGGATGTGAAGATTTCTTTTTTAGACTGGCCAATCACCATGGGGAGCCCGAGATACTTCTGATGTTTAACAACCACATGGAAGCCAGCAGATGCGCAAAGTTCAACCCTCTTAGACAGAGGCACCCCTGCACTGAAGGAAATTTCAGATTTACCATGATTGATTGTTTATCTAGATGCCCTCTCATACTGGCGGATCACTAGGCAGATCACCCGACATTCATTAATTGTTGCTCTGGATAAAAGGAGGTAGTCGTCAACGAGGAAGAGATTCGACACTGGAGGGCTAACTCGACAAACTTTTTCCCCATTAATAGACTTTGATGAAATAGCCCTGGAAATAATATTAGAAAACAAGTCATCCACCAGGATGAAGAGAAAGGGGGAGAGAGGGTCTCCTTGGTGAAGGCCCCGAGAAGGGGTGAAATCTATGGTGAACTCCCCATTGACCTTGAATTTAAACGAGACAGTCGAGATGCAGTTCATGACCATATTTATCCATTTAGTGCAAAAAACCCATTTTCTGCATTACGGCTTTAAGGAAGTGCCTTTCAACTCTATCGTAGGCCTTGGACATATCCAATTTCCAGGACATGGTTCCTCTTTTCACCGTGGAGAGTGATTTCATAGAGAGGAACACTTCATGGGCCACAATCTCATTATCAGTGATGAGTCTCTTGGACACGAAGGCGCTATGATTTTTGGAGATAATATTTGGTAGCCAATGTCTCAGCCGATTGAAAAGTATCTTTGAGAAGATCTTGTAAGATACATTACAGAGGCTGATAGGTCAAAAGTCATGGATTGCCACAGGTTTCATAATTTGGGGGATTAGAACGAGGACAGTTTCACTGATGGCCGCAATGCTGGTGTTGCCAGCCCAGATATTTTTAATCATATTGCAGATGTCAGGACCAATTATGTGCCAGTATTGCTTAAAAAATAGGGCGTGGAACCCATCTGGTCCCTAAGCCTTGGTGGGATGAAGATGTTTCAGAGCCAAGCGTATCTCGTCATATGTCACATCTTTGGAGATCAACCTATTGATCTCTTCAGTGATCACAGGTCTGATACATTCTTCCACCTCAGCAGACATGAAAGGGTTTCATGTAGAGAAGATGTTCTGGTAAAAGACAGTGAAGGCCTCGTGGATACCATTGGTGTCAGAAACATTACGTCCATCGGGTTGTGATATGCAGGTAATAGAGTTTTTTTATGCTTGGATGAAGATTTCTGATTAAAATACTAGGTGTTAGCATCCCCTTTTTTGATATGGTTGTCCTGCGCGCGCATAGCCCGGAATCTTTACTTGATACGTTGGGACGTGTCCATCTCTCTTTTTATGGTGCCAATCGTAGAGTTATTTCCATTGGATGTGGGTTGTTTGAGGAGAAAGTTAAGTCTCTTTTCAAGGGTGCCGTAGTGCCGGTCAGGGTGACAGAATTTCTTATTCCTCCATGACCTCATATCAGATGCGACCTATTGGGGGTTGAGGCAAACATACTCGTGAGTACATTTCCAGCTTGATCGGATCAACTCTTCGCATTCCTGATATTTTGACCAGAAGCTCTCAAATATGAAGGGTTTGATAAGATGTCTAGTACGTTATCTATGTGTAAAGTCAATGAGTTTTGGACAATGGTCCGAGAAGTTGAGGGCCATGTGTTCGATATGAAACATACTAAACATATTAATCTAATCAGAAGAGCCAAAAAATCTATCAAGATACTCCGCGATACGAGTGCCTTCTGAGTTGCCGTGAAACCAGGTAAATGGATTTCCTTAGTACCCCAGATCGACCAGGTCCGCCCTATAAACTGCATCCTTGAAGCATGACATCAAAAATGAAGGTCGGATGGTTCCACCCCTCTTTTCCTTATGGAACACAATCTCATTGAAGTCTCCACCGAACAGAATAGGGCTTGGTAAGTCAACTCATAACTTGAAAAGAAGATCCCATGACTTCACCTTGTCATTATGGGATGGACAACCATAGAAACCCACAAAAGTCCAGGGTGGGTGATGGTCTGTATGAATAGACGCTTCCACATGGTGCGGGGAGAAGGACAACATTTTGACATCGACATTGTCCTTCCAAAGGAGATAGAGTCCCACGGAATGGCCTTGTTTAGGCACCGGGAAACAGCCTTGGATGCCGCACTTCAGAGAAATATCATTGGTGTCATTGCATTCCAGTATGGTTTCAGACAAGAAAACCATATCGGGGAAACTTTGAGAGGAATTGAGCTGAAGCATGTGAACCGTTCAGGGGTTTCCAAGACCACGACAATTCCAACATAAGACAATCATTTCTCTAGGAGGGGCTGGGACTCTCCCTCCACCGCCTTTGGTATCTCCGAACATACTTTTCCATCTGTAGTTTTCCATCTTTTGGTGAGGTTCCTTCCTAATTGACATGTTTCATTTTGTCTCTTCCTAACCATGAGTTTTGGGTCTTCTGTATTACCATTACTCTCACCTCATTTCCTCCTTTTCCACATTCGACGGGTGATTGGAACCATTAGTGAAGGTCCCGACATTCCATGGTCCTTCATCGTAAGAGTTCTACCTACGGTAAAAAGTGGGTCAGGGTCCGTATCTGGTGGTTCGACGTGCATCAGTATCGGCTTTTGAACAATATGATGGGGAATTTTGTTGCATCGGCACCAACATTGCCGGTGTTGGAGAATTGTCCCTCAGGGGTTTTGGTTGAGCTCTAGCTTCTCTCTGAGTGCTAGCTTCTACCTGAGTGGGAGGGCCATCCTTTGGAAAATTTGTTGGCCCATGCATTAAGGCTTTTACAGGTATGGGGTTTGTCAGACTGGAATGTGCCAAAGTGAGACGATCACAGTCTTTTTGTTTTTGCGTCTCCGGGATGAAAGAATATTTATTTGTTTTGGCACGGAGCCAGGATCCGTACTGGAGGATAGCGTTACCCGCATCACTCTAATGTTTAGTGGTGCACGTTCTTTCCAGATGGCCACGGAGACCACAGTGAAAGCATATGATTGGGAGTTTCTCAAACTTTAATGATATTCAAGTGTTGGTACCTTCAGTCCTTAATAACATTCCCCTCATCAGTGGCTCTAACACATCAATCTCCACTTTAATTCAAACCTCATGGCCCCATTGTATTGGGTCCGAATTGTCCCATTAAAGAAAGTGCCCTAAACTGTCCCCAATTTGCCTCATAGTCCGTTCTGTTCTGGCATGGAATGGGATTCCTTTAATTTTTATCCAGAAGGAGGAATGAGTTAAAATCACTCGCTAGATATCCCCCCTTTAAATCATCCATGAGAAGGAGTTGATTATCGAAGGACCATGGTCTGCCGCACAAGATTTTATCTCTGTCTCTCTCGTTAAAAAACTCAAAGACGAAGCGGTTTATCCCCACATCCTGAATAGCCACTCATGCCTCATGTTTCCAGATATTCTGTATAGTGTTCTTGAGCACACCCTAATTAACCGAAATGTTTTCCACAACCTTTCCCACCACGAGCAGAGACAAACGCTTTTCAAGGAATGTGTCTTCGTCTCGATGTGCTTCAATTGTTACCTTTTCTTTGTTCATCAGGGATAAACTCTTCCATTGATTGACCATCTCCTCAGCCATGATGCACAAAAAATTTTGAAGCCTCCAATAGGGATGATGTCTTTGTATCCCCACGGCCCACACTTGAGTCAAAGCCCAGTGAATCAAGGGGATCCCTAATCCGTATGCCCCAAATTAGCCTCCAGCCACGAATCACACCCCTGGCTGGGCTGCACAGCCAAAGCAGTCAAATGTGTCTCTTGTTTGGCCGCATCTATGAAACTCTCACTGTAACACACCCCACTCTTCACGGGGAAACACCCCCGATGGACCATCGGCCTTCACACCACAACAAGTGCTTCACGGATACACATTACACACCAGGTCCACATCATGCCACTTCACAGCTCGGCTTCGTGGCAACAAAAAGGGGACGACCTTACACCCACTGGTCCCCACCTTCAGCACTGCGCCCACCCCACCTAATGGATCAAAAACCCCAAAACATGATCAGTGCAATAGCCGCTTCGCGAACATACACATCACGAACAATCAATGCGGATTAACCTCGTGACATGCACTTCACAAGGCAGACCACACCACAACAGCCGCTTCGCGGTCTCTTGGCGCAGTCAATCATCGCAGAAGGAACTTCATGAGCAAGAGGCACTTCGTGAGGCAAACCACACCGCGACAACTGCTTTGCGGTCTCTCGGCGCAGTCAATCGTCACAGAAGGTGCTTCGTGAGTCCAGACCAATTCGTGACGAAGACTTCACGAATCAAGAGAACGAATCCGGCAGCAGAACATTTCTCACTTCACAACAGTAGGGAGATATCGAAAGGTTGAAGAACTTTGTGGACTCTGTTTGCTGCGCAAGGAGCTTAACTAGCCATAACCCCTTCACGGTAGACACTTTTCGAATCAGGGAGAAAGAAAACCTACAACAGTGCAAAATCCACTCCACTGCAGTAGGAAGAAGAAAACAAAATCGGGAAAAAAGGAATCCTTGAATTTGAGATTTCCACGAGAATTTGGGCACAAGGATCTGACTCCGAAAGGGGACATGCAGAAGAGACAAGATTCCATGAGAAGATGGTGAAGTCAGGAGCTGAGGACACACAGATCTGGAGTGCCGGTGAAGATTGAGGATAGGGATTTGGCGATGTGTTACCTCACGAAAATCCTGTGCCAGAGAGAGGGGTAGAGACGGACAGAGCATTAGGGCCCTAAGGGAGGCCTGATCCAGCACCTGAGTCAATGACGAGCAGATGAGGGAGGAACCGGTTCCGTCCAGAGCACAGACGACGAGAACCGTAAGAAGGAAAAGGAGAAGGGATGCAGAACGCGAGATCCCGTAGCGACGAGTTGGGGAGAGACATGTGAAGGAGGGGAGAACCAGAGACACCGAAGCTGGGGATGAGCGAACAAAACAGACCTCGTCCGGGGTTCACGAAGGGAGACGGGGCTGCCAGAACCCGGGCAGACAAAAAAACAGAAACCCTAGGAATTCCTAGGAGGGAGCTCTCATGCAGGAGAGAATTCATTCATTGCGACATTTATGAGCTTTCTACTGATTCCGTGTATGATATAGTGTCATAATATTCCATCAATAATGATCCACCATCCTTGATAACTAATAAAACAAATATATCTGGTTCTCTTATGTCTCATCAGATCCTATGTTGTACTTGTGTTTATAGAACCTCTTCCACATGGACCTATGGAAATCGTTCTTGTACCATCTCTTGTGTATCTTGAGCATCATATTTGTCGAATTGAATCTTCCTCTAACAATCCTTTTCAGGATGTTCTCCCACTCCAGAAATACATCTTTTCTGGTGATAGTTACATTCTTTTTTGAAAGGTTATGTTATGACCAAAAGGGGCCTAAATACCCTGAGAGTGGGGGGGTCAAGGTATGGATATACATTTACAAAATTCTTCCAATCCCATTGGATCATGTCTTCATTATTATAAGGGTAACATTGTTTGCACTTACGGGTTACTATTGATCTTATTTGTCCCTTAATTATTTAATGATGATGATGATTTGAATGAAATGTAAAAATGAAAAAATGTTGACACATAGATTTTTACTTGGTTCACCCTCACTAGGCTATGTCCAAGGTGCATACAATGATAATGGGATAATTTACCAAATCCTCTTAAGCACACTACCGATAATGTTCAGACTAGATCAATTCTATGTCGAGCCTCACAACCATTACAATATTTAGGGTCATCTCACTACTTTCCCAAGGGTCACTCCATATTCGTATCTCTCTAACTTAGTAGCAATAGAAAGGATAACCTTCTTCCTCTTCCTTTGATCACTACACTTGGAAGGGATCCACTCATAGTTTATAGACTTGTATGTCTCTTAATTTCCATGAATACATGCATCTTCAACTATTGATAGAGTATTTTTTTAAATTACAACATTCATTCACTGATGAATACACATTTTCCACTGATCCTTAGGAAACACCCTTTGGAAATACTTTCGAAAACCACCATACTTCACAAAGATCCCAATTTCATGAATCTCAATGAATCCTTCTTGAAGTCCCTGCATCTTCGCAAAGCACACACCATTGTAGAGCTCACTGCCTCATGTAGCACACTACTTCTCAGAGGTCAATCCATCGAAAAGTGAATTCCTTCTCAAATATCACTAAGCCAATGCAAAGAACACCTCTTTCACAGAGCTATATCAGTCACTACAAATCTTTTTCTTTTGCGGAGCACACTGCATATAAAAACCTCCATCATGATTTGAGAGATAAAAATTTCTAGAAAGCTCTCTACTTCTCTCAAGGGGGTAGATGTCTATTTATAGGAAATTCCACCGACTCTCGATCCTTCCATGTGAATTCAGTGCCACGTCTACACCAATCACGAAGCACCCAAATTCCCACCGAAATTAACTCTATATCATGAATCCCCATGACAATTTTTGTATCATAGAGCACATCGTAATCGTAGAGCATTCCGTTAATTCATTTTCACCATCTCCGTGAAGTCCTAAACACAATGCCTTTTTCCTCCGCAATCCTCTTCAAATATCCCATTCGTGAAACTGATTGTAATTTTGAAGAACACCATCTACATTCTTCATGTCTTCGCAAAATCCACTTTAATAAGCCCGTCTTCGCAAAACCCATATTATCAAAAAACACAACCAACCAAAAAATGTTGCAATTTTACCTTGATCGGTTTTTTATCAACAATATCCCCTTTGGGTTTATTGAAAACGCTTCCCAAAACCATTCCCTGAACTTTGATACATCAATGAAGCTCCTTCCATCATCTACCATCCTTCACCTGTTTCGATTTAGATAGAGACAAGTGATTCAATCACCACATTCTCTTAACCCACATGGGAAATTCTATTTCTGATAAACAATATTAAATAAAAATTTCATCAATAAATTACTTCATTTCTATCACCGACCATTAACACCAAACTGATACCAATTTCCAAACTGATACCAATATTTGATCTCTGGAAACATTCAAACACCATTCAACGCCACTCTTCTAATTTTATCATGATCCATAGATGTTGTGATATATATTCATTGATCAATCACTTCTAGAATCGTCATGTATAAATATCTCCCCTTTTTTCATTGCTCTCACCCTATCTTGATGTTCCACCTATCAGTTTCTCCTAGTTTCTTTGACTAAGACATTTTCTCCCCCTTTTTCAGCAAACCAAAAGGATAGTTATCAATGGTCTGAGATATTGTAAATAACAAGAAGTATAATAGTAGAGAAAAACAAAACAAACCTTAGAGAGAGGTTGTTCCAAATCCACACTTTTTCATGTGCGGTTAGTTGACAGAACTCCTAGAGCCAGTTGATGCATCTCATAAGCTTCATTCGGTAATTCCTTTGATAGAATGTCCACAACCTGTTGGTTTGTAGGAACATAATCCAACTTCACGATTCCTTTCTCAAACTTCTCCTTGATAAAATGATACATTATCTAAATGTTTTGTGTCCTAGAATGATGTATATGATTTATGCTGAGATTTATAACACATGATTTATCTCACTAGATTCCGATTGGAGACTTCACTTCAACTCCCATATCATCAAGCTGCTGCTCCATCCACAATAACTGAGTGCATGCTTGAGTGGATGAAATATACTCATCTTCTGTGGTGCTCAATGAAATTCAATCATACTTCTTACTCGGGTATGAAATACACAATTCACCAAGATAGAAAGCACCTCTAGACGTTGATTTCATGTCATCTGCTGAACCGTCCAAATCTGCATCTATATAGCACGATTACTCTGATAGATATTTTCAACAATATATCAATCCAAAATCCACCGTCACATTAATATAGAAAAGTACTATTTTCAGTGCATGTTTGTTGCATTAATTAGGATAGCTTTGATATCATGCTTCTTGGCAAGTGGTGAATACATTGATAGGCCTTGTCACGGTCACGCACAACAAACATCATATGATTTGCCTATATTATGCGATAATAGTTGCCTTATCGTCCTAATCTTTGGGATGTTTCATCCAGGTAGAAACTGGAGTCTACGTCTCCTTAGAATTGACTATTCCAAGTCTCCTCAGAAATTGTATCGAATATTTGGTTTTTGAAATTGAAGTACCATTTATACATTGTGACACCTCTAAACCAAGGAATAATGTCATCTCTATAGTCATTGAAAATCCAAAATCACTTTTCATGAATTCATAAAATTCTATGTATGATGCTTCATTTGATCTACCATATATTATTTCATTGACATAAACTATAATCATCATCCTTTGATTACTTTCATTGTTGAAATAGATATTTTAATCAACTCTACCACACTATAAACTAGGCTTCTTAAAATACAGATCAAGCCTTGAGTATCATGCTCTGGGTGATTGTTTTAGCCCAATCAACACATTATTTAGTCTAAAATCCTTGTTCTCATCCTTATGAATGAGAAAAACAACTATCTGTTCAATATAAAATTCATCCTCTAGAACCCCATTATAAAATATTGAGTTTACATCTATCTTGAACACTTTGAACATCTGTTGCACAATAATGGCTTGGAATAATCTGATGATCTCCATCCTTGAAAATGGAGTTAATGTATCCTAAACATCTATTCCCTCCATCTAGGAGTATCATTTGCACACGAGTTATGCTTTTTTTGGATCACTGTGCCATATTCATTTATCTTTTTTCGATAGACCCATTTAGTCATGATGACATTTTTATCTGTTGTCCTCGAAACAATCTCCCACACCCGATTCTTCTCAATCTGATCTAGCTCTTTATTAATTTTCTAAAGCTATTTTTCAACATCAGCTGCATCAACAATTCCTATAGGCTCTACCTAAGATAAAAATGATGTCTGTTTTAGTGATTTCATTCTTCTTTTCTGAACTAGAGCCGACTGATCACCAATGATATTCTTCCCGTCAATTTTAACTCAATTCCTTGGCTTCTATATTGAAAGTTATTTTACATCCTCTAATTATCTTTCATCTGATTTGGAGATAGGGATCTCCCCCATTGATGTGTAACCCTTCGTATTATTGAGACTAATGTTTTAACCCACAATCATTCCCCTTCTCCTACAACATTTATTATAATGTTACACATTGCAATGAGACACCAACAAAACATGTATAATGTATCTATATAACATTAACTCCTTTCATAAGATTCTATTATATTTTTTCTTTAGCTATGGTAACTGATTTGAGTTACTTGACATTATGGATCACATCACATAACTACTTTCCACCTTTTGATGCCACGTCTGCCAGGATCGTATCTCCCATTGAACCTGAAATAGTTGAATCATCAGTTGACAAAATTTATATACAAATTTAGAGGGAATTATTCTGGAATCCCCAAGGTGAGGAATGTTGTTGATTTTAATGGTTCATCCCTTTTATTCATTCTTAAGGAGAATCAGACTCATTACTTTCTTCTTCTAGATACCTAGCCAACCTCAAATGCTCTAACCATATGGCTACACATTCATTACCCACATGCTATGTATTTTTATGATATATATAGTCTATAGGCCTGACCATTGTCACCAATTGGAGTTTAAACCCACTATTACACATTTCTTTCTTTGATGTTCAACCAAAAATCAATTTCCATTGACACCTTCTTTGAGTATGAATATCACTTATTTTCATCTTCCCTTTCTCCTTGCTCTATTGCAGGGATCTTCCTTGTTCCTCCACTACTCTCCTAGGAACATGAAATTTTTGTTTTTCAATGAAATATTTTCTTATTTTTCATGTATCAGATATCTGAGTCACCACTTTATATTTAGCTGGTGGTAGGTCCTCTAATGAATGTATATTCTTATTACTCATAGTTGTATCATATCCACTCTTTTTCTTCCACATTTCTTCATGTTCTTTCTGAGTGATCTATTGTGAGTATGAGAGTGGATGTCACTCATAAATATTTCTTTCTAATCTTTGTGATTCTCCTTAGGATCTAAGACTATCCTGAAACTAATCACATTTTCTCCCAGTGTAGAATTCCACAATAAACGTCACTGGAGTCGAGAATCTCTTTTTGAGTCAATTTTCCTTTCATGCATTCTTCCTACTACAATGACATTCCAAATTCCCCTAATGAGAACATACAAAACATCTTCCCTTAAAGGAATAAATCATTTCATCATTTCTTATTCGATATGATGATGCAGCTTGAGTTGTTCTTCTAATATTATGGTCTTGAGATTCCAGACACACACTCATAGTGTTTCCCATTCATCCACAGTAATAGCATCTGATGAATTTTATCGGTAGATAGACTCTTCTCTCTGATTTCAAATAATGCTTCTTCTTGTTCTCAAATTTTTTATAGATTTTATCTTCGTAGAATGAAATTTAATCCTGCTCCTTTGAACAGAAACCAGATTTTTGACCGTGAATCCCAAAATATTGTACTTAATATCATTCCTTCTTGTAAAATCATTTTTATATCTATCTCCAACACCTAAAATATGTTTTCTTATCTCTCAATATTTTCAGTACTCTTTTCCGATGACACATAAGAGAGAGATCATCATATCCAATTCTATATTTTCCCAAAACAAATGGATTCTGGGATGATACAATCCTTTCATGATCATCCTCTAATGTAGCATATTTGGATTTCATTTCATCATCACCCACTGAATGATAATAAAATAGAAAGTGAAAGGCATCCTTCAACTTAGGCTTGTTTTTGGAATTTTATTTCTCTATTTTATTATTGACTGATTCTACTTCATCTTACAACTTTTTAATATTTATATCCCTTGAAACAAGTTCGGTATCACATTATTTCTTGAGAAGCATACCTCAACTTATCTCATCTTCCAATTCATGTGTCAGATTATCCACCTTGTCACATTACACATTTACTCTTCATTTTTTATGATAAAAAAATTAGAAAAACATGAATTCTCTTGTTATATCCTTTTATTCTTCTGAACTAGTTCAGATTGATATTTAGAATGATCATAATTTATAGATTTTAAATTCAGAATTTCATTAGATTCTTTCTATTTACATCATCATTGAGATTTTCTCCCATTACATACTTCTTTTGCAGTTATTTATCATGGTAATCATTCTTCTCCCTCAGATCCTTAGCTATGTTAATGAGACTTTCATTTAATCCTTATATCTTGTAGACCTAAATTTCAAATACCTAGATCCAGATATCTTTATATTTAATTTCTAATCCATTTTCTGATTCAATTCCTTTGTCTCATGGACTATTGTCACTTTTTTGCTTCTTAGAATATCTTCATCAATAGTAGTTCCAATATTTCATGGAATATAATGTACTTAAATCGTTCTTACATCATTATGGAGTGAATAAATCATTTCTATATCTGATTCATCAAATAATTCCTTCAAAAAGCTATTTGATTCCATTAATTGAATCAGACCTTTTCTGTAATCACATCCACAGTGAGGAATGCAACCTGGCTACTAATTCATCAGTGATGTACTTCCTTGTTCCATGGAACACCAAGATAAGAGAAGACTAAACCATTATCTCATGAAATCGACTGAACCATGTTAGATAAATCAAAACTGACAAAAGAATCCATCCTTTCGAATCCAATTGTTAGGACCAAAAGGGGTCTAAGTACCCTAAGAGGGAGGGTATCAGGGTATGGAGATTCTATTCCAAAATTCATCCTGCCCCACTGGACATTAACATCAATATAATAAGCTTCGGTTTATTTTCAATTATCTGTTACTGTTGATATTATTAATCCCTTATTTATCTAATGATGATGATGCTTTGAATGCAATGACGGAGCGAGAAAATATAGAAACATTGATTTTAACATGGTTCACCCTCACTGGGCTACATCCATGGAGCATATAATGCCAATGTGATGATGTACCATATACACTAAATCTCACTGCAAATAATGTTCAGTCTAGAACACTTCTATGCCCAAGATCACCACTTTGACAATGTCTAGTGTCATTTCAATGCTTTTACAAGGGTCACTCCCTTTTTACCTCTCTCTGGCACACTACCGGTAGAAAGTATAACCGTCTTCCACTTCCTTTTCTCACTGCACATGGAAGTGATCCACACATTTTTTAAAGACCTGTATGTCTCTTAATTTTCATTAATACAAGAATCCTCAAATGTTGATTGATTCTCTATTAAATTCTAACATTCATCCACTGGTGAATACCCCTTTTCTACTGATCACTGGGAAACACCCTTTTGAAATACCTTCGCAAAGCTCCCTACTTCGCAAAGCTCACAATTTCATGAAGCTCAATCAGGACTTCGCAATGTACCTACCTCTATGCAAAGCACAAAACATCAAATAGATCATTACCTCATGGGGATAACAACTTTGAAAATCTCAAGACATCGCAATGAGACTTCCTTCATAATTCTCAATGAGCCCATGCGGAACAATCCTCTTCTACGGAGCTGTATCTCCCATTACAAAGATCCTTATTTTGGGAAGCACACTTACTCCACAAATTCCTTCGTGATTCAAGAGAAAGAATTTTTTTTGGGAAAAATATCTAATTATCTCAATGGGGTTGATGTCTATTTCTAGGCGATTCCACCGACCCTCAAACCTTCTTCGCGAAGTCAGTGCCACGACAGCTCCAATTTCAAAGATCAAAAATATCTGCAGAAATTATCTCTATATCATGAAGCACAATAAAAAAATTTTGGATTTCAGAACTCATTATAATTATGAAGCCTTACATCAATTCCTTTGACCAGTCACCACTATTCTCTACTCATAATTCCCTTCACCGCCGCAATGTTCTTCAACTCTATCGTTCATGAAACTCGTCGTAATCTAGAAGAACATTGTCAACATTCTTCTTGTCTTCATGAAATCCACACCATGAATCGCATATTATGGAAAATCATTCAATTTCAATATTTTGAATAGATCTTCATAGAAATCCATGTTTTTCGATGCTCACAAATCTCCAAATTTTGGACCCCGAAAATTTGTAAAACATTGGAAAACGACGCCACCTTATATTTGGTCTTTTTGTACCACCTCCAGATCTAATATTCATTTTTCATAGTTCATTGAAAACATGGATTGTCAACAAAATCTCTAGAACTCCACATATCACCATTGAAACCTGCATTGTCAATAAACACAATCATCCCAAAAATGATGCAATGTCACCTTGGGGGATTTTTTCCCAACATGCTATGTAGGTAATATCCTACCTCTATGTGAATAGTGTGTCATCATAGTTTTCTCTTATACTTATAATTGCATGATTTGTATTACCAATTTTTAATAATATAAATTTATAAGGACTAATACACATATCCAAAGATTGGAACATCGATTGACACTATAAAATGAAGTTTTCCTTTTGGAGGATCTTGTTCTCATAATATCCCCTAGACGTTATCAAGGGCACGCACCATGAGAAGGTTCCTCAATGTTTTAGGAGTCCCCACCCCTAATATCATGTATTATTTTTGTCCCTCAAATATTGTCATCAGGCCATAAAACATATATTCATGAATAGTGTTAGGGCACATCTCAGTTCTCATCATAGCTGGTATCCACTATGACCTTTTACTCCAACAGTTATCCTTAAGAAATTTTCACATGAACTCTCATTCTTAAGAACAATAAAAATATGATAATGTATTTAATAATGAATAAAGTACAACTTATTTGGTTTTAGGCCACTAAATCTAACATGTTACATGACCTCATACCCATCTCCTCGAACACCAGTGGCTTCCGCCTAGCAGTGAGGGACTTTTTCGTATCTTTGGGGAATACTATGCCCTCATAAGTAATATATAATATCATAGAAGAAGTAAAAAAATTAAATAATAAATATCGGAAGCATATAAATGAATAAAATACCAAAGAAGATATATGGATAATCCAACTGAATAAGAATCATGTGTGGAAGCTCATAAGATAATGTCATGCTATGATGTCTGTCTAAACTGAAAGTACATAAAATAATAACTCAAGAATTCTATAAACTAAAAGAAAAGACAATGGAAACATTTTCATCACAAGCAAGGATTGATCCACTTTTCCATTATCTAGTCCTATGTAACATGAAAAAATCATGCATCAGAAGCAGCTTGCTTCCCTTTCTCAATACTTTCAAGCATGTAATCTACTCAGGTGTCAACGATGCCCGAGCATGGTGTGAGATGAAATCCCAATAGGCCAACACCCGCATAGTATAAACCATTCAATTTCTTGCAATAATAAAATGTAGTGTGCCATTATATAATAATTGAAGATAATTAATGAAGTGAAATGAAATAAATAACTCAGCCTCAGTTCCCAATGACACCCGAACCTAATCACCCTGCTACAGTCTATGCCGGAAGCATGAAATGAGTACATGTAAGCAGAATACACATATACATATATATAAAGCCTAGAAGAATAATGTAAATAAAGAAGTGTAATACCCCAATATTTTTCATTAACTGAGGGTCTAATTCATGTGTCAACCAGGTGTCCTTCAACATTCCAGTAAATATCACAAATCATAAAAGTCTAACAGTGGCATTAATATAAACCATCAGTGCATCATTGTTAAATTTTATGTAGAGAGTGGTAGTCCAAGACTGTACTTAATTTATTTCTACGAAACATGCTTCAAATTATCCAATACCAATGAGCTCATTCAAGGAAATATTTCAAAAGACCAAGTATCACTCAAGGCATGGATTTACTCCGAGTCAGTCCCCATCTTGCAAAAAGGGCTCGAGCATCATATAAAACTATCATATCCACATTTCCAATGGAGCCATCCTCTATTGGACCTTTTGGAACAAGTTTCACTCTTATGTATTGGAAATACCAAAGAAGTATTGGTCTAGAAAAGACAACCCCCCCCCCCTTACGTGTACTGCTGAGAATTAAGGAACATATGTTCTTTGCATGTACCTTAATTCGAGACCCACATTCTTTCCCCGACCTGAATTTAATTAATGTTTCAAAGTAGTAGGTATGAAATATCATGCACATATAATTGCAGTTTGATATCTATGCAGATACACTTGTGCAACACAAGGAATTAATTCTATCATGCAATGTAATAACATAAAAAATCCAAGATACCATATCATCACAAGAAGATAAATGGACTTTTTAATAAATAAATAAATCTAAACAAACTACTACCAAAGATCCAACAATTCATGGTTCATCATTATTCTAAAATAATTATTTAAATTAAACACAACAAAATTTTGGTGCACAACACATGAAGTTAATTAAAATAAATGATCGGGTTAACAAAATTTATACCGACCACATAGGCACACCCAAAGGGTTGTCCGACCATGTTCCAATAATTTATGAAATTTAATTTATTATAATTAGGTCTGCAATAGTTAAACGAAAAAATTAAATGGAAATGATTGGATGAAATTGCACAATGTTGGTAGGAACCGACGAATGACACCATCGTTCATTTTTGTAAATCATAATGAAATAGATGGAAATATAGTATATGTCCATCCTTATGGTCATATATGATCATATGATCCATGGTAGGCTTTGATTTGGCCTAAAACAGAAGAAAACATATTATTTTAGAAAAAACCCAAAATAAGGTAATATACATCCATAGCAGATTGTGCGATGGATTTGCAATGAGATCGCCTGATTATTAGTCCGTGGGATAAGCCTTACTAAGAGGTTCACAACAGACCTCACAGAGATGAAAAATGGATGATGAATTGAGGCACAGAAATCTTATAAACGGAGGAAAAAGGGTGGTGCTCTACCTATACAGAGGGGTTGCGCCACACATCGGAGAGGAGGGTGAGAGGGGGGGTGAAGAAAAAAATACAAGGAAAGGAATGAAAAAATGGAAAAATAATAAAGAGAAAATTAAATAAAATAATAAAAATAAACAGGTGGAAGAAATGTATTAAATAATTAAAATTTATTTACCTCATTTTATTTATTTTTAAATTCTCTCCAACCGAATCTTTTTTATTATTTACTTTTATCCCTCTTTAAATTACATTATTTTTCTATGAATTATTTTTATTATTGTGACAACCCCATATTTTATGATAAGTATTGTTTTTAATTTATTTGATGTCATGTGTTTTATGATACAAAAAGATTATCTTGTGTTATACACCACACTGTATTAGCTTGAAGTATACACAACACTATTCTTAGATTGTGTTACACACAATTTCAAATTCGTTTTATAATAGTCATTCTATGCAACATTGAGTGTATATATATATATATATATTCAATGTATATATGAAATATGGTTGTATTCTATTATACGAAATAATAAATAATTCTTGCACAACACGCAACCCTGACATGGCTTGCTTTACACGCAATCGCGACCTTCCTCGATAGCGTGTGTTGTACGCAATACTGGGTTTTACTAAACAACGATATATTATTATAAAATTATTATGAACTAGCCGTTATGAATTTTATTTACTAAATTTTTAATTTTATAACATTATTATTCATCCTACACATTTTCTAGAACATGGTATATGAACAAAATAAATTTTTGGGTAAAATAAGTATTTTTCAAAAAATGTAGTTTTGTAGCCTTTTGATGGCACACCCACATTAAATCTATATTTTTACATGTTTATAAGTTCAATTTTACAAAATAAAATTATTATTTGGAATGAGGATATAAAATTTTACCTTGGATAAATTTTTCATATTATTCTGAAAACTTTTATATTTTAATGAATAGTAAAAACATGCTATATTTTAATTAAAAACATCTTTTCTCATCATAATAATTTTTATGGTTAAATTATAATATTGAATGGTTTTAAATTATAAATAGAATATAACGTTTCCATTTAATATAATTTATGTCATTTCATTGATTTTACCTTGAATTCATAGGTTAAATCAATTTAATCTTTGGCAATGTTTTATCTTTTAAAACCTATTCGCTTAACAACGGGATTAATTTTGAATTAATTAATAAAACTTCGGTGTTTTGAATTTTGAAAAATGGATTCCATATTTGGAATCAGTGGGTCCAAATTATGTTAATAGGTTACTTTTTTTTATGAATACTAACTACGGTAATTGTTATTTACTACAGTTAAAGGTAAATAGGGTAATTCAAGGTTATAAGAATATTATAATAATTTAAAATTACCTTGAAACTTGTCCTAACTTTATTGGATGAGTAGTGGCCGACAATGGGCATCCTTGGACCGATTTGGGACCCCAATGAGCCACTTGGAAGTGAAAATGACAATTTGAATTAATTAATTTAATGTAAAGACAAAATTGACTTTAACAAAACTCTTTTAGTAATTAATTTATATAAGAGGTTATATAATTTATATTTTCGACAATAAATATTTTTTTTGAAATCTAATATGATTACCTACATCATGGTATTTGTTTCATAATTTTTAGACATCAAATGAATTATATTATTTATGACACAATAATGATGTAGTGTTTACCTCATTAATAAATGATTTAAATAAATAAGAATATAATGATTAAAATATCATCCAAAACCTATACCATTTCAATTGGATGATTTTATTTTGAATATGAGTCATTGTAACTTCGACCTTAATGGGTTTTGGGCCTCTTGAAACCGAAGATAAATTTATAATAAAATAATGTTTTCACACTTTCCTAAAGAGCCACTCCTCTCCCACATAAAAGGAGACCACTTCTATGCAATTCCTCACACCTCTCAAGCCTTTTGGCTCGTCCAAACTCTGACCAAATAATCTCCCTACATCACTCTCCTCCCCCTTGAAGCCTTACATTAGGTAGAAGACTCTCCAAGAAGTCTTTTTGGTTCAAACCAAAGGAAGTTACCAAAATTAAAGGTAACAATTTCTCTTAATTTGTTTTCTTTTATTATACTTCTCCAACCCCTAAAATCTTTTTAATCCTTTATTTTGTAACAACACCAAAATCCTAAATATTATAGGATGTTTTTATGAGAATTATTCTAACTACACTTACACACACCTCCATCTAATGGATGAAGAACATAATGTTTCTGTGATGCCAAACTAACGCCTCACGAAATGATGATTGTTCGATTTTCTTCTACCGCCTCTCATGGTGGCCATTATGATGGCACTGTATTTATATATAATATATATTATGTTTATTATTTCTTTATTCTTCTTTACTTCCCAATTATATCAAGCCTTTACGGTTTCCATAGTTGGTAAATACGATAATCTCATTTGAGGAAGTGTAGACTACCGCCCCCTCAAAGTGATGTGATTCGTCAATACCTTATGTCGGATGTATGAAGTATGTGGTTAATGATATTATATATGATATTATACTGGAATTATAGTATACCTATGTATAATTATGTTTTAATTCCATTAAAATAAGAAATTGAAATGAAAGTAGCGTTAATGCGTACGTACGGCTTACCGTCTCCATGAACGGTGCATTTCATTTCTTACCTCCATATGTTATGTACTATTATAAATTCTGGTATATGCTGGATATATAATGAATTTATATTATATATCAATCATGATTTAAATTTTTTAAGTAAGTAAATCATGATATATGTAATAATAACATCAAGAACAACAAGTCCAGACACGTATGATAAATAAGATGATTTTAACCAAAACACTACTTTAACATTAATTTACAAAAGAATGGGTAATATAAAGTCATAAGTGAACCATATATGATATCATAACAATGAATATGATTCTATAATAAGTCAATGAAATTATTTAAATCATTATACATGAGTTTCCGATACATACGAAGCATATCAGATGTACGGTAAGGGATAACTTTTCCAATATTGTTCTTATCCGAGATTGTTTATTCGTAAGTAATTACTGGGGTTATTGTTATCATCCAAGTCCATGTTTTCAAAAAGTGTTTTTATGTATTTTTAATGTCCTTTTTACCCATTTTTTCGTTTACTACATGATATGTAAGAAATCTTTCTTTCTTTCTTTTTTACGTTACGAGGTACTTTTTGACTTTTCTGACAAAAGTACGAGGAGAATGTTTTTTTCACTTATATGGCATGAAAGGATTTTTACAGTTTTATAAAGCCTTATTTTCATGAATCTTCCTCCAAAATATTTCATGACTATTTTCAAAAAAATCACTTTATTTTAAAATTGCATGACGTTTTGTGAAAAGAAATTGATTTTGAAGAAGAAATGATATTTTCCTCAAGAATTCATTTCAAGTGTTTTATCAAAACCATTTTCCCATATAAGATGAAATTATTTTATATGTGTATGTTTCAAGTATAATTTCCTTATGATTTACATGGTTTAACTTTTCTTATGTTGATATATCCATTTGTTTTATATGGATTATGTGATGATGGGATGATGTTTATGAAACCCATTTTATTGTTTGGGTTATGATGAATGTTTCATGTTTATTTTGTGACACAAGTAAGAATGATTTAATTATGAGATGGGTGGGACCTATATCTCCCTCCAATGCATTGGGTAAGGATTTATATCTCATGAGATAGATAGGGCTGGAATGGTATGTTAATCCAATTCAGTGTTACAAGACTGAAACGAGGAGTGAACTCGATTCAGAAAGGGACATTGTCCACTAAGATAGTCCTGACAGCAATGCCTTGCCTACTATGGAAATCATAATGATTTTCCACAATTAAAATTTTTATTCCCATTCTATTTTATTAGGATTAATGTTTTTTTATGATCTTTGCCTTACGTATTGCAATGTTTTATTTCATTGCTCAAGATCTTGATGTTTAAACATTATGTTCATGTTTTTTAGTTCAAATGTATATGGTTTGTTTTATTTTAACCATGCATACCCTTACTGAGCATTTGAGCTCACCCTGTATATGTTTTCTTTTCCGCAGGATATAAAGAAAGGTTTTAGGTAATAAAACATAAGGGGAAGATCTTTGTTGGAGATGTTGAAGATCATTCATCACGATTAGAATATTACGTTCTGAGTTTTCAAATACACTAAACTATTACGGTCCTTGAGTTTTGAATTTTGTTATGTATTTAGTATTCAGAAAAATTAATGTGTTGTCCATGTACATCAAGATTTGGGTCTCTACAATTATCTATCAAATCGTTTAAATTATTTTTAGCCCAAACACAGTGCTAGGGTGCATTGTAAAAATTTAACAGAAATCCTAAGCGATTATTTAATTAAATCAATAGATATCTGGGACCCGAAATTGGGTGTGAAAGCGCACGACCAAGGTTGTTTTAATAATTTATAAAAAAACATAAAGGTTATGCACCTTGATTTATGTCGACACGTTAAATGCAATAATAGTTTTAAAAAATAATATTTTATCTTACCCAACAATAAATATCACCAATGTATATATGTGTTATATATTTATACCCATATGTATATTTATTGATATACATCTGAAAAAGTATATATAACTATATATATTTAATCCCCATATATATATATACACCTCATATATATATATATCAATTCCTTTATCCCAATATAATTATATTAAGAATAATTAAAATAATTATTATTTAATTCAACCCATTAATGACACCATTATTAATTTAAGAACCATAACAACAAAAGGGATAATAGTTATTAAAAATATATTTAATGTCCATTTATGTATAATTGTAACAAATTATATCATCAAATATACTACATTACGTTGTTATTATTTACACCGTTACACAATTTTTTAATTCTTGAATTATATTTTCATTTTTTTCCAAATAAAATAATAATATAAACATTAAACTTATTAATTTTATTTCTAAATTCCCAAAAAAACATGTGTACCCAAATTAAATTAACTTCGGGTGGTATTTGACCAATCATATGATTCTTAGATAGGTAATACCTTACCTAGTGTAAACCTAGTGTTCTAGATGTAATGGCTATCTCAGATTTCTTATACGATGCACCATTTGTGAGAAAATTTTTATTTATTATTAAAAAATTCAATTAATTAATTGATTAAAAATAAATAGGGTATTATCAAATTTGAGGTTGCGAAACACCTGGTGTGAATCAATGTTATAACCTTCCTAGGGTAAACACAACATTTCGGACCTAACAATGGTCTCATATTTCTAATATGGCATACCGTTTGAGAGTTATTTTATTTTAAAAAAAACACAAATGTGTATGAATAAAATAAAGTTTTTATTTTTATTTTATCAATTCTGAGAGTCTGTAGGTCTTGGAGTCCCACACTGACACAACTTCAAACTCTGAAAATATTTCATAAAATAATCCAACGATTTAATAAGGCTTTTACCCTTCATTTCATTTTTATCTATTTTAATTTAAATCCGACTAATTTAATAATATTTATTTAAAATACACATCGCATTGTCAATTATGGGAAATAAAATGTACTGCCACTCAGTTTAAAAAACGAGCTGCCCATCTATTGAGAAAAAAATTTATTTTTCATAACTTTTTCATTCAGTTCATAAAACCGAATGTTACTGTTATAAACCAACGATTAGTTTCAAACCATATATTTGAGTGTATTAAGGTGTTTATGGGTTCTTAATTATTTATTTGAGGAGTATTGAACCTTTTTCACTATTTTTTTATGGATTCTAGTAATTGTTTTATAATACATTGGACTCTTCCATGTTGTTTCAAGTTTTCAGGTCTAAGGATACTCCCCTATGAGTTCATAGGTATGTATATATATATATAGTTTCCCCAATAATGTCTAAATTCATTCTTGTTAGTGAATATACATGTATAGGTATAGGTGTGCCAATGTATATATATATGATAAAACATACATAGTTGAGTGGTGGTTAGTATATGAATGTAAGCATAAATATAGGTATCCCCTTGCACAAGTTCATGGCCATGTGGATTTGTGTACAGGATCTAGGTGTCCTTATATGTGTGTGAAGGCGGATATTCTTAGTGGGAGAGTACTAGCTTCTAGTAAGAAAGAATCAAGATCTGAAATGTTCAGTTGGGTTCTAAATTGAGGTAGGGTCCCCTTCCATGCCACATTAATTTTGATAATGCATTAATTAATTACTTAATGCACCATTATAATTTTTAATTAAGGAAATTTAGTTTATAGTTTTAAATATTCCATGTTATTGTATGTGAAATAAAAAAAATTGTTAAATTTTTTGTTTGATTATATTGTATCATTTTTTAAATAAACCCCACCAACAAAGTTGCACAGCCTTCATGCTAAAAATATTGAGATAGAAATTTATGATGCCTAAATTATTGCATTTCTGTTCTCATTATTCTTGAGGTATAAATGATGAATGATAATTTTAGGTTCTTAATCCCTTGTATATTAGTTGTTATGTCCCAACATGTTAAATTGAATGTCTGAGGTTAATTAAACGATTAGAATGCAATATGATGGGTTGTAAAATTCCTTCGTGCTAACGAATATGTACCCTTTAAAAATTATACATTAAAATCAATTATTTATGTTTAGGAAAATTGAGTGGGAATGACATTGAGTAGGATGGATCATACAAAATTACATTCCCTGAATAATTTTTTTATCCAAAATTAATTAAATGACTAGTATTATTTTTTTATTGGATCTATCGTGTCTATTATAGCCATTTATAATGGTAAAACTTGTTCGGGTTATTCACCATGCCTCTTGGCCACCCCTTTGGGTGTGGAAAACATAAATAGGGTTTCTATTATTTAAAATGTTGAAAAAAATCCTTGTGTTGTGTGTTTCCCCTTAATAATAACATGAATTGATTGATGAAAAATGATTTTTGAATTAGGTCCCTCTTGATAATGAAAAACATGAACATAATAATTTATCCCATGTGTGGCTCCTTCATCTTATGGAATACATTAGGATTATTTTGATGCAATAATCCTTATATTCCATTTTACATGTTTCATGTTACATGAGTATGATTCCTATTAATGAAATCCTAAATCCTTTTTTGGTGCTCCTTTCTAAAGCCATTTAAATTGTTTGGATGGTTTGTGACACTTTTTCTAGCTTCATAACTTGAGATGATGAAATTTTATTGATGAAATATTGGTTAACGGAAAGTTTTTACCTAAATCCTTGTTTATAATTCCATTATTATGCATGTTTTATTACTTATTATTCCCTTGGTAGTTGATTGAACCATATGAAATTATTTGTTAACGTCTCTAGATTGTAAAATATAGTTCAATTTATTTTTATCAAATCTTTTAAGGTTTATTACATGTATTATAATCCTCATAACATTATTTCACTATTATACTTTTTTATCTTGTAGTTTTAAATGAAATCACACATGGGATAAAATATGGGTCCCATATTAATAACCAATTATTGTACTCCTCATACATGATTGGTTTGAACATGACGCATCTGGGAAGCGATGTTTTAGTCACTCTAGTAAAGGGATACCCCATGATTTCTATTTTACTATTGCTTGATAGTGGTTCCCTACGGGTATCTGAGTATAGACCCATTGGCATAATGTATACACCAAGAGTCAGTTGATACAAGGTCCCTTACATTCGATACCCGGGATAGAATCATAGTTACAATACCGTGACTGATACATGGAATTTTTAATGGATTTCCTTGGATGGGCTTAGTGGCATTATATATTTTTAATGTATGTATCATAGTGATACCTCAAAGATTGGATCAGATTCCACCTCTAAAATTGATGGGTTTCAATGTAAATGGTGGTGTTGCATCCCTCTTTATCATTATGTATTATGATTTCAATTGGGATGTTTCCCTTACTTTACTAGCTTAATTATGTGATGATATGAGATTTAAACCCCATGTTATAGAATAATCTTGGGGATATACCATCTTTGGTTTTCCATGATACAATTGGACCTTGTTTAAAAATTCTTCATTTACAACAATAATTTCAAATTTATGGATTAGGCCGAAGAAAGTGTTATAGGATGGGTATCTATTTATGAACTCGGACCATGTTCTTATTTTTAATTTTTGTTACTCTATATTTAGTTCATGTTTCACACTTCTTAATTTATATTGCATTGTCTGGATTGGGTATAAACCTTGGATACCATCCTACAAAGATTTATATCTCATAACTTACTTGGGTACCTGTGGATCCTAAGTAGTTCATATATGTTGTTCATATTGGTTCTTTAATGTACTGTTTCAACCAATGAGTTAGGGGAAAAGGATGGAGCTGGATCTCAAGATTCTCATGGTGGTGGCCCGTGGTGCTTTATTTATCATTTGTTTACTATTGTAAAATGTTTTAAATGAGGATGTAGTGTTAAACTGCTTTCCATCATGTAGAATTACCATGTCATGAATTCATCTGTTATATAAACATTCATTGGCCACTTTTTTTCAGTTGTGTCAAATTTTTCTTCCACTAGTAAATTATTTATTACACTTTCTTCTATTGTATATTCATTTCATACATCTAATATCTATTATATATAGTTAATTGTTTTGAAATCCTTGATATTTGATGGTATAGTGTCCCCAGAGACACACCCTTTTACCTCACTTCAATTCAAAAATCTATGGTGTTTGGGGAGATGTGCTTGAGGTCATGATACCCACCTGTCCACATATCGGTATATTGGAATGCTGAATTGAGACATTTCAAATGAAATAAAATATTGTGTATTTTTTTAATGTATGTTTTATTACACGGTTTGAATGAGTGTATGAATATTAGACGTGACCTTGTGGAAAGGATGAGTGATATTAGGGGATCTAGTATAAGTAACCATGTTATGACTTTATAGATTAATGATAGACCATTCATGAGTATGGAATTGTCTCATGAGAATGGATGATGTGTGTAGGCATGGTTATGTGTATTAATAAATAGTGAAAATAAGAAAACCCATATTATTAGTACACATTATTTAATAATTTACAACATAATATTATAAACCATACAACCAGATCAATAAAAATTTTAGTGTCTTTGGGAATTAGGTATATTACATAAAAACATAAAATATGAAATAAATCATATTTATTCAAAACATCCTTTTCAATTTCGTAATTTTTCCTTTTACATAAAACAACATAGGATAACTTGAGAACATACATAAGAATGATGTGATCTATATAGAACAATAATATAATAAACATAAAATAACATGAAGAAAATAATACATGTTGGATAATAGGTATATAAATGGGTAATAAAGTGCATGAGAATAGTAAAAATTAATAAAGTGGATTGATATAGCATGGAAACATAAAGTGACATGGAAAATGTGGAAACAATATAAAACATGTCATCATAAGCTGTGGTCAATGAAGGATTACAAAAAATCAAGATGAATAATGTATCATAAATGAAATATTTTTACAATGTTTCCTAACATTATATCCCATTAGACTATAAATTATCCATTTTATTGGAGAACAATATAATCTCGAGCACACCCATCACATTCATTTGATCCTCATTATTACAATTTCCTCAAATATCTTAAAACATTGAATAATTTATCATCATATTTAATCCCATGGTCTTGGGCTGAAAAATAAAATCATATAAGTCCACAATCAATAGATATTAGTTCATAAAGGATAATTCCCATGATAAGAAATTAGAATGAGTATTCAATGCATAATTTTATGGAATAGAAAATGACAATGGTATTTTGGAAACATAATGCCATAACATAAAAATTAATAAAATTTGTAGTTGAGAGATAAATGGTTACCTAACCATTTTGAATGAATAGATAGTAATAGGGATATAGAAAAAATATTCAAAAAGAAATAATTATAACAATAATTTACATGACTATGATTAAAATTCAATTAATATGAGAATAAAATGATACATTACCTTGGGAGTGTGACAGAAAATAGTTTTTAATATATCATTCAGAACATTATATAACCTTTGTAGGACACTAGAGAGGATAATTAAAATTAATTATTCTCTCAAAGAATTTTTAGTGATGAGAAATGGAAGCATGTGTGAAATTATATAGCCATTGAGTGGGGAGTTCTTCATCATTTCCCAAACAATGTTTTTGGACACTATATAATAAAATAACCAAAAAAAGAGAATATATATGATTTTTCACAATTTTTTCCACTATAGAGGTGTGGGTTCCATTATATTATAATTAAAAGGGTCCAAATTAATAAAATAATTCCCTTTCTTCAGTGGAAGTGCATCATACTCTTAAGTAAATGATATTCAATCCTTAAAATATTTTAATGGTTATTGATGATTTATAAAGGATTTATAAAATTAATCAAATAAACATAAAATCAAATTATTTTAAAGGAAAAACATATATTTTTTATTTCCTATATTGTATTTGTTACTTGTCTTTTTGTTCATTATGATGTCATCATACACAATATATATTTACACCGTTTTTAGTTTATACCTTAATATTCCATTATCTCATTAAATGTGGATATATTTATCATTGGACAAGTTCAACATTTTAATTAGTAAAATAATATTAATTTATTCAATATAATAATATAAATATTTTAATTTTCACATATAAAATATGAATTGATGATAATTGAAAAATGAGGTGTTTTCTGTTATAAAAGGATTCAACTAATTTTAAAAATTAAATTAAAAATCATAAATACTGTATGATCTATTATATTAATTATAAGTTAATTAATAATAATAAATTATTATAATATAATTTATTTAAAAAAATCCATTAATTCATATAAAAATTTCTTAATTTATATTGAATTCTAATTAAATATATAATTTTTTTACTGTATAAAATTAAAATGAATTTATAATTCAATTATAACAACAAAATAAGAAAATTATTATGTTGAAAATAAAATATAGATATTCATATTTTCTTGGTATTGATACACATCCCATTAATATATTAGTTATCACTCTATTAGTATGGTGTGCAATAGTGAGTCTTTCATGGGGTGGTTTGGAGTACATGGTTTGGGTCGTGACACTGATAATCAGGAACATATAAAATAAATGATTTTTATCATGTTTAAATTGTTAGTTTCACAACATGGTCTTGGTCATGAGAAATTCACAATAATGATGTCTCCCATGGAATATCCTATAATTGGGAATAATACGGTACGATCCAACATATTGAGGCCACTATATTGTCTCTATCAATTGAATTTATTAAAACCCTATATTTTAAAAAATAATGATATCTTTGTTAAATAGATTTATTATCAATGGTAATGATATATAAGAGATTTTTTGTATGATAAGATTTAATAGAACCAAAAAAAGTGAATGTGAAATCTTATTTATAATATATATTAACTTTTTTTTATTAAAATGTAAGCGGAATTTTATATATAAAATTTTAGGTCGTTACAATCTTCCCCCATAATGAAATTTCACTCTCTTGATTTTCATTTCCCACACTATAAAAGATGAAAGTAATTTTATTTCATCACATCATGTAGATCCCAAATCTATTATTCAAACTAGTGTTATGTGTATAACACTTTGACGTGGTGCATTCTCTTATTTCATAGGAATTTTCCACAATGATCTAAAATCATCATTGATTTCTCCACATATTATAGATCATTCACTAATGGTACCACCTCTATTTTGAGAAATGGTGGGGGTTCTAGAATGTACCTCATCAATGGGGACACATATAATACATCTTGAAATTGACATAGGTCGGGTAGGTATTTTAGTCGATATGTCACCGCTCTGATGCAATCAATAATCTCAAAGAGGATGATGTATCTTGGACTACTCTTTCCCTTTATACCAAGTAATTTTACTATATTCCAAGGTTATATTGAGAGGAATACAATGATTCCCACATCAAACACTACATATCTTCAACAATTGTTATCATAGACCTTTTTTTGAATTTGATCATCCAAGATATGATTCGGAATGGTCTTTACCTTTTCCATTGTTTTCTCAACCATTTTAGGAACTATAGGATTTTATTCCCTAATTTCCTCACAAAATGTATATGATTTTAACCTATTCATAGAATGGTCATAATATTGAGCCATTTGGAAGCTTGATTAGAAACTATAATTGTTTGAGAACTCAACTAGGGGAATATTTTGATCTCATCTTCCTTTGATGTCAATTGATTATGCTCTCAACATGTCCACGAGTGTCTACA
Organism: Viscum album; assembly: GCA_963277665.1. Classification (NCBI taxonomy): domain Eukaryota; kingdom Viridiplantae; phylum Streptophyta; class Magnoliopsida; order Santalales; family Viscaceae; genus Viscum; species Viscum album. The sequence goes on from OY728141.1 coordinate 556,540,635, forward strand.
TAGACAAATTATATTGGATATTAGTTTGTGGGTGATAATACATGATGATGTTCAACTCAGTATTGAGAGAATGTTAAATAATACTCAAAAACCCGGAGGTAAATCCTGTATCACAATCAGATACAATTGATTGTATCATTGCACACAACCTTACCACTTCTCTACGAAAAATTCTTAAATGTTGATTAAGTGAGAAATCATTTCTAATCACAATGAAGTATGAAGTCTATGTAAGATGATCCTATATAACACATATATCATTATTTTCTATTTATTTCTTCAAAATACCACGGACAAATTCAAAGGTCGTTTTTTAATAATTCCTTTTCGCAATGGGTAAAGGTTTCATCATCCCCTTGAATGTATTCCTTTCCTCGAAAACATACTGACATACAAAACATCTTGATTTATATTCCCTGATCTCCTTTTTTATATTTTACCACTAGTTGTAACATCCCATGTAATTAAAGAATAACATATTTTCATATCTTTGTCTATTTATGAATTGTATAGTGTTTTAGAGTCTGAAAATGAGAATAAATCAAATCTTAGGCATAGCATACTCTAATATTTTTAAAAGATTGTTGTACCCCCTTTTGATGGAATTTTTTTTAAATATATCATTATACAATTATATAATCTCTATTTGTCAAAATAATCAATTTCTTTAGAATTTGGACATTGAAATTTACTTTGGATAAATTTTTTATATTTTTCTGACAATGATCATTTTTAGTGAATAGTGAAAAATACTGCATTTTACTTCAAAACTGAATTTTCATCTAATTTAATTATATTGTTATATTATCTTTTTAATTGTTTTTGAAGTGTAATTATAATATATCTGGACCATTTCATCCAATGGTGATCATTATAATTAATTTCACTTTAATATTGGACATAAACAATTGTCAATCTTTTGATAGATATTGTTTCTAAAAAACATGCTATTTATTTTGACAACATGAATTATTTTTAAATTAATTACTGAAATTTATTTGTTTGGAATTTGGTAAAATGGATTCCATATTTGGAATCATAATGTCCAAATTATGTAATTAATACTCCTTTGTTTTTTGACATTATGAATAGTAAAGATGGTAATTATCTTTAATTATCGTTTTTAATTAGTAATCAGGTTGTTGAGGGTAATAAAATAATATCACAATAATATAAAATGACCCCAACATGTGTCCAAATATTCTTTTTTGAGTCATGGAAGACCATGTGAATATTTATACCGAACTTTAGGGCCCATGGAGTCACATGGGTGTTATAGTAACATTTATGACATTATTTTTAAAAAGAAGAGAAATATAATAATGGTTTGTATATCTTATGTAAAACAATTTTAAATTATGTTTACAGAAATGATATCTTAAACTATAAATAATAATTGGAAAGATATAACAATTTCCTACATCATGGTAATTTTTTATAATTTTTATACATTAAATAAATAAATTAATTTATGGCACGATGATGATGCAGTGATTACCTCATCACTGAATGATTTAAAAGAAATAAAAATATAAGGGTAAAATATAAGACATAAACTTTTCGAAAACCTATTGGATTGGTTTATTTCGAACCCTTATCACCTTATCCTCAAAATATACCATTGTGGGACCTTTAAAATCCAAAAATCATTTTATAATAAAGTACCATTTCATGACTTTCCCAGAGTGACCATCCTCCCTCTTATAAAAGGCCCCCACCTCTTCCCCCTTAATCCACACCTATCCAGCCTCTGGATCATCCATAATCTGATAATATTATCACTTAAACTCCCTCTATTTCTCCTACAAGCCTCACATTAGGCATACGTTTTTATAAGGAATCCTTTGTCTCAAATCAAAAAGAGTTACCCGATTTAGAGGTAATGTCTCCCCTCAAGTTTCTTTCTTTTATTTTCATTATTCACTCACCACTATCTTCTTATTATATTTCCCCATAATAACATGAGAAACCTCAATATACTAGGAATTTTTATGATAATTATTCTACCTACACTCTCACACACCTTCGTCTAATGGTTAAAGAAGATACTGTTTATGTGGGTGGCGAATTACTGCCTCACGAAACGATGAATGTTTAATCTCTTGTTAACACCTTTCAGGGTGGCCAATTATGATGGGACTATAATTATATATGATATATATTACATTAATTTCCTCTCTATGGTTCTGTATTTTATATTTAAAACATAAATTTATGCTTTTCATGTTGTGAAAATGCGATAATTTAATATGAGATAGTGTGGACTACCGCCCCCTCAAGTGATGCGACTTGTTCATCCCAAACATGGAATTTATAAATAATGTAATTAATGAACTTATGTTACCTATATAACATATATATTATACTATATTTATAATATATCTATGTCTTATTTCGTTTTAAATTCCATTAATATGAAAAAATCATGAAAGTAGCGTTCATACGTACGTACGACCTACCATCTCCATGAACGGTACATTTATTTTCATATCTCCAAACATTATGGAATATTATTAAATACCTATATAATGGATATATATGATATTTAAAACATGAAAACTATTCCGGAGATGATGTACTTATAACTACATGGACAATTCTCTTCAAATAAGTTTATTTTTAACTCATGTACCGAACTTCGACAAAATGTATGATATGAACTCACATAATTAACAAATTATTATAACATGATAATATGTTATATGAATTGAATAATAAAATTTAAATTATGTACATAAGTAATTATAAATTGACCAATGATTATTATTAAAGAATATAATGAAATGAACAAGACATGTCAGACTTGAGGTAAGGGACTTTGTCTCATTCTCCTTTCATTTAGGCATACTTCAATTTATATACGACCTTATTTTATTAGTTGTATTATAAACCCTTTTGAAATTTAATTTCATTCAAAGGGAATCTTTTTACATGAATCGTTTTGCTAAACGAAAAGAGGAATTTTTTTGTCTTACATATGCGCGGACAAAGGCTTCTCTGCCGCCGTGGCCATTATTTGAGTTTCGGCTTCCTCTACAAGCCATAAGTTTTTTAAATGAAAAAATAAATACCATGTTTTAAATTTCATTTATTTGGGGATTGAATTTTTTTTTGATAATGTTTTGATTATATCAATGTGTTGTATTGATATCTTGTTATTGAAATGTGTAAATGTTATGTTTCCTTTATGCATGTTTTATGTGATACAATTATGTTAGGGTTCTTGGGAATTGTTTATGAAGTCGGGTGGTTTTGTGATATACTAAGGGTGGTTGAGCCCAAGTTATCTCTCCAATGCATTCGGTAATTCGAAGGAGTTAAATGCTAAGGTCTCTCCGATGTGATTTAGGGAATATACTGTGATGGGTATTCCAATCTTAACCATGTGGGTTACTCCCTACATACGAATGTTATGAATGAATCAAGTTTCCTTTATGTCTTATGATATCTATGAGTTATTCATAAATATTATGATTTCATGAGGTGTGTTAAAATGCTTATGTTTTATGAGTAAAGTATGATTTAATTGATTCTTATGTATACATGGACTAATGTTTTCTTTCCATATTTTTATATCCCTTACTAAGAATTTTATGATCATCCCAGGTTTTTGATATGTTTTTTACAGGTCAAGGGAAATGTACATGATGTGATGATAGTGTCGAGGGAGACTCGAGAAAGAATCCATGTTTTATTTTAAATATGTTTACTTTGATGTAAAAATATAATACTATCTTTGAAGTAACCACCTTGTTTACATGTTGAATGTAATGCATGATTTATGATCTAATTATCTAAAACACTAAACCTGAAAAGATCCTCAATGTGAATTCTTGAAATAACCCATTATTATGTAATATTTAGGGCTGGGGCTTACAGTTGGAATCAAAAGGAGGATTAGATAACATTAAGAGTTATAATTCTATTAAATGATTATAAAAAATATTTTTTCTACATTATGTTAAATTTGAAATGATATAGCATTTAAAGATTATCATGTTGCTTCATTTATGACATGCTTTTACATAATAGTTCTCTAAAGAGGAAATAGGGAAGCAGTGCTAGGAAGCCATACAGAAGGAAATGACCATCCAAATCAGCATCCTGAGATGGTCAGAATTGGAAATGAATAGTTTGTTGCAGTAATGGTGCAGTTGACTCAAACGATAAATGGTGGTGGTATCCATGCACAAGATCAGCCAGATAAAACGCAGAGGGACATGTCAGTGGTGGAACATTTCATGAGGCAACATCCCCCATCATTCAGAGGATTATCTGACCCTGTGCTATCTTAAGGGAGGATTAAATCCTTGGAGAAGATTTTTGATGTCATGGGTTGTTCCGACAATTAAAATGATAGTTTTATTGTTTACCGTTTGGAGGGTGAAGCAGATCAGTGGTGGTCGATGGTTGAAAATTTCAAGGATGCTAATGAGATTGATGCTCTTAACTGGGACGAATTCAAAGATATGTTTCTTGAAAAATATTTTTCTAAGGCTATTAGACTAGGGATGGAAAAACAATTCTTGGAATTGAGGAAAGAGGATGACTTTGTGGCTGCTTATGATGAAAAGTTCACTCGATTTGAAAGGTATGCTCATAATTTTATTCGAGACCTTGATAGTAAAATAAATCTTTTTTACTTAGGATTAATGCCAAAATATCGAATGGAATTAGCTTCTCATGAGATTAAAGGTTGTGAAAATCTTTTTCGATGTGCTCAGATGGTTGAAATGGAGTTTTCCTACGATGAAGTTATCTATGACAACCAACAGAAGAAGAGACTAAGGTTGGAGGAGAAAGGGAAGAATCCTTCAAAATGGTTTGATGGTAAGAAAAATAAGTTTGTAGTTTTTGATAAATGTGGTAAAAAGCATGTTGGGGAATGTATTTTGAATTCTAGAAATTTCTTCTGATGTGGTAAGATGGGACATAAGTCTCATGATATCACTGGAAATGATCAGGGTAATGGAAAGAACAAATTTTATTTACATTTAGTGAAATGTTTCAAGTGAAATGAGATGGTTCATTATGTAAAATGAGTTTTTGAAAATGATCTTGAATGGTGGGAATCAGTCAGACTACAAGGATAAAGGTGTCGTGAAATCCTTTTCAAGTACTTTTGCAGATGTTGGGCCATAAAAAGATGTGGTATCAGGTACTTTTTTCAGATTATTCCAATGTGTTGTGTGATTCAGGGTCTCCACATTCATTCATCTCTAAAACAATTTCTTGTATAATGGGAATTCTATATCAAGAAATTACTCCTAATCTTGTGTTAGAAACACCTCAGAAAATATTGGGGCAAAAAGAATTTATAAGAATCTTCTTATACTTATCAGCGGGAAGAATCTAATTTCAAACCATATTGTTTTACCTCTAGTAGAGTTTGTAGCTATCCTGGGTATGGATTGGCTCTCTGTTTACAACGCTAAGATTGACTGTAGAGCTAAAGAAGTTTATTTTTTATAAATACTTTCAGTTTGTGTACAATAATGAATCCTTACTATTGATAAAATATCATGAGGCTGAGAAACATGTATAATATGGAAGTGAAGGTTACCGTGCACATATTGTTGAAAACAAAGGAACCATTTAGAATAATGATGTGTTAGTGGTAAATGAGTATCCTGATGTTTTTCTTGATGAGTTTCCTAGAATAATACTAGATCGGAATGATGAATTTACTATTGACTTAGTTCCTGATGCTAATCCAATTTCAAAATCCCCTTATCAAATGGCTCAAATTGAACTTTTAGAGTTGAAGGAGCAATTTAAAGATTTTTTAGAGGAAGGTTTCATTCGACCTAGAACATCACCATGGGGTGATCCTATATTATTTATTAAAAATATAAATGGTTCAATGAGAATTTTCATTGGTTGTAGAGGATTGAATAACATCACTGTTAAGAACAAATATCATTTTCCTCATATTAATGATTTGTTTGATTAGCTCTAGGGAGCTCAGTATTTTTCAAAGATTGACTTGAGATCGGGGTACCATCAGTTGAAGGTAAAGGAGTGAGATATTCCAAAGACCACATTTCTTATAAGATATGGCCATTATGAATTATTAGTTATGCCTTTTCTGTTAACCAATGAACCTGCTATATTCATGCAGCTTATGAATAGAATTTTACATGAGTTCTTGGATAATTTTTTGGTTGTTTTCATTGATGATATTTTGGTGTTTTCTAATAGTAAATAGGATCATGAAAGTTATTTAAGGGTTATTTTGAAAACCATAAAAGAAAAGAAACAGTATGATAAATTCAGCAAGTGTGAGTTTTGGTTGTAGTTTTTTCCCTTGGTCACATTATTTCTAAAGATGGAATAACTGTTGATCCTGCAAAAACAATGGTTGTTGAAGAATGTCCAAGACCCACAAATGTTAATGAGATTTGTTGTTTTCTTGGTTCGGCAGGATTTTAACTAAGGTTTGTTTAAAAATAGTCACGGTTGTCCTGCCCATTGACTAAGCTTACTCGGAAGGGTGTTAAGATTATCTGGAAAAAAGATTGTGATGCTCGTTTTCAGGAATTGAAATGAATATTGGTGGATGCTCCAGTTTTGGAACCACCTTCTAGAAATGCTGAGTTTGTTATCTATATTGATGCTTTGTTGAAAGGACTTGGTTGTGTCCGTATACAGAATGATCAGGTAATTGGTTGTGCTTCACATCAGTTGAAAACTCATGAGTTAAATTACCCTACACACGATTTGGAAGTAGATACTATTGTTTTGGATTTAAAAATTTGGAGGCATCATTTCTATGGAGTAAGGTGTGAAATATATACCGATCACAAATGTTTAAAGTACATATTCACATTGAAATAATTGGACATGAGACAGAAGAGTTGACTTGAATTAATCATGGATTATGATTGTACAATTCATTACCATCCGAAAAAAAGCAAATAAAGTGGTTGATGCTTTGAGTCGATAAATTATTGCTTCATTAACCATGCTACATTTGGAATGAGATCCTTTGGTTTTTGATTTGATGAACATTGTCATAGAATTTTTTGGTGACAGAAAATCTTCTATTTTGTTTCAGGTATCAGTGAAAACATCTCTATGAGACAGAATTAAGCAGGCACAGAAGCAAGACAGTGAGTTGTAGATAATGGTAGAGCTAGTTCAGAAGGGTAAGTTACCTGAATTCAACATTGATAATGATTGTTTTTTGAGATTTTGGAATAGATTGTGTGTGCCTTGTGATTCACAGTTGAAGAGAGAGTTGTTATGTGAAACTCATAGTTCTCCATTTTCATTTCATCTAGGAAGTACTAAGATGTACAGAGATCTTCGGGAGTATTACTGGTGGTATGGAATGAGAGGAGATATTGCTGATTTTTCTGTGAAGTGTTTGAATTTTCAACCGGTTAAAATAGAGCGGCAGTCACTGAAATGGATACTTCAGCCTTTACCAGTGCCAAAGTTGAAATGGGAGAATATATCCATGGTCTTTGTTGTTGGATTACCGAAGACACCTTGAGGTAATAATTCAATCAAGGTTATTGTTGATCACTTGACTAAATCTGATCATTTCTTTTATATATGAGATACTTTTTCCCTAGATCAACTTTCTCGATTGTATCTTAAAGAAATAGTCAGGTTACACCGAGTTTACCTATCCATTATATCTGATCTTGATCTGAGGTTCACTTTTATCTTTTGGAAAGGCCTTCAGAAGTCATAGGGTACTGATTTAAATATTAGTACAGCTTTTCATCCTCAATCAGATATGAAGTTAGAATGAAAAATTAAGAATTTGGAGGATTTTCTACGGGCTTGATCGATGGATTATCAGGGAATTTGGGACCAACATCTTTCATTGTTTGAGTTTTCTTATAATAACAATTTTTATTCTAGTATACAAATGGCACCACTTGAGGCCTTATAAGGGAAGCCGTGTCGTACTCCAGCTTTTTGGGATGAAGTAGGTGAAAGGAAGTTTATGGTACTATAATTGGTTGAAGAGTTGGCAAAAAAAGTTCAGATGATACAGAAACACATGAGAACGACTTAGACCAGGAAAAACATTTATGCAGACAAAAGGATGAAGGATCTCTCTTTTGAGGTAGGTGATCATATCTTCCTCAACGTTTCACCATGGAAAAGTATGATGCGATTTAGTAGGAAAGGAAAGGTGATTCCAATGATCATTGGATCATATGAAATTCTAGGGAAAGTCAGATCAGTTGCGTATCGAGTGGATTTACCTTCAAATTTATCTCAAGTACATAATGTTTTTCATGTTTCAATATTAAGGAAGTACATTCGATCCATCTCATGTTTTGAGTCCAGAGGTACTTTAGCTGAATGAGAATCTATCTTATAAGGAACAACCGATCCATATTCTAGACCATAGAGAGCAAGTGTTGTAGAGTAAGGTGATTCATCAAGTAATGGTTTTGTGGAAAACCACCTGATTGAAGAGGCTACATGGGAATCTGAAAATTCAATGAGGGATAAATACTCCCACTTATTCGATAAGTAAAATAAATTAATGGGACACAATTTCCTAAAGTGGGGAGGATGTAAAATCAAAAGTAATTAAAGAATTATATATTTACAATTCTATATCTATATAATAATTAAATAGTGTTTTAGAGTCTTGAAATGATAATAAATCCAATCTTAGCCATTAAATACTTTAATATATTAAAAATATTATTTAACCACATTTTAATGGAAAAACATTTTTAAATCTATATTTTGACAATTATATAAGCTATATTTGTCAAAATAAACAATTTATTTATAATTGAGACATTGAAATTTCCTTTGGATAAATTTTTTCTATTTTTCTGACAATGTTCATTTTTTATGAATAGTGAACAATAATGCATTTTCCTTCAGAACCGATTTTCATTTAATTTAATTATATTGTTAGATTATCTTATTAATAGGTTTTAAAGTGAAATTAGAATATGTTTTTACCATTTAATCCAATGGTGGTCATTAGAATTAATTTCACATTGAAATTGGACATAAACAATTGTCAATCATTTGATAGATAATGTTTCTTAAAAAACACGATATTTGTTTTTACAACGGTAATTATTTTTATATTAATTACTGCAATTCCTGTGTTTGTAATTTGGTAAAATAAATTTTATATTTGGAATCAAAAGGTCCAAATTATGTAATTAAGACTCTTTTGGTTTTGGAAATTATGAATAGTAATGACGGTAATTATCTTTAGTTATCATGATTAATTAGTAATCAGGTAGTTAAGGGTAAAAAATTATATCATAATAATATAAAATGACCCCAAAATGTGTCCAAATCTTCTTGTTTGATTCATGGCCGACCATGATAATATTTTTACAAAACATGAGGGTCCAAGGAGTCACATGCGTGTGATAGTGACATTTATGACATTATTTTTTAAAATAAGAGAAATATAACCAAGGTTTGTATATCCTAAGTAAAACAATTTAAACATTGTTTACATAAATGATATATTAGACTGTAAATATTAATTGGAAAGATAAAAATATTTCCTACATCATGGTAGTTTTATAATAATTTTTAGATATTGAATAAATATGTTTATTTATGACACCATGATGATGCAATGATTTCCTCATTAATGAACAATTTAAATAAAATGAAACGACAAGGTAAAATCAAAGACATAAATTTCTCTAAACCCAATTAAATGAGTGTATTTTAAACCCTTATCACCTTATCCTCAGAATATATCATTGTAGGACCTTTAAAATCAGAAAAAAATTTTATAATAGAGTAATATTTCATTAATTTCCAAAAGTGACCCTCCTCCCTCTTATAAAAGGCCCCCACCTCTACCCCCTTACAAAACCTCTCATGCCATTGGCTAGTCCCACCTCTGTTCATAGTAAATCTCCACATCCCTCTCTTACTCCTAGAAGCCTCACATAGTGTAGAAGTCTTTCCAAGGAATCTTTTGGCTCTAATCAAAAATTATTATCTGATTTAGTGGTAATGTATCCTCTAGAGTATCTTTCTTTTATTTTCCTTCTTCAAACACCACTATCTTATTATTATTTTACCCTATAATAACACCAGTATCCTAAATATACTAGGATGTTGTTATGATAAGGATTATACTGACACTCACACACACCCCCATCTAATGGTTAAATAACATACTGTTTCAGTGGGTGACGAATTTCTACCTCATGAAATGATGATTGTTCATTCTTCTTTTAACACCTTTTATGGTGGCCATTATGATGAGACTACATTTCATATGAGAAAGTGTGGACTACCACCCCCTCAAGTGATGTGACTCGTTCATTCCAAACATGGAATTTATAAATAATGTAATTAATTAACTTATGTTACCTATATAACATATATATTATACTATAATTATAATATAAATATGTCTCATTTAGTTTTAAAGTCCACTAATATGACAAAAAAATGAAAGTAGCGTTCATGTGTACGTACGTCCAACCGTCTCCATGAATGGTACATTTAATTTCTTATCTCCAAACATTATGGAATATTATTAAATACATATATACTTGATATATATTATATTTAAATCATGAATACCATTCCTGTGATGATTTACTTATAACTACATGGACAATTATCTTCAAACAAGTTTATCTTTGACTCATGTACCGAAATTGGACAAAACGGTTGTTATGAACTCACATAATTAACTAATTATTATAACCTTATAATATGTGATATTAATTGAATAAAAAAAATTAAAGGATGTCTATAAGAAATTATAAATTTACCAAAGTTTATTAGTCTGGAATATAAAGAAATGATCAAGTCATGTTGGACTTGAGGTAAGGGACTTCGTCTCAATCTCCTTTCATTGAGCCATACATCAATTTATATATGACCTTCTTTTATTAGTTTTATAATAAACCCTTTTTACTTTTAATTTCATTCAAAAGGAATCCTTTTACATGAGTTTTTTACTAAACGACAAAAGGAATGTTTTTGTCTTATGTATGCGGCGATAACGACTTCTCCGCCGCCATGACCATTATATGAGTTTTGGCTTCCTCTATAAGGCATAACTTTTTTAAATGAAAAATAAATATCATGTTTTAATTTTATTTTATTTTGGTATTGAAAATTGTTTTGATAATGTTTTGATTATTTCAATGTGTTGTATTGAATTCTTGTGATTGAAATGTGGAAATTTTATGTTTTCTTTATGCATGTTTTATGTCATGCGATTATGTTCTGGCTCATGGAAATTGTTTATGAAGTCGGGTAGTTTCGTGATAAACTAAGGGAGGGTGAGCCCGATATAGATATCCAATGCATTGGTTATGTGAAGAAGTTAAACGCTAAGGTTTCATAGAAGAGATTTAGGGAATATTCTGTTAAGGGTATTCCAAATGTAACTATGAGGGTTACTCCCAACGTAAGAATGTTATGAATGCCTCACGTTACCTTTATGTCTTATGATTTCTATGAGTTATTCATAAATCTTATTATTTAATCAGGTATGTTAAAATGATTATGTTTTATGAGTATTGTATGATTTCATTGATTCTTATGTATACATGGACTAATGTTTTCTTTCCATATTTTTATATCCCATATTGAGCATTTTATGCCCATCCCATGTTTTTGAAATGTTTTTATAGGTCAAGGGAAAAGTACATGATGTGATGATAGTGTCGAGGAAGTGTCAAGAAAAAATCCATGCTTTATTTTAAATATGTTTCCTTTGATTGAAAAAAATGAATATTGTATTTGATGTAACCACCTTGTTTAAATGTGGAATGTAATGAATGATTTATGATCTAATTCTCTAAAACTCTAAACCTGATAAGATTCTCAATGTAAATTCTTAAAATAACCCAAGATTAAGAAACTTTAAAGGCAGGGTCCTTATACCAGTTTTACCTTAAAAACATGTGATAAATCTTTTTTCTACTTGGGTGGATGTATAAGGATGAGCTATGTGAATCCACTAACAAGTCATTAATTTACATAGTATTTGATAATAATCATACATGTGACCTATATCTCAAAACATCTTCATCATTGACATTTATGTCATATGATTTACATTTTCCTATATTTTCTATTTTCTACAGAGTTCCCTCATTAACTCTTTGATCATCCATTATTTTATCCATAAGGGATGATTGAGAAATAATTTGTAAAATTATTAAAGAAATTCCATTTCTTATGATTCCTATTTCAATACATTCCAAATTTAAGAAGACATGATTCATCTGAATTCTCATCAAAAATTGAATTTCTAGATCCTTTCAATATATACCATATTTCACTTTATTATCTTTCCCAGGATGGTATTGAATTGGGAAGTAATACTCCTTGACCATATCTAACCATCTTCATTAAAACATATTTATATCCTTCTATGTGAATAAAAACATGAGGATGTTGAGATATATATATTTTTAAAACATTCCCCAAAGAGATAATCCCACCATATTTTTCAAGAGATTATGACTTCATCCAACTACTGATCACGTGTTGTGTAGTTCTATTGGTGTATTTTCAACATCCTTGAGTATATGTTATCATTTTGCCTATTTTTATCAACAAATAGCCAACTCCATTTTTTTATGCATCACGGAATGGCATGAGATGTTAACTATTTGTGGGTAGTATGAGTATATGGTGTCTGATAAGCATATTTTTTTAATCCTTGAAGCTCTATTCATATTAATAATTCATAGAAAACTTGACTCCCTTCTTAGTTAGATTGTTTTGAGGGTTTAAAAATCAAGATAAATTTATAATAAATCAATGATACCACCCTATTATTATTATGAATTTATGAATGTCTATCATAGATATCGACATCATCAATCCCTCAATTGTTTCAGTTTTTATGGTTCCATAAATATCCAAATGCTTGTGGGGATATTAAATAGTAATGATACATCCTTTAATCAGAAGTTTTATTTTAAATATGTGGAAGGAATCATTTCTATTCATATGGTTTATAGCATAGATATCAAATTAATCTAATATTTCTTATTATTTTTGGATTATATTAAAATATCATCTACAAATAATAATAAAAAATTCATGAAAATCTCTAAAGTCACTATTATTAATTTTTGTGAATATTTCAATAGAATTTTTGACTTTGAAATGTATTACTATGAAATCATAGTTCCTACACCTTGTTTCAAAAGTAGTCTTTGGGATATCCTCATTCATCACCCTTAATTGGTAATGCCTCGTCAATAGATCCACATTGGATAGGTATTATTATCCATCTATTAGATTGAAAAATTATCCAATCCTATTTAGAGGATACTTACTCTTTGTTTTTATCTTGTTTACCTCGTGGTAATTAGAGGAAAGTGGCATTATAATATACTTCATCCTGAAAATATATGACCACTAAATCCAATGGTGGAGTACATTGGTGTATGAACCATTTTTCTAGATTTATTTATAGATTATTCTTTATCTCTATTAGTTCAATGATAGCCATTCTGTATGGATATTTTTATAATGTTAGTTCCTCAGGTACATGCTTGATTGAAAATTCTACGTCTTAGTTAGGAGGAAGGTTGGGCAATTCCTTATGAAAAACATCTGCATATTCCGTCACAGTGGGATTTCCTTCGAGGACGATTTTTTCATTTGACTAAATAATTTGAGATAAATAATTTTTTCTCATATGGAAATAATATCCATGTTTTAGATGTTCATTCTAAAGATGATTCCTACTGCTCCTTGCACTTGTATAGAATAAGAGAAAAATTCGGGATATAAAGGGTGATTTACATCAAAAGGAAATTTATATTGGCATTATATATTGAATGTCAATCAATTCTAATAATTGCATTATATTATCCAAAATAGAGAATGAAAATATTCACTATTAATCGTAACATAAAATATTTTACATAGAAGGGGTCATATAATTGGGAGGAATTAACTACATTTTTTTCCCCGAAACCTCTACTTCTATAGGTCGTGGAAGTGTTTGAAATGTTCTACTAATTTTTTTTAATATAAAGGTATTACTGAAACTATAATAAAAAAGTAATTTCAGTATTTATTAGAGAATTACTATAATTCAGGTCAACACATCATTTTTTGGATCCTCTATTGTAGTTGTGATGGAAAAAAATCATTCCCTTGCTACCTTGGAGGATTTTTTTTGTCTATAAAAACCATCAGCTTACTGTATTTGTCTGAAATGTACCCGGTTTTTTTATAGTCCAATAAATGAACAATTTCATTATGACTGAGAATAAAATTTCTTTACACCGTAGAAATGGTGGTTTCATCATATCATAAATTACAATATAGGTATTTTTGCTTCCCACACATAATGAATTTCCACTTCCCCGTTAAGAAATTTATTTGGTGCGTATTTCCACAACTGTTGACAAGTGGGGTGTTGATATTTCCTACCCCCATAATATTTTCCATATGTTCATAATTACAAAACTCCACTTTAAAATTATTATCACTATGATACCTTTGAGATTAACCAATTTCTATTACAACATTTAGGGAACTTTGGAAAATTTCATCGTATTTATAAAATTCTAGGATCTCCCGATATTTTTATAGACATGGTTTAACCCCAACAATGTGGAAACCTTGAATTTGATAATGATGACTAATCCTGAGGTTTATCATGAATGACTTGTGATTTATTACTCATAAAATATGATATATTTGTCAGTTTTTTGATAAAAAGGAAAATCCATTTTTATTCAGGGAAAGATGGGGAGAGGAAAATATATATTGAAAAACATTTTCTGAAATTTCTTCCACCCAAATTCTTAGATCACTTTCATAGGCTTCATGTTCCTAATAAATTTACAACATTGATAGTTTCTCCCTTCATATAATAAAACATATTTATAGCCTTATTTTACAAATAACGTTGAATGGTAGAGATAATATTCTCAATAGATTTGATTCAATGTTCCAAGATTGAGGGATCTTATTATTCATTGAATTTTAGAAGCCTTTGTTCCTTATATATCAATATTTTAGCATGTTATTTCCTCAGGGTATTTGGGAACTACCCATGATCTAGGGTTATATTCAGATCTTGAGTTATCTAAGAGTGTTTCATCACAAATTTTATGATTCCCACTCCCATTTTGTTGGGAATATCATTGGGGAAGTCATCAAATTTCTAACCACATGGATTGTTCACCTGATTCCCTAAATTTATGACTATTGGATAGGATTATGGGAATATAGGGATTAGTATTTTTAAAATATTAAACACATAGAATGAGTCCAATGATATTAAAAAGGTAAAAGGAAAACATAATATATTTTCTTAACTAATGAATTTATAGGCTTCAATATTTGTTTTCCTTGAAATATTCCATAACATATATTCTTATATGAATTTTTTTCTTTAATAACGATTTGTATCAAGATTTTGAATTTACTGATGAATATCTTTTAGGAGTGACATAGTATGTACATATCAAGTCCCATTATCATTCACCAGTTTCAAGGAGAGTCTTTCTCCATGAGGTTTTTCAAGATTTTCCACTATGTACATATGTTATAGAACCAGAACCACTTGTAGTATCTAGACATGGATGCATTTTCATGATTATCCACATACCCAATACTTACCCAAATTTAGGGATGCTCTCATATTATTAATATTATACCTATGTATTTCACTAGAGATTTAAAATCCTAATCACAAAAATATCTACACCTTTCCATTGATACCAACTATAACGAATACGCTGTTTACTAAAAATTAATTTTTTATTTATTAAATAATATTACACATAATAAAATATTGTATATATAGAAGTATTTTTTATTTGGGAATTATGAAAATTACTTGAAAACCTAAAATAGGTAATATATCATCTTTATTATAATGCTCCATAAAATTTACTAATATTAATTCGTACATAAAATAAAATGGATTATCCTAGGGACATATATAAGAAAGGGGTGATCTATAAATCCTAGTAAGGGAATAATCATTCAATATGCTCATAATTGTAAAACATTTTAAAAACTAAGAAGATCAATGTGTCATAAAAGGAATGAGAATAAAAAAAATAATAATGATGAGTGATATATCATAATAACATAAAATGGACATAAGAAATGTGGAAATAACATAAAACACTGGAACATAAACATATAAAAAGGATAACTTCCAGGACATCTTGATAAAAAAAATTAATAGTGTAGTTAGGTTTTATCCATGAACCAACATGTTGTCTGGTGGGACTAAACATTGCCCAATGATATTTAGTGCAATATAATTTCAGGCACACCCCTCATATTCATTTCACTCTAACACTCAAGATTGGATCATAGATCATAAAACATGATTTACTTTATTATCACATTATATTATACAATGATTCTATGGATAATACATTAGTTTAAGACCATAATAAATATATTTATGTGAATAAATGTTATAAATCATGATTGGAAATTGGTATAGGTATTTACTACACACTTTTTTGGAAGGGAAAATCGGGGTGGACTTTTATCAACATTACAAGGTAATGTAAAAATTCAAAAATTGTGTTTATGAGTGAGAACATGGCCTATAATAATTTTTATTTAAAATTTAATGTAATAGAGACATGGAAATGATTATCTCATCAATATTAATCGGAAATATAAGGCACACAATTAATATGAAATGTTAATAATGTGGGGAATGAGAAATCTTATAAGTTGAATGTGTGATTTAAAATACTAGGGAGGAGGTTCATAAGAGATTAAAGGCACCTTGGGAGGACTCTAAATAGGGAAGGGAAAAGAAAGAATGAGATCCAATGATTTTTAGTGACTATAAATTGTATCTTAGTTGGTCTTATATAGGAAATTAGTGGTTAATTATTTATTATTACTCCGACATATGTTTTTGAATCTATATATTAGAATTACAAATACCAACAGGATTCCTAGAGTTTTGAACTTAGTTTCTACAAAATGGGAGAGGTTTTAATTGTTTTATAAGTCCTTGGGGAAAATGATTTATGTAATAACCTTTCATAGGTGGAAGTCAGTCAGACACTTATAAAGGTTTTTAATAAAATACAATAAATATGGTCTTGGATGAATCATAATATATTTACAAAATTAAATAAATAAACAAAATATAATATTATTTTTAATGAAAAAATACATTTAATCATGGATGTCATTAAAAGTATTAATTATAATAATTTTGGGGCATTATGATGTCATAATATGCACTTTATATTTATATGGTGTATAATATTTACCAGAAAATTATATTGTCTTATAAAATAATAAAAATTTCACCTTGGTATTATTATTATTTTTTTCTAAAAAAATATTTATTTATTTTTTCAAATTATTTTTCTAAATATTTAAATTTATAATTTTGATATAATAATTTACATAGAATAAACCAAATTATAATTTTGACATTAACATTTTTCAAACCCTTATAAAAAAATATATTTTACTTTATAAAAATTTTATGATCTTTTATATTTAATAAAAATTATTTAATTTTAATATTTTATTAAAATTTTATTTATTTAAAAAATTCCCTAATTCATCATAATTTAAGACATATTTCAAATTGATTACTATTTAAAAATACAATTTGTGTTTCATTTGATAAAAATAAAATGTAATTATAATATAACGAAAATCAAGAAAATATAAAAATTGTTCTATTGAAAATAGAATGTGCATATTCATATTATTATGGTCTTGATACATATCCTATTAATATACATGAAAAAACCCCAAACATTAGATTTTTCAACTATTATATTTTCATGAGGTGGTTCGACATACATGGTTGGAGTCATAATCTCTATGAGATTGGACTTCTCTAATAAATGGTTTCACTCATGCATACGTTTTTAGATCTCAGATTTGACTTGGTGAAGTGAATATCCCAGTGATTCTTTATCCCATGGATGCAATGATAAAATCACTTTATATGTTTTGATCATATTAGTTGAGGATATCACATCCTTTTTTATGTCAATTTGATTTGGTTAACCCCATTTTTATAATAATATTGTCATCACTAATCAGTGACTATATTATCAATTACAATGATATTAAATTATATTTTAAATATATTTAGATATAATGAAACCCAATAAATTCATTTGTTTTGATTATCCAAAAAAAATTATAATAAATTTTATTAAAATGAAAGGGTAATAATATTTATAAATGTTAATGTTATTACTGTAAAATAGTTTTATTATTCCTTTTTCACATTCCATAGACAATGAATAAGGTAATTGATATAATTGTTTTTACAAATTAAAATTATTTAATATAAATTGTGATTACCATTTTCGTCTTGACAACATGAGTAGGGAAATTGTAGGGAAATACTATTGAAATTAGACACACACCCTTCTTATGAACTATAATGTGTTTTCAGATGTAATCTATTTAAATATAGTTAATGGTAAGTTATATCTAGTGAGTATCCATGCTACTATCGGCATGGAATATTGACATGGAGATTTGATCTAGTGGGTTATTTCTAGTTGATATCACATTTGAGTTTTTATTTTTGTGCATTGTTGTAAATATTCAAGTTTGTGTTATATTTTCCACTTGTAATTTACATTTTATTATAGGTTTTGGATATATTTCATTTTTATGTTTTTAATCATGCCAAATATTGTTGTCTGATTAGTTACTAATTATGATATTTTAATGTGTTTTTCTTTATGAACATTGATTGGTTTATTATTTTACAATGATTATTTCATTTTTTACAATCCTACATAAATTTTCATAAAAATTTGTTTAAAATATTTTAACTTTCTATATATAAATTTATATTCTCTTTCTTTCAACGTTTTCAGCATATTTGATTTATTAAAATTTTCTACGCTTCATAAATCCATGAATTGAACAATGAATCTATTCAAATCAATGTAATTTATTTATTTTTATTTTAATAAATTTATAAACATATTGATAATTTTACATCTATTGATTAATTATTCTTATGATTATTTTATTAATATAAAATGTTTCGATTGGATTTAACAACCAAGGTGAAAAATTCAATATTAATAACTATTTTAAATACCACATGATCTCTACCCTAAAAAAGAAATTAAATAATGATAAACAACGTATATATTAGTATGAATGTCCTAAAATAATTGAAATATACTCAAAGTCCTATATTTACATTTTTTTAATTTCGTGTAAGTATTTTTTATTCTTGTTTCCCATGTTTTTTAAACGAGTTGGATCAATAGAAACATAGAGATGTCTGACTTAGTTCAGCCCTAAATTTTGATCTGTAAGTCTTTTTTAGCTCAAAATCCAATAAAGTCAATGAATAATGGAATATATAAATCGTAATAAACATAACTAACATCATTTATTTGAAAAAAATATTTAAAAATGTGTTTTAACAATTTTTTCTATTAAAAAAATGTAAATTTATTATTTATAGGATCTTTGAATCATTTTCTCACCATACAACGTTAAAAGAAGTGTCTATCCATCGATAAATAATTAAATTATGTTAAAATGAATCCATGAGAATCAGTTTATATAAAAAACCAATGGTAAGACCAATTTCTAATCATATATTCAACAATTATTTTACAAAAAACCGGTGTCAAAAGGTATGAATTTTAATTTTTGATGTTGATATATAAAAAAACATCAACGGTATATTTATAATGTTGGTGGATTCAGCAATGGTAAAATATTAGTGCTAATGAAATTCTTATACATGTGAGATATGTATTAATTATCTATAAAGCGATAGGATTGATACATATATTCATCATAATGGTTTAAAATATATATTATCATTCAAATAGGGGAATATATAACATTGAATATGGATGTAGGTCATTAAAGATTATGAATTCACAATAAATTATCCTCATCAGAAGGATAATAATGTGGAAGATGATTTGTGTCATAAGGACCACGCTCTACTCTCTATGGTGAGTATTAAAAATGATCTAATATTTTTATATTTTTAACGGATGGATCTAGAGATCATTAAGAAAGGAGAAAATTATTTCAATTATTAAAAAAAATCATATATTTATACATCTGAGGATTAGGGAGGATCAAAATAAATAACTATGGTTACAAATTAAGGTGTTAAATTTTCATGATTTCAAAATTGATTACGAGGTAATAATAAGGGTCTCAAATCATGTATGTGTCCTTACCATACCATATTTTAATGGGATATTAGAAGAACCTAATAATTAACCGTTATTTATTCATCATGGAATAATAAAGTTATATAAAGACATGGAATATTATTTCTAGTGGGATGGTCTAAAATTAGATATTTCTAAACATGTATCTTTGTTCTTTTTAAAGGCATGTTAAGGTTAAAAAATAAAATAATATGTGGTTGAAAAAACCATTACCCATACTTAAAGGGAAATTGAAAAAACTCACCACTTTTTTTGATAGGAATCCTCAAAACCTAATAAAGAAATAATGTTATATAGGTTAATGTAAATTACCAGATGACATTATCACACTTCACATATCATAGATATGATTTTTCACTTGATCAACTTTTAAAAATATATTTTAAAGAAGTGGTAATACTGTTTAGGGTCCTAATATCCATAATATTGTATTGGGATCCAAATAATAACTAGACTTTAAATAGAAGTATTTAATAGGATTTGTTATGGATTTGGATTTTGGTATGGTGCATCATCCTAAAAAATAGAGTTAGTCTGAGGTATCTATCCAAACCTAAGAGTATATACTGCAAAAGTTTTTTATGGACATGAAATATGGTAGGTATCAACACATACTTGTAATTAAATTTTATAAAAATTTTATATTACACATTAGAATTATTATGGATCTTTTTGGATCCATCTGTTGAAATTTTTGTTGAAATCATAAATGTTGCGATGAATTTAGAGATTTAATTTTTTTTATCTGAAATAGATGAGGAAAAAGAAAAAAAAAGTTGGAACTATTCATAAGAACATCAAGGAATATCATAATTGACTCAAGATTTATCATGGGAAGATTAGATATTATTTTATATTATATTCGTTGATACATTTTTTTGAATTTATCATTAAAATAAGGTTAGGATATTCATGAAGAAAATTGTTACACCTCATGTATTTGTGTATTATGTTTTCAAATAAATTAAAATTCATCGATATATTGTGTTCCATTATACACTAAATTAATATTTATTTATAATCATAACCAAGTTATACTTGATCTAAATAGATTATAGAGTTTGTTTTTTTTGTTATATTAAACACTATGTTTTTCTTTTGTTAAACACAATATGGAGTTTGATCTATTTCATAAGTTACACAAAAGCTCGAGTTTTACTAAACTGTATTAATATTATTATTGATAAGTAAATAATTAACAAGACATTGGAATGGAAATTATTAAAATAATATAATAATATTTTGAAATATTATTTCTCATGTTAATATAATAAATTAGTGAATAATTAATTTTAGTTAAAAATAGACCCATTTCATAAATAAAAGTAACTATTTTTTTTTGAAAAAACAGGATTATAAAATTTTTTATGTATCAAATAATTAACCAAACAAAAATTTATTAATGGTTTTAAATAAATTTATATAATAAAAGTTCAATAAATTTTCTATTATTTTATCTAATTTCTTTTATAATAGAGGAACGGATAAATGAAATTTCATGCTTAATAATTTTATTTTTTCTCAAAAAAGTTTCATCTCTTTTTTATTGAGCACTTACTTTATAAATAATTTTTTCAAATTTAGGATAATTATTTTGTTAAAATAAAAAGATTTTTTTAAAATAATAACATCAAATTTATCTTAGGGTTATTTTTTGGTATTTTCTTGAGTAGTTTCAGTTTTGGATGAATAGTGAAAAATAATGGATTTTAATTGAAAAATAACTTTTGCTATAAATATTTTATAAAGTTAAAAAATATTTTGAATTGGATTTATATTAAAAATAGTTCTAATTTATATATATTATTAAATTTATTTCATTTGAATAAATTTAATTTTGAAATTTAATATAAAAACCTCGTAAATATTTTATATTTTTCTATCAAAACATCATTTTCTCATCACGTATCTAGAATTAATGTTAAATTACATTTTTCCAATTATGTGATAGTAATTTGTAAAAATAAAATATTTATCTTAAATAAAAATGATTTATAATTTCAATTATGGAAACATATTTTTTACACAAATGATTAGTGGAAAAAGATAAAATTTATTACATTGATTAATGAAAAAAAGATTACATATAGGATAAAAAATGAATATGTGGTATAATAAAGGTGAAAACATGTAATAACTGATTTTATGTTAAGAAGTTGACACTTATGACCTTAATATCCAAGACCACATTTTTTTGGGACACTTATTCTGGAACATGATCAATATAATATGTTATGTTATGTAGTAGACAAAAAAATTTCCATTCTTCCTTGTAATTTATATAGATCTTTAGACTAGGGAAAAATAACCGTGGTTAGATTATAATTGTTAAATATAAATATAAATGGGTTTTCTGATGATAATTATTTATCATTAATTTTTAGATATTAATTAGTTATATTAAATGCTTAAAAAATCATAAACAATAATTATTTTGTTATTAATTAAATAAAATAACGGATACAAAAAAATTTATTTCTGGTAAATTGAAAGAAATTTTATCTACCATTAAATTTACAGATGATTATATCATTTAAAAAAATTAACATAATATATTACTGTTACATCATTGTAATTGAATATTTATATTCAAATTAACTAAATAATGTCAAATTTGATATTTATGTTATTTTATAATTAATGATATTTTGTTTAATGATATAAAATTATGAATAATACTATATTATTCAAATTTATTTTAAATGATAAAAATATAAATATGTTTAATTTATGAAATAATTATCCTTTAATATGGATATATTTATTAATAAATAGAAAAAAACATAGATAAAACAGTTATGGTTATAGTAGTGTTTTTACACATTTTGTGAACTTATATTAAAATTAAATTCCAAAAATTTGTGATTTTAATCTTATAAATTCTATATCAATTTTTAGAATTTGTGTGTCCAATGTTTTTATTAATTCTCAATGTAATTTATTTTTGATTGAAAATTTCCCTAGGTTAGAAAATTAGTTACCTTAATAAAATCCAAAATGGTAAATATTGGGATACATTGATGTTAAGAAGTAACAAGTTAAAATTGGTTTAATTTGTTTCTTGTTGAGGTTTTTATAAACCACATCAACACTCACCGACATTATTATCCAATTTTTGAATCAGATGAGGTAAGGTATAAAACCCAAAAGTATATACTTTTTGTTATTTACAGGATTTCATATTCTCCTCTATTATAAAAGGGGATTCACTATCCACACTTTTTTAATCATACAAAATAGTTTTGGATCTATAAAAACCTGAAAAAATCAATTCTAAAATCCACTCCTCTAATCCCAGAACTAGTACTTGTTTTTTCATTCAACATTCATTATGATATTTTAATGCTGGAATTCTGAAAATGAGAAAATTTCAAATTGAATGGTTTTTATGGGTTTAAAACAAACAAAATGTCATGGAGAATTTATCTTAATACATCAAATATTAGATGTTCAAATGAAATCATCAATGAAATGTGAGAATATTTTTATTTTTATTGAACTTAATGTGGAAATTGGTGATGATATCCCTATATTTTTTAATAAGTCTAACAAGGATGGTTATAAAATAAATTCCCATAAGGGTTAATATGGATTTTGTCATAATGTAAACCCACTTCATCCATATTCATTGAAATAATATAGTGTAAAAACTATCTAGAATCTACATTTGTTATATTTTATAGATTCACGGAATTAAAGTATCGATTGTTTCAGGCCTAGACCCCATGTTAATTTCTGGTTTTTGTAAATTTTTCCAATAAGTCTATAGAACATAGTTGTCGTTGAGAATGACTTATCATACTCAAAGGGATGGGTAGTCTAAATGGAAAATCAAAACATTATAGGACATGAATAGGGATTTTTTGAAATGGATAAGTGGATAATTAGTCGATAATATACAATTAGGGGAGTTTTACACCATTTTTGGATATCTGATACTAAAATAGTTATATATCATTGATTTATATGCCTCCCTTTCAATCATTGTACTAGTTTTCTATGTTTTATATAGTTGGGTTTGTGAAAATCTGTGAGAAATAACTAATTGGGACCCTCCATATGAAAGAGATAATATATATCACATACATTATTAAATATACGATGGAATTGGATCATAGTTGTTAGAAACTATATCCTAATCATCTTTGTAGACAATTTCTATTTGTGGTGAGTGATCATGTGTTTTCTAGAATCAACTAATGGATTTGGCATCATCATTTTGGTGATTAGGGAATGTTGTTTCCTCACAGATATGAAATTTTATATACTTTAATGTGTTTTTGAGGTATCAGATCAGTTTGTTTGGTCATTGTGGTTTAGTATTATGACCAATGTGTTTCATGTATCTTAGTTATATAAGTACCAACCTCATCCTGGACACGTTATTCAACTGGTTCACATTTTCCTAGATCAAAATGATATATTTATTTATGTGTTGTTACATATTGGGGATTATTAAGACATGAAATTACGTGGGAAAAGCATTGATCTAGTGTTTGTTTTGTGGAATCAAGGTTATATTCAGGATGAAATGTGTGAGTTTGGGAATGACATGTCAAAGTAGTGCCCGATATCATCAAGGAAAACATGGGTTTCCAATATTCTAGGCACATAAAGTCCAAATTTATGGAGACTTTAGGACCATTGTTTTAGGTATGGAAAAACAATATTCATTTATTTTTGGTATATATTATTCATTAGTTGAGTATTTCAAGGTTCTAAAAGGTTTTGGAATTTTTTTGAGGATTTTGTGAAGGATATATTTTTGTGAACCATTATTAGAATCCATAAATCATTTCCAAGAGTATGTTAAATTGATTATAATGGTAACTAGTCTGGAGCATTTTTCACATGATTTGGCCAAACCATGTGAGTTCCTAGGGGAAACCATTCAAATTCAAACAAAGATAACTGAATGGTTTGTGCGAGGATTATCTAAAAGTGTGATCCAACAATGTAAGGGGTTGGATTTAGAAGGTACAACTTCTAATTTAGAACATGTTTTTTCAAATGAATCTACATAACCATGATTAAAACAATTATTAACCATAAAATTGTTGATATAATCATAATTTACTCCAAAACATTAGTTAATCACATAATCAATCCATAAATGGAATTCAGTTTTCTCCATAGGCTTTAGAGACAAGTCATTTTGATCCGTAAGTGTTTCATGGTTAAATGAAAGTGTGTTGGAATTATGGATTCATAAAAAAATTATAATTCCTATTAATGGTTATTTGATCTATAATTCTTCTCTCCCTTGGAGTCATTGATCTAATATATGGTTGGTAGATTCTTGTTTGGGGATGGGATTCATGATTTTTTGTTGTTGTACTGATCAATTGAAAGGAGACCCAATGCCTTTTATAGAGTTTTCTAGTTCTATTAATTGTTTTTCTAACAATTTTGATTATGGTTCCTTATCTTTTATATAAACTTATTTAGAACATAAAGGAATATTATTAATTAAATATTTTATTTCAAGATGTGGTTAAATCATAGTGTGATTCATGGTGGATCTATTAATTGGTATTGGATTTGGAAAATTGGGTGAATATTGTTTTGGTTTATGAATAACCATTTGGTTTATAATTTTAAAATGTTGATTATAAATTAAGGATTTATTTTAATGTAGTTAATTTATTTTTGTAAATTAGTATAATAAATAAAGTAATGTAGAATTTGGAATATGTTTTTTGGGATACATTTTTTAATGGTTGTATTTTCATGACATTTGACCTTGTGAAATTGGTATGTTCCATTGGGGGACATGGTATTGGATACCATGTGATGATAGATTAGATCAATTATAGAAAACTCATGAGTTTGAAACTATATCCTAGGAAGGTCTAGACAATATGTAGACATGGTTATTGGTATTACTAAATATTTTAATGTGGTGTTATTATTTATTATCCACTTTCCTTGGAAAATTGTTTATGTATTTTATATAATTTGTTTTTACAAATTAAAACTATTTTTATAAATTTTGGTAACAATTTTTGTCTGGGAGACATGAGTTGCAATGTTTTTGGGGGAATATTAATGATTTTAGACTCACCCATTCTTTAAAATGGTTATTCATTTAAAAATAAAATCTATCTAGAAATAGGTAATGCCATGGAATCTAGTTTATTATGTTATTATTATTGATACTGTGGAAATGAAATATAGAGTTGGAGGTTTGAGGTATTTTGGGTTCTGTGGATGATGTCACTTGGGTGTTTTTAGTTTTTTTGACATTTCATTATATTATAGTATGTCTTTTAGTTTACACTTGTTTTTTGATATGTGTAATGGTTTTTGCTATTTTTATATTTGTATATTATAGTAATTCATAATATTTATGTTATGTTTTATATTTTTTAGGTTGTTTGTATGCGTAATCATTAAAATGGTAAATCACCAACCAAAATTTTTTGAGGACCTTGTAGTTTATTGAGAGCCATTGGTGTCTTGTGGATGAAACATATGTCATAGAAGAACCAATTCCTCTAATCAAGTAATTGATGATGGGTATGAGGTTACATATACATTCTTTTTATGGATTGTGATTATAATAAAAATATATATGAAACCAATTTACATGGGTTATGATACAATGAAATTTTTATGAAGACCATTTCATTTCAGGAGTTTTTATATGTTGAATTTTTTATGATCCTATAGGGCATATATGTATTGATTACATTATTAAAAAGGTGTCTCCCTTATCCCAATAAAATTAATTGGGTGGTGTATTATATCTCATGACATAGTTATGGGAAACTAGTCAATATGCATGAACTGTAATGGGAAAAAAGCCAAATAGTTTGATCTATTACGGAAAAAATTAAATGTTTTTGATCTACTATGGGAATAAATTATTTAATCCTAAACTAATAGTATTAGTGGGTAAAAAATAAAAACACAATGAATTATAATCTTTTGAGAGTGATTCACGCCCTTATGATATTAAATTATGGTATATAATTAAGTTATGTTGAGTTCTAATTATTATTATAAATTAATTTTGAAAATGTAATGTTTTAAAACATAACACTGGTTTATGAACTTCTTCATTTTGGGTATGAACATTGTATGTAATCTTCATGATACCAAAAAATTGTATATTTCATAATATTATAAATAATTATTGATTAATTTCTCCATGTTTTCCCTTATTGAGAAGACTAGGTCACCTATTCCTTATGAATAATTTCCACATTTTATGAAATCTTTTTTTATAAGTTTGTTCCTATAAATTGTCATATTAGGGAAGATCATTATGATAGTTGTTGATGATCTTTTATAAAATTGGTTATTTTTATATATAGTCTCAAAAGACTATAAATATTTACTATTAAAAAGTGGATAATATTTTTATATAATTAATATTAATCTAAATACATGTAATTTATATATATGAAAAACTCTGGCTTTTATAGGTAGTATTAGAGTATGGTTTAGTTAATCTATAAATATTTGGTTTAGAAAACATTAATCGAAGCCCTAGTGATTGAAAATTTTACTTCATAAAATCTGAATATTTTGATAATGATCATGGATGACCTAGGGATAACATAAGGAGTTGTTGGAGAATGTTTCGAGAATTATTTATTCTAGGAATGAACTTCTAAGGATTACCATTATATTTATTTTCATCTCACACTACGTTTTTTGATTCTTTAAAAATTATTAGAACCTAGAAGAAATTTATTAACAATGAATGTGGTAGAGAATCCAACTATTTTCTTATTGAGAAATAAAAATATTATTGGAGTTAGAATGAAAAATCTCATTATTATACTCAACAAAATTCCTCAAGTCATGAATCAAGTTTTTTTTCCAAAAGATCAATGGATGGGAACAATGTACTATTGAATATTTTAGGAGGAAACATCCAACTTATTTTAGTGGATATTCTTATCAACTAATGAATGAGTGATGGATTATTACCATAATGAAAATAGTTTTTATTCATCAATTATTGGGACATAAATTTATTTTTAATAAGAGTTTATCATCAGACAAGAATAGAGGATCAATGGATTAATCAACTCAAGAAGTTTATAAAAGTGAATGAAATCGAATCCATGGAATGGGATGAGTTTCAGGGTTTATTCTTTAGTATGTACTTTAATTGTATTTATATTTTTATATATGGATATATAATTTACCTAGATGATCAAAAATTATGATTACTCCAATTATACCTATGATGAAAACATTACATGGAATGTAAGGTAAGCTTCTAGATAAATTAGTTTCCTTTAATATAAAATTGATTAATTATTTGGTGGAATAAATTCAATCCACCAAAAGAAATTTTCTACAAGATAACTTACTATATGTGAAGAAATAATTCAATATACCCTCGATGTGGAATTGAAAATTGGATATTACCACTATTCCAAAGGTTTTGTTAAGAAAAACATATCGTGTATCATGAAATATTGAAAAAATAAGATGGAATAAAAAGAAATTCCAACTATATATATTCTAGAAATGTTGGACTAACTTTCAAAGTAAAAATTTGAAGTGAAATGGGAGGTACTGAAAATGTGGAATGAAAAGCCATAAATACCTTGACTATTTAAAGGACATGAACTGGTTTAATATGAAATAAAAGAAAATACGACACCAACTAATTCACCAAAAATGCAAAAATTTGTCAAATTAAATGAATTGGAGAATTATTCTAACCAATTATTGAATATAAATGATTTGTATGATCAACATTAGTATCTTCCTTAGACCAAATGTTAAGAAAAATTTCTTTCAATCAGCAAACCATTGTGGGTTATGAGAATGAAGTGGTGAAAGGCTAAATAGTCATCCACTGTAGAAATTATAATTTCAAATTTGATTTTGGATCAACCCACTCTATTATATTTAATGAATTTAATAAGGGTATAATTATATAATCTCAATGATTATATATTGAGCTCAGTAGGAATTCTCTTAATGGAACAATAGTCATATCTCAAGTGCATAATTCCTATCAGAAAACTATTTGTGGGAGATATCTTCCTGAAAATCATGTATCTCTCCCTTTAGTTTAATTCATGCTGATACATTGAGCAGGTTGGCCTTCCCTATACATATCTCATATCAATTATCCATGAAGGAAAGTAAAATTCCATATTCTAAATAAACATATTAAAGTTTATCAATGAAATGATGATTACGAAATTCCAATATAAATTAAAACATTCTTGTTAATCTTAATTCTGAAACATGAATTTTACCATTCTCGAATATTTGGGAAGAAACTAAATATTAAAACTATTCCAATTGTACATGTGTTTTTTAAAATCTTTTGAGAATAAATTTTATATCTTCCACTAAATTGTGATGTTCATTTTTTCATATAACTCATAAATGGAGATATTAATATCTCAAATACATCAAATATAATTTCCAAATTTGAGTTTCATTATTTAAGGAACAAACTCCATGAAAACAATGATAAGGTAATTATAAGCCTTTTTCCATGGAGGGAAATTATTCTATTTGTGGATAAGAAATATGGTTCAATGAAACATTAAATTTATCATCGGAATACTAACAAGATCAAAATGATGAAATAGAATCCATTATCCAATATTGATTAATTTTTTGAAAAACTAAGTAGAACTCCATAAATTTATAAGATGTAAATTCATTCTATATATCATCAATTAAGGGTCAATAAATATTAAATACCCTATAATAAATTCCACACAAGGTATGGACCCTATGAATTTGTATTGAGTTATTTTTTTATAGTAACCCCCACTGGTTTCATGGATTTAATGAATAGTGTCATAAGGAATTTACATGAATAGTTAGTGGAAGATGTTATAGATGATATTTTTGTATATTTAAGGAGAAAATAAGGGATTCATGATTACATGGTAATTGTACCAAAGGCCCCATAACAGGGTTATAATTTTTAAAAATTTACCAAGTCATATTTTTTGTCTTTTGAAATTTTCCTTCATAGGTTATATAATCTTATGTGAGGGTATATCAGTATATCCATCAATGAAAAATGTTATTAAGAAATGGAATAGAACAAACCTATTAAATCAAATCTATGTTTTTATTTTGTTGTCTATATATTATAATGTTTTGTGAGAGTTTTCTCATAATTAATTATTTTTCACTACAATGTTGTCTTACAATGTAGTTTAGTACTTATAGATGGTAAAATGTGAATATTATTTGGAGGAGTATAATAGAAGTTTGGTTAGGGATATACATTACACATGAACCTTTAATTTATAAATGATTATGATCTATAGTGATGCATAAAATAATATGCATGGATGTATTCTCATGCATAATGGTATAGTGAAAGTGTTTTCCTCCTACCAATTATATGATCCTAATAAAAATAACCCAACACTTGATTTGGAATTAGAAACCATAAATTCTTTATTAATGATGTGGATGAAATATATCCAAAGGGATAAGTGTGATATATATTCTAATAATAAAATTTTAATGTATATATTCACTTAGGAAGATATGGATATTTAATATATAATATTGTTGGGTTTGACTAATTATTTTGACTGATCAATACCTTACTATCATGGGAAGGTGAACATGGTGGTAAATACATTGAATTAAAAGGATCATGATATCCTATCTATGATGAGGATCATAAAAGATGATATATTTCTAGATTTTAAATTATTTGATATAAAATATTGAATTTAGAAGATAAATATTGTATTTTTTGAAATGAATAATCATTTATTTATTATTGTGTGGATTATGGATGCAAAAAAACAATATCATAAATGATTTGTATTTCACCAATGATTACGAGGTAATGATAAGGATCATGAAACATGTATGTTTCATGCCTATACAATATGTGAAGAAGGTGTTGTTGGATGAAAGTCATAGTTCATCATTCTTTATTCTTCATAGAATTAAAAATATGTATAGGGAAATGAAAATATATTTTTTGGGGGATAGAGTGAAATTTTATATTCAAAACATGTACATAAAAGAATAGATTATCAAAATGTTTTGGTTAATATACATAATTCTAATGGGAGGGTACATCCATTACCCATATCAGAATGGAAATGGGGAAACCTCTACATGGATTATGGAGTATGACTCCCAAAAACAAATAAGAGATATAATGATATATGGGTTAAATTAAATCATTATATGTTGTTAGAACACATCACTATTATTAGTGAATACTAATCCCCTAATAAAATTTTATAATATATCTCAAGAAATTGGTATGATTATAGAGAGTAACACATTCCCCAATATTTAATTGAGATCTGATTATTACCTTGATTTTCATAATAACTCTTTAGATTTATTTTATATAGAGTTATGTATTAGTAAACTGTATCATCCTAAAATTGATGGTTAGTCAGAGATAGCCATACCAATCCTAGAGGATACGGTATGAAATTTTCCAATATATTTCAACTGTTTTTGGGATCCACACCTTCATATTGTCATCTTTTTTAAAAATAATACATTTCGCACAACAATTAATATAAAACATTATGTATACCTCTATAGTAATACTTGTAGAAATACAACATGTTGGGATAGATTTAGAGAATGAAAAACTATTGCGATCTAGAATAGATAAGGAAATAAATGAGTATGTTAGAATTATTCAGTAGCTTGTAAATGTTGCTCAGATTCATTAGAATTGTTATCACTAAAATATTAGGCATGTTTTTTAAATTTGATTTAGTTAGATGGCTGTTGTATGAATAATTTGTTAAAATAAGGTTTTTAGATTCAAGAAGAAAGGTGTAACATCCAAATTTTTTGCTAATAATTTTTTGAAAATAAATTAATTTTTTTGATGGATTGCATTGAATGCTACACCAAGATTAATATTTATTTATACCCAAAAACAAGTTAAATTTATTCTATTGGATTTTTTTTATGTTGTCATACTTGAAAAACTATGTTTTTATTTTTTACATACAATACCATGTTTCCTTGATTTCTAGCTTCTGATTGAAGACTGCGTTTACAGAAATATAATATACCATTAATATTATTATTTAATATTATATGTATCAACTTGCTATAGGAATGGACAGTATAAATAGGCTTAACTAAAATTTTAAAATATGTTTCACTCATGTTTATATTAGTATTTTGTGACTAATTATTTATAAATCAAAATGAATCCAAAAAAATGAATGTATTTTTTTATGAAAATTATTATTTTATGCACTCAAGTGTTTTTTATATTATTTATTTTAAAAAATAAATTATAGTAAATGATTTATAATAAATATATATTAATATAAAATAAAATTTCTATCATTAAGACGATATTAAATATAGTTAAAAGATAATAACAATTCCAATTTCACGGTTTAAAAGTTTATTTTACTAAAATGAATTTTTATCACCTATTTTTAGCACACTTATTTTTATACAAATTATTTTCAATTATAGAAAATAAAGTTCAAAAAATAATTTTTTGAGAAATTATCATATAAATATTACCATAAAGTGGTTTTTTGTTTTTTTAGAAGTTTTATTAGTAGACTATTTAATTTTTTCATTAAAACCCCATTTTACATAACTTCTATAGAATTAATTTTAAATTAATTTCTTTCCAATTATAAATTTAAAGTAGGGAGACAAATGATTATTTATTTTGATGAAGAATAATTTATATATCCTAATAATTCAAAAATATTTTTTTACCCAAGTAATTTATGCAAACAGTTTAAACAGACTACAACTGTTAATTGAAAATGATTTTAATTATTTTTAAGACAATGAATATAATGTATGTTAATGATCTAAAACATGTCTAAAACCCATTTTTGAGAAATATTTTCATTTTTCATAAATTATTATAGAATTATATGATTGTTTGTTACCATTTGATAAAAATGACCTATATAATATGTTATGTAATAAAAAATTCCAAAAATGTTCTTTTATTCCTTTAAATTTTTATATTGTTTTGGAATAGGGAAAAAATGAATTTTTATAATTTATGAATTATATCAAGAAATATATATGTATTTTCCTGATCTATAATATTTATCATTAATATTTAGAGATGAATTAGTTACTTATAATTTGTAAGAAAGAAAGAAATTAATTATTTCATTAATAATTGACTATAATAAATGATACAAAAAAAATTAATAATGGGGTAAATTGACCAATTATTTTATAAAAATAATTTTATATATGAAAATATCATGTTTTATATGATCAAATATGATATATTTGAATTATATCATGTTTTAAAAATTATAAATGGAATTTATTTTAATAATTACAAAAGTGACCATTATATTAATTTATAATTATTGACATTTTATTAAATGATTTAAATATAAAAAAATATTATATTATTAAATGTTATTTTTAATTGTTAATAAATATGATATATGGTTTATTAATGCACCAAATTAGCATTTAATATGAACATATTTACCTCAAAAACAAAAAATATTTTTTAACACTGGTTGGGTTAATGTCATCTATCTACGCATTATGTGCTCTTCTATTAGAATTAAATTCCAACTCATAAGTGTATCTTTTATAAATTATACATCTTATTTTATAATTTTTGGTTATAAATTTTCTAATAAGTGTCCCTGTTATTTTATTCTAATCAATACATTACCTTGATTAGAAACTAATTACCAATAATAATAACTAAAATGGAAAAAATCAGGAAACATAGTAGATATGACATAGAATTATAAAAAAAATTATAATTTTTATTGTTGTGTCTCCACCAAATGAACCCTCCACTCCATTATTATCTACTTTAGGAGCCATAATTTATAAGGGGGGCCTTTGAATAATAAATAAATTCTGGTATTTACAATAATGTAACTCCTCTTCCATTATAAAAGATACTTCACTCTCATTAAAATAGTACACATATCAAGCCATTTGGATCAACCAAAACCTATGAAAATAACATCAACAATCCCCTCCCCAAATCATATAAGCAATAGATATATTTCCTTAATAAAATTCAAGATGATATTTTGACATTAGGATTTAGGAAATTCTATAAAGTGAGGAAAGAATAGTTTTTGAGTAATAAAATAAAAAGAGTGGTATTAAATCATTCCTATAGATTTGTCACTTGTTAGATGGTCAAAGAGAATAATAAATGAAATGTGGTTATATTTAAATCATTACCAATTATTTAGTAGAAATTTGATAATATATTAATATATTTTGAATGTATTCTACCATGAATTGATAGGAAACATGATTATATAGGGTTCATTATAGATTAGATAACAATTTCAACCCACATCATTCATATTCATTACACATATATGATGGAAAACATAACTATAATACTTATTTTTGAAATATTAATGATTCATTTAATTTGATTGTCGATTTTATTTGAAGGAGATCATAGTTTATATCTTGTTTTTCTAAATAATTCCACTATGACTATATAGAATTATAGAACATGAGTATGAATTATCATCCTCAAATAGTTGGAGTGTTTTAATGGATAATAAAAACATTGTAAAAAATTGTTTAGGATTTTTTGATGGATTTGTGGGGATCCTAAGATGATAAAATACCTATAGAGAGAAAATAATACAATTAAAGGAGTTTTGAAACTATAACAGTTATCTATAATCAATTTATATGTCTCTATTTGATAACATTGTACCAGTTTCCTTATCATTCTACACTATGGTAGGTGTAAATTGATGATACATCATTAATTAGACCCCCTAATTTTATCAGAGAAAATAGAGGAGGCATATATAATCCGAGAAAGGATATAACTTGCTTTGAGTCATTAGAAATCTTATCCTTATCATTGTTGGTGGTCGTTTTCATTTTAGGTGATTGATCATATGATTTCAATAATCTATCAATGGCTTGGGAATAAATGTTTGTGTTATTAGGGAATGTTTTATCCTCATAAATAAGTAATTTTGATATACTTGGATGAGTTATTGATATGGAATATTATATTTATTTTTCTCAAACAATAATTTAAATGAAAAATATGTGTCTTGTATCCCATTTTAGGAACTATCATCCTCATCTTGATAATGTTATTTGATGGGATCAAATTAACTTACATCCAAATGATATATTTATTCATGTACTAGTACATATAGTTGATTGGAAACACATGAACTTTCATAGGAAACCCATTGTTCTACTATAGTTTTTATGGATACATTGTAGGATTCATGACGAAATGTGTGAGTGTGAAAAAATAATCTATGGTAGTGTCCAGAGATATTCATGGAAAAAAGGGTTTTACACATTATGAGGAAGGAAAGTCTCATGAAATGGAAAATTTAGAATCTTATGTTTTGTAAAATAACACACTATTCATATATTTTTTGTATATTTAATTCATTGTACACGTTTTTGGAGGTTATATTGGTGTTTTTCATGTTTGGGAGGATTTCCCAAATGTGTACTATTTGTGAACCATTTTTTGAAATCATGAACCATCTCTAAGATGACATAAAGGGAATGATTATGGGAACTAGTCTAGATGAATAGTTTCCCACATTTATTGTAAAATACAATGTGTTCCCACAGAAAACCATGAAACATGAAATTTGTGATAAAATCATTGATGTGGCATTGTTTTTATAACCTTGAAACCTTACCATATAAGGGGTTAGATTAAGAATTTTCTCTATATGGTTGGCACAAATTTTTCAAAATTTTTCATCCTAATGGTGATATGTACATTTTGAACCACTAAAATTGTGGTTCAAACAATAATTTACTCGAAAACATCATATAATCAACCAATATCTTCATAACCAGAATTATAATTTCACTATAGGATTGATAGAGGGAAGGATGATTATTATACAGATCTATAGTTTGGTAGTTTTAGTGTTCATTTGTTTCAACCATTGTGATGTAGGTGTATTTTACCTTGTATAAACATGATTTAAAAATTAATGGAATTTTTTAATTTTTTTCGAAATTGTGGTAAAATATTTGTGTGATTAATGGATGAAATATGGATTTGTGTTAGATTTAGAAAATTTTCCAAATATCATAAAACCCCATTAGTTTATAATACTAAAATATTTTTTATAAATTTATATTTATATTTTTATATTTGTAAATATTTTGTGACTTTATTGAAATAAATAAAATATTTGGGAATTTTTTTACATGTATTTTGGGATACCTGATTTGAATTTGTGTAATTTCATTATATGATAAATTTTGTAAGGGGTATGTGACATGGGGTCCCATGGTGTTTATAAAGAACATGTATTAACATAAATTGTAACAACGTAACATTTTTATAATACATAAAACATTATAAACATTGATGTCGAAAGACTGTATTAGTATTGTGCCTTTGCAATCCTAGAAACGTATACACTGGTAAATGAGAGTGCTATATTATATCTCACAAGGTTCTCCAAGACTAATTCCCCATTGATTCTAATCATTGAAAGGATCTATCTTCATAACTTTTGGGGACGAATCATAAAATGGTTTGGTCTTTGATTCACTCTAATGGTAAACAATGATGGAATGTAAGATTAATCAAAGTCATAAGTTTTTTAGAAAATGATCATTACTTTAGAAGATCACACCCTCCATATCAGATATTATAAACATGAATCATGGAAAAAATCATGGAAGTTCATATAAAAATAAATCATAAGGAAATAAAGAACATAATCCCTAAAACATAACATAGGAATAAGTCATCGAATCAGGTAAAATACATAAGAACATAAAATGTCTTCCATATTAGTCAAGGAATAACATCCAAGGCCATATTATTAGTGTGGGTTCACTTACCATGC
This sequence comes from Viscum album, assembly GCA_963277665.1. NCBI lineage: Eukaryota > Viridiplantae > Streptophyta > Magnoliopsida > Santalales > Viscaceae > Viscum > Viscum album. Next base: position 556,577,575 of record OY728141.1, read on the forward strand.
CATTTTTTTAGTCATGTATCAGTCTTACAAACACCATAGTAGCCTGAGTTCACACCTCATACTCCATTTCTAGTCATAGTTCACACCCATGGTCATCTATGAAGTCAAGGTTCACTCCCAAAACCATATCTATCCATCACATCAGATATAAATCATTACCCAATACTTTGGATGGAGATATCATTCTGACCAAGTTCTTAATCAAATTATACATAAATTTCCCACAAAATAATTAAAATTCATATCTTATTACAAGATAAGAAATGGGTATCATTAATAGTTATACATATAATAACCTACGAAAAAAGTTATATGTTTCATAATCATTTCATCAAAACCATAACCCATGAAAGGAAGTGGGTTTCACAATCATACAACTCATGAAAAAAATAACAAGTTTCATATACAACATGAAATGAAAATATAAACCATTCATAAAATGTATATGGATAGAAACATTGAATTGTTTCTTCTTAAAGGCACAAGTAACAAAAATAGATGTCATCATACATGGAAAATAATATTGAATGATATTTTAAAAACATTTCTTGAGAAAAAAACCATTGTTATTTGAAAAATGAATTTTTATAACATTAATCCTTTTAGAAAAACATTTTAGGGAAATCATCCTGAAAACATATAAAAGCGGCTTTGAATTTTTTTTTTGAAATCCTTCTCAATTTAATTTAATTTAAAACATATTATAAAATTGTGAAAACCTTTTGAAAACAATTTCAATGAAAATACATTGACAATATACAATGAAAAATTGGAATCATTTTAAAACCATTTCATTTCATATTATATAACAGCAAATAAATATATCTTGATTTTTAAAACAATTAAATGTTAAATACATTAAAATGATATAAATAATTATTTAAAATGATAATAATTATATTTCATTGAAAATACTTTTATAGTTTATAAATAAATATTGAAAATGTTTTTACGAATTTCAAGTGAAAATTTATGATTAAATATTGATATCTTTTTTAAAACCCTTTTTCCTTGAAAACATTAAAAATTAGATTGGGAATATTTTGAAACCAGTTTCGATAAAAAATAAATTAAAACATGAATTCCTAAAATATTAGGAAAACTTATTATTTAAAAAATTATATTTGAATATTTTTATGTAAATGTATATGGAATTATGTTAATGAAGAGGGTTAAATTTGTATGTCACAAACAATCCTTCTTTGCCCTAAAATGCTTGGATGAGTGCCACAACTGGACAATGAAAAAAATCATAATTTTTTAAAAACACTTCTATTTTAAAAAATTTATATATGGGTAAAAATATCATTTAAATATCCTCGGACAATATAATAATATCTTTTTTAAATACTTTTAGTGAATATGGTTTTGAAGGAACATGGATTTCCTACAAAAAAAGTTGTAAATTCTGACTCTCCTTAAAAAACATTTAGGATCGTAATATTTATAAAAAAGTGAAAAAATGGCACCATTACATGGATATAACCACATTAAATAGAAGTTAATTAATTTCTTAATACTTAATATGATATGTATCATAATATTTCATCAATGATATAATAATCATAGGCAAACTCGATAAACGATGATATTGTTTCAAAAAAATTATACAACTAGGTAACATTCAATCACACTCCCCATTTAAGAAAGTATAAGTCGAATTATATTAAAATAAATATAAATTAATGATATTAATTATTTAACATGTCAAATATATGCATATAAAGCTGAAAAAATAATGTTGGTGAATAACAAAATTGATGTCTTAATGAAAGAAAATTGAGACAAAACATTCAAATCAGTTTGGTAACATTTGAAACATTACTACAATGAAAGAAAGATCATAGAATGGATATTTAAATACCAATATATTTAACAATTATTATAATATAATAAATTCATGGTAATTATACAAACAACACTAATGTAATGTGTAGTGAATAAGGTATTATTTTCGTGAAAAAAATGATATGAAATTCTTGTACCTTTTATCTTAACACTCAACGTAATCCAAAAAACTGCATGTATAATATATATATATATTGGTATAAAAAAATATAACATAAAACTTTATTATTGTAAATAATACCACAGATATCTTGATTATTCTTCTTTATTACCCAGTTTGAAACAATTTTTTGCAAATGATTCACTATAGGTAATAACTTCTTTTTTCATCACATGAGTATTGACATGTAATATTTATGATCCTTATTTATATATCATGATTTAAATAATGTAAAAAATGATATAAATATCATTTATATTAATTTTATTTTTATTATAAATTTATATAAAATATATATATATGAAATAGAATACACTGGTCATTTAAACAGTTGACTGTTAGAACGCATGAATGGTTTTTTTGTTTTTATTATCGTATTAAAAGAAACAAAATAATAGCATATATATATATATAGTATCATAAAATTTTAATTTTAAATATATATATCATATAATTTCTCTAAACCCATCGATAATACACTCCATATAGTCTGTGGATGACTGATATCACTTTGATGGGGCGATAGTCCACATTTTATAAAATAGAATTGTCATATTAACACAAATTGGAAAGTTTAAGGACATCTGTTTTAAAATAAATATAGAATATTAAAGACATTATAAATATAATATATATTATATATAGATTTATTTTCCATCATAATTCCCACCATGGTAAAATGTAATGTAAAACTAACAATCATGAATTCGTGAGGTGATAGTTCTCCAAACACATAAATAGTATTTTCATTACACGTTATATGAATGTGTTTGTAAGTGTAGGTAAAACCCATATAATAAAAAAAATATAGGTATAATTTGGTTCCTTTTTTCATAAGAAAATATTGTATATATTTAAGGGAGTGAATAATGAAATAAATAAATAACCCTGAGGAAGGAAGTTACCTCTTCTTCTGGTAACTGCATTTAGTTTACACCAAAGAGAATTGTTGGATTGAATAAGGTGATAATTCGTGGTTTATGAGAGGGCATTTGATCCGAAAAATTGGTATGGATTGGTAGAGCCAAAGTAGATTTATTTGTGAGAGTATGTGGGAGGAGAGGAGGCATTTTTACTGTGGATGCTGAATGGCACTCTGGTAAATATTTAGAAGTTGAATTCCACCCATATTTTTCAATATAATTTGTATCCAATAATAGAAAACAATCAATAAAAAAGCATAATAAATAAATTTTACACTAAAATGCCTCTCGGACATGTTTATAGGCCATTTTGGGTCTTAGATTTAATTATTAGTACATTGTTATCCTAGTTTTCTCTTAATCACTGTAATTAAATTTACCCACTTTCACTAATATTTTGGCTAAAAATTAATTTGACCCTAATATAAATTATAAATTTTTATGATTCAAGATAATGGAACTATTTTTCCAAATTCTAATAACAAATTTGGAATAAATTAGTTTATATTCAATATGATTGATGGGATGATAAATATGGTTTTTAATATAAAAATATCGAAAAGATCAGTATGTTTTTATAACCAATTTCGAACTAAAATGGATTCCAATAATCTCAATGGGATTAATTGATAATGATATTATCTAATTTAACTTTGAATAAAATATAATATATAAATTAAACATATGAATAATTTATACAAAAAGATAGATTTGAATTAGATGTAACATCTCGGATCTGGAGCCCCTCCACTGGTGCCCCAAACCTGGTTTGCCACATGACCACAAGCATGTTTTCCCAAACACCAGAGGCTTCCGACTAGCAGTTAGGGCCATGGTGAGTCTTTGGGGAAGCTATTCCCTCATTCGGTAAAGTATACAATAGAAGAACGACCAGACACAATAGCAGAAACAATAATCAGCATACAATAACTGAACAGAACATCAGAAGAAAAGTATAAAATAATAATGATGTAACATGGTATATATATCTATGGAAATCAGAAAACAAACCAATGTGTTGAAGTAAAACTGAAGAAAAAAGTGCATAAGAAAAAAAAGTAAACTACTTAGAATCACAAGCTATGGCTCAGTCTTATGCTCTCCAACTCCAGTGCAATCTATAACCTGAAGTAGAAGGGAGATTTCCCTTATCTATAACTGCAACAACATAGTCTGCTTGGCCCAAAAGCATGGCCCAAACAGGGTGTGAGATAAAACCCCTGTAGGAAATCACCCAAAGATTTTTTCCTAATAGTCAATGAATACAAGGAATGTAAGAGAGAATGAAGCAGTAAATAGCTAATCACATAACAGCTACAATCCATATTTCTAACATATAAAGTACACAAGTAAACAACCATCATCAAGAAAAAAACATGTAACCCTATGGGTAGCTCTCATAGCCTAACCCCTATGGTTCAACCTATAAGTACTAGCAACCCTCTAGAGGAACACACAGTCTCACCCCTCTGGTTCAGCTATGAGTAGACTTTCTGAGGAAGCACTCACCGTCAATTCCCCCTATACTCTCATATCGTGCTAAAGGCTCTCTGGTTAAGCACTCAACGTCTCATTCCCCCTGTAGCCCGCGTCGAGGAACTACAGACTCTCTGAGGAATCACTCATCCTCAATTCCCCCTGTGGTCTCACATCATATTAAAAGACACTCTGGATAAACCCTTACGTCCATTCTCCCTATGTTCTACTACACTAGGTTCTCAGAGTCCTGTACGTAAATAAAACATACTCATCATGCATGAATCGTCCATGTAAACCTCATGAACTACTTGACTTTCAATCTAAGTCCCAACAGCATAAAAAAGCAATAGTTCCACTATCCTACAATTAAGCATGGAAACTTGCAAACACCAAACATGTAGAACATGCATAGAAAACACCTAGAGTACAAAATAAAATACCATAAACACAGGCAAAACATATACTCTATCAATCAAGAAAAGTAGGCAATACAACAAGGGAAAAACAAGAACACGCAATACCCCGTTCAAGGGTATTGGTGGAATTTGCACAAAATACGCATCAAATTTCTACAGAAAGGCACAAACCACCTACCTTGGTCCTAGGATATCGATATACTTGAACCACGAGGACTGATTCTCCCTAGAACGTCGTGGATCAGAGAAAACACACAAAATTTTCAAACTTAGATAACTTGAGAAGGATGAATAATTGAAAACAAATTCTCTAGAAGAAGAGGGAGTGTACCAAGGCGATCTCAACGCAATCGACGGTTGCTAGAATGGAGATCGGTCGGAGGCACGAGAGCTTGGGGAAGATCTGGTTGTTCGGGTCGCTCTCGGACAAATGGAACCTAGAAGAAGACGCTTTTGTGTGTCATGCACAACCCCTGTGAGTTTAGTGAAAAAAATAAAAGTACACAGCGTGTACTATGTTTTTCGGTACTCTGCCAAAATCGGCCTCCACATCACCCCTACACACCAGTTTGTGGCCCAGACACGGCCATCACACGACTTCGAGTGGGAAAAGAGTACATGACGTGTACTCAGAAAGTGAACTACGTGTACTAAGAACGTACACAACGTGTACATCAAAATTTAACAGAAACTCCATTTCTCATAAGAACTCCAGAAAAAGGAAAGGATTACCTGAAACGAAGATCAAGGTTCCTAAAAACTTCCCCCCTTAAATAAATTCGTCCCCGAATTTCCCTAGAAAGGTGTAGAAGAAGAAACCTCAAACAGCTACAGCTACTGTGATCGTACATCGGCCTCCCTCTCCCAGGTCTCATCCTGTACTCGCCCATGCTGCAATAGCACCCGTACAAGAGAGACAGACCGCCCATGGAGAAACTTCGTACTGTGATCGACAATCAGGCTAGGATGCTCCGCAAACGATGTATCTGCTTCGAGTTCAGCCTCCTTAGGCTGAAAGACATGAGATGGGTCTGAAAAGTAAAGTCGGAGCTGAGGGACATGGAAGAAGTCGTGCATGGCCCGGTACCTCTGGGGTAGCTGCAACCGATAGGCGACCGGCCCAACTTTCTCCAAATACTCAAACGTCCTGACGTACCACGGTGAAATCTTACCCTACCTCTGAATCCTCTTCTGTCCTAGCCTCGGTGCGACATGTAGGAAAACCTGACCCCCGAACTCGAAATCCAGAGGTCATCAATGCAGATCATCATAAGACTTCTATCGAGACTGTGCTATAACCATCCTATTCCGAATCAACTATATCTGCTCTGAAGTCTACTGAACAAGACAAGGTCCCTGCAAGGCTGCCTCTCCTCCCTCCAGCCAGCATAAGGGTGATCAGCATGGCCTACCATAAAAAGCCTTTTATGGTTCCATCTTAATGCTCACCTAGAACCAGTTCTTGTAAGAGAAATCCACCAGAGGAATATGATTCCCCCAAGAATCTACAATGTATAGGATGCAATATCAGAGCATATCCTCAAGAACCTGGATCATGCGCTCAGACTTGCCCTCGGTCTAGGGACGGTATGCTATACTCAGAAGTACCTGGGTACCTAGATCCTTCTTAAGTCCCTGCCAGAACCGAGAAGTAAAGCTCGCATCCTTGTTTGAAACAATAGAGAGTGGAAATCCATATGGATGAATGATCTCTCTGATGTACAGTCATCCCAGATCATCGACACTTAAGGTATATTTGGTATAAAATAAGTGAGCAGCCTTCATGAGCTTGTTGACGACAACCCAAACAACATCGTTCCCCCGAGGCGACCTCGGAAGCCCTGTCACGAAGTCCATCGCAACAATGTTCCACTTCCACTACGGAATGGGTAACTACTGTAAAAGGCATGCAGGTCGCTGATGCTCCACCATCACGTGCTAACAAGTAGAGCATCTCATGACGAAACCAGCAACATAGTTTTTCATACCTGGCCACTAGTACTGGAGATTAAGATCCCGATACATCTTGGTGACTCTAGGATGAACTGCCCAAACTGAGGAATTAAAATCTTGCATCAGCTCCTCACATATTTCTTCTAGCACCCATATGCTACCCTGGAAGTGAAAGATCTCATCCTCGCCCACTGTCCATCCAAGAAGAGGGTCCTCTCCGGACACGCTCTCCCGTATGACTAAGCCTTCTTAGTCTGATAGATGCCTCATTCATACCTGATCAAGTAGTGTAGAGGTAACAGCTACAAAAGATATGTAAGTCTGCCCCTGTCTATCGTGCAACTCCATATGCATCTCAGAGAACAGATCCATAAGTTGCAACTCACTGTTGGCCTCTTGAACTTCCTGAATCTGATTTCTCCTACTCAATGCATCTACCACTATGTTTCCCATTCCTGACGTATAGGAAAGTTCAAAATCAAAGGACTGAAGATACTTGACCCTCCTATGCTGCCTCAGATTCAGATCACGCTAAGTGAAAATACACATGAGACACTTATGGTCAGTGAAGAACACAAAGTGATATCCCAGAAGATATTGTCTCCAACAGCGTAAGGCATGAACAACATATGCTAACTCCAGATCGTGTGTTTGGTAGTTCCTCTCATGTGGCCTCAATTGCTGAGACCCGTACGTAACGACTCCATCTCCCTTCATAATCACAACTCCTAGCCTGAAACCTAAAGCATCACAATAGACTCTATAGATCTAGCCTGGCTCTTGAAAGACTAGTATTGGTGTTGACGTCAATCTTCCCTTCAGCTCCTGAAAGGCAGACTCACAAGAATCTGACCATAAGAACATCTCCCCCATCTGGTTCAGACCTTTCAAAGGTGGAGCTAGGCGCGAAAAGTCCTGAATGATACGTCTGTAGTATCCATCCTTCCCTAGAAAACTCCGTACCTCAAAAATTTTCTTCGACTTCTCCCAAGGTACTACAGCTCTCACCTTCCCTGGGTCCACAGATACTCCTTCCTCTGAGATGACGTGACCCAAGAAGTGAATCTGTTCTATCCAAAAGTGGAACTTAGAGAGTTTAGAAAAGTGGCAATGCTATCTCAGTGTACTCATAATGATCTCAATATGTGTGGCATGGTCGTGTCGAGTGTGAGAGTATACCAAGATATCGTCCAAGAAGACCACGACGAAAGATTCCAAGTAAGGATAGAACACTCGGTTCATCAGTTCCATGAAAACTGTAGGTGCGTTCATGAGACCGAATGGAAAGATTGTATACTCGTATAGACCATACCTGCTCCTGAAGGCTGTCAGAGATATATCTGATGGTATAACGCGGAACTGATGAAAACTGGACCTCAAGCCAATCTTCCAGAACACCCGGGCTCCTCAAAGCAGATCAAAGAGTTCATCGATCCTCGTCAAGGGATATTGGTTCCTGACTGTCAACAAGTTCCGCTTCTGATAATCCATGCAAATCCGAAGGGTACAATATGCCTTCTTTGCAAACAGGATAGGAAAACTCCAAGGATAAATATTGGGTTGGGTGAAACCCTTTGCCTGCAACTCCTCCAACTACTTCTTGATCTCATCTAACTCAGGTGTAGCCATCCTATAAGGAGGAATGGACACCGGTGCTACTCCTGGCACGAGCTCAATAGAAGAGCCTACCTCACGCTCAGGAGTCAAACCTGAAAAGTCCTATGGAAAGACATCCCTGAAACAATCCACCACGGGATGAAAGTCCAACTCCGAAATTCCTTGATCATCCAGATAAAGACTAGAAATCTGGGTCATCACCCTTCATATCCAATGATGCTCAAGTCCTTCTCGACTCTCCTGAACATCCTATTTGCCTTTATGATGAAATTATTCACCCTTTGGTGAAACGAAACTCACTCTGTGGTGATAACAGTCGACTACTACGTAGAAGGGATCAACCAGTCCATCCCGAGGATGACATCATAGCCTATAATCTCTAGGACATGGAGATCTTATAAGAAATGATGCCCTGCAACCTCGAGAGGGCACTCTCTACACTGGCATACACTAGATGTCCTCGTTCCCAAGGGTGTGTCCAGTGTCAACGATTTGGCAGAAGAAAAGATGCAGAGCCCAAGGCTCTCCACGACAGCAGTAGATATAAATCTATGCATACCACCAGTATCGAAAGGTGCTGAAGATAAAACTAAGGCTACTAAAATCGTACCTCGAACTATACAAGGGTCGGGATCCTTCTCCTGATAGGTCTGCTCCACGATGAAAGACTGGCCTGCACCGTGGCCCTGCGCTCCTGGCTGACCACTCTAAGCTGAACTTCCCTGCTGGTGCTAAGGGACTGGTGGTTGACTACCATGGCCTCAACCTACACCTCGACCTGAATGGCTGGAAGAACTCTAGTTCCCATACTGGTGAGAAACTGGAGGTGCTGCTCCTAAACGAGGAGTCATGGAAGAACCTCGGTCACCAGCTTATTGTGAGAAAACCTGGAAGAAAAGCTGAAGGTGACCCATCTTTCCGCATGATCAGTACTCCATGGGGTCTCTCTAGCACCGCGGCCTCATGTGCCCTGACTGGCCACAGTAGTAGCATATCACCTGGATGCCTGAAGGTGCATCTTGCTTCCTCAGATCACCGCACATAGACTCTCTCTGGCACTTCTTGCTGTCATCTGTAGGAAAAATAGCTCTAAAAGAAGAACCACCCTGGCACACAGCTCTGGAGTCTCTCATATTGTGCTCCACAATTAGCGACTTGTTGATGATGGAAGTGATGGAAGTCAACTGGAAGTGATTCACCTGCGAGTGGATATCCCGCCTGAGACCATCCTCAAAATTCCTTGCTAATAACACCACACTCCCATCCTGAAGGGGTGTGAAACAATATAGATCGGTGGAATGAGAGGAATACTCCCTGAATGAAAGAGTACCTTGCTCTAATCTCATGAATTCCTAGGCTCGATCGTCCCTCAGGGTCTCCGGGTAGAAGTAGTCATAGAACACATGCGAGAGCTCGTCCCAAGTCATAACCTACTGATGGCCCACCTGCGAGATCTTGTCCCACCACCTCTTGGAGGAGACTCAGAGCATATAGGTAGAGAGATTGACCTGACTCTCTGGAGGCATCTCTAGATGCTCTATGATATTCAACATGGATTCCAGCCATGACTCTGCAGCCCGAGGTCCTCCTTCCCCCGAGAACGTTGGAGGATGCTGCTACTGAAAAAACCACGTCAAGTCTTCCATAGTTGACGCAGGAGGCGGTGCTCCCTGAAAGGTCTGAATCATCCTCATAAAACCTTCCATGATCTACGCATCAGTGCCTACAACTGGTATGACAGCCAGTGCCAAGGCTGGCCCGACTGGAGGATCGTCAGGGAGTCCCGGATCAGCCATATCTAGCGTCTGATCACTGCCTAATGACAAACGTAAAACCGGAGGACGTCTTGGAGGCGTAGTTCTGAAAGATCAAAATCACACCATAGATCATAAAAACAAGGACATAGAACACAAGAGTATAAAACGGGAACAGGAAAAAACACACAAGTTTACAAAACACGACTACATGGGATGTATAAAAACTAAACTGTGTGTCTTCATAAGCCCCTAACATGGGCATGTACCCCTGTCCTACAGGTCATGTAACACCAAAAACTAAACGGCGTGATAACCCCACACATGGCGTGTACTAGAAAACTATTCCCATGCCTGAGTCTCTTGACACAACTAACCCACACAGTCCGACTTATCACGAGACTACACAGCGTGTTCATGGACAAACATGACGTGTACTAGACAAGTCTTCTACGTCCTGTGTTGTTAAATACACGGCCATTTACATAGCTGGACCATACACGGCGTGTTCCGAACAAACACGGCGTGTATAGGTGAATGTGACACCGTCCCGTGTCGTTCGTGACACGGCCTGGTACTTGAACAAGAATACATGGTGTGTTCCGAAAACAACACGGTGTGTCTATGAGAAGGTGAAACCAACCCGTGTTGTTCATGACACGGTCGGGTACCTAGACGGGACTACACGGCATGTTACTTTACAACAAAACGTGTTCTACTCGAGCATCTCCAACCCGTGTTGTTAGTGACGCGGTTGGGTACATAGCTCCGAACTATATGGCGTGTACCTACCGCACACGGCGTGATCCTAAAGTTATTTCTAAAGTAGCGTGTTTGCTCACACAGTCAGTGACAGAGCCTAAAAACTACACGGCGTGTAGTCAAAAAGTACTCACCATGTATTCTGGGTTTTTCTGGGTAGTAGCTCTGAATGTGCACAGAATGCCAGAAACACTGAAAACAAGTCAAAGAGGTGCCAAATTCCGATCCGTGAGGGCCCATACTCCCTGAGAATAAAATCTTGGCATCCCATATAGTCATAGACAAGAGAAAACAGGATCATGATCCACCAATTTCCGATTCAAGAGGGCCCATAACACCTGAATAATCAAAATTTGTCATTTATTTAAGAAAAGTGGAATACAAACAATCTTCAAACAAGGAAGCAGAGATTATATCAAGAATTTATCACAACAACATGCATAATCTACACAAAGTCTATCACAACAGCATGCAATCACTAATGTACCCTAGATTGCATGACCTGAATGCATGGCATGTGATTTATACAAGTTCCTATATGATGCATGAGATGGAATACCCTCATCTCATCAGGTTGCGACAGAAATAGAACTGTAATCGTTAAGAAAAATAACAACACAATGCATGTGAATCACTCTAGGTGAAATCATATCAACCGTAAAATCTCAAAACCAGAAACTGCAATTAATGAGGTGGTATGGCTTTTCCCCATACACAGGTTAGCTACTCTCAAGCACAACTTAATACCATGTACAGAATCCGTCCTATCCCTAGGTAAAGTCTCCAAACAGTAAAGAAAGAGAAAATAATTCCTCTAATACCACTTTGTAACATCCCGGATCTAGAGCCCCTCCACTGGTGCCTCATACCCGGTTCGCCACAGGACCTCAAGCACGTTTAACCAAACGCCAGAGGCTGCCGACTAGCAGTGAGGGCCATGGTGAGTCGGTGGGGAAACTATGCCCTCATTCGGTAAAGTATACAGCAGAAGAAAAACCAGACACAATAGCAGAAACAATAATCAGTATACAACAACTGAACTGAACAGCAAAAGAAAAGTATAAAAAAATAATGATGCAACATGGTACATATGTCTATGGAAAGTAGTAAACAAACCAACGTGTTAAAGTAAAATTGATGAAAAAAAGTGCAAAAGAAAACAAAGTAAACTCCTCAGCATCGCAAGCCACGGCTCGGTCCCATACTCTCCAAATCAAGTGCAATCAAGAACCTAATGTAGAAGGGCGATTGACCTTATCTATACATGCAACAACATAGTTTTCTTGGGCCCAAATCATGGCCCAAACAGGGTGTGATATAAAATCCCAGTAGGCAATCACCCAATGATTTTTTCATAACATTCAATGAATACAAGGAATGTTAGAGAGTAGGAAGGAGTAAATAGAAAATCATATAACAACTACAATCCACAGTTCTAACATATAAAGTACACAAGTAAACAACTAGCAACAATAAAGAAATAGGTAACCCTATAGGTAGCTCTGATAACCTAACGCCTATGGTTCAACCTACAAGTACTAGCAACCCTCTAAGAATCACATGTAGTTTTACCCCTCTGGTTCAGCTAAGAGTAGACTTTCTGAGGAAGCACTCACCGTCAATTCCCCATATAGTCTCGTATCATGCTTAATGCTTTCTGGGGATGAACTCAACGCCTCATTCCCCCTATGGCCCGTGTCGAGGAACTACAGACTCTCTAAGGAATCACTCATCGTCAATTCCCCCTTGTGGTCTCGCGTCGTATTAAAAGACACTCTAGAAAATCCCTTACGTCCATTCTCTTTATGGTCTACTACACTATGTTCTCAATGTCTTTTTCGAAAATAAAACATGCTCAACATGCATTCATCATCCAAGTAAACCTCAAGAACTATTTTTCTATCAATCTAAGGCTCAACAGCATAACAATGCAATAGTTCCACTATCCTACAACTAGGCATGAAAACCATAAAATGCTAAACAGGCAGAACATGCATAGGAATCACCCAGAGTACAGTAAAAACTACCATAAACACAAGTAAAACATCTACTTGAGCAATCAATCAAATCATGCAATACATCAAGGGCAAAATAGGATCACACAATACCCCGTTCAAGGGTATTGGTGGAATTTTCACAAAATACTCATCGAATTTCTACAGAAAGGCAAAAAAAACCGACCTCAATCCTAGGAGATCGATATACTTGAACCACGACGACTGATTCTCCCTAGAATGTCATAGATCTGAGAGAACGCACAAAAAGTTCAACCTTAGATAACTTGAGAAGGAGGAATAATTGGAAAAAAGGCTCATTCAGAAGAGAGAGTCTACCGAAGAAAACCCAATGCAAACGACGGCGGCTGGAACAGAGATCAGAAGAAGGCATTGGAGCTCGGGGAAGATCCGGTCGTTCGGGTCGCTCTCTGACGAACATAACCTAGAAGAAGACGATATTGTGCGTCAAGCACAACCCCGGTGCGTTTAGTAAAAAAAGAAAAGTACAGGGTGTTTACTTTTAGAATACATGGAATGTACTAGGTTTTTTTGTACTCCGCCAAAATCGGCCTCCACGTCACCCCAACAAACCGTGTGTCTGGCCCAGACATGGACAGCACACGGCTTCGAGTGAGAAAAGAGTACACTGCGTGTACTAAGAATGTACACGGCATGTACTTCAAAATTTTCGAGAAACTCTATTTCTCTTAAAAACTCCATAAAAAGGAAAGGCTTACCAGAAATAATGATCTGGGTACTTACATTAGAATTCTGTATTTTTTACTATTCATTAATATAAGAAAATTTACAGAAAAATACAAAAAAATTCACTCTAAACAAATTATTCTGTTCTAGTTTCAAATATTTGGTTTATTTTAACATTTAATACTTATAAAATATCTAATCCATTTATGTAAAATATGCTTTCCATTAAATAGTCTTAAAATAGCCTTAATAAAAATATGGTTTCTTATGTATGAAATTATGTTTGTCCCTATCTTAATTTTATCAAATATATTGGATGAATATAAAAAATATGATATTGAATATATATATATATATATATATTACAATAATATCACTCAATAATTATAATTAATTTAATTTATTTGAATGAAATAACATTTTTTATAAAAATTGTTTTTTTAAAGCATTCTCTTTAAATTAAATTCACTCTTATATCCATTTTGAATTCGTTTGTAACTAATAAATTAAAACAATTATTTTTATAAGTTAGTTGATACTATTAAAAACCATAAACTAAATGGCTTGGTTATACATTATTATATTAAACATCAATATTATTAAAAATATATTTTTGGCTGGCAATGCATGTTCTAGGGTATTGTGTAATCCCATGAGGGAAATCATTCTTGCCTTGAACATAATCTATCCTCATTGATCCTCATAAATACAGATAAAAATATGTTTCTTTAATGTAATGATCAACTTGGTGTTTTATTTAAAAAAAATAAAAACATGGGAATTTTATATAAAATAAACGTTTTAAAATGATGCGAGAAATTTAAAATATCATGACATTAAATTAATTTTAAAAATTATTTCTAAAAAATTAGGGTGTTATATTCTACACCCCATAAAATTAATTTCATGCTAAAAATCATCTATTTTATCAAAGTATTAATACTTGGATGTTCCATTGAAGAGAACAAACATCATAAGAAAATAAATCCTAAAACTACCTTTAAAAACTAACTGTTTGAAACATAATGGTTACCCAATGTAATAATAACATGGTTTCCGTATAAGAGAACATAGGAGGAAAGTGAATGCATGTACTTGGTTGAAAAGAGTAAATATTTTTAGGGAGTTATTGGAGTTAAAAATCAAGACATTGTGAATAATCAATGAAATTTTGATGGACACAAAGTCAAAAATCTTCGATGATTTAAATGGTCATCAGTTTAAAAGAAATATTATTGTTTTAGGATAACGTTATTTTTATGATTATTTTCCTAATTTTGAATAATTATTTTATTTACCATTAATAAAATGAAATTTAAATCCTTGAAATATTTCTATAAACAAGATTTAATTCATTAGTTTTTATTTTATCAATTTCTAATTTATCAATTACTACATGAAACAGATGTTCAAAAATTAACATCGATGTCTGAAGTAATAAAATACACATTTAGAAGATCCTAAGTCATATAAAAGAATGAAAATAATGATTTTTCTCTAATTATTCTTCAAAAAAAATATGTTTAATACGTTAATATATAAACATAAAAAGAAACTCTACTAATTTATCATTAATATTTTTCCATTAAAAATATTTACAATTTTACAAGGACATCGTGTAGTCTAGTTGTAGGTGTGAAACCAATATCAACCTATGGTCAGTGGTTTATGACCCATAGCCTTTCCAAACATGATTTTTTTTCTAGTAGATAGATATTATATTAAATTTTTAAACCAAACTAATATCATTTCTAATAATTAATATGATGGAAATCCTTATAATATGCTTAATCACTGAATAGGGTTTAAACCAACATTTTCAATATAATAATAACACTTAAATACTTGTTCCAATGTTTAATTTAAAATTTTCAGGTTTGAATAACCTTATAACAGATATGGATGTTTAAAATAAAAAAAGTAGAAATCGATTCATGAAATCATCTTAACATTGATCCCCCATGTATTACAAAATAGATCTTGGTTTTTACATTATAAACATTTGAATACCTACATCAAGTATTCTCTTCAAACATAGTAAGGAACTGAATTACAATAAATCCTTAATGAAAATATTCATGTTTTCTTGTTAAATTGAATATTGGATATATTCCATAAATCCAAAAATGTTATAAACTACATCAATTAATGAAAAAACTACATGTTAACAAGTCCTTATTTAGATCCAACATAATTAGTGCAATAAAATTTAATTATTTATATCAAACATATATTTATAAAAAATATATATTAACAAAAGAATGATATTATGGGATATCTTACATTCGTAATAATATCACCTTTTAATTTAATTACTTTTCTAGTCCATTTGATGCATTGAACCTAATATTTTAAATCCATGGAAAAATTATAAACATGACAATCCTTTTGTACTTAATAATTCATAGAAATTAATTCATGAATCCAAATATATTTAAAATTCAATTATTCCACATCATCATTATTCCATAATAAGGTTACCACATATTATTCCATAATGCCTCGTTCCTTTTACATTTCATCTATAGTGTGATCATCTTGAACAAGATAACTATTACTCGTACCACCTCACTATGTTTCTTATAGAGCCTTCCACTTGGGAAATTGATTTTCACAATGACAATTACATCCAAAAATAAAACATTTAACCTTTGATGATTTGTTAGAGAGGAAAATATTCAAAAACTGATCATCAACCTAACTCTTTAAAAACGAATTATTCTTCATCTAAGACAATAAAATAGGTGATTATTTACACATTTTTTATTTAAATAAAAATTAATATTCTTTCTTATATGGTTTATACTACCTGAAATCTCACTGAACTCCTTCCTTATCTTCTTTAGTAACTAAGAGAATGGATTATGATAAATTATGTCAATCATGTTCAATAAAGAAATGAATTGGCATGATCAAAACATTCATTAATCTTATGATCATCCCATTTGACTTCTCATCAGAAAATTTCCCATCTCATTCAAAACTAACCATGTTCCTTCTAGATTTATCCATTGACTAGTACAAGAAATTATAGTGCTAGAAGCACGTATAATAGTAGAAAACCATGTAATCATGAAAATTATTAACTTATAAAATGTATAAATTATGAAACGTTCCTTAAACAATGACACTTCATGTTTATCAAATTTTATTCACAATTGAATTATATTTAAATAGATCATGATAGTCCTTTAAAATTTTGTGAATTACAAAATATTTTCTTCTAAGGGTGTCAAAATATCGGTGTAACAAGGCCATTTTTCATATACCTAGTTTTGACGGGTCATGCCTGATAAACCTTGTCTGAGTTGTTAATACAATGTAAATCTATGAAAAACCACATTCACTTATCGTACCTAGATAGGGATGTATTTCTAGGAAACCACTAACCATATCCTTTAAAAAAACTCTCGGGCATTTTCCTAAATTATTACACATCATTATACTAATCCTAAATACATCCCTAAACATATCATCAGAAATACACATAGGGATCTCACTAATGATATATCATCCATGTTTCTGATGGTTCATTGTACCTTTTCTATAATTATATCTATAACGAAGTAGTGTTAACATTCATAAAAATTACCTTACATTTTCATAATACATAAAACAATATAAAAACATATTCCCAAAGGCTGTATTAGCTTAATGCTTTTCAAAACAATGAAATTTATACCCAGTTATATGACAAAGTAAGATTATCTACCTCTAGGTTCTCCAAGTTTAGAACCCCACTAAGAAATATAATATATGAAATATATATTCATATCCTCATGAAGAGAAGATAAAAATGGGTGAGCTCACATAATTAGTAAGGGTAAATAATGGAGACATGAAAGTATAAACACGAGTATATGGTTATGTGAACATGGTGATAGCATCATACAAACACACCCTACATATCAATGATCATAATCATGAATCATGAAATAAATTATAGTTCTTACATAAATTTAGAATCATAAGGATATAAAGAACATAAAAAATTAAATCACAGAATAGGATTATGTCATGGAACTGTGGAAAACATATAATCACAAAAAATCATTACTATATTAGTTAATGAATTATTTTGAAGGCCATATTTGTTTCCTGGATTCACACCCCATGTCATCTTAGTAGTCATAGTTCACTCTCATTTTTATCTTAGTAGCTTCGGTTCTTTACTCATTCATTCTTGGTAGTCATTTTTCACTCACATGACCATCATAGTAATCACGGTTTACTACTAAGACCATCATGGTCTATATCATGAGATTTAAATCATTACTTAATGCATTGGAGGGAGATATAGGTCCCTTGTATGTCAAAATGAAATAATATATACATGTGCCACAAAATCATTTAAAATAATACCATAAACCATAAATTGAGATGGGTATCATAAACATGTTATCATATCATTACATATGTAAAATGATATAGGATTCATATTCATTTCATCAAACCCATTATTGGTGAAAATAATATGGTTCCCAAAGAATATAACCCATGAAATTAAAATGGTTTTCATAAACATAATGCAATCTAAAAAAACAATTGACCAAAAGAATATAGATAGAGGAGTTGAATCATTTCCATAAAAAGTCATTATTAAAACCAGCAGATGGCATCATAGATAGAAAATAATTTCGAAAACTCTTTTACAAATGTTTATTAATTAAAATATCCTTCATTATTTGGAAATTGTTTTTTTAAATATAAAACATTTTGAAAATCATTTTCAAGAAAATAAACATAAAAACATATAAAAGAAGCTTTAAAATCATTTTTTATAACAATTTACATTGAATAATTTAAGAAATATTATAAAGGAATATAGAAAACATTTTCAAAGATATTTCATTGAAAATAAATTAAAAATTTTATAATGAAATATTGAAAATGTTTTAAATACATTTCATTAAAAAAAATATGAAAAAATATGAATAAATCATTATAATGTTTTGAAAACTATTTATTTATAATTACATTGATAACCTAAAAACAATGACAAAAAATATTTTGAAAAATGAAAATATGAAAAAAAATTCAAAAGACGAAATAAATATTTCAAATGTTTTTAAAACCATTTTACTAGATTTCTTTTGAAAAAATATTCAAAACATTTTTAAAACCCCTTTTCCCTTGAAAGAATTATAATAATATTCAAATCATTTTGAAAACAATTTTCATTAAAAGAAATTTAAAAAATTAATTTCAATAATACTAGGGAAAAAATCATTTTAAAAAAAATTATATATTGTAAATTAAGTTTCAATGGAATGATAGTTATGACGGTAGTTAAATCTGAATGGGTCGAGCATTCCTTTTTCCCCTTAAAAAGCATTGCAGGGTTCATCTGATAAAAAATGGAAAGAATATTTATCTATTTAAATACATTTCAAAAAAGGTAATAAAAAGGTATGTATTTATTTTAATGATCATAGTAGTATAGTATGATATTTTTTTAAAGAATTTCCAAATTATTGTTTTGGAGGAACACTAATTTACTACCGAAGAGAGGGGTAAATTTGTGTGTTCTTAAAAAAATTTATAGACATTTTTTGTAAAAAAACACTAAAATAATGGTACCATTACATATATATAACAAGAATAAAATTATTTAATGAAGTTTCATGATATTTATTAAGATATGGATAATAATATTTTAATAATGAATGATTAATAACAAACAATCATGATAAATGATTACATTGTTTTAATAAACTCTTATCACTAGGTAACATGGATCCATATGCACCATGAAAAAAAAGTAATTAAAATATGTTAAAATATAATTAATATAATGATACTAATGATATAAAATTTCAATTATAAGTTGATAGATCTCAAAATATAATATTTGTTCATAACAAAAAAGGTGTCTCAATGATGGAAAATTGCGACAAAACTATCTTACCAATTTGGTAACTTTTGAAACATCAACAACATGAAATAAAGATTATATAATGGATATTTAAATACCAATATATTCAATAGTAATATTGATATAATAAATTCATGTAAACATTACACACCACAAGAATGAATTGAGTAGCGATTACGGCATGAATCTCACAAAAATAAAAACTGAGATGAAATTCCCTTACCATGCGTCATGAATCGTGTAGTAATCGTACAATGATTGAGTATAATAAGTATAATTTTCATATAAATCTATGAAAAAATATTATTAAATATAATATTACATATGGTTTTATTATTACATAATATTACCTTCTTTTAAACAATTATATGTTAAGATTTAACTTATGGTAATATCTACTTTTTTCTTCTCTTGCATCTTATTTTATATATAATTAGTCCTTCTAAAAATATAATTATTTCTATAATTAAATAATTAAATAAATATAATTTATATCTATTATATATGTATGATAATAATCTATATAATATAATTTCATGAAATGGAATAATCCCTTCATGGACATGGTGGGTCGTATGTATGCATGAACATTGTTCCCATTTTTTTTCACATTGATATAGAGAATCAAAATGACATATATGAATAAAGTATCATTAAATTTTCTTTATCAGGTTATAAATACAATATAATTTCATGATTATTTTCCTTAATAAATTCCATGTGGTGTGTGAAAGAATCACATCACATTTAGTGGGCGGTAGTCCACACATCTTCTAATGAAACTATCATTTTCACAATAAATTGTAAATATAAAGATTTATTTTATAAAGTAATTACAGAAGCATAAATAAATTAAAAATATAACAAATATAATATATATTAATATTGTTTTTTAATAATATTCTTCTTACATGGTTGTAATGGAAAAATGAACAATCATCATTTTGTGATGTGGGACTTCACCATACAAAGAGACAGTATGTTCATCCCCCATTACATGGAATTGTGTATAATGGTAGATAGAACCCATAACCAAAAAAAAATTTAGTACATATATTATACTTTATTTTTTATAATCATTTAATAATTATATTTTAGGGGTGTATAATGAAAATATGATTAAGGGTATTGACGGAGAATTTTACCTCATCTTTTGGAAACTCCTTTTAGTTTGTAGTAAAGGGCTTCATTGGAATTCATTATTCCAATGGTATGGATTCTTGGATGATTGGAAGGATTTTAATGATATAAATTGTTAGATATTGGTTGATCCAAAGTTTATTTGTATGTGTAAGGAAGTGGGAGGATAGTATGCTTTTTTATACTGTAGGAGTGACACTCCTGTAAATTTTGAGAAATAGGATTCCACCAATGTTTTCCCAAGTAATTTGGATCAAATAATGGAATAAATATTATACAAGTTAATATATGGTCCAAATATTTCAATTCAATGGATCTTGAACATAATTCTAAGTCATTTTTTCTCTTAAATTTATAGTTCAGTGCTTTGTTAAACATATTTTTTTCTTTATAATTGTAAATAAATATAACCACTATCCATAATATTTTTGGTAAAAAATAGTTGAATTTAATATAAATTATAATTTTTTCGTATTTAAAATATTGAATAAATATTTTCAAATTCCAATAATATAAGTGGTATTAATTAACAAAAATTGTATCCCACATGCAGGATGACAATATAGGTTTTTAAATTAAATCATTCAAAAGTTTTCTATGATATAATATCAGATATCAAATTAAAATTGAATACTTAGAACTCAATTGAATCAACTAATAAGAATTTTATTTTATTAAAAAATTTGACCTATTAAAAATATAGTTTATGTTTATAAAGATATTATACGAAATTTTATATTTTATTTAAAATTCAGTATTTTTTACTATTCGTTAAAATAAGAAACTTCACCGAAAAATTCGAAAAATACACCCTAATATATTTTCTATCTTTATATTTCAATGATAAGAAAAATTTTGAAAACAAATATTTATATAAAGTTCAAAAATTGGGTCTAAACAAGGTTCTCAATTAAAAGAAAGTAAAGGCATATTCATAAAAATATAGGTTTTTAAGAGTGAAATTTGGTTTGTTCATATCATATGTTAGTAAATTATGTTGTATGAATATAAAAAATATATTAATAGATATATAATATATATATTACAATAATATAACACACTAGTTATAAATTTTTTAATTTATTAAAATAAAATAGTTTGGTGAGCCCAAAATAGTTTTCTTTAAAAACATTCCTTTTCTATTTAATTGGTTCTTATATCCATTTTTACTTCATTTTTAAATAATGAATTAAACAATGTACTATATTAAATTATCTAATCCTACTCATATCCATCAACATAGCAGCTAGTTTATATATTATTATGATTAATAATAATAATTTTGATAATAAATTATTTTTCTGTAAAACTAAGTCTTTCGTGTTACATAGTCCATCGAGGAAAGTCTATCTTGTGTGTAATGAAATACAAAATCGGTGCTACATCTAATTACATACTAAAAATATGTTTTTTATAGTGAATGAATAACATTTTTTTACATATAAAATAATCAAAACATTGTTCTTTAATATAAAATAAACTGTTTTTAGTGAAAGGTAAAATTCTAAATGTCTATAAGATTAAATTAACTTGAGAGATAAATATATCCCAAAATCCCAGGGTGTTATAGTATTTTTCACCATGTGATAACTTTGAATATCGATGAGAGGCTATTACTGATTATTGAACAATCTCTTTTTAATGCATGGTGAGTGATTATACATGGTTATGGGTATTACAGAAAATTATAAAAATTAATTATTATTATTTTATCCCATTACTTGTGATATATATTTAAGTATATGAAATAATGTTTTTTGAAAAATTAATATTCTTCTATATAAATTTTGATCAATAGATTGGTCTTGGTGGCTTGAGTTGGGATTTTGTTAGGGGATTATTTCAATGTTGAGACTCACCCCCTTCTTAAGAAATGTTATGCATTTACTGTTATAGTCTATCAAAAAACAGGTAAAGTTGAGTTATCTAAGTTCATTAGTGATTCTACATTATACAAAGGGAATAAAATATAATGATAGATTATGGAGGCAGTTTGGTGTTTTTGGTTGATGTAACATGGTAATTTTTTCTACACAATGGGTTATATTCATGTATTATTTTGTGTTTCCTCTTGTACTTTGATATATGTAATTGGTTTGGTTATATTTTCATTTTTTACTCATAAATCATATTGATGTCTTGTTTTCTATTATTTCTTTATTTTTTGTAACTTATATTTAAAATTTAGAATCATCCCCCAAATGTTTTTGAGTCTCTTCGTATTAATTTTTGTCCTTTGGTTTCATGGGGATGTTACCTAAGAACTAGTTTCACCACTACCTCATCTCATTTAAATGGTGATGGGTGGGATATTAAATATTCTTTATCGGGACAGATTATTATTATAATGACAACCATTAACAACTCCCATTTTCATGGGTTATGTTGTGATCATTTTTTTGAAACCCATTTATTTTCATTGGTTTTGATATGTTCATGTTTGTATGATAATATAGAACACATGTGTATGGTTGTCATTATTTGATGAGTGGGACCTATACATCCATCTAATCTATTGGTTAGTGTATTATATATCATGATATATATATTGAAAAAAATTCAATGTTATTTATATATTATGGGAAACAAGATGAATTACTTGATCCATTATGAGAAATAAGTCAATTTTCTTAAAGAACTCTGGGAAACAGGTGTTGATTCTCAATCTAATAGTCTTGATAAATATCCTAGAAATTAATAATGAATTATATACATATTATGGTGATATAAATGTTTGTGATATGAACTTATTGTGCATGATTGAGTGATGATTAGTTCTCAATCATATTATTCATGGCCTTTGAAATGGTAATCCATTATGACCTAACACATGTTTATGATAATTTTCAGTAGGTGTATCAAAATTGTATGTTATATTCATGATCTCATAAATTTATTCCTATAAAAATACTTTATATAATCATTGATTCAATTCTCCATGTTTACCCTTACTGTGAATTAGAGCTCACCCATTACTTTTTATTAATTTTTAATGCCTATCAATGATGTTTTTAGATGTCTATTCCAATAAAGAGGTATATGTTTGATGATCATTATGTGAAATGTTGATGATATTTGATAAAAAATGATGATATTTAAATATAGCATCCAAAAAACTCTAACATTTTATGTTGTTTCATTGATCTTATAGTTATGTATTCAATACTCATCTAAATATATGGAATATTTATATATGAAAATATTAGACAGTTATAGTTAGAATAAGAGTAAGGTATGGTAAATATATTGATATTGGGGTTATAAAACATAAATTTAATTCATTGGGATAATATAGAATATCGAATAAAATATAAACTTTTTATTAAAAATCATAGATGACCCAAGTTAATCCTAATGTGTCATAGAAGATGGTTTTAGGATTTAGATATCCTATGAATGATTTCCATGGTTTCTCACATTAATATTTGTCTCCCAATTATTTAAAAAATAATAATAGTTTTAACATATATTAATTGTATTAATGTTGAATACGATGAATAATAGAATTATTTTTCTCTTGAGGAACATGTTTTAGTGGATATATAATGAAAAATATCATCTCTATAGTAACACAACCTTTTTTAAGTAATTAATCATGTCTCAATTCAAAATGATAATAGGATGGAAAAAGGTGAAAATGAGTCACTCATGAGTAAAGGAAAATATTACATTATTGTCCATTCAGATCAACAAGTGGCTGAGTTATGGATTAACACTATTGAGAAAATACACTCTATTCATCCATTATTAGGACATAAAAAATATGTCTGAATTTTTTATCATCTATAATGACTATTTTTTCAATAGTTGAATCATATAAAGAATTTGAGGTAAGATGATGAAATTTAGTCCATATAATGGAATGGGTTTTGTGGTATATTATTCATTTATTACAATACTTATACGAATATTTATAAATATATATATACTATATATTTGGTTGAAGAAAAATGAAGATGAATACATTGGTGAATATGATGTTAAAATTATAAGGATATCATGTTATGACTCTAGTTTAATTTCTATCCATTAATTTAAAAATGATCAACTTTTTTGTGGCTCAAAATCATACCTCCAAAAGCTTTTAACTATACGAGGTTTCAGTGGCTATGAATAAATCATTCAATGTAATCTAAAAGTATAAATTGAACATTCCCAATATCACCATGGCCTGGTAAAAAAAATGAATGATAGAGTTTCTAGAAAACTCATGTAAATAACATTGAATAATGAAATTTTAGCTCTATTCATACCATAAATGATGGGAAAAATGAATATGAACTATTTTAATGGAATTAAGAGGTTAGAATAATAAGGAGAGGAATGTCATAAATACCAGGACTATATAATGGTGATGAATTGGGTGACCTATAAAATGGGAGATAATAAGGAATTAAATAATGATCCTCTCATTCTTCAATGTTTGAAATCCACCAAATAAATGAATTATGGTAAGAAGTTCATAAATCCAAAGGATCTAGATAATCAATGTGAACAACCTCTTAATACTACAGACAAAGGTAAATCTCATTCGATCATAACTACTCGTGTCAGTTATGATAATGGTTTGGTGAAAGGTACACTTATAATACACTCTATAAAATCTATAATCTTATTTGATTCTGGATCCACAAAATTTATTATTAATTATTAATTTACTACGTTCTTAATTTTATTTATGTAGTGAATTGATTTTGAGTTAGTTATGAAAATTCAAAAAGGTAAAATAGACACATATCAAGACTATAGTTCATATCTGACTAACATGTGTAGGAAATTTATTCATTAAAATCATGTAATTCTACAATTATTTATATTCATTGTGATTATTTCTATGGATTGACCATATCTATATAGGTCACATATAAATTAAAAAGGAACCTAAGTTATAATCCATATTTCGAATCAACCTATGAGATTTTTTTAATAATTTAATGAATACTAAATTCTAATTTAAATTACAATAACCCTTAGGCTCTTAATTATTATGCATGTGGTCTATTTATCTTGAATGGTTGGGGAGAGACTCAAAATTTAGGATTCGAATATTGTTAATGACATTGTTGATGTATTTTGTGAATTTTTGTTATTACTTGAACTGAATGATAATGTTGAGTTTTTAATAGAACAAAAATATGGGGATATGCCTATTTTAATGAAATGTTATATATTTTCCCAAATTGAGTGTCATGAAATACGGTAGAAAGTTTAAGAGAATATTGATATGGGATTCATATTCCCCAGTGTGTCACTATGTGGGGAAACTATTCTTTTTGTTAAGAATAAATATGGTTCAATGAATTTGGAATTTTTTATTTGGATGTTAACTAGTTCAAAATCTAAAATAAGAATCTCCTCCCCCTTATTGATTATTTTTTATCAACCATGTATAGCTCAATTATTATCAAGATTGACCTTCATTATAGATATCATCAGTTGAGGGTCATGAATAATGATATAAACATGATGGAATTTCATAAAAGGTAAGATAACAATGAATTGTGAATGATTACTTTTGGTTATTATAATTGTTCATCTACCTTACTAGATTAAATGTACAATTTTGTTACAGACTTAATTGATTTGTTATTAGTATAATTTATAGATTATATTTTTTTATATTTATTAATAAAATAAGGGACTGAATATGAAATAAGGATTGTACAAATGACCCTAGGGAGGGATAGGATTTATGAAAAAGTTAAAAAGTGTGATTTTTGGGTTATAAATTTTTTGTTCATATATCATATAATCTTAACTTATATTATTTAATTAGCTCATTCATATACTAAATTTATTGAAAATTGGCATAAACAACCCCTACAAACTGATATTTTTATTTTTCATGGGTTGGATGCATTTTATCCTTGTTTTGTGGAGTGATTTCCCACAATTTGCTAGTCCTTCTACTAAACTTATTGGAAATTAGTTATTTTCATATAGATATATGAATGTGAATATAATTTAACAGAGTATAAAAGTAACTTTGTTATTGAACTATTGTAGACACTTCCCTATAATTGAGAAATACTTTTTTATCTATAGTGATTCTTCATGGAAGGTAATAAGATATATTTCATGAAAAATGATATGGTGGTAGCTTATTCCTCATTTCAATTGAAGGCTCATGAGAAAAATTAACCGACTCATGACTTGGAATTTTCTATAATAATTTTTTCAGTAATGATATGGATGAATATTCTATAAAGTAATAGGTTTGATATATATATTCATCCTATAATTTTAAAGTTCATATTCACTCAGAAAGATATGAATATATATCATATAATATGGTTTAATATGATTGAAGATCTTGAATTTGGAATAAAATTTTGTCCTGTTATAATCATTTTTTATGATATAAATGACCTATTTGAAGAAAATTTGGGTTATAGATTTATGATTGTTAAATATCCCTTAACCTTGTTCTCTATCATTATCAATCAGTATTTGGGTGTTTGTTTTATCATCTGTGTCCATGTTTTCACTTCCCTCCCATATTCTTTTATATGGGAACCTTGTTGTGAATTAAATTAAAAAAATTATATTCCCATGTTTTCCATTTTAAAATATGTTTTATTTATCATTTTTAAGTTATGGGTTTCAATGAAAGGAACTCTTTTGTATTAAACCATTTATTTCTAAGTGAAATTTTTAGGGTGAAATTTATTTCAAGGGGGTATATTGTAACACCATAAGTGTTTATGAATTATTTATTTATTATAAATTTATTTTCATATATGTATTATATTTCCCCCATACACCTAGTTAATAATGATTTATATTTCGAACTAAAATAATATTACAATACTACAAACAGTCAGATTCTTGTTTGCTACATAAAGCACTATGTCTGTATTTGGACACACAATATCAAATTTCTTCTATTTCTTGTGTTATACATAAGACCCAATTATATTGAACTACAATATGCTATTAATTCCATTATTTAAAATCATAATTATCATATACACATTTGAATGGTATATATGAAATGTTTTAACAATATTTAGACGATATTTTAACACATATTTATATAATTCATTAGTGATAAAATAATTTTAAATGAAAATAATACCTTTTTTAAAATATAATGAAATAATTTTCCATAAAAACTATTTTATTCTCATAGGTTTTCTTATTTTAATAAATTTAAAAATTCACTTTTGATTAATTATTTTAATTATATTTATATGTTATATATTCTATAAATTTTTTAAAATTCATCTTAGATAGCAACTAGATAATAGATAATAATAAATAATATTTCACACATAAAAATGTATTTTTTCAAAAAATCCATTTTATCGCTATTTAATAGTGCACATATTTTAAAAATAAAATTATTTTTCTTCAAGAAAATAAATTTGTAAAAATAAATTTCATTTTTAGAATCATAATATCTTGGTTATTTTCAAATAATAAAGTTTTCAAAAGGTTTTATGTTTTAAATTTAATTTTTCAAAGAGGAATAAGTATATTTATAAATAACTGGTTTTAATGATTCTTCAAAATTATTTTCCATATATCCTGAAGTATGTTTGAGTTAATTATATTTTAGAAGGGATATTATCAGAAGTTACCATTCATATTATTTCCAGGAATGGTTTTTTAATAGAATAATGGTTAAAAAACTTATTTTTTTTTCACAGTTCAATCATATTAAAAAAATGTTATGAAACTCATTTAATTTTAATGGGTTAGTATGATTCAAAAACAATAAAATAAAACAAATTATTTCAATGGGTTAATTAGGTTTTGAAATAATAATTATGTTGTTTATCTTTTTTCATGATGATATGAAAGCTAATTGTATTTTCTTAATGTTGTGGTTCTTAGACATTACATATATAGTTGGGCGGAAAAGATATCTATGGGAAATACTTTTAAATCTTATAAGAAGTTCTAGAAAAGATACTACTAGTTATGAAAAATACATCTTATATATTTTTTAGGCCTCTATAGTATTGGATAAGCCTGGTATAAATTATATTATGGGGCATCATTGATAATTTTTGGAATTTCTGTAATAACTTATATGATGGGGTATCTAAAATAACACTGGTTTATACCATTATATCTTACATGATGTGTGCACCATAATAACACTTCAATTCATTGGGTAAATAATTATATATCATGAGATAAAAATTATTGGAATGGGGATGGAACATGTTTTAGAAATTTACTTTTTCATCAAGGATTGTCTTGGGTGTGAACATGGACTAAAAAGATGGTTCGGGGAGTGAACCCATTCTAATAAGATATCCTTGGAAGTGAGCCTTGACTACTATGAAAATCATTTTATATGATTAAATATCATAAAAAATTCCCTGAATTATTACATTATTCTGATATCATGTAATATGATTATAACTCCCTTATGATTTATGTATTATAATATTCTAATCCTTATTCAAAGAATCATTTGTTTGATCTCTAATATTTACTGTATTATCATCAAATGTTATTCCCATGTTCTTATACCATTATGTTAATGTTATGATTTTTTATCACCATTATTCTCCCATAATGAGAATATTATATCACATTTTACTATTATTTATTCCCCTTTGTTACAATTAAATGATTTCTTTTGGAGTGATAAATTGTATTTTCATTGTTGGAAACATTTTAGATCATTCAAAATGTTAGAATATTGTGTTTTATGATTCCAAAGACACTAAACTACCATGGTCCTCAGACATGTACATTCATAATATGATGAATATTCATCTAAAATGATGTAATATCCATGTTTGAGAATATTGGGCCTCTATAAAAGAGAATTTTATCCATATTCATATTGGCCCCATTGAGATTATTAATTGAATAGGTATGGTAGCATATTGCTTAGCGCCCCTATTACACCTCTGTAAATTTAAAAACATGTTCTATATATCTATCCAAATAAAGTAAATTCTTAATCTTTCACCTATACAAAACTCATAGGTCATACCTCTGGAGCATGATATCTCTACAAACAAAACCATATAGAAATCTTAGATCATAGACATATAGTTCTGCAGAACTTGAATATCAATGGTTAATGTTCCTTAGAGAAACATAAAATTGGAAGCATATACTTTAGAAATTAATGTTATAATAAAATAGATTTATTTTCATTTGTTTATTTCATATTGATGAATTTCTAGGGATTAATTTATTTAAATGTGGTAGATTGTAACACCCCTTGATTTTTATGAATCATTTCTTTTCAGATACTTTTATTTCTTTCATACCTTGTTTTACAGATAATATCTAGTTATGCCAAACTGCATAAAAATATTAAAATATACCGTGTCTACAATCACATATCCATTGTATTGGTGGGTATGAGTAGTGATAACTAATGTATGAAAAATATTTGTTATAAATATTCATCAAATTAGTTTATTTGTTATCATATAATTAGGATTAAATATAATAATTATTTGAAAATTAATGTGATATCTTTTTAAAAAACAATCTATTGGAAAATGTATTTTATATTAATAAATTAAATTAATTATTTTTGGAGATTTGTTCAAAAGAAATTATATATTATCTCAATGGTCACATTTTTTAAACAGTGAAAAATATTTCGCTAAATATATGATAAAAATAAATCTATTTTTATGTTTAATAATATATGAACTTCCCAAAAATAATTTTTGATTCAATTTAGTGTACATGCAATAAAATTAATTCAAGAAATTAATAGAAATTTAATTTGATGAAATTACATAATTTTATGATGTGAAATATTTGAAATAAAAAATTTTCTCTCCTATTATTTTTTGTCAATATGAATTGAAGTCATAGTAAAATTTAACCCCATGGTTAAAGATAAAGCAGTTTAATCCATGTTAATTGATTTAATTAATGTTTCCCTAGGATTTTATAGATTAATATAACATATTGGTTTTTTATAATACTGTGTGCTAATTAAAATATCCAATTTATGTATTCTAATTAAAATTAATAGAATACGGTCTTTATTGAAAATGGTAATGTTTTTTAAGAATAATATTTTATTAAATTACATAAAAATAATAAACATATTCAACTAAAAAAATTCATAAATATATTAGAGAATATATAATCCATATTTTATTTATAGGTGGGTTGGAAAGAGTTTTCATGAAATTAGCATAATTGTATTTTAATCTTGAAATAAATTTCAAGAGTTCCCATCACTATTATTATAAAATCAAATTTCTCCATTCCCATATTAACATAAGATTAGGAGTCATATATTATCCATCCTATATGAAATTACAATATACAATTCCCTATAAATATTATGGTGGTTTTCTTATTTCCAAAAGATCAACCCGGGTGCCCTTTAGAGGAGATCCGAAAGAATTATTTCAAAAAATACGTAGTTTCCTTAACCGATCACCTTCTTTCATAATCATAATTAACTTATCCAAATATTTTTTATTTATTAAAAAATAATAAATTCAATATCATTAATATTTATAATTATTATATTTAATTTTAAATCACAATTATACCCCATATTTCTCATAAAATGTAATGTGAAATTATCTCTTATGCATACATATGGATTACCATATCTAAGAAATGATACAATTCATTTTTCATAACCAGGTTTTATGGATCAGTATTATGATGATTTTAATGTGTATATAATTACTGTTTCAATATAATTATATATGTGGAATTTTAATATCATTTCTACCTTATTAAAGTCCATTTATTTTGGAAACAATATCATCACTTAAGATTCATGTGGTCTTCCTCCTCCACAAAATAATTTGATTTAATTTTGAATTATATTTTACATAAATGTAATAATAATAGTTTTGATGAAAATAGATAAAATTTATTTTATGATAATCATTCTATAAAGGTATATTATTATTTATAATTCTTTAATTACACCGTTTGAAAAAATGGAAATAGTGTTAAAGTATACATCAAGCCTACTATCTTTATCAACAGTGTAATTAATCTTTCTATTTATAAATTTTTTTGAATAATTATTAATAATTATATAATTAATATATATTAGATTTTTATACCAAGATAAAATTTTTGTAAATTAGGAATCCATTTTCAAAGCCTACTAACTATGACCTTCAGCTAGAACATGCACGGAATACGAAGTAGTTAAAAAAAATAGTTATTTTAATGAAAAATTTATGGATAAAAGATTAATATTATGTTATAAATAAATAAAAAATTCTATGATTTATATTAGTATGTTTATTGAAAATGTTTATTAAAAAATCATATTTATTATATATATTGTTTGAATGTGAATGTGGAAAGGTGAAACATGTGTATGTGATTAATGTAACAATCCAATAATAATATGGAATCTCTATACTAGAATTTACATTGAGGAAATTATATGACACTTTCCAAATGAATCAATTAAATTTTTCTGTCATTTGTTTTATATTGTATCTTTTTCATTCATTTTACTCTCATGAATTATTTACGATTTGAAAAGAGTACTGATAAGGGAAATGTACATTATTTCTCACATTATTTTAAAATACATTTTCTTCTAGGTATATATATTATCAAAATCATTCCAATAATAATTTAAATATTATACAATGAATTTTTAGATTAATTTTTACCATTTGATGAATTTTCCCCAAACTCGTTACATGGAATCCCCTTTCAATATTCAAATTCTTAATTTTTTTTATTTTTTAATAAAAACATAAAAATATTTATTTATTAAAATAAACGTCATGGATATAATCTACTTGCATAAAGATAACTCAATTATTTGAAGATTACATTATATGTTTACAATGTTACTTTCAATGAACACAATTTTGTTATTATGTTTATTCTTTTTATATATGTAAAAACTGATAATTTTAACGGGAATTTTCCTAAAATATAATCATTTAATATAATCCATTTCATAAATACAATATCCATTGACCCTAATTATTATTTATTGTTTTTATTATTGAAATATTCCATCCTTACTCTATTTTATTGATGTATTATGATTAGGATGACAAATGATTCTTAATCCTATTAAAATGGGATATGTTTTGATGAAATTTTTATAAAATCCATTTTTTCCTCGGTATTGATTTAAAGAATGTTTTATTGTATTTAGGAACACATATGTATGGTATTCATTATATCATGGGAGATTCTTGTATCTCTATAAAATTATTTTTTCTTTTTTTTATATGGTATGATATAGTTATGGGAAACACATCCATTGTTTTGATTTGTTATGAGAACCAAGTTAAAGTTCTCAAACCACTAAGGTAAACAAGTTGGTGTTATTGATTCTCTTTGGGTAACAACTATTTATTTCTCTCATGATGGTTTTGGTAGTAAAACATTATAAATTTAAATTATTTAATACAAATCATTTTGTAACACACATTTATGACATGATATTATTATTCATAATTGAGTTATGGTGTAGTCTAATTATTATGATTCATGTCATTTTAAATTATAATATTATATGACATAACTCATTTTATGCCCTTTGTATGGTTGGTTATGATCTTCCTATGTTATGGGCATGATTACAAATTGTTGTTCGTATCATATTCCTTAATATGATCATCTATTAAAATATCTATATTTTCCCTTACCGAGATTATGATCTCACCCGTTTTTTATGTTTCCTTTCAATTGTTTTTGTAGAATTATATTTGTATGGTACACATATGGATAGTAATTTTGGGGATGATCATTATGAAAGGTGTTTATGTCCATTACTAAAATTGGAAAAAAATTTATCTAGTCTCCAATGACTCTTAACCTTAACAATTAGTGCATGGATTGCAATATTATGAATTGAATAATGAACTACATAGATGTAATATTTTTGTTTTAATAATATCTAGATGATATAATTATCTTCCATTAGATTTATAAAAAGTTTCATACAAAAATAAATCGATCAAATATGCCTGAATGATATATTCTTTTTCCAAAAATTATTCTTGAAACAACCTACACATTCATTCAACATGAAAGAGTGATATTTTCTTCCATATCTTATCCATCGCACATTAATACAAAATTTTAATAATTCACCCGAAATGTAATTCAACTTTGTCTTGATCAATATCCTCATAGCTTAAAACATTAATAGGATCATGTTTGTATCTCTTTAGCTAAGACATACAGAACACAATATGTATACCATGGTAATATAGAGAAAGATTCAATCATTCTTATGATGTTAAAAATATATATCATCCCAACACAACATTATAAGACATTTTTCTTCGTTGACAAATTTATATTCCCTAACCAAGGGACACCCATTACAAAACCATATCATCCATGAGAACTCCAATGGTATGATACATTGATAAGCATAAGACCACATCTTGATCTGATCTTTAACCAATCATTTTTTTCAAATACACAAAATCTATTTTCTCTAACCCATTCACCACCAAATAACTTAACACTCACCTATATCATTCCCCTGGTGATATGAATTAATAGTCACCCTTTAAAATTCTTCAAATAGTGAAGTCCAAATTTTGTATTGGAAGCTATGATTGTATGATGTCTATAATTGATAAAGTGATTCTTCAAGACTCTTCTAAATATGATAATTCATTATAGAACCATATACTTTAATTCATTTATAATTCTCTATAACATCCAATTATATTGAGGATAGTATGTTCTATTCGTCTTTAATATATTATGAATCACCATTGGTAGGCCTTAAAAATAGGATGTTGTAAACGAAACACATTTCGTAGATTCCATTCGTGAAGGTGCATTGTGAATTTATACAATCAGTTGAATATATATTACTCTAATATCATCCACTGAGTTAATATATTTGATAAATATATGGTGATACTACGTTTTCAAAATATCTACAATGATCAAAATTGTTTCCCAACTGCTTAGTTCATGGTTAACCTTGTCATGCAGCCTGTTATTACATTATCTAATTTCGACCCAAGCACTCAAAGTGGTTATAGAAACCCTCCAATTTTTTTAATTATTTTACATGATCTTATAAAAATTCAGATATAATAATATAATATATTCATTGTTATTGTTTATTTCTGGAACACAAAATTATTTTACAACATCATGATACATATTGGTTAATCCAAGATCAAATATGTCTTCTTCTAACTTCACGTCTAACATGATTCACAAATTAGAAATATTCTAAAAATCTATTAACAATTCCGCCAATGAGGATATGATAATTAAAGGTCCACAATCATCTTTCCCTTAATAATTATTTAATTCCACTTGGTATTCTATGGAAAATTCCATAAAATCATAAGTTCTTTTAGAAATCTACTCCACTGATTCTTGTATCATCATAGTAAGTGCATCAAAGATGAAATTTACCTTCTAGGATCATAGTTTGTCTCAATATCAAATGTTCGAATGTATTATTGAAAATGGAACTAATATATATTCATTTAATATATAAAGAATTTATGAAAAAATATTTTAATCTGTGTATACACGAAATACATCTCATTAAAGATGATGTGTTTCCAACATTAACAGTCAAATACCTCATCATCTAAATCAATGTTTTGAGTAATGTAGTTTTTATTTTGAGGTCAAAACGTACATGACCCACAATTAACTACATTGTATCTATTCCTAAAAATATCTCTAAAAATGTTCGATGCATTTTAATACATTTATATCCAATCACTAGGATAAAATAGAATTGGGATTTGAGCCAATTTCAACTTCACGTCATATATAAGTAGTATTATTACTAATATTTTTTTATTAAAAATTTACTCACATTTTTTTAGCATGGTCGCAACTACTTATATATTAATAAATCCAAATTCAATCTCCAATAGTAACCATAAAAAATACAACCATTATATATTTAACACTAAACATGGACATTCCCATGAAATATTTAAATAATTATTTTTTTATCAACATATATATGTATTTGGGAATCTATTTTCCCATGAAATCATACATAATTTATCTAAATGTGAAATTTAAAATTCTAGGAATAATTCTAATGTTCCCCAAATTTATTCAGTAACATATTAACATGCCAATAATATGAAAACAATGTCATTAAATTTATCAAGATGTAATAAATGAGGTAAATTTTGAAGAAATCAATTTATGGGTGAAAATATTATTCATGGAGACCAACACCGCTATCATAGAACCTATCATTACAATGGGCATAAGAATATAAACATACAAAACATTCTTACCAAAAAACATTATCCTCATTATAACTACATCTATGAACCATATCATATATTATCCAAAGCATAAATCAACATACAGAACCCCTAGACACCATTCAATATATATAAAAATACTTCTACGCATGAAAACAAGTATATATTTCCCATTACGATCAAATTCAGCATCTGATAGTGTACACATAACTGATAATTAAAATGGACATATTAGATACAGACACTAGAGAACCAGAAAGGGAGGTACCTGGTTAGATAAATCCATTATAATGAAGATTATCAAAATGATTCTTGAGATATTTCAACATAGTTAGTTCAATTAAGTATGATTTTTTTGATATGTTTCTTTCAATGGATATATGAATGATATTTAACAATACTCCCTTGAGTTAGGGATAGCATGAGAATCCCCCTGTATGGAAATCTCAAAACATGTGATGTCCCGAACTTAGATGACCCTGAATAGGTTCCCTAAGCATGGTAGGCCACATGGACTCAAGTGGATCTCCATAAATGCATGAGGCTCTCAACTCAAAAACAGCTCCTATGTTGTTCTTGTGGGAAGACTATTCCCTCTTTAATTGAGTATAGGACAGTGGAAAAATATAAATAAAGGTAAATATGGGATGAAAATAATGTAAACAGCATATGGAGACTAAAATGATAAATAGAAAATGATAAGAACTACAAAAATTACTAGAATATCTAATGATGATATGTTATGTCTATATAAAAAATAGAAACAATGGATATAATATAGAAAGAATAACTTGTTCAAGAATAGAATAAAGGGGAACAAAATACTATCCTAATAATCCTGAGCTATGGATCAGTCATCTTCTACCATGATCCATCCTAAAGAACATGAAATAATCTGTTCAAAGTCATATTCTTTCCTTAATCAACACCATCATTTGTAAAATATTTACCAGGTACAAAATGATACATGGAGAGGGTGTGGGGAAAATATTAATGGGCCACCACCAATGGTGTCTATAACATATGGCCTATTTAATGTAAATGAAATATTCCGAAATCATGCATATATAATGTAAGTAAGTACAACTTTACTAAATCACCAAGTAACTACTTTATCCCTCAGTTAGTGTAAGTACATGTAACCATCATTATTTGATTGTTACACATTTATAAATCAGTACCATGTTAACAATAGAAATAATTGGATGATTTTACAAGGAAACCTGTAATAATATTTCAAATTGATGTTCAAAGGTATTTAACAATGCATTATAGACTTCAGTGGTCACCCGCTTATTATAGACTGTATATCATCTAAGGACAATATTTTAATATAAGGATAATTGATTTATGCTTTCCAAAAGCATAGGCTTACCGAGTTCTATGAGATTATCCAATGTAATGACTGGCACTGATGGGTTGTCTCCATGACACCTACATGACAATGATGGATCCAAAGGGTGTATCCAATGAATTTTATAATAATATTGAATAGATCATGTGGTGAAATACTAGGCATCAAATTGTATAAAGAGATTAGGATCTTGGTGGGTCTCAACCAAAGAAGTTACATCAATCAATCAGAAAGGGAATCCCAAGTTTTCCGAGCATTCCCCATAGAATCAAAGGTGATCTTAAGTCAGGAAACTCATATATGAGAATTATATCATAAATTATTTCATAATTTTCATTAGATTAATTTTTATTAGTGTGATAAGACAAGTTCATTAAACCATTCATTTATTCCATTTAAGGAATTTTCAATTATTAGGTTTCACAATAATTCATTCCATTAACATGGTAAGGGGTTCTACAGACATGCAACCTATTGATCAATTACAATTAATATGTTAAAGTCATATTCATAGTATACTCTCCAATTTATATTTCACATTTTTTTATCAATTCGAAGAACTTACGTTGGGTCAGTTATGTGGGGAGCATAGATAGTACATTCCATTAGTAAAATCAATAATTATATCATGAAATTTAACATATAAATTATACTTCTTAGAGAGGCTAAGAAAACACACCACAAAACGACGATTCAAACGTTTCAAAACACCAAAACAAATATTATAGAAAAGCATCATACATGGGATTGATGGAGTTTCAGTCATAAACACTAATAACTAATCTCTTATTTGGAAATATCGCAACCATAGATTTCTAATGATTATAATATTGGAATATAAATTCAATAAACAATACCAGATGATTTAGGTAGTCTGCACATGACAATTAAAAAATCAACAAACACGAGTGATGAGTTATAGACCACTGACATTAGGATTATTTGAGTCTCTTCTATCTGTGTTAGCCTAAAATTTGCCTTGTAACTATAGAGACCCAAAGCATAACGTACATGGACATTACATTACTTTTTTGGAACACTTAGTACATAACAAAAACACACACATAAGGATCTTAATAGTTTAGTGTCTTTTGAAACTCGGAATATAATCTTCTAATCGTGGTGAAAGATCTTCACCATCTCCCATAAAGAACTTCCCTTTTTTTAACCTAAAACATTTCTTTATATCCTGGGGAAAAGAAAACATAAAAGGGTGAGATAAAATTCTCATTAAGGGTAAAAAAAGAAATATCAATCACATCATATTCATAAGAACATAACATTTTGGAAATCGTAACCTGCAAAAGAGAGCATAATTTCATAACATGGGATAAATCATAGTAGTGAAATGAAATCCCAATAATCATAACTTACAACATGAAACTTTGTGGCATACACATATAATCATAGAGAATCATTTCTTTTTATTCAAGACTCATTGCCAATACTATCTTAGTGGACAACGTCCATTTCTGAACTGAGTTCACTCCTCGTTTCAGTCCTGTTTCACTGAACCGGTTTAACCTGCCGTTCCAGCCATGTCTATCTCATGAGATATAAAATCTTTAACCAATGAATTGGAGGTAGATATATGTCCCAACCATATTATAATGATACCATTCTTATTGTGCCACAAAATCATAAAGCATACATCATAGCATAACCCATGTAATAAAAATGGGAATGTTAAACTTCAAGACATCATAAAACAATTCATATAATATAAAGGAATTCATAAAAATAATTCCATCACAACATAATCAAATCAATGTAATAATAGGGATAAAAATAGAACCCTTTATTATCTTAGATGGAAAATAATTTTGCTAAAACACTTCAACTCCATTCATGAGGAAAATATCCTTTCTACTTCAAAAACATTTTCCTTTTTAACATGTCATACAATGTTAAACTAAAATAAGTTGATTAAAAATAAACATGAAAACATGTAAAGTAAGCTTCTTGGAAATGATTTTTTAAAAATCAATTCATGCCGTATAAGTTAAAAACATACATTCATCCCATTCTTTGGTCGGAAAAGTGAAAAAGTACCTCGTATGAAAAACAACAAAAGATTCATTTCAAATCATTTACTAAAAACTCACTGAAGGGTAAAATTGGATATAAACTATTGTAGAAGGATATAAATATTTCATATTGAGGAAACATGGATGTTGATGATAAATTACACCCCAGTAAATACTAAATTATTAACAATCTCGGATAAAATGAGACTGTGATATTTTCCCTTACCTTAGGTCTGATTTGCTTCATAAGTGTCCGAACCTCTTCTTTTTGATGCACCTCTTCTTAACCTCCTCTTAGGGCACTAGGGTTGGTATTTGAAGAAGACCAGAACCTCTATGATGATTCTAGGGAAGTGGGGAAGTGAAATGGGAAGGGTTTGTCCGAGCATGAATGCTCAAATTGGTGTGAGGAGGAGAGGGAGGAGGTGCCCTTTTATAAGGGAAGAGAGGGGCACCTTTGGAATTATTAAAAATATTAATTTATAATAAATCTAACCCCACTTAAAAACCTCCAAAAATGACTCATATCTGAATATTAGATGATATAGGGTTGCAATCTCATCAACTAATCAACGTTAGACATGTTTGGATCTTATTTTAAACCTTATCATTTTGATTTATCCTTATTTAATCTATTTAAGTTTATTTGTGTTAATAAAATTCTAAATTTTACATTATAACAAATAATTACTTATTTGTTGTGAATTTTCCATAATTTTTTACTTTATAAAATTATAGACAATATAAATTTAAATATATAATTTTTAAATATTGTTGGTATTTTTAAACAATTTTATAATAAGTTATTTTTATAAAATAACAATAGTGTCAATTTTGACACTATTCATTTATATGAATTTAAATAAAATATATATATAAGATATGTTCGAACTAAAAGCTTTAATAGATTTATAAAATGTTATATGTCTCTAGAATATTAGTGGAGCACATTAAATAGTTCATATAATATTTATTTTATTATTTTTAAAACCATTTATTTGGTTTATCTCTTAATAAAATAATTACTACATAATTTTTGTATAATTATTTAATATACTTATTTTTTTCATATAAATTAAAAATAAAATCCTATGATGAAGATAAATCTATTACCTTTCACAATAATAATTTTACTCGAATTTATCATCTTAAAATCACAAAATTTAAATCATTATATTTATTAAATTATGAAGGTTACAACTTTGGAATCATTTAAAATAAAATAATATAAGTGTCATAATTTCCTTAATAAATATAAAAATGGTCAAAAATTAGGCCAGTGGATGATTAGGGTTTATATATACACTAATAATAAGTTTTGTGAAGATTTTTGGGCCTTTTGATATGTATTACTATTTCAGTAAAAACTATATTATGGATTTTTCACTAAATAAATAATTTCTGCATCATTATTGTATCACTATTAATGATAATTATTTAATCCCAAAAAATTCTAAATAAATTATCATGATGTTGATAATTTTATTATATTTCTTTAGACTATTCATGTTTGAAGTTTCATTAAGTTTATCACCAAATGAAAATTAATATACTTATATGATTTAAGAGAGTGACATGTTGTCACTTTCTTTGATTTTAATAATAATTAAGTTATTTTCATGGAAAAAGTCCATTAAAGGATTATAATCTGACCCTTAGGTGATATGGGTCTACTTTTAGTCATCCAATAGAATTTTTTCATTTGATAGGGTAATTTTATAATATTATATTTAACCTTAATTACACGATTTACCTTTAACTATGGTAAATAAAATTTACCGTAGTTACTATTCATAATTCCCAAAAATAAAAAGTCGCCTATTAACATAATTTGGACCCAATGATTCCAAATATGGAATCCATTTTTTTAAATTCAATACAAAGAAGTTGCAGAAATTAAATTAAAATTAATCTCGTTGTCGAATGAAAATGGGTTTTTGTTTAAAACATTGCAAAAGATTGAATTGATTTAACCTACGAATTCAATGTAAAATCAATGCTAATGACATAAATTATATGAAATGGTAAAAATATATTCTATTTATACT
The DNA here is from genome assembly GCA_963277665.1 of Viscum album. Classification (NCBI taxonomy): domain Eukaryota; kingdom Viridiplantae; phylum Streptophyta; class Magnoliopsida; order Santalales; family Viscaceae; genus Viscum; species Viscum album. The sequence continues at coordinate 556,618,797 of OY728141.1, forward strand.
TTAAAACCACTCAATATTATAATTTAACCATATAAATTATTGTGATGAAAAAATTTCTTTTTAATTAAAATATAGCGTGTTTTTACTATTCATCAAAATATGAAAGTTACCAGAATAATATGAAAAATTTATCCAAAGTAAATTTTTATTTCATGATTCCGAAGAATAATTTTATTTTGTGAAATTGAACTTATAAACATGTCAAAACTAGATTTAAAGTGGGTGCGCCATCAAAAGTCGGCAAAACTGCATTTTTTGGAAAATACTTATTTTACCCGAAAAATTTATTTTGTTCTTATACCATGTTTTAGAAAATGCGTAAGATTAATAAAATTAAAAATTTAGTTAATACTATTCATAACGGCTAGTTCATAATAATATTATAATAATATATCATTGTTTAGTAAAACCCGGTATTGCGTACAACACACACTATTGAGGAAGGTCGCGATTGTGTGTAATGCAAGCCAAGTCAGGGTTGCGTGTTCTGAAATAATCCTTCGTTGTTTCATATAACATAATCCAACCATATTTCATTTATACATTGAATATATATATATATATACTCAATGTTGTGTAGAATAACTATTATCAAAATTGTGTATAACACGATCCAAGAATAGTGTTGCGTATACTGCAAGCTAATACGGTGTTGCGTATAGCACAAGGTAATCTTGGTGTAGTATACAACACAAGACATTAATGAAATTAGAAGAATATTTTTCATAAAATCTTGGGGTGTTACATTCTACTCTCCTTAAAATGAATTTCTCCCTCGAAATTCGCCGGGGTTATAAATCATTTACTATTTATAGAAACCCACATCGTAAAAAGGAATACTGAAAATTAATTTTACAAACTAAAGTATGAAACATAACGGTTACCCAATTTAACTAATCACTGGGTTTCCACGTATAAGAATATAGGTAAAAATATGGATATGGAAGAAAAATCTAACCATCAAGTTACGATGGAGAGTGGTAGAGAACATGGCTATAAAAAATCCATCGATCACAAAGACATAAATTTGTGATGATCTAAGGTACCATCTGATTCATCGGATATAAAGGCACTAGGACAAAATTTTTGGTTTTCAAGATCATTTCCCTAAAGTTGATGAAATTGGAATTCGAAGAAATACTTTCGTGATTTTGGTACAGTCTCACCATTGGTTGTTCTTTGGACAATTTCCACTTCATCTCTTAATGAAATGAAGTAGAATTTGTCATTCGTGATGTGTTACCAGATCATGTGATAGAATGATGGTTCATTCCATCTCTTTCAAACAAAAGGTTAGAAAAAGTTATAAGTCCATCTTATGGTTAGATTAATCGTATATGGTTCCAAAAATGAACTTATACTTCATATATCATACTCTTAATAAAATAATACTAGTTTCTACTAACTAGGGACTTCCTGTAGTCCAGTGGTAGGCGATAAAGGCCAGTCACACTTCGGTTGTGGGTTCGATTCCCACACCCTTGTCCGACGTGATGGGTTGTCGCCTGTCCTACAGGTTGTCCTTTTTATAAAACTATATTACTATAATACTACTAACAAATGTCCAACATAATCCATTCCAATCCTTAGGTTTATCCATAATACTGTAGTCCACTCTCATAATATAGTGAAAAAGATTACCGGAGAATTAATACCATCATTGATCCCCATATATCATAAGATATGTCTTGTTGGTGACATTCCAAACATTCTAAGGACTTAATCATGTATTCTCTTGAAAAATGAATACCATTTGAACCATAGTGAAAACATGAATACAGTTAAAAGTTAACACTTTCCACATACCAAAATCCTCAAAATTCTATATACTCAAACCATGATATCACTTAGTCCTTATATCAATCATGAGATCATGAATACAATCAAACATCTCATTATCTTCTTATTCCTTCATTATGCGGATATCATCTACTTTACAAAAATATCTGAATAACCTTCCATGGTTACTGGTACCATTCAACATATACTTTCAAATACTTTTAATAAAAACAATATTGTAACAATCCTTAGATGATTCTTTATTCCATAGTACCATTAACTATACAACATAACTCTTGATATACATACAATCATTCCACTACCTTCTAAAACAACCGACTGAGCTTCAACACTACATTCAGCTCATATATCATTTGTAGTCTCCTTATCATTATCCACATAAATACTACACATATGACCATGCTGATTCTCTTCATGAGATTTTTTATTAGGGCACTGGTTTTCATAATGCTCGTACATTCAACATTTAAAACATCTAATCATTGTTGATGTCGTAGAAATACCATTATCCTTGTCTGTGGTGTTAACTGAACCTTTTCCTTTGCACGTACTGGCTTTGTCTTTTCCACACCCAAAGCATCTTCTAGTTCCTTTGAAACAATCTCCGTGATGCCTCTTCCCACCTGATTTACATGAGGGAAATTGAACATCCTTTCCTCTATGATCATCATGAAACCTCATCTTTCTCTTATTATTTGAGTCGGGAAACTTACCAAAGTTGAGATTATTGATCATATTATGAGATTGCTGATTAGGCATAATAACGATGTTTGGACTTCCAGATCCCACTTCATTTGGTTTCTCATGAAGAAAATCATTCCATTGTCTATCATATCCTCCATTATTGTGAATCTTCCTGTTTCCAGCCATTTTCTAAAACCCAAAAAGAATAGTGTGAGAGGAAAAAATCATGCTAGGGAAAACAACATAGTAATGGGGGAGTATCCTCAATATCTAACATCTTAGGTTAAATTCTATGATCTTTACCGTAGTTCTAGGATAGTATACTATACGTATACTTATCCTTAGGGACATCCCTAGACATACCTTAGAAATATCTCTAGGGATTTCACTAAAGTTTTCGCATCCTAGTTTCCAAAGGTTGACTAAACCTTTCCTCTGATACCAACTGTAGAGACCCAAATCTTAACGTATATGGACATTACATTACTTTTTTCAGAATACTTAGTACATAACAAAAACAGACACACAAGGATCGTAATAGTTTAGTGTCTTTGGAAACTCGGAATATAATCTTCTAATCATGGTGAAAGATCTTCAACATCTCCCATAAAGATCTTCCCTTTTTTTACCTAAATCCTTTCTTTATATCTTGGGGAAAAGAAAAAATAAAAGGGTGAGCTCAAATTCTTAGTATGGGTAAACAAAAGAAATATCAATCACATCATATTCATAAGAACATAACATTTTGGAAATCTTAACCTGCAAAAGAGAGCATAATTTCATAACATGGGATAAATCATAGTAGTGAAATGAAATCCCAATAATCATAACGTACAATATGAAACATTGTTTCATACACACATAATCATAGAGAATCATTTCTTGTTAGTCAAGACTCATTGCCAAGACTATCTTAGTGGACATTGACCATTTCTGAACCGAGTTCACTCCTCGTTTCAGTCCAGTTTCACTGAACCGGTTTAACCTGCCGTTCCAACCATGTTTATCTCATGAGATATAAAATCTTTACCCAATTCATTGGAGGGAGATATAGGTCCCACCCATCTTATAATGATTCCATTCTTATGTGTGCCACAAAATCATAAACCATACATCATAGTATAACCCATGTAATAAAAATGGGAATCTTAAACATCGTGACATCATAAAACAATTCATATAATATAAAGGAATTAATAAAAATAATTCCATCACAACATAATCAAATCAATGTAATAATAGGGATAAAAACAGAAACCTTTATTATCTTAGATGGAAAATTATTTTGATAAAACACTTGAACTCCATTCTTGAGGAAAATATCCTTTATACTTCAAAAATATTTTCCTTTCTTAACATGTCATTCAATTTTAAACTAAAATAAGTTGATTAAAAATAAACTTGAAAACTTGTAAAGTAAGCTTCTTAGAAATAATATTTTAAAAATACATTCATGCCGTATAAGTTAAAAAAACATTCTTCCCATACTTTTTTCGGAAAAGCCAAAAAGTACATCGTATGAAAAATGACAAAAGATTCCTTTCATATCTATTACTAAAAACTCATCGAATGGTAAAATTGTATATAAACTATTGTAGAAGGATATACATATTACATATTGAGGAAACATGGATGTGGATGATAAAATAAACCCTAGTAAATACCAAAGTATTAACAATCTCAGATAAAATGAGATTGTGATATTTTCCCTTACCTTAGGTCAGATTTGCTTCGTAAGTGTCTGAACCTCCTCTTTTTGATGCACCTCTTCTTAACCTCCTCTTAGGGCACTAGAGTTGGTCTTTGAAGGAGTATAGAACCTCTAGGATGGTTCTAGTGAAGTGGGGAAGTTAAATGGGTAGGGTTTGGTCGAGCTTGAAGGCTGAAATTGGTGTGAGGAGGAGAGGGAGGAGGTTCCCTTTTATAACGGAGGAGAGGGGCACCTTTGGAATTCTTAAAATTATTAATTTATAATAAATCTAACACCACTTAAAAACCTCCAAAAATTACTCATATCCGAAGCTTAGATTAGATAGGGTTGCAATCTCATCAACCAATCAAATTTAGACATGTTTGGATCTTATTTTAAACCTTATTATTTTGATTTATCCTTATTTAATCTATTTAAGTTTATTTGTGGTAATAAAATTCTAAAATTTAAATTATAAGAAATAAATAATTATTTGTTGTGAATTTTCCAAAATTGTTTACATTAAAACATTATAGACCACATAAATATAAATTTATAATTTTTAAATATTTTTGGGGTTTTTAATCAATTTTATATTAAGTTATTTTTATAAAATAACAATAGTGTCAATTTTGACACTATTCATTTATTTGAATTTAAATAAAATATATACAGTAGATATGTTCGAAATAAAAGATTTAATAGATTTATAAAAGGTCATATGTATCTTGAAAATTAGTGGAGAACATTAAATAGTTCATATAATATTTATTTTATTATTTTTAAAACCATTTATTTGGTTTATCTCTTAATAAAATAATTACTATATAATTTTTTATAATTATTTAATATAAATATATGTTGCATAAAAATTAAAAATAAAATCATATGATGAAGATAAATCTATTACCTTTCACAATAATACTTTTACTCGAATTTATCATCTTAAAATCACAATATTTAAATTGTTATATTTATTAAATTATGAAGGTGACAACTTTGGAATCATTTAAAATAAAATAATATAAGTGTCATTATTTCCTTAATAAAAACCTAAATGGTCAACAATTAGGCCAGTGTATTATTAGGGTTTATATATACACTAATAATAAGTTTTGTGAAGATTTTTGGGCCTTTTGAAATGTATTACTATTTGAATAATAACTTTATTATTGATTTTTCACTAAATAAATAATTTATGCCTCATTAATGTATCACTATTAATGAAAATTATTTAATCCCAAAAAATTATAAATAAATTATCATGATGTTGATAATTTTATTATCTTTCTTTAGACTATTCATGTTCGAAGTTTCATGAAGTTTATCATCAAATTTAAATTAATATACTTATAAGATTTAAGAGAGTGACATGTTGTCACTTTCTTTGGTTTTAATAATAATTAAGTTATTTTCAGGGAAAAAGTCCATTAAATGATTCTAATATGACACTTAGGTGATATGGGTAGACTTTTAGTCATCCAATAGGATTTGGCATGTGTTAGGGTAATTTTATAATATTATATTTACCCTTAATAACCCGATTTACCATTAACTATGGTAAATAAATTTTACCGTAGTTACAATTCATAATTCCCAAAAATAAAAAGTATCTTATTAACATAATTTGGACCCACTGATTCCAAATATAGAATCCATTTTTTTAAATTCAATACACAGAATTTTTAGAAATTAAATTAAAATTAATCCCGTTGTCGAATGAAAATGGGTTTTTGTTTAAAACATTGCAAAAGATTGAATTGATTTAACCTAAGAATTCAATGTAAAATCAATGCTAATGACATAAATTATATTAAATGGTAAGAATATATTCTATTTATACTTTAAAACCACTCAATATTATAATTTAACCATATAAATTATTGCGATGAAAAAAGTTGTTTTTAATTAAAATATAGCGTGTTTTTACTATTAATCAAAATATGAAAGTTACTAGAATAATATGAAAAATTTATCCAAAGTATGTTTTTACTTCTTGATTCCAAAGAAGAATTTTATTTTGTCGAATTGAAATTATAAACATGTCAAAGACAAGATTTAAAGTGGGTGCACCATCAAAAGGCGGCAAAACTGCATTTTTTAAAAAATACTAATTTTACCAGAAAAATTTATTTTGTTCTTATTCCATGTTTTAGAAAAAGTGTAAGATGAATAAAATTCAAATTTTAGTTAATACTATTCATAACGGCTGGTTCATAATAATTTTATAATAATATATCATTGTTTAGTAAAACCTGGTATTGCGTACAACACACGATATCGAGGAAGGTCGCGATTGCGTGTAATGCAAGCCAAGTCAGGGTTGCGTGTTGTGCAAGAATCCTTCGTTGTTTTATATAACAGAATCCTACCATATTTCATTTATACATTGAATATATATATATATACTAAATGTTTTTTAGAATAACTATTATCAAAATTGTGTATAACACGATCCAAGAATAGTGTTGTGTATACTGCAAGCTAATACGTTGTTTCGTATAGCGCAAGGTAATATTGGTGTAGCATAAAACACAATACATTAATGAAATTATAAGAATATTTTTCATATAATCTCTTGGTGTTATAGTAACATAGTATATCTGATAAAATAGTAAAAACTCTCACACCCTGATAAATAGGTTGTGGGAATAATATAGGAAGAATGGCTCAAAGTGACTCCAGTAGATAACATTGGGAATCCAACATGATGAATGGAATCTAGAAAATATCCCATATGAATGATTTATATTGATCCCTATATTAGCCCTTTAAAATCTCCAATGTGGTAGAAAATTGATTTGATGTACACTATAATTCATTTTAAGGAAAGAGGAAGGATTAATTAGACTATTAAGGGTAAAATGAAAAAATTACCCAAATTTTTTCCTTTGTGTGAATTTCCCACCTAGTTTTCTGAACTGTGCACCAACCATGCACAAGTAGCTAGATAAAAGGGGAACACCACATAGTTAGGCTGCATGGTTTGGGAAATTTTACACAAACCATATGTAATGTCATTACCTGAAACTGTAGAGTATCCACATGGCTAGATCTAATTGTGCACCCTTTGTTCACAGTTTCTTCTAACTATGAGAAAGAACAATTTTGTAGAAAAATACATTTTTAAGGTCCTATATGGGAACCAAAACTCCTTTGGAACATCTCTATCCCAATATAAATAAATAATAGGTCCAAAATAATAAATTATCCCCAAATTAACGTATTCATACCTGAGTGAAATACATAGTTCTTAGGATCTTTCCACCTAGAGGAACACATCCCTGATTTAAAATTCCAAGGGTGGTTAAACAGTATTTGAGAAAAACTCATGGCCATGTGTATGTATGTAAACCTCCCACTCCAAATTTTTTTCTTTTGCATGGTTTTTCTGCAATAACACCCGTACTAAATGGATATACTGGCATCGTAGAGCCTTTATGCTTGGGTCAATAATGTGTACTGAATAATCCTCAACAGTAACATCGAGATATAACACAAATTCCCCAAGATAAAAGGTATTATTTGGGTCTAAATGATATTGGTGAAGCTGTGAAACATGAAAAATTTCATTCCAGGTACGATACCTCTGATTTAATAGAAACTAAAAAAGATATTGGCCTTACTGACTCACAAATATAAACTGGTCCTACATAATATGTTGGATTCTTCCCATGCTTATGTAACCATTTATTCCCAATAATTAGAGATACCCTAAGGAAAACATAATCCCCATCCATGAACTCTAATGTTCTTCATTGAAGATTGACCAAATATTTATTTATAAAGTAATAAGTAGTAATATGCATTCAAATTAGATGAACCATATCTGAAGTATCCAGAATAATATGAGAACCAGGTAGGGTTTCCTCACATGCCTCTAGCCAGCTCAAGGGTGAACGACATGACCCACCATATAAGGCCTCAAAATGATTCATGTGAGTTGTATCCTATAATATACAATTATAAGAAAACTCAATGATATATATATGCTTCTACTAATAACCATGAAAATTAAGGTCACATGATCATATCATATACTCAAGACCATGTATTGTCCTTTCTGATTTTCCATCAGTTTGTAGGAGAAAGGTTGATCAATGAAGAACCTTTTTCCTATATCATTTGAAAATCCCTACCTAAATCATGATATCAATCCATAATTCCAATAAAAAAGGTTTGTGTAAGGGAACCCATATTGTCTTATGATCTATCATACATACAGTCCTCCCAACTCATCAAATGAGAAAGTCTCTCCAATAGGTATGGTGCGAGTCACCATTCTAGATCCTGAAAGGATTTCTCTCATTCTTATGAATAGATAAACCTTACACCCTTTTTTTAAGGCCGATTAGAGTTAAATAATGAAAATATACGTCTTGTATGAATCTGTTGTAATATTAAGAGATCCCCACAAAAATCTATATATCAAACAAGTTGTTTGTATACTCTTCAAAAACTATATCACTAACCTTTTCTAGGTCAACCGATATATTAAATTCTGATATGACGAAATGAAATAAGTGAACTTTTGTGAACTATAAGTGGAACATAGCAACAATGGCATAAAAATGATTCTCTCTCAGTGTATTCAGAAGGATTTTATAGTGTTTAGCAAAATCTCTACATGTATAATAATACAAAAATATTTCATCCATAAAGAACAAGAAAAAAGAATCATGATAGATACAAAACACCACATTAATTAAATCTATATAAGTGATAGGGAAATTTATAATACTAAAATAAACTATAAGTTACTCATAAAGACCATACCTACTATGTAAGAAAGTAAGCAATATGTCTGGTGGACTTACTCTGACGTGGTGATATCCTGACCTCAGTTCAATCTTAAAGAAGAACTTAGACACCCAAATCTTGTAAAATATTTCATATATTTATGGAATTTGATACCAATTCTATAACATAAACTGGTTCAACAATCTATAATCCATGAATAGTCATATGGTTCCATCCAGCTTCATGAAAAAATTCATTGGTGAACCCAAAGAAGATGTACAGGGCCGTATAAATTCATTGGCCTATAAATCCTCTAAGTATTTCTTTCTATCATGAAGCTCTATAGGATTCATTGTGTATAGAGGAATGGACACACGAGTTACTCTTGGAAAAAGATCGATCAAAAAATATACTCTCTCTGAGGAGGTAAACATGAAAAAGAATCTGGAAAAGCATCACTGAAATGATCCACTACATGTGAGAAATCATCTTGACATAAACATTAATTCCTAATGATGTTATATTCAATATAGGTGGTCACTCCACCTAGCCCAAGATGCTCTGGTCCCACTCTACATCCCTAGACATCCCACTCACCCGTATATTGATAACTGCTTCCCTAATGTGATATAGACGAAACCCTATAGTGATTTTATTATATAAAATTATAACACTAATCCAACCATTCCATTTGGAGAATGAAGTCAAAGCCTTCTATATTTATAATGAATAGGATCTACATGAAAGGTAATACTCTTAACTCAAGGGAATAATTCAAACATTGGTGTATTCCCTCTAACCACACTCCTAATAGTGTTTCTATGTTCATTACATAGTAGTAATACTATATCATCAGTTTAAGAATCACCACTATAGATACAGATATAATAGAGTTAAAATCACATGTATAAAATAATGTAGATACTATAGTAAATTCCACTATAATATACCTCATACTATAGATGGTCTCGTATCTTGATCTTCATTTATCTACTATAGTGCATGTAATTTTCCCTATCTGCATCTTTGTGAAATAGTTGGACCACCTTGATCAAAACTACTCTTCTAGATTTTCTAGTGATAATGGGTCTGACTAATGGGGCCATGACTTGCTTCTAATCCAGTCTTGATAGCTCTATTCCAACTCCCTGCCTGGTATCGTGTGAAAGAACTCGATCCTAATGGTGGAGATGGCATGAATCCTTTCCACTCGAAGATGGTGTAATAGTTATATATAATCTTAGAATAAACCCAATACAATGACCTTCCTCACACTCATTTGGGTCTTTTTCACAATGGGTATTCAGGTTCCCTTATCCTTCACACTGATTGAACACTATTGATCTATCAAAACAGGTACTCTCGTTATTGTTGTGCAGATAAGAAATGTAACACCCTGACCCCAGATACCCAGAGTCGGTGTATTATTATATAATATTGGCATGATACAAGAGATCATGTCTCAAATGACTGATAAGTTTAGTAGCCTTGTATGTACTTGATAAATACATAAGTTTTACATTACATTATGAAATACAAGACATCAACATTTTGTATCCTTTGAACACATTCATCTCTCTTAGACTATCCTTTCAGATCAGTCATAACATAATTCTACACATCCAAGAAAAAATAACACATAGAAAGGGTTGAGCTTAGATGACCAGTATATACAACAATATAGCGGAAACTTTCATAAATCAGAATAAAAATTTAAGGAAATGTATAAGGCAAAAACATAAGAGTTTTAAAAATAAAAATAATCCTAATATGAAAAATATATATAAATTAATTCCATTTACTTATTCACCTGGATATTCTAATAGTCAAATAATCACATTCAATATCAATATCATATTTCATAATGATGGAATGCATAATGCCAGAATTCATGACCACATAGTCGAGGAATCGTGCCCAGACTACAAATAAGATTTTTCTTAAGCCCTTGTGCCAAGACACTAGTTTGTCTTATGAGACATATCGATGCATAGAAGATCTATAGTAGGATCCACCCGTCACTTACTAAGTCCAATGAATTCATTATATAAAAATGTTGAATCATAACATAAACATTCATATTAAAAATATCATACGAAATGTTAATAATTTAACAATAAAACTTGAATGGTATAAAAATAACACATCCATAGTTAGACATATCCCAAAACCTTCAATAAAAAATGGATGATTGTATCATTATAAATCAAATTCAAACAAGAGTAAAATCTATCAAAGGATGTTGACATAGATGTAATCAGAAATATTTGAGAAAAATATCTCTTTATATTTTGAAATCATTTAAAATTCAAATAATTATAAAAAACATAATTTATTTTGAATATTTTCTTATTATATTTTAAGTGACATTTTGAATGTTCTATAATGATGGAAATAGCCTCACTCGCTATATAAGTTAAAAAAATTTCATTCCATAATTTGGTCGAAAATGTCATAAAGGAACTTTGTTGGAAAAGAAATGAGTGATTCCTTTATAAAATTTTAATAAAAAGTAATAAATGGTTATAAATGGATTTTACCTAATATCTAGGAAATAGTAAAAATTTTCTGAAATACATTTTATCATACCTAGATGTGGATGATAAATATGTTCCATTAGATACTCACGTATAAACAACCTTAGATAATGAAGATATTGTAGAATTAACCCTTACCTTATACTTTTACTTGTTCGAGGGTACGTTAACCTCTTGTATAATAATTTAATAATTGTTATTAAATTGTACAATAAATATATACCTAAATTTTATATGATATATGATCTTATAATATTGCTTTGCTAATAATATTTCAGTATTATCATCATTTTGGGTGTTAACTGATTCATTTTCCATTATATGTTTTGTAATGTAAGTCATGTTTTTTATGGATATGATGTATTTAATTCATATCCAGAATGATATAATTTTCATAAACATTGTTTTGAATCATAATATAAAATTTAATCTTAAAATATTATGATGGGGAATGAATCTCATTGTGTTAGTGGAGACGATAATCCGTACATAAGCACGAGCGACGAATAAAAATCTATTAAGGGTGGAGTCTTAAGTAATTGGATGATATTTCTTATATACAGAATTATTAACATGTTATATTTATTATTTACATCAATTATACTCATTATTATACACATCCAAATAATGAACTGGTTGAATAACAAACCACACCACGACGTGAATATGGTAAGTCGTACGTACACACGTATTGTGACATGTAATTCACAGGATGGATAGAATAATGAATACATTAGTACCATAATTATATTAACTTCAGAGTATGTATAAGGTACTAGAGTTATTATTTTGGTATGGAAACAACAATGAAAGAGGACGTGTAAGTAGAAAAGAACATTGAAAGAGGTGGTGAAATAATTACCACTTATTCAGGTGTTTCCTTTGGATTTGATCAAAAGGGATCCATATGACGGATTTCAGATCAATGTAAGGCCTCTAAGTCAAATTTAGGGTTGTTGGGAGGATATTCGATCATGGCATGGCTGGGCCAAATGGCTATGGACGTGTTATTTTGAGAGAAGGTGAAGTACCCATTTATAAGAGAGGTGAGGGTAACTTTAGGAAAATCATGAAATATTATTTTATTATACAATAATATTCAGTTTATAATTGCTAAAAAATTAATTATTTCTAGGCTTAGGTGGGTATGGGTAATCAATCCTCTCATCTAATAGGTTTTATATAGGTTTAGTCCACCATAATTATAATATCATTTATTTCAATCATTCATTTATAAGGTAATTATAGCACCATCATTGTGTCATAAATAATTTTAGTTATTTATTTTTACAAAAATATAAATAAAATAACATTATGTAGGAAATATTTTTATATTTATAACGGATATTTATAATAGAATTTATCTTATGTATAACTCTATATTAAAAATGTTTTAATTATGTAACATTGAATTTATCACTTTTAACTCTTCTATAAATAAAATCACAATAAATGTTCTAATCTAATCCAAGTGGACCCAGAGAATCATATTTTATTCATAATGTTGTTTTTCATCGAAATACAATTATTCAATTGAATTGTGACATGTGTTAGGGTAATTATAATATCATTTTTTACCTTTAATTACCCTATTTACTTTTTACCATAGTAAATAAAAGTCAAAAGTAATTATTCACCATAGATTATTTGCTTCTAATTGAACCAAAATTTACTTACTAATGTCAACCATGTCTCTCGGATTTTTGAATTTCGATTCACAAAAGTGGTAAAATTACGTTTTATGAAAATTTTCAAATCCGCCTAAAAGGTAGGTAAAAGGAGGTTAAAAGTTCAATAATATTTTATATGTTTATTATTATTATAAAATGACTCCAATGAATTACATTGATCGTATATTGGTGTTATGTATCTATTTTACAAAAAATATATTCAAATAAAATAATTAATATATTAAATAAAAAGTCAGTTTTAAACAATAACACATTATTTTCACCATTCATCAAAAATAGAATGCTTTCAGAAAAATGCCAAAAATTCACCCTCAGATAATTTTGAAATCCAAATCCAAAAATGTAGTCCATTTTGATATATAATATTTATAAAATTTCATAATTTCGTTGGATGTGGTGTGTTAGAACTCAAAGTTTCTTATAATGCATGTTATTGTATTATTCAAAGAGAGGTGTACTGTAAAAGATTGGGTGTGATAATAAACCTATAGAGAAAATCTCATGCCACTAAAAGAACTAATGGCCAACCGTGAAACATATCCTCTATACCTAGTGATATTTCCATCCCTCAAGTTGTGCTTAGTGATAATATCCTGATTGAATATTTAAAAAAATGGGCATGTGAATTACATTCACTTAATTATGGATGGCCAACACAAGCCAATCCTCAAGATGTTTAACATGCGAATTCTCATAACCATCTAGAATAGGTTCAATGAACTATAACATTGTGTATCACCCTGAATATTCCATAACTGAAATAGAACCATTCTCAAGATTCATAAAATCTTAAGATTTATTATCTCCCATTTTCTAATGAAATAACTGATCATAGAATAAATTCCGTAAATCAACTTTTAATATTCCGTGTTGATGAAAATCATTGTTAATCACATCCCACCTGTTCATGGATTAATCTCATATAATCTAAGTGTAATGTTTGACCCTCCACTCTAGAGGTATCTCTAGATGCTCAAATATAGACAAGGTGGCCTCTATCCAAGACTCAGGAGCCTGTCAGCTTCCATCTCTGACAAAGAAGGATTGTACTACTGCAGGAACATGTGAGTCAGATTATCCATTATAGATGAAAATCATGTATGACCATACATGGACTTTATTAGATGTATGAAACAATCAAGGAGGTGCGAATTAGTTCCCATATCAGGTACAATACATGGTACCTCAAGTAGAACTCCAAGGGGTAAGACTCGTAGAAAATGTCCCCCATAGCTGGAGCATGATCATTTCCACCTACCTAGTGTATATTATGATGAAATCATGGAATAATTGATCTACATGCGCAAATTATACTCTTTATATAATGATTTCTACATGTAGATATCATCACTATAGGAAGATGAAAGCAATAATACTCAATACCCAAGAAAAACTACCCCAATAACCCACATAGAGAACCAGGTAATGGTAATTTCTCTAGAATAAGTTTCATATCTTTTTAAATTTAATTACCAAACTCACTCATTTACCATTCATAAATATGATGAAAGAAGATTAATATGTGAAAATTTTTCATTTTATAATTCATGTTTCATTATAAAATTGACATCCATTCCAATTTTTTCATTTCTCATAGACATTATCACAGAAAATGACACCCATTTATTTATAGAATAATGGATTGACTCAGTAATTTGCTCATCCAAACCAATGTGGGCCCATAACTCCTCTAAAATTTAGATAGGCAATCAATTAGTCACAACCAAGAATAACCCATCCATATAATAACTATCACATCATCAGTCACCAATCTCAAGAATATCAGGCAATTAATTTTTGAAATACACATATATGGAATACAAATATGCGTGGCATGTGAATTATTTGTGACAATAATGATGCCTGAGACAATTTTCTTTATATCATACCATCATTACAAGGAAAAAATAGAATCTCAATCATAAGTATCATCATCAATACTAGATAACATGTATGTCACCCAATGACACAAATTTATCAAATATATTAAGATGAAGGAAAAAGACTAATAAAATTCTTGAAACTCAGTCTATTCCATAATAATAGGTTCATGATTCATATGACCAGCTTATAACCATGTTCCATGAATTCCAAATCCTCATGTTATTTCCTCTATATAATAAAACAAGAAAGGAAACCCCTTTGATACCACTTTGTTACGTCCTGGACCCAAATTCAACATAATAGCTACCTGAAGCCTAGTGGGACCCCTGGACTCAAGCACATCTCCCCAAACCACAGAGGATGCCAACTAGTAGTGAGAGACTAGGGGGTGTTTGTGGGGAGACAATTCCCACATTACTAGACTTTATCATAGTGGATAAATATAAATAGAGGTAAATAAAAGAATAAAACTATTAAATTGTTGAAGTAGAATAAAGTGATATATAAAAAAGGATACCAATGACTAAAATAACTGGTATATGTGATGATGATATGTTATTTCACTATAAAACAAGAAATCATTGACAAAATAAAGTAGGAATAACATGTTTCACAAAATAATAAATGGTATAAAAGAATATACATGGAATCAGATGTTTTAAATCTGTCATCTGATATCATGATCCATCATAAACATCAAGCTATCAGGTGTTCTAAGTTGTATGATTCCCCTTATCAACACCTCAATTAAATTAAATTTCATCAGGATCCCAAGAGCACTAGGAGATGTTGTGAGATGAATCTCAAGGATAGCGCACCAATGGTATAGATCATATGGTTAGTGTAATGTAAATATAACATTGTGAATGAATTCATATATAAAATAAAGAATTACAATGTAACTAAATAACTACATACCTAATTCATCCCAGAGCTAGTGTATGAATATGTAACCATCATTATTTGATTGTTACAAATTTATAAATAAGACAAATTTATCAATGTATAAGGTTCCAATATGTATCATAGAATTATTTACTGATATTTCATAATGAAGTTCCAAGGTAGTAAACATGGTAACATACAACTCAAGGGTCTCCAACTTAGTAATGATTGTATCCTGGATAAGGGAAAGAGTTTAATACATGGATAATTGTCTAAGGCATTCCATGATAATACACTTACCATGTCCAAAGAGTTCCTCTAATGGAAAGTATGGTGATGTAATGATTGGGCTTGATCAAATACAACCATGGAACCTACATGTCAATGAAGTATCCAAGGAGTGTATCTAAGGAATCTAATAATAAAATTTAATGGATCCAATGGTGTCAAATAAGTCATCCAATGAAACAAATGTTTTGGTATCTTGTTGGGTCTCATCCAAAGTAAGCCACATCCTTGAATCATAATGGGTTCCCGAGTGCTCAAGGCATTACCTAGGGAATCTAAGGAAAGAACATGTCAAGACACATCTATTTGATAATGATTTCATATAGTATTTCTAAGGCTTCAATCCATTACATGTAAATTTTGTGAAAAAAATGATTGAGCTTGAAACCATTTAATAATGTCTTAATTAATCAACAAGTCAATTTGGTCCATGAATTTTCTTTCAATTGTGTGATAAGACAAGTATCATGTAACCATTAATTTAATCCATTTTAGGAAATTAAAATAATAAAGTTTCACTCTTCTACCTTCCATTAACAAGTAATGGGGTTCTATGGAAATTCAACATATTATTCAATTACATTTAATATGTCCTAGTCATATATATAATTTATATGAAAATATTCATTTCACATTTAATTATCAATTTAAATCACCTAAATTAGGTAGGTCATGTTTTGAGAATTCATGGGACATTCAATTATGCAATTGAAAAATTAAATCAATGCATTTAATGTAGAAAATCTTACACATAGACGGTATAATCCAATGCACACCTAAATGGTGTCTCAAACAAGTCAAAACACCAAAAAAAATTTAAAAAAACATCCAACATGGGATGGATGGAAGTTTGGGAATAACCAGAAATGAATAATCACGTAGTTTCAATGAGAATAAACATATGGTTGTAATGATTATAATAATTAAAAATATATTCAACAATTGGGACCCAACAAAATAAGCGAGCCCTGATTGAATCTTCCAAAATAAACGAACCTAAAGTATTAGTTATATACCACCCACCATAGGCTTTTATGACTTTCATTATTTAGTATTAGCCTATATTTTGTCTTGTAATGGATTATATCTAGAAACATGGTAAAAAAATATCACAACCCACTAATTAGGTTGAGAGAACGATAGAAGAAGATGGGATAAAACAAACTAGAGTACTTATTTTTGTGCATCCGACACGATGGCTGGAAGATAGAAAGGATCCCAGATGAAGGAGATATATTTATCCCAACCATGTTCCTTACAAATCACTAAATTGATTGGAAATGGTTTTTTTTCAATTGACATTTTGATTTGGGATTGAGGAACATTTAGTTAGATCATTGAGGGTAAAATTGTTGAAAACCAAAAATTTAGCATGTGCATTGTTTGTCTGCAAATAATTTTATACCATGAACCAACCATTCATGGGTACATAGAAAAAAGGGGTGTACCTCATGGTCAGGCTGCATGTTCAGAAATATCATTCTCCATCCATGGGGAATGGATCAACTTGAAACAATACACCAACCAAATGGGAAGTTCTAACCATATGACCAACCCATATGTTTTAATAAAACTGTGAACATAGACCATTTTTTCATGAACATGGCTTTAGGTCCCCAAACTAGTCGTGTACACCCTTGAGATCATCCCTATCCCATTAAGCATCCATAATTGGTCCAAAATAAATAATTAAACAAAAAAACAAAGGATATTTACATGAGTAAAAAACAATGTTCTTATAATACTAGTACATTGTGAGAATGGGAAACCAGTGAGATATAATCCAGTCCACTATAAGGATTATTAATTCCGTCTACACTGAAAAAAATACCTCCGACGAGGATCTAGTATCAGTCCTTTCTCCTTGAAGAATATAATAATGAAATATTTATATATAAAATACTGATTACATTTCATAATTTTTACTTCCCTAAGTAGTATAACAACCCAAGGATATAATGGTTTGGTAGAATGGAGACATGAAATGTAAAGAAACATATTTTAATGAGGTTAAAATGTGTCTATTAACTATACCCCTCTTTGACATTCCATGAAAATTAACCATTACCAAAACTAGGGATGTGAAAACATAAGAGGTGGGAGCTCATTCCACATTAAGGGAAAAAATATCAAAGACCATAATTTTTATATCAAAAACATATGGAAAACAAAAAATAATGAAAAATATATGATTTAAATGAATAGAAAGAAATAATTGTTGACAATAATAATGACATATGGATATATCATTGAAAATCATAATCCTTTTACAATTCACTGAGGAAACTATAAATGAATCATAAAACAAGTATCATGTAACATTGTAATGAATGAGGCACAATAATGGACACCAGATTTCTTATCATTATGAATGAGTATACCAACTAATCCATTTACTTGTAAATTTATGCGTACTATTGAATGTTTTCACACTCACCCTTTGTGATCCAAACTAATTGTATACCCGGCCATATAAAATTTATGTCCAAATATTTATATAGATTTTCTTAATTAATTTGATGTAGAAATAACCCCAATGGTATCATAATCCACATATTTTTGTTCCACATGAATAAAATAATCACAATATAAAATATTAGATATATGTAAAATGTGTTTCATGAAATTTCTAAATCATCATATAGAAATTCATAGATACATAATGGTTTTCTTATAATATCCAATTATAAATGATTATATTTTCATAAATATCCTATGAAAATAAAATAGGTTTCATAAAACATCCAAATAAAATTATTAATCAAATAACTTGATACAAATAAACTTATAAACTAAAATAATTACATAATAAAATGATAATATATAGATAAAATTAAATAAAAATATAATGTTTTAGATAATTTTAAATTTTTTGAAAAAATATATTTCAAAATAATATTTATATAAGAAATTTGTATCTTTCATTGTAAAATTCATTGTTATGAGTTTATATTCATAATGTATCATTTATATTTACTATTAAAGAGAGAAAAACATTTCATTTAAAATTAATTGGATAAAAAGATAATTTCCACTAGTAGTGAAAAGAGAACATCATATAGACATTAATTTATGGGAAAAAGAATATTAAAATATGAAATTGTATAACTCAAAAAAATGAGTTTGATTCATAACACAACATTCAATTACCCCTATTTTACAAAAAAATTTGTAACCTCTTATGCAATAAATTTTTATATATTAGGTACCTATTTTAATTCTTTTTCATTAAAAGTTTTATTTTCACTCTTTATTATTAATAATTGTCTTCTTATATTAAGGGTGAATTATCTTGTCTGTTTTGAATTGGGTTAGAAAAAGTGGTGTCAAATTTTTTTATTTAAAATATAATCATATAGAAACCAATAAATGTACTGTAATTTATTATTTTTATGTATTTATTATGTTATAAATCTATTTCATTATATTTTTATTCGCATATCATTATAATTGATACTCTTGTTTTGGGTAATTTTCTGATTTTGAAAAATTACCCTATATTGAACATTTATTTTTTTATGAAAAAAATAAACATATTAACAAATTATATTACTTATATATAAATATATCACATATACACATAAACTATAATATAAAACCATACATGTATGTAATTAATGGAAAATTAAACACATTTATTCATAGAGGTGGCAGCCTGCTCAATAAACTATCAGTGCTTTCATTACTAAGTGAATGAGAGTGGTGAAGGTGGATTCATTATGATAATGTCATAGTAATGTATACGTTATATATATATATATATAATATTTTTCATCAACACTATATTTATGATCGTCCATGATGGGTTATGATAGAAAAAAAAATCATCGCATCATGGATGATGTAATCCATGCATATATACTAAAAACAATTCCTGATTTTGTCAGTGGATGGTTGAGATTAAATAATATATGTTCAATTAAGATGATAAAATCCTAAAAAAACTTATTCTAATGTTATTATTATATTATGGATATATATTTTTTATAATGTAATGAATATCAAAGGAACACTATCAATGATGTGTTGTCAACTATTCGACCATAAACTACCTCTTGCAAATGGCCTCAAATTTGAGGGACATATGATAGTTTGAGGTAATCAGGGGGAATATGGTGTGTAATGGAATTCATGATAAAGAATATTGGGTAGGTTTTCAGGTAAATTTTGAAGCAGTTTATGATTTTTAATGAGATGGATGTTATCAACCTTTTAGAAGTTAAAAGAGGAAAATTTCCATGGAAAAGAATAATATGTAAGGTCTAGGAATGGAATGGAATTAAAATTAGGTTATTTATAGTAGATATGTTCATTAATATATTTATTTAAGTATTCACAACCTAATTAGTAAATTTAAAATGGATTAATGTTTAGTTAAATTATAAAAATTTGAGTGACCGTAGATTACTCATTTAA
This sequence comes from Viscum album, assembly GCA_963277665.1. NCBI lineage: Eukaryota > Viridiplantae > Streptophyta > Magnoliopsida > Santalales > Viscaceae > Viscum > Viscum album. The sequence goes on from OY728141.1 coordinate 556,639,412, forward strand.
ACACTTATTACTCTTAATTAAATATTAATAATGTAAAATATTTTATTACTAATAATATATGTTAACCATTATTATCAAATATTTATGTGAGGAGTTTTAATTTGGGCTCTACATAACAAAATTACATTTCATAATAGTAGAAGATTTACTTTTAAAAAACTATAATGAGCTGAAGAATTATTTTTCATTAAAAATGACATTTTATTTATTTTATGTTCATAATATATTAAATGAGTGTTAAATATTTTGTATATATTTTTAACCATCATATTATTGTTTGAATTTAAGATTTATTCTAGTAATTTTCATTATAAAAATATTATAATTCACAAAATATTTATTTTAATAATGGAACTTATATTTACCCTTGGTGACATCATCTTTTGGCCTAAAAATATGGTGGCATTAATGGATTATTTTTACCACCAAATTATAAATATTAAATATATTTTTTAAATAAATATTTTCACAAAAATTATAATTAAAATCCATAAGGAATTTTTATTTTTTATTGAGAGAATATTTATTATGTTCTATAATATCATGTATCTATTTTTAATTAAAAATGATAATTTTTAGTATATAGTCTTTCATAAATTGAAAATATATGGTCGAAAAAATTCCATGTGTTAGGTTGTTAATATAAATAATGTATGTTTTAAAATCCATGTAATTTTTAAAAATGGAATTTTCACTATTCACCTAAAAATATATTATTCTAGAAAATACAAAAAATATCATCATAAGTTCATATAACAAATATGACTCCAACATTTTTTTTAATTTTTTTCAAATTCATATTCTAAATTCTAGTTTTTTAAATTTTAATATAAGGTCACATTATATATAATTTCAATACATATATTTCTAATTTAAAAAGGAAATTTGATTTATTATACCCTTTTAAATATTTTTTTTATAAATTGGATAATTTTGGATATACCCTCCAATTTAGAATCTTTTAAAAAAATGAAAATATTCATTCTTTTTGTTAAAATGCGCATGGAATATGGGCTACTCGCCCATGAAATAAATAAATAAATATAATTATTCAAATCCTAGAACATTATATTATACCCACAAAATTTAAGTATTTCTTTAAAAATATTACAATGAAATGTGGGAGGGTAATTTTCTCTCATCATCACAACATGATCACATTCAGACCCCTCAGACATATAGTGTTTCCCTTTAAAATTTTCTATATGTGTTGTCTTTTTATACAACACCCTATCCCTTCAACACAATACCTCCATGAGTCATTATTAATAGGAGAGTACGTGTTCTATTTTAATAGATTTTGAGTTTATTAAATGTGATTGATGAGTTATCTACTTCATCAAAAAAATACAAGGGCGACACTATAACAACAGATTAGAAAGGGGGAATTTTTATGTGGTAATCTACAAATTCGGCCTAATCAATGTTCTCAAATGGAAAGTGTATCTTGGGATCAAAATACTATTATTAAATAATCACATGATTTATTCAAAGTGGTTGGACTCCCAATATTCCTCTCTGAACAATTGGACCACCCCTTGGATCAAAATGCCACATAATGAGGTAATTATGATTCCTCCAATAAGGAATCATATCACTATTTATGAATTTCTTGGTAATATTAGTTCTTAAGACATGCTTCCTCCTCAAATCAATGTTGATTTGTCAATATATGACTATATTAATAATGTTAGGATTGTTTAGGCACCAATTCTAGATGAATATACTACCATAGTAAAGGAATTTACAAAGGGAATGGATTTCACTTTCATATATTTGTTACTGGTGACTACATACTGATGAAATGATGGAAAGACTCGTTATCTGTTGTATGTATTATTATAAGATGTGAATGTTTGTGTAGAGAAATTTTGGATGATGGTTTAATCTTACCAGTATAAATAAGGCTATTTCAAACTATTCAACATTAGAGATGCATCAGACAGATTCAATCAATCCTTTTATCTGAAACTTATGGTATTATAACCTAAGTTTGGATGGTTATTAATGGTATGTAACTTATGGGTAAATTCCGCTATTTCCATGATAGAATTAATCCAATTCGATGAGACATTATTACTGATTCAAGGATCCGTATTGTAAATATGAATAATGATTTCTCTGAATAATCTATTTTTAGATCAATTAGTGTTAATGATTTTACGAAAAAACCTTTGGTAGATTAATTCATTAGACGGATTCCCTTTATTTCACGATGGATGATGGTCAATATTTATTGAGAGATTTATGTTTCACTAGGATCCTCAGGTTGTGTTGGCATCTTCCATACTCCTCAGGGCTTCGTTCATGGATATTGTTTCCACTCAATTGTAATTAGTTATGATATTGGGGCAGAACTCTAGATTATTATCTAGGAGGTTGTGAATTCTATCCAATTTCGGAATAAATCATTATGGGATCAATCGGAATCATCCTTGACTATGTATTTTCATAAAATTGTATCATGTAATATCCCTTTGATAATGTCATCGTATTTTATTGAATGCCTCTGATATCGGCAGTATATTGTTCGTGATGTCAAAAATTCTTACAAGGAATCTAATCAGGTAGTTAATTCTATCTCCAAGAGAGTAGTCTTGGATGAAAGTTCTAAATAGTCTTCTGAAATGAAAATTTTCTATTCATCATTGGATAAAGTGGATGGACATGTGTATTTTCATACCAGTCTCTGTAAATCACTGTTATAATGAATCATTTTCATCATTATTTTTCTGATAATTGTTTTGGAGATGGCCTCCCGACTCCTGAACTATTTGATTAAATTGATGATTATGATATTTTTTCATAATTGAACTCTTCAAGTGGATTTTTTGTTTCCAACATACATGAAAATCCATCGAATAATATCCCATAATATCCTCAAGTGTTTTAATTTTACTATAAGAAAATCATTATTTCTATGGATGATGTGCATTTATAATAATTAAATTTATCTCTGAAACATTTAGAAGGAATCTCCATAACCAAAAAGTGATCCTCATATCCCAATAATATATAATGGATATAGTTACACCTTAATGAGTTAACACTTCCCTTACATATATCATTTAAGGTTGGTCATTGGATAAATATTTGTTTATGTAAATAAATAATGATTAATTTGTAAGGTGATTGAGTACATCCAATTTGTAATTGTGTGCATTATAATTTCTAAGTAGTTTTATAAATAATAAATTTTTTATGATTTTTTATATCCATAAATGAATGTGAAATGGTTCTCTCATTAATTTAAGATTCTATAACTCTTATGTGATTTACAAACATAATATGTATTGATATATATACTATGTGATTCTATCTCCATGTCATCCCACGAGAATGTTTTCTTCAGGTCAAAATACATTTGGTTCCATAATAATCAATTGAGAATGAAGATAAATTGGAATCATCCAAAAAGTCATACATTATTTTTGGTATAGAAGGGATGCTTTTCCAATTTGCAAACTATATAAAACAATCATTACAAATGTTTAAATAGAGAACAGTTGCTACATTTTTTGTAGCTGTTAATAATCATTTTTACATTCTCTAATATTATTGGGAATGTATATTTTTAAAGTCACTTGGATAAAAAAAGACATATCTCCTCCTATTATAACATCAATATTTATCCAATAAAAATCCTTGTGTATTATTTTTTTCAATCATCAACATGGGTAGAGTTCCATGATCTTCTCCACCTCCTGCTTCATGAAGAATGATTACCATTATAGGGGGGAAATGTATCAAGTGATCAAAATAATTTATGGACTATAACCTCCACATTTGGAGAATGTTTATCTCTTTTTGGGTGAATATTTATTTCATGATAATTTGGACAGTTGATATATCACCCATCTCACGCTAAAATTTATACCTAAAAAATTTAAATGAAGAGACCTCAACATCTATTTTAAAATTTTGGGTAATTTATATTTTCACATGGGATTTAAATTAGTGGGAATCATAATAAATTACAACATTATTTTTCCTGATGATGCAAACCTTTATTTGAAATATGAATCACCAAAAATTAAACAACATTTTCCACTATAGGATAATGAAGGAATTGGTGCAGTAACCAACATGGGGTTCCCCTAACCCTTGTATCCCAATGTGGAGGCATGTTACCACTATATTAACACAAGATACATGGAATCACAACCCAAAAACCAATAAATTTTTTATTCATGAGAATATAGATATATACCAGAGTTTACATTACACATCAATGTAAAAAATAAAAAAAATGATTTTTGATTCACTGAAAACTCTATTACCTATTGAAAATCCATGAACATCAGTCATATCAAACATTATAGAATTGTGGTGAATGGAAACCAAATTAGGGTGATATGAACAACTTATTAAGGGTTATATATAGTATAAGAAATAATTAATCAATTTGAAAAATCAATGTAGAGTTATTAATTACTGAACACACATTCAATGAAATCAATAAACAAGGAATAAAGTGTGTAGAACATATGTCAATGTAAATAACTCAAAATAAATTCCATTTAAACAATAACATGACTATTACAAAATGAAAATTCATATTCAATATCTAAATTTAAATAACAAAAACATGTTCAATTTAAATAAATGATAATAATATGCATGTAAAGATAATTTCATAGTGAAAATATCTTGGATAAAAATAACATAATACTGAATTATGTTAATGCTTAATAATAGGACCCCATGTTTCCAACATACATGGTAACATTATCATTAATACCATTCACAAGATGGTTCAAAACAGAATAGGAAAAATCCCACATAACTAGGGCAAGAAAACAAATTTATCATATGAGACTACAGATGCATTATGGGGCAATTTTTTCAGGAGACCACAAATTTCATAACTACCCAATGAATTCCCTATATATCAATTTATCAATTGTATTTATAAACCATATGTTTCATCAAATATCTATGTTGATTAAAGGATACATATTTACCAATATTTAAGTAGATGTAAAATAAATATAAATTTAATATACCATTTGAAAAAATGACACATAGTTTAAAAATGAATATATCCATGATGATTAATATGGATACTTAGTGGAAATTTATTCCCAATGTTCAGAAGAAGGTTGTAATTTCATGGGAAATTTCTAGGGTTTAAAAATCAATAAACTTATTATGTGTCTATTATTTTATTTATTCAATGTGATAATAAACTATACAAAAGAAGAATAATAATGGAATCAATAAGTCATATACCTAATGGTTTATATGTAAAAAAATTGTTATTGTAATTAATGAATAAAATAAAATTATCATTAAAAACATTCTTAGTTAAAATATCTACTTAATTTGAAAAACATTTTTAAAATACATATAATTTGAAACCACATTTAAAAACTTTTTTTATAACTGTACATATAAACATGAAATTGATAATTCAAATAATCATTGGTCATTACATAGGATAATTCTATATATTCCATGAATAACATTACTTATTCATGATAAAAATGTTATAAAAGAACCTTTTTTGAAGGTGATATCATGATTACCCTAAAAATATTTTTAAAAAATGAAATATGTGTAAAATGACTTTTAATAAATCATTTTGAAATGGTTAATGAGTAAAATTTGGAAAATATATTTAGATAATATGGATTTTTAATAATTAGGATTTATGAATGAAGAGATAAATGATGTTTTATTTTATTTAAATAATTTATAAATAATTTTACACACCAAAGAGTGTAAGAATGGTACTATCACATGTAAAAGATCATGAATAATATAAGTAGATTGAAATTATTTTTCTCAGTAATAAATAATCATATAATTTATTTTTAATATAACATAATAATAAATAATATTTTTTAGAATGATATTGTGAAATATACCATTAAAATGTTTATAATGTTGATGTGAGAATTAATAAATGGATAAAAAATAATGTATAGACAATAAATTCACATAAAAAATAGAAATAAAATATAAAATAATCATTATTCAGTACACATATATTCATATCATGACAAAATCAATTAAATGGATATTTAACCCAATGAGTGGAAATTTAGTTAATATATTTGTTACCACTTGGTAACAATTAATTCGTAACAATTAGATGAAATAATTAAAAAAAACACGAAATAACATTAATAATTTCCTATTAAATTTTTTTAATTATTTCATCTAATTGTTACGAATTTATTATATCATGTATTATCCTTCAATAACCTATTATTAACCATTAATTAATAATCATTCATTATTTTCATTATTTTGGGTGCCAATGGTATTATTTTTTCAAGCATGTTTTGTTATAAATGATTGGATTATTGACCATTTTATATTGTTATATATTATAAATATTTATAATCATAAAATAATAATTATGGTTCCAATTAAATTGTACTTTTAAAATCTCTCATGAATGATTGTAATCAAAAATGAAGTATGTTATTTTCATAAAGATATTTGGTCGAACATACAAATTAGTAACTTTTTCTCAATTTCAATGACAATTTTTGAAATAGTTTTAGTAATATATTACCTTTTGAGAAAAATAATTATATAACACATAAAAATTTATATTCTAAAGCATTCCATACATGTAGTTTAGTGATGGAAATAGAGTCTTTTCTATTCTTGAATGTGATAGTCCACAAATACAAGAATGATGTAATAATCATTACATGAGTGAAATGGAAAGAAATAAAATGATGTAAATTATCATTTTAGAATGATAAATATGACTTGATTATCACAACTATTTAATTTAGATAACATATCATGGGTAAATTTACCATTATCACATTCTATCAATTGATTTAGGTATTCATGAATCACAATGCTATTCAAGCTGGTACTCCACCATACACACGAGAAACATTATCATGTCTCTTATGAAATTAATTGTTAACAGATATATGTGATAATGTAACTATATAGGTTTAAATATTTTATAAATTCAATATATATACTTTATATTGATCATAATTCTCAACATGGTTTGTGTGGAATTGGAAAAAAATGACATTATTTTGGAAGGTGGTAGTCCTCGGTACACACAAACAACGATTTCATAAGACATTTTATTCAAGTGTGTGTGGTTGTAGTTCATAAAAAACTCATCAAAGTCTATCTATATGTATGATATTGGATTTAATATATCATTATGGTTTGAAAATAACTGAAGTATGTGTATATGGTAATGAACTGGAGACACTTGTTGAAGAACATTACATCCCGTTTGGTTACATTAATTTGGGTTGCACTAAAGACTTTTTAGAATGTATTTATTTAAAGTATATGACTTCTAGGATTATAGTAAAAAAAATTGTAATATATTTTTCTAATTAATGTATTATATAATGTGGTTTGAAGGTCTAATGTCAAGAGGGGGTAGGGAGGACTTTTATAAGTGGGTTGAGGGGCACACATGTAATATTAATTTCAAGAATTGAATTAAACCAACATTTTTTCATGTAAATAGGCCCAAATAATATTATATAATTGAAATAATAAGTTAAAATTTCGAATTATTTCTATCCAATTGGGTTTTCACAACTTTTTGGTTCTTTTTACAACTTGTAATCTATGTCCAACAACCATGTAAACTTGTTTTACCTTAATAACTATAATTATTTTTAATAGTTTTCACTGATAATTATTGTAAAAAATAATTATGACCTTATTAGATTATATATATTATTAAAATTAAAAATATCAAATTCATTAGGTAATATTAAACTCAAATAAGTGGTGACATTTAATTTAAAATTGCATCCATAGACATGATGGGAAACTGATTTTTGAATGTGAAAATGTTCTAAAGTTTGAAATATTTTTTTAAAATTTTAAATATTGAAATGATGACATTGAATTACATTTATTAATATATATAATATTATCTATTGATTCAAGTACATAAATTTAAAATATAATTTATCATTATAAATTATTCAGATGAAAAGGATGTGGTCAATTTTAATCCATAATTTTTCACTAATCATTAAACAATGAAATGATATAAAAAGTCTTAAGAATTATTATAATCTAATTTTTTAATTCTAATTTATACTTAAAATTTTATTTCTTCATATAAATATTCTAAATGATTTTACAACAAATTTTAAATTATGTTCTCCAACCAAGATGAAACTTCCATTTTGGGAAAATATAGATTTTTTGAAATATTTTCTTCTTCATTCCCACCATTCCAAAGACTATATGATAAATATCATATTAAATAATAATATTAAAAGAATATTTTTTTGGTAAAACCCAATATATTGTGTATCATATAATATTAAATAAACTATTTGTTATTAGTAAGACTAGATAACATAGTATTGAGTGAACTGATAACTATAGAATAGATTTAATTTATTAAAAATTAAAAATATAACATAATTTCTTGTGTTGATATATTACATTATTCTCTTGGTGTTTTGTTTCATACATTATATCCAATATTATGTTCATGTTTTATAATTTTTGTTTGTTATATTCTCTCCACCTTAAATAAATTGAATCTTTTTAATATGTATATGATATTAGAAATCATTATATTGATATTTGGATGTAACATTTTTTCAAAACCCACATCGTAGGATGGAAAATAACTTTTAATAAGATATAATGTGAAGTAAAATGGGAACATATAATAAAATTAAACTAGGTTTATAATTTCAGATACTTGGTGTACACTATTGATATGGACAAGGAGTAGAAGATTATATATTTTCTAATAGTGAATGAGGTTATTGATAATAAGAAAGGGAATGATTAATTGAATATTATTTTCCTAAAAAATATAAATCTATAATGATTTAAAATACTAGTGTTTCAATATAAATGAAGGTATTTGGATAAAACTTTAGGGGAAAGATCATTTTTCTTAATGTTGATTAATTATTTTATCGCCTTATAATTGAAGGAAATATAGTAATGTGATGTATTTTTATTTAACATTTTCATCCTTTATTTTTTCCGTCGATCAATTTGCAGTTCTTCCCATTCTACAAGAAATGAATATTGAAAAATTAATATTTCTCCCTAAATCAATAAAAATCACATTTAAAATAATGTATTAATATCAATATCTAACTATCTTCAAACACAAATATTTTTAATTTAATTAATCCAATATACTGAATTAATAAATAAACAGCAAAAGTAACAATGATGGTTCATCATTACAAATTAATTTTTATATAAATTATCTAAAATAAATGAAGAATTAGCTAAGATACACATAGTTCATTGTTAGGTTTGAAACCCTTATACACAATTTTACATGGGTTTAAGCCCAATTCCCTATAGGATGTGACATGTATTTACTCTGTTTTAATGGTGTTACTTTTGTAATATATAGTAATATAATACCTATAAGGATTCCCAAAAAATATAATAGACATCTATGAAATAAATTTTTTCATTAAATTACATCATTACTATAGTTTTAAATTAAAATTAATTTTAGTGAAAATTATTTTATTCTTATATGACTATTTTTATAATGTCAATAATTATAGTATCTACCCAAATGGGTATTAATAACCTTGAAATTGAGTATATAAAATGTCAAATCATTATTCCTCAACCAATTTTTTCACTAAAAATTTCTTATAATAAATTTCACCAAAAATATTCTAAATATAATGAAATTCCTACTATATAATTCGTAAAAATATGTGATTAAGAATAAAAACTTATTATCAATATTAACCTCATTAACCAATGATGGTATCCACAACTCTAATGTAATTTATTATTAAATTTCACAAAGAAATTAATAGAATAATTAGATATTTCATGATTCTTGTAAACTAAATTCAATTGGTAAAAATCCTCAACAAGATAAATTTTGTATCAAATTACATAATTACTTAGTCCATTTTAGTTAGACTCATGTCCTTCCATAGTCTAGGGGTTATTCTGGGATATTAATTATCATTATCTATCGAGGTCATTAATAAAGGATTGTAATGAAAATGTGAATTATCCTAAGAATTTCCCCTAGGATATGAAAAGTTTGTATGCAGTAAGGCTCATTTTCATGTACTAGGTAATGATTGTTTCAAGTATGACATGATTTTTTCAAAGTTATCACCCCTAGATACATCTTTCCTATAACTACATCTACATTTTGGTATGAAGAAAAGTATTTATTTGAGGAAAAACACAATATCTATATTAGCAAAGCATTATGATGTTCATTTATATGTATCTTAAATGTTTATCAAAGAATTATATTATTTAATATTTGGTTTTCATCATTTAGATCCCCAATACTGTAATACATCAGGATATTATACCTACTATAATGAATTTAACCCCTATTGTATAGAGACTATGTATAATACCATTACATTGGCATAAGATGCATGGAATTACATCGCAAATGATATATTAGTTTATTAGTTATTGAAAACTAGATACAAAGACGAGTCTTACATTATATTTAAAAACGAAAATGAAAATGAATATGAAATTATTATTTTTTGTAATAAATCTATTAATAATTCATATCCATGTAGATCAATCATATTTAACTTCATCTAAACTTGGGGAATGTTAAAAAAATAATTCTGAGTTTAAATGATATTTAAGGGTTAATAATAATGGATGAAATAATGAATCATTGGTAATAATCAATATGAAAATCTAAATAAATTATCACAAAATTTGCTAAAAACGGACAATTAAATACATCCAAATATAATGTTATAGTGTAAATATCCTTGATATATATACCTTATATACTAAATGAAGGAAATTCTTATTTATTGGATGTCATGTTTTCCAGTTACATGATACCTTTACCATAAATACCTTTCATATGATGGATTAAAACACAATGGGTTTAAACCCCTATAACAATGGATAACCAACTAATTTTTCCCATGAAACTACACATACATTGATGAGATATCATCAAATAATATCGACCCATGTCATACATATTTAAATCATTCCTCAAATATAGAATAGAAATTTAATTCTTAATCCATGTGCCTTATTAAATATTAACGTTGAGTAAATAATATATATTTATCAATATTTCCCCATATATCAAATAACATTCAATTTATTACATCATATGTTAAAATGTTATAAGTTTTAAAAAATTACCATATCTCGGATCATATACATGTAAATTTATAAGATATTTAATTTCCAATTATAATAGAATGTAAAAAAATTCAAAGGAAATTTAGTGATTAAAAAATGTATAAAATAAGTGAAGTTCAATAATTTACATAGTCAAAATGATCCTAAATCAATCAATAGAAAAATAAATATTTTATCAATACAAAAAATTCTATGTTTTCTATTTGAAAATTACGGGGTTTTCCATTAGTAATTGGAAATACCATAAAAAGATAAAAAAATTCATTAATAAAATATCCTTCTCATTTAGAAAAATATTTTTAGAATTATTATTTTTTAAATAACATTTAAACCAATTTTCTTTAATAATAAACCTGTAATCCTTAAAAAGAATATTCAAATAAATTACCATGATTTTAGTAGGTGGTCTCATGCATGTCGTAAAAAAATCATTTTACATTATAAAAAGTTTAGAAAAGTACCATGTACAAAAAGAGATAAGTAGATTCCTACGATGTTATTTTAGAATGAAAAAATGTGTAAACATTTCATTTAATAAATATTTTTGAAATGAATAATGAAAAAGGTTTGATATTATATTTAGAAAGCAGGGTTTTTTTTAAAATGGATTTCTGAATGATGAAAAAAATCAAATTTTATTAAAATATTTTCATAATAGATTTATGTAGAATAAAGAGAAAAATGAACTATTACTTTTAAAAGATCATAAATATTATTATGAGAAAAAATTTAAATATTTTGTCAAATAATTAATATATTATTTCACTTTATATGAATTATATAATAAGATGTAAAAGATAGAATGATATTATGATGTACACTCTTAATATTATCACGAAATTGATGTGATAATTAATTATTGATGTGTTCATGATATTACATTTCATAGTGTGTGTATATAAACCATATAAATGAAATTAGTTGTTTAATAATACAATATGCCTATAAGAAATGAAATTGAGACGAAAACACTTTACCTTATTTGTAATTTTCGTTGATCATACATTAACATCAATTTTTTGCATTTTATGTTTGTAATTAAATTATTTCAGAACCATATTGATATTTATGATATCATATATTATTCTTTGGTAACATATTATTGCCAGTTCATTAATAGTTAGACATTATATTTATTATTCTGGGTGTTAATTGGCTTGTTTTCTCATGTGTTTTTTGTTATGGATTTTTTGATTCTTTCACATATTATAGAGTTAAATCCTCTCCATTATTGTAATTCATAAATAATTATCATATTTTTACATCATTTTTACTTTAAAAAAACACGAATTATGGTTATGAAATATATGGTACCTTATAATCGTGGAGATGGTAGGCTGTATATATGCATGAGTAACATTTTTCAATTTTCAATGATCAATATAGAAATTATGTAATTAATATACAACCATTTAAATATTATCATGATATCATCTACACAATTTTAGATAAATAAATATTTCATCCGTGTTTTTGGGTTTTGAAAATTGATTCATATCACTTTGTGAATGATGTAGTCCACACGTACACGAACGATGCTATCATAATTATTTGTCTAAAACTGACATATATATTATTTATATAATTATAAATATTTTATTAATGTAATAATTATTTTATTTATATCTCATTTAATAATTTACTTTATCTGTTTCACCTTCCTTATGAAATGTTAGTGAATGATGAATCTCAATGCTTAACAAGGTGGTATCCTACTATATATAGCGACCCTTCTTTTTAATTCATCACTATTATATAATTATGATGATAAAAAATTAAATAATTACACATTAAGGATCCAATATTTTAGCATCTTTTGAAAATTTAGACCATTAATAACAACTAAAAAGTATAAAATAAGAATTTATTTAATTCTTTTATCTTTAGATTTTTATTGGCCCACAAATTCTCCGTAGAACAATCAGTCACCTGAGGTTATGCATCAAAAAACGGTAAGCTAAAATCCTAGTAATATGATATATATTATCATGAAACAATATAAAATGGGGTGAGAGTAATCATTATCATCATTAAATAGATATAAGATTATAATCATGAGAGGTAACAGTAAGAAAATACATGGAAAGTGGAAATGACAAAAATGAATAATGAGGTCTTAGTGGTTGACCGCCACACGTAGTTGTGATAAAATATAGCATCATGTTCATGCACATTTCAATTTTAATCATAGATGAAACAAATTAACCAATTAATTGGAATGATATATGTTCACTCATAACGTTACAACCTTTAAATTACACTATATTATTCTTGGTGCACCCATCGCATCATAACATGTACATTATCATTCATTCACCATAAAAAATATATCAATAATGAACATAAAATATCCCATTTAATTAATGGGATTAAAATCTCAAAAATGCATTCATAAACGTTTTTTCCCAAATTAAAGTGGGAGTAACATAATTGAATCATCAAAGTTGAGTGCAGAGGAAACAATCTCAGCAATTACAAGTTATGTTTATTGAAATAAGAGTTATTTTGGAAAACAACGCTTGTTTCATTTAACCAAGATGAATACATTTATATCTCTGAACAAAACATTTATTGATTAATAACAAATATTTAATGATAATCCATACTAAAAATTGGGTGAAATATTTAAATCCCAAATAATGATAGTTGGGTTCATGAATTTCCCTTAGCTTAAGTCCAAATAATTTATTCAAATTAATATCCAGTATAATACGATTAGATTACTTAATTAAAAAATATATATAATTCTGTACATTAATTTTATTTATTATATTTTTATTAAGTTCAATTATGGGATTACTGATATGTTATAGGTTTTAATTTCGTGGTTTAGAAACATCTGTTTTCATAGTTTTCATGATCGGTTCACATGTATTCATGAATGGAAATTTCTGTCAAAATAAGATAAATTTCTTGAATTTATGCTATATGTAATTAATAATATTTTTTAAGATCTAATGATATAATAAACAATTTGTTTATATGTCCTTAGGATGAATCATTAGATACAAGTAAATGATGATCATTTCAGGTTAATTTTGGCGGTTGTTCGACCACTAAAAATTAAATATGTTTTATCATTTAGTATTATTTGTATATGTTTTTTCCAAAATGGAAATAATGATATTTAATACACATTAAATAATTTTTTCATCAATTTACTGGTTTTATTAACATTCTTTAAGGTGTTAGTGGAAAAATAATGTACATCTCCCATGATGTTGGTAAATTGACACATCACAATAGTCGATTCCATTTTTAAAATAAAATAGATATTGGGTGGATTTTAATGATGAATATTCAAATTAAATAATAAAATTCACAAATATCAAACATAATGGAGTTATCATGCCATTTCTATAATGGTAGGTGTATAAATTATAAGAAACAAAATAAAATTGAAGCAAAATGAAAAGAAAGAGTGAGAGGAATTACCTCTTAAATTTATCCTCCTTGAGAACCTACATAGAGAAAATATAATTGTCTATTGATGAGACCAAGAGCTCCTAGACATGGTGGAGGGGAAAGAAAATAGAATTGAATAGATTGCAGTTAAGCCTCAAATATTAAGAAGTGTCATGGGAGGGGGTGATGGGAGGTATTTATAGTTTAGGAGAGGAGTTTTTTCTCAATATAATATCCATTCGTTTATTAGTTTGGATCAAGATTCCTTGTAGTTTGATAATTTTATCTAAATATATTAAAATTATAATGGATGCTTTGTGTGTAAGTCACTGACATCTTTCGTGCATCAGCAATGGTTAAAAATAGCATGTATTTACAATTTATCAAAAATTATCATATTTTACAATCCATAACAAAAATCAAGTGTTTTATAAAAATCCCAAAAATTCACCCAAAAATTATAAGACATGTAGGATTCAAAAAAAGATCTCCAATTTGTTAAAAATATTTTATATATAATTAATTTAAATTTTTATTATTTCATAATTTACTTATAAAAGAAATATTCTATAATTAAAAATGATTTAGTAACACATAGAAAATTTTATTAAGGAATCATAAAATTATCTTATTATCATAAGACATTAAAATATATGTTTATGAATACTATTTATGAAAATAAATTGTTTTATAAATAATTAAAATAATTATAACCTTTTAATTAAGTATTTATGTCTTATAAAAATTCAAACACTAAATTAATTTTTTTCCAATATTTACAAACATATATTGTGATATAATCATATCATATTTCCACATACAAGATGCCAAACATTTTTATAGTTTCATTATTGAGGATACTATTTATTTACATGCTTTACTACTAATAAAATTCATATTACTTTTCCTCTGTTCAGGTTAATATTTCATCAGTATTTTTCTGTTAACTTCTTCAAGTGGAACTTCTTTTATTAGTTATTCATTTATAATGTTTTTATTATGGTCTATAAGGGATTATAAGTGAATTATGCTATATTAAATTACTATAATAAGGGATAAATTCTATTGATAAGTGTTTGTGTGGATACATTCTTCACCCCTTTTTAAATTTCACACAGTAATGTTTGATTTACATAAATGGGTGAGGGTACTTCTTCTTTATTACCTCCTACAGTTCCTAATATTCTTAAAAATAATTATTTTTACCCACCAACATATTGACATGTTGGATTTTCATAATGCATAGAACCTTATATCTCTGGACAATAATTTTTACTGGATTCTCCTCTTAAGAAAGATCATCTATGAGCTATACCACCTCTGATTTTTGTACTAGTGAGGAATTTGGTATATACATCCTCCGGAGTGATACGTGGAACACATCAAAAACAGTTCCGTACTTTGTGGATATACAAGCCAATAGGCCAAAGCTCTTATGTGATTAAGAATCCAAAATGGGACATTGTACCATGGGATTAGCTTATATTTCCTTCCAACCCACATGAAACCCTTTTATATTGATATTAGAAATAATACATTATCTCCAATGTCAAAATCAAAGTCCATTTTATGATTTTAAGCATATATCTCTTTCTGAATCAAATCATTTTTGATATTTTTCAGGATTTCGTGAACCAAAATTGGCTTCCCTTCCCCAAGATAAGTTCCTAGAATATTTTTTCACAAAATTCTTCACAAAATGATGGAATTCCACCTCAATATCCATATAGAGCTTCATATGTAGTCATATTAATACTCCAGTGAAATATATAGTTGTATGGGAACTAAACCAATGGGAGATGCTGATCCCATTGACCTTATAATTATGAATAGAATTATCCTAGAATATTTTCATGTTTTCAAATAGTTCATTCAGATTGGTATTCATATTGGGGGTGATATACCATGCCGTTGTTTAATTCAGTACTCTAACACTGTTGAAGACTCCTAGAGAATTTATATGTGAACATGGGGTCACGATCAAGAACTATCGATAGTGGAACCCCATGAAGTCTGACCACTTCATTAATATATATATTTTCATGTTTTTGAAGTGGGGGATCTTCTTGAATAGAAATAAATTGGGCAGTCATGGTGATTCAGTCCACCACATCCCATATCACAATTTTTTTTTATTTCTAGAGATCTATGATGAATTCAATAGTAAAATTCTGTCATTTACACTTGGTTATAAGAAATGGTTATATTATCCATTGGACATTATTCACTAAGCCATAACTATCTAACATATATAGCACCTTTAAATATATCCCACAATATCTTTCTTCATGTTTTCCCACCTTATGTATTATTGGAGATAAGGATACATCTTTGAACTCATTGGATGAATAGAGAAATTTTAAATATTCACATTGTCAAATAGTTATTTATTTATCCAAGGTGATGAATAAACATGAAGCCTCATTCCTAATATAATTACATCATTGTTGTTGATAAAGAACTCTTGTAGATTCCCTTCCATTAATGCATTCAACTTATTTTGTTACTCTAGATCATCTCATTGTGCCTCCGTAATCATCTCATTAATTCCTATTTGGGAAATTATTTGGGAAATGTAGGATTTATTCACAACCATTATGATTTATAACTCCATACATTGAATATACAATAAGATATGGTCTTTCTCAATCTACATAATGGATAGAGTAGCGGATTATTTTTAGACAAGAGCATCAGAAAACATTTTTCGTACTTAGGATGGAAGTTACTAGAGAAATTATAGTGTTTTATTAGCTCTAATCATCTCCTTTGGTTCATGTTAAGCTCATTTTTTAATATATACTTTTATCCATTATGATCAGTATATATCTCACACTTCTTACTATATAGGTTTTGAATCCAAATTTTGAGGAAAAAAACAGAGCTGATATCTCTAGATCATGAGTCGGGTAGTTCTTCTCATTGATGTTCAAATTTCATGAGGCATGGGATCTCAAAATTTCATTTTTCATGAATTCACAACCCATGAATTTCATAGAAGCATCAATTTTTATCAAAAACCAGTTTCCAATTTTCTGTAATGTGAGTAAATGATCATTGATAAGACTTCTATTTATATCTTTGAATCATTCCACAATATCTTCTTTCCATACATACTATAATCCATTCCTACTTAACCTATTTAGTGGGTTAAAAATAGTGAGTAATTTCTCATAAAATATTGATAGTACCCTACTAATACAATAAAATTGTTTATTACAGTGACATTAGATGGTCAAGGCTATTCCTCAATCACCATTTTTTTATGGGTACATTAAAAATTACCTCACTTGTGATAAAATGTCACAAATGTTTTACTTGATGCATTATAAAGTCATAAAGTTTTAATTTGGAATATAAATTTTCCATCATTAATATTGAAAAAAATCCATATGTGTTCTTTATGTTCATCTGTTATCTTAGAGTAGATGAGAATATAATCAATATACACTACCAATAATTTTTCATGGCAATGCCTAAATAAACTATTAATCAAATCCATGATGATTTCTGGGGAATTAGAATGTACAAAGGGAGTAATGAATAAATCATAGTGCACATACATTTTAGTTAATGTATCATTCTAAATATCTTCCTTCTTCACCATTAGATGATGAAATCCAAAACAATGATCCACCTTTGAGATGTAATGGACCCCTTGTAATTGTTTGAACAAGTCAACAATCCTTGTAAGAGGATACATGTTCATTATAGTGATCATTTTGAGTTCCCAATAATCAATACACATTATCAGTGATCCATCCTTATTATTAACAATGTACACTTGTGCACCCAATGGTAATGCACTAGAGTATATGTACCGTTTTTATAAATTCCCTTGTAGATGCTCATTTAAATCCTTTCAATCAATTTTGGACATCTTATAGGGGAAATTTGATATATTTTAGCTTTGGGTATGTGTTCTATTGAGAAATCTACCTCATGATCCGGGGGGAGTTTGGGAAAAATTTTCCGTAAATAAATCACTATATTCCCAAATGATTAGCATTTATCTTAGGTTCATAACATTATATGACTCAATGAATTGAGGAAGGTATGATTCTTCTAAGGGAATGAACACCCACACTATTTAATGATTTTCAAAAAGAGATTCATAGTCATCATTATATTTATAGAGGAGCCTAGGATGTTTCGGAATATGAAAATATGTTTCCTTTTCCAGATAGTTTATATCTGTTATATATAAAGAGATCATATCCATTACCAGTATACAGTCAAATTTCACTAAGGTATATGTCTCCAGATTTGTTGGTAGAATGTTCCCACATACGCTGCCCAGAGAAGGTTCCAACACTTGGGTTGAAATTATTTCACCACAAGTTGTTTTTATAGATATCTTTGCTTCATGGTTTTTAAAATTCATTTAAATAGTACAAGAAAACTTGAATGATGTAAATGAATGATGTAAATGAATGAGTAGAACTATAATCAAATAAGTATTTTCCATTCAGGAGTTAATAGTAATTTCACATTTTACAACTTCATTTTTTGATCCACTTCCATATTAGTAATGGAATACGCCATCCCTTTGTCCTTTGTATTTATTTTATGATGATGTCCATTACCCTTTATGAGATGAGGTTTAGTACACTCAATTGGATAGTTCCCTTTCTCCTGATTGTTGTAGCATTAGACCATGGGTTGTGCTCTACTTTCCTCTGACACACTATGCTTATTCATCCTCAAATTTCATACATTCATAAGCTTCGTTTACATCTCTCCCTAACTTGATGAATATCACAATCCTATTGAAGAAGTTGCCAGGATTCTTCTTCCAACGTTTTTACATGTGGGTGGTTGAGTTTTTTCCACCACTACTAATAGATCCTCTACCTTGAAACTCCATATTTAATTTCATAACGTCATTTCCATGGGAAAAATCTCCAAAATCCATCTCCACTTTGAGAGCACATTGAAAAAATTCTTCAAAACTCCCAATTTCAAAAATTTCATGTTCTATTAGAATCTGTGGTTTTAAACCACTAAACAGTCTATAATTTTTTTAACATTATTGACAATGAAACTTGTAGAGTACATTGTAGGCCTTCTGAAACTATCTTCGTAGGCTGTGAAAGATTCACCTTCATTTTGCATCAACTCATATAATTCTCAATCAATATTTTGGTTATCCATTCTTGAACAATTTTATTCCAATTTATAGAGGTAATAACACCCTTGAATCATCAATATTCACTGAAGAAGAGAAAATCTGGTCATGTAAATGGTGTGTTTTTTAAAGGAAGGGTAATATTTGAAAACATTGAAACTGATATATACTCTAGTAGGAAAACCTGTATGTAACTGAAATGGAATAATAATAAGGACGAAATTATATATAAAGAACATATAGATAGAAAATGTAGTGAAAGATGGAAAACTCAAAGAAAGAGAGGTGGGTTCGATAATTCCATTACCCTGAGTCCAATTCCATTATTCACATTAATATTATTTAGGATAACACTATATTCATAAATTGAATAAGAAAAAACCTTTTACAAATGTATTTAATTCATTAATTATTAATTGAATTAATTTTTGGGAATTCAGATGAGTTATAATGTTTAATTTCATTGTATAGAAGCATTCATTTTTAGGGTATTCACAATCAGTTCACTTGTATTCATGCCTGGAAGTTTGTGTAAAAAGATGATAACAATCCATAATTGTTTTTATATGTTATTAATGATATCTCGAATTTTTAAATGATAAAATAAATAATTTGGTTATAATGAATGAGGATGAATCATTAGATACTAGTTAATGATGATTCTTTAAGGTTAATTTTGGAGGTTTTTTGATCACAATGAATTTCAATTGTTTTATTGTTTAAAATTATGTGTGTAAGATGGTTATATAAGATAAATATAGTGATAAAAAATTTTAAAATCTATTTTCAAATATTTAATGGTTATATTAACATCCTTTACAGTTTTAATGAAAAATGAAAGTGCATCGCCCATGATGTCTTTAATTTGACATATCATGGGAGATGATTTCATTTTAAAAAATAAATAAAGATAGGGTGGAGTTTTATTATCAATCTACCATTAAAATTATGTATTTTCATTATATCAAACATGATAGTGTTATTATTCCATTTTTACTGAGTAAATAATAAAAAAATTTAATTAAATTGAAAGGAAATTAAAAGAAAGAGTGAGGACATTTGCCTCCTAAATTTAATCTCCTTGAGAACCTAATTATGGAAAATGATTTGTTATTATGATAAAACCAAGAGCTCATAGATGTGTGGTAGGGGATATGTAAGAGTATTCGGTTGAATATATGAAATTCTCAAATCTTGATAAGTGTTAGGGGAAGAAGGTTTGAGGGATGGTATTTATAGTGGATGAAAGGGGTGTTTTCTGTATGTTATTTTCAATAGTTTATTATATTTTCCTAAGAATATAAATAGTTTCAGAATTATCCATAAATATATTAAATTAATTAATTATGGTTATATATAATGGTGATTAAATCATCTATTAATCATTAATTACTAATAGATTTATTAATTTAGCATTTATAAAAGATTATCGAATATTTGTATTCACGAAAAAATCATGTATTTCAAAGTAATACAAAAAATAACCCTAACAATCTCTCTAAATGTATCATGAAAAAATGAAATCCACATTATCAAAACATTTTTATTCATATAAATAATTTAATTTCTATTTAACAAAATCAATGACATCGAAAATTCAGAGTTTTAAATTATAACTGATTATGTGACACCTCAAAAATATATGTAATGTCACATAAACATATTGAAATTATAAAAAATATAAATTTATTAATAAATTTTATGAATATTATTTTTACTTTATGTTATTAAACTAATTATAAAATTATAATTATTATTTATTACTTATAAAAATAACAACACTTAATTAATAATATTCAAAATATTTACATACTTATACAATGATAACATTATATCATATTTTTAATTATAATATTCCATAAAAGTTATACGTTTATTGTAGAGGAGACTATTCATTTGTCTGGTTTACTATTAATAAGGCGCATATTACTATTCTAAAGATCAATATGCAATTTAATCACTATTAGTTCCTTAACTACTATAAATTCATCATATTTCATTAAATACATTTTTATGATGTTTATATTAAGGTATATAAGTGATTATATGTGATTTATACTCAATCAAATTGTTATAATAAAGGAGAAATTATATTGATAATTTTTTGGGTCATTACACCATGCACACGAAAAAAGCTATCATGTCTCTTGCTTAGTTGATGATAAAAAGATATTTTTATATAATTTCTCAAGCGGTATAGTATTTTTTATTAAATATCATATATACACTTTAGATAAATAATCATAGTTTCCTTTTATAAGAGTAAATTAAAAAAATGACATCAATTAATGAGGCGGTAGTCCACCATACAAATTAATGATGAATTTGCAACCCATTTGATACTTTGTGTACAGCTGTTCATTTTACCCTTATAATAAAAACCACAAAACATATATGGATGATACTATTTTTATTTTATCATCATTATATGAAAATAATATAAATAGGTTGAAATAGAAAAAATGACTCTTGTTAAACAATATTATCATATCTTATGTTATCTTCCTTTGGTTTGCACTAAATCCATCACAGGTTAGGTTTCTAACAAACATAAGCATTCAATGATGATTGGAGGGAATTTGGAAAGTAATGCGTTCATGTATTTATAGAAAAAATATGGTATTATGGAGTGAATTGGGGAGGATATGTTTAGGAATTTTATATGTGGGGTGAGTGTCAAACATGTAAGGTTTTTGAACGAGTGAATTACTCCCTCATTTATTTCTTGACGCCATGCCCCAATAATTGACTATTATTGATACTGTAATTCAATGGCTTGAATACATCATTTTAATGGGTTTATTAAATGTTTATTATCATTTTTATACCTTATTTTCTCTATTTAACCACTATGTAAACATTTTTTTAACCTTAATCACTATAATTTTATTAAATTATTTTCCATTAAATTTATGGAATGAAAATAATTCTAACATATTATATAATATTTTTTTTGACACAAGGCATGGAATTCATTTCTCAAAAATCATTCCACCTATGTTTCTGAATTAATTTTGTAATTAATAATGCATATGTGATGAGAATGAGGGTTTCTAAAGTAACAATACTCAAACCATTACAATGTCTTTATATTAAAATAAATAATATTATTACAACAGAAAAAAAAATTATTAACTGATGTATAACTAAAATAGTCTGTCTTTATAACCAATTAAAAATATAATTTACAATAATAAATTATTTAGATAAATGGATAGTTTTCAATTAAAATCGTGTATTTTTTTCTATTCCTCAAGAAATGAAACTAATCTGAAAAATAGAAAAAAATCATTATAAGATATGTTACAAATTTCAATTTTAGAAATGATGTTTATTTTTTTGTATGAATTTTTTAAAATTATTATGAATAAATTTTAAATTATGTGTTCCAATTAAGAATAAACAGTCTTTTATAAAAAATAACATTTTTTGAAAAAATATATGTTTCATTTAAATTATTCTAATTATAAATATATAACCAATAAATCTGTTTAAACTAAATATTTTCATAATTTATTTAATCATATACCAAACCTTAATTCTATTGACTTGGTGATATCTATCATTTTTATTGGTAATATTTATTATATATTGTTATATGGTATAATGTGGTACTTCCTATAACATTTGTTATCGAAGAATTTCATTATTTCCTTTAATGATAGATAAATTAGTGTAGTGAACATAAAATAATATATTTTGTTTATTTAAAATATTAAATTTATCATATTGTCTCAGGATTTTATATTTCATTTTACTCTTGATTGTGTTCATACATGCTATCTAATATGAGATTCATATTTTATAATTTCATTGTTTTACATAACCATTCCATAAAATCCTTGAAACTATTATTAGATTATTTAGTCCATAGAAACATAAATTATTTCAATATTAATATAGTTATGGGGTTTGATATCCATGAAAAATTTCTCATCATACATATGTAGTATCTAGTTGACCAAAAAAAACTATAAATTTCAGTCATTGTATTTAGTCTAAGATACAAATCTATAACCTAATTCTCTGCTGTATATATAAATATACCCTCTCTAATGATGGCATGGTGCAAGAAAATTATTTTATTATAAAAAACTCACAATATTTTTTATGGTAATATAGTCTCTCATTTATCATGTTCTTTAACTTAACCCTCAAGCGATCTTCATACTATTCTTTTTTTGTGAAATATATTTGGATATCCACTATAAGGACTATTAAAAAAATTTCTACTAAGGCTCCATTCATAAGATCAATGAATTTACTATGGGAATTTGTAATTAAAAATTTATTCATTATAAACACATAATGTCCATAAATTTTCTATTATGGTGACTTAGGAATATCCTCCTTTTTCCCTTATATAATGATATCCCGGCTTGAGATACATCATTGATAATAAATTATGACCAATGATTTTATAGAATATGTCTTAAACACGTGAAATATGATACATAAATTTTTTATTTATTTCAGTTATATGATGATAGTCGATGAAAAACCTCATTCATCTATCTATATTCTATAGAAAGTGGCCCAGTGCACCTGAATATTAAGCATTATTACCGATAAAAACCTTCTCAATTTTATTATTCATTTGATTCTTCAATACATATTTCTTAATTTAATACATTTAATTTGATTCCTTGATATAGGAAAAAGTAAATAGATGTGATACATTATGAAATAAACATCGTGTTTTGGGAGAAGACCTGAAAATTCATTGAGAAATAAATCAGAATATTCCTGAAAATATTTTTATTCCCATAATAAACATACGACCATATAATATGAGATGGGAAACTCTAATATATGGGTATACAAAACCATATTATATATTTATCTCCCGAAGAAGGGGCGTGGTCATCCTTATGTGGATGCATAATATCCAGATGATTATGGATATTAATTAAAATTTCCCTGTTTAGAAGTTGTTATCTCCTTTATATAAGTAAATATAAAGAATGACTAATATTATGAAAAAATAAACCACATGGAAATGAATAAAAATTGTTATAAGTGTCAATACAAAAATCTTTATGGGTGAATATTTATAAAAGTAGTGGAATTTATCATAAAAGTACATGTTTTACTTGATAGATTGATATTCAATGATTTAGGTCATGAGACCATATTATTATCGAACATATAATATATAACAGAATGTTATGAACTAGAATCGGGTAAGAAATTCATGGATCAACAATATATGAATTATTAACCTTTATATACATCGTTTTTTTGATCCACCTCTATAGTGGTGATTTTCAATGCCCTCCATATCTCCCTCAGATTATAAGTCTACTATTGACTAATTTGTTTAATAGCTCAAGGGTTATTTATTATATTCACATAATGTCCATAATACATGTATTTGGAGAATTGATTATTATGTGGAGTATAAGATGGGGCCTTATTATCCTAAGTTGTATTAGTCACCCTCTTTCCATTTTTTCATCAGTAATGAGCTAGGTAACATGGATTATGATGTGGTAACACATTAAAGAACCTCTAAATAAATTAACCAAGTATATCCTCCCATATTTTTTTACATGGGTAATTTTACATCATTAACACCATTATACAATCCATTAGGTATTATTTGATACATCATTTTCTTTTATTTTCAATAGAACCATATGGGTGCCTAATAATAATTTTCACTATAATATATCATTAGAAAACATCCACATATCTTCAAAAATACCATATAGATAATTTCATTCTCATGCTAGGTTATAATACACTGATGAAAAAAAATATTATTTTCTAGAATATAAATACACTTTTATGTGTACTATGTAATTCTTATTATGTTTTCCTTATAATATAGAATATAATCGTCACCATTTTGTTTTATTTCAAGGAATTATCAATCCATATTTATCATAATATTCTTATAAAAAAATTTTGTAGAGGGTATTATACTTAAATCCTCATATGTAATATAATCAAAATCATCTATTTACTTTTAATTTTTAAAGATATTCTCACATAATCCAATCCCACCTTCTCGATGATATATAACTATAATGTACTTCTCATGCTCCACGAATTGAAGGAACAAATGTAATTCCAATCACATTAATCCACTACATAGTAATCAATATGTTTATATAATTAGTAAAGGTGGAAGAAGATATTTCCTTATAAATTCAGTATATATCATATCCCAAATTAGTGAAAATGGGTTTTCAATGTTATTCATTATTATTATTTATAAAATGTAATACTTGAGTGTGAATTTCTGTTGGGATTTTGTACTCCAGTTCCCAGATTATTTTTGGAAAATCATGATATTGTTCATTTATTATATTATTAAATATATGTAATCATATTCCAAGCATAAATTTTATATAATATGGATCAGGGTGAGGATTCATAAATTAGTAAAATTTTAATTTACAAAATGATGATTCTAAAAGAAATAACACAAAAATACAAAGTATATTATACCCTAACAAATCCCTATGATTCATTTATGGTAATCCAGGGTAATATCCATGTCATATTTTCCTTTATAAATAAGCATAACTTGATAAAAAACTAATTCATAACATATTATAAATACGATTTTAGCTCACCTTATTATATTCACAATGAGTTTTAACCATTTTCTCAATAAATTATAGTTCCCCGCACACCCTAATAATGATCCTATTATAGTCATCCAAGTATTTTTGGGTTTATTTCCCCAAGATGAATCTATTATAAATCCACATACTGTTGTATTATACATAAAGTGATGTATTTTTATATAAACTACACTCATTACATTACAATAACTTATGATGTTCTCCTATATATATCAATATCCTACATTTTCCACTCAATGATTTGTCATCCTAGGAAATAACATAAATAATCCTCAATCTGATACAAATAGTTGCGAACCAAGATAAAAATAAATACATAATACATTCATAGCATAGTTTAATTATTAAATCCCAAAATAGTTGGACAACCCATGGACATAATGGATTTTTGACTTATAGACTTAAACTATAAAAACACATAATTTAAAACATGAGATCATTTATATATTTAATATACTCTTGCTTAGAAAATATTTCAGACATATGCATCCTCAAATCAAATGAAAGGGAAAACCTGAGAATGGATGAGTACAAATTCTTAGTAAGTGATAAAATTTCAAATACCACAATGTTTAAAAAACATATAGAAAAAACTAATAATGAAAATATCTTAATTAAAAATTTATAAATCATTAAGTGATAACTATATGAATGAGGGATATACATTAATGCTAAAAAATTAATAATTTTATAATTTAATGATAAAATATTACATGAAACATTAAATAATATCCACAATACATTGTAAATAATGTTTCACTATAAAAAAATTGTATTTTTTATCATTGTGAACTTAAATACCCAAAAATCCCTTCACTCGTTAAATTGTGAGTGGAAATAAATTACATAGAAGACACCATTTATGAATAATGATTCATGTTAACCCTTTCACTTAACATTTAAATTACATTATGTATAATAATTTACCCAAAGTATTGGAGGGAAATTTTGGTGCCACCCATCCCATAATCGATATATTTTTGTGTAACATGGAAAGAATAATCATACCATAAAAATATCATATAATGAAAATTGTTTTCCTATCATTTCTAATCTAATAAAAAATTAATCAACTAAAATCAAACAAGGTTTCATATAAATTCCAAATGTAAATTATTACCATTTTGTGACGAAACAATTGAAAAAAATGCCATTCATTAAAAAAATTAACTAAAATTAAATTTATTAAAACCAAAAACAATACAACCTAAAGTAATAACATAAGAATATAATAATATAGGCTGAAACATGAAATATAATTATATTTGTATTACACCATTTTTATGATAATGAAAACCATTAGGGAAAATAAAATTTTTGAAAAAAATTTATCAATTATTATAAAAGACATTTTTATGAGATTCATTTCCAAAAGACTCATTTTTTCAATAAAAATGTAAATAAAACATTTCATGGAAATGAAAATGGTTCAAATAATATTCATCTAAGACAGTAAAATTATAAAAACCATCAAAATGATAGGTTTAGAATAAATACTTATGAATAATAAATTATATAACTTAATGAACTATGTTTCAGTTAATAAGTGTGTTAAAGTTTCACTTGATTAACATTAATTTTTACTAACATCTTATATCATAAATGTAAATATCTTAAATTCATTTTTTTGAACCAATTCACATACTCTTCATTAATAATTATTTTCTTTATCTTTTAGTTTAAATAATCTTGAAAATTTTCAATCTAGGTTTGTAAAAGTGGTGTCGAAATTCCTTTTTCACCAAATTATCATCATTCCTAATCCATTAATTGTATTATAATTGATTATTTATAAATAAAATTAATGTTATATTAAAAATAAATGGGTTTTTATCTAGTTTCTTGTGAAAAAAATGATATTTTTTGATTCATTTAAAATATTGACAGATTAAATTTAATCGATTACTAATTTTTTGGTTATCCCAATAACTAATATTGAAAATATATATTAATTAAATATATCATATTGAAAATTAAACTATAAATAAAAATAATCCATTTTAGTAAGTGAAGGAAAACAAATCACATTTTCTCATTCTGGGAGTAGTCTGCTCAATGCATGATTATTGATCACATTACACAAAAAATATTTAGTGATGTAGTATTTTAACTAATCATTTAAAAATAAAAAATAAATTATATAAATTTTAATTTTTTATCTATATAATAAAAATGACTATCAATGAGGATTGTAAATGAAAAACTGAATGTTTAGCTTCTTGGAGGTCGTAATCAGAAGTAACAAAAAATTGAAAATTATTGTTTTTCATAGTATATATAAGTGAATGAATAATGGTCATATAATAATAAAAATAACATACAAAAACCCTAATTAATCATACGATATAATAATAATATTTTAATAATTGGTTTATAATGAAAATAATAATAATAAAATATTATGATATAGATGATACCATTGTTGAAACCTATAAAGTGTCCATGTGGAATGTATTATATTTGATGAAAATATAGTTTAATATCGTGACTAATAGAATTAGATCATGTAAACGACTTCAAGGATATTTAATTCTTGCAAGGGTACAAGAAAATCTTGATATCATTGTGGAGTATTGAATGGGTGAAGGTGATCCCCCATTTAAAATTTACGAAGTGGTACTTTTACATGGGAAATAATGCTAATTAAGTGATAATAATGTAAAGAAAATAATTTTCAATAGTTTAGTGAGTTATAGTCAGTAATACAAGTAGCTATTTCATTATAGCCTAAAAATATATTTCAAAAATTGTTATAGGTCATTTCAAATTATAAAAAAACATGTTTATAATGATTAGTCATTTGAACACTTCATACTATTAAATAAATAATAATAATTTCAATTTTTTATTGATAGATAAAATATTATGTCAATTATTACTAAACATAAAAAAAATTTAATCATAATTTATTCATAATTTATCTTTATTAAATTTTAAAATATTAGAAAATTAACTTTTAAATCAATACATATATTGTGATGAAGTATTATTTTTGAATAAAATTATCAACATATTCATAAATTATTATAAATCCATTAAATTATTGTTAAAAAAAGGGAATATATATTTAAACATCATATTTGTGTTTTAAATTTAAATTTATTTATTTAAATTTAAATATCTTAGTTTATTATAGAATTTTTATTCTTTGAAAAAATAATCATTTTACTACGGTTTATAATCATTATAAAAGATGACATAATATTTGTGACTGAAAATATTTTAGTCAATTATAAGTAATTTAGGTGCATATATATTGAATTTAAAATCTATTAGATCTTAATAAATTGGAGAAAACAAATTTTAAAAGAAGAAAAATATATTTAAAACATTTTTTGAGAAAATATTACATAGGTTCTAAAATATGAAATAAATAATTATAATTAAATATGATATTTTAAAATATATAATGATTCATAAATGAAAAAAATTGTTCTCATTTAATATTATTCCAGATTATTATTATTTTATATATATAAATGATGTAATAGAAGCCACAATATTTTTTTAAAATGATATTTTTCAATATTCATCTTGTTATGAAAAATTTTAGAAATATACAAAATATTAATATTGTATTTATATAATGATGAATAATCCCAAAATGATATCGAAAATTTCAAATTAAAATACTTATAACAATAAAATTAATTGTATACAATAGGGTGTAAAATATTTTTATTAAATATAAATTTTTATGTATACAATGTAATTTTTTTTAAATATACCCTTTTATATAGTTATTATGGAGTTGTTACTTTTTTTTAAAACCTTCCAATGTATTAGATTCAATTTTTATAAATTCATTCATTTTATTATTTTGTGATTTATTCTATACTATCTAGTCACATTGTACATTATTAAGCAATGTAACTATTATAATCCTACATCTTTACACTCAATGTCTCATTTAATGGTCCTCAAACAAAATCCCCCTTAGGTAAAATAATAATCACTAGTCTTTGAGGAAAATTTATGTGGGCATGATATTTGGTTATCCATTCTTTAAAAAGGTTCACATAAAAACCAACCAATTTTATATTTCTCTACCTCCACATATGAGCCACGATAGAAAAAACTCTCATAATTTATCTACTGATATACAAACAATACACTTACTACTCCCTGGGTATACCAATATATATAATCACAGAAGAGTATATTATCAGTATGTCTGACCAAACAACAAACTAAGGAAATATTAATGAATGATATTTTCTTATATACAAAAATGAAAAAATATAAAAGGATAACATAGGACCATATCTCACACTATTGTTGGTCCCAATCCACGATTACATGAATCATTAAAAACAACATAAGCCATGAAAACAAAAACTATGTGAACCTATTGAGGCTCCTGAGTCTCAAGATTCCATAATCATAATGGGGTATACAAAAATAGTTGTAAATATTTTCCTTATTTTTTTAGTTTTCTTCCACGTATCATTATCACTAAACCAATTCATTTTCTCAGTCATTCCATGTTGGTGAATTTTATTTAGAGAAAAGTTATAAAAATAGAAAAAAATTTCATTCCCATTATAAAATACCATGTAACAGAGTCATCATCCATAGAGGGAGTTGAGTATCCTCTATACTATTATGATTTTACACCACCATACTGGTATTGATATTCATACTTCCTATTCTTATTAAATGAAAATGTGAATAGTATAACTCTAGAAAATCCTCAATCATACTCTTAGAAATGGGATGGAGATATATGTCTATTTATTCCTCGATTACCATCTCGGTCATCAATTACAGGTGAACCACTATTGCATGGGACATTAAATCAATGTTTGGGACATGTGTTATTTTTGGAAGAAAGATGATATCCTTATATAAATATCTTCCTACTATTAGTGGATCAATGCGAATTATCTATATAAGGTTTTGTTAAAATATAATCCCTATTATTATCCCCGGATGGAGATCCATGAACATATTAGAATGATCCATCATTAGTGTAACAATATGAACTCTTCATAGAATAATTTAGTGATGGCTTCCCATGTCAGTCCATCATGTGTAATAGTTGTTTCATCGTGTTTTGGATGGGATCATGGAATGGGATTTCCATAGATGATTTGATTGAGGGGTACTTCATGGCCCCTCCCAAATGCACATATCCCGCCTACCATTTGTTTTCATCCCCAGACACTCCCAGTAGATTCTAATACATAGATGGGAATAGAAATACTTACCAAAGGTAGGATGAAATCTTGGTTTTCAAGACCAACAACTATTAGAGATAATAATTGGTCAAGAGGATGGGACGTTAGTCTCATCACACCCTTTTGGTGGGGGATTATTTCCTACTATGGGACTCTCTTATTGATTTTCTAGATGCTGATGAACTCAACCTAATCTAGATACAAGACCGATAGCACTAACTAACAACTATAGATTATTTCTCTTTTATATTAAAATGACAGGTATTTATTTGGTAATCCCATATGTATGTAACTAAGGTTTCTCATCATCCTTTAGTAATGGGTGACTGCTTATATGTTCGACCCATATAATGAATTTATTTTGAATGTACTCATATTTATGGATGTGATTTACATTCTGAGGGTAGGACTGACCCATTATAAAGTATCCAACTTATCCTGGTTATTGAAGGAATGAAAACCAACATAGTTCATTTTCATCATTGGCATTGACCCTAAGTTATATATCCTTATATATAATGGTGGATCATATTATTCCACCCATCATGGCTTAAATATGAGGTTTCCCTGGTTGATGGCTATTCACGATGTTCGGTGAGGTGTTTCCCTAATCGCCCTGGGCCCATATGGGCTATTATTGGTGAGAGAAACAACAGAAAACATACGAACAACATTATGGAATATTGATATGTGGTTAGGGTATTAAGAAATTCAATAGGGTCATTGGTATAAATCAATGGACTTGAGAAGGCATCCTATGTATCCTTGATATAATAGGAATCAGAGTCGTCGTAGTTCGATTTACATTGGAAATTACACTCTAAAGCCTCCCTATACTATTGTAGAACATTATAGCGTAGTTGATATGATCATTGCTTATAAAATATCCAACATGATATATTCAAGTTGTGGGAAACAAGGGTATAAACCAATCAATGTCATTTCCTTAAATAATGTGTTTGGATGTTGGTATTTACGTGGATAATTGATATGGAACTCAAAACAGAATGAGTGGTGGCATACATATCCTTAATAAGTATTGAATCAAATTATACATAGTTACCTTTATGTTGGGGCTATCAAAATTTTTATTCACTTTTATTCGAGGCCTATACGTCGAGGATGTGGAATTTCATCATGTTCTGAAATGCACTTTTTATATGTCCTTCTTTTTTAAATGTGTTGCAGGAACTAGTTGTCATGGCCTGGGAGCCGTCACATGATCACATTCGTATCATCCAAGAAGATCCACATGTATTGTAAGTCCAATGTAAATGGTTTCATAATTGTAATCACATGTCCCATCTAACACCTCTAGGGGAAATCGTAGAATATTGTCATTTGGTCTTTATGGCATCATAAGTCCCCTGGTGACTAGCTCAAACACAGTCATATGAGTCACTCAATGTGTCTAGGTGTGGTCGGATGTATTTTTATGAAACATGTAGGCTCCTTTATATGAGTCAGAATGATTTTCTAAGGGATGTAGTGAGTCCTTGTTGATGGACTTAGAGGATCCGTGAGATGAGAGTGGGGTTAGTGGGATAGTAATTTGGATTATTCTGGCATGCCTGGAATATTCCATGAGCCCTAGGTGATATACTAAATAAAGGTCATGAGGTCTGGATGATGCATCCCAATGCCGCCACGAATCATTGGACGATTGATGTGAACCTTATCAGAGGGTCCAAGAACATATCATTCTCTAAATCCTTCCACTTTTGATCACAGTTCTCGCCTTTATGTTGTGATACATTAGCATTTTTTGGTGTCAATCACACTGGATTTGATGTGATCTAGTGGACCTAAAAAATATTCTTCACATAAAATAGTGAATTCCCTTCAAATAATCTATGAGTGATCATGAAATTTTTTTATCCCAAACTAATTACTATTCCAGATATTTTCTAGTGTATTAACCAAAAAAACTAGCCGGTCAAATGATTGACTATTTAGAGAAGTATGTAGAAGAGTCTGAACGTGCGACATGTGTAGTAGAAGTTAGATTAGAACCCTTAATATTAGAACATGGAATTTATAGGTTTCACCATCCCACATTCTTTCTGGTTTGTGTAGCGTATATGGAATACGTTAAGTATGGATTTGGGGAAGGGGTCTGGCACCACACGGTTTTACAAGTCTCCCTAATGGACTGCTTCACAAGGGTCACCTGATATTTAGTGATTGGAGATATCCTTTATACCCAGGTCCTTTTTCGAAGTATTTCTAATTATTTATGACTTGATTGATCTTGTGGTTGTGCCGAAGGGCCTATGTGTTATTATATTGACATGTCTGGGGACATTTGAAAGATTAAAATTCATGTGGGAATATAATTGTGATACCTTTGGTGATGTGTCCTAGGCCCTCACAGGACAACGAAGCAGGTGTGTTGTATTCATCATATGACATTCATTAAACACAAGTACCACTCACATAGTCCCTTCTAATCCACTTTATTCAATGTAAAAAAAGGTGTGAGTCATGATATATTTCATGTGTGTTGTCGAGGGTATTTATTTTATTGTTTGTAGAGGTGTCACATTACCAGTATAGGTCGCATGGGGGTGAATGAGAATTCCATGAAAAAATATGAATGTTTGTACTTAAGCTAAAAGGATTTGTCTAGGGTTCCTCACATAGCGAGGACGACAATACAAAGGGATCTCAGGAGGTGAGGCAGACATGTCACCAAGGACCTTTAATGTCGTTAATGTTAGTAGGGGTGCATGTCACATGTTTTTTAGTGACTGTAAACCCATATAACCTCTTATCCTTTGTCTCCTTCATTTTATATGGCAATGGATCAAAGTTCATTAGAGTTGGAATGAGTAATGGAAATTATTTTTACATGATATTGTTATGGCATCTCACATGGCCAAAGATTTTCATATGGAGAGAATTCAAGAATGTATTGGATATGTCTATCCATATGAAATTAGAGAGAAATGGATTTTATAGGTCACTCTTGAGGACATCCATGGGGAGAGGCTTAAAATATGGAGAGTTTTCACAAGATGTTCCTGACATGTCTCCAGGGACTCAAAGTACTTCATGAGATGCCCAGGGCACACATTTCTTTTCTTTCGGTGACCACAAACCCCTCTAATAATTACTTGGTGCTTTAGATGTTCGACCCCCAGGGGTCTTGGCCTTTGAATACCACCCATTATTATTTTTTGGGGGGATCACATGTGATTTTTCAGAAGACCCACTGTATGATCCTCATGGCTCTTTGAGGTGGACTCTATGATTATTTCGATGAAATAATGTACCATGAGAACATATATCACATGACCTTGAAGTGGTCATGTGATCACGAGTCCTCTAGGGTCTTAGTTAGTCTTTGATCACCCCCTTCGTTGTAAAATTCATGAGGAAGAAAAATACTAAGATTTAGGTATTTATATTATGGTATTTTGAGATTCTGATTTTATGGGAGTCTGCAAATTCTCCTTCCCCCTCTGTAATGATGTCCGAGGGGATAAGGACTCAGTTCATGGGAAACAAAATTCCCACCAGAGTCCGTAGTAGAGTAAAAAATGAGTGTTTTTTGTGACGTTTGGTATAAAATGTGACTTTTAGTTTTCCATGAAATACCTATATATAGGGGGTATAGTAAATCTCATTATACTGGCCACCATCGCTTCCAGAGTAATCCAGCTGTTGCATCCCTCATAAAAAACCATATGTGAACCCCTATCGGAAACCCAATTTGCAAGATTTTACAATGTGTACATCCTGTCTGAGGTCTTTTTCAGGAATACATCCCATTGAGAAGCATTTCTATCACATCCATGAACTATTCTTTAGTAACCCTTTAGATTTTGATGGTTTTCAGGAGGGATCATGTGTTCCTACTGCTCCACTATTTGATTACTTACCTTTCACATGACCATGTTCAAGTCGCGCAATTGCAGGTATCCACGAGGATCATGAGATTCAAGTGATTCATTTCATGGGTTATGTAACCTGCTTGTATTCTATAGATTATGTTTTTTGTGAATCCATTTATGTGGTTCATGAACCCTTGGCTGAGTCAAGTGATTCGCATGATTCCACTAGCCCATGTATTAGGAAAATATTTTTTCCTAGGCTTTATATTCTCTAACAGACCTATTCACTTACTTATTTTCATATGGCTTCAGGTTATCACCAAAAATCATCAGCTAATGGTAACAAGGAGGCCATGATTTCAATGAATGACTATAAGGATTTCACAAAATCGCATGCATATAGATATCAATGACTTAAAGGGATTCCTTTCACAGATAATTACAAAGTATCCCTTATCATAGAATCTTCGACTAGACAGTTTTGGTTTTCTAGACAATTTTGCTATAATATCCCAAGTATTATCTGACATTTTTTGGGTATCTGGATCCCTTAACTATGTTAATGAAATAAATAACGAATGTGGTCTGCTTGTTACAACCAAATCCAATGGTTCATCTTACATGCTAGCTAATTCTCCCATGTGTCAATAAGGTTATGACTTTTTTCAAGTACCCACCGACCAAAATAATTCAAGAATATTTAGTTCTTATCTACGGGGCCTCTAGTGCAGGATGTCATTCAAAGTGGGATCTTTTTTCTATTGGAAATTTCTCCAAGGAATTGGCATGAACATTTTTTCTTAGGAAGATTTATTTTGATTTTGATGATAATTAATATAGGGTTCATCTCCATGATGTTGCATGGATATCCTAATTCATCATATATTTCCAACATGACCTCCTTCATGAAATAACCAGCCATTAGTTTCAGGGGACCAACACATTCCACCTTCCTCATGGTGAGGTGTGCATCTGCTTATGGGACATCCATCAATGGGGCTGTCTTCCTCCCCATGGGGAGTTGTATGTGGAATTTCTCATAGATTCGGACATTTGAGATGATATACTATTACAGCTCATGGTGTAATCAGGTAAACCCATAGGTTTCTTGAAATCTTAGGTTGGCCGGTTTCCTTTCCATGTACCTAAATGGGTGGATTTTCCCTACTGGGGATACACACATGAGAATCCATGTTAGTAATTTGGTAATGGAGGGATGTATTTCCAAGGGTATATGCCTTAACTTGTCTTTACTAGCTATTCCATGCCACTACAAGATGTTGGGTCATATGAAAAAAGGAAACACTCTCAATATGATTAGTGGTCCTCTTCAGTTCATGTTTGGATTGATAGGGGAGTGCATCCAATGTTACGTCCACTACAATAAAAATAGGATCTAATTCCCTGTATGTGTTTCTATACTGATGAACATTTCTAGGGTTGAACAATGTATTCAACCCCTTATTAGTTCAAAGGTGTGCTATGTCAGCCTGATTGTTTTTACTTTTATACCTTCCGTGCACTAGACAATTAGATTATTTATGATAGATGTGGCTCTCTTGTTGAATGATCTTATATGTTCTCACATCAGGATGGGGTACATCAAGATAGGGTGGATGGTCTAATTATATATGAGTCATACACGCCCTATTGAATTTCTATTCAATGTGGATGTTTTAAAAGAGTCTCTCACATTCCATTAGACATCATTCAAGGGGAGAGATACCCTAGCATCATCCATAAATTTTGGAAGATATTATCACTAGAGGATACTAGATATGTGATCATATTTCCATCAACTAATGATCCATATTGCATCACTTGGTATTATTCCCATTCTTGGGTGATGAATTATCCTGATAGGGTTCCAGGACCCCTGGTCAGCCATGTTGACATGCCCATTCCTCCACCAACTCATCTATCAATAGCATTAATGGAATTGATTGAGGACTTGGGCAATTGAATCTATATTTGTAACCCACTTTGATGATGATTATTCAAATTAAGGTTCGAATTAAATTAACTAGATTAGTCATATCTTTAATGATATGTAAGACTCACATGTTTAGAGATTTGTTTATAGGTATTCTTATTCTATTTCAACATTCACATGAGTGGTTTGTAATCATTATATTGGGCCTAATTTTTCAACTACTGATGTTCGGTTTCATGGTATGATGATATGGGATTATGTCCATTCCCGGATAGTAAGACCCCTCTAGTGACATTTTTCAATTAAGGTGATCAAAATATCCAATTCTTTAATGTTCATGGATAGATAGATTCAATCAGAAGACACTCTATGAGATTATTCATACCATCACTACCCAAAAGGGATATGGACATGAAGGAAAATGGTCTATAAAATTATATGGTGGAGGGTTCCCTTTCAATATAGATGAGGGAGATAGTGGAGGTGCATGAAAAACATCACCATCTATTATCTAAACTAAAAGCACAAAA
Source organism: Viscum album (assembly GCA_963277665.1). Lineage (NCBI taxonomy): Eukaryota > Viridiplantae > Streptophyta > Magnoliopsida > Santalales > Viscaceae > Viscum > Viscum album. The sequence goes on from OY728141.1 coordinate 556,677,132, forward strand.
ATATGCTTGGATGACATTGATATATAGGTATGAAGAAATGATTGTTCTTTTGGAGTCTAACCTTTCGTCATTATTTAACACATTGGCCACTATACATAGTATGGTTGAATAGTTGGCTACTCTAGTCTAGGTGTTTTATCCTGATGTATTCATAGAAGAAGCGGGGAAGGTAACACTCCATCATTGAATTGACATCTCATGTCGGACTCTCTCAGAACATTCTAGATATGTCAATCATCATTTTTTATGATTCAATTTTACATATTTTATCACATACACATTAAATACACTCCATTATTTGGTATTGGTTTTAGAGATACTCCAATATCTATATATATATATATATATATTCCTACCTATTTTTCATATTGTGAACTAATGAGTTTCCCCAAATAACCTTCCCATTTTCATCAATGTATGATATCTTTCTACTCCTATTGTATTAGATATTTCTATTGATTCTGATCTATTACATTATCATAAAGGTGTTGGGATCATCTACGTAGGTTATATGTCATCAAGAATGGGTGACATCCCGATCCATGGGTAACATATTGAGTGTGATAAGGCCATGTAGTTGGCCACACAATTATTATTGTGTGCTTTCAGTTTAGTGTATTTTAGGTTAGATAATTGGTGTACTTTAGTTTAATGTCATCTATATCAAACCAAAAGGGTTCCATGTAGAATAATGTCGTACCACCATGACATTTATTGAATATAGGGTTGGTAGGCCATGAATGTCTCAAATCACTTTTGGGGTGCTATGTCCCTCCAGGGAGATAATGGGGCACCCGAGGATTGGGTGTCCTTTATTGAAAGGATGAAATTTCTTTATTCTGTGGGTAAAATACCTTGAGCATTGAATAAATGGAAAAATAAAGCTAATCCAAGCTCCTTACCAGTAGATACAGTGGGATTATTGGGTGAATATGGTTGAGGACGTAATGATTGGGATGTTAGGCCTTCCTGGATAATTTGAGTGTGGGTGATGTAAGTCACAATCCAAAAGTTTTATCCATGTAATATTGAATGGTGGATGGTATGTACCTTAATGCTATGGGATGTCAGGTTTTCCAACAATGTCATTGAGGCTGACTAGGATTAAGAGATTCTATTTTATTGGGAGTAGATGTAAATATTCTGTGAGTCTAAGACTATCTCTGGTTCAGTAGCATCTCTAAACTGAGAGATCTTTTTCCCTTCATGTGGAAATGCAATATTTATGAAAGATCACACACCAATATAATGAAGTAGCGTATGTAAGGAATGATATCATGGAATGTATATAGTACCCTAGTGAAACATAGATCAAATTTAATAGCTAAGGGCCTATGCCTTATGGTTTCAAATCACGGGGTGTAGGCCACAAAATTTTTCAAGAATGAAGGGTCACATTCCAGCCTTGATAGAGGGTATAAAACATGGTGATGCAACTATGAGGATATCATATCTGATGGGATTCTTTCATATGGATATTATAAATCATATTCCAAATCACAGAGGTCTTGAGGAAGGTATGGGACAATAATTCTAGGGGTAACCTATAAAATAATGAGGTAATGGGTTTCACTTCGGTTATTTTAGTCTCACAGGAATGATAAATACATTAACACTATGAAAAAATGTCTATAGTTTCTAGGTATAAGACCATGATTTAATAGCATGGAAAGGTGGAGATAACTCTTCTTCATGATAGTTTTAATGATCTATTGGAAGCTTCCCAAGAAAATGTTGATCATGAATAGTAATTTCTAAATAAATTAAATTCCAAGAAGGGTTTGAGAACCCAAAAAGTTGTGCCACCACATGTCAAACATATTCCACCTATGAAGATATGTGAAAAATAATTGCTCTAATTTTTTGGATGAGGGTCTTCAGTGAGAATATATTATATTATACTAAGGCAACATAGAATACTCTATGATATTTATGCCATATTTATTTTTTTTCCTCTTTTTATTCCTATTCTATAACGATGACGAGTTTACTGTGTAGAGACTTGAATTTTTATCTTGAAACCCATAGCGGGTTTTTGACCAAAAATGTATTATTTCTATTTCATTATCAATTTATGTTTTTTTATTTCGACCATTACGTGCTAGAGTTTATGGTCATACAACTTTAACCAAGGTGTGACCAGTTTAAGGACATGCCACTTTGGGACCTAATATAAGAGATATTACACAAGATGCTCACTTAGATACCTAGGGTCTATTGAAATGCAATAACCTTCAGAGAATGAGGTGGTAATGTATTTAAATCAAGATGTGTGTTCCTAAATTCTTGTGAAAATATACTTGATAAACATACCAGGTGTAGTTTAGAGAATCTATGATTTTGAAAGTTGTCACAATGATGATGTATGGGATCACAAGGATTGGAATTTCCATTTTCAAAGTGAAAATTTTGGTTAACGGATGGAGGCACATATGAAGGTTCCATGGGAATGTATTCATAGTGAAGAAAAGGTTCCATGACGATGGATATACATTCAAATAGAAAAGGAACATTATGGATATCTGAGACACTCAAAGCATGAAGTGTGTATTATGGGTTGGGGGTGCTTCCAAAGTTGGTCGATACATTCCATTAACTTGTTGGCCAAGGAAAGGATCTTGTTGTCCCTTGATAACGAGGGTTGTTGAATGATGGTTTCCCCAATTTCACATCTTGTTGTATGGATGTTCCTCGAAGAAGTTAAATTTTATGCAGTATGGACATATTTTTGTACAGTTTATCATAATGAAGTAAGGATATACTTCCATGCAGTTTAGTGTCATGTTGTAAGTACATGATAACTAACATGAATTTTTTTGATTTTTCATATGGAGGATATAATGGAGACTTTAGAGTCACTACACATCCCATAATGTTGAGTATAAATCCCCACGTTGTTATAGAAGGTCATTCTATCTAACCACTTTATGTGAGGAGGAAATCTATGCAGTTCAATGACATACTGTGAGGACAATGTAGCACAGTTGAATGTAGTGTTTAAATGAAATATGATGATATTATATGGTTCTGCAATTCATACCATAAGGTGCAGATCATATCATGTAGATGTGTAATGTGGATACATTAAGTGAACTGATATGAATGAACACCAAAGAGGTCTCAGCCACACCAGTATCATTCGAAGAGAACACATACTAATGGGGTTAGATGAGGTTATGCATATATCATGGACTGATGATAAGATTTATGGGTGTTACTAATTATTTTTGGTTTTGGGCATAGTAGAAGCATGGTTGTTCAAATACTAAACTATAATTTTTACCAAGATCAATGATTATCTATGGATCAATATGACGATGAGCACTAGTATCCATGGAATAGAATTAAAGATTTAGATAAAGAATTAATAGGCCTGAAACCATTATAGAGGATATTTTACATCATCTTTATAATTAATTTAATTAATTTAATAATGAAAATAATAACTTGATCTTCGATATTTTCAATGTTGATGATGTAGATCATTTGGAATGGCCCTTTCAGATTATCTAATTGAGCGTAAAAAAATCAAAACTAGAATCCCTTTACCAATGATCTAAAGGTGATCAGATGGACTCAGATCGACACCCCTCAATCTCTGGGTGCTAGTGCTGTGAAGCAAGTGTCTTGTGTCGGTCGTTCTTGATCGCTTGATCTTCGGCCATGAAGAATTTCTCTCATTCATTAGAGGGGTAGGAAGAGGATTTGAGAATAAAATTATTTAGCTCAATAATTCTCAATTCACCAAGTGTGCGGTGTGTACTCAATGGAACAATAGACATACTTATCAATTTATATGCATGGAACATCAGTTACAATATTAAACATCATAAAAGCAATTAAATTAATCAAAAAACTTAGATAAAACCCATTATCCTAATCAAAATACTTCGTCATCATTTATGGTGTGCCAACATGCGCAAAACAGAATTATGAAAAAAAAATTAGTGTCACAAAATTAAAGCAGTGTCATTATTATTTTATCTTTTACCAACAAATAATTATCTACCATCTTGAAAATAATTATTTTACTACTGGACCATACATGGTCCACTCAAACTCCACTTCCATTTATTGAACACCCTAATAAATAAATAAATAATTTATTATCTTAAATAAATATTTCATTTACAAAATAGGAAATAAATATTTATTAAATGTTTAATAAATTAATGAAAAATATTTTATTTAATTGTTTTGATCATCTTATCGTGAATTAAATTATTACATGGTTTTTATAATAATATTTATTTCATTAATGAAATTCAAGTATAATTTTACTGAAACAACAAAAAATACATAGTGTGTGACCCTCTAGGATTTTTTCTCATTGGAAGTAGGTGGGATTGCATAAATTCAAAAGTACTATCTTGCAATGAGTCATGGTACAAAAGAGAACAAACATAAAGTTGCAACAATGACAACCACATATGAATGCTCACTGTGTAATATAATCCCTTTGTCTCAATATCTTGTCAAGAAGGTTTCATGATAGTGTCATCAAACATTATTTTTATTACATCGTTCATTAACTACCTGATATAAACTCATTGTCACACCATGGCCCTGGAATTTTGCTTTATTGTTCTATTTCAATCAGTGGAAAGAGATATAAACATCCATAAATGTAAGGGAAAAATACTTCCTTGACTTATCTATTAATATCTTGTCACTCATGATGCACCCAGCATACCTAACTTCCTGTCAACAGTCTGTGTGACATTTTGTTTTGTAAATCAATGTGTACAAGTTTTGACACGAATTAATGATAATATTAATGTCTAAGGATCATTAAACATGATCGCATATAGATATATCCAATGACACCAAAATGATTAATTCTGACGGGTGGGTTAGTTCTCATAATATCTTGTCTTGGAGATTACCAAGATAAAACTTCATGAGAGGAAGTCTCATCTCTTTACAAGTACTCGCACCTGATGGTATTCATGCTATGTGTCCCATCATAGTATGTCATACAACTATAGAACTATATTTATGAATATTGTTATAGAATTTCATGGTTCTCATCATAGCGGGGAAATTCCAGGACATTATCGATGCAACCAATACTCTAGGACATTATTAAATCATAGTCATGCAAAACAATGAAAAATATATTATTAGTTATTTTATATATAAATACATTAATTATCCATGTAATCAATGAAAAAACAATTGGTTATAAGAAACCAAATCTTAAAAACTCCCACTTGGAATAGAGCCAACATCCTATGACATTCAGTCCACTAGACCTCACATGGTGATCATGCTTCAACTGAGTCAAGGCTTTAGTCAAGTGTCCTCCACATTGTCTTCGGTGGATATATTGCTCACTGAAAATTCACCTCCCTTAGAAAAATCCTTAAAGAGTTGATACTTCTGAATTATGTGCTTCATCTGTTGATGTGACCATGGCACTTTTGCGAAAACCACCGCTGAAGTACTATCATTGTTCAATGTGATGGGATCATTACTTTTAGGTATCACATCCAACTCCTAGATGAACATTTTACTCAAAAATGCCTCTTTAGCTACCTGAGATTAAAATATATACTCACACTCTGTATTATAATATACAAACACAATCTTCTTTGAGCTTTTCTTACTCACTAACCCTCCATTCAAAGTGAATATGTATCCTGTTTGCGACTTCATGTCATCTGGATTAGTCTAGAAACTATAATTTGAATATCCTTTCATAACTAGTTGTTAATATCCTCCAAAACCCAAGAATATATCCTTAGTATGCCTCAAATACATTGGGATAGTCATGAATGCCTTCCAATGGCGGTCACCTTGGTCAGCTTGATATCTGCCTACCACACATAATGCATAGGAAACATCCAACCAAGTAGATAGCATGTCATACATGACTAACCCAATCACTGATGTGTATGGAGTCCTTTCAATTATCATTCATTCATATTGTGTTTGAGGACACATTTTCTTGTAAAGATGGAAATAATCCACTCTTTAATTGTTCCATACTGAATCTCTTCAGTATCTTATCAATGTATGTACATTGTCTGAGGCCCAAAAATCTCTTGGATCAATCATGATGGATCATGATCCCAATAATATATACCTCCATGCCCAAGTCCAGAATGGAGAAGCATTTATTCAACCATGTATTAATAGACAATAAGACTAGTATGTCATTTCTAGTAAGTAATATGACACCAACATATACTACTATGAAAACGAATGCACTCCCACTAAAACGTTTGTAGACACAAGGCTCACATTCATTCTTGATAAAACTAAATTTCATTATGGATTCATCAAAAAAAATCTTCCATGACATGGAAGCTTTCTTATATCCATAAATGGATTTCTGCAACTGGCATACATTATTAGAATCCTTTTGAGTCATAAATCCTCTAGGATGTGCCATTTAGACGTCTTCATGAAGGTTCCCTTTAAAGAAGGATGTTTTGACATCCATTTCCCAATTATAATATTCATGGTAAATGGAAATGTACAATATAATTTTGATGTATTTCAGCATTGGAAATGGTGAATAGGTGTCATTGTAGTCAATTACTTGATGATGTTTAAACCCTTTTTCAACCAGTTTTTCCTTATAGGTACTGAATTCTCCTTCCATGTCTAGTTTCCGATTGAATACCCATTTTCAACCCAATGGGGTTACCTCAACTATAGGATCTACCAAAATCAATACACGGTTTTGATACATTGATACTATTTAATAATTCATGGCTTCATGACACATAGAAACATCTATGCCACTTACTGCTTCCTTGTAGGTTAGAGGATCATTATTATAAACTAATAATGAGTAATCATCATCAATAACAAGAAACTATACTGTTCTAATTATATAACCTCCCTTGTACACCAAGGTAGTACTTGTGTCTATGTAACCAATTCTTCTTCCACGGGGCTTTGTGGAATCTAGTCATGTACTAACTCTTGTGTACCTAGAGCCTCAACTTCATCAATGTCTATCTCACTACCACTATATCTTTTGGATATGTGATTCCTCTCAAAGAATATGGCATGTCTAGCCACTATAAACATTATTTCTAAGAGATTGTATATGTAACATCCCATTTTTTTATTGGGGAATCCTATTAAGGTACAATTTGGGCCTTAGGGTGAGAGTTTGTTACCTGAAGAGGACTTAAAAATTTTCAGTACCCCACAAATGTAAATTAAAAAAGATGGATCTTCTCCCACTCCAAAACTCATATGGAATATAATATATCGATTTTGTTGGTACTTGGTTCAATAGTGATGCCACTGTTTGTAATTAATATCCCCAAAAGTATAATGTAAGACTCACATGACACATCACTGATCTAACCATGTTCATCTGGGAGTGGATCCTCCTTTCTCTCATACTATACCACTAGGGCGTGTTTGGAGGAGTGAGTTGGAATAGGATCCCAAACACCTGTAAGTAATCAACGAAGAAATGATTAAGATATTCTCCACCTCGGTCTGAGAAGATTTTCTTAACCTTCATACCAAGCAGGTTCTCAACTTCATTCTTGTATTCTTCAAACCTATCTATAGAATTTGACTTATTCCTAATTAATTAGATATTACCATATCTACTAAAATCCTCAGTAAAAGTTATGTTGTATGAGTGTCCTCCCCTTTCATACACTGAAAATGGTACATAGAAAATAGTATGAATTACCTCAAGATTTTCTTTTTCCCAGTCACCATTCCAACTAAATGGGGATTTGGTCATTTTCCTTGTAAACATGCATGACATATTCCATGTGGTTTTAATTCAAATGAATCAAAATATCCATCATGATGTATCTTTTTCAAGTTTTTAACGTTTACATGACCAAGGCGGTGATGCCAAAGTTGTGTGTGGTATGAGTCATGTGAAATATCTTTCTTATTGATTACAGTTACTTGGTTTGTGTAATACAACATGTAAATACCATTGTATAAATGTACCCTAACCAAAACAAATTATATCTTCGTAAAAGAAGAAAAATTCATTTCCAAACATGAAAAAAATTCCATCTGTATATAATATGGAATCGAAAATAATGTTTTCAGTAACAGAGAAATCATAATAACAACCCTTTCACACCAAGATCACCCCAATTGGAAATATGAGGTGGCAGTCCCTGATGCCTACAATAGTAAGTCTGGAACTGTTGGATACTCGTAGATCTACCTCTCAATGGTAAATCTTCATGAATCTACTTGGTTCCAGTATTTGGATACGTATATGAGCACCACAACCTGTGTCTAATTAAAAATTTTTAGAAATAGATATATTGCATTCAATAACAAATGCACATGAACCATCCCCTTATATCTTTGGCTGGGTGTAGTTGTTCTTCTAGTTTCCATTCTAGCCACATGTGAATCATACAACATATTATTCCCTTTACTCTCCTTTGATCTTCCATTTCATGGACGGTAATGAAGAAGCATTTGGATTAAGGATCTTCTCCATCCTTTTCCTTTTATTCTCCAAAAGTATAGAAGGATTTTTGAGATTCATATCTTTTTTCACTTGGAGAATGAGGATATCAATAACAGATAGAGACTTCTCAATGTTGTTCATATTTAAATATAGAACAAAGTTAGAGAACCTATAAGGGAGTTATGCAAGAATGAAATTGGTACCTAGTTCTTTAGGGAGTTTAAACACTTGAACCTCCCGAAGCTCAATGTAGAAAATGAGCATCACTATATATGGCCCAACTAGGGAACCTGCACCAAGATTAGTTTGAAAGAGTTCCTTAGATAACTCAAACCTTTTCTATCTTTCTATCTATAGATAAATACCATGAAGGATATTGAGCATGCTATATGAATCCATGTTTTCATGAGACTTCATGAGCTTACTAAATATTAATGATTTCATCAAACATTGAATGTTGACCGCATCATCCATAGGTTTCCCATAGTCCTTGAAATCCTCATCACTCACCTCTTTGGTAGGAGGATTAGGTAATGATGACTCTAACACGTACGACTTATGTTCATGATTTAGTATAACCCAAAGGCATCTAAACCATTCATAGAAGTTACTGCTGGTGAGGATGTTGTCTTTTTCTAGAATTGATCGCATGGATATTATTGTTGAAAATCATCTCATTTTTATTCTATAATTCAATTAAAAGATCATTAGTACCTTATTGATTACATTTTATGTGAATTATTAATTTTTTAATAAGTCTCCCACTATTTTTTCAATTCCCAATAGCCCTCACCATTGAATTTAGAATGTCCAGTTTCCAAGACATTCTAGTGGAAAGAATCCTAATTTCCCTTCTTATAACCCCAAAAGGGGTTTCTAGGTTATTATAAGGTATTTAGGTAGGCTGGTCTTTTCCAACTATGGTATTTCCGCTCCTTGATCTGTTTAGTGGACTCCCCAATCCTAAAATCATGTTTGTTGGATTTCCTCAACTCTTGCCTCAAATGTTACACTATGCTTGGAAATGGATAATCCTCTAGATGTAATATGGTTATGTCAAACCTAAACCATTCAAAAGGGATTTCTATATAAAAGTAAGTGTCCCAACAAGGTTTGGTTAAGCACATTCTTTTATTGATTTTTACCTTTGTCATGTAATAGAAGGCTTCGTCTGAAATAATATTTTATTTTACATATTTTTATCACTTATGCGGGAATTTCTTATTATCATTATCACATGCTTGTTAATATTTAGTGGAACGTACTTAAGGGATTAACCATGTATTGATATTATTTAAATATAATTCAGGTTTATTTTAGTTCCATCTTGCAGGATTGTTTAATTCATTAATTATGTGATCATTACAAAACATCCAAAATGATAAACCATGAATCTAATATAAATAAATTAAAGGTCATTATCATGACCTTTTCTAATGGTTAGTTTTTCTATTTGTTGATAAACTAACCCATACCTCGGGGAGAAACATCTTGAACCTTATAGGTTCATGTTTACAACTTTCCACCTATCAACCTCTGTATCTCTTGGGGTTGGTTTTGTCTTACCTCTATCTTGAACCACCCCCACTTTTGTAGGAGATAAATCTATTACATGGGAATTTTTTAACTCAAATGGAGATGATGGGTAAAAAGGAGATTTATGTACAAGAATATTTTGGAATGAAGGCCCTAAAAATTAATGAGAAGAAGGCTTATAGTCCATCAAATTTAACTTAAATAAATATACTAAAAGAAACCATCCTCATACAAAGGTATTTTTCTAGATCATGATCATCCACACATTAAACGATGTTTAAGAATAAATAAAACTAGAATTCAATCCATTAATTTTTCTTGTTTATGATATATCATGCTTGAATCCGTTAACTATTATATTTAATTTATCCATCCTCTTATCTTAAACCCTTTTCTGAATTTCCATGAAATTTTCATCCATTATTTTTGAAAACAAATAAATTCATTTAAAATTATCATTGAATGTATCATGTACCTTGGAGGAGACCTAGTGAATTCTTATTCATAACTACCTAATGAGTTGAAATTATCATTAATCATATTTTAAATTAAACACATATATATATAACACCTATCACATGGTGTGCCTCATCTTTACGCCAAAATGATTGTACACATCTCAAGGGATTATATAATATAATAAAAAAATTTAATAAATCTACATAATTTGGATTAGTACATGGTGTGTAGATCCCATTACATGGAATGTACAATTTTTCAACATCCATCTAAAGTACACACCTGGGGAAACAGTACGTGAGTGAACTTTATAAATCTTTAGAGTACAAGATGTGTCTAGTGGGTCACAGTTCATGTAGCTCAACATTACACGATCTCTATCTGGGTAAGCCATGTATAGGTTACATGGTCCAACCCTAACTAGAAGGTACTACACATCATGTCTTGTTGGCCACATGGAATGTAATCCCAAAACTGTGTGCCATCTGTTCTGGGTCAACACACAGTGTCATTAAGATTTAGACAAACTCCAACGACAAGGCTTGGTTTGGCGAACCAGAACTGGTGCATTGATCCTTGGCTACATTACTTGTACTGCCAAATACACATCATGTGTTCTGGTGTTGTTCGACAAAGAACCTTTGGAACCTCTTGATGAGATCATCTATTTTATTTTGTTCAAAATTAAATGAATAGATCATTTCGGTAAGGTGAACGAAAAATGAAAGTGGTGGAATAGATCAAAAGATTAAGATTTGTAGAACCATTTACTTGAATTAAAAGAACTTGATTATTAAATGCGTAAATCATCATTGAAATATTTAAATAATAATATACTTTTACTTAAACCCTTTGTTACCATGTGTTGTTTCTCAGTGCAGCAGAAGCGATGTTGGGCCGAAACCCATCGTTAATTTTCACCATGATCAGTGATTATTCAAGGATCAATACGATGATGAAAGTCAGTCTCTACAAAATAGAATTAATGATTTAGATAAAGTGGGAAGTTTCCTAAAACCTTTATAGAGGATCTCTCGTAACATGTTTATAATTGATTTAATTATTTTATAAAGAAAATAATTCCAGGAACTCTGGTATATTCTTCATTGATGATTTTGATCGCTCGGAATGACCCTTCAAGATTATCTCGAGGAGTTTGTGAGGATCCAAACTAGAATCCCTCTAGAGGTGATCAAGAAGTGCCCAAATGGCCTCCAATAGAAACCACTCGTTCTCTGGGTGCTAGCATGGAGAAGCAGGTGTCTTGTTTCATTCATTCTTCATCGCTTGCTCACCGACCTTGAGTATTGTCTCACATTCATGATAGGTTTGGGAAGGGGATTCGAGGGAGAAATTGTTTAGCTCAACAATTCTCAATTCACAAAGCATGATGTGTGTTATCAATGGAACAATATAAATTTATGTCTATTTATATTCATGAAACATTAGTTAAAATATATAATTCCATAACAGCAAAAAAATACATTCATGAACATACTTAAATGTGATGCTTAAAATAATAATACATTGTCATTATTTATTGTGCGCCAACTTGTGCAAAATGGAATTATGAATAAAATAATGCATCACAAAATAATAGAAGAATACTTATTATTTTAAATTGAGCCAACAAATAATTATTTACCGGCTTGAAATAATTATATTACTACTAGACCGGCCTTGTCCGATCGAACTCCAATTCGATTTATTGAACACCTAAATAAATAAATAATTTATTTATTCTCTTAGATAAAATATTTTATTTAAAAAGTAATAAATAAATATTTATTAAATGTTCAATAAATTAAATAAATAAATTTTATTTAATTTATGAGAGAATATTAACATGAACAAACATTTTACATGGTCTTGGGAATACTATTTATTCCATTAATTAAATTCAAATCAAATTTAACTAAGACACCCAAAAGCACTTAGTGGGTTACCCTCTAAGATTATTTCTCGATATCATTAGGTAGGATTGCCTAATGTCATATATTACTCTCTAGCAATGGGCAATGGAACACAAAAGAAAAAAAATGTAAAGTTGCACCAATGGCATCCACATATCAACTCTAACTATTTAATATAATTATATTTCTCAATATATCATCAAGAATGTTTCATGATAGTGTCATCAATATTTATGCTTGATATTTCATTCTTTGACTATATGTAATAAACTCACCGTTAGACCATGGCCATGGAATTTCACATGATGGTTCTATTTCAATCAAAATGATGAGATATCAACTTCAATAAATGGAAGGAAGAAATCATTCCTTGACATATCAATTAAAATCATTTCATTGGTGACACAGCCATCATGCCCTACTTTCTTCCAACTATCTGCAAGACACTTTTCATCAGTAAATAAATGTGTGTGAGTTGTGACACATATTAATGAAAACAATAAAGTCTAAGGTTCCTTACACATGACCATAGATAGAAATATCCAACGACACCAAAACATGCAGAATTGTAACCGGTGGGTATGTTCTCATAATCTCCTATCTTAAAGATTACAAAGTGTGAACTTCACGATATTAAGTCTCATCTTCTTACGAGTACTTGCACCTAAAGGCATTCATGATATGTGTCCCTTAATAATATGTCATCCAACAATAGAACTATATTTAAGAATATTGTTATATCATTTCATGGTTCTTATCATAGTAGGGAAATTCCATGACCTTATCAATGAAAAAAATACTCAAGAACATTATTACATCATTGTCATGCCAAACAATGAACAATATGTAATAGGATATTCAATATTTAAATACATTAATTATTCATGTAATCAAAGTAAAACTACTTGGTTCAAGGACACCAAATCTTAGATATATCTCATGAGAATGATAATATATCCACACATAGTTCTTATATTTCCATGTCTTTTAAAGTTAGGTGGTAAGGAATAAGGTGGGCCATCACGAATTAATGGGGATGTTATTGTTTTCCCCTTAATGGATGTTTGGATGTCACTACCTATCCCTTGAGGATGATAGTCAAACCACATATAGTTCTTGTGGAACCATTAAGTTTAAAATCGTGTTGTAACGACACATCGTATACCTCTATACCTTTCCTTTGAAGGTAAACCCCTACCGCAATTACTAATCCCACTTCAGTTGTACTCATTCTAAGATAAAAGATGAGATATCATTTTCCTCAGATTAGAGAGCCAAAAGGGGTATGATATGGTAATTATATATCATTTACTGGTTGGACCATGATATAGGATAATGTAATCAATACATATCTCATTGGAAATGAGAATCAAAACTTATGAAGTTCTAGTAGGCCTGCACAATTTAATTTCATTCAGAAAGGATGATGGATTATCTGTCATGAATGGGAAGAGTAATTGTGGACTTGTGTAGTTTTATGTCATGTGGTAATGATGAATTTTATTTCATTTTAATGTCATGAGATATGGAAATGGTTGCATTGATTTTAATGGAGGTGGATATCGTAGATCTATATAGTTTTATGTTAAGTGGTGAGGATATCAGTTGTGCGTTTTAATTCCTTGTTGTATGGACAAACACCACACAGTTAAACATCATGTGGTCAAGATGAATGAAGGATAATAATCCAATGTGGATTCCTAGTTTTTGGAAGATATACCAATTATTTATTGAGAAATATGTCATTGTTAGTGGGTGGGACATGCCCTCTATCAATGGTGGAAAGTGAACAGGATCCATTATGATAGCCATTGTGTATGACATAAGGCCTTTCTCACATGGGTTCCAGTTTCAAGGGATTTTTTTATTGGTATAAGTTGGGTTCCAAGGGCTGAAACATGTTCTCCATGAAGTTACTAATGAAGGAGAACCATTTTATTATAGACTTGTTTTATTCTGTTCTATTGGGCATCGAGGTTGTGTAGTGTGACAAACCTCTTCTGGTCCAGCCCTTCCATCTCCTCTAAATAGTTTTTGAAATAGTTCATCATCTGAGTGCTACTCGCAAATGGATATTCAGAGTGTGGGTATATGGATTATTATTGGATATACTCATTCTGTCATGTTTACCAATGAGTATGGAATTTCTTGTGTAGCAATATGTGTGGTGGTGTGTTAGGCCTAATAATCATGAATAATTTTCTATACAAAAGATTTATTATCCTTATTCACCCTGTTATAGTGTATATTAGATACTGTCTTGGGGATTTCCTCTACATGGCCATTTTCCACCTCATCGTAGTGCTATGTTTTAATTTACTTGATGTCCAATCTCTTAATTTGGTGCGTCAACCTGGTCCCAGATTGATGAGCACCACAAGAGCATCTGTGACATTCCTCTATGATGGTTAGAACATATAATTTTCTATTCATGTGTGGAGAAAACAATAAAATATGCTCTTATAGATGATTTAATTTTCATATAATCCATCTTGGAGATAGAACCAATATTTTAAAAACTAGATATGTTCCCCTTCGGCAAATATTATTTGAAGCATAACATCTCGAAGATAGCCGATTATGGGTTATAACCATCTAGTGATAGTCAGTAGTTCAACATGCTTTGGGGAGGTGTTTACATTATTGATTTCTTCCATACCATGTATTTTGATTGATGACAAGATTTTGTCGATGGGTGATATTAATGGAGGATCCAACATGATTTGGTTCAACCAGGATGGAATTTGAAATATCAAATGCATTGGCGCGATAATTCTATGACCGAGGGACCTAATGCAGTGTTGTATCAAAATGGGAATTATGCCAATTGTCCCTAGAAATAACTATTGCAGGGGCCAGTTCATCCTTATTAATAGAATATTCACCATTGATAAATTGTATCACTAGTTCTAAGTCCACATTGATGTCCATGTAGGCAATGTACATCGGTAGGGAATGTTCCAGTCCATCTATGAGGGCTTTTTACTCAGATCCATTATTTGTGTAGTCTTTGGATAGTGAGAAAGAGTAAGGTAGAACTAATTTTTCTAGAGAGACAAATATAATCTCTATAAGAACTTGATTGATCTTTGGTTTCACCATCCTCATGGGAATGAGTCTTCAAGAGGCACCATCAATGTACAAATCCCAAATTCGTGGAGTTTCATGGATGTACAATACCTCTTCATTAGGGAGTTAGGTTTCCTTCGGTGTATATATGGAGTAGAATCGGCTTCCAAGAAGTCATCCAAGGCTTTTACATTAACAAATGTATGGGATAGGAAATGGATGTAATTTTTCTATAGAATGACCATGCATT
The DNA here is from genome assembly GCA_963277665.1 of Viscum album. Classification (NCBI taxonomy): domain Eukaryota; kingdom Viridiplantae; phylum Streptophyta; class Magnoliopsida; order Santalales; family Viscaceae; genus Viscum; species Viscum album. The sequence continues at coordinate 556,692,781 of OY728141.1, forward strand.
GAGAAAAGTTCCCAATCAACATATGGCACCCAATAATATTTTGTGTCGATCAATACAAGAGACTAGATGGATTTCATGGTGTTAAAAGTAATGACTCGACTTCTTCATTATGAAGATGATTTCATGGTAATTCTTTTCAATATCATAATATCTGGCCTCAGTACCTCGCATATTGTGGCTGAGGTTGTATAGGTTGTTCTCACTACCATCATCATTATTCTACCAAAGGGGGAACCTAATGAACGGTCCATTGAAGCCACATATAAGAAGAGTGGCATCACTCCCACCAAGGGCATATGGACCAATGGGTGAACCTAGTAATACTGTTGAATTTCTATGAATTTTTAACATTCACTGTCCCCTTGATATAAAACTACTTTTATCATTATACACATGAACGGAAGAGGATTTCCATCCATGTTTGTTATGAATCACCAAATGTACGTGATTTGATATTGAAGTCCCCTTAATTAATTCAGATTTCGTGAGGTGAAATTTATAGGATAAGACTTTTATTCTTATGATATACCTTAATTCCATAGTGGCATACCACAATGGTGATTAATTTTGGTTGATGTTAACACAAAATCATTCTTTAGTGGATTTGTCTTCGAACAATACTTTTTATGTTTGTCAAATACTACTCAGAGGTCCGTATTTTGATCACATCATTGTTAGGACTTGAAAAATAGGTCATCGATATAAAAATCATATATCCTCCCCATTATGGTTTTAATGATGTGTTTCATAGTGTGATGATATGTAGAACTAGCATTCTTTAATCCAAAAGACATGACCTAGTAGCAAAAGATCACTTGAGGTGCTCTGATGGAAGTGGGTTCTTCTTCCTCGGGGGCCATTTTGATAGGACCGTTACTTGAGTACCAATCCATAAAGAAAGGTTTTGAAAGCCAAAAGATTCCTCAATATGGATTTATGTGATCGAAAAGGGGAAATATACTTTTAGGAAATGATAATTAAGGTCTCTAAAGTAAATGTAGACCATAATTTTCCCATTGTTCTTCTTGTAGAAGACTATTTTTGATAACCATATAAGATATTTCACTTCTCGGGAAATGATTCATTTTATAAACAATTAAAACTCTATATATAAATTTTTACCATGAGGTGGATTCTTCCTATAGGATTGATTCATGAAGCCTCGATGCTCATCGAATAGCCTGAGATGGTGTATAGCCACATCTGGATTCTATCTAGACGTATTTGATTAATTTTATGAAAACACATAATGGAGATGCTTTATAAATGCAATATAAATCTTCTTCACTTCACAGGGCATTTCAGAACTAATAAGATTTAGTCATGGATATTCTTTTATCCCCAACTTTATCTTCCCGATCTCATCTATGGGGGATAAAACACCATCCTCAAATTCTAGATGGGCTTTCCTGAGATCATGCTCAACATTTCCATTTAAAAGGTTATAAATACATTCTTTGGTGAGGATATAAAATTTGGGGGTCTATCTATCACTATCATATTGAAGATGTTCTTGAGAACAGAAATCATTATCCCTTTCCATTTAAGATACAATGGGGAGATGAATGAGTTGATTGTCATTGAAGAATGGAGATGCATGGACCTATGGAATCATGTTTTCTATTTCAACAATATTTTGGAGGATCAAATAATCAACCTCAAGCATGCTCTTTGGATTAAATGAGATAGACTCTATGACATTTGTTTTTTCAGCTTGTGCAGCATTTCCAAACAATCGTTGTCAACCTCCCTTCTTATAGATGTCTGCTTCTGCATATGTGTCCTCACAGGTCTCAATAGGGAGATTTCCATTATGTATCTCGTCATCCTTCCCATTGATGGAGTACATAGAATGTTAAATAAATTTTGATGGTACTTCCAAGTGGAAATGAAGACAAGGACTCCATAGTTTGACATTACAAGCTGGGTCCTATTGAATAACCATGAACACAGTGCCATAAGTGAGCTCCCAAAATTGGTTCTCATGCTTGATCTTCTCAAAGGGACTTTTTCTCAGACTTATCACACCATTGGATTTTCATATTTGTAGGGGAAATTTACCCTTGGCTATACACAAAACGTCATAGTGTTCACTATAGGATGAGATTGATCCCCAAACAATTATCTATCAGCACACATTGGACATTGACATTACTGAGTATTATCAAGATGTAGAAGGGTATGATTTTACCTAGGATAGACTCTTCTAGTTATTCATTATTAAATGAGATTTTGTCATAGAATCCTATGTTCATAGACTCCAATCAATTGAGATCAGTTGTACAGACATCCATATTAAATTCCTGTGGGATCCAATGGAATTCATTAGTTTCCTCCAAGAGTTCTGTTGAATGATGAAGCATGTCAAGGATTGAGAGATTAGTCGGGACTGTAGCTTGATATTTTATAACATCATACTTTTGCACCAGAGTTTTCTTTATATAGTTATAGTGATTCCCTTGGGAATGTTGTTCAGGGGATAACGAATATGGTTTTGGAGATGTACTAGATAATGTTGATGGAATCATATCTTGTTTATTGGATGAGGGATTATTTTATTCCAATGATGTAGGTAGTTTTAGTCTCCCTAATTGTTTGGGTCAATCAGATTAAACCACCACTAAATGGTTACACAAGACAATCGGTTACAGGTGACATTTGTTGGGCTATTAGGCACCACTCTAACTTTTCTATGAATACTACAGTGTTTTCAAATGAATCTATGCTGCATAAATTTCCTCTATGGGGAAGTGGCTAGAATATTTAGAACTACAATGTTCACTCTATCCCTGGTATCTTCATCTATGGATCATGTGTCCCCCCATTCCCCCTATATATGCAAGAAAACCATATTTAGGGACATCCTCATCATCGGAAAAAGGGTTCACCAATTTTTATTTTGTTGAAAGAATAGAATATGATCTCTTTGACTAATGCGAATTCCATTAACTGGGTCGGTACTAGTTTTGAAGATTTTGTGGAGAAGTAGCCTTCAAATTTCAGGGTTTTCATCGAATTAGAATAATATTTTTCATCCACTTTCTCCTCCAACATTCCATGGGAAATCCCACCCTTGGGAGGCAGCACATATGTATCCCTGTTGGGTGGTAGAGAAATATCATGTTTTCAAAACTGTTCTTTCAAGGTTTCATGAGCTTGATAAATTATTTTCCAACACATAAATATTTCAAACTTTCATGCTCGCAAGGTCGAGACGTTATATAAACCTTACACTTATTCTGACCAAATGGTGGTTATGTAGGCCACCTATTCTGTAGAAGTGTCTATCATTAACTATTCAGAGTAGAAAATGTTGTGAATGATTTATTTGAAGATGGTCCATTTCTATATATTATAATCCAGCCTTATAAGGAAAGGGAACTAATCAGGGTAGTCGCTGAGGTTGACTTCCTCGTGATTCATATGTTGTGGGAGCTTGAGAGGGTTGTTATCAATGGATTCCATGAAATATCCTGGGACATTTTCATTTCATATGGAGTATCCATAATTATTCCATTACTTAAAAATAAGGTGTCCATGGCCCCTATGTGCTTCTGGACATGGGTGATTTTCCAGTTAACACTACTTGGCAGGAGTTGTTGTGTGATTCAGAGCTTTCCTAAGTTCTTTGTTGGGCACCGATGTGAGAACAAGAACAATAGTTATGGCTTCCACATTATTGGGTCCCTTCCCCCAAGACAACAGGAATGAGATAACACTTAGAGCATATTCATCAAATAGATTCTTCATGTCATTATGTTGTTTTACTGAACTCTCATAAATCACCCGGATATTTCATGGGGATTAGGGGAATTTGTAATTCATACGTTAGATTCTCAGTTCAAAGATCCAGTTATTTCTCATACAAGGAGGGATGAAGAATGTGTAGGTCAAACCCTGTAATCTTGTTATGAAGTCAGACACCAACTAATTAACTCACCACTAATAGTTTGTTTGTTTGATGATCATGGTCTTCCTCAATAATGAACTGAACTGAAAAAGAATAAATTGAAGGTCTTCCCATCCTGTAATAGATCCTTCTAGTAGTCTCATGTACCCAAAAAGGTTGGCCCAACCAATGTATGAATGATGAAAATCACCATTGTGGCATTTTTTTGATCTTGAGGACCCATAATCATCCCACATCAGGACATGAAGTCTCTAAGATTTTTTCCAGGGTTAGTTCAACCGTCAAAGGTGGAAAATGTGGGACTATTGATGTGTGGTGCAAGGGAGGTATCATTTACCAATTCAAGATATGTATTATTCAATTGTACAAGGGTTACTTTTCCACTTCCAATGAATATATTCAATTTTTAGGGATTTAAGTGTGCTTAGAATATATGGGGAAACTAATTTTTGTTCCTCCTCTTATCTGTAGAGAGCCAGTGGGGGCTGATGCGGCTTTCATTGTTTTTTATTTTGTGCCGATCTTCGATTCATCAAATGACTTATGGGTTACCTTGTCAAATTAGGGTTTATTTCTAAAATATAAGGGTGTCCTTGTCATTTTTCCCTCCACATTTATAGATATCCACTATCTATATTTAGAAACCATATGATATTATGATAATTCTCTTTCTAGTGGATCAGATGTGGGGGGTGAATATTCATCTCTTGTTGTAGATGAAACCGAGAAAGAATCATTTCTGATCGTATCTCCTCATGAAGTCATAGTTATTTTTCATCTCACTTTCATATTGCGACAAGTAATCTTATTCATATAAAAACTGAGATTAAATTACCTATTTCCCTTTATCATTTCGAATATTTTTCACTGGATGTGTAAAATTGTTTTGTGGCAGTGCAAAATTTTGAAGCCTTAATTGATTTTGGGTGCACACAACCTTATTTGGTGTCTCTAAATCACCCTCCTCCTAGGTCATGTGTTCCAGTTTGTGACACACTATGTTTACTTCATGATCATCATCTTCTACATTGATAGTGATAGAATTCATAGAAGCGTATCTAGAAATAGTGGTTGTACCATTTCTTTCCTTACAATAGGATGATTCATCATTTCTTCCATAAGGGTCATTATTCAATCCCTCATCCTTATTGGACTATTTCAGCATGTGACCCTGATAGGGGTTGATTTTCTTTTCCATTAATTTCACTCCACTTGTCTTAAAAATAGTGACCAAAACTATGCTTCCAGTCGTGGTCAACAAGGGAGCCTCAACCAATATTGGCTTATCATACTACATGAAGAACTAGAGGGACACTAACCATTGGTGTCTTCCCTTGAGCCTAGAAAATACAGATTCCTTCCATGGACCTAATGATTAGGAAAATTCCCCTAGCCATGTGGGTTGGATGTCATTTGGGAGTTCTATTGGATATTATTATATAAATTCTCCTAGACCACTGGGATGCTGATATTCAAGAATCAACACTGATGTCTCCAATGTTCTTTCAGTGGATGAGGGATCTGTAGATGGTGATTGAGATATAACTACCCCATTCAATGTTGCCATGAAATCACTTGTGTCTACCAAAGATATATCATGAATACTCTTTGAAACTGATGACCCAAGGGGTGGAGGTGGCATTTGATATTCTTTTTTTTTTCAGGGTGTTGAGCCTGCTCCTCGACAGCTACTATGGTGGATGCCACAGTGCCTTCCATAATGTGACACAAATGTTCTTGTATCGGATTTTGGTGCATGGTAATCGCATGATGAGGGTTTTTTCTTAGGGATTTTGTTCCGGTGAGAAAAACTTTTATCTCTATGTTTATAAAATCCACATACTATCCTAGGTTCCTAGTCTGAATTCTTGTTGGATATCCTCCCTCCCTCTCTATAGTTTTTGGGCACCGTTGGAGTAGGGGAATAATAATTTAGCGAAAAACAAGCCTGAGAATTACCCAATCCCATGATCATTCTTGAGTATATAAGATATAATGATTCTATCCCTAAAGTGATATTATGTTCTAGTGGTGCATCAATATTTAATGCTCCATAATATTAGCATCCTAAAATTCGTATGCTTAAAATTCCCTTAGAGATAAACAAAATAATTGTCACAATGTACTATCATAAAAAGTATTTTAGATTTGCGTTGGGATTTTTTTTTGTTTTGGAACCCGATCCTTATAGATAACCGCTAGGTCAACCATGAATAATAGGATCTTGTATTTTAAACCAGACACATGTATCTAAGATAGTGGATATATTGGTCCATAAGTCACTCATGAGTATCCCACACATTATGACATAGGTTAAGTAATGAATACTTTTTCTAGCACGCCTAGGATCTAATAGTTGTATGTTACGAGGGCCTAAAACATGATGGAGGGGTTGTTTTTAGGATAAATCTCTCAACGTATCAATGTAGGAATCTCTCTCATCATATTTACATGCCTCCACCTAATTAGACCATAGAAGATGCCTCTGATGGTCTCCTACTAACACTAATGGAGTGTTGCTGGATGCTGATGGGGATGAATAAATAGTTGACCATGGTGTTTTGATCACCGGTATGTATGAAGGTGTCATGTTTTGGTTCAACATTATAAACATAGGTGTCATGATAGTGTTATGATTTCTTTTACCATGAGAGATATCTCTATGGGAAGGTAAACCATGGTGGATGTTGAGAGTAGATTACCTACAATCCATCTCAAAACTACCATGAGGAGGAATATCATGGTAATGAAATTTTCCTATGTCCACTTCGATAGAGGAGCCAATGAACCCTTGTGGTGTTGAGATGGTCCCTCAAAAAACCTAAAGGAAATGGGCATTGAGCAGACTAGAGATATGAGTCATTATCTTCATCTTGGTCGGAGTATCCTTACTTATCTTTTGTTATTGTGTAGTGATGAGAGCTTGTTTTGTGACAATTTATAGAATCCATACATAACCATAAGGTATTGTGGGAGTATAATCCAATTGTAGAGGAATTGTCAAAATATGCTAATAAGCTGCCTCATTGTCGACAATGATATGATCCTGTACTGAGGGATTTTCCACTCTAAACTAGTGAGCCTCAGTTGGAATCAGAATGTGATCTTGTTCTTAATATGCATTCCATAAGAAAATATACCCCCAGACCTCTAGAATTGGATAATGAATATGTGCCTTACCCTGTATTTCCTTGGAATGATACTGGTGTAAGAGTTTGTCAGTGGAAGCAGGGATATGGACCTTTCTTCCAGGACATGTAAGAGTATTCCCAGAAGGATCACTATATGGAATATTTTCATATAATGAATCCTATTCCACTCTCATGTGGTTATATTCATCCAGAACAAGGATATATTCCCTATACTTGGTCGTTGGGATCTAAAATTGGACATTTTCTATAGGCATGTTCCCCTTTCTCAATTCAGGTGTCGTTCTCACCTAGTAGTCCCTAATTAGAACGAGAGTATGAACCCAGTACGATGCCCCTCCCTTTATTATAATATACTGATGATCCTATGGGGTGGGAGAAAAAATGATTGATTTATCATTTATGAGCACATGATCATGATGATCATAATTTTGAGTTGTCCTAGCTATAGGGGTAGGAGTGTGCATCAGTACCTTCATCCGCAAAAATTATGGAATATTTCAGCAGTGTTCCTCAGATGTTGCTAAAATATATTGACATTTTAGCAAAGTTTATGCTACGATATAATCCTTAACATGTTCTTTATCCACAATAAATTAAATGAAATCATTAATTTGAGTGGTTATATGTGCCCAATTATCTCCTCTATGTCTTGTGAGAATATTTCAATGGGTTTCATGCATGGGCATAAAAGTATGTGCATCCCCCATGCTTGTTGCAGGAATATGCTCCCAAGCTTATTCGATGTGAGCAGGGTTTTGAGCCTGCTTGCTGGCTCCTGCCATAATATGTTGACAAGCTTCATGTGAAGGAGAAGGGGTATGATCCCTTTCCAAAGAGGCTATGGGGATATTCCCATAGACCTATCTTGTGTTATTTGGGATATGGGCCTCCTTACTAGTTCTTTCCAGAGTATTCTGGCAGTACTCATTGTTGTGTTCATGAATATAATCCCTCTACTAAATTTCAAACGTCTTCCTCCTCCATTGACTCTTCCTCATAGACCATGATTGGGAATACAAGGATGATTTTTGTAAGTTGGTACCCTTGGTTGGATATTGATAAGTACCAGTGGGATGATGATGGTGATGATGGTTTTCTTGTGCCTTCCTTGGTGACACCTAAACTGGAAGGGAGATGGATATGGCTTCCCAGTAATCATTCATTAGGTATGGAAGGTAGAAGTTTACACAATATTGGGGATAATCTCCCTTATTGATTGGTCGTTGTGAGGGTGGGTATTGCCTTGGTAACGACCTTTATTGGGTATTGCGGACTCACTTGTTGTCATTCTTGAAAAATCTCATAGGAAGCTTCCATAGTATGGATTGTATCCTACCACTGGAACTCTTTGATCATCATATTTTATAAATACTACTGTAGTTGTCTAGAAAATGATATCATTTTACAACCTTCAAGGGTATAGTAGTAGATGACATACCAGAACAAGTGCTAGAAGATGATGATATGTTCTTAGGTTGGGAGGAAACAATCATGAAGGCAACAAGGAATAATTATACAGATCTATGCTATATCATAAGAATAAAAATCCTGAATTAGGAACAATTGGTTAAGACAATTGGCCTCTATTACTATTACGACAATTCTACTTGATTGGACATGTCAGCGTGATGATAGACATATAATAACTTTAGATTATTCTAGTCTTATTGATTTCTTTGTATATAAAATTCAAAAAACAGAATGTCTTGAAATTTCTATGTCAATTATATCAGTACTGTTTTTATAAGGAGGGAGTAACATGGATTTTTGGATTATAACCTAATCATTAATTATTATAGAGAATCACAATGGGTTCACCCATTTTGTTTTGTAATTTTTTTGTTCAAAACATGGAATATGTTGTACCTTGATTATTTTATTGGGGGGTACTTTACAGCACCTCCCAATCGAACATACTGGGTTTTCTATTTTTCTCTTCTTCCCTATACACTCATAATGGTTTCTTTATCCATATTTGGTTATATACTTCCATTCCAAAGTCTGGTGGTCATCTAGATTTTTAGGCCCATTCACTCTATGGGACTCACATTGCTCAAAAAGATGTGAGGTCAGACACATTTCACCCTTTTTTTGGGGATTCCATACTACTTTGGGACTGTCTTATAGATTTATGATATGTTTATGAATCTCTTCCTAATTATTATTCAAGACCGATTACCCTAATTGATGAATATAGATTAGTTATATTTTTATAAAAAAAATTATATTTATTATGTTATCCCATCTATATGTATATATGATTCTTTAACGTCCTTTGGTGACATGTGACTGCTTATATTATGGGTGCAGATTACCATGTTTTTTGGAATGTACTCCCATGTACAGAAGCAATTAACATTCTGAGGATTTGCTTAATCTATTATAAGGCATCCTACATTTCGTGGATATTACAAGAATAAAAATCCACATTTTTTTTCATCATAGGGAATTACCCTATGTAATATACCCATATATTTATTTATTTATCACAATATTACACCAATAGTGGCTTATGTTTGGGGTTTCTCAGTTAATGCATATTCACAATGTCCAATAAGGTATTACTAGCATCCCTGTAAGACTAGGTGATATCTTCTCATTGTGAGAAACAAGGGATAATATAAGAATATAATTATGGTGTATGGAAATGGGGCTTGGGTATTGGAACATTACATGGGGTCCTCTGTTTAGAGATTGAACCATGAGGAGGCATCCTACATATTATGAATATAGTTGGTATCAGTGTTCTCATAGTTCAGTTTATGTTAAGGAATACACACTGAGGCCTCCCTATAGTATTGATGATTTTTATAGCACAGATGATATGATTAGTTCTTCTCCCTAAGACCATGTGATCCATGATCATTGTGAGAAACATAGGATAAAAAAATCACGTTCATTGCCAAGAATAAGGGATTTGGATGTTGATATTACTCTGGATGATTGATACGAGACTTACAACTCAAGGAGTGTTGGCTTAAATATTCTGAGCATCGATGGAATCAGAGTTTTCATAGTTCCCTTTATGTTAGGGTATAAAAATTTAGGTTTACCATATATTCAGAGATTAAAAGATGGGGATGAGAAATGTAATCAATTCATGGGATGAACTTTTGATACGGCCTTCTTCTATGGAAGGTGTTGGGAGACCTGGTTAGCATGCCGAGGGATCTATCACATGATCAAGGTGGTATCTTCTAGGATGTGAAACATGTCCTTACTAACACATTAATATGGTTTCCCAAGAGTCATCATGTGTCCCTATTGACACCTAGGGGAGACCTCATGGGAATTGGTCTTTGTGTCTAAAGGGCGACATAAATCAGTAGGTGACACACATGGATACCTTCATTTGATTTAGGATATGTGAGATTGGGTTATCACATGTCATTGTATAGAACATGAAGGTGTCGTTATATGAGTCATGTGATGTGTATGATGGATGACGTGAGTCCTGTGTGATGGAATTAGAGGATATGTGAGACTATAGTGGGGTTTATGGGAGAGTCGTGTGACTCATTCGGGCATGTCTAGAATGTTCCGAAAGTCCAAGGTGAGGTTCCAAAGGATGGTAATGAGGTCTAGGTGTCATATACTGGTGTTTCTGTGTGTCTTTGGATGACACACATGAAGAAAATAGAGGGGAAACAATCATATCATTTCCTTAATCCTTCAACCTTTGATCATGATTTCTCGCATGTATTTTTCTTGTACCATAGCATTGTTTTGTGTTAATTGTTCTAGGTTTTGAATCATCTCATGGGCCTGTGGAAAATTTTCTTCATAACCCACTAGATTCCCTTTTCATGATCTATTATTGATCACATTAAGTCCTTATGCATAAAATATGACTATTTTCTCTATTTTCTAGCGTATTACCTAACAAAAATATAGCTTGTAGCATGATCGACCATTTGGAGATGTTTGTAGAAGAGTCTGAGAATCTGATGTTCATAGTAGTGGTTGGTGTTCAACCCTTTATTCATGTTAGAGTTGTGAATTTAAATTATACTCTAACCCCACATTCTTTTCTACTTATGCAGTGTATATAGCACAAATCCAACAAGGAGTCAGAAAAGGGTCTAAGTACCACGCGGATTTTTGAGTCTCTGTCATGGACTGCTTCAAGTGCATTACCTGTTTTTTAGAGATCATAAGTCTCCTTCCTTAACACCTCCTCTATTAAATTATTATTGATTATTAGATAACTATTCGATCAAGATGTTGTGTTCAAATTCATCGATTTTTTTTCCAATGACATGTATGAGGGCCTTCACAATATTCCAATGCATATGGAAAGACACCCATGAGACCTTGGGAAACTTGTCCAGGGTGCTAACAAGACAGTGTTTCATGTGTTCTGGGTGCATCACACACCATTTAGTCACTATGAGTACCTCTATCTGCCTCCCTTTTAATCTAATTTATTCTATGTAAAAAATGGATGGGTGTAAAGTAAGGTTGCATGTGTGTTGTGGAGGGTATTTCTTATGTCATTTGGAGATGTGTCGTCTGGCCAATATGGGTCGCATGGGGGGTGCACAAGAATTCCATGGATAGATCTATTTTTTCCCTTTAACACTAAATATTATCTTGGGTGCATCTCATAGTGGGGATGAGAGGCCAAAGGGATCTCGTGAGGCAAGGCAGACGTTTAATTGAGGACTCATGGGGAAATATGGGTCGTTAAAATTTTCTTTACATGTATTTTAGTGATTGTTTATCCCTCTTACCTTCTATCCTTTATCTGCATCATTTTATGTGGATATGGCTCAGAGGTCATATGTGATGGCACGTGTAATGGCCAATATTTTACTAGATTTTTCGATGGCATCTCTCCTGACCAATAAGGGTCATATGGAGAGCATGGAAGAATGTAGTGGAAAGGTATATCTGTCTGTCTTTAGTGATATTTCGAGTTTTTTTATCACCCTTAAGGAATTTTTTGTGTTGAGGATAACAAGACTGGCTTGTTTCATGAGATGTTCCAGACAAGCCTCCAAGTACACATAGTGATTCAAGATTTTCCATGGTTGTGTGTCACATGTCCTTTAGCAATCATGAACACCTCTCGCCTCCTTTACATCATCTCATTCATTTTACGTGATGAAAGTTCAGAGGTCTTTCATGATATCTTGTACATTATGTAATGGTTTTATTCTTCTTAGGGAGGAATAGTTTCATGATATGTTCGAACACTGGGGGCCCTTTCCTTTTAATATCATCCGTTATTATTTTTTAGGTAATTCGTGTGATTTGTCAAGAGAGCACCCACATGCACCTCATAGCTCATTGAGGGGCACTAAAGATGTTTTGATGTGGGATATGTTAAATGAAATAATAATTCACATGTCCTTGAAGTGATCATGTGATCACTAGTCATTTAGGGGGTCTACGAGTCTTTGATAATCGCCAATTTATTTTCATTCATGGGGAAGAACAATACTAATATTCTTGTATTTTATACCTTGGGATTTTCTAATTCTTGTTTGGCAGGCATAAAAAATTATATGTATAAATATATCCATCGTCGTCTATTTGATCATTGATACATAATGGCAGATATCCCGATCTTTTAAAACTCTAGAGTCACTACCCGAACGATGTATTTTCAATGACCCATATCTTTTCCTATATATACCAAGGTCCTATAGTGTATAAAGAAGGGTTATTTATGATCAAGATAGTATTCATGTTCATAATTTACCCTCTTTGGTCCATCCTTATTGGGTCATTATTCATGAATTAAAATGAGTCAAAAATGTCCTGGATGGACCAGTTATATAGCATTACTCTCTAGAGAAGTCTGGTCTACCTTTTAAATATGACCACCCATCACAATAGGTGATTAATAATGAACATGTCTGAAATTTCGAATCATTATTTCAAGAAACTAGAATAAAATCCTTGGATAAATCAAACATCATAAACAAGAAGACTCTTAATAGACTACTAAAATATATAATTTTTTTAATATGATTAAACATAACATGACATACACTAAAAAAAGTCATACCCACCTATGAATTACCCATTACCAAATCCAATGCATCGGTAACTTCATTCTTGTCACATCCATAATGATAAACACATGAATAGAATATCGAGGATCAAATAATATAATTCTAAAAACAATCAACCAAATGTATAGATCAAAATTTCAATATGTATTTAATAATTTAGGAACTATATAATTCATGAAATAGGTATATGGAATGTGATCCTACATCTATTAACACGATACACCAATTCACACCAATTTGCATAATACAGACTACAAATATCATCTGAATAACCACCATTGTATGATGTATCGTATATATATATATAAACTATTTGGGTATCAATATTATATCATATTAGAGATATATGACTATTTCATGATGTTATATCCTCTTTTATATATTTATTTTTATTAATTACTTCTTGTTGTCTCTATACTAACATTTTCATGAAGGACGATTGGGTTGGCCCACTCGGCTTACTACCGAAATAGTAGGGACCCTTCTTGGATAATGTAAATTCAGAAAAATGTGATAGTAGATTAAAATATTATAATAAATCCATTAAAATATAATAAATATATGTTTAAAATGTTCCATAACCTGTAATTTATGTTATTGAGTTTTTCATTTAGGATCATAGATGAGGCTTCGATGTGATTTTTGACATAATTTTGGGGACTCTCACATTGTTATTCTTCATATTAGTTTATACGCACTCTCCCTCCCCCTCAATATATCTCATTTTATTTCTACACCCCTCCTTATCAATTTATAATAATTCTTTTATATATTATATATATAATTTTCAATGTTATATTCTTATACATTTTTATTAATTTTTGTAGAAAATTATTTAATTCTTGTTCCCTTTCTAAGAATCTCTTTAAATTAACCATCAAAAGGGAATAATTAATGTATTTTTAGATTTTAATATATCTCCCTTCAAAATACTAGTGTGTTTTGTTACCCCAATAAAACATAATTTTTAACCATAATATTCATCTCAACATTTTTCATGATGTAATATTATATGTTATCCTATTTTGTTTTTATTTCCCCTAGAGAAAAACCCTAATAAAAGGGTTCCATTATATAGCTTCCTCATTCTTTCTTATTATCTTTCTTTCAAATTTAGAATTATTTTAATACCCAAAAGATAACTAATGATTTATTAATTTTATATAGGACCATAATATTCATTTCAAGGACTTCTAAATGATTCATCATTATTTATGCTTTGTGAAAATATTACATAAAAAATTAAATTATAGTGGGTTTATTTAATTTTAATTCTTTATATATGATTTTTTCAATGTTACACATAATTTAATAACATATAATTGTGTAATATGTGGACATAAAGTAATACATCCTTTTGATATATTTTTTTATATTTACTTCCAGAATGATTATAGTTATAGTTCATGAGAATTTATTTAGGTGATTAATCTTGTGTTATCTTTATAGTGAACTAGGAATTATATTTATGACATAATTGTATATACAAATACCATTTTCTAATTATAGTCATGTTCTTTTGATTTATTTTTTATATTCCATACTTCATTTTTTTTATTTGTTTCTTTTCCCTTTTATGATTCCCTATAATGATTATTCACTATTTTAATATACAACTCTCATGATTAATAATAGTTCAGCCTAATTTGTACTGTTAGCATACATCATATTTCATATATGTACAACGGTATCCTTTGATATGATAGAAATATCATCAGTTATAGGATATAACTTTGAAAATTGTAATAAAATATTATTTAATTTATACATATTATCATTTAATGGAATAATATTTCTATAATTGTTAGTGTGTTATAGTAAATAGATATTATGATAAAATTGATAAAATGTAATTAATTAGTGTTATAATGATTTTTAATACTTATTATTTGATTCTCAATAAAAATTTTGGATAATTATAGTGAACATTGTATTATATATACAAAAACTATAGTTAAATATGATAAGAAATATGTCAGATTTTATTATTGATATATATGTTATTCTTTCAATTTTCAAAATTTTATTATTTTACTGTTATTAATTTATTAATTTTCAAATATAAGTTTAAATTTTATTTTTAAATGGATGGAAATATAAATAATAATGATAATAACCAATGTTATAAAAAATGTAATGATTTCATGAATGAGATACATTAAATTATGTTAGTTAGGGTGCACAAATAAACAAAAATATTATCTTGTATCACTCATGTAAATAAAAAATATATTGAATTCTTATCACTATCTTACATTAATATAAAATGATTAAACCAATGATATTACTTTTATGAAAATCTTGTTACACTATTTTGTGGAAACATACCTTCTATAAATAACAAAATAATTCATAAATATAATTGAGAATATATTTATATATGATCCATTTCTATGAAAATGTTAATGTAAGCATTGTTATTTTTGTAAAAGAGTTTTATAGAGATTTTAGAGAGATGATGATCAAAAATTTCATTCCTAGGGAAAATAATGACTCAATATGATATAGAGCATTAAAATTAATACTTACCATTAAATATTTCACTCTAAATATACATATAAAAATGGAGAGGGAATTTCATTGACATATAAAAAAAGAAGATGAATTAATTATGTCATATAATGAAAAGTTGAGAATATTATATTAGAATTCCTCTAACATTATCATCATTGTTGAATAAAAGAATTGTTTTTCGAAGATATAACCAATGAATTTAAAGGATTCATACATTTAGTTCCATGATAAAAATGATGAAATTGTATGATGTAAAAAATAAATCAGAGATATATATTTTTCAATTACAATGGTATCAAAAAAATATATATAAAAAATTATGAATAGAGTTTAATTTTGGATGATCGGTAGATAAATACTAAAATTATAAAAATATTCAAAAATATTCAACTCAAAGGTGTAGAAAGAAAAACTCTACAAACTACCTTAATGAAACGAAGAAGTGTATCATTTGTTACAAATGACTGAATAAAGCTCCAAAATATTTAATACAAACAATTAATATAATAATTATAATTTAGAAAATTTACATTATAGTGAATCCCCATACTTGGTTCAATATTTATCCAATAAATAACATATGAAATATTTATATAAAAGTAGCCATCCCATGGGAATTAAGTATAACTGATGATAATAAATTCCAAAGACAATGGACTAGGAGAAGATTATTCTATATCAACTATTCAGGGGAATTATAAAATTAATATTATCCTTAGATTAATTATTATTTATTCATTAAAAGTAATTTTATTATTTGAATATTTTATACACATTTCCTTATACCAGGTAAGATATCAAAAAATTTTAAAATAGCATAAGAATACTTGGAGGCTTTATTAATGGTAAAAATTTTATGTGGTTAAATTCACTATTAAAAAACAATCTTATACCAACAATTTGGAACTATTTTATAAGTCCTTGAACCATTAGTATAGGCAATAAAAATAGTTTTCGTGGTATATGGCTTTTCTGGTTTCAATATATACTTATACTGACAGTTTCAGGAAATCTTTGGCATAGATATGATATACCATCAGTTTTTAATCAATTGGATCGGAAATATGAAATACATATACCAAATTTTTTGAAAACTATTGGTATAGGTGATAAAAAAAATCCCAGGGCTGGTTTTGAACCTTTTACCTCTTATTTATATCATAATAACCTAAACACTAAAATATAATGATTATATGAAATATAATATGATAAAGATGTATATTTATCATTATATGTTAATTAATTATTCATGTATTTAATTTTTTCTCATGAAATAAATAATTAGAAATCAAAATACCTATACTAACAATTTGGAAAACTATTGGTATAAGTATATTGAATTTTAGGACTGATTGAAATGGTTTTAGAAAAATAATTTGAATAAGGTCATTAAATAGAGGCAGTGCTAATGGGTTTAGAATAACCATTGTTATATCCATCACATATGTATGTAGTTTGGAAAAACAATTATTATAGGATCATTTTATGGTACATATACTAATGGTTTGGCCAATACCCTTAGTATAGGTCCAATTTCTTACAGTGATTATTTCCTAATAAGAATTTATGTATTTATAAATTTAAATTTTGGTGATTATTTTTTTTAAAATCAGTTGTTATAAAATGGTAATAACTCGTTCCTATAATTTTATTTTAGGATTAAAACTTATAATGAAAAAAATATACTCTATATAGAATAAATACCGTTCATTGTTTTGAAGAAAGATTTGATTATATAAAATTAACAGGATAATTAAACCTTTCCATTAGAAAATCCAAAAATGTATGGATATTATTCCTATTTAATAAATCATATATTGATGAATATATTAACATAATTGAAATGATAACCCA
Source organism: Viscum album (assembly GCA_963277665.1). Classification (NCBI taxonomy): domain Eukaryota; kingdom Viridiplantae; phylum Streptophyta; class Magnoliopsida; order Santalales; family Viscaceae; genus Viscum; species Viscum album. Next base: position 556,710,234 of record OY728141.1, read on the forward strand.
TGAATACATTTCTATTGTGAGTGAACATAACATTATAATTCTTTAAGAGAATCATTGGATTTATTATTATCAATTTTATGTCTTCCTATTATTAATTATACCTCAATCTCTTATTTTTTCCAAAACATAATACATTACAGATAAAATATAATGGTGTGTGTTTTAGAAGAAACTTCTATATAATTTTTGAAAATTATACGTATTCCCTTCTACACTAGAATGGGTTTCACTTGTATGATTTTTCTAAATGATTAATCTATTATATAATTCATCACTAAATTTAATTTTCTTAAAAATACAAAAAATAAATAAATCATACCTCCTCACATGAGTTACCTGATTTTTTAGTTAGATATGTGTACCTAGGTAGTTTTCTTATGTGGATCATTGATCATGATATAATAATTTAAATAATAAAAAAATAGTTCATGGAAGACATTTCCCACAATATATCTACAATCTGAATCTATATATTTCACATTATGGGACAAAAAAATTTAGTCAAATATAATTTCTTCACCATCTAAAATTAGTTTGGGAAATATGAAACACGAATTCTAAATATATTATTATTTTTTTACATCCCAATTTATAAGAATTATCCTGTAAGAAAATCATTTACCCAGTTGAGGAGATAAATGTATATCAAATAAAATCACTTTATAATCTCATACACATATATCAGATAAACGGTTACAATATTAATTGGACAAAGATTTAAAAAAGTCCAAAAGTATAAGTATAATGATGTTCATCAGATTAATTAATATAAATATCATTGGAAAACCATTTGTTATACTAAATCCTACATAATGTCCTAATAAACAATTCTGAATTTTTAATTACATTATTACTATTTTACTACACAATTATAGATTATTTTATAAGAATAAATATGAAGACACTATAGAATTGTGTGAACATGAAGTATATATGGAAAAAATTCTATGAATAACATTCCATGTGAAGGAATAAATTTTCTGAAAATATTGAAATCTACTCTGCTGAATGAATAATATGACTATATAATGATTTCTTATAAATAGGGGAAACATTTGAGGAGATGAAATATTCTTCATTATTATTGATCTAAGAGATGATGTGAATTTTTTTATAATCTTATTACATTAAGTGATCACTTCAATATCATTAATTAGTGATTTTATATGTAACACATTCACTTTTTAGGATATTTGTATATTCCTTGAGATTTATTTGTTTGTAATGGACTTACATATTTTGTGATATTGGGGGCTTCTTAGAATATAAGGATAGAGTTTTTCTGAACTTGATAAGGACGGGTTCCTTTGTCTATGGAAATATTCTTCCTTCAATATTTGTGTATATGAATTATACATTTATAAAAGAGATTCCTTAATTAGTTCAATAATAATATGGATACATATTTATAGGTTATAGGAATCATTAATGAAAATGGTTAAATAATGAGTCATTTCCATTACGACTCTATATGTAATTATTACATTTTTTAAATATATATATTACTTGTTTTTTTTGTGTTTATATTTCCATTAATCATGTATATAATATAGAAAACTGAACCTAGAAGCCTCGATCCAATGTCTATATTATTATATTGGCATTAGATATAGATAATTACATACCACGGGACTGAATAATTCTGTTGTCTCGATAATCTAGATGTATAATTAAAATTCACATTACATTTTATAATATTAAATAAAAAATTAATTTCTTTGATATTTCTATTATTACACAAGGATTATCCATTTATATAAATAAAAAACCCCTTCTTGTTATCATTAAGAATAAACATTAGAAATAGATGAGATCATATTCTATTTAAAGGTATGTGTACAACATTTTCAATAAATAAATAAGGCATAAACAATATATAATGGAATGTAACCAAAATATATTCCATTTAATTGATAACATATTCATAATACGGATAGAATAAAATATGATCAATCAATTATATAAAAATAATAACATGATCTCAAAACATAACCATGGATAATCAAACTAATATAATAATAACATGGATTACCAGTAATTGAATTCAAAATGACAAAATGTGTAATGTTGGACATCTAAAACATACCTTTAATAAACAATTTAATACATATTATACCATTGAGGCTTATTCCAATTTATCTAATATAATCAAGGCTCAAACTTCGAAATATATATTAATGGGTAAGTCCTTTTAAAAACAATATAGATTTTATCCAAAGAGACATATCGATTCTGCAAGGGCTTATATCTGGCCCCTCTCATCACATACAATGTCTAATATATTCCTCATAAGATAGATTTCAAACATAATAAAAATCAAAATTTGTATTTATACTATTATAATAAATGTAAATATATTCCCAAATCAATAAACATAATCATAATCCTCACAAAGTAATGTGAATGGTTTAATCATGGTTTGTACCCCCCCCCAAACTGATCATAAAACATCCCAATAAATAATAATTTTTGTATCATTATATTATATCCCCATTTTAAAACAATTAAAAACTAAGAATGTGTTTATATATATAAAATTATATAGAAATATCACATAGATAATTTCTTAGGAGAAATGGTATTTAAATGAAAATAAAACATATTATATTAAAACTAAAAAATACCTAAAGTACTTACTAAATATATTTTTGGAATGTCACATATAAAAACTATCAATTTAATTAATATTATGAAAATTATATTCATTTTAAAAAAAATTAACGTTTCAATGGAATCTTCAAATTAATTATTATTATTATGGTAGATAGTTCTTTTAATGTCATATAAGTTAAAATGAACTTTCATTTTTCATTTTTAAAAATGATAGTAAAGTTCCTCATTCTGAAAATGAGAATAATATTCCATTAAATAGATTTTTAAAAAGTAAAACCTCGGATAAAATTTCCATAACAAATCATTATTATAATACAATATTTTTTATGAAAATATTTTTTGAAAACATGAGTTTACGAAAAAAAACATTTCAATCGATTATTGAAAAAATACACTTTTTTCATAATGAAATTTACATATTCATTTATACTAACTAGTATATAAAATTAATTTAAATTTTATTAAATTTTTTATTAATAACTATATAATTATATAGTATATTTATCTTAATATTGTAATTTTAAATAATTCCACCATGTGATACTCAAACAAAATGATCCTAAATAATGATGAGATTGTAAACTATTCTTTTACCACATTAATAACATTAAAATCATAATCCCCACAAGTGAAATAATTTCAATTAAACATTCAATAACATTAAGATAAATTTTAAAATGATATAACTTAAAAATGTCTAGTGAATACCCCATAATAAAACAATTTGTTATGAATATGCCATGTGTCTTATAGAAGTAAAAGTGGCATGGGAGACTCTTACATTGAGAATAAATAAGCACATAAATTCATTATATTACTAAATAATAATATGATTATAATAACTTAATTTTATAAAAAAATAAATTTTATTATTCATTTTATTTAACATTTTATTTTATTATATATGATTACTCAATCAATTTATGTTAAATCATATGTTATGATGAAATTTTGATTTTTTGTATAAAATGACTTTTAAAGGATTAATGTGATCTAAGGGGTTATTATTTAAACACTATATAAGTAATAATCATGATATAATTATCATAATTATATATATATATATTACATTTAGTACATATCATGAAATTTTGATATAAGAAATTAATATTGTTATAACTCTGGAGACTCTTGGTTATATGTATGTTTGAGAAATGTATCTATTTCTCAATGAAAAATTCAAAATAATTGAATTATTATATTATACATACATAATGATAAAAATATAAAATACATATACGATATTATTAATTAAATATTTCATCTATGTGGTGTGGCGATGAAAATATTGTCGCTTCACTTCTAGAAGGTGGTATCCTGCAGGCAGAGGAGTGACAATATCATCTGCTAGTAAATGAAATGAAATTATATATTATCTCATAGAATAATAAATATTTCATTAATATAATAATAATAATAATATCATTTATATAAATAATATTAATATACATTATCCTTATAACCATCTTTGTAAACTGTTAATGAATTATAAATCACATCCCCTCTTTAAAGTTGTTATCTTTCATACAAATGAGTGGCATTACAGTATCACTTATGGAATGGAAAGTAAAAAAGGGAATATAATATATAATTATTATGGATATATAATTATTTTATAATTATCATAAATATAATTTATATACATAATCCTACCCAACTATTATGTGTGGTAATTGAAAAATGAACAGCATTAGTTTGTGAGGTGGTAGTTCTCCACAAACATGAACTATGATTTTCAATCCAATTTGATATATGTTTGTGTTGGTGTATATAATTAACAAAAAATAACAAAATATATTTATATTTATATTACATATTTTATTATTTCTTAATGTTCTAATAAAAATAAATGGATGTGAAAGTAGAAATAAATTAAAACTGCTTATTGAAGAATAATACATCTTCAATTGGTATCATCCGTATGTTTTCACTAAATCCTTCCTTGGTGTGATTTATTCCTAGTATAAATATTATAGAATGATATTAGGTAATCTATATGTCATCTTGGTAGGGTTATTCAAAAAAAAAATTATTTACATCTGAGTATGAGAGTATAGTTGGTGGCCATTTATAAGTGAGGTCAGTGACCCAATTTTATTTTTTTGAAGGAAAATAGTTTACCCAAATATTTCCCTTGAAAAAGGGGTACAAAATAAAGTCTTCACAATTGTTAAAAATTATTGGGCTAAAATATGACCTCAAATATATATATATATAATGAATGTTTTTATTTAATTTTTACTCTTTCATTTTTAGTTTATCCCCTGATAAATCCATTTTTACAATAAATATTATAAGTAATTGTTAATATTTTCCCTATTCATTTAGATAAAAATTTATGTTGAAGTATTAGATATTATACATTATTATAATTTAAAATATTTAAAACATTTTTAACAATTCCATTCACTAATGTAGAAAATTTAAATTTAAATTTAATCTCGATGATGCAACTAGAAATGGTCTTTTTAAACAAAAACTATTCAAAATATTATAATGATTTTAAATGAAAATTCAATATTAAAATGATTTAAATGACATATATTATATTAAATTATATAAAATTGAAATAATTTTTTGTTTAATCAAGTTAAAAATATTATGCAACATTATTAATATTTTAAATGAGAAGAAATTTTTCAAATAAAAATCCAAATTTTTAATTATTCCTCAATATAATACGTTTTAGAAAAACACCAAAACATGAACCTAATATAATTTTTATAAAATGATTTAAATAAATAAATTTATTTTTTAAAATAATTTCTCTAAAATTGTTAAAAAGTGTTAATAAATTATATTCCCAAATAGTGAATAAACTTTCTTTTATTAAATTAAAATTTTTTTAGAAAACATTTCTTTTTTCCATTAAAATGTTTATAATGTTACATGAAATCCATATATATCCATTTAATTCAGTTTTTAAACATTTATTTTTAAAAATTTAATTATTACTATAATACAATCTAATTTAACGTGTATGTTATAATTTTAATATGTAAGTAATATGATATTAAAAAGATTGTAATGTTTTATTCAATCCCGATGTTTCATGAACATCAATCATCTATTCATCTAAATATAATTTCATAGTCATTACTAAAATATTAAAGGTTATCTTTCTATAAATCCTTTTTCTTCCATGATGTTCAACAATACTCTGATTCCATTTTCTTGGAATAGGTACCACTCAACATACTCTTTCAAATCCTTAATGATAATCCATTATAGTATAATCCTTTTAGGTTTGGAGAATTAAATTGATGAAATATTTTAAAAATATATTTTCTAGATCCAAATAAATAACCATAATAACAATTTCATTTATTTATATTAATAGAATACTTTTTACCTCAATCCTTTAGATCCCTTTGATGTATTTTCCCTTGCCACATAGGGTATTCATTTTCAAAGTTCCCCAAATATATACAGAGTTTTTATTTTACAATATAATATTGTTTCATTCCATTGTAATCATGAGAACTGTGACCTATTCCCTCATGAATGAAATAAAATAATTTACATTTTAATCATGTAGCATGGTGTTTTGACCAATAAGTACCACATGTTGGAATATAATAAATTCCATTCTTCATTTCATCATTATTTTCTCTGTTGTATTCTTCTTCCGTTTCTCCCCATTGAAGCACTAATACATTGAGAATTATTTTTTTGTCTTGATTGAATATGATACTATGTCATTGTATGTTTAGAAAATTTGGGATCCAAGTTCACATAAAAGTATTGTCTTAAACCAATGGATAAAAGAGACAATCATGGTATTTAGATTATATATGTAGTATAAAAGTTAAATTCCAACCCATGTATGTTTGTCTTCATAAATTTCAATTTTTTCAACATTTTTCTATATTTGTATTAATAACTATCTTTAAATATATTCTAATTGATCACAAAGAAAATGTTATTCCAAATGCCAGGGAAACCCTTTCACTCAATGATATATAATTCCTTATTATCCTTGGAAAGTTAAATCAATAAAATCTAATGATATGTGTCTTCTGATAGAGTATAAAATATAATTCCAACTTTCGCCCTTTAACTAATTCCCATTGGTAGAAGTATCTTCTCTATAGAGATTATAAATTTCATATATAAAATTATAATTTTAGTTCCATTGAATGATATTGGTTTCTAACGTATGAAGTAATCTAACATTGTTACATTGTGTAGTTGATTTGTATGATACTCTATATAAGAAATGATATTACTCATAACCTGAGTCAGCTTCCCAAATATGGTTTTAATTTGATCATTTCTAGATATAGATCCATTTATAGCTTCAATGTCTTTCCCATTATTACAATATCTGCCTTGAATATGTACATAGATAGAATTATCATTTCTGTAGGTAGGTTCCATTTCCTAAAAATAACCTATAATAGACTATATCTTAGCATTGCGAAGAATATTGTATAATCCCATAACTAGTGAAACCGTTAATATAAATTGAATAAATAATGAATATCTAACATGATAAACAAAAATATGGTTTCTTTGGGGATTTCATCATTATAAAATCTATCACAATGGTTTTTTATCAAGGTGAATTTTCCTAATCTTTTCCCCCAATTGTATTAAAATCAGTGAATAGTAGGGCCAATTGTAAATCCCCAGTGGATGATTGGACTAGGCCCAATGCAGCCTTTTCAAAGTTATTTCACATATGCACATCTATTCCAGAATGACCACTTCTTGTAGTATCATGATAGGTATGTGTTTCTATAAAATCCAAATACTCCCTTTCATAACAAAAATATAGGATATTCTTCAACACATATCATCATAGTTTGTCAAAAGGTTATGTTCAATAATCTATTTTATTATAAACATAATTCCATAATTGTCAACTATATTTCCATTAATAATATCTATATCATTCTAAACAAAGAATCATGGATCATGTGAATACATTATTAAAATGGCATAAGATAAAAAGAATTTCGTCTCAAAGGACTAGATAATTTAGTAGTCCAAATAAACCCAATAAATACATGAAATAAAAATTATTAATTAAAAGATAAAATAAACGAATAATTTTGATTGATATTTCAATCATTTCACTAATAATATCCTTGAATATTAGTCATAAAATATTTCCTAGTTTTCTGAGAAAATAAAAAATAAAAAAGTGGTGATCCCAGATGCTTGGTAAGGGATTTCACACTGTAGAAACTATGAATAAATAAATTATAAATAAAATAGAATGTTAAATAACTATAACATATTAAATTTAATCAATACATTGTAAATTATATGGAAGAAATAAAATATGATCAATTAATTCTCTATAAATAATCACATGAGTTTGAAACATGACCATGTATATTACAACTAATAGAATACTCACATATAATATCAATAAAAGAAATCATAATGATGGAATTCATAATAATAGACATTAAAAACATACCATCGATTTTTTTAGAATACATCCAATTCCATTTCATGTTTTCCAAACAAAATATATATATATATTGGAATGTTCTGATCTAAAACTATATCCAGTTTTTTCCAAGAGAACATAAAATACAACAGGGGGCTATAACATGCCCCACTAGTCACATATAACATGTAATTCATAACTCATATGAATGGTTTGAAACATAATACACATAAAAAATTATATTTAAACTAGAATAAAAAATCAATACGATTTCCCAAATTTTTAAACATAATCATAAACCATATAGAGTAATGTGAATTGTATCAATGTAGTATATAGCTAATCAATCTAGTCCTAGTCCATATGGATATATTTTATAGATGAAATCACTGGATTATATACCCATTAATTAATAAATAGCTCGAAATAATTCTTTCTTGAGATGAAAATGATATTTAAACAACAATTGTAACATTTTTCATGAAAATAATCTATATTTAGATAACACCCTTTTATTTAAAAATTATAAAATTCATAAAATCTTGTCAAAATAATTTTCCTTGAAATTAAATATTTTAAAATAATTATTTCAAAAAATATTAGGAAAATATTCTTTGAAAATAACCATGTAAAATTTAATGTTATTCTTCAAATAAATGATGTCCAAGACGATGGGTAATGATGTACATGCTGTAGAAGTTAAAAAAATATTCATTTTACATTGTAAAAAGGTTAAAAAGTAACTCGTTCAGAAAAATATAAAAAAATTACATTTGAAAAGATTCATATAAATTAGAATACAGGTAAATTTTCTTTTATATATAATTTTGATATTGAAAAAACATTTCTGAGAATTTTCAGAAAACATTGTTTTAGATGAAAAATTTGTGTTGGTCGAAGGGAGAAAAATGTATGGTGTTATTAAAATCATTTTGTTTGTAATTTTATAATTAAATGATATAGAAAATGTTCGATTATTTAGAAATTTCATTGAATAATATAAGAGATGGTAATATTACTATTTTAGGATGGTGAAAAATACTAATTCCCCCATTGGAAACATAAAACAAACAGTCATGAATAAAGATGATATTGTGAAATAAACTCTTATATGTTTGCTAATGCTTGAAAAATAAACATCATGGGAGGAATAATATTAAATGAAACATTAAATATCATGAATAAATAATAATAAATGATATGAAATACTGATATATCTATTTGAAATATATATTTTGATGAATTTTTATAAATGAATTCAATAATTATTAATAGTGTTAATATAAGATTCAGCCATGGTATTTACATTTTGTTTACTATTACAAAGGACTGTTACAAATAGATATGTTTTGGAAAATTTTGATATTGATAAATAAAAAATCACATCACAACGCACTACGAATCATCAACCGGAGACATCCGAAAATGAAGATTATGTTAAGATTAATAGTTAAAGGAATCAAGTTTGAAACAAAATAACACTTTTATGATTTTGGAAGACGACTTGATGTTATATATGTTAAAAACTAATTAAATTAGGTAAGAAATATATTCCATTGATGAATGTTGACATAACACATCCTGTAAATATACTATATGTCATGTAAAAGTTTCAATAGAATAAAAATGTTGATTTTCAACATATCATTGATGAGGATTTCATAACTGTGACCATAAAAACAGACATTAAATGTGTTCATTGACCTAGAGAATCCATTTTTTGAGCCAAATGATTATATATATGGTATCAAAAAAAGTGGTTTCCATTCTAGGAATGAGGTGCAACCACCGTGAGGCTACAATAGTGTTCCAATATACCTTAAATATGATTTATTTCTATTTTTATATTATATTATATTATATTATTTTGAGTAAAAAAAATTTATTTATAATAATTCCAATATTTATAATTATTAATCTCTTCATTATTACCATTTTATTTTAATCCCTTTCTAATGGGATTTGGTTTAATTTTCATTAGCAATAACTTGAAAACAGATGAGTAAAACAAAGAGGGGATAAGTGAATCATTTAAATAGAAAGTGTACTGGTATTTTCTGAACTTATTTTTCTTGTAAATATGTTTTTATTCAAATTTATCATGTTGTTCCCATGCATCTATATTATTCATCATTGATCCACTTTCAAAATTTCATTTGTAATGAATGAACCCAAACATTATGGAGATGATTTAATAATGACCAAAAAATATAATTTAAAATCAACATTCAAAAATATAAACTAAAAAAACATTATATTTTTATTCATGTAACCATGAGGAATATGGTTTATAGTTTATTGTGATAGTTAGAGACAATTCCTTCAAATGATTTAATTTGGTTGAACTATTTGATATAATTGATTGTCAAGTTAAATTGATTTATTTAATTTAGAAATAAAAACTGTGGAAACTGGTCCCACTACCTTTTATTTTTCTATTTAAATTCTATTTTTTAAATCAAATAATTACTTTAATAAAATAAATAATATATTAGATCTCCCTAACCGTTAGTCTTTAGTTTTCATCAATTCATTCCATACTCTATATGTGATTGAACACACACTTCTGTAATATTATACCTTTGTCGTTGCTATGGTTCGAGAATAAAAGAATTTCTAATTTGATGCAAAAATGTCGGAATTAATGTCATATTTGGGCGTATTACATTAAAAATAGATATTATATACCCTATATAAAAAATAAGTTTGGAATATGGTGTGAGTCTGTAAAGACCCGTAAAATTAAAGGGAAATTTTTTCTAAATTTTCTTTGGGATTTTACAAGAACGCAGTTTTTGAAGGCGCCTGATTCCAAGGCCTAGTGTGCCTGGAATTTCTATCCGAAGTTTAGCTCGGGTACGTTCAGTGAACGAACGAGCGGGAATTTCTAACTTTTGAACCGGTGCCCGGAATCGAATTCTGAGGCCACCGATGGAACCGCAGCACCGGTAATTGCTTAGGAACTCCTGTTTCGGAGTTGCATTTACACGAGGGGAGTTATTAATTTTTGTGGTAGTTGAAAATAAAAATTAACAATTTTTATTTTTCCCACTTGGTAGTTTTATCCTAAGTAAGGATGTTGGGGGTGGTACCCACTTGTGATAACCATCCTTGAGAGGATAAAGTAGGGTGGGACCCACATGATCCCGACCCCTCACTTTCCTAACTCCTCTAACCCCCCCCCCCCCCCCATTTAAGTTTTGCTAACTTATGTCCTCATTAATTTTATAACATCTTATGTTAAAACATAAGTGAGTTAAATGTGGGTTTTGAGTTTTCAAACTCTTGAAATTCAAAAACCTATGATGGGTTAATAATATAAGTTGGAGGGTTATTTTATTTTATTGTTAGAGTTTTGTCGTTGAGAGCTTTTGGGAAGAACACCTTCTTCCTCGACGAAGAACGTGAAGAAAACCTCGGACTCCAACGAAGAACACCGTCCTTAGCGAAGAACATCTCCGACGAAGAACGCGGAGAACTTCTTCCACGACATTCTTCTTCCGCGACGGTTTTCCGCGATGAAATCTCCGTCAACGTCTTCGAATCATCGCTTCGCGACGTCGGCGTTCTTTTTCCGCAACGCCCGACATACGCGACGCTCGTCTTCCGTGGCTTGTTGACATGCACCGTTCTTGAAACTGAGGTAGGGGTTCGACTATTTTAAGTTGGGGATTCTTTCCTTCGAATATGAAAGATAAATCTGACGTCCATGTTCCAATTTTTATTTAAATTAAAAAAATTGTGAAGGTTAAACGTTTTACGTTTCGGCCAACTAATATCGATATAATGGGAAGGGTTCGGTCTGCACAAACACGGCCGATACCCCTCCCCCCTTTGCTATTCTTCGATTTTTATTAGAGAAGACGGTAATATATCATTGCACCGTGCTTGAGCGAAAGGAGACGTGAACGATGTGGGCCACGACGAAGAAACGCGACGCAGTCGCGCCGCGTCGAGGGTACAAACTAGGCCGGGGTCGGAGTCGGGCCACACCGGAAGGACGTGGCGTCGTCACGCCGCGCCGGACAAATTTGCAGCCATCCTGGAAGTAGCAGCCGGAAAAACCATCTACCGGAGAATTCAAAGAAGGCGGCCGGAACTCCAGCCGCCGACGCCAGAAGGCGCGGGATCGCGGGGTCCCGTGGCGAGAAACCGGCCGGCCCTGCGCTGGCTGGCCGTTACAGGGGAAAAGCTGGGGGGTTACACCCCCCGGGTTGCACATGGTGCAGCCCCTTAATGGGGGCCACCGTTTTAAATTAAAGGAGGGGCGTAGCCCCTCCCTTGGACGCGCTCCCGCAGCGCGCTGGCCGCGCTGGCCGCACCGCCGAGCCACTGAGCTGGCCGTGCCGTGGCACCGCCGGCCGGGCGGGGCTTCTAGGCGGGGCCGGGTCATCAAGATGGGTCTCCACCCAAGCCGGGTCGACCCGGTTCGGCCGACCTAGGGGGTACTGGGTCGGGCCGGGCCGGGCCCAGACCCCCTATTTTCGGACTGAGTTGGTTCAAACGCCCATATCATGGGCTACAGACCTCTGATCGATGCACCGTTATTTGAGTAGAAATCCTTGGAACGAGATGGTCGTATTGGTATATCGCATTCAAGGTTTCGGAATACTTTGGGTTTGGTCGAGTTGGTTCGGATACGAAACCAACCGGGCCCTCAGAGCGGAAAGGCTCGTAACTTGAGCGCCGGACGTCTGATTGATGTGTTGTCAACTTTGTTGGATTCCTCTTAGTGAGACGGATCTTTTGGCTTACTCCACTCGAGGTTTGGATGTCATCAGAGTGTGGTCGGGTTGGTTCCCTCACGAAACCAACCGTGCCCCTGGAACAAAAAAGCCAATAACTCACAGACTGGGCATTCGATTGATGCACCGTCTGTCTATTTGCTTTCCTCTTGATGAGATAGAACTTTTGGAATACTTCGCTTGAGTTTTGGTTGCTGTTGGATAGTGGCTGGGTTGGATTGTACCCGAAATCCAACCGGGCCCCTGGAACGTAAAAACTGATATCATTCAGACCAGACGTCTGTTTGACGAACCGTCAGCGGCATTGGTGATCACGTTGAGAAACGGTCCCTATGAGTATACCCTATTAGTGTTCAGGGTATAGTTGAGTTATGGCCGGATTGGTTCGCACATGAAACCAACCGGGACCCTGGGACGAAAAGGCTAATAACCCATAGACCGGGTGTCCGATTGACGCATCGTCTGTTGCGTTGAGACCCCTATGATGAGGCGGTCCTTTGTGGTACTTCTTCGTAGGACATTGAGATACTTGGAGTTTTGACCAGTAGTTCGTGGAGCGGACCCTCCCGGAGACGAGTGTGCGGAGTACGGATACCATGTAGCCGACTGAGACCTGACGACTGCTTGACCGACTCGACTTGGAGTGAGTCGACTAGCCCAGTGGACGGAGCACCCGATATTTGGAGGCAGACCCACAGTGGAGAGAGCGCCTAGTAGTTGGAAGCAGACCCGCGGTACTCGACTGGAGGAGTACCTTTGTAGGCTATTAGGGGGAGCGCCCGGTATTTGGCGGCAGACCCACAGCGGATGGAGCACCCAATATTTGGCAGCAGACCCGCGGTACTCGACAGGAGGAGTACCTCAGAGACTTGGATTAGTGAGCAGTACCTTGGGGTCGTGACAGAACCACTGTACACTCCAGAGATGGGGCTCTTCAGCAGTTACGGTTTCATTGATGAAAATCCGGGTTTGAGCTGAGACTTTTGACCTTTGTGTTTACCTCATGATTGAGATGGGTCACTTGATAACTTAGGTATATGTATGGGCATATACCTGGGTAGTGGTTATCCTTTGATTTCATAATCTTTGTGTTACCTCATGATTGAGATGGGTTACTTGACAACTTAGGTATATGTATGGGCATATACCTAAGTAGAGGTTATCTGTTGAAATCTTATTTGTGGTTATCCTTGTTGATTTTTGTGAGACCTTGAGGGTCTCGGGGTCCCTACAGAGTATCGTTATACTCACCCCTGAACGGGCTATGCCCGTACCTCGTTGTGTTGGTTGCAGACGACGGGCAGTGCGAACAGAGGCCGAGTGTTCGAGGACTGGACGGTACCCGTAGGTGGACTACACGACGAGTCAGTACCCGGAGGTGGACTACACGACGAGTCAGTATCTGGAGAGGGACTTCACGGCGAGACGACGCACGGAGGAGGTTGACGGGCGAGAGCGTTGAGGCGGCTATCTGTACCTACCCTTCAGGTAGGATCTGTGGCGGATGATCCAGGAGCTGTGCTATCTGTACCTACCCTTCAGGTAGGATCCGAGGAGGACGACCCAAGAGCTGCTTCCTTCTTCCAGCTATTTTCCTTTTTCTGTTGTACTTTTGATTAGTTGTAGCTGCACATTCAGTTGGGTTTGTATTCTGGCCCATTTACTTTTCAGCACTTTATTTTTTACTTAGTTTTTTTCTTCCACTTGTACTCTGTGGTGTTTTTTTTACTTTTATAAAGGTAATGCCTTCCTATTTATCGGGATTTACGCCTTTGGTGCTAGTCGCCAGCCCCTGGCCTATGGGAGGTAGGCTTGGGGTAGTCATATCACGGGCCCCGAGGATGGGTCGTGAAAAATTGGTATCAAAGGAGTTGGTTCTACCGCAGAACTTATAACTCTGATGTTTTCTTTCTGTGAGGAAATTGTGTTAAGGGTAACGAGTGTGGTCTTCAGTTCAGGGAATCCAATGTTGGTGCGGGCGGCCGACGTATTCATACACCAAGTCCCGGACAACTGATTTCCAACTTTGTGCACGAAAGCACTGATTGCGTGTGTGTTTCCAGAAGTTTTATTTAAATATCAGCTCAAACCAGGCCAGCTCACAAGGTATAAGTCTTTTGACCGTGTCATGTTTGTTCCTTTCAAGATGCCTCCCCGTGGATGACCAGCTAGAGCCCCGAGAGTGGTACGTACTGACAGCCCGCTGAGCGACGTGGCCTTAGTACATGGCCCTATCACAGTTGAGGCACCAGCGGAGGCACCAGTGGTACTACTACCCGTTGGGCCACCGATGCCACCAGCCCCAGCAGCAGAGAGTGCACGTCGCTGAGTGCACTGCATGGGTTCCAGCGCCAGAGACCACCCAGGTTCCAGGGAGGGAGAGACCCACAGGCGGCTGAGGATTGGCTGGAGGCTGTGATGAGAGTTTTCAGGCTAGTGGGGATGTCGGCAGACTTCTTGGTGATCCTTGATGCCAGCCTCCTTCAGGCAGAAACCATCAGATGGTGGAGCCTGATACTCCAGATGCATGACGAGGTGACAGTTCTTTGGGCAGACTTCGAGATCCTGTTCCGGGCAGAGTTTGTACCAGCCACCCTTTGAGCGGTGCGTATATAGGAGCTACTTCAGCTGCGGCAGGGTAGCATGATAGTGGAAGAGTATTTAGCGAGGTTCATAGACCTCTCGTGCTACTCCAAAGATATGGTACGAGACCCGTTCTTCAGGGCCCGAACCTTCGAGCAGGGGCTCAGGCGAGATATTAGAGCTTCTGTTGTTTCTCACATCATTCCGACCCAGACCGGGGTGTTGGAGAGAGCCCTATTAGTGGAGAGTTTCCTTGCTGAGCAGTCTCCAGCAGCACGACCCACCACTAGCCGGCTTGCGGCAGAGTCTTCTACAGCAGACAGTAGACAGATAACGCAGAGGTCCAAGAGGACCAGACCTACCGGTGGCCGACTGCACGACTCGGGTTCAGTTGTGCGGGGGAACCGGGGTGGAGTCAGAGCCAGTCGTGCCGAGAGTGGACAGTGTTACTCCTGCGGCGGGATTGGTCACATGGCACGTGACTGTTCGACCCGCCATGCAGATTACCAGCGGTTAAATGAAGAACCTCCCAGCCAGAGGCATAGGTTCGATCAGGTCAGACTGCAAGGAGCATGCGGCCATGGAAGATGACCTGGTCGTGCAGCTGGAGGTGGACGACGCTTCGTGGTGTTTCCACCCCCACCACCAGAAGTCCCACCCCGACCGTAGGGGACAGGAGTACATGGGAGAGCTTAGCTTCAGGCAGCTGAGGCCTACGGTCATGGAGCTCCGGAAGGAGATAGACAGGAGCGGGACTAGCTTCCGACCTGGAGGCTATTGATCATATTGCTTCTAGTTTTGTTGATGTTTGTCTGTATTTTCTTTGTGTCTTTGTACTATGAGATAAAATAATGAAAAGACACTTATCTTTGTAAAGTTTCATTTCCTATCCTTTTTGTTTGGTTGATACTGTGTGGTCCCAGTTAAGACTGTTGACTTGACCCTCACTTTCGAGATTTCTACTGGAGGAGACCTAGTGACCTCACACTGATGCTAACAGTGTGAATTGACCCTTGGAGGTGAGACTGACCGTTGGATCTCTGGGTAGTTACGTCGAGGCCTTACGACGTCATCCAAGGCATGAATGCATCATTCATGTCAGGATTGACTGTATTAGGCAATGAATGTGGTTCATCCAGTGGATGAGACCAGATTTCTCTTATCGGCAAAGAAGAAATCATAGAAGCTCTTGTGAGACTAGAGAAGGTCCAGGTCATCCAAGAGCGGATGAGGACAGCACAGGGCCGACAAAAGCCTTATGCTGACAGGACTTGGAGGCCTCTAGACTTCGAGGACGACGATCACGTCCTTAGACGGGTCTCACCACGACGTGGTTTATAGAGATGTGGCCAGGGAGGCAAGTTATCTCCAAGGTTCAATGGACCTTTCTAGGTCCACAGCTGGGTAGACGAGGTGGTTTACCGCTTGACCCATCCACCTGAGTTGCACTAGGTGCATGACGTTTTCTAGGTATCTCAACTGAGGAGATACATGCTTGACCCATCTCATATCATCGACCATGAGGAGCATGACAATGGCGATGGGGTAACTTCCACGGATGTTCTAGTGGGGATCAAGGATCGACAGGAGCGGATCCTACGAGGACGATCGATTCATCGGGTACAATTTCTCTGGTAGTACGGAAACCTCCAGGTGAGAACATGAGAGCGGGAGGCTCAGATGCGTGCTCAGTACCGCTTTTGTATCCCTAGTTTGTGTTGAAGCTTTACGGGGACGTAAAGCCTGGAGGTGGGAGTAATTTAAAGACCAGTAAAATTCAAGGGAAATTTTTTCTAAATATTCATTGGGATTTTACAAGAACACAGTTTTTGACAGCGCCTGATTTCGAGGCCCGGTGTGCCCGGAATTTCTATCCAAAGTTTAGCTCTGGTACGTTCAGTGAACGAATGAGCGAGAATTTCTAACTTTTGAACCGGTGCCCGGAATAAAATTCCGAGGGCACCGATGGAACCGCAACGCCGGTAATTGCTTAGGAACTCCTGTTTCGGAGTTGCATTTACACGAGGGGAGTTATTAATTTTTGTGGTAGTTGAAAATAATAATTAACAATTTTTATTTTTCCCACTTGGTAGTTTTATACTATGTAAGGATGTTGGGGGTGGGACCCACTTGTGATAACCAACCTTGAGAGGATAATGTAGGCTGGGACCCACACGAGCCCAACCCCTCGCTTTCCTAACCCCTCTAATCCCCCCCCCATTTATGTTTTGCTCACTTATGTCCTCATTAATATTATAACATCTTATATTATAACTTAAGTGAGTTAAATGTGGGTTTTGAATTTTCAAACTCTTGAAATTCAAAAACCTATGTTGGGTTAATAAAATAAGTGGGAGGCTTATTTTATTTTTTTGTTCGAGTTTTGTCGTTGAGAGATTTTGGGAAGAACACCTTCTTCTTCGACGAAGAACGTGAAGAACACCTCGGACTCCGGCGAAGAACACCATCCTTAGCGAAGAACATCTCCGCCGAAGAACGCGGAGAACTTCTTCCACGATGTTCTTCTTCTGCGACGGTTTTCCACGACGAAATCTTCGTCAACGTCTTCGAATCCTTGCTTCGCGACGTCGACGTTATTTTTCCGCGACGCCCGACCTCCGCGACGCTCGTCTTCCGCGGCTCGTTGACATGCACCGTTGTTGAAACCGAGGTAGGGGTTTGACTATTTTAAGTTTGTGATTCTTTCCTTCGAATATGAAATATAAATCTGACGTCCATGTTCCAATTTTTATTTAAATTAAAAAAATTGTGAAGGTTAAACGTTTTACGTTTTGTCCAACTGCTATCGATATAACGGGAAGGGTTCGGTCTGCACAAACACGGCCGATACCCCTCCACCCTTTGCTATTCTTCAGTTTTGATTAGCGAAGAAGGTAATGCATTGTTGCACCACTCTTGAGAAAAAGGAGACGTGAACGATGCGGGCCACGACGAAGAAACGCGACGCAGTCGCCCCGCGTCAACAGTACGAACGAGGCCGGGGTCGGAGTCGGGCTGCGCCGGAAGGACGTGGCGTCCTCACACCGCGCCGGACTAATTTGCAGCCATCCTGGAAGTAGTGGCCGGAAAAACCACCTACCGGAGAATTCGAAGAAGGCGGCCAGAAGGCGCGGGATCGCGGGGTCCCGCGGCGAGAAACCGGCCGGCCCTGCGCTGGCCGGCCGTTACAGGGAAAAAGTCAGGGGGTTACACCCTCCGGGATGCACATGGCGCGACCCCTAAATGGGGGCCGCCATTTTAAATTAAAGGAGGGGCTTAGCCCCTCCCTTGGTCGCGCTCGCGCTGCGCGCTGGCCGCCCCGACGCGCCGCCCCGCCGGCCGCGCCGCCCCGCTGGCCGCGCCGCCGCGTGGCCGGCCGGGCCGGGCCGGGACGTCCGGCCGGGTCGCCGCCTGGGCCGGGTCGACCCAGTTCGGCCGACCCAGAGGGTACTGGGTCGGGCCGGGCCGGGCCCAGACCCCCTATTTTCGGACTGAGTTGGTTCAAACGCCCATATCATGGGCTACGGACCTCTGATAGACGCACCGTCAGTTGCGTAGTAATCCTTGGAACGAGACGGCCATTTCGGTATATCGCACTCAATGTTTTGGAATACTTTGGGTTCGCCCGGGTTGGTTCGGATACGAAACCAACGAGGCCATCAGAGCAGAAATGCTCGTAACTTGAGCTCCAGACGTCTGATTGACGTGCCGTCAACTTTGTTGGATTCCTCTTAGTGAGAAAGATCTTTTGGATTACTCCGCTCAAGGTTTGGATGACGTCAGATTGTGGTTGGGTTGGTTCGCTCACAAAACCAACCGTGCCCCTGGAACTAAAATGAAAATAACTCACAGACCGGGCGTCCGATGGACGCGCCGTCCATCTCATTGCTTTCCTCTTTATGAGACGGAACTTTTGGCACACTTCGCCCGAGTTTTGGTTGTTGTTGGATAGTGGCTGGGTTGGATTGTACCCGAAATCCAACCGGGCCCCTGGAACGGAAAAGCTGATATCATTTAGACCAGACGTCCGTTTGACGAACCGTCAGCGGCGTTGGTGATCATGTTGATATACGGTCCCTATGAGTATACCCTATGAGTGTTCGGGGTATAGTTGAGTTACGGCCGGATTGGTTCTCACATGAAACCAATCGGGCCCCTTGGACGAAAAGGCTAATAACCCACAGACCGGGAGTCCGATTGACACTCTGTCTGTTGCGTTGAGACCCCTATGCTGAGGCAGTCCTTTGAGATACTTATTAGTGGGACTTTGAGATACTTGGAGTTTTGACCAGTAGTTTGTGGAGCGGACCCTCCCGAAGACGAGCGTGCGGAGTACGGAGACCGTGTAGCCGGCTGAGATCTAACGACTGCTTGACCGACTCGACTTGGAGTGAGTCGACTAGCCCAGTGGACGGAGCGCCCGGTATTTGGTGGCCGACCCACAGCAGACGGAGCGCCTAGTAGTTGGCAGCAGACCCGCGGTAATCGACCGGAAGACTACCTCTGTAGGCTATTAGGGGGAGCACCCGGTATTTGGCGGCAGACCCACAGCGGACGGAGCGCCCAGTAGTTGGCAGCAGACCCGCGGTACTCGATAGGAGGAGTACCTCAGAGACTTGGATTAGTGAGCAGTACCTCGGAGTCGTGACAGGACCAGTGTACACTCCATAGATGGGGCTCTTCAGCAGTTATAGTTTCATTGATGAAAATCCCAGTTTGAGATGAGACTTTTGACCTTTGTGTTTACCTCATGATTGAGATGGGTCACTTGATAACATAGGTATATGTCTAGGCATATACCTGGGTAGTGGTTATCCGTTGATTTCATAATCTTTGTGTTACCTCATGATTGAGACGGGTTACTTGATAACTTAGGTATATGTATGGGCATATACCTATGTAGAGGTTATCTGTTGAGATCTTCTTTGTGGTTATCCTTGTTGGTTTTAGTGAGACCTTGAGGGTCTCAGGGTCCCTACTGAGTATCGTTATACTCACCCCTACACGGGCTATGCCCGCACCTCGTTGTGTTGGTTACAGACGATGGGCATTGCAGACAGAGGCCGAGTGTTCGAGGACTGGACGGTATCCGGAGGTAGACTACACGAAGAGTCAGTACCCGGAGGTGGACTACACAAAGAGTAAGTATCTGGAGGAGGACTTCACGGTGAGATGACACATGGAGTAGGTTGACGGGAGAGAGCATTGAGGAGGCTATCTGTACTTACCCTTCAGGTAGGATCTGTGGCGGACGATCCAGGAGTTGCGCTATCTGTACCTACCCTTCAGGTAGGATCCGAGGAGGATGACCTAGGAGCTGCATCCTTCTTCCAGCTGTTTTCCTTTTTCTGTTGTACTTTCATTTAGTTGTAGCTGCACTTTCAGTTGGGTTTGTATTCTGGCCCATTTACTTTTCAGCACTTTCTTTTGTACTTAATGTTTTGCTTCTGCTTGTACTCTGTGGTGTTTTGATTACTTTTATAAAGGCAATGCCTTCCCAGTTATCAGGATTTACGCCTTTGGTGCTAGTCGCCGGCCCCTGGCCTATGGAAGGTGGGCTTGGGGTAGTCACGACACGGGCCCCGAGGACGGGTCGTGACAGAGTCAGTTGGAAGTAAAAGTTAGATAAGAAACCCCGACCTTGAGTCAAAGTCATTATATTTGATATTTATATTCTTAAATAATAACGAATTTTATTTATTTAAATTGTTAATATTTAATTATATGTTTAATAATTATTTTATTTTACTTATTACCATGTTTTATATGAATACATACTTAAATTTACATCGAAGGTATCAATGATATTTGTCGTTCATATCAAAAATGAATTTGGTGCATTAACTATGGTAAAAGTAGTTATTTTAAAAAAATAACTAGAATAATTATATTTAGATAATTTTCATATTTATACATAAATTATAACTTTCAAAACCATAATAAAATATGTTTATTAAAATTTAATTAAATTACAATCATAGAAAAGGTAGCTAGGGTGTATGTATGTGAAATGTTTCTATTATTTCAATGATTATTATGGATTGAAATAATGCAATTTTTTTATATATACAAACTCTTAATAATATAATATATATATCAAATTATTTCTTATATATATCAACCATTTGGTGTTGTAATGAAATTAGATTCGCATGTCTTTATCAAGGTGGTAGTCCACACATGCAGGAGTGACAGTACACTATTTTCATTTATGAAGGAAAATGAAATATTCTCTCAAATAATGAAAACTATTCCATGATTAAATTAATAATATTTTTGTATCACATATATTTATTGACTTTATAATTATTATCTTTTGTTTCATGATTTTTTAAAAGATGAATCACAACAGTTTCTGAGGTGGTATACTGTAGAGAAAACCAGAGATGTTGTCATATCTCCAATAAAATGGATTTTAATGAAAAGTAATATTATATATAATGATTATGGAGGTATAATCATATTTTTAATATAATTAATATACTATAAATTCATAAAAAAACAAACATTTTGATTTGGTAATGGAAACAAAGAATGACATTAGTTTGTGAGGAGGTAGTCCATCGTACATGTGATTGATGATATTCAAACCCATTAGATGGTGTGGGCAGGTTTAACGTAATTTTATTAAAATTACAACCTCAAATTATATATAATATTTATTTTTTATTTTAAAATATATTTATAATTATTTAACATATTGGAGGAAGAACTTTAAAATATAATCCTCATTCAATAATGTTACATCAACTTCATGTATCCTCCTTAGGATTTCACCAATGAATTCATAATATGGATTTATGTTCCCATTAATAATTCTAGGATTATATGAAGGACTTTGGAAATTAATTTTGTAATACAATTCTATATAAAATGGTTTTATGGTTTGAAAAAGCGAGGATAGTGGGTGGACTTTTATATGTGAGGTGAGTGGCAGCCATATATGTTTTGAAAAAAAAATGGTTACCCATATTTTTTACATTAAATGAGGATGAAAAATGTATTAATCAAGAGTATGAGAAATTATATGGGTGAAATAATGACATAAAAGATATTTTATGATTGTTTATATGTTGTTTTTACCCTTAATGTTTTAGTTTAAAAGTTGATAGTTCAATTTTAACATTTAACTTAGTAAATAATATTTTTATTTAAATATTTATTTTGGAAAAAAATAACATTAGCGAATTTCATTAATTAAATTTTATTGAATCTAGTTATGGAATAAATTATCTAAATTACATTATGATAATTCAAAAAATATAATTTGATATTAATATTGTAGACGTGATGCAAAAAATGGTATTTAATGAGAAAATGTCCAAAAGTATATGACGTTTTTATATAAAAAATGACAATGAAAATTATTACAATAAAGGGACATAAATTTATAGATATAATATCTGATAAAATTATATTTAAAACAATTAAAAAAATTATCATTATAAATAATTTAAACAAAAACATATTTTTCAATTAAAAATCAAATTTTTTCATTATTCATCAAATAATGAAATAGTTCTGAAAAAAACAACCATTATCCCTAATAATATGTTGAAATGATGAATTCAAAAATTAAGTTTCTTTTTTTAGATAACAGTACTAAAAGAG
The DNA here is from genome assembly GCA_963277665.1 of Viscum album. Classification (NCBI taxonomy): domain Eukaryota; kingdom Viridiplantae; phylum Streptophyta; class Magnoliopsida; order Santalales; family Viscaceae; genus Viscum; species Viscum album. Next base: position 556,733,190 of record OY728141.1, read on the forward strand.
GATAAAATTAATTATAAATTATGTTTGAATCATGTGAATAAAAAAACTATTAAATAAATATTTGTTTTTTGAAAATATTTATTTTTTATTTTAAATGGTTCTATTTTTACTTCTAATCAACATATTCCCATTTTTTATTTAAAATAAATAACATTCTAATAATATTATTGTATTATTCATAACTTACAGTTTAACAACTAGCTTATAATGGTAATTTTTAAAAGATAAAATTTATATAGTATATCATGTTTCTTTCAATTCTAGTGTTTCATGAATTCCAATCTATCGAAGAGAGGGTAATTATATTAAAAAATGAATATATCATAAATTATATTTTAATATGAATATATGTTTCTTATTTAATTATATACATATTATAATATATTATATAAATTTTTTATAATCATAGGGTGATACATTTACTAAAATTTATATTCCATGATATTATCCTTGACTCAGATTTCATAAAGTATCAGAACAACTATTTGACTAATTTATATAATTAACTACAAATTGATATGTCTGATCAACCTACATATGAACGTTATGTAAATTAGAATATTTATTTTATAAAATAAAATTACCATCCCTCTAGTATTGTTTCAACAATCTCATACAATTCTATATTTAGTAATATGTGTGAATTGTTAATTTTGAAAAGGTGGAAGGGTTAAATGTTGGAACATTAGATATCATAAAATATATAAGACCAATAATATTTGATGGTGATGAATATGTGTATCATAGATAACATATGAAGATATCAATTATTAATACTATAGTAAAGATTCAATTCTTGTTGATATGGAGATATAAAATTTTGGACAAATATTTTCTCCTTTTTTGGTTTGGGATGTTGGAGGATTAATTGAACTATAGAGTAATAAATAATTGTTTTGTCATATGAATAGAAAAATATATCGTCAAATATCTTATTTTTAAGAATATAATAGTGTCTGTAAAAAAGAATGAGCTAACTCATATTAAAACAGCCTTCGTTATTGAATCAAAAACAGCTATGATTAGAGTTGATTACTAAGAATTTTATTTATTTTACCTCAAGAGGATATTTCAAATATCCATGAGAGTTGTATAAAATATGTGAATATTTTACTATTATTAGGAGATAAATATATAACTGCTAAAATTTTGGTAGAAAATATTTGTTGAGATAATGCCTAGTGAATGGAAATCCCAATTGATAACACTTGTAACACACCCTGATTTTGTGAAATAAATAGAAATAAATTTACTCATTTCCTTATATTTTTTTACTCAATTCCAATTTTAGGTTACATTTAACACAAAGCTCATTTTTTATACATTTCACGCAACATGGGACAAAAATAATGAAAGATGTTTAAAAACATGTTGGATAAAAATATTTGGAAAATATTATATATGTGGATCTATAATGTTCCTTTTTAATGACATTTGTGTTTTGAAAAACGTTTGTGCAGATTTTTCTGTGGAAAAAATACAATAGTTACACTCACCAGTAATATCCCATATTTCTCAATGCAATTGATCATTAATTTTTTGTTAAAACTCATCTTAATAAACATAATATTTATTTCTAAAATGATAAAGGATGTCATGGGTGTGTCTGGGGATTATTTTGAGACTGGAGCCCCAAAATGGTAGGAAAATTCTAGGACAAATGGTTAGGAGAAACCATGCAGGTTGGACTATAAAATTTTTGTAAAGAGTGCAACTAAAGACAATAGAATCTTGGGGGTGCATGGTTATTTTGAAAAAGTGTGACCTAGGATTCCTATCTGTGAGAACCAAATGGAACATTTGGGAAGGGGTTTCTCATGTTCTATGAATGGTTAGCCAAATTGTGCCCCAAACTGTGTGAGGTTCCCTCGTAATGAAGTTAATAGAGCACAGTTTGGGAAACTATGAAGCCAACCATGTGTAGTGGGTTTTGTGGGTGGATTTACCACTTATCCCACCTTTAATAATTTTAAATACCCCATTACTTTTCCTATTTTACCTCCAATAGGTTTTCTTCTCTCCCCATCATGTGGGGGGCATCTCCTCCCCTCTTCATATTGTTTGAGCTATCATCCTCTACTAGGGTCAAAATTACACGCCATCGGATGCATTATATCCTTATTGTTCTTATACTTCTTCTAATATAATATTTTTCAATTTTCCACCTCCAACAATTTCCTTATTTAGGTGTAAGGTATTTTTCCCTATATTCAGGGCACTTTATAAATCCATCGATTTCATCTGTTCTATGTCGAATCGAAGCTTGATAATGGATGAGATGAGTAATTATCCATCGAGTTAAGTGTTTTAGGTTTTTCCTTTTAATATTTTATCTTTTTAATTGATTTCCCATTGTGGTCCTTCCCAAACCCATTCAGTAATTCTTTTAGTTTGTTAAATAAATTGGAAAAGTTTTTTTGTTAACTTATATGACCTTACAATGTGTTAAAAACCCTCCATGGGTTATTCTCATTGTTGTTAACCACCCCATTGGGTGTTTCTAGCTTTAATATCCTATTTATACTAATAAATGGATTGTTTCCATGTGAGTTATACACATTTTTAAATTCCATTAACCATTTAATTGATTTCAAATGATTGGTTGACCCTAGGTTTGACCATGAGATTGATGACTCCCACTATTGAAATTAAACTGATTATTCTTAATACTTATTGGTTGGTAACATTATTTATACTGATATATTTTCCTTTTATTAGATGACAAGCAATCATATATGATCTCTCCAATTTTTTGTGCTTGAATTCTATGATTTAGAAGGCTTATTAGCTTGTGTTATTAATATAACATCAATGGAATGTAATTATAATTATGTTATTCTTGGTTCGTTATGACATATGACAATTACATTGAAATTATTAATTCCTTGATACATTTCTATATAATTTTTCCTTGGTAAATATATTTAGTTGTATAGTTTCATTAGTTTGATGATCATGTGGTATTGGGATATTTTTTTTATGGCGTGTGATTATATATATGCCTATAATTGTAATGTGACTTGGTTGACATGGCTCACCTATTATGTGTCATGAAAGAACATGGCTTCCAAATAATGTATTCCATTGTTAGAATCGTTGTGGTTGGTTTGATTCCACTTGTCATGCCAGGAGGGATACTTTGGATTTATAAGAACGATATCACTGAGAAATTTACATATACACATGAGTGAAACTAGTTTCCAAGGGCATCAAAAGGGGTAAGAACCATTGGAAATATGTCTACTCCATGCCTTGTTTGATACATAGTCCCCTAGGTGGCATACTCAATACATAATCAGTGTTCACAATTCCATGAGTTATACATGGGATGACTATATGTGTTTCATAGGATGGACTATATAAAATTGGTTCTCTTAGAGACAACTATTGAGACCCTTGTGATTAAGTTTATAATACCTTGGATGGGATGGTGGAATCATGCATGGATTTCATAGACATGTTTTCTTGCATTATGCATGTTGATTCTTTATAAGATTGAAAATTCTTTGAGGATGACATGTAAATAAGACCCCCATGAGAAATCAAAATCTTATGGTACTCCATCCTTTAATTCATTGTTTATAATGTATATTGTACAAACATTATGAATTTCACAGGAACATATTTTCAACCATCCATATTAGTATGAAGCATTTGGTATCAATCAGGTGTCCATTTTGGAACCCAGAACATGGTGTTCATTATCTAATTTTATAATTCTATGAATTTATGATTATTGAACACTGTCGAATATTTATTGAATGAAATATAATATCCTAAACACTATGGATGGTGGCCTACTGTGAATGTATCTCACACCATACATTGTCCACCCTTGGCACCCTAGATGATTTTACGATTGCGGGTATGGACATATGGTATCTTGCGGAATCTGGTGCTAGACTGATTTATATCATTTTAATGGGGATTGGATAAGAGGACTGAGTATGTTGGACATCATTATCATTTTTTACATATTACTACTACTCAGATCACTCTATTTATTACTTCTTATTTTAAGTTTGTTTACATTATCTTCAACTGCTATATGTTTCTTATTTGGCCTACTCTATTTTTACCTATTATTTACCTCTTTGGGTACTTTGATATATGAGGTCATTATCTCCCCATCGAAAAACCCTAGGTCCACACTTCTAGTCGAAGCATATTTCATTGGTGGAGTTATGCCTTAGGACTATTATCTCACCACCTTGGAGAACCAGTTAGTGGAACCCGAGGAGGGATGATACAAAGTAGAATTAGAGAAGGTTTATTTTAATCTTGTCTTTCTATTTGGGTTTTATAATGTAGATTATGTGATAATTGAATTTGGATTGACCCTATGTTGGGACATATCTAATCCATGTGAAGGGGAATCCCAAATAAATTTGGATGGGAAATTGTTGTTTTTTATTATTCTATTTAAAATTTATATGACCACACCATTGGGTCACACACTTATTTTGTGATGTTATTAAATTTTCAATATTATAATAATAATTTTTACAGTTTTACCAAAATCATATGGTATAAAATGTAAGAATTCATCATACTAGGGACCATACAAATAAATGACATGAAATATTCCATTCCATGCATATATTCATCAAGAAAAGCATGTTTTCATGTGGTTGATGTTGTGAAATGTTCTGATACACATTGGATATCATCATTGTTATATATACACATATAAATCAGCTAATATTTCAAACATGAACATTCTATATTGTTGATATAGATGATTCCAACATTCAATTTATATGGTTAATTGGTCATAATATATTGTAGTGGTGATACACATAATTCAACTACATAAAAGAGAATTAAATCTGTATATTAATTAAAATATTACAAAATTAAATCTGGAATGGTCCTTATACATGAGAATGTGAGACCATCACCCAAACACAATCATAACAATGGGATGTATTCTGTGTCATATATGATCTCATGTATTCCCTATATCCTATCATAGATCTAGGAGTAGGACTGGATTTTTTTTCAGGGTGGTCTTGATCCTGCCATTTTTTGGGATTTTCTATCTCTAATACCTATATTTTGTAAATTTTATCATTGGAGTTATCTAGGAAATTTTAAATATATGGGGATTGAGGAAATTGTCATTGAACATAAATTGGGTAGTGATGCTCAGTTTCATGGAAGTTTTCCCAGTTGTATACAACTTGTTCAGGGTGCTCTCTGGCCTTCCCATAATATCGTAGAGCTGACTCGAGGATTCCACTAGCATCATCCTCCCACTATCATGTGTATTGAAGACTTAAAACTACAGAGTACTGGATAGATGTTCTGATGTATATCTTTGACTATATGGATATGCCTCCATTTCAGTGGGTGATTCCCACAAACTACATGTTGTGTACTCTATGAAAAACTGGTGGGACATGAAATCTCAATCTGAGTTTCATCGTGTTTTGGTTTGGGAAGACTTCCAGATATCATTTTACAATCACTTATTTCTACATACTATAAGAATATATCCACTAGGGATTTTTTGCATCCTCATCAAAAAATTATGACCATGCTTGAGTATTCATGTCACTTCAGCAAGCAACAATGTTTCTCTCCATCTACGACCAATGATGAGATAATGACTATGATTTAAATTGAGGATGGTCTTAAGAATTCTATTCGCTCACGGGATAACATCATCAATTTTAATAACATTATATATACAGTGAAAAAGATCCAAATTATAGATTGATATATCATAACTGCTTGAAATGTGATCCAAGATGAATTATTTCTGTGACATGGAGAAGATTATTCATTAGTTTGAAACATTGTTCCAAGGATTAACATGAGGGTGGGTTCATATAGTTGATAATACCTTATTTATTTATAGTTTTTCAATAGGGTGGAAGATAAAACCAGATGAAACCTCAACAAATAATGAACCCAACAAAGTGCCAAGCTTGTGGAAGAATGGGTCACCAACAGTGTTTATGCCATTCTTTTCCTCCAGTATCTAGTGAGAGGGGATTTATACTTACACCTCTCACAGGTATATGATCTATGATCCCCTGGAAAACTAAGAGTTATTCAATCTTCTTATCAGTCCAAAGAGGTAGTGGTAGTTTCTATGGGAGTTAGGCCCAAGAGATTCAGCATCAGTAGAGAGGAATTTCTCATGCTAGTGAAGTAGCATGTCAGGGTATTTGTTCTGTCTAAATCAATATAGTGAATTCCACACCTGAGGAGAAGAGTATAGGGGAATCTATAGTTATAGGTACTATTATAGTTACCTCTAATTTAGTATCAATCTTTTTTAATATTTCTTTATCACACTCTTTCATATCTTCTACATTTGTGTAAATCGAGAGTAATTCACTTGAGTACTTTTTGTAATCGTGTATCTCGACACACCATTAGGGGTAAAAAATGATGGAATAATCCAAATAATAGAGTGTCCCCTTATGATAGGTGGTTTCTTTTTCATCTAGAGTTTCTTCATCCGCATAATTACTGGCTTCAACCTCATTCATGGAATTAACTTGTTTACACCAAATCAAGAAAACGTTTTTTGGTATTTCTAATGGGGTTCATCTACATCACCCAAGGGAAACACATATATCTTGAATGGTGAATGGGATGTCCAAAATATCATGATGAACCAATTATTACTCGGCATCACATGGATATATCCCAACTAGTTAGTATCATTATGAGTGATCAACGAATGAAATTATTATAGTCCCCCTATCATGGATCATTTAACGAGAATATACCCTAATGATTTATCTATCTTAACTCATGAATGATAGGATGAGTTTACCATAGTTTTAGTGCTAGGTGAGAAACTAGTGTCAATAACTTTGTATTGAATGACACCAATATATCTCCAAGAACTAAATAGTACGTTTCAATTTGAAGAGGCTAAAGGTTATATTCAACCCATCACATATCCTTGGGGTTCACCTGCACTTATTAGAAATATGTTAGATGGAACCCTCATATATTCCATGGATTATAGGTGGTAGAACTTGATTACAATGAATAAATGTTTTCTATATCTTCTTATAGATGGCCTTTTCGACCATCTCTGAAGAGAAACCATTTTTTTAATGGTTGATTTGAGTTAGGGATACCATCAGGTTCTTATGAGTCCATCACATATACTATACACAAAATTAGATGGAATTTATGGCATGTATGAGTATCTAGTTATGGAGTTTTTTCTTTTGAATGTGCATTAAGTATTCCTGGAAATGATCATTTGAGGTTTCACCTAGTATCTTGATTACATTGTTATAGTTTTTTAAATGATTTTTTAGTTTAATGGCATACCATGCACCACAATTCCAATCATATTGATATCATTAAATATAAAATAAGATATATATATATATATATGACGCTTAATAAATGGGACTTCTAGATTTGAAAGCCTCAATACGTAATTCATATAATTTACAAGGTTTGTGGTTCAATTTAACTAGGAATGATGAGTTCTATGGTTTCCCAGGAGAATATAAAGAATCTTTTCAACATATAAATGTTATTTTGGATGGATTTCTATTACATGAAACATTATCAAGAAAGTTCCCCCCTTAGTAGTTCCTTTTATGGCCATGACTAAAAATGATTTTCCATTTCTATAGTTAGAATCTTATAAGAAAATTTTGCAGGAGTTGAAGGGATGACTCACCTCAATATCAATCATACTTATTCTAGATCCCATAATAAGTTATAATTTCTATTTAGATGCATTAAAAATCATTCGTGGTGTTTTTATAATTCATGCTGATTGATTTGTGGCATATTGGTGCCACCGGATAAAGATAGAAGAGCATAATTACTAGATGCACCACATGAATCTAGCAGCTATGTTACATTCTCTACATTGTTAGAGGAACTAATTATGGTTTGATTTATTTTTTCTATATGGATCATAAATTAATTAATTACTAATCCATATAGGGATACATGATTCATAGGTATCTCATGTTGTAGTAATACTTTCTTTCCTTCAACACTGAGATTTCATACAGACCCATTAAGGGAAATGTCATAGTTAATTCCTTGATCTGATAGAATTGTATGAAATCCATCACGGAGGACAGTAGAGGGTATAATGTAATGGATATGTTTTTTGAGATGCACCTAGAGGTTCAATACCATCATGAAATCAAGTTCTAATAGCTCTATAAATGACATCCTTCCTTCAAGAGGGGGTCTAGATGATACAGTTTTTTGATTCTGAAGGCCTTATTTTTAGTGAGAGTGTCATATGAGATAAACCACCTCCTGTAAGGGTTGTTAAATGTACTAAAACACTACACCTCAGTGGACATGAGTGGATACCTATATACATATATACGTAAGGATGAGGATGGGATCACATTTCTTTTTATGGTCTACCCATCCATGAATTAAAATGATGTACATAGATATATGTCTTTAGTACTGGTGGACATGTTTGAAGAAGTGGAATGCAAGTTTCATCACTCAGTGCTCCACCTATCATCAACTGAAGCTAGAGCACCAATTAACTATTGGAATTCTATAGCTTTTCTATATTCCAATGAAAAAATTGACTGACATTACTAGGGACTTCGTGATGGGATTACAACTATCATCTTTGGGTAGTGATGTAGTATAGGCGATCATTGGTAAGTTGACCAAGAACACACATTTCCTTTCAAATTTGGAGTCCTTCTCGACTTATGAGTTGTGAAGGATTTACAACCAAAATATAGTGAGCCTTAATAATGTTTCATATTGTATCATATCGAATAGAGACTATATTTTTACTTCATAGTCCTATAAAGGGTTTCTAAATCCATTATGAACATGATTGATCTTGAGTATAACATATGACCCTTAGAATAATTCGTAGTCTGATCACATAATATGAGTGTTAGAGGATATGATACAAGCCATTATTCATGATTTTGGAGGTTTGATTGAATATAATATTCCAATGGTGGAGTGTTTATATAATAACAGTTTTCATGAATGTGTTCAAACAGATCATTATGAGGCCCTATTGGGTACACTATTCAACTCATCACCATCATGGATTGAGGCTGGTGGGGCAACACTATTGGGTCCTAATCTCATTCATGAGACATCAGAGAATATACAATAGATTCAGATGAATATTAATATAGACCATTCTAAAAAGAAGTAATAAACAAATAAATATCACAAACATCTAGAGTTCAATGTGGGACATCATGTTTTTTTACATGTATCACCTAGATTGGTATATAGACAAATCATGAGACGGGAAAATTTATCATGTTTATATGTCAGTTCATTGGAGATAGTAGATAGACTATATACAATATTATATTAGTTGCAGCCACCTAAATGGTATAATGATATGCAGAAAATATTATTTGTATCACTTATTTGACAGTATCATCATCACCAATCTCATTCATCTGTCCTTGAGTGTATTGAGTTACCGGTGGATCCTACCATCGATAAAAATTTTATACAAATCATTGATCGTAGAATGAAGATTATCTATTGAAGGTAAATTCATCTAGTATGGATTCTATGGATGATTTTATGTGCATGAGATGAGATAAAAGAGTGAGATGCCTATGTCCATGCATAGTTTCTATAACTCCTTTCAGAATACATTCTACCACCATCAAAAGGGAATCTTAGGGATGAGATTTCATTAAGTTGGGAGGTTGTAACATTCCTATGTTTCTCAAAGGTATATACTAGTTTTTTTAGTTTAAATACAATTTAAAATCCCGAACAATAAATTCAAAATTTTTAAAGGAGGTCTTATAAGATTACGGTGTTTGTTTAGATCTCGGATCACCGAAATGTGTAGAAAAGACTAGGCTACACTTTTTGGAATAATCGTGCCACCCATCCTACATGGTTTCCATGAATTGTGATGTAGTAGATAATGGGATCCTTCAGGATGTGTAGTTTTTTCAACTATTTCACCCTGGGAACATGGCCATGTTACCCATATAAAACATTTGGACAATGGTTTTTACATATTAAGAAAAACTATGGGTCGAACCGTGTGGGGTTCCCTTTTGAAGGAGTTAATAGTGAATTGTTCAAACACGTTTTTACAAACCATATATCTCAACCATACATAGTGGGTTTTATGTGTTAATTTGGAAATTTTCCATACATTACTTATTTTAAATGCATTATTTATTCCACTCTTCACTATATTGTTAGTTTTCTTTGATCCCCATCTGGCATAGATCTCATTTTACAAACATCATAGGGATGGTTTTATGTTCCTCCACTAGTTTCTGAATTGCTTCTTGATTGATGTAATGGATCTACCTTTGTAAGGTATTTATTCTTATGTAATATTTTCAAAGGTTCCTCTTATATTGGTTGCACAATTTTGTTGCAATATATTTTCTTATATTTTTTGTGTTTTTGTAAAATCCATCAATTTCATTCTTTGAACATAAAATTGATCCTTCATAACGGATGAGTGGAGTGCTACTTCATCAAGTTAAGTGGTTTTAGAATTATAAACTCATTTAATTTATTTTTAAATGATGATCTATTATTCCTCTCACTGGACTCATCCATCAACATTATTTATTTCTTAAATAAATTGTTTTATGTTTTTTTCTCATTTTTTATGTGACCTCATTTTGTCGAAAAGCCCTTATATTGGTTATTATATAAATCACCAGAAACCAATTTGTGTGTTCCAGCGTGATAGAATATTACCAATTCCTTAAATTTTTAGTTTATATGTAATTTATACTTCGTTACTAATGATAATAACAAATAAATTTATTTGGAAGTAATGTTTTTCCATATATTTTACCATGAGTTTGATGGAGTACACAATATTAATATAAAATTTTATTCATAATTCATATTGTTTTGTCACATGATATATATATATATATATATATATATATATATATATATTAGGTTCTTGGGGATATAATTACATAAAAAAGACAGACACCGCCCACATAGGATTGAAAGTGAGACCATATCCCCCAAAGCAATTATCCACCCATCAAAAATTATTTATTCAATACATGGTATGAAGGACCTAAGGGAATGAATCCAATTACATAGACTAAAGGCACAAAAACTATATCAAATTCATAGTGCATCGTTATTCCTATATCATATTGCATGCATCGCCAGGACTGCATCAATCCTGTTTCACCACCAGCCTATACCACTCTCTATTTGTGTCATGCATCATGAATGCATCCCCACCTTCCTGCGGAAATTCAATCCCATTCCTATTTGAACATGGTTCTTATAGAATTTCATTATAACTATTATATTCAAGGTTACTTATGCTTTAATACCATGAGTTTTTTAACATTTAATTTCTTGGCCCTTTTCCATATATTTTCTCCATAATTGTTGGATTTTATTTTATAGGTCTAGTTATCTTGATGAGAATGTTGTATTGATATATTAAATTGATTACTTGTGATTATATATATATGTCGGGCCTTATGATGTTCATTATGTGTTATGGCTCACCTTCTATGGGTTATGAGGGAACATGTGTTCAACATTTAGGATGTTGTGGAGGGGATCACTATGCTTATTTGGATATGACATGACGTACATGGAGTGAAAAATAGTCCTTCCATTTATAGGATCTCTTTTTATACACATATAATCCCGAGTTACACCAGTTACCTATTGGAGAAATCAAGGATGGACTCATTCACACGATGTCTAATCCATGATTTGGGTCATATTTGGTTCTCTATGTGGGATACATATTGTAGACATGGAGTTATCTAATCCATGAGTGATTCAAGGTATGAAAATATGGGATTTCATGGCTGGACTTGGTGGCATTGGTTCTATCTAAGACACATATAGATACCCATGGAATGTTTTTTAGATCGCCTTGGATGGGCACAGGAATCCACCCATAGACTTATTTTCTTTTGCTATACATGTTGTTTTCTTGTATGATGCATCATTCTTTTATGATAACATTGATATGAGAAACCAAAGAAAAAATGGATGATTTGGGTATACCATCCTTAGTTACATTTTCAAAATGGACATTGTATACAAATTATGACTTTCTAAAGTTCCCTTTTTTAAACATTCATCTTAGGATAAATCTGATGGAAATAACCATGTGTTAATTTACGAACCCAAACTGATGTGTTAATTTTATAATATTTCATTTCTCTATGTTTATGAATATGGAAAAAAATATTTATTTATTTCATGATAAATACTGAACTAAACATAATGGGAGGCGGCCAATTGAGATTGTATCTCACACATTGTTTGGGATTCCCTTGGAACCCAAGAATATTTTATGATCATAAGTATGGGAAACATGGAATAATTTGTCTTCTAATGTTTGTTTTATTTAACACTTTAGTATGGGGATTGGGTTGTAGACCGGGTAAATGGTCTAGATTCTTTTTGTGGCAATTTTTGGTCTTTTTCATTTTTTTATAGAATAAACTTTATTATTTTCCCACCTACAACCTACAATAATGTTTTACTTAGGCATATGAGATGAATATAATTAATATTTAGTACATGTTTCTATTAATCACCTTCCACATTTTATTATTTCTTCTACTTTATTTATTTACAATATCTTCTATTGTTGTATTCTTATTTATTTAGCTTCATCTATTTATTATATCTTATTTACCAATATTCACAATATGATCTATGAGGTAATAGTATTCCCCAAACACACCCTAGGAGCTAAATACTAATTATAATCCTCTAGAATTTATGGTGGATCACTTGAGGACTTATGTCCCACCATCTCAGGGCACTAGTTAGGGGAACCTGGGGCGGGAAGGTACACATCTCACTTATAAAATGACACCCTCACCTATCCATTGTAGATTATGAAACCAATTTTTTAGGAAAATTCAAGACCATATATATTCTATAATTCCATATTATTATCATATAACTATTATTTTTTCATAAATAAATCTTTGGATGTATTTTAGTTCACACCAAAATAATTTTCTTGAATGAGAGGAAACATCCCTATACATGCCATTTATTATAATTCTTGTTACACCTTCATAGATTATTATTATACAAAAATTATATAATAAGATAAGTATTTTTAATATAATTATAATTAATTATGTTAAATTAATACCCAAAATCCTTCTCCACTTCCATCAAATGGGATATAAAATCAATATTTGTGTCTACGGAAGACTACTACCTTGTCAAATGATGTTATTATTGTCCCTCACCACCTCTTATGGAAGGATATAATATTTTATTTATTTTTTACATATTATATATAAGAAATTATTATGATTCAAGAATTATTATTTCACATATGCCTTCCTACTTTTCATTCAACAAGAATACAATAATGATGATTATGTGTACAATAGATTACAGCCTCAAAATGCATTGTTATTTTTTCTTCACACTATATTTAAATAAATTATAATAAGTATAGTTTTTAATACAAAAAATTTAATATATTACTTAACAATGATAATATAATATTAATTTATTATCTTCTGTTATTTATTTCCAATCTATCTAGAAAATGGAATCAATGTACATGTGTACGTACATCTAATCCTTTCTAAGAATGTTATATTTAATATTCAATCTCTGTTTAAAATATATTAATAGAAACATATATATACTGAATATATAAATATTTATATCATTTATTTTATTAATTAAAATATTGAATCATGATAATCATACCTATATAAGAAAATAAAAACATTCATGAAAAACCAAATAGTTATTTCTTGAAACATGACTTTAATGGGGAATTGTTGATTAAATGGTTGTAAATGGTGATAAGAAAATAAAATACGGATTGAAATAAATAATTTTGGTTTTTTTTCTTTATTATAAATGTATATTTGTTATAAAACAATGTTCTAATGTTTAAAAAAGATATAGATACATAAGATAATGGATTTCCATCTCAATTTTTACACCAATGAGATACATGCCACATTCACCACATATTTATCATAAGTGGTGTATTTAATGGCATTTAATATATTTTAGTATTATTCCACTAAAAATATTGGTATTTAAATATTCATTTTAGTATCTCACTTTTATTTGTTTTGCAGTTCATAAATAACTAAGGCAATAAGGAATTTTTGCCTGAATTTTTCTTCTTTGAGACATATGTCATATTAAGAACCTATCATTTTTAATAGGTCTATATATAGTTCATTTTATAATTAATATCATTATTTTATTTGTTCTAAAGATATTATATTTTTCATTTAATGTTATTCATTCATGGTTATTATGATTCAATGTTACTAAATTGGTAACCGTTTTTTTACAAGCTTATAAATTTTTATGGTTGATCGTGATTATGCTTCTGATGATGAAATATTATGGTCTATCTCTCAATAACTCATTTATTCTCAGATAATCCTGAAATTTCATGAGAATATATGTTTTTCATGATTGAATTCAGTTTATGTAATCCAAAAGTAAAAATAATATTTTTATTAAAAAACAACTTTATTTCACTATTTGTTTGAAAAAACATTTCATATTATAAAACCATGTTTTATAGAAATTATTTGAAAAAATATAACTATTTAAATGATTTATTAATATAATTATTATAAATTTTTTACTTTTTATCAATGTTTTAGTTATATTAATCTTCATGTGATCTTCCAAATAATGCTTGTTTGTCTTTTAGTGAAAATGGGAATTTAATATTTGTTTTAAATGTTATGTAATGATGGTTATATTATTAAATCGTGAGACAATAATTATTAAAAATATTCTATTATATGGTTAAATATTTATTTTCAATGAATATTTTTGATAAAAAATATGAATATTTATTATTTTATGGTCATCTCTGTAGTGTAAATGATATTTTTCTAAAGAAACATTCCAAGTAATTTTTCTTTCAAAATCATTTTCCATATATGATGGAACCATTTGAAGTTGAATACGATTTACTAGGAATATAATTCAATGATACCATTCATACTAATTCCTTGAATGTTTTAATTTTATCATGAAATGATCGTTATGAAATCCATTTCACTTCAATAAGTTATACCATGATAAAATTCTCATGAACCCCGATTTTTTTACACAGGTTGTGCTTTAGGGAAATGATAAAAGGATTATGAATCATGTTATTTTATATATGTTATTTTATGATGAATTTGTTTTAAAATCAATTTCATTTCATGGGTTTAATTAATATTAATGGGTTATAATCTCATTGCATACAAATGTATGGATTATGTGAAAACTGGTGAATATATCTCCCTCCAACACATTGGGTAAATATTGATATCCCTTGATATAAATATGGGTGTAATGTGGAGTGAATCGAATTTAGTAAGGGAATCTGTACCCCATGATAGTATTGAGATTGAAACATTACTACCATGACGGTTGAGTTGTAAACTCATTCTATGATGATAGATTTAGAAATTACCCTTAACTACATAGTAAATAATTATATATTCATATGTATATTACAACAATATATTTTTTAAATCATGTTTATGTTATAATAACTCATGTTATTTAATTCCATTATTATTCATCTATTATATTCTTTTATGATTTATATTATGACTCCCGATTATGCTTTATGGTGTTTTGTGTATGATTTTTTAAAAATGTATTCCCATTTTATAATATCCTTATGCTCATGCTATGATGATATATCTCTTGTTTACCCTTGTTGAGCATCAGATCACACCCCTTATAATGTTTTCATTCCCTTGTTTGTGATGGATTGTATTAGTTATTATATTTATTAAAATAGAGCTAGTTATGAAAAATATAGTGGGAGATGTCAAAAATCAATTGTGGATATGTTTTCTATATGAGCATGTTCTTTAGGAAATAGACCTAAATGATTATGATGGGAATTTTTTAAGTTATATAATTAATTTTAATATATTATGGTTTAATATTTATGCATGTTAATTTATGTCTTTATATTTACAATTAGTGCAATGTTTTAGTTATTATTTGGAAATAGGGATGTGAACAAATTTGTGAGATCCCTAGAGATATTTCAATTCATTTTCAAGAAATACTTCTCACACCTAGTAAAAGCATGTATAAAAGTCTAAGAAAATGTCTTTTATATTTTCCAAAGGCTAGATTATTTCACATTCACCTATCCGAAATTCTATTACATGTAATAATTAGGATGGTTACTGGTCCTCAAGCCTCCCTATGGATACACCAAAGGATTCCAACTATAAGAAGGGATACCTAGAACCTAGTGAAGTGATTGTGAGATATAGTATAGAGTTAAAAAACAAAAATATAAAAATATCCAATAAATGGAAAATAAGAGAAAAAATACCTCAAAATGTATAAACTAAAGAATAAAATTCAACTAAAGAATATGATAATATTAAAATTATAATACAATTTAATGAGATAATGTATAAAAATACAAAATATAGTATTAATGGTAAATTACATGATAATGAAAAACAAAGTCAATGTAACTTATTCTGGAATACCATGTTAATCTTATATCCATGTTCTAACTCATCTTGTAATAAATAATTATCTACAAGGTCTTTTCCCTTTTCCAAACCAGCATCCACGTAATTTAATCATGTACCAAATGGAATCCTAAAAATAGTATGAGTAAAAGTTAGTAGTTCGACATCACCGCATTTTAAATAACTTATTTGATAATAAGTGCGTTCAATAAAGCGAGAATCAAGAGTATCAATTTATGAATTAATAAATTGTAATAATTAACCTACTTTGAGACCATTGAATAATTATAAATTACCATTTAGAAGAAAATTTCCAACTATAACCACACTTCCATGTAATAATCACATAACCAAGTCTAGTAATCAAAAAATATAGATTCATTGTGTAAATCAGATTTACAATCATTTTTTCATACCTTTGATATTCCTTTTATATAATTATTTCAGCATCACTAAGAATATCCCATTATAAAATATATTTTTGCATCACTTAGAATATTCCTTTTTATAGGAATTTCAGTATTACTGGGCATAGCCCATTATATTAGCATTTATACGTAAATCACAACACAATTCATAATGGATGAAATCAAAGAAACATAATATCATAATACAAAATTTTTATTTCACTTAATCTCTATTTATCCTTAAATTACCAATTCATTTATTAATTTTTATCATAATTCATTGAAATACCCATTTTCGCACACATTTTTTATTAAATCGTCACAAGTCATTCAATAATATTGTATTTAAATTTCTATGGTGAATATATGGCATGAAATCATCTGAGGCAACATGTCAGGATAAACCATATCATTAATAAATTATCTATTTCATTGTTATTCAATGGTAGGTTCAACCTATAGTACACACAAGCAAGATTTATACACCATTGGGTCCCATGGGATCTCATGTGTAGTATAAAAACATGATTATTATCACCCAATGTTATTTTTTTAGCATGAACAATATCTTAGGGAAATTTCATAGTATTTCATATATATTAAATCATATATTCATACAATAGGTAATTGTTCTAGGACACTGACATTTTTCTATAGATTTAAGGAACACTATTATCTAGAAACCCAAATATATAATGAATGAAATTAATAAAAAAATGATAAACATATAAGAAAAATATCAAAACCTAGTCCAATTGGGGTTAGAAGATTAAAAATTGATAATATAGAACCAATTTATTTAAGGGGATAAGAAAAGAAAAAAAACTCGGTGGAGGTTACATAATTTATCAATATTTTTGGATAGAAAAGAATAGATCCAAAATTGCTTTGAGCCACCCAATGGTTTGAGAGATATACCTACAATATGGATGAAATAGAATACTAAAAACAAGTTGGTTGTAAACATATGATCTTGAGTGAGTCATGGCATGAATACCTTTTATGGTGTGAATTTATTAATATAAGAGAACCACTAAAAAAATTATAGCCTTGGGTTAAATTAAATTTAAATACCCATTTAATTGCATGAACAATTTTTACAGTGTGTTACAGTTTCATACCTCGAGATATATTATAAAATACTTCCCGAATCATGTTGACATAAATTTAATTTTTCATGTCATGAATGATTCAAGTTGACATTTTCACCCTAGCATCCATAGGTAAATTCTAGACCACCTGTGAAGCCTTAAAACCTAGGATACCCCCCAAAATCTTTTGAAACATTATTCCTGAACAACATTAAATAAAAAAACATATATTAACTAACAATAGGTCATTTAACCTTGATAAACCTCTCCATCCCCAAAAAATACTCTACAAAATAGTATTAAATAATAATGGATAAACAAAAGATAATAGGTTAAAAAAACATAATGAGTGAAATAACTAGAAAAAAATCGGATCGTAATACCTCTCCATTATATAACAACACATCCTTGAGATGATCTATACATCCTTATGTGGTATTTACGAATAATTATACCCAAAATAATCATATATAAGATTTTATCTCCCATGTTTCCTCTTGAAAATTCCCATAATTCCATTATATACTAAAAATAGAGGTTTATTATTAACTCAAATATACTTCTAATTATAGTCCACAATATCTATCATATGATTCTCAAAGGAAGTATCTAAACTAATCCCAACATCATTAACAAATACCACTTGAGAAGGTATAGTTGATATAACAGTAGCTGCGATACAAGAATCACCTCATGAGTGACACATTAGCACTATGAAAGTGCCAATAAGTTTTTCACATGATTGAACCTTTAAATATTCTAAATTATCAATAAAATACATTGTCTCTATCTTTCCCTCATTCCTAATGAGGCATTAATCTATCCTGGGGGAAACCTAATCGAATATATGATTAGAAACCTCACACTATATAGAATGTCTTCAGTGATTAGTATAGGATTTATTCATGGTTGATGCAGTTGTTTGCGGAATCTTGAACAACATGACATGCTCAGACATCTAATGCACATGACTCGGTCCAACAACTTTTGTCCCACCTTCATCAAACCTAAAACGAGGAAAATACCATAGGAATTCATATAAGGGCATGAAGGGATAATTTTGGAATGTTTCTGATAAGATTTTATTATTTTCAAATTCTATGAGTTATAAATTCTTCTCCCATGAGACATTTATATCAAAATAATAGTCACATTACATATCCTCCAAAATATAAATAGTATATTTATATTGAATAGATGTATAAGGATGAATGTCAATACTCTAAAAAACCTATAATCTTATAGAATTCTAAATACAATACTAAAATGGAGACATGGAATGAGGATCTATATTAGAATCATTATTTCATAGAACATAATTTAAACAAACTGTTATCTTTTTATAATTAATACAATGAATATTAATATTGAATCACTCACTAATAGGTAAGATGTGGGTTTACATTTTTAGTAAGTCTATGTTATCCCACACTATATCATTCTTAAGAGGTTCCTAGGGAAATCTGCCCCCAAAATCCATAGTGACATATCCCATTTCCATTCAAGGATGGGGAGAGGTTGCTACAAACCTACAAAAATCTCTTGCACAACATTCACCAACTAACAGGTGAAACCCCTCTCTCTATAGCCCACTACCTTCATTGTCAACCATATGCAATAGTGATATCTATGGTGATAATATTTCATATTTTTTATCGTCATATGTACCACCTAACAAGAATCATGTAACTCTCTAATCCTCTCATCATGCCAGACGGTTGCAATGATATCCCAACAATGATAAAGAAAAAAATATCCATTTATAGGATACCATCATTATCGTGGATCCCCACCTTATAAAATTTACCTCAGAGATAAGATATCTGATTTATATAAATAAACCATTCTAATTAAATCAATAATAATAGGTACAAAGGATATTGAAACCACAAAAATAATCCTTGGAACTCTTGAACATCTATATGCATGTCTACCCAGATCACCCGTATCATCCACTCGACCAAAGACTATCAGACTTCCTCTGTATACACCTTTGAGCATAAAGAATCAATAAAAATATTTCCCATTCACATGGTACTATTGGTCATTAATTACAATGATTGTGGATACAGATCCCACCTCCACTACTGAAATTTAAGGTCCCACAATGAAATGATATACCCGAGGCTCTTATAATCTTTGTGCATCAAAAACCCCTCACCCATATAATAATTTATTGTGAATCTCACAAAATGTACTACAACAAATTACTCCTGATCGAGAGTATGACAATTCAAATCATTCGGACTTGGTTGTCTGGATATATTAGTAACCACTCAGTACTCTTCCAATAGAGTTAATTCAAGTCTAACTCTAGATGTGTCATTGTACATGGTATATTCTATAACTAACATAGGCAATGATAGAATTGGTTCTGAGATAAAATTCCCATTAATTTCCAAACAATCTCTCTTGGAAGTATTTGACCAAACAATCTTCACCACATTCATTTCCATACTATACATCAGTGATTCCTTACAGGATAAATCCTATATAAAACAATGATAATAACCTAAAAACATAAAAAAATAAAAAATAAAAAATATTATAACGTTCTTCTCTAATGATGAAATGGATGTAACATTCAATGGGTCGACTAACACTGTAGCCTCTAGAGTGGAATGACCAAAGAGGTTCTGTTTTCAAAAAAAATAACATTTGTTTTTTTTTGTTGTAAATCCAATGTTATCTGAATTACCAAAAGATGAGGTCATAATGATTGGGTTGATCATAATCCAAGTGAGAATACACTAAGTTATTTTCAAAAAAACCAACATAAATATCACCAAAATAGGATGAAATATATCTTTCATTCAGGTTATGTAACTTTCATTTATTTCGTGAAACCAAATTCAATCACTATTAACATGTACAAAACATATGTACTAATAAATGCATTCTGTTATATATTTTATGGTCTAATCCTATAAAACTCATACCCTAATCAGAAATAAATCTTGTAGATGATAGTATCAACTATAATTTAGTCAAATAGGTAATCAATGCATAGTAGGGGACATAAGTTCTCATTCATTATACGGCTCAATCTCATATAATCCATACATAATCACAACATCCCATTATATTTGTTAGTGAAAATAATAAGAGAAATGTGTTGAGATGTACTAGTCCATTTAAAAACAATATGTTATGGATATTTATAATAAAATTTAAATTCTCCATGAATTAATGGGTCCATCTTGTAAGGTGGAATAGAAACATCCTCTTCTCCCAACACTACCTCGATCCAGAACATGATATACTACTTGTGTGGTATGTTGTAATGATTTTTGGGAAATACATGCTAGAAAAAGTCTATCACTATATGAATACTATCATGAAACATAACACTATCTTCTTGAGAATGGATAGATATATGAGATAATGAATCCTTCACTGAGTTTCCCCTCTTTGACTAGACATAAGATCTCACTCACCATTGTGAAAATAGATTCAACCTTATGAAGATAAAAAGGTATCTCTCTGCCAATATTAGTGAATATGATCCTAGTATAGAGCTATATAATCTATATGATTAATAAAATATAAACATGTAATTTTAAACAATTATTTTTTTCAAATGAAATAGTGACCATCAATTTATAGGGAATATGTCTTGCAACTTTTGATATTTCCTAATCAATTTCCTAAAGGTTTATCGATGGTTAAGACTCCTTCTAATATTTGCACAACAAAGAAAAAACCATTAGAAAATATATCATATATTGAATAATTTGATTCTACTATATCACAAAAAACACAAGAAAGTGTTGATGATTCAATAATTGTATAACTGATGGTAGAATTTACTGAATCCCAACTAGTACGAGTTTACTGCATTGCATGTAGGTGAACTGGCCCTCTAAACTAGGCTCCAATCTAACTACCTTGGGATGTCCCCTCTACCAGGTACCAATTCCCTTATATTAGTAACGATATCCATTACCATGACATGAACATTTAATTGAACTCCATCTACCAATATTATATTGTGAATTATTGTCCTTAATAGTTCTGTTACCTTTGTGGATCCCCTTCCACATCTATAAAATTGGACTCCCCGATTAAAAAAATCTATAAGTGGCTAAGCCTTCTGCAAGAATGGAAATATAAATAAGGTCATCGACACTAATTTGTATCGTGAAAAAAATCTCCACACTAGTAGAAATGTAATATAAAACATTCCAAATATGGACACCCACTTCCCTGACAGCTCTACATATAGTTTTCAGGGAAATAACATTCACAATAGTTCCTCGTTCCACTTGAAGAAGTGATCCATGTTCATCCTACTAAAAAAACATGGAAATTTCTCAGGCCTCTAAATGATTTCCATCTGCAATGAGTGACTAATTCATCAAACATCGAACACTACCTAAGTGAAAAATGATCACCTATGATGTGATATCATAGTGAATCACATCCCTTAAATGATACACCTGAGAAATATAATAAGATTCTAATGATAGAAAAATGCACAAAAAGTTATGGAAATTTCCAATGTAGACCATAAATGAGATTACAAACTATGTTATATAGAATAAATCATGAGACCTCTCGTCCCTTAATGTATCTATATATAAGTGGATTAAAAAATCACCTCAATTTAATTTCAGGATAACATCTATTAATACCCATCTTTCTCGAAAGTGTCCAACTAAATCTTGTATGGACCACAAATAATGTATTAAGAAATATTTCCCATCAATTATTAGTTTATATTATTGTTATTGGATATGGTCTATACTAACAAGATACATAACACATCTTCTCGGGGTCCTCCTTCCTTAGTGATCATCGGCATATGTTACTACTAAAACTCTCTTAGTATCTTTGACATTAATGGAATGGTGTGAACAGTCTCCCTTTCTATAGATTTGATGACCCAAAGAAGCTATAATGCAGATGAGAATCCATATAATCCTTTTGATATAATAGAAGATATGGTTTATCTACATTAGGATAATGATGATGGACACTCTCTGGAAACTCGATTAGTGAATGACGAAGGTGAATTCTTTACACAAGACAAACACACTCCTTGTAATACTGGATAAAAATAGCGTCAACCTCATCATGAGAGAGCAACAGGGAACCATTGGATCATGGTATCTTTAAAAAAATCGTTAAATATTAATTATCATGACATAATAGTTTTTTTGTTTCATGTATCTGATATTACGTGTATATAAATTCTCATTTATTATAGTAAAATACATCACTTGTAATTAATATATCCCTATTATAAACAATGAATGTTTATATATTTATATGTCTATTTTCCATTCATGAGGCCTTCATTCTCATTAAATTCTATATCAAACCATGAGTATAAATATTTTAATTTAATAACATACCTCAACATGTGAATTTTTCTAGATGAAATAGCATCAATATTAACAATAAGAAATTATGATTTACAATCCTATCTGAGGGTATTGAAATTTATCCCTATACATTGGTTAGGTACTCCCTTGTATAATATCATTACCATGTCCCAAAACATCTTAGTATCCATTATAACATTTCTAAATATTAAAATTGCAGGAAAGAACAACCTTCTCAATGATACCAAAAAGTAAAATGACCAAATCTAACACTCTCTCATGATTCCAAATCGGGTCTGTTACTAGAACCCATCTGAAATTTTTCATATGATAGAGGCTGCCAACTTGCAATGGGGATGTAAAGAAATTTTTGGGGATATTGTACCCCTTGGTATAGAGAGGAAAAACTAAAAAAATAAAAACATATTAGAGTAATGTAAAATAGTCAAAATATCATATCACGAAAGATAAAAAAATACTAAAAGTACCTTGAATAATATAGTAATAAAAAAATTATAATTAAATGATAAGTACGAATGTATCTAAATTTAAAACTTAATAAAAAGAGATAAAACAAAATTAAAACACAAATAAACTCAAAATACACTAGGAACAAAACCCATACCAATCATTATTTCTATGATATAACCCATACTAGATGAAAAATTAAACATCAATGCCATTTTCAATTTTCAAAAATAACATCAATCTAATATAGTTTTGTATCTAATGACATTTTAATTATGGTGTGAGAAAAAATTGATTGTTTGAAACCACCATGTCTAAAAAACCAGTCTAATAATAAGTGCATGAAATAATTACATAATCATGTGTATTAATTAATCAATTAATATGTTACAAATATCGACATAAATCTGAACCATTCCAGAATTATGTCTTATCATGTTGTACAAACATTCCCATTATAACCACATGTCGACGACATAGACACATAACTAGGTCATGCCCTGTAAAAACTACAACTTCGCCCTTAAAATAACTTCTTAAAATATTTTCATCATAAATTGGAAATATTTTTTTATAATAAATGTAGAACCACCACAAATATACCTTTATATAAGCATTTTACAATTAGTAAGGATTTCCCATTACCTAAAAATTTAAACATTACTTGGTATATCCATTCATATAAGAATTTATGGATAAATGATAACACAACATGTAATCGTTTATCAGGTCTGGATGACATAGATCAAGATCAAGAGGACGCCATTAATGAACATTTAAAAAGTGGGATAGTTATAGATGTGGATCTCAATAGTTTCACCATGGTGAGAATGATGAAAACAGTGTGAAGAGATTAATAATATCTTCTAAATCCAATGAATACCAGGTCACATAAAAAAATGCAAAGATAAGGAGTTGGAATACATACCTACTTGTAGTGATAATATGAAGTGGACTTCTAAATTTGTTATGGCTAATTTAGTTGTGGTTAGAAAAAAACACTACTATGGAAAATGGTCCTAAACGGACATCCTTGGGACTTCTTGTTCATTTCGAAGAAGAAATGGTGGATGATTTTCTTTTTATTAATGTTTCTAAAGAATAGGAATATAATATGATGGGTAGGCATTATAAAGTGGATGTGAATAGTGATAAGGATTCCTTGAATGACAAATAAGACCTTATAATAATAAGGTGTTTTAATGAACGGATGATAAGTAAAGAGGAGTACTCTCAATCCTGGGAAATGCTTGATGATCACTTTGAAGAAATTATTTTGACATTACAGATATACAGGTGCACTCTATCACTTGCAAACACATTAGAGATGAATCATATAATATTCTTAAGTTATGTTTCAATAATTTTTCAGATCCCCTTTTTTTCCTTTCAACTTGGTTTAATTAGGCAGTTTCTCACATTTCATTAAAAGTGTTTTCTAATATAAAATTAATTTTTCTATCCAAAAAAACTATGTATATGGATATCATAAGAGAATCACTAACTGATTTGTTATTATTATTAAAAAAGAAAAGGCATATTATCTACTAGTATTATAGGGGATATAAATATTGGGGACCAAGACAATCTCCACTCTAAAGGAGATTAAATTCATTTTTAAGCTACCATATATGATTATAATAGGGACTCCCCTTTCTGACCATCTCATCCACTTCACAATTTATTTATATACAGGTGTGAATAACTCACATTCCTTGATGAAACATAAACGGTCATCCTCTTAAAAATTATCAATATCCCTTGGGGGTTTTTCTTTCCCCTTAAAACCCTAACCATAAGTGTGGAGTCTTATACAACATATTCAATATGAATGTTTCAATCATTCAAAACAAAATATTGTGAATATTTTTCTTGACACTACTCCCATTGAATTACACATCCAATCAAATGAGCTAAGATCCAATACCACTGATCCTCTACTATCACATTTCATGTAAAGTCCTCTCATTTACCCTTCAAACACATGAGACATTATAATTTAATTTCATAGCCATAATTAGTGTCTCCCCTTTTACCTATCCCCCATAACCACTTTCAGTCCTTCCTTACACGTTAAATAAGAAATATGGAAGAAGTATTTTTATCAAAGAAGGAAATCCTCCACTATTGATTAGTATGAAAATCTCATCCACTATAAAATTCACATGGACATGTCAAAAAGAATTAGATAACATCCTGTAATCTATATCTTTTCTTCTATCTTCCCAATGTACATAAAAATGATAACAAATGTCATGTTTCATACCACAACTTGCACTCCATTTTTTCTAGATAAATAAAACAAAGACACCATGAATCTAATGTAGTAATACTAAATTAATTGTATCACATACACAATAATATTCTAGATTCCAACTACAAAATAAGTTTTTAATATAAGATACCCAATACATTCTTTTCACAATGATTTAAAACATATGTATTTCAAATCCATAACTACTATCATTTTTGATATTATCATTTGATGGGATATCATGGTTCTTCAAGCACCACACTATAAAATTTAGCATTATAGGGATCTATATAAACAATTTATTAGATTACTATTCCTAAACCTCTATTTTTTCATCCATCAAAACTCGGATATCCTTAATATTGAATTAAAATGATGATGATTCTAAAAAAACATATATGTCATGCTCCTGTACCAAAATAACATTATCATAAAGAATATTACTCTTCCAATAATGAATGTTATTGTTGAAAATTGGGAACATTGTTCCTTCCCTCAACATCATCATTTAGACCAGAAAACATGGAAAAAATAATGACAACCATGCCAAATTATACTTCTAGAAATTATTATCCCCACACCACACCACCCATATACACTTATCCTCAACCACCACTATATGAGTGACCATACATATCATAAGGTTGTAAATTCTCCCTAGTTTCCAATTCCATTACATTCATTGTTTTATAATCATATTTCTTATAAATATCCCCCTCAATAGATACCCATCAATGATTCACTAGGAGATCTTGGCATGCATGGTCTCAGAAACACTATGTACATTAACTCCTCCTTCATCGAATGTTCATTACATTTTCCAAAACAATTTCCAGGTTAAGTTTACCTATTTTATTTTCATCTTATATGAAGAAATTAATTATTTATCCAATCAAATCAATGGCCATCAACAGTTTCTTGATGATCGAAAAAACAAGCATTCCAACTGAGGAAAAACACTTTTTATAAGCACGATCCATCCAAAAAATGAGATAAACCAATTATTATAGATGTAAATTAGTCCCATTATTTGGTTAATAATTCATTTAATGTTTATCTTCTTAATCAATTCAGACTAAATATGATCACTAAGGTATTACATTGGATGGAATATCCTCTAAATTACAAATTATCATACATTTATTTGAAATAAACTTGATGATTTTTCATTAGGCTGTACATTTTCGACTTCATCTTCCATATGATTACATTATCATTTTTTACACAATGAATGATCTTTTCCTTTAATTTATAATAAATGTTATATCATTATTGAACATAAGTTGTGAAAAAACTGCTTCACCAAACCCGGTATTGAAAGGATATTTTCCCCCACTTCCAGTCCTCGTTTGACCATCCATGTTAGAGTCTATTACTCCATGCTAAAAATATTCTTTTTTATAGGATCACCCAAATAAAATCCATTTTAATATTTAAATCAACCAAATTCCATTACTGTAATAGAGATGAAAATCCATGTGGATGCAAAACACTATAAGAATAAATCATAAACAAATTCCCGGAATCTAAACTCTATCATGAAGTAAATCATGAAGCACTAGTATTAGAGGTAATATTCCTTGTCCATATCCACATGAAAAATAATAATATATCTAATATGATTATTATTAATATACCCTCCATTTATTTTTCTATACCTATATCCAATTTGATTATTTAATATTGAATGTATCTATTTTGTTCTACAGAACCTTTTTTTGGAATGACTCAATAATTTATTATATAAATTAGAGAAAAATGAATCTTTTAATAAAATATGAAAATAAAAATATATCTATAATGGATAAGGGTCATGGGTACTGAACCTTTGGATGGAGAATCACCCTGGTAGCACACTCATCACAATTACATGATCCACCTTTGATGTAATCCCACACCACTTCTTCCACATACAACATAATTATATCCCATTAATCCATTTAGAATGATCCATAAAAACTATTTGGTTCTAGAGAAGTATCTATTTTCATGTTTAATATAATCTATTTAGTTTCATCCTCATCTGGTATCACTTTCTTATCATTATTTTTTTCATCCAATAACCTAGGAATGTTGTTCATGAAAATATCCTCTCTAGTGGCTCGACATGTCCTTCCTCAATTTAAACTATCCTCTCATGGAAAGAGTTCTAGGAAATTATCCAATGCGAGCATCAATGAAACAAAATTATTTTTTATTTAAAAACCATGGTACAATTTTAGTTTGAACATTTTGGATACCTAATTATCTTTCATATAATCTTATGAAATGGTCATGTTCTTATCCACCTATATAATCCATATATCCCATGATTTTCAATTCAAACCATCTCTAAATCCTTGTGTTATCTGCCCTAATATTTTAATTTTCAACCAGATCCATGATATTTTTTCATACCAATTATCATAGAGAAACCTTTTATTAAATAAATATCATCTTTGATTCCCTCTAAAATATTATTCCCATTATATTTACATGCAATCCACTTCTTCATGTCCATCTAAAAATGGTGTAGTTTATTCATTAAACCTGCACATCAATTGCTTAGCTATAGATCCCCCAAGGCCTTAAAACCATATCAAAAAATCCATCCTCCCACATAGAACGACAAGAAATAGAAAACATGTTAACCCTACTCACTTCCCTTTATTTGTGTTAAAAAATTATAGAATGGTATTGAAAAGACCTAGTGATATGCATAACTAAGGATGATGAATATGAATCAACGAAATGAAGGTTTGAAATACACATTATAATATTTCTCCCAATTCCTCTACATCATTTTCAATTATTACCCCAAATAAAATTGTTCCCCATAAATCCAATATCCGCTAAAACTATTGAGTAAATGAACTCCCTAAAGTCCTTTATCACGATATATGAAAATAAAAAAAATAGAGGCCTCTAAAAAAGTTTTATAATCACCACCATTAATCCATGTATAGTTACCAACATGAACGTTAGACACATTATACAAATTATTCATTATATCTAGATAATTTTATTTATAATATAAAAAGGAGAAAAATAAGGTTGCTTCCACCCTAAATTATTTTATTTGAAATATGATGCTAAGAGGCATCGAAAAATATTAAAATCACATCATATTTTACAAAAATCTAGATATGCACATTTCAGGGACAGGGATACATACATTCAAATAAACACACAGTCATGAAAAGGAAGTAATACAATCTATTCTTTATTTTGTTGTTAAAAAATATATAAAATAAATACGAATTTTATTTGATTCACTTCATATAATTGAATTATTTTCATGACCACCCAAATCAGTAATGTTTAATATATTTGTGGAAAACATTGATGTAAGGGTTACATTTGTTCCTATGAAATTACCTGACTTGGTAGCCAATCGGAAGATAGAATCCTCACATGAGTTTGATCATGAAATCCATCCAGATTACTCTAATGAAAAAGTATATGGATGATATCTCCCTTCCTTGACACTAGCATGAACCAAAACATTTAATACCTCATCTAAAGCCCTGATCACCATGAACTATTTCTTAGATCATTCTCAGGAAATGCAGGTCATTGAACAATCTCCCTTTAGAGTGGATATTTTTGTTAGATCATTTTCTAAAGATCCATG
Organism: Viscum album; assembly: GCA_963277665.1. Lineage (NCBI taxonomy): Eukaryota > Viridiplantae > Streptophyta > Magnoliopsida > Santalales > Viscaceae > Viscum > Viscum album. The sequence continues at coordinate 556,762,798 of OY728141.1, forward strand.
AACCACATAGAACACTTATTCCACTCCATCCAAATAATCTGAGATAATCATGAGTGGATTGAGGAGATTTGAGGGCACCACTAGACCCTTACTAGGTGGTAAGAAGGATGGTTGTGTATTCTTTAGAACTAATAGATGATGAAAAAAACACCACTACTCCAAATCATGATAGAAGTAGTAGAATGATGAGCATTAACTTAATCTACAACAAACATGATTCCTATATTGGGATTCAGTAAGAGTTTACATGAACAAATATATTAAAATAAAGGAACTATGGAGTCTATAATTATTTGATGATTTCGGACAATAGAAACCATATGGGACACATGATCAAAATTTTAAAATATATACTCTTTCATAAATGAACCTTTGTTGCCAAAAAAGGCCATTGGAGGTGCCAAGGAGGCTAGAACTAGTGACACCAAACCCTTTATGATCTCTAATGGTAAACTGGAATGTGGATCCTTGATAGAGATGAGAGAAACCAATTGATTATCCCTAAAGGATCCAAGACCTCTCAAATTGTATGAACGTAAAAATAGACATTAATGCATCAACCCACACAAAACAAGGGTAAATACATAAAATAAAAACACTTCTAATAAGAGAAATAATAACCCACAGAAATGGGATCACTTGATGAGAGAGACGACACCAGGTCCACCCCAAAAAAACTCGATCACATGAATAATAATTCAAGAATCATGTCTCATTATACAATAATATAATAAATACTTAGGAAATACCCTTTGAGAATAGGATCAATGTGTTATGTAGTGGAAGTGGAGGCATATAGAGCATGACCCACACAAAAACTGCACTTCATTCCCTCCCATAGTGAACGTCTCCGGAAAACAATGAGTGAGGGAACCATAATGCCATGTAAAAGAGGACATATGTAGAATATGACTTAATTAAATCATACCTATAGAGTATATTAATTCTTAAGGAGAATAGAGGAGGGACAGACACTAATGTAGTCTTATCAAGTACCCACGAAACACAAATCCTCTTAAAATAAGAAAGATAGGGATTATTATGACCAAACCTAGGAACGGTAGAAAGATTATTATATGATTGCTTTTTAATGATTTTCTCTACATTTAGGTTCACCACCGAGAACCAACTCACCCTATACAATCTCTGAGGAGTAATAAGATCGTGAAAAATACTCGGCATCAAATTCTTATGGAATGAGATGACAAGTACGAATATTTCCACCATAAAATATAATTAACATGTAGATCCTACCAAGAATGTAGTATATCATAGAGGTAAGGAAAATAGAGTAAGAGGATTAGAACCACCCGATAGACACATAGAATGCTCACTCACTGAAGGATAATTCAAAGGAAATAATGATATATAGGATATAGATAGAGGTGAATTAGGATTGTTATCATTCAATAAATACATACCTCTTTAAATATATTTCAAAATGGGAAACATATATAACATATGACCAAATCCTGATACAATAATGGTAAATAAATAACATCTTTTTCATTTATAATAATGGGAAGTGAAAGGAAAACCAGAGAAATGAATCTCACTGAAGATTAAAATAGTAATGAGATAACTTGAAGGGATGGAATGGATCCTGAATTTAATTTATTCACTCTAGGGAACTAGAAAGAATGTCTCATGGGGGATGGAATAAAATAATACACATAACATTGTATAACATTTTTCATATAGAGTGATTCAGGATGTGGAAATTTTTCATGATGTGAATTTATCTATTTATGTGATACACAAAAAATGCATCGCATAGTGATAAAATAACTTATATCAACCATTTGAGGATGTGAACTAGATTCACTATCAATAACAGTTTCATTCAATGAACCAGTTCACTATACCTTTTTTTCAACACATTCACAAAATATAATCCATTCACATTGTGAACGTGACTAGTAGATTAACATAAACATAGATTATAAAAGAAAATCCTAAGCCACATAAAAATCCTTTTAAACTAAATATTACCATCATAGAAATGTTACATGTTTTCAGCTATCCTCCATTAATTTTAAAAAACACTCAATAAAAAACACTAAGCTATTTAAAGAATCAAATTTTCCCTTTCCCCAAATGAGACTCAACCACCAAGGATTAAAGAATATGGAAACCAAGAAATAAAAGGTATTGAACAAAAATGTATTGACTAAAATACCGATAAATTGATGGGACCTTACAGAGGGAGTGGTTTTATTAAATTTCATTAATGTTTGAATAATACATGTTGTTATGTCTCTGCAACAAAGGTACCTAGAGGTAATAACTATGATAATGGAGCATTGGGATATACCTGACCATCATGTCGTGCAAGGAAATGATCAGTGAAGTAAAATTTCATTCTTACTCTTGTTGATATTCCTTTGGAATTTACAAACTTCTAATGAACCATCTGGAAGGATAGGAATAATGAACTTGGATGAACATAAGGATTCATAGAAGGTGTCATTATTTAGAAATACAATAACTTATTATTGAGAATTCTGTGGCGTCCCACATTGATTATTATTAATGGAATTGTAAATTTTAATTTTACCCAGCAATATGTACTAAAATGAAGTGCGCTAATATTTAATGAAAAAAAGATGGAGTTTATGAAATAACATATGGAATTATGAATAGATTTAATGATATTGTGATTATTACAAATTAGTTATCAGAATATATGATTAAAAAATTACACCATAAACAACACTCAAACTCACTAAAGAAGATAATGATAGTGTTTTTAGGGATATCGTGTTTTAGAGAAAATATAGGGAATAAGCCTCAATTTACATTACGTAAAAAAAAATATGATGAAGAACTCTATAGAATGTATCAACGAGATAATAAGATGATTTATGTTTGTAGAAAATGAAAAAAAAATTATGAAATTGAAATAGAAAAATAAATTGATCAGTTAACACAATGGATGAGTTTAATTGTTTATCTATGTAATTATCAATGGTAGAATATTATAAATATATCTTGTTTTGGAATTATAAAAATAAATTTATCCGAGGGAATCCCTGAGAAGAGAATCAAAAATTTGTTATAAAAATTGTAATATTAATTATGATGAACAGAACAAAAACGACATATCAATGTTATGGAATCTTTTAATGTAATTTTTTTATGATAAATGGGTAAAGAATTTTTAAATTTTTTTGATGAATGTTAATGCATGATTGATATGTCATATTTTTGGACTCATGATTTAAGGCATAAGATGATGAATCTGAGTTCATGGTTTATGAATGATGTTTTATAAGTTTCTATTTATTTGAATTCATGAATTATGATACATGAATAATGAAATATATATTGACTATTCTTTTGATGTTTTTATTTAATGATATCCCAAAAAATATGGAATTATACTAGTACCCTAAAAAGTTATTTAATGGAAATGAAATATTTTTTATAAAACACTTGTTTAAAAAATGAAAACCTTTAATATGATCCCAGGATTGGAAAAATTGGGTTTATTTAGGATGAATAGATAACATATATTTATAAGAAAAATTAGAGACTATTGGTAACAACAAAAATAATAAATGATTGTTTTTCATAGTTGTTTTTATTATGATACATGTATTTCACAATATAAGTGAATCTTTAAAAGATATTCAATAATCAATGGGTATTTTGAGGAATGAGTTAGAGTTTATGTTTTCAGAATGGTTTTAAGGTAATTCTTGTTATTACCATATTTTAAGCAAAAATATCACAATGTTATTGACATTATTTTTATATAAATATTCAGAGATACATTTGGATACATGGTGGAATTAATGTAAAATAGATTTATAGATATCTAATGGCCTTATATATAATATTTTAATTATCAAAAGATCATTAAATTGTACATTTATATAATGGTTTATGTTGAACCTTGGATTTTATTTTACAGAATAATGTATTATTTTACTATATGAGTATTTATGCAAATTGTAAATCATATTATAATAACATAATTTTTATAAATTAATATAAAAGAATTATCATATCATTTTATCATGGATCCTATCATCTATGAGTGCTTCATGTATAAAAAATTCATCTCTATCTTGTAGACTAAGAGATAAAGTCAAAATTGATCAAAGAACAACAATAATATCAAACTCTTATTACAATAAAAAAGTAAGATAATTTCTAGCTATATCGATATCATTGGTATTCTAGATCATTAATAGTTGTTAGCATATATATTGGTTCTTTCTCCAAATATCTCTCATGTTCAAGGTTCGTTCCATATATCCATCCTCAGGATGTACATACCCAATCATTCACATGTACTATACATATGGGTTATACAGATGGGGCATCATCTTTCATATGAAAAACAAGCCATGGATATTCTGGATAATATTGAGAAGTTATTTGATACAATAACACACAACTATTAGGATTTGGTTGAAAATACAGAAGTTTGAGGAAGCAATGTGGGATCATAAGGACGTAATAAGGTAGATGTGTTCTCATTTTTTTTATATTAATGTTACATATTTCAAGGGAAAAATTAAATTTTATGCAAGGAGTTTTAATACCATTATCTATTGTGAAAAATATTCTTCAAATAAATTTAATCATTTCTATATTTTTTATACAAAAAACCTATGTTAATATTGTGTCACACACAACAATGAGTTTTTATTACATTATACATAACAACGAGTTTGAAAAAATCATGGAATACTATTAAAAAATTATTATTTAATATGATATGTATCATTTAAACATTGGAATGGAATGTTTGAATAATATTAAATAGGATATAAAAATATATCTTCTACGCATATATATAATGTGAATTCTTTGGTTACAAATCAATTAAATATGAAAATATTTTTTTATTGAAATTACAGAAAATGTTTTTTATAAAAATCATTACTATAAAAATAAATGAATTTTAGATCAATATATTTAAAAAATATTTTTTTTGTTTTCATTAAATCCATAAATTATATATTCAATTATATTTTTAACTTTTATATATTTTGTTTTATTGAAATGAGATAATAATTAATCCAATTATTCACTTAAAAATAATTTAATTCTAAAAGTGTTCTATCCCCTTTTGACCATTTATCTAAAATTTAGTTTTTCCCATTCATAGAAAATGTATTTCAAACACTCTACATTATTTTTAAAATAAACAATTCAAAATTATATTATGATGATTTCTTGATATTTTTCTTATATTATTAATTTTTTAATAAATCATGAAAATTACAAGTTTTTATGAATAATTATCATGACCCTAAAATAATTGGGAAAAAAATTAAAATTTCATTAAAATTGTGTAAAAGGTTAAAAAAATCCCTTCATATGTATATTAATCAATTATCAGTCATTTGAATCAAATTTATGACGAATACTTATATATTTTGTTTTTCTTCTACAAATTATAGTTTTAGAAAACCACTTTTTCGTCTCGTTTTTTGGATTAATTTTATATTAAAATATTCAATTTATAAAAAGGTATTTCATAAAAATTTATTCAACATTTTAAATTAGTAGATTTTTTCTTATAAAATATGGAAATCCTTTTTTACTATAATGAAAAGTAAAAACATTAATGTTTATTTACTGCGTCTATGGTAACAATGTGTTTACTGGCGGAAAACTAAAAATTTGTATGTTCAAAATGACCCAAAACGTGAGAAAATACACTATATATCCACATTTTGACCCTATCATATCTTAGCATCTTGATTTATCCATTTTTTATACTTTTTTATTGTGAAAACTTGGTTATACATTCATCATTCATATTATTACTACTATTCCGCTCACCTCACATATAAAAGGCCACCACCTATCTTCTCATAATCACAGTTTTAAAATCCATTAGTATGTAAAATATAATCCAATTCAATTCGATACATTCCACCTCTCATCCTATAATCCTTAGTTTTTTAATAAATCCATACATGGAAGGATTTTGGTGAAAAAAAGATATTGTCTGAAGAAATGTTAATATCCCCAATAAATCATTTTTTTATTTCTTCTCAGGACTCCTTAATATATTATTAAAAAATTATTATATTATAAAAATTTTACATTAAAAATACGATATATTAATTATTTTAATATAATAACCAAAATCCTTCCCATATTCCATCAAATGGGTTTTGAAATTATTATTCATGTGTATAGAAGATTAACAACTCACACAAAAATGTTGTTCTTTTATAATATCTGCCTCTCTTAACTAGTTATACTGATTGAAATATCTTTTATATATTATATATACCATATTATAATATTTTTGGAATCATCATATCACATATTACTTCTGAATTTCTATTCGGTGGTACTAGAATAATGGAATTCGTGTGTCAGGAGGACTACCACCTCATGAAGAAGTGTGAATCTTTATTCACAAACACTTTTGATTGAATTTAATAATGAAATGCTTAAATACAAAATGTAATATATATGAAATTTAAAATTATTTTGTAATGTAAATTTATTATTTAATATTCTTTCATTTCAACCCATAAGGACAATTATAATAATGTTTATGTGTATCTACAACTTAATTTGATCATCAATTGTGAATTTCATTTTCTGTGTCTAACTATATTGGATTACACTAAGTACATTCATTGTGAATAAATATTAGTTTTATATAGTATATAATTTACCGGATATTATCGAAACAATATCAATTTATTTCAACCAAAAATATAAAATCAAAACATACATGAAAAATAAATTAGTCATTGCCCGAAATGTGACATTAACAAAGAATTATTAAAAAAAATTAAATAATAGTTATCAAGTAAATCATATATTGTAAGATATACATAATTAGGTTATTTATTATATGTTTAAAAATATTATATTTCTTATATATATTTTTTTAATGTGTACAATTTATATATATACATAGGTTAATTGTTTTAAAACTCACTTTTTACTTCTTTCAGACACAAGTGATATTCACCACCTATTTATTTTAGGTAGTGTTATATATCCTAAAAAAATTGATCATATTATAAGGAATATTTTTGAGATGTAAATATCTATTTAATGGTTTCTCTTTCAGTTGGATTGTGGTTAAATAGTTACAAATGGGGTTAGGGTTTTTTTCTTTGTCTTTCTTATTTGAGACATATATCTTGTATTTCATGTACCTTCTTTACTGATGTATATATACATCCATTTTGATATGAAATATCATGAATCAATTAATTAACAATATATTGTAACATTAATTCAATGTTATTGTTTTATAGATCTTAAGATTTAATAATACCAAAGTGTTATGGGTTTTATTTTACAATAACATAATTTATTAGTATTGTTCATTATTTTGAGTCCAACGATGAAATATTATGACCAGTCTATCAAGAAACACATTAATGTCATTCTCCTCAAGTTATTTAATTTGAATACTTGTTTCCCTTCGTGTTTTATTCATTATGTACTCAAAAGTTAAAAGAATTTCTATTCTGAAAAATCATCTTTATTTATCTCCTTGGTCGAAAACAAATATTTTCTTCAAAAAAAATTACAAAAATCATTTTTATATTTATCTAAATGAGTTAGTATAGTAATTTTAACCCATGTTTAAATTTTCAATAAACATTTTCTAATAGAATATGTATTAACTTTTCAAAACAATACCCATTTTCAATTATCAAATTTGTGAATAGAATTTAACTTTTAACATATATGCCATGAATAGTATTTCTTGTCATTTTAAACAACTAATTATTTGATTGAATAATATATAAGTATTAAATATTATATAATAATAAATTGATTGAACAATTTTATGTTGATATTTATTTTAAAAAAGTTATTTTCAAATTGGAATGTATATTTTACTCAAGAAATGTTCCAAGTGATCATTCTTTAAAAATAATATCCCATCTATAAATAATTAGTTGATGTTAATTATTATTTAATAGGGATAGGATCGAAGAATAACATTATTATTATTTATACTAATGGATTATGATTATTATGGCATTATTTTAATGAAACAAATTTTTCTTCAATGGATTATGTCGTGATAAAATGATTATCAAACATAATTATTTTTTCCATGTGTATAGTTTGATTAAATAATGAAATGACTAAGAAACCTGTTTCATTCCCACTTGTTATGTTACAATGAATCCATTATGAATTTATTTTCATGGGTTATTATATCATGAAAATTTCATGATCTTGTTGCACAAAAATGTATATATTATATAATGTGTCGGACCTACATCTCTCTACAATGCATTGCATTCATATTGATACCTCACTAGATAAAAAGAGAAATAAAGAGGATTAAATCCATACCAATAAAAGAATATGCCCTATACGATAGTCTTGGATGTGATCCTTGACTACTCAAATAGTTTGGGGAGTAAATCATTTAAATTATGGTAGGTTTTGAAATTATATTTAACTTATACATAAATGATTTTCTATACTTATTTGTATAAAAGCAGTAATGGTCTTAGTCCAATTTTATGTTCTCATGTCTCATGATTTTTATTCATTTATTATTCTTGTCATTAATAATTCAATGATTTATTCCATAAATACAAATTATGATTTCTGATATTAAAGGAGTGATCTTCAAATATTATTCTCATGTTCTCATACTATAATGGTCAATATATATTGATAACTCCATTATCTGCCATTATAGATCATATGATATTACTATTTCTTATGTTTTCTTTCTATAGATTATTTTTTGAGTAACGATGTATGATATTTCAATGATTGTTGACTGTTATGAAGAACATATAGGTATTTGATTTATCTCACTTATAAACAAGTTTTTTATTAGTCTAACAATCCAAAGGCACTCCACCTGAATAATATTATATTGGATCATTATATTATGTAATGTATTTTTATCTTTCAATATGTAATATCTATGTTTGAAAATTTTGGGTAATTACATTTCTTTAAGATAATATTTATTTTATCTTTTTACCATTGATGCTTGGAATGTAAGTCTAAATCAATATGAAGGTTGGCATAAAAGAGATGTTCAAAAGGAGAAATATAAAAATAGAGATGATTTTCCTTATACTAAAAATGATTCAAATAAAGATATATCAGTTGATAAAGTTACTATATCTTAATAAAAAACGATAAATCTGTCACATAATGTATTTTATTTATAAAAATTGGAAATGGTCTAGCTAATATTTCTAAGAGGGTAAAAAAATTCATTTTAGATGAATTTAAATTATTATTATGAGAAGAAATATATGGAATATAGTTGTAGGAATGACTATTCAAATATGATATGATCTTAATGAAAGAAACTATGTCATATCAAACAATATTATCAATGATTTTAATGAAAGCATAGAAATTAAATTAATTATAAAATGTTCTAAAATAATAATGACATTAAAAGAGTTAGTGATGCAGACACCTAGAGTATCGGTGGTGGTGATAAAAAATCATAAATTATTCTGATGATAGATATAATAATTTTAATATAATGGGTATTTATCATAGAATTCATATGAAATATGAATTATTTATGGAAAAGATATCATCTGAATCCCATTAAAAAAATTAATATCGATTGAAAATTATAAAAATTATGAGGATTAATATGATTCTACATCAATATAAGAATAAAAATATACTTCATTTCATGAATATTCATCTATATCTAGTTGTAAAAATGTCAATAGATTTTCTAAATTTTTATTAAAATAAAATTGAAATATTTCTAAATTTTATGAAAATTCAATGGAATATCATTGCGATGAAAAAAATTTATAGTTTCATCGAAATGTCAGGATGTCATAAATAATTCTAATAATTGGATAAAAAATCTAGTTCTAATTCCAAAAAAGTGGATTAATATTTATTTATTAAGATAAATTATAGAATTTTGACTCCAAATTAATTACTATTTAAATTTTCTTTGACAAATAAAAATTTTGATGAAGTTTATAGAGAAAACATTCCCCATATAATTATTTCTAGAAATTAATTTAGAAACCAAACCATCATTTTTAAAAATAAATAGTAGTTTTCCCAAAATTGATCCTTTTGTAAAAAATATACAATTAGTGGACATTAGGAAAATAGTTTTTCATTATTTAATGTAAAATATTCAAAATTTCATTAATATTATTTTTAGAAATTATAGACAACTATATGACATAAAATGGATAGGCCTCTGTGGATTCCTAAACTATTATTACTTTATAATGTCAGTACCAAGAATGTATGATTCCAAAAAACCTGACATTTAATAAATTTTTTAACTAATAAGAATAAAAGTAGATACTAAACCAGGTTTGTGGTTATTGGTTGTGCCCATTATATTACTTAATGAAATAAATTATTCCCAATAGTTAAAATGATAAAACGTGGAAAAGTATTTTAGTGATAATGATAAATGATAATTTTATAGGATACATCATATTGTTCTCAATTGAAAACATTAATTTTTTATTATTATTGTGATATGTATTTATCACATTGATATAATAAAACACTACATTTTTTATCTTAAATAAAAAGAAAATATTATTTTAAAATTCATTTCCATGCTTGAACAACTATCTAATATTTTTAAATACCCCTAAATTTTGATATATTTGAATAAATTAACTAAAATATTGGAGTGATTAAAATAAAATATCAATTCATATCTAGGTCAAGTTTAAATATATTCATATAGTATAAATAATTAGAAATGATCAAACATTTATATTTTGATATACAAAATTCTGAAATGAAATTTCATTAAGACACAAACTTTTATAAAATTATTTCTATAATGTATTTTGGAAGCATTCTGTGTCAATATTTTCCAAATAATGTTTGGAAACAATATAATTAAAATCATTAGGGTGTTTATTTAGAAATTAAATAAGTTATAACTAATGAGAAAAAAATTCATAATATAGGTAATAATTTTTTATTCAAAATGTAATTTCAATATAATTCATTTTGAATAAATTATTATTTTATCATTTCTAGGTATATATGTTTTTTATTTCCTGATTTTGTTTTAAAACATATAAATTTCATAGGAATAATATTCTACCAATAAAATTTATATATTTTTTATTTTTAAAAAAATAATATTTGAATTGTTAAAAAATATCAAATGATGAAAACTAATATTTATTTAAAAAGGGTTTTAATCTACACAATTATATCTTGAGATGTTAATCCATCACCCTTCTCAAGTAAATATAAAGGGTTTTCAGTCACCACATCTTCATTCTCCCTGTGTTTCTACACATATTTATCCCAAATTGATTTCGTCTCAGTATGATTATTTTGGGGTTTATTGATATCTTTTCTTCATCTGATCAACCAACAAAACATCATCAGGTATTTTAATGAGTAAATAAATAGTAATATAGAGGTCAAAATAAATATAATGATATAAAAACTGTGATTCTATAATAAATATAGTTATTAAATTAAAAGTATTGTAATGTTTCTTTTTATTAAATCATTTCTTCGATCATCATTATATGATGGTTTCTAGTGAATTAGAATCATCTCATAAATTTAATGTAAAATATCATCTCTAATATATATGTTTTTTTATTTCTCGGGTATTTGTATAAATTGAATTTCATTCATGTTTCATAATTATTATGTCTTTCATTATAATAGTGAATAATATTTGAATACAAATATGTTACTTGAAAAATTAGATTGTTTTGAAAATTCTTTGCTAAAAATTATGTTGTTTTTATCTTATGAGAATTTAAGGAACATGTCACATCCTTATTCTATTGCATAAGAAATTGGTGTATGGATGATGAACTCTATTATCCAAAGGAAATTATATTTGGATACTATCATGGATTTTGATACATATATATTTCTTTTTTTGTTAATAAGATAACTTTAAAATATATATAGTTATTTTATTTGTGTTAATGTTTTAAACAGATAAAGCATTATGTTTACATTTATTTTTCTTCCATATTTCGTAAATAATTTTTTTATAAATTTTATTAATGTTAAAAAAATTAAAAATAATTTTACATTAGTTAGAAAAATATTTCTATTTATTTATTAAGAGAGAATATGGTTAATGAGGCTTTCCTTCATTACTTATGATCAGATGTTTTTTAAAAATTCTTATAGTTTTTCATCTAAATTTAAAATATAAGAGTTAAATTATTTTTTTTAAGGAAATTTATTTCTTAGATAATAAAATCCAAAAAATCATATAAATAAGGGACAAACCATGACCGATGAGGATTTTATAGCTCTTATGAACAAAAGTATTGGAAAAGAAGCACAATAATCCATTTTTTGGATTATATATTGATGATTCCTTGATTTTAATGAACAATTTTATCAAATTGATTAGGAGTTGGAGAATAAAAAGAATCAAAAGACACAAAATATGATCACTATTAAATTGTAAAAAAATTCATTAAAAATTTTTTTATATGAAAGTAAATGCATACATTACAACATAAGGTTAATATATCTCATTTTCTATATAGTCTATTTTACAACCTATATTTTCATAGCTAGTTCCACTATAAAATTTAAAATTTTAATAATAAATAATTCCTCTATTCCTTAGTAATACAAAATTAAAGGTGGGTATTGTTTAAAATTTTAAATCTAATATAAATTTGAGGATCATATTCTTCTTAATAACCCTTTAAATATTAATTCAAGAAGAAGAAAAAATTTGAATTTTTTTTGAATAATATTTGAATGTTGATGAACAAAGTGTTGATATGTATTCTACTTCTCTTTAACTAGAGTCTCACAAAGATACATATCTTGAATATTATGAAAAATACATCTGTTATAAAAATTAAAAAGTTAATTATTCTATTTAAAATATTTCATATCAACTAAATATGGTAAATAAGTTGTATTAGTTTATATTTATGATATAAAATATCTGGAAATGAAGAAAGAAGTTGATTCTTCTAGAAATCCTCTTCCTCTTAATGTTCTAGATGATATTACTAATTCTATTAACACTTCTTCTTCAATATGTTCATTAATAAATGAACTAATTTTGAATTAATTCAAAATTTTTTTGAATAATCTTAAACATTCTATTCATTTCATCTCATATATTGTTGATACGTGAAAATATATAAAAGGGAAAATTGCTGTGGTGGTATGTTATAATTATAATATATAAGTTTTATATAATATTATTCAAAGTGATGCTAATTTCAATTACTTCAAAAGAAAATCATAATAATATATAAGAGTATTAATAAAATTTCATCATTGGTTCAAATATTCGTATAGTGATATGAATATTTATAAGGTTAATATCATTAGGATAGGTTGTTTATCTACCTCAGTCTAAAATATTGTAAGAGATTTTGGTTCGGATTATTATATAAAGTCAAGATCAATTGATAGTCTGAAATATGTCTTGGTGACCAGTGATAATGACATTCAAGATCATATGTAAAATATAAAATATATTGAAAATTTTGAATCTATTTTAATGATTGAGAACATTCAATTTCATTTTTAAGAAGAAATTTTGAAGCTCAATATAGAAAATCTAATGTTCGAATTATTAATAATGAAGATGAAAATTAAATATAATCTATTTTTTATGTTCAGAAATGTTGGGAAGTAATAAACAATATGTAATTTATTTTGAATTAACTCTCAAATAGCATATAACACTCTATACTCTTGAAAATGTTTTATAATAATGAAGAAATTTTCATTTTCATTCAATTTTTAATATGATTGTTATCACATTCATATATTAGATGGGTGTTTTGACCAATTTCATTGCATTAATATATTTTCATTTTTCCATTTGGAGGAATTTTATTCAAATATATTGAATTTTTTCATAGATTTTCCCTAAAATTTTAGGTACACTTTCTACCATACCACATTCATTAGTATATTAAAAATAGAGGATAAAAATGTGAAATATGAATATTTCAAAAAAATCAGATATTACTAAATTAAAAAGTGGATGAAAAAATGAATGAAAGAAATATGATCAGAGATTTAAAACATATAATGTCACTAAAATTAAAGGGGATTGTATTTTTTTAAATGTCTTTAATCTATTATTTTTACTCTTTGATAGTTACGTTTTTTTATTTATGAAGGATAAATATTTTTTAATCAATGTTTTTCTTTCACCACTTTATAAAAATAGTTTTTTGAGCCAAAAACACAACTTATTAAAAATCTAACACCTCTATAGATCCCATGTTACGTGATTGTTCTTAAATGTTAGTCAATTTTATGGATGTTTAAATATATATGTATCATAAATAATATATTTGTAATTTGATGCACCGATATTAGATAGAAAAATAAAATCTACATCTGATAAATATTTTAAAAAGTCTAGGATTTAAATTATTTCATTTATATACATTATTAAAATCATTGAAAAAATAGATCTAGAACATTCCATGTAAAGGAAATTTATTTCTAAATCTATTGTAGCCAACTCCGAATATTGGGGAATATGAATATTTAGGGTCTTCCTACAAATAGAGGCCAAATTAAAGGATAAAGATGTTTTTTAATCAAATGTGATATTTTTAATTTTTAGTGATCTCTTCATTTTAATTTTATAAGGAGTTTTTACTTTTGGAATTTTCATTTTGATTTTTTTAAAATCACATTATTTTTTCTATGTTTGTAATAGTTTTTTATAATCGCATGTGATTGAATAATTTTTGGGATATAAAGATAGTTTTTATTTTTTTTTTCTGATTGAGGATTCCCATGTGTTAAGAAACAACATTTTCTTGATCATTATACCCTAGGATTCATTTCATATTGTATAAAAACATTTTCAATTTGGATTAATCTATGGATACCTAAATTCTTATCAATAGAGTTCCAGTATTCTTTGGTTAAAAGAGTAGATCATCATTATAATAAAAATGTATACATTACTAACTAATATCTTAAAGATTCATTTTACATTGTTTTATATGGTTCTATGAAATTTATTGTATTATAAAATTTTACATAAAAATTATTTTATAAGTTATCAAAACAACTTTTTATCTGATTACATTCATTTATAAAAAATGATTCTATATGGTTGACCAACATAAGGAGGTAAAAATAAATAATATATTTATTTTATAAAATAAAACACCCCACCCTATTTACTGTATCTACATACACATGTAATACTATAAGAAAATCCCACAACAACCAATCGGGGAATGATTAATCTTGTAATGAATGATTTTGGGGATAATTTTTGGGCAAATTTATAGATTAAGTTATCATTAATTTCTATTGAAATGAATCAGAGAATTAGTCTTCAAGAAATTTAACACAAATATTTTATTAGTGTAATTAAATATTTTTTAAGTAGAATGTGGTTTTTTGGGTAAGTAATATTATATTCCTTGAGTATATAATCAAAAAATAGGGATACTTTTTTTCCACTAAATGATTGTGGTGAATTGTGAATCCCTGATAAAAAATTACTATAATAGAAATCCAATGTTTCCTATATTATTTGGGAACAATTATTTACATTTAGTTTATTTCACATCACTATCAAACCAAAATCCCTAAAAAATAATAACGTAATATATATTTTTATAGATTCATGATTTTGAAGTGAGAATATAAGAGTTAAATATAATTCTAGAAACTACATCTATAATAACACTTCCCATAGGTCAAGGAGAATTTTCTAGTTAAAATGATTATTCAAATTATTTCATGTGTTATTTACAAATGAAAATTGACTCTGATAACACAATCCTCAAATTAATTTATTAGTCATGAAAAAGACAACTAAATACAATATCTGGAGTCAGCGAGTATAATGAATTTTTAATTTTTTTGATATATTAAATCAATGGTTACATGAGTGATAAGTATAATGATATAAGATTTATAATGTATATGTTCACTATAAATGGTGGCAGCATGGACTAGTAATTGTGATTGTAGGTTATCAAGGAATATGAATATAAATTGTATTACAATTCTAGAAAGATAAAAAAATTGATAGATTATTCATGTCAAAAAACATGAAACATTATAATTTTGAAAGATTAAATTGGGTAAAATATTCAAGGATTTACCTATGATAAACATGGGATTCATAATATAAGAAATTATATTGTAAATAATATAACTGATTTATCATGTATTTGTCTAATTTATTATTAAAGTGGGACAGTGGATTAATTTCAATATGAAAAATATAACGGGACAAATTAAAAATTGGGAAATATCAATGATATAAATTAATAATGAATGATTATATTTTTTGATACATGATTACATATACCATCAGATCTAATGAAAAAAGAAATAATGGTTAGTTTAATAACAAAGGTGAGAATTCTTGAACCACATTTTGAGAAATATTTATATAAAATGATCGCTAATATTACATGTGCTACTAGATTATTATGAATGATATAACAGAATAGTTATAATGGTAAATTATATTAAAACTCGATACGTAAAAATGATAAAAGTGAAAAAGAAACAATCAAACTACTATATATACAAACAAAAGAATAGAATAACGCCGCTATACTATTTTCCTGATATTCTAAAACACATTAATGTAGTAATTATATATTGGTAATGGAGTATCTTCTATTAAAAACTGCTCACCTCATTACCAATCTACAATAATTCTTGCATAGTCATCCTAATATGATATATATAAAAATGAATTTTGGATATATAGAAAACCTTTCTCTGATGTACATTTTTTAGATTTTGTGTTCACACAAATGTCTTAATGTAGTATTAAAACTAAATATAAATCAAATTTGAAAATTAAATTGTAATATTTTTATTTTTTATATAGTTAGTTTTTTAGAACAATTCTATAATTATAGGAAATGATTTCATCTGACTGTGTAAACATTCATGGATTCTTGGAGGAGATTCTCAAATTAAAAAAATTAATAGTTAAAACAAAATCTATAAATGTTTTAATAAGACCCCATATAAATACATTATTGGAAGATATATATAACTCCAATATTTTATGAAGAATTTTCAAAATAGAACCTATTGGAATCAATAGTGGTAGATTAAATAGTATATAAGGTTCTCACAATACATTATTAAATCAAATTGAAATAAATTCAGGAGAACAATTATGCAATAAATCATCGTAGATACCACAAGATTTTGTATTGGGATGAACTACATATTAAAATCATATAAATGAGGGATGTGATTTTTCTGAATAATATATAAATTTTCTCCTAATAAATTAGTCCCATAAATTTTCATGATCTCACAACTGTTGTTACCTTTTAAATGACACTTCTTATAATAAAAAACTCAACTCCCAAATTTATTCCACATATAAGACCTAAGGATGTAGAAACTAGGTATCTAAAATTAATCATATCCAAATGTATTTTATTTACATCATGATGACTACTAAGATTAAAATTTAGGGAATATCAGGGATAAAAAAGATAAAATGAATTGAAACAAGACAACCCTCTTTTTAAGTCAACTATAGCGAAATAGAAAGTTTGATTAATCAACATGGGATTAAGATGACATAATAATGCTGAATATGACTCTCTATGTTAATGATAGTGTTAGCGATATAATATTTAATATGAAATTTAATAATGTATGAATAATATATCCTGTAATGATTTTATATGAATGGTTTTCCATAAAAAATAATTATCAAACAATTATTTCCTTGAATATATTTTTATAAAAAAATTATGTACACCATTAAATAATGTAAAATAATTTAATTTTACAAAATAATATTAAAAACATGATTAAAAATCTATATGAAACATATTGCTTTTTTTGGAAAAAAAAACACATACGAATAATATAAACAAAATATTAAAATATAATCTGTTATGGTCTACATAAATGACTAAAGTTATAAAAATAATTCCAAGTAAATAACCATTATAAATAATATATTAATTTTTAGAAAAATGAGATAAAATTAATTGAATAAAGAATTAAATAATTAATATATAAAATTAATATATTTATAACAGTTGAATATAGTATAAAAGTAGTTTAAAATAAAAATGTTAATTTTATAAATGACAATTAAAAAAAGTAAAATTGATGTTTTGGTAAGAAATTAAATAACATAAAAATTAGTTTTTAAAATTAATTAAATAGTAAATGAAAAACATGAACATAAAATAAAATAATCACACATTCCTAATATCATAATGTATGTATAATTAATTTTTTAGTATAACATTTTTATAATACTTAATAAAACCTGATTTTTTTTTAAATATATATAATATGATAATTTATTAAAATTTAAATTCATTTTATTGAAATGATTTTATTATCATCATTTATAAAATAACTAATATTGATGTATGCATAAAAAATTTTGGCTCATGAAAGCTTTTATATTCGTGGATGATTGTCCAAATATTATTAGTATTAATTTTTTTCACTGACTTTTAAATGATTTGATTCCAAAAGGTTTAAAAATATATTTTTTTGTAGATTCACATCAAAGGTCATCTTTTGTATATAATAAAATTTTGTCGGCCCAAATATTAGCCAATAGATAATTTTTTTTGATTTGGGTTGAAGCACAATGGTTCTCTGGGCTTTTTTCAGAGGTTTTGTATAAATATAATTGGTTATGCTATTAAATATATTTTATAAATCTTGAAAACATTTCACTTATAGTGAAACCATGGGTGGTAATAGATTTATGAATTATATTAACTTATATGAATAAATGATCTGTTATTTAATTAAAACCCTCATTTTATGTCCTTAAAATAGAATATGGAAAAATGATATTAAGTTTTCTCATTTCTTATCACAATCTATTATTGTGTGATATTGGATTATATTTACAGAATATTTATTTTTTATGTACAATCAACAAATAATAATTTTCCGGTTATAAGTTTTTTTATTTATCGCTTAGATGTTTTGGGAATTTGATTATTTTAATACTCTCCATTTATCTAGTATTATATATGATGTGTATATTATTAAAATGTATTTTATAGAATAATATGGAGATGATGTTATCCCCTAGTAGATGGTTTTCCTACTCAACAATTGATCTTTTATCTGAGTTAGGTTTTCCTCAAGATTATTTTCTCATATTATTCTGATTTTTTCCTATTTTACATTCATTATAGGTATTTTTTCTTGTACCAATTCATTTAGGCCAGTTTTGTCATGACCTGTCCCCCGAGGCCCGGGGCGTGACTACCCCAATCCCACCATCCATAGGCCAGGGGCTGGAGACTATCACCAAAGGTGTAAATCCCTAAAACTGGGAGGGTATTTCCTTTATCAAGTGTAATTGCACACAACAGAGTATTAGATTGAAGTAAAATACTAAGGAAAATTGTATACAAAGGAGTGGTGAAAAGTAAAAGGGTCCACTAAAACAATCCCAACAAGAAATTACACGTACAACTGAAAAACATGTTCAACTGAAGAAAAGTAAAGCAGCTACTAGGTCATCCTCTAGGGATTCATACCTGAAGGGTATGTACAGATAGCCTCCTCAGCACTCCACGTCCGTCAGTCTCCTCGGTGTACTGACTCATCGTAAGGTCCACCTCAGGGTAATGTACAGTCCTTCTACTCTGATCCTTAGTCAGCGTTGTCCATCATCTGCAACCAACACAACGTGGTGTGATCATTGCCCATGCAGGGGTGAGTATAAAGTTACTCAGGAGAGACCCCGAGACCCTCAAGTTCTCAGAAAATCCAAAAAAGATAAATCACAAATTTTTAAATCAAAAGATAACCCCAATTATGTATATGCACATACATATAACTATGTTATCATTTAATCCATCCCAATCATGAGGTAAACACAAAAAGTTACTAACTCAGCTCAAACCAGGATTTTTATAATCGAAACCATGGTTGCGGGAGATCTCCTGCTCAACCAAGTACAATGGGCACGCCGGGTTACACAGAGGCGCTTCCCACTAACCTTGGACTACTGAGGTACTCCTCCGGTCATGTTTCTATGGTCTACCGTGCTCACATAGAGGTGTTCCCCACCGTGGATCTGCCACGCTTGCACATAGGTGCCCCACCTCGTAGCCTGCTGAGGTATTCCTCATGTCTAGTATTGTGGTTCTACCACGCTCACACAGAGGAACTCCCCACTATGGGTCTACCGCGACACCAAGGCGCTCCCCACTGGGCTAGTCGAAACACTCCAAGTCAAATCAGTCAGCAGTCTTCAGGTCTCAGCCAGCTACTAGGTCTCCGCACAACGCACGCTCGTCTCTGGGAGGATCAGCTCCAAGAGCTATTGTTTGATGCTCCAACTGCCACTAAGTACCATGAATAAGTATTTCAATGTTCCTCCACGTCATAGAGGTCTCAACGCAATAGATGACATGTCAATCAGGCACCCGGTCTATGAGTTATTAGCCATTTATTCCTGTGGACCTGGTTGGATTCGTGACAGTAACTCAACATTATCCCAAACTCCAGTGGGGTATACTCAAATGGACCGTCGTGCTCCACTAATACTAGCACCACTAACAGTTCGTCAAACGGTTTTTCGTTGAAAAAGATATGGCCAAATAAAGTAAAGTGTCAGTGGTGGGCCTGGTTCCGATCCGACCCAGTCATACCGACGCGGCCCAACCCCGTCTCGACCGACCTGGTCTGGGTCAACCCAGTTATACATGTTGTTTCTAGCCCGATCCATTGAGCGGGCCATCCTATTTGGTTCGGACCACTGGGCCTTGCCCAGCTGGACGCGATGGCGGTTCGGCCCGGGCTAGTGGCCGGTTCGGCCTAGAGCAATCCAAGGTCGCGGCCCGGCGCGACTCGGCCTGGAGGGCGCGGCCGGGCCGGCACAGCCAGGGTGCCGCGAGGGGGTTCCAGGAGGCCATGAGGAGGCCGGGACACCGACTCGGCTGAGTGTCCACGAGGGGGCCTACTTGGGGAGGCGGGCGGGGAGCACGGAGGCCGGCGGGCGGGTCGGCGGCGTTCGTCCGGGGAGGGCGTGGCTAGGTGGGCTGGCGGCTGATGGTGGTCGGGTAGGCCGGTTCGGCACGGCTTAGGCTGGTGCGGGGCGGCGGCATTCGGCCAGGAACACTGGTGTGACGCAGGGGCGGCGCGGTTTGGAGAGTTCACGGGAAGAGCGGCCTTTGTCGTTTCCGCCTTCATCGCCTCATTACCGCTTCGAAGAACACCACAAAAAAGAAAATTAATGGAGGATGTTGGGCCGTGTTAGGTTGTCCCACATCCTCTACGTTTAAGGTGGTATCAATTGGTTCATCGTGAAAAGAATATGAGCAACAATTAATTTCATCATTGTTCATCAATTCCTTTCATTTGATGACGAGAATAAGAAAATAAAAGAATCAACATGGAATAACCCCCCACATGGATTGTCGGGCGTCGACGGTGATGTCACGGGAAGAAGATGTAGTCATCATTCGTAGCATCCGCCACACAATTCCACATCCATGTTTACATGACGATTGTGGAAGTGGCTCCACATCATTAGGTGACCAAAGGAGATGTCAAAGAAGGATCATCGCTGGCATTTTTCAATGGAAGAACGCATTCTTTGTTCTTCTTTGGGAGGATTATCTCTTCTCCCAATAATCCTCATTCCCAACATCCAACCAAATGCCAAATGAAAATAATAGAAGAAATAGATTATCTATTATTTTGATGGAACAAAAATTCAAATTTCAGAATTAATTTAAGAGGCTTCTCCTAATTAATTCATGAGAGTTGGAACAAATTAATTAGGGGATGCTGGCACAAATTAAATATTAGTTGAGCTGGCTCCATTAAGGTTGGGCGGGGGGGGGGGGGGGGGGTCAAGGAGTTTCTCACCATTTAATGGGGAGATGAGGAATCAAGAGGCACTCCCTCGTTAATGAGGGAGAGTTGAGTGGTTTTCCTCTCCTCCCATTAATAGTGAGATACTTCTTGACCCCCCCCCCAACCATAAGGGAGCCAACTCTAATAACATTTAATTTGTACCAATATCCTCTAATTAATTTGTGCCAACTCTCATGAATTAATTAGGGGGAGCCTCTTAAATTAATTCTCCAATTTTTTTTTGTGCAAAAAAATAATAGATATACTCTTTCATCTTTTATTTTCATTTGTCATTGGGGTGGATGTTGGGAAGGAGGATTATTGGGAGAAGAGATAATCGTCCCAAAGAAGAATGAAGAACATGTTCTTCCAACTAAGAATGCTGGCGATGATCCTACTTCGACTTCTTCCTCGGTCACATACCAACATGGTGCCACTTCCACAACCGTTGTGTGAGCTCTAATGTCGAAGTTTGTAGCAGATGCGACGAATGAAGACTACGTCTTCTTCCCGTGACTTCACCGTCGACGCCCGACAATCCATGTAGGGGGTTATTTCATGTTAATGCTATTCTTTTCTTCTTCTCATCATCTAATGAAAGGAATCTATGCAATGCGATGTAATTAATTGTTTTTCATCATCTTTTCATGATGAACCAATTGATACCACCATAAACACGGCGGATGTCGGGCAACCTAACATGGCCCGACATCCTCCGTCGATTTTCTTTCGTTTGGTGTACTTAGAAGACGCAACGAGGTGAAGGAGGAAACGACAAAGGCCCTACTACCTGCGGCCTCCACGAACCGCGATGCCCCCGTGGAACACTAGTGTTCCCGACCAGACACTGTCGGCCCTCATGGCCATGCCCTGCCCAGCCGAATGTCGCCGGCCCACCTGCAGGCCTCTGCGCGCCCTGCACCCCTCCCCGAGTTAGCCCCCTCACGTCCGCCCATCCGTGCTGGTGTCCGGGCCTCCTCACAGCCTACTGGCCCCCCCTTCATGGCAACCTGTCCGAACCGACCTGGCCTCACCATCCGGGCCAAGCCGCTCCAGGCCGAACCGGCCCCGATGCCGGGATGAACCACCCTCGCAGCTTGTTGGGCAGGGCCCAGCGGGCCGGGCCAAACCTAAAAGGCTGGCACACTCAATGGGTCGGGCCAGACCCAAAAGGTCTGACTGGGTCAACCTAGACCGGGTCAGCCTAGACTGGGTTGGGACGGGTCAGTCCGACTGGGTCGGATCGAACCCAGGTGTAACACCCCGAGATTTTATGAAAAATATTCTTTTAATTTCATTAATGTCTTGTGTTGTATGCTACACCAAGATTACCTTGCGCTATACGCAACACCGTATTAGTTTGCAGTATACGCAACACTATTCTTGGATCGTGTTACACACAATTTTGATAATAGTTATTCTATGAAACATTGAGTATATATATATATATATTCAATGTATAAATGAAATATGGTGGGATTATGTTATACGAAACAACGAAGGATTCTTGCACATCACATAACCCTGACTTGGCTTGGATTACACGCAATCGCGACCTTCCTCGATAGCGTGTGTTGTACGCAATACCAGGTTTTACTAAACAACGATATATTATTATAATATTATTATGAACTAGCCTTTATGAATAATATTAAATAAATTT
This sequence comes from Viscum album, assembly GCA_963277665.1. Lineage (NCBI taxonomy): Eukaryota > Viridiplantae > Streptophyta > Magnoliopsida > Santalales > Viscaceae > Viscum > Viscum album. The sequence goes on from OY728141.1 coordinate 556,786,247, forward strand.
TAAATCTTATAACATTATTATTCATCTTACACATTTTCTAAAACATGGTATAAGAACAAAATAAATTTTTCGAGTAAAATAAGTATTTTTCAAAAAATGCAGTTTTACCACCTTTTGATGGCACACCCACTTTAAATCTAGTTGTTGACAAGTTTATAAGTTCAATTTGAAAAAATAAAATTATTATTTGGAATCATGAAATAAAAATTTACATTAGACAAATTTTTCATATTATTCTGGTAACTTTCATATTTTGATGAATAGTAAAAACACGCTATATTTTAATTAAAAACAACTTTTTTCATCGCAATAATTTATATGGTTAAATTATAATATTTAATGGTTTTAAAGTATAAATAGAATATAATTTTACCATTTAATATAATTTATGTCATTATCATTGATTCTACCTTGAATTCGTAGGATAAATCAATTCAATCTTTTGCAATGTTTTAAAGAAAAACCCATATTCTTTCGACAACGGGATTAATTTTAATTTAATATCTGAAACTTTTTTGTATTGAATTTGGAAAAATGGATTCCATATTCAGAATCAGTGGATCAAAATTATGTTAATAAGCTACTTTTTATTTTTTGGAATTATGAATAGTAACTGTGGTAAATTTTATTTACCATAGTTAAAGGTAAATCAGGTAATTAAGGATAAATATAATATTATAAAATTACCCTAACACATGTCAAAATCCTATTGGATGACTAAAGGTCGACCCATATCACCTAAGGTTCTGATTAGATTCATTTAATGGACTTTTGTCCATGAAAATAATTTAATTATTATAAAAACCAAAGAATGTTACAACATGTCACTTTCTTAAATCTTATAAGTATAATAATTTTAATTTAGTGATAAACTTCACGAAACTTCGAACATTAATAGTCTCCAAAAATCTAATACAATTATCTACATCATAGAAAATTATTTATAATTTTTAGGGATTAAATAATTATCATTTATTATGACACAAAGATGATGCAGTAATTGTCTTATTAATGAAATATTGACATAATTGATGTTATTAATAACCAAATAAAATTAATTTAAGTCTTTTTATGAATTAAACTAAGTTTATAGGTTAATATGACATGTTAGTATTGATTTAATTAACTTGTTTATAACTAATCATTCTGTTATGATTTTCACAAAAATAAATTGCAAAATAGTGTCAAAATTGACATAAAATAGTTTTTAAAACAAATATTATATTATTAATTGTTATTTAATTCAAAAAAATCTAAGGTTCAGACAAATGACGTGGATAAGGTTATATATATTAATAATAAACAATTTGGGGTTCTTTTGGCTTCTTATAGTAAAGTTATTAACCTTATAATATAAGAACACAATAAGACACGGTAAAAGTAAAATTATTTAACATAATGATAAATCTAAATGATAAGGTTAAAATAGGAACCTAAAATTGTCTAAATTCTATTGGATGAGAGTATTTAGACCCATCCCAAACTTATCTTCGAAATAAATAAATTTGGAGCTATTTAAAACCGAACTTGACTTTATAATAAAATAATATTTTTAGTTTTTCCAAAGGAGCCCCTCTCCTCCCTTATAAAAGAGAACCTCATCCCTCTCATCCACACACCAATTTGAGTCTTCAATCTCGGCCAAACCCTACCCATTTCACTTCCCCACTTCCCTAGAATCATCCTAGAGGTTATGGTCTTCTTTAAAGACCAACCCTAGTTCCCTAAGAGGATGTTAAGAAGAGGCGCATCAAAAAGAGGTAATATCCATTACCGATCCTTTCCAAATTCTTTCTTCTACATCTTCTTCTTTAGTTGTTTCATTATGAGGTAATAACATCAGTATCACTCATATACTCATATGTTATAATAAATATGAAACAACCCTATTTCACCTCTTATCCATCTTACGGAAAACAAAATCATCGCACGTGCGTACATACGGAATACCGTCTCCACGCCGTGGTGTAATCTATTTTCCACCACCACCTTACTTGGATGGGTATAAGGGTGAAAGTAATGAATATATATGATTATTTTAAATTTTAATTTATTCTTAAATAGTATACATACACTCCAATACAATTCCACGATCATGGGAACGATATCATCACTCGTGCGTATGTACGGAATACCGTCTCCACGATGTGATGTGATTCGTTCTACATGATCTTCATTGCATAATGATTATGTAAATGAATTGAATGAATGAATATGATATATATTACACTAATACCATTCTGGAAATAAGGTATCTATAACCTAAAGAGAAGAATAAGAATTTATTCGACAAAACACGCATAAGAACAAAAAGTAACAAACACCCGAAGAACAATTAGTAATGAAATATTACTAATAAGAAGCTAAGAATATGACCATATATGATATCATAACAATAAGTATGATTCTGTAATAAGTCAGTAAAATTATTTAAATCATTATACAGAAGGTTCGGACAGTTATGAAGCAAATCGGACCTAAGGTAATGGAAAATATCACAATCTCATTTTATCCGAGATTGTTTATACTTTGGTATTTACTGGGGTGTATTTTATCATCCACATCCAGGTTTCCTCAATATGTAATATTTAAATCCTTCTACAATAGTTTATATCCAATTTTAATCTTCGTTGAGTTTTTAGTAAATGATATGAAAGGAATCCTTTGTCGTTTTTCATACGTGGTACTTTTTGACTTTTCCGACAAAAGTACGGGAAGAATGTTTTTTTAACGTATACGGCATGAATGGATTTTTAAAAAATTATTTCCAAGAATATTACTTTACAAGTTTTTAAGTTTATTTTTAATCAACTTATTTTAGTTTAAAATATTATGACATGTTAAGAAAGGAAAATGTTTTTGAAGTAGAAAGGATATTTTTATCAAGAATGGAGTTCAAGTGTTTTATTAAAATTATTTTCCATCTAAGATAATAAAGGGTTCTGTTTTTATCTCTATTATTACATTAATTTGATTATGTTGTTATGGAATAATTTTTATTAATTCTTTTATCTTATATGAATTGTTTTATGATGTCAAAATGTTTAAGATTCCCATTTTTATTACATGGGTTATGCTATGATGTATGGTTTATGATTTTATGGCACACATAAGAATGGTATCACTATAAGATGGGTGGGACCTATATCTCCCTCCAATTAATTGGGTAAAGATTTTATATCTCATGAGATAGACATGGCTGGAACGTTAGGTTAAACAGGTTCAGTGAAACAGGACTGAAACGAGGAGTGAACTCGGTTCATAAATGGACTTCGTCCACTAAGATAGTCTTGGAAATGAGTCTTGACTAACAAGAAATGATTCTCTATGATTATGTGTGTATTCCACAAAGTTTCATGTTATATGTTATGATTATTGGGATTTCATTTCACTACTATGATTTATACCGTGTTATGAAATTATGCTCTCTTTTGCAGGTTATGATTTCCAAAATGTTATGTTCTTATGAATATGATGTGATTGATATTTATTTTGTTTACCCCTACTGAGCATTTGAGCTCACCCTTTTATGTTTTCATTTCCCCAGAATATAAAGAAAGTTTTTAGGTTAAAAAAAGGGAAGATCTTTATGGGAGATGTTGAAGATCTTTCACCACGATTAGAAGATTATATTCTGAGTTTCCAAAGACACTAAACTATTACGATCCTTGTGTGTGTGTTTTTGTTTTGTACTAAGTATTCTAAAAAAGTAATGTAATGTCCATGTACGTTATGATTTGGGTCTCTATAGTTGGTATCAGAGAAATGGTTTAGTCAACCTTTGGAAACTAGGATGCGAGAAATTTAGTGAGATCCCTAGAGATATTCCTAAGGTATGTCTAGGGATGTCTCTAAGGTTAAGTATATGTATAGGTTATAGTCCTAGAATTGCGCTAACGATCATAGAATTTAACCTAAGATTTTTGATATTGAGGGTACTCCCCCTTTTATTATATTGTTTTCCCTAGCATGATTTTTTCCTCTCACACTATTCATTTTGGGTTTTAGACGATGGCTAGAACCCGAAGGAACCGTGTTGATCAATGCAATGGACAATGCAATGATTGTCCTCCTGAACAAATAAATGTTATGAGAGATGGAGTGCAAAATATTATTACTATACTTACACAAGCTATGAATCATTCTGGACTTCCAAATGAGCAGAAAAGGGAACAATATTCTATTGAGTCCTTCATGAGGAAACGTCCACCTTCTTTCAGTGGGTCTTCTGATCAACTTGTTGCTGAACAATGGATCAGTACCACTGAAAAGATATTTTTAGTTCTTCAATTTTCTGAACATGATAATGTCATCTTAGCTGTAACGCCCCAACCCTAGTTACCCAGAGTCGGTGCATTATTACATAACATTGGCATGATCACAAGAAAGATCAAATCTCGAAAGACCTATTGGTTTAGTAGCCTTGGAAACACTAGATATATTCATAAGTTTTACATTACATCATAAAATGAAAAACTACTACAACAACATAATGTCTCCATAATCCACACTCATATGCCCACATAATATCCCTTCAGGTCATTCATAATTTACTTCTTCACTTACTGGGAAAAATAAAACATAGAAAAGTGGTGAGCTCAAATGCCCAGTAAGGATAACAATATAGCGGAAACTTTCATAAATAAGAATAAACATTTAAGTCAATGTATAACTAAAACAAAAGCCTTTCAAACATGAACTTTCAACATGGTACGACATAAATAAAATGAAATAATGTCATTTACTTATTCACATGGATATTCTACTAATCGAATAATCACATGCAAAAATCAATAACCACTTTCATAATGTTGGAATGCATAATGCCAGACTATCATAACCACATAGTCAAGGCCTCGTGCCAAGACTACAAATAAGATTTTGTCAAGGCCTTGTGCCAAGACACTAGTTTGTCTCATGAGACCTACCGATGCATCGAGGAGCTATAGCGGGCTCCACCCGTCACATATTAAGTCCAATGCATTCCCATATGAAAAGGATTAAACATAACATAAACATTCGTATTAAAACTAGCATACGAAATGTCAATACTTTCACCATAAACTATGAATGGTATAAAAATAGCACATCCACAGTCAAAAATATCACAAAACCTTCAATACAATATAGAAGTTTTGTATCATAATAAATCAAATTCAAATAATCTTAAAATCCATCAAAGGATGTTGACATAGATGAAATCAAATTTATTTTTAAGGAAATATCTCCTTTTATTTTTAAATCATTTAAGATCCATATAAAATAAAACATTTTATTTGAAAATATTCTTATAAGCTTCTAAGGAAAGCTTTGAATATTTTATAACGGCAGAAAATAACCGCACCTGCCGTATAAATTTAAAAAAAACATTCTTATCTTAATTCTGTCGAAAAGGTTAAAAAGCACCTTGTTTGGAAAACGATGGAAAGATTCCCTTATAAACCTCTTATAAAAAGTCAAAAAAGGGTATAAATGACTTTAACCCATATTATTTTAAATATTAAAAATGTTTTGAAATACATTTTGAAGAAACATGGATGTGGATGATAACGAGATCCCAGTAGATTATTACGTATAAACAACCTCGGATACTGAAGAGATTGTGAAATAACCCTTACGAATTTGGTAACTTATTAACATAAAACCCATGAAAAAGGTATCATACAATGAATATGTAAATACACATAGATTAGAGTTTATTACACGAAGAATATAATTATGGGCAGTACATACACCACACAAAAGGTGATGGTGGCAATATGGCATGAATCTCACGGGAATAAGGAGTGAGATGAAAACCCCTTACCACGTTAATCAACTGAGTCGTATGGACAAAAGTTAATAACCACCAAATTATTTCCAGAATATAATGAATATAAAGAGAATCATGATAATATATATCAAATGGCAGTACACAATACACCACTTTCAATAATTTAGTGGCGAACAATGGAAATCTCACGGAATTGAAAGTGAGATAAGAAAATCCCTTACCTTGTAATTTTCCTTGGTTGGGATATGTTAACCTCCTGTATAATGGTGAAATAATTGTTATTAAATTATAAAATAATCATATACATTTATATGAAATCATATATGATCTTTTAATATTGATTTGATAATAATATCTTAGTATTATCATTGTTTCGGGTGTTAACTTACTTGTTTTCTTTTATATGTTTTGTTACGTAAGACATGTTTGTAATGGATAGGTTGTATATTATTCATATCCAGAATGATATCAAGTCCTTAAACATCATTTTTAAATCATCAAATGATAATTATACTTGAATGGATACGATGGAGAATGAATCTCATCGCGTTCGTGGAGACAGTAGTCCGTACGTACGCACGAGCGACAGTATCATTCTTTTGATATTAAAATAATATATAAATGGTTGTTATATCATATATATACAGAATCATAACATGTTATATTTATTATTTACATGAGTTACATATCATTATTATACCCATCCAAATAATATTATATTGAATAACAATTACACCACGACGTGGAGACGGTAAGCCGTACGTACGCACGTATGGTGACATGATATTCAAATGGTGGATAGAATACTGAATATGGTTGTACCATATTTATAATAACATCACAGTATATATATGATACTGGAGTTATTATTTTATAATGGTAAAAACAAAGGAAGAAGAAGTGGAAGAAGAAATGAACTTGGAAAAAGGGTGGTGAAATCATTACCTCTTCTTCGGGTTCTTCCTTTTGATTTGATCAAAAGGGCTCCTTAGGTTGGATTTATGATCCAACTAAGTCCTCTAGGTTGTAGTGAGGGAAGTTGGGAGAGTATTTGGGCAGAGTTTGGCCAAACCAAAAGGCTTTGAAGGTGTTAAGAAATGAGAAGGTGGAGTGCCCTTTTATAAGAGGGGTGAGGGGCACCTTTGGAAAAGCTAGAAATATTAATTTATAATAAATTCATATTCGGTTTCTAATGGCTCCAAAGTTTATTATTAAAATTTTAAGGTGGGGATAGGTCGAAAACCACTCATCCAATATAATTTAGACAGGTTTGGGTACTTATATTAACCTTATCTTTAAGTATTAACTCTAAGTTAATTAGTTTCACTTTTACAATGTCTCTTTGTATTTTTATATAATATGGTTAATAAACTTACTATATACATCCAAGAGACCCCCAAGTGGTCCATTAATGATGAACCTATCATGATATAAGTCCCTTGGCCGATCCTTAGATTTTTAGGAATTTAATATCAATTAATAATATTATATTTTTTTAAGAACTCTTTTATGTCAATTTTGACACTACTCAATAGTTACTTTTTTTGAAACTCATAAAAGATTGATTACTTCAAAAAAAGTCAATTACATCACTCCTAATATATCATATTATCTTATAAAATTAGTTTAATTCATTAAAAGTTTCATATTATATTTATTTGGGTATTTATAATATCAATTATTTTAATTTTTCACTATTATATTAATTACTGCATCATCATTGTGTCATAAATAAATATAAATTATTTAATGTCTAAAAATTATTAATAAAATATCATTATGTAGGAAATCTTTTTATATTTCTAATGAATATTTATAATCTAAAATCCAACATATATAACCCTATGTAACAATTGTTTTTCTAAAAGATATATGCTTGTGTCGTTTTTGTATGCATTTTAACTTAATTAAAATAAAGTGGCATTATCACTTACAGGTGGATCCATGGGGTCCCAAAATCGACCCAAAGATGCCCATGGTCGACCATGTATCAACCAATAGTATTAAGACACTTTTTAGGGTAATTTAGTATTATTATAATATTATTTTTTAACCCTTATTTACCGGATTTACCCTTAACCATGGTAAATAAAATATTTACCGCAGTAATTATTCAAAATGTCTAAAAATAAAAGTTACCTATTTACACAATTTGAACATCCTGATTCCAAATATGGAATCCATTTTCCTAAATTCATAACACAGAAGTGGCAGAAATTAATTTAAAATTAATTCCCGCTGTCAAAACAAAAAGTGTGTTTTTAAGAGATAATAATTATCAAAAGATTGACACTTGTTTATGTTCGGTTTAATTGTAAAATTATGTCCAATGACCAACATTATATCAAATGGTAAAAATATATTCTAAATATACTTTAAAACTACTAATATTCATAATTTATCACTATTAATTATTTTTATTAAAAAAGTTGTTTTTAATTAAAATTTAGTAATTTTCACTATTCATCAAAATATGAAAGTTATCCGAAAAGTACCAAAATTTCACCTTAGGCTAAATTAGATATTCCGAATCCAAATATGAAGTCCATTTTGAAATATAAAATATATATAATTTTAAAAATTAGGTATTACTATTCATAACGGCTAGTTTAATTGGTTGTTAGAACTCGGTGTTGCGTACAACACACGCTATCACATTATTCAAAGAGAAGCATACCGTAGAAGCTCGGGGTGTTTCATTTTAAATTTTTGATGTCCCCATTTAGTCAAAAAGTTTAAAATATAGTATTTAAAAAGGGTTCACTATTAAAAGTTGATAAAAGTGAAAAACTGAAAATGAATGTGGTCTTGCATTATATCTATGAAACTCATAATATGGATTCTAAAACTATAAGGATTATATAAACTTTAAAATTTATCTAATACTATTCATAACCACTTTTGAACGGCTTGTTTGGTAAGTCATGGTGTTCTTGAACTTGGTGTTGCGTGTAGTAAAAGTTATTGAATTATTTTGAAGAAATAACACACTATGAAATCTTGGGGTGTTACATTCTCCCCTCCTTCAATAAATTGCGTCCTCGCAATTTGAAATTGTTCTTCGAAAATAAAAGGTTGAAAATAGAAAATATCTTTGTGGGAAAACCCACATCAGAAATTAGTTTACTAAAATTTAGTCTTAATATGAGGAAAAGAGAAATCAAAGGGTCACCACCAAATTATGATCTCAATTAAGAGAACATTGGTGGAAATTAGAGACATATAATTGGAGGAAAAACGTAAATATTTATAGGTAGTGATTGAGGTCATCAATCACAAACAAGTGTAAAATTGAGATCCTTAAATTCATCAATCTATGATGATTTGAAATACCATTGGTTCAACAAAACATAGGGTATTAGGATAACACATTTTTGACGTTTCAAAATATCTTAGTTGAAATCCCACATCGAAAAATGAATTAATGAGGCCTCTATTTAAAATAAAGAGTGGAAAGTATAAAGATTACCGAAAATAACACATACTAGGGTTCCGTGTAGGAAAATATGGATATGGAAGAAAAATCTAACCATCAATTATCTGATGGAGAGTGTAGAGAACATGGCTATGAAAAGGCCAACAATCCCAAAGCCATAAATTAGTGATGATTTAAGGTACCATCTAGGACAACATTTTTGTTCTAATTTCCTTTTCTTAATTTTGAGGAATTTATTTATGAGATTGGATAAGATCATAAGGAGATATACTTACTTTATAATTAGAGTTTTGTCCATTAATAAATTTCTAACACAAACTCATCTTTCACTCGTAAAAAAAAGTCTATTTATAATATTCGTACAGGGTTCCAAAATAAACAAATTTATAATTCATCTACCAGATCTTTTAAAAAAACTACATTATTTAATCCAAGAAATCTCTTGGGCCAGTGGTAGGTGATACACCCTTGTCACCCTTCGGTTGCGGGTTCACGTCTCGCAGCCTTGCCGGACGCGACGGGTTGCCGCCCGACCTCCGGTTTGTCCTTTTATGGCAATCCAAAATTAATCTCAAACTAGAATTTATCCAAAATACTTCTGACCATCTCACAGTCCAACATTTATAAGGAAGTTAAACATAATGTAGATCCTTTTTACCACGTAATAGCATATGAATACCTTCATCATGTATTCTTTTAAAACACTGAAACATCCTGAATTACCATAATCCATACTGATTACATTCATGCTCCCTTATTCCATATAGAATGCTGGATATACTTCATCAATGAAAAAAAAATTTAAACCCCAACAATGATGGAATATACAAATCATTATTTAGTTTCAAGGTAGTCAAGAATATCCAATATAATTTATCCAAATCAATCATGTATTACTCTAAAATCACTACCTCGGTATAGGAACCATATTATGGTTTATCATTCTCTCAACCATATATTTTCCAAAAATTTAACCTTCTATTGAGTCACTTTTCTTTGTTCCACACAATCTCAAGTCCTTAATGAAATAGTACTACAGTACAATCCTTATATACTCCATAATTATTATAACAAGTACATTGTTGATACAACACTCAATTGACATAATCAACATAAGAACTCTAATCATTCCTCTTCATCTGTGGTAGTATCATAACTTGATTATTATCCAATAGCATCATTTGCGGCATAGTCTGATGACTGGGACATAGGTTCACGTAGTGTCCAAACTCCTTGCAAATGAAGCATTGTACATTTGAAACCATTTTCTTACCCTTGCAGTCACGTACTTTGTGCCATTTTCCTCCACACGTATAACAAACTCCCATTCCTTTCAGGCAAGTTCCAGGGTGTTTCCTTCCACTGTTATCACATATGGGAAAATTCTTCTTTTCCCTCTTCCCTTTATCCATCTTTCTCTCTTCCATCCTTTTCTTCTCTTGCTTCCCTTCAAAGCCATATGACTCAGTAAACTCTTTACTTATCTTATCAACACATGATATTATTTCTTCATATGATGATAATACATGCGAAACCATTTCTCTTATAAATTCTGGCTTAAGACCATAAAATATATTATCCTTCCTTCTCTTTGGATCATGTGAATTCCTAGAGTTCTCATTCCTTCTACTGGGTTCCATTTCTAAACAATGGCATACACTAGATTAGTTTATGAATAACAATACCTAATCCCAAACTTGTAAAACACATAACATAAATTAAATAGTTTATGGATATAATCCATAATCATAAAAATGTTTTCTTTGAGGAAGTATATACTCATAAACCCTTCATAATGATTTGTAAAGAAAATGAGAGTTATCATAAGCATATCCCCCGGGAGTGTCGTAACCAAGAGTGCAGCAAGGCCCGTTGTCGTGCACCAGTTCCCGTTCGAGTCTAGCTCAAAGCGGTGTTTTCGGGTTTTACCCCTAGGTACATCTGTGCCAGAGCCGCCTCTACCTGCTCGTATCCAGACAAGGATGTATTGCTCAGAAAACTCACAAAATCTCTACAATACCAAAATTCTAGGAAGTTATTCTATACTAATTCTCAAAGTTCATCTTAGGTCTACGTGCTCAAATCAGAGTTTATCTAAATCTAGCTTCCAAGGTTTGTACTAAACTTCCTTCGATACCAAATGTAACGCCCCAACCCTAGTTACCCAGAGTCGGTGCATTATTACATAACATTGGCATGATCACAAGAAAGATCAAATCTCGAAAGACCGATTGGTTTAGTAGCCTTGGAAACACTAGATATATTCATAAGTTTTACATTACATCATAAAATGAAAAACAACTACAACAACATAATGTCTCCATAATCCACACTCATATCCCTACATAATATCCCTGCAGGTCATTCATAATTTACTTCTTCACTTCCTGGGAAAAATAAAACATAGAAAAGGGGTGAGCTCAAATGCCCAGTAAGGATAACAATATAGCAGAAACATTCATAAATAAGAATAAACATTTAAGGCAATGTATAACTAAAACAAAATCCTTTCAAACATGAACTTTCAACATGGTACGGCATAAATAAAATGAAATAATTCCATTTACTTATTCACATGGATATTCTACTAATCGAATAATCACATGCAAAAATCAATAACCACTTTCATAATGTTGGAATACATAATTCCAGACTATCATAACCACATAGTCAAGGCCTCGTGCCAAGACTACAAATACGATTTTGTCAAGGCCTTGTGCCAAGACACTAGTTTGTCTCATGAGACCTACCGATGCATCGAGAAGCTATAGCGGGCTCCACCATTCACATATTAAGTCCAATGCATTCCCATATGAAAAGGTTTAAACATAACATAAACATTCGTATTAAAACTAGCATATGAAATGTCAATACTTTCACCATAAACTATGAATGGTATAAAAATAGCACATCCACAGTCAAACATATCACAAAACCTTCAATAAAATATAGAATTTTTGTATCATAATAAATCAACTTCAAATAATCTTAAAATCCATCAAAGGATGTTGACATAGATGAAATCAAAATTCTTTTTAAGGAAATATCTCCTTTTATTTTGAAATCATTTAAGATACATATAAAATAAAACATTTTCTTTTAAAATATTCTTATAATCTTGTAAGGAAATCTTTGAATATTTTATAACGGCGGAAAATAACCGCACCTGCCGTATAAATTTAAAAAAAACATTCTTATCTTAATTCTGTGGAAAAGGTTAAAAAGCACCTTGTTTGGAAAAAGACGGAAAGATTCCCTTATAAACCTCTTATAAAAAGTCAAACAAGGATATAAATGACTTTAACCCATATTCTATTAAATATTAAAAATGTTTTGAAATACATTTTGAAGAAACATGGATGTGGATGATAACGAGATCCCAGTAGATTATTACGTATAAACAACCTCGGATAATGAAGAGATTGTGAAATAACCCTTACCAATTTGGTAACTTATGAAACATACAACCCATGAAAGAGGTATCTTACAATGAATATGTAAATACACATAGATTAGAGTGTATTACATGAAGAATATAATTATGGGCAGTACATACACCACACAAAAGGTGATGGTGGCAATATGGAATGAATCTCACGGGAATAAGGAGTGAGATGAAAACCCCTTACCACGTTAATCAACTGAGTCGTATGGACAAAAGTTAATAACCACCAAATGATTTCCAGAATATAATGAATATAAATAGAATCGTGATAATATATATCAAATGTAAGTACACAATACACCACTTTCAATAATTTAGTGGCGAACAATGGAAATCTCACGGAATTGAAAGTGAGATAAGAAAATCCCTTACCTTGTTCATTTCCTTGGTTGGGGTAGGTTAACCTCCTGTATAATGGTGAAATAATTGTAATTAAATTATAAAAGAATCATATACATTAATATGATATCATATATGATCTTTTAATATTGATTTGATAATAATATCTTAGTATTATCATTGTTTCGGGTGTTAACTTACTTGTTTTCTTTTATATGTTTTGTTACGTAAGAAATGTTTGTAATGTATAGGTCGTATATTATTCATATCCATAATGATATCAATTCCTTAAACATCATTTTTAAATCATCAAATGATAATTATACTTGAATGGATACGATGGAGAATGAATCTCATCGCGTTCGTGGAGACAGTAGTCCATACGTACGCACGAGTGACAGTATCATTCTTTTGATATTAAAATAATATATAAATGGTTGTTATATCATATATACATAATCATAACATGTTATATTTATTATTTACATGAGTTACATATCATTATTATACCCATCAAAATAATATTATATTGAATAACAATTACACCACGACGTGGAGACGGTAAGCCGTACGTACGCACGTATGGTGACATGATATTCAAATGGTGGATAGAATACTGAATATTGTTGAACCATATTTATAATAACATCACAGTATATATATGATACTGGATTTATTATTTTATAATGGTAACAACAAAGGAAGAAGAAGTGGAAGAAGAAATGAACTTGGAAAAAGGGTGGTGAAATCATTACCTCTTCTTCGGGTTCTTCCTTTTGATTTGATCAAAAGGGCTCTTTAGGTTGGATTTATGATCAAAATAAGGCATCTAGGTTGTAGTGAGGGAAGTTGGGAGAGTATTTGGGCATAGTTTGGCCAAACCAAAAGGCTTTGAAGGTGTAAAGAAATGTGAAGGAGGAGTGCCCTTTTATAAGAGGGGTGAGGGGCACCTTTGGAAAAGCTAGAAATATTAATTTATAATAAATTCATATTCGGTTTCTAATGGCTCCAAAGTTTATTATTAAAAGTTTAAGGTGGGTATAGGTCGAAAAACACTCAACCAATAGAATTTAGACAGGTTTTGGTACTTATATTAACCTTATATTTAAGTATTAACTCTAAGTTAATTAGTTTCACTTTTACAATGTCTCTTTGTATTTTTATATAATATGGTTAATAAACATACTATATACATCCAAGAGACCCCCAAGTGGTTCATTAATGATTAACCTATCATTAAATAAGTCTCTTGGCCGAGCCTTAGATTTTTAGGAATTTAATATCAATTAATAATATAATATTTGTTTTAAGAACTCTTTTATGTCAATTTTGACACTATTCAATAGTTGATTTTTATGAAACTCATAAAAGATTTATTAATTCGAACAAAGTCAATTAAATCAATCCTAATATATCATATTATCCTAGAAAATTAGTTTAATTCATTAAAAGTTTCATATAATATTTATTTGGGTATTTATAATATCAATTATTTTAATTTTTCACTATTATAGTAATTACGGCATCATCATTGTGTCATAAATAAAATAAATTATTTAATGTCTAAAAATTATAAATAAAATATCATTATGTAGGAAATCTTTTTATATTTATAATGAATATTTATAATCTAAAATCCAACATATATAACCCTATGTAACAATTGTTTTGCTAAAAGATGTATGCTTCTGTCATTTTTGTATTCATTTTAACTTAATTAAAATAAAGTGTCATTATCACTTACAAGTGGATCCATGGTGTCCCAAAATCGACCCAAAGATGCCCATGGTCGACCATGTATCAACCAATAGGGTTAAGACACGTTTTAGGGTAATTTAGTATTATTATAATATTATTGTTTAACCCTTATTTACCTGATTTACCCTTAACCATGGTAAATAAAATATTTACCGCAGTAATTATTCAAAATGTCTAAAAATAAAAGTTACCTATTTACACAATTTGAACATCCTGATTCAAAATATGGAATCCATTTTCCTAAATTCAAAACAGAGAAGTGGCAGAAATTAATTTAATATTAATTCCCGCTGTCAAAACAAAAAGCGTGTTTTTAAGAGATAATAACTATCAAAAGATTGACACTTGTTTATGTTCGGTTTAATTGTAAAATTATGTCCAATGACCAACATTATATTAAATGGTAAAAATATATTCTAAATATAATTTAAAACTACTAAAATTCATAATTTATCACTATTAATTATTTTGATTAAAAAAGTTTTTTTTAATTAAAATTTAGTAATTTTCACTATTCATCAAAATATGAAAGTTATCCGAAAAGTACCAAAATTTCACCTTAGGCTAAATTAGATATTCCGAATCCAAAAATGAAGTCCATTTTGAAATATAAAATATATATAATTTTAAAAATTAGGTATTACTATTCATAACGGCTAGTTTGATTGGTTGTTAGAACTCGGTGTTGCGTACAACACACGCTATCGCATTATTCAAAGAGAAGCGTACCGTAGAAGCTTGGGGTGTTTCATTTTAAATTTTTGATGTCCCCATTTAGTCAAAAAGTTTAAAATATAGTATTTAAAAAGGGTTCACTATTAAAAGTTGATAAAAGTGCAAAACTGAAAATGAATGTGTTCTTGCATTATATCTAAGAAACTCATAATATGGATTCTAAAATTATAAGGATTATATAAACTTTAAAATTTATCTAATACTATTCATAACCTCTTTTGAACGGCTTGTTTGGTAAGTCATGGTGTGCTTGAACTTGGTGTTGCGTGTAGTGAAAGTTATTGAATTATTTTGAAGAAATAACACTCTATGAAATCTTGGGGTGTCACATTAGCAGTATATTATTTTGAAGGTGAAGCTGATCAATGGGGGAATCTTATCAAGAATACGAGGCAAAGAGATGAAATCGAGTCCATGGAATGGGAAGAGTTCAAGATCTTATTTTTCAATAAGTACTTCCCTCGTATTCTTCGAACAAAGATGGAGAAGGAGTTTAGTGAACTAAAGAAAAAGGATGATGAATATGTTGGTATATAGGAAGCAAATTTTACAAGGCTTTCAATGTATGCATCTGGTTTTATCATCCAACCTGAAAGTAAAGTTGATCGATTCTTCAGTGGCTAAAAACCAAATCTTCGAAGGGCATTAGCTATAAGAGACTTCAGTAGCTATGAAGAAATTGTACATTGTGCTATCAAGGTAGAAATGGAAGTTGGTGTTACTTATCCATCTCATAGTTTTGACAAGAAACTAAATTTGGAGTTCAAGGAGAAATCTCAGAATAATGGTGAAAAGAAGATGAATGTTTCCTTATGCTCAAAGTGTGGAAAAAATCATGGTGGAGATTGTCTTAAAGGGACAAGTAAATGTTTCAAATGTGGAAATGAAGGTCATCGGGAATTTGAATGCAGCAATGATAAGAAGAAGATGTCTAATGATACAAAAAAAAGGAAGGGATACACAGAATGAACCTACTACACTTCAATGCTTCAAGTGCAAGGAAATGGGGCATTATGCTAATAAATGCCATAATCCAAGGGTTAGTGATGATCGACATGAGAATCCACTTAAGAAAAAGGACAAAGGGAAGTCACATGCGATCACCATTGGCGTTGTTGAATATGGTAATGATGTGGTGGAATGATTAAGTGTTTATGTAATGGGATTCCAGAATAATGTTGTATATAGTATCTTGGAAAATTAAATATTTATGTTTTGGTCTATTGTGGTTTTCAATAATTTTATGGCATCGGTAAACATGAAAAGTGATTGAAATATTTTTGGAAAGCAGATGATATGAAAATAATGAAGGGATAAACATAATCTAATATGTTTGAAAGTATTCATGAGCTCATGTATGATATAAGGACTAAGTGATATCATGGTTTGAGTATATAGAATTTTGAGGATTTTGGTATGTGGAAAGTGTTAACTTTTAACTGAATTCATTTTTTCACTACGGTTCAATGGGTATTCAAGAGAATACATGATTAAGGCCTTTGAATGTTTGGAATGTGACCAACAAGACATATCTTATGATATATGGGGATCAATGATGGTATTAAATCTCTGGTAATCGTTATCACTATATTATGAGAGTGGACTGCAGTATTATGGATAATCCTAATGATTGGAATGGATTATGTTGGACATAAGTTAGTATTGTTTAAGGATAGAATTTTTTTCGATATTATTGATGGGATGTTATAGTAATATAGTTTTAGAAAATGGACAACCTGCAGGACAAGCGAAATCCCATCGCGTCGGACAAGGCTGTAGGAATCGAACCCACGACCGAAGTGCGACTGGCCTTTATCGCCTACCACTGGCCTATAGGAAGTCCATGCTTAATTATAAACTAGTTTTATTACATTAAGCAGTATAGTATAAGAAGTATAAGTCCATTTTAGGAACCATATAAGATTAATCTCACTATAGATGGACTTACGTATTTTTTTTGATAACTTTTCTAACCTTTTGTTTGAGACAGATGTAATGACCCCTCATTCTGTCACATGATCTTCTAACACATCACGAATGACAAATTCAACTCCATTTCTTTAAGAGATGAAGTGGAAATTGTCCAAAGAACGACTAACGGTGAGACTATACCAAAATCACGAAATTATTTCTTCTAATTCCAATTTCATCAACTATAGGGAAATGTTCTCGAAAACCAAAAATGTTTTCCTAGTTCACTTATATCCGATGAATCAGATGGTAACATAGATCATCACAAATCAATAGGTTTGTGATTGTTGGCCTTTTCAAATCCATATTCTCTACCACTCTTCGTCAGAACATGATGGTTAGATTTTTCTTCCATATCCATATTTTCACCTATGTTCTCCTATGTGGAAACCCAGTGATGAGTTAATTTGGCTAACTGTTACATTTCATACTTTAGTTTTTTAAAGCCATGTTTTGGTATTCCTTTTTACTGTGTGGGTTTCTATTAAACAAACATTCGAGTAGTAAACCATTTATAACCCCGACGAATTTCGACGGCGAAATTCATTTTAAGGGGGGCAGAATGTAACACCCCGAGATTTTATGAAAAATATTCTTTTAATTTCATTAATTTCTTTTGTTGTATGATATACCAAGATTACCTTGCGCTATACACAACACCGTATTAGCTTGAAGTATACGCAACACTATTCTTGGATCGTGTTACACATAATTTTGATAATAGTTATTCTACGCAACATTGAGTATATATATATATTTTCAATGTATAAATGAAATATAGTTGGATTATGTTATATTAAACAACGAAGGATTCTTGCACATCATGCAACCCTGACTTGGCTTGCATTACACACAATCGCGACCTTCCTCGATAGCGTGTGTTGTATGCAATACCGGGTTCTACTAAACAATGATATATTATTATAATATTATTATGAACTAGCCGTTATGAATAGTATTAACTAAATTTTTAATCTTATAACATTATTATTCGTCTTACACATTTTCTAAAACATGGTATAAGAACAAAATAAATTTTTCGGGTAAAATAAGTATTTTTCAAAAAATGCAGTTTTGCCTCCTTTTGATGGTGCACCCACATTAAATCTAGTTTTCGACATGTTTATAAGTTCAATTTGAAAAATTAAAATAATTATTTGGAATCATGAAATAAAAATTTACGTTGGACAAAATTTTCATATTATTCCGGTAACTTTCATATTTTGATGAATAGTAAAAACACGCTATATTTTAATTAAAAACAAATTTTTTCATCGCAATAATTTATATGGTTAAATTATAATATTTAATGGTTTTAAAGTATAAATAGAATATATTTTTACCATTTAATATAATGTATGTCATTATCATTGATTCTACCTTGAATTCGTAGGATAAATCAATTCAATCTTTTGAAATGTTTTAAAGAAAAACTCGTTCTCCTTCGACAACGGGATTAATTTTAATTTAATTTCTACAAATTTTTTTTATTGAATTTGGAAAAATGTATTCCATATTTGGAATCAGTGGATACAAAATATGTTAATAAGCTACTTTTTTTTGGGAATTATGAAGAGTAACTATGGTAATTTTTATTTACCATAGTTAAAGATAAATCGGATAATTAAGGGTAAATATAATTTATAAAATTACCCTAACACATGTAAAAATCCTATTGGATGACTAAAAGGCAACCCAT
Source organism: Viscum album (assembly GCA_963277665.1). Taxonomy (NCBI): domain Eukaryota; kingdom Viridiplantae; phylum Streptophyta; class Magnoliopsida; order Santalales; family Viscaceae; genus Viscum; species Viscum album. Next base: position 556,805,403 of record OY728141.1, read on the forward strand.
ATCACCTAATGTTCGGATTATATTCATTTAATGGACTTTTTTCCATGAAAATAATTTAATTATTATCAAAACCAAAGAATGTGACAACGTGTCACTTTCTTAAATCTTATAAGTATAATAATTTTCATTTAGAGATAAACATCATGAAACGTCAAACATGAATAGTATCCAGAAAGATAATACAATTATCTACATCATAGGAATTTATTTAGAATTTTTAGGGATTAAATAATTATCATTTATTATGACACAATGATGATGACGTAATTGTATTATTAATGAAATATTGACATAATTGATGTTATAAATACCCAAATAAATGTAATTTAAGACTTTTTATGAATTAAACTAATTTTATAGGTTAATATGACATGTTAGTATTTATTTAATTAACCTTTTTCGAACTGATCATTCTTTTATGATTTTCACAAAAATCAATTACTAAATAGTGTCAAAATTGACATAAAATAGTTTTTAAAACAAATATTATATTATTAATTGTTATTTTATTCCTAAAAATCTAAGTATCGCCCAAATAACTTAGATAAGGTTATATATATTAATAATAAACAAATTGGGGTTATTTTGGCTTCTTATAGTATGTTTATTAACCTTATAGTATAAGAACACAATAAGACATGGTAAAAGTAAAATTATTTTACATAATGTTAAATCTAAATGATAAGGTTAAAATAGGAACCTAAACTTGTCTAAATTATATTAGATGACAGGATTTCGACCCATCCACACTTTAGATTCAAAATAAATCAATTTGGAGCTATTTAAAACCGAAATTGACTTTATAATAAAATAATATTTTTAGTTTTTCCAAAGGAGCCACTCTCCTCCCTTATAAAAGGGCACCTCCTCTTTCTCCTCTACACACAAATTTGATCCTTCAAGCTCGGAAAAACCCTGCCCATTTCACTCCCCACTTCCCTAGAATCATCCTAGATGTTATGGTATTCTTAAAAGACCAACCCTAGTGCCCTAAGAGGAGGTTAAGAAGAGGCACATCAAAAAGAGGTAATATCCATTACCGATCCTTTCCAAATTCTTTTTTCTACATCTTCTTATTTAGTTGTTTCATTATGAGGTAATAAAATTAGTATCAATCATATACTGATATGTTATTATAAATATTAAACAACCCTATTTCACCTCTAATCCATCCTACGGAAAATGAAATCATCGCGCGTGCGTACGTACGGAATACCGTCTCGACGCCGTGGTGTAATCTATTTTCCACCACCACCTTACTTGGATTGTTATAAGGGTGAAAGTAATGAATATATATGATTATTTTAAAGTGGTATTTGTTATGAAATAGTATACATACACTCCAATACAATTCCACAATCATGGGAATGATATCATCGCTCATGCGTACGTATGGAATACCGTCTCCACGATGTGATGAAATTCGTTCTACATGATCTTCATTGCATAATGATTATATAAATGAATTGAATGAATAAATATGATATATATTACACTAATACCATTCTGGAAATGAGGTATCTATAAACTAAGAGAATAATAAGAATTTATTTGACAAAACACGCATAAGAACAAAAAGTAATAAACACCCGAATAACAAGTAGTAATGAAATATTACTAATAAGAAGCTAAGAATATGAACATATACGAAATCATAACAATATTTATGATTCTGGAATAAGTCAATAACATTATTTAAATCATTATACAGGAGGTTCAGACACTTACGAAGCAAATCAGACCTAAGGTAAGGGGAAATATCACAATCTCATTTTATCTGAGATTGTTTATACTTTTGTATTTACTGGGGTGTATTTTATCATCCACATACATGTTTCCTCAATATGTAATATTTATATCCTACTATAATAGATTATATCCAATTTTACCCTTTGGTGAGTTTTTAGTAAAAGATATGAAAGGAATCTTTTGTCGTTTTTCTTACGAGGTACTTTTTGACTTTTCCGACAAAAGTACGGGAAGAATGTTCTTTTATCTTATATGGCATGAATGGATTTTTAAAAAATTATTTCCAAGAAGCTTACTTTACAAGCTTTCAAGTTTATTTTTAATCAACTTCTTTTAGTTTAAAATTGTATGACATGTTAAGAAAGGAAAATGTTTTTGAAGTAGAAAGGATATTTTCCTCAAGAATGGAGTTCGAGTGTTTTATCAAAATTATTTTCCATCTAAGATAATAAAGGGTTCTGTTTTTATCCCTATTATTACATTGATTTGATTATGTTGTGATGGAATTATTTTTATGAATTCCTTTATATTATATGAATTGTTTTATGATGTCACGGTGTTTAAGATTCCCATTTTTATTACGTGGGTTATGCTATGATGTATGGTTTATGATTTTGTGGCACACATAAGAATGATATCATTATAAGATGGGTGGGACCCATATCTCCCTCCAATGAATTGGGTAATGATTTTATATCTCATGAGATAGACATGGCTGGAACGGCAGGTTAAACCGGTTCAGTGAAACAGGACTGAAACGAGGAGTGAACTCGGTTCAGAAATGGACTTTGTCCACTAAGATAGTCTCGACAATGAGTCTTGACTAACAAGAAATGATTCTATATGATTATGTGTGTATTCCACAAAGTTTAATGTTGTAAGTTATGATTATTGGGATTTCATTTCACTACTATGATTTATCCCATGTTATGAAATTATGCTCTCTTTTGCAGGTTACGATTTCAAAAATGTTAGGTTCTTATGAATATGATGTGATTGATATTTCTTTTGTTTACCCTTACTGAGAATTTGAGCTCACCCTTTTATGTTTTCTTTTCCCCAAGATATAAATAATGGTTTTAGGTCAAAAAAGGGAAGATCTTTATGGGAGATGTTGAAGATATTTAACCATGATTAGAAGATTATATTCCGAGTTTCCAAAGACACTAAACTGTTACGATCTTTGTGTGTGTGTTTTTATTATGTACTAAGTATTCCGAAAAAGTAATGTAATGTCCATGTACGTTAAGCTTTGGGTCTCTACACCGGGCCCCCTACTGACCCTTTACTTTCATTGGCCATATCTTTGGCACCGGACGACTGTTTGATGAACCGTCAACCGTGCTAGTTCTCTTGGAGCACGACGGTCCTTTGGTGTATACCCCACTAGAGTTCGAGGTAATGTTGAGATATGTCCAGGATGGATCATACACGAATCCAACTGGGCCCGCAGGACTAAAAGGATAATAACTCATAGACCGGGGTCTGATTGACGCACCTTCTATTGTGTTGAGACCCCTATGACGTGGTAGTCATTTGAGATACTTCTTCGTCATACTTCATAGAAGTTAGAGAATAGACCAGCAGCTCATGGAGACGATCCTCCCTACGATGAGAATGCATAGTTTGGAGACCTAGTATCTGGCTGAGACCTGAAGACTGTTGAATGATTTGACTTATATTGTTTCGACTAGCCCAGTAGGGATCCCCTTAGTGTCGCGGTAGACCCACGGTGTGGAGTGCCTCTCGGTGAGCGTCGCAGACCCATGGTACTCGACATGAGAAGTACCTCAGTAGGATATGAGGGGGAGTTCCTCTGTGTGAGCGTGGAAGACCCATGGTTAGAAGCGCCTCTGTGTGAGTGCGGCAGACCCACGGTACTCGACAGGAAGAGTACCTCAACAGTCCACAGTAAGTTGGGAGAGCCTATGTGTGACACGGCAGGCCCACTGTACTCAGTTGAGCAGGAGTTCCCTAGCAGTTTTGGTTTTGATTATAAAAATCATGGATTGATCTGAGTTTTTAACTTTTTGTGTTTACCTCATGATTAAGATGGATTACTTGACAACTTAGTTATAGGTTTCTCCATATACCTAAGTGGGGTTATATGTTGATTTCATAATTTGTGATTTATCTTTAATAGATTTTGTGAGACCTTGAGTGTCTCTGGGTCCCTAATGAGTATTGTTATTCTCACCCCTGCACGGGTTATGCCCACACCTTGTTGTGTTGGTTGCAGATGACAGACAACACTTACTATGGATCAGAGTAGCAGGATTGAACGGTACCCAGAGGTGGACCTTACAACGAGTCGGTAAACGGAGGAGACTGACAGATGTGGAGTGCAGAGGAGGATATATGTGCCTACCCATCAGTTATGAATCCATGAAAGATGACCTAGTATCTGCTTTACTTTTCTTCCATTGTACATGTTTTTCAGTTATAATTTTACTTTCCTGTTGGGCTTATATTTCCAGCCCCTTTTACCTTTCAGCACTCCTTTGTATACAATGTTTCTTATTATTTTACTTCCAGTTCATACTCTATTATGTGGGTTTACACATTATAAAGGAAATACCTTCATAGATTTAGGGATTTTCGCATTTGGTTCTAGTCACCAGCCCCTGGCCTATGGAAGGCGGTCTTGGGGTAGTCATGGCACGGGCCCCGGGGGAAGGTTCATGACAAGTTTCTCACATTTGTTGTTATCTTCATTTTTTTGATCTTATGGGGACTCTAATATTGTGTCATTCCATTAGTTATTTTATTTTTTTAAATGGAAATATTTCTCAAATACTTCATCACTTTCATTGTTTTTTTAAGTTACTGTATTTTATTGTTCTTAAAAAATCATTTTATTATGAAAGTTATATTGATGATTTTTAAAAATAGTGAAATATGAAGGGGAAATATGAAATATGATAAAATATTTTATTTTATGTTATTATATTAATACATGATTAATTATATCACAAATAATGATTGAATTATTTTTATTATCCTCAAATGAAATAAATTTTATTCATAGTCAAAATATCCTATATTTATAGGAAAACAATAAAACAACATTTTATTCAAAAATACCCCTTCACATATAAATTCAACAAACCCCACTGATTATAAATTTGTTTATAATAAATTTTACATAAATTATAGAAAAAATATCTTTTTTAATATCCATATATATATATATATATTGGAGAAGCCTCTTTCTAACAATAAAGGTATAATTCAAATCCTTAATGACTGTTACGAATGATATATCTCAAACCGAATGTAACAATGTAACAATCCCATTATTTCATTTTTACTCTTATAGTATCAAAAATATTATAAATTATGTTTATTATAAAATTAATTTATATTAATAATAAAATTCCAAAATATTTCTTAAAACAAAATGTTTTTACATCTCATTTTTTTAGATCATTATCAACGAAACTGTTAATAAAAATGTTGATTCTATAGAGGTTAATTTTATTCTTTTCATTGAAATCATTCATAAATGATTTAAAAATTGTAATTTTGGGTTTCTTGTTATATAAATAATAATTATATAGTAAATTTTATGATATTTCAAGGATAATGATTCATGAACATAAAAATATAAAAATTAAACATTTATGGTCACTTATACCCCATAAAATGAGCATTCACATTAACTATATATGTGTTTTAAAAATAATATAGAATTTATTATTATATAGAAATATAAAACTAAATTAATGGAATGATACCAATGAAATGAAACCAATATAGATTATAAAACCATATTAATTCGGTTATTTATGGTAAAAAATATACAAAATAATTGTTGGTATTATTGACTAAATTTTCAATGACTGCCAATATAAGAAAAATGAATCTAAAAAATGATAAATATTGGAAATTTATATATTTTTATGAAATTATAATATTTAATTTTCTATTATATAATGTTAAGGTATATATTTTATTCAATCAGGATGTCAATGGAGTGTATAATGTAATTTCCGACAAATTTTAAGCGAACTGTCTCTCATTATTTTCTTATTCAAGAGTATACAATCCCATATCTCTTCATATATATCTCATTGATATGTGGTGTATCTTGTGCATGTATAAAATATTTCATTATAGATTATAATTTTTTTCTCACAATTTTCAAGGAATTTCTATTTCATTCTAGTTCTATTTCCAATCATTTTTCTTACATGAAATGATATATAAAATTATTTCTATTCATTCACATACATCACTCCTATAATTAATATATAATATTATATTATTTAAGAGAACATTATCATTTAAATAAAAAAATATTCTATTTTTTCATATTTTAATGAATCTAGATATTCTAATGTCATTTAAATATTAATTTTCACATTTATTAAAAAAAATTATAGGGTAGTTTATTTAAATAATAGTTTCAACAACATTTATAATTATTTTATAATAAAATTATTCACCATATTATGAACCTATTTTTAATTATTTTACAAAAAAAATCACCTTTATATCTTCCATTATAGAGTTATAATGTGATAATATGTAGGTTTATGCTTTCATAAAAAATTATGTCACCCATTTCATTCTCATGGACTTATTTCATGAGATGATTACGTATGATTTCATTTCCCAGTGAAAAATAGAAAAATGATTGTATGTATTTTTCTCATTATTCAATAATTTTATAACCCTAAAATTAAATAAGTAAACATTACACTACCCAAAATATATTTTATAGATAATTGGTAAAAATTATATAACATTATGTTGTGAAATGTTATTTAAAAGCCTTAAAAGATATTTACAATTGAATAGTTTATTCACATGAAATTTTTGTATAATTTTTATGTTCATAAGATATAATTTTTCTTATTCTATGTTTTTTTTGTTTTTATTTTTTATCAATCTATTTTTGGATTCCATGTTTTCATTCGGGAGTCTTTAAATATACCACCCCTGTAATTATTATGAATATACCTTTATTATGGATTTTATAGCCCATTTATTTTATCTGTGTCCATAGGATATCCCATTTTGAGGTTTTTGTATCATAATATCAAAGAGGGTATGATTATGATTTAAATATGTTATTATATAAAAAACTAAGATATGGTATGTTATTTTCTTAATACCCCAATGACATTAGCCCTTTATATTTCTTATTTTTTATGTTATTGATTCTTGAAAGAAATATGATTTAATATTATGTAAAATAGATATTATGGTAATACACAACCCCATTTTATCCCAAAAACCTATTTTCCCACAAAAATAGATTGTGGAATTACCCCGCTCATTTGTGTTAATCCCCGCTATATAAATAACTACCGACTAATCAAAAATTATTTCTAATAATACAAAATATTTCTCCATTTTTTGGGGTGGTCTACTAAAAAATACAGTATAAACATAAAAAACTATAACCAATTTAACACTGTCAGCTCTTTAAATACATTCTATAGTGAACCTATCCCTTTAAACATATCATTTCGTTATTTTAAGCATAATTAATCACCAAATACAAAACTATGATAATAAAGAAAAGAATCTTCAGATTATTTGGTGCATAATTAGAAAGCATGAAACCAAAATAAAAACATATTTAATATAATATCATTTTTGAGACCATAACCTCTTTTTTCCCCGGAATCATCATATGATAAACTAGGGAAAACATGAACAAAGGGAAGAGTTAAAAATAATTTTAAGGTAAAATCATAGGAATAAAGCATAGAACAAGGTATAGAAGTCATAACATGATGACATAAAAAGGAATGGAATATGAAGAAAAATTAGAGTAATAATATGTATAAAATAGAATCATTTTAATATTTAATGATTGAAATGTTTCAAAAACATAAAACTTGACATAAACATGGGTCAAGGATAGCACTCAAGACTATATCAAATGGTGGATAATGTCCCATAAAGGAATAAATTTTTCTCCATATAAAAACATAATGTATCATGTGAATAATCATTATCTAATGCATTGGACCACTACATAGGGGAATCCATAATAAATAATTCCTGACTTTTTGTGCCACATGAATAATTGAACAAAAACATTAGGGCTATTAAGGGAATGAAATGGACATCATAATAATTTCAAAAGGAATAAAAAAAGTGTAATATAAAGGTGACCATAAAAGAATAGATTTAAATAATACATGAATAATCTTATGTTATAATGTGAATATATCATGATAATTCATATCAATCTGATGTGAAAGCATATAAAAAGAGTGTTTATATATCTTTATAAATGATCCTCTTCGGTGCAGTTTAAGGCAAAATATATGAGTCTTTATAGAAAAAAATGAAAATTTTATATCATAAAATAAGAAATGAACTATATAGGTTTTCATGAAAAAAAGGTGTGATTTAAAAAATATATTGGTGCATTATGAGAGAGCATGGAGTGTACATAAAAAATCGGTAAAATATTGGGAAGTTCCCTTTAACTGGTCATCCTTGTCCGGTGATATTAAAATTGTAACCTTATAAAACATCTAATTACCCATCAAATAATGAATATTTTATATTGGTAAATATGTTTAGAACATAAATACATAATGCAGGATGATTGAATAAGAATAATTAATAATTAAATATGGGTACATATAGTGAAATCGTAACACAAAGGAAAAAAATGGGGTTATAAGGGTATCAATAACCTTATGTCCGAAATGGTTCTACATAATGTCCATGATGATAAATATTTTCCTCATTAATTAATTAACTCAATAAATCGTCCAAATTTATTTGATATAGTATAATTTTATTAGGTACATTTTTTTATATTTTAATGAGTTATAAGATTTAGTATTTTTATTTAGAGAGGGTTTATTTCTTGGTTTTATGATTTGTTCTCTTGAATTTAAATATAAGAGTTATTTTAAAAGGGAGAAAACCCCTATAAGTGTAAGTATGTGATATTAATTCACTAAATTAATTTTATGTTGTCCCACATATACTTTTTTCATATAATAATGATTCATTTGATAAAATGTTAATGATGACCATTTGATTACTATTGTGAAATTTCAAGTAACAAAAGCATTTTTTTCTTATTTAATATTATATAATAATAAATCAATAGTAGTATATGTATGATATCAGGGCTATCATTTTAATTTTTATATGGGATGTGAGGTATGTTTACAGAAATGAAAAAAAGTAAATGGGAAAGGTAGAGGGTTTTACCTCCTGAGTATCATCTCCTCAAGAACCTCCTTAATAAAAATGGATATTTTTTGTTGTGATCATATGTAATGTGGGGAAGAGGTTTTGGATATAAATTCAGAATAATATCATTAATCCCCAAATATTTGATTTTGATAGAACATGATGTGGTGAGGAGTGGTATTTATTGTGGGAGGAGAGGGGTTTTTTATTTGTGAATATATTAGTTTATTATTTTTTCTTAATAATATCATTATTGAGTGTTCCCATGTCCAAATTTCATATATAGATAAGGATAGTTTGAGATAATTGTAATTAAATCATCTAGAAATCATCAATGTATCGTATATCCATTAATTTACTTATAATGTTAAACACTGTAAAGTACCATATTTCATTATTCATAAAAAATTCATCTACTAGAGTAAAAATTAAAAAATTACCCATTACCATTTTTTGGTGATAAGTATAAAAGAGTGGAATCAATTTTATGAAAATTATTTTATAAATATTAGAAATTTATTTTTTATTCAAAAAGAAAATTTATTACAAACATAAAGAATTTAAAATTATAACTTCTTTTGTGTCACTATGAAGAAAATCATAAAGGTTATATAAAATTTACTTAAAATTCTATGAGAAAAAAATATCATTATGAAATTTTTTATGAAAATATATTTTTAAATATTTATATTATTTATGAAATTGTAAATTAATATTTAGGTTTCAAAAAATTACTAAAACATAATTTATCATTTTGAAACATTAATTTACTTTTGACATGATATAAATATATTATATTTCAATTAAACATATACCAAAATTTTATTTATACAATTATAGGTTAAGATACTATTATATTACCCAATTTACTATTCCTCATTATCACATCACTCTTCCAATAATCCTGTTACTATTACATTTGTATATATTTTTTATGTTACATAATTAGATATTATTTCATTAACTGTTCATTTACATTGTTTTTTCTATTTTTTGATGTTATTTTATTTGATTTATTATATATGTCATTTTTATAAGAAGGTAATTTCATTCTATAAAATAATGGGTTGTTATATTCTCCCCTAGGAAATTTATCCCCCAAATTATTTTACATATTGTGGTAAAAAAAGTTTATGTATCGAATACATAGGTAATAAGCATATAAAAAATAAACATTGAACATTTAATGATAAAATGTTAAATGTAAATTATATCCTTAATGGTGATTCCCTTTGATTCAATGTTTCTTATCCATAGAGATATATTTTTCCATAGGGTTCATACTAATTTTTTATAATAATTTTCCCCAAAAATAACTAGATAATCCTTTGATAAATCCTATAGTGACCCTTTCCCTTTATTATTAATATTTTATGATTTTAAGCATAATTAACCAGAAAATACAAACAATGGAACACAATGTCTAGTGCTTTTAGAAGAGTAAGTACCAAAATAGAAAGTACGAAATCAGAATAAAACAAATTAATTTATATAATGAGATCCTAATATCTATTTAGCTATTACATTGACTTATGATAACCTGAGAAATACAGGACTAAATGGATGATATAAAAACATAATTGGGGGAATAAACATATGAATAAAGCATAAAACAAGCGTCTTAAAAAAACACGATGATATAAAAAGGTAAGGAACCTGAATAAACATATGGTATCATAACATTTATAACATGGTATTATGTAATCATGGAATTATAAGAATTTTAAAGAAACATACAACATGAAATACACATGAATCATGGATTACTACAAACAATATATCACATGGTGGAAAAAGTCAAATAAAGGAATCTGGTTTACGCCATATCCAAACATGACATCTAATGAGACTAATCATTTCCCAATACATTGGATCATTATGAATGTTAAACCATCAAAACAATATATTGAATATAATGTGCAACATGATTAATCATACATAAACATAAGTGTTTCTATTGGAATTAAATGGGCATTATATTAATTTAAAAATGTATATCCAATTGGTGTAACATAAAGAATTCCATGAATGAATGGATTCAAATAATATAATATAATTCATTAGTTTACATTGGCATAGATCATGATAAAATATCTATAGCTTATGTGAAGCATGTAAAATGGGTGTTTAAGAAACCGTAGAAATCTGCCACTTTGGTGTGGTTAAAGGGAAATATAAAGGAGTATTTAAAGTGAAAAAATGCACACGTGAATTCATAAAATAAAAAGTAGAACAATATAGTCCTTTATGATTAAAATATTGATTTTATAAAACTATTTGTGTCTAAATAAATATTGTGTTATGTACATGAAAATGTGTAAGGAATTTAAAAGTTCCATTAAATCGGCCTTGTTTATCGAAAGGATTTGAAAATGGAACCTTATAAAACATTAAATTCACCATCACTGAGAGTAGAATTGATATATTTGCAATGTTTTGGAACAGAATAAAAATTTATGAGGATTAAATGATAATATTTTTTTATTATATTGGGATTAAGAGAGATTAATTGTGACCTGAAGGAAAAATGGTGCTTTGAGAGAATCCTTTACCTTATGTCCAAAAGTTTTCTGCACTTGTACATAATTTACTATATAATAAATTTATTTTCATTAATTAGCTTAACATAAAAAATATTCCACAAGTATTTGATTTATTATAACTTTATATGCTCATTTATGAAATATTTTATGAGTTATAAGTTTTGAATTTGTCATTCTACGAGCATTCATTTAATGGTTTTATGATTTTTTCCATTGAGTTTATAAATGGTTTTTCTTTCCAATTAGATGGAAAAGTCTAAAATTTTAATTAGGTTATATTTAATCACAAGTAAAATTTTAAATGGGCCCATATATAATGTATTTAGACATTATAATGATTCGGTAGATATAATTTTAATGATGAATGTTAGTTTGTTTTGGTGTATTTTGATTAACATAAATAAGTTTTCTTATTATTTAATATTATTCAGGTATAATTTGTTCTAAAAAATATAAAAAAGTTATAATAAAAATTTTAAAATCTATTTTAATCATTATAATGGTTTTATGACCATCCATGATGTAGGTAATAGAAAATGAAAAATATAGGCCACGAAAGGGGTGAATCGACACATCACAGACAATGTTGACATTTTTATGAAAAAAAGAGAATAGAAGATATTTAATGATAGATATTAAAATAAAATAATTGTCTTATAGTATATATATGATACTAGAGAAATCATATCACTTTGTAATGGGTTGGTTAGGTATGGATAATGAAAGAAAAGAAAATAAAACTGAAAGAGGGAGGGTTTTACCTCCAGGTTTTCGTCACCATGGTATCATTCTTAAGGAACATGTATATAGAAATATTTTTCGACCAGAGTGACCAAAAAGTCGGTAAATGGTTTGGAAGTTGAATCAGGTAGATTATTATCAATATTAAAGGGTTATATTTTTTTATAAGAATAGTAGTGAGGTTTGGTATTTATAGTGGGAGGAGAGGGGTGTTTGTGATTATTTTGTTTATTAGTTTATTAATTTTTCTAAATACTATAAATACTGATTATTTATATGAATAAATACTATTAATAGATGAGTTAATTCTATATACTAGTTCTTATATCATCCATACATCATTAATGACCCAAAAAATCATTGATTTTCATACAATGTAAAATATCTTAAATTACCATCTTTCACTATTCACCAAAAATTGAACTATATTATAAAAATTAAAAAAGGTCACCCTAAACATTTTTATATATATATTATTCAAAAATTGGTGTGATTTTTTTAACATAATTTTTTAATATGATATATTTAATTTTTATTTGAAATCATTATTTATTAGAAAATTCTGTTTTCAAAATTATATTTGATTTTAAGAATCATTGAAAAAATAATAATTTAATAGTCATTAAATTGTCTTAAAATTATTTGATGACAAATTATTAATTTATGAAAAAAAATTTGGCAAAAAAAACAATATTGTAAATCATTATAATGACTATATAATTTTCTATAAATAGTCATGTTTCCAAACAATAATAATACTTAATTTATAATTTTTAAAAAATTGATTTACATATTCAATTATATAAATATATTATATTCTCATGCATAAGATGCTTAAATATTATATATACATTAAAAGATTAGTTTAAAGATCAATTTTATGGTTTACTATTCCCAATAGTAAAATTATTATTCCAACATTTAATTTACCATTCCATTGGTATTGGTTCCTTAATTTCTTTAGAAGTATCTTATTTATTTTTTATCCATTCATAATGTTTGAATTTTGTTCTATATATGATTTTTTTGTAATTTATAATATATGAAATAATTAAAATAGTGAATTTCCCTCGATAAAATTCTGGGTGGTTACATTTTTGACAATATATCATTATTTTGATATCAAAATAAAATATTCATATATAAAAAACATTTCAAAATAATACAATAAAAAAATTATTTATACTATAGATAATAATATAAATAATAAAACTTCAAATTTGTATTATTAAAATTAACAAGTATTGTTTGAATAATTCCAAATTCATGTCTACAATTAATTTTTCTCTATAATTTAACTACTTATTTCAAGATGAATTAAAATACTATTTCTTTATATTATATATATAACATACATCACCATTTTATTTGTAGAATTTTTAAATTCCAATTAATAATATATCATGATATAATTTTTATTCATATAAAATATTTAACAATAAAATATATTGAAAAATATATTAGTCTATAATTTTTAATTCGGATGTATAACATCATCATTATCCACGATTATTGAAAATGATTAATCCATAATAAAATAAGAATCATTTATTTATAGAGATAAATAATTGAAAAATAATTTTCATTAACAATAATTTATTTAAGAATTTTCATTAATAATAATTTATTCAATAATTTTTTAAATAAATTTTATGTCCCATTGGTCTTTATTATCTATATTATAACCCTAGACCAATAGTGTAACATCCCATTACTATTTTTGGGTTTTCCTAAATCCTCATATGTTAAATTATTAATTTCCTAAGTGGAACAAATGATTTATAAATGAATTTATGATAATTATGTTAAAGGCCTCAACTACCTATTAAAATCATGAAATATTCAATTAAATATTTTTGGGGTTTGATGCTGGTTTAGTGCATGTTTCTGGTGCCCACAAAGGCTTAGTAAAGACGGAAGAAAATTATTAAATAAAAAATATTTATTATGAGTTTTTTTATAAAAAATATTTGAGTATCTTTAAAATGGTGCATCATTTGAGAAATACGAGACCACTTCTATTTTCAAAATATGGTATTTACATTAAAATGGTAATAACATTTGAAGGCTCCAAACATTTGGTTTCTTTTCTCATGATATAAAGTTATTAAATAATATTTAATGTATTATTTTAATCAAAAAAATTGAATATCTCTCAAATTGTGCATCTTATAGAAAAACCGAGACCACCTACAAATCTAGAATGTAGAGAATACCCGATGAGGGGTATATCAATTTCAAACATCAAGAATTCGGATGTCACTCTCCCAAAATTAACCTTTTATGTTAATTAATTTTCTATTTTATTTGTTAACTAATAAATCATTAATATCTCTCAAACGGTTCGTCGTTTGAGAAATTGGAGACAAACGTTGTGTCCAAAATGAGGGGGTTACCCTTGAAAGAGTATAAATTTCATGATCAATGAACAATTTTTCATTCATATTTTTAAATTAAGTTACTTGATTATTTAATTTTTAGATTAACTATAATAAATTAATTTCACTATTCATTTTCATCAACATGAGTGAAAAAATCCATTATTCACATAGGTCAATCTAAAAGCACCGAAATAACACGGTATTGAATAGTACAAATGTATATAAAGAATTGAAGGGGGAAATTAATTTTTCCATCATCATGATTTTGTGGAATGAAATATTAAATATGTTTTTTCAAATTTTATGTTTTATGGAAACTCAAACATATTCAGTATATAATACCCAAATGATTCTTTTCATAATGGGTTCAATATATTTAGTCTGAGTGATCTCAAATCACTCTTGCATGCGATATATAAACCATGGTTGATCCTCTTCAGATATAGTCGAGATCTCCTTCTCCCCTATGGTACATGAGGGTTGGTTCTTCCAAGGTATTTTTATGTGTTTTTTATATAATTTTCATCTATTTTATTTTATTATTAAATTCCTCTCTCTCTCTCATATAACATTTTCATTATTGATTTCAATTTTTCGTCATTAGTACCATTGAATTTTTCTGGATAAAATGATTTAAAATAATTTTTTTCCAAGGCAGTATAATATTCCTCACTCAGATTTATCAAATTTTAATGGATCTTTGAAAAAATTTATCATAGGATAAATTCTCAATTATAAATGGATAATTTCTGAAAAATTGTCATAAAACAATTATAGATGAATAAATTGTAAAAAAAGTTATTATAATATAATTATACAAATAATTAAAGGATAATTATAAGGTAATAATCACGTGATGTAGCTTATCAAAATTATAATGGGATAATTACATGTTCTATCCAAGGGAAATTATTATAATTTTCAAATAATTTTATCATATAATTATCAATGATAACCCCACCGTACTATCCAATAATATTTAAATTAAATTATTGAATTATTATTATTGTATTATCATATGAAATAATTCAAAAGATAAATATTGTGAATTTTCAGAAGATAATTGTGAATATTTATCGAATTATAATTGAACAAATTATCAAAGATCAATTGCATTGAAATACCGAAGATAATTTTTACATTTATTATCAAAGGACAGTTAATATAATAATTGAATGATAATTTCCATTCTATCAATGGTAAATTATTAATATTATTAAAATAATTATTGGGAAATTATGAAACCTAATTATTCTAATGGATAATTGTGAGAGCATGGGTTTACGAAATGATAAATTTATAATTTTCCATGAAAGAATAATATAATCACATGTTATTATATATATGTATTTTTAATCTTATCTTGGTGAGATAAATTATCATCGTATATGATAATTTAAATTAAAACATAATATTTATCCAGGAGTGGGAAAAAGTTTTTGAATTTTTTATTTTATTTCAATGTGAAATAAAATAGATAATTTTGGTTCTAGATACCCATTATGAACATCAAGAATTAGAGTGTAAATTATTATAATATTAAATTTTTGAGGAGGTGTATTGAACAAACCAAGGTGATTTATCATTTCCGCTGACATTGATGAATTTGAGTTGTGTGGTCTCATCTTGATTAGCAAGATTGATTATCCTTGTATTTCTTGATTAATTTCAATTATGGATTTAAATTAAACTACAAAAACATTCATTCAATTAAATTGATAAAAACCTGATTTTAGTGAATCTGGGTATTTGAAATGGTTTTGGCATGGATATTTGGGAATCCCCAAATCCCATTGAATTTTTGTGGGTTTATGGAAACCTAGTTGTTTTATATTCTGAAAAACGCTTATTTTTGAATAAAATGTATTTTGGTTTCAAATGTAATGAAAATGGTGTTTTTAAAATATAAGAATTGGACTGATAGTATTTTAAGATGTCTTAAAATAGTTATCCGATCATTTAAGACCGCATTCAAGCATTAGGTTGTTAGTGAGTTATTTGGATACACTCTATTCTATTACAACATTCTAAAATATACATGCAGTGGGTCAAATCTATGATGGGATGGTGATGACTCTCCATTTTGTTGAGTCAATAAGGTTTTCCTTATGACCTTTCCATTCCTTCTTGTTTTGAAAATCACAAAAACCTTATTCTTAAGCAAATATTATTTTTACCCCCATAAGTAAAATTTACTTCTTTATGGAAATTTACCCTAACCTAGATTTTCTTATACATAGCCATATCTTCTTAAGTACAATAACCAGATTCTTACCCAAAATCCCAGAGCCATATAATGAAAATATTTGGAGCATTCTGTTTTTTTAGGATCCGAATTCTGGACGTGATCTGTAATGTAGTTCTAATCCGAATTCTGGACTCAGAACATTGAAGAAGTTCTACTCCGAACTCTTAAGTAGTTCGACTCCGAACTCTGAAGAAGTTCGACTCCGAACTCTTAAGTAGTTCGACTCTGAACTCTCAAGTAGTTTGACTCCGAACTCTTATGTTGTTCGACTCCAAACTCTGAAGTAGTTTGACTCTAAACTCTGAAGAAGTTTGACTCTGAACTCTCAAGTAGTTTGACTTCGAACTCTTAAGTAGTTCGACTCCGAAAACCTAAGAAGTTCGACTCCGAACTCTTAAGTACTTCGACTCCGAACACTGGAAGTTCAGATTCTGATCTCTGGTGAAACCAGAGTCCGAATTTTTATAAAACAGAATCTGAATATTTCTTAACATAGACTCCGAATTTCATTTTTGTTAGACTCCGAACTTTTGACTTTCTTACGCTACTAAATATTGATTAGCTTTTACTTACATATTCTTCATTTCAAAACGATGTCGGGCATTCAATTACACATGGTTTGTTATAAAACGATGTCGTCTATTCTGTTTATAATTAACCTTTGGTTGAGTTACACATGTACAGGTCCCTCCGAATTTCATGGAAAATATGACCGTTGGAGGAGGGAGCCGACCATTGGATATTTTCCTATAAATAAGAGCTCATTTGAAAGATCTCATAACAAGAAACAAGTTGATTGATCTAGAGAACGCATGCTGTTATGGTGATTTCTAAAGAGAGAATCTTTTCATTCCTTTTGCGTACTGAATTGCTCATTTAGATTGCTTCGTGCGACTCCGGATGTTGGTGATTACATTTGAGGACTTCCGGAGATAGGAAGACAGAGGTGCCGACTACCTTGATTTTCGATGGCTTCCTTGCTGAGGAAGACAGAGGTTCCAACTACCTTGATGCTTAGGGCTTGCGGGGATAGCAAGACAGAGTTTCTGATCTTTGTATCGAGGGCTTAACCTGGTGTGGGTAAGACAGACTTACTTGAAAGTATAAATCAAGAGACCTTTATCCAAGGTTTTTGGATACCCTTCCCTTTGGGTTAAAAGAGTTATTTTTTGTTACTTGTAGTTTTAATACATGTATGTTTCCACTGTATATTGTATTATAAGGAAATTACAACTTTCTTATACTTCCTTATACTTGTACTCTAATTAGTTTAGATTCTATACACATTAAGGTAGAATCTTATATCATTAACTTTGGTTCCAATTCTCCAGTTGGTGATCAGAGGTGTTTTGAATTTGTTTTTTTTTTACTTTGTTAAACCTATATTTTCCTTGTCTAATGAAAACATTATTATCCTTAACCAACATTAAAGGTTCCAAATGTATTTTTAAAGTATACAATTCACCCCCTCTTATATATTGAGCATCTACATCATTATTTCGATCCAACAATTGGAATCAGAGGAGGTCTCTGAAATACTTGTACTCACTTATAAGTTTTTCTTGCTCTTTGTCATTCTGAACATTATCATTTTGAACTTTGTCATTCTGAACTTTATCATTACAAACATTGTCATTCCAAAATTTGTGGTTACTAACTGTGTCTACTAACAAGTTTGGTTTCCAAAGTTGTTTTAGAATGGCAAGATTCAATGTTGGTTCTATTAACAATCTAAATCCTACAAGACCACCAATCTTTGATGGTAATGACTATGAGTACTGGAGAGATCTAATGAAGACTTTTGTTATCAACACTGGAGTGGATAATTTCGTTATTCTTACTGGTGATTATAAAATACCTGATAAGGAAGTGAGAACTTTCACTAACCAGGAAAAGCAAGAGTATCAAATCAATTATAAGGTACGCAATACTTTACTATGTTCAATGAATAGAAATATATATACCCAGATTTCTTCTTGTGAAGCAGCTAATTGTATCTGGAAGAAGTTATAAGTTACACACTTTGGAACTTCTAAAGTTTTTGAAACTTGGAGAGCCATGCTTAGAGATGAATAGAATGGATTCAATTTTCTGTATGGAGAACCAATCTGCAAAGTTCAACAGAGGTTTATGACTATAGTCAACAGCTTACTATCTATGGGAGAAAAAGGATTAGATTATGAAGCTCTTGTAGATAATATAATTGATATTATGCCCAATGAGTGGGAATCAACGAGAACAGCTATAGATGAGAACAGGAAGGTTACTCAAATTTCTCTTGATGAGCTATTCAGAACTCTTCTTCAACATGAAACCAAAATGAATAGAGATGCTGAAAACATCAAAAATAAGAATGGGAATGGTACTGTTGCTTTTACAGCAACATCTAATCATATGAAAGCTATGACTCCTGAGAGTGCAACCAGATCCAAGTCTAAGAAGGTGGTTATTCAATCAGATTCTAGTGAACATGAAATCTCAGAAAATGTGTTTGAAAATCTTTCTCAAAGGATGAACAAGATAGTCGGTTAGATAAAATTCTAATCCAAGTATAAGAAAAAGGAAAGGAAAGAAAGGAAAGATGGAGAAGTTACTTGTTATGAATGCATGAGAGCTGGACATATTAGACCATATATCCCTCTACTCAAAAAGAAAGAAAGGAAAGAAAGGAATTCTGAAAGGAGCAGGAAAAAGTATTACAAACCCAATGCTAAGAATGTTCTGAAAGAAAACGACACATGGAGTGCCAGTGGTGGTGACTCATCAGATGAATCTTCTGATTATGAATCTTCAGGAAAGAAGAATCTTGGTCTTATAGACGGATTACCTTTTGACAATAATTGATTTATGGCTAAGGTACAAAATGATGAATCATTGACCAATGTATCTTCAAATCCTAATGATAGTAATTATTATAACTACTCAGATGAAGAATCCTCTTATGATGAAGAAAATACTTCACCTACTTATGAAGAAGTTTCTAGGTTTGCTGAACTTCAAGAGATTGAGAACTCTAAACTCAATAAAAAACTTGATAAGGAAAACTCTAGGAATTATATTCTTACAAAAGAGATATCAGATGTTTCTAAAGATCTTGATAGTAAAAATGCTGATTTTATAAGTATTTCGAAATATCTTGAGGAAGTATGTTCTGAGAGGAACAAACTTTCTAAAGAGTTAGAATAATTAATTTCTATGAAAAGTGGTTTCGAGCCAAGCTCTAGTTCTAAATCTAACTATTTTGAAGATAAAAACTTGGTTATAAAACTCAAGTCCGAAATTTTTTCCTTAAAGATGTGTTTCTCGAACTTTACCCATGGTAAAGAAAATTTTGATAAAATGTATTCTCAAATATGACCTTTTAGAAACAAATCTGAATTTGGTTACACCCATGCAAAACCAATTTTTAGTAACAACTACATTGTTCCACAAAGTGCCCCATTTTGTACCAAGTGTCAATGTGGTGGTGACTGGGCAAAGAATTGTTCTATAAATAAAACCCAATCTCTAGGTTTTCATAAAGCTTATTTTTCTAAGAAAGTGTGGGTTCCTAAAATTTTGTTGTCTGGAAATCCTGGATCCAAGCAAGTTTGGATTCGAAAGTCTAATTCTATTCTTGTTTTCAGTAAGATAGAGGAATTACCAACAACAATACATGGTACATGGATAGTGGATGTTCCCGGCACATGACTGGTAAAAAAAGCTATTTTGAAAAGTTTATCAAAACGAAAGGAGGAAAGGTAACTTTCGGAGATAATGCACAGGGAGAAAATGTTGGTATTGGTAATATAGTTATTCTAGATAAAACTTTGATTTCAAATGTTTTATTTGTTAAGGGTCTTAATAACAACCGCATTAGCCTAAGTCAGTTATGTGATGAAGGGTACCTTGTGAATTTTAGGAATGATAAGTGCTTAGTACACAATTCCATGGAAGAATTTTTTTTCTCTGAGCCAATAGGCAAGATAATTTTTACACTTTGAACTTAGAAGTCCTAAGGATCCAAGATTTACCTTGCCTAAGTGAAATGGAAGATCATTCCTGGCATTGGTATAAAAGACTAGGACACTGTAACCTTAGAAACTTATGTAAAATCTCTAAGAAGAAACTAGTTAAGGATCTACCGCATCATAGATTTGATTCCTCCAAAGTTTGTGATCCTTGTCAATATGGAAAGAAAAATAAATCTAGTTTTAAATCAATTGGTGAAGTCTCGATGACTGATGCATTACCGTTAGTGCGCATGGATCTTTTCGGTCCAACACAAATTTAATGTATTGGAGGCAAATACTATGTGTTTGTTCTAGTTGATGATTACACCAGATTTACTTGGGTCTATTTTCTAGCAAATAATTATGAAGCATCTTCTTATTTCAAATGTTTTAGAGCAAAAGTTAAAAATGTGAAAAATCTTCCATTGAAAACTATTCATAGTGATCATGGAGGAGATTTTCAAAATTCTAATTTTGAAACTTTTTGTAGTAGGAAAGGTATTACTCAAAATTTTTCAGCACCTAGAACTCCTCAAAAAAATGGTGTGGTTGAAAGAAGAAGTAGATTTCTTCAAGAGATAACGAGAACCATGTTGATTGAATATTCTATAGCTAGAAATTTATGGGCTGAAGCTGTATGTAATGCTTGTTATACTATAAATAGTGTTTTGATTAGGCCTTTTCATAATAAAACTCCTTATGAGTTATGGAATGGTAGAAAACCAAGACTCTCCTACTTCAAGGTTTTTTGTTGTAATGTATTCATTCTGAATACTAAAGATAACTTACATAAATTCACACCAAAATCTGATGAAGGAATTTTCTTAAGTTATTCCATAACTTTTAAGGATTATAGAGTTTTTAGTAAAAATACTTGTACTGTTGAAGAAACAGTGCATGTAAAATTTGATGAGCCTGATCCTTTTGTTTTTAAACTATCCCAACCTACATCCTCGGATGTGTTTTAAAAAACTGATTGTCAACCCTTGATAGAAGATCCTTCTAATAAGGAAAAGTTTCAAGAAGATACTTCTGAAATATTTACCCCAGAATACTTTTTACACTATGTTGATGAACAGGTTTTACAAAACCCAATTCAGGTGATTCTTAAGAATCATCCCAGTGATAGTACCATTGCTGATATAAATCAACATGTAAGGACTAAAAATTCATTTATAAATGAAGTAGAACATCTAGCATTTCTTTCTTAATTAGAACCAAAATGCACTGATGAAGCTTTAGGTGATGACGATTGGATCAAATCCATGCAAGATGAACTAAATGAATTTGAGAGGAATAAAGTCTGGACCTTGGTTGAAAGACCTAAGGAAACTTCTGTTATTGGAGTAAAATGGGTTTTCAGAAACAAATGTGATGAAAATGGAGTCATAGTACGAAATAAATCTAGACTCATTGCTAAAGGCTATAATCATCAAGAGGGAATAGACTATGAAGAAAACTATGCTCTAATAGCTAGACTTGAATCTATTCATATTATACTTTCCATTACAACATTCTTCAATTTTAAAATTTTTCAAATGGATGTGAAATGTGCTTTTCTTAACGGTTATGTTCAAGAGGAAGTTTTTGTTGAACAACCTCCTGGTTTTGAAAATATAAAACATCTTGATCATGTTTTTAGACTTACCAAAGCTTTTTATGGTCTTAAACAAGCCCCACGAGCATGGTATTATAGACTCAAAGGATTTTTGCTTCAATATAAAAATGTTAAGGGAAATTCAGATCCAATCCTTTTTATAATTAAAGATAAGAAAAATGTTTTGATTGTTCAAATTTATGTTGATGAAATCATATTTGGTTTAACTCAGCAATCTATAACTGATTGTTTTTCAAGTCTAATGATGTCTGGGTTTGAAATGAGTATGATGGGTGAGTTGACTTTTTTCCTTGGTTTTCAAATTTCTCAAAAACCAGAAGGAACCTATATATCTCAACATAAGTATATTAATGATCTTCTCAAAAATTATGGTTATGACAACACTAAGAGTATAAGTACTCCCATTGGTACCTCAAACTCTTTAGATCTTGATGAAGCTGGAAAACCAGTAGATCAAACGTCTTTTAGAGGTATGATATGATGTCTACATTACCTAACAGCTAGTTGACCAGACTTAATGTTATAAGTGTGATTATGTGCAATATATCAATCATATCCTAAGGAATCTCACTTAAAGGTGGTGAAATGAATTTTTCGCTACCTAAAGGGAACCATGGATCTAGGATTATTTTATACTTCTGTAAAAGATTTTGTTCTAAAAAGATTTTCTGATGGTGACTTTGGTGGATGTAGAATGGATAGAAAAAGTACATCCAGAACTTGTCATTTCTTAGGAGATTCACTAGTTTCTTGGTCTTGCAAAAAGCAATATTCTGTAGCACTTTACACTACTGAAGCTGAATATGTAGCAGCTAGAAGTTGTTGTGCTCAAGTGTTGTGGATGCAACACACACTCACAGACTACAGCTTGAGTTTTACTAAGACTCAAATATTGTGTGATAACACATGTTCCATTACCCTAAGTAAGAACCATGAACATAACTCTCATGAAAAACACATAGATATTAGGCATCACTTTCGTAGGGATCATGCACTTAAAGGAGATATTATTCTTCAGTTTATCAGAACGCACGATCATCTTGCTGATATTTTCACAAAATCATTACCCTCTGATAGATTTGAATACATTAAACAAAATTTAGGAATGATAACTGTAAGTTAATCATTCTTTATTAACTTCTTGTTGAACAAATCTCCTAACAGTAATAAACTCCTCTTTATAGGGGGAGTACATTTTATTGTTAGTGTTACTATTTTTTTGTGGTAAGTTTTTCAAACTTTTCGGAACTGAACTTCCGGAATGGAAATTTCTGAAACTAAAATTTCCGGAATGGGAATTATCGGAACTGAAATTTTCAGGATTGAAATTCTCGGAATGAGAACTTCCGGAATGGAAGTCTTCATATTGAAAACTTCCGGAATAGTATTTTCATACTGATAAGTTTCAGAATGGATATATTTGGACATGAGTTTTCGTAACGATATTTTCATACTGGAACTTTCGTAACAAAGTTTTTTTTCCTTCAAGAAGAATATTACAAATTACGAACAATATTTCTAGTTAATCTGTAAGCTATGTTTTTCCTACTTATATTTTTGTAATCAAATATTGCCTACTATTATTTTCCATGTTTTAAAAAAAAATCAGATTCTAGTTTTTCCTCAAATCTGGATGTTTTCTTTAAAAAACCTCAAATGATCAGAGTCAAGTTTTCCTAGCGAGATTGTTCTCAACTGTCAGTTCAGATCAAATCTTTTTCAACCGTTAGATGGATTTTGGAAGACCAACGATACCATTCTTTTCCTATATAACGGGGACCCCGAGACTTGTCCCACATCAGTTTTTCAAAGCTTTTACATCTCGAAGCCCTGCTGATCTTCATAAGGCTGGTTCCGAACTTTGTAAAGCTAATCCAAATCTTTCAGATTACTTCACTCCAAATGTCTGTTGAAGAAACTTCTCAAGATATGTCAACTGTGAAACCGATCACTAAGTGGTTAGTCTTCAGGGAAAGGTTAGTTCATCCAGACTTCTATAAGCATTATTCCCTTATTTCCAAGAACATAAAGCTGAATGGATGGGAATATGTATGCATAGAAAAGATAGATAAACAGGATCCGGTTTATACTGATTCGTTGATCGAGTTTTATGAGTATGTTTCTTTCTTCATGGAAGATGGCAGAGAATGGTTTTCTTTCAATTCTTATGGGAAGACTTATAAGCTTTCTTACACCAAGGCCGCGAGAATGGTTGGTTTATCATATGAAGGAGAAGATGAATTCTTCTCTCACAAACATCCTGATGTGCACGGAAGATTCAATAAGGAGAAGGAACTGAAGTGTCTTGGGCTTAAAGATGATTCAACTATCAATATTTCTCGTCTCACTATGAACAATAGAATTCTTCAACTATGGGTGCATGGCTTTCTGGTTCCAAGAAGATGCGATAAAGAAAATATGACGAAGAGTGATATTTATGTCTTAGATTTTTTGGTAAATCTAATAATGGTAAATCTGATGAGGCATGTCTTGGTTACGATCAAAAATATCAATGAAGGAAATTTGAGAGCTCAGATTATCATGTTTCCTACCTTGTTATCTAATCTGATAGTTCGATGCATAGAATCATTCAAGATTGACTACAAATCAAAGGTCCGGAATTGCAATCTCATGCTAGTCAGTGATGATACTCTTAAGAGGATGAATATGGGATTTTCCAGTGAATCCGGGGAATTTTACCACCTATCTGTGGAGGAGTTCGAAGCATCTCAAAAAGAAACACACTCTCCAGAACCATCAAAAAAGCAAAGGAAGAAGGGAAAGTCTAAAGAAGTGGTTGTTGATGAAGAAATTCCTCAGGCTAAGGAAGCTCAATGTAACACCCCAAGATTTTATGAAAAATATTCTTTTAATTTCATTAATGTCTTGTGTTTTATTCTACACCAAGATTACCTTGCGCTATACGCAACACTGTATTAGCTTGCAGTATACGCAACACTGTTCTTGGATCGTGTTACACACAATTTTGATAATAGTTATTCTACGCAACATTAAGTGTATATATATATATATATATATTCAATGTATAAATGAAATATGGTTGGAGTCTATTATACGAAACAACGAAGGATTCTTTCACAACACGCAACCCTGACTTGGCTTGCATTACACGCAATCACGACCTTCCTCTATAGCGTGTGTTGTACGCAATACCGGGTTTTAATAAACAATGATATATTATTATAATATTGTCATGAACTAGCCGTTATGAATTGTATTAACTAAATTTTGAATTTTATAACATTTTTATTCATCTTACACATTTTCTAGAACATGGTATAAGAACAAAATTATTTTTTTGGGTAAAATAAGTATTTTTCAAAAAATGCAGTTTTGCCGCCTTTTGATGGCGCACCCACTTTAAATCTAGTTTTTGACATGTTTATATGTTTAATTTGACAAAATAAAATTCTTATTTTGAATCAGGATATAAAAATTTACATTAGATAAAGTTTTGATATTTTTCCGATAACTTTCATATTTTAATGAATAGTAAAAACACGATATATTTTAATTAAAAACAACTTTTTTCATTGTAATATCTTATGTGGTTAAATTATAATATTGAATGGTTTTAAAGTATAAATATAATATATTTTTACCATTTAATATAATTTATGTCATTAGCATTGATTTTACCATTGATTTCGTAGGTTAAATCAATTCAATCTTTTGCAATGTTATAAAGAAAAACCTGTTTTCTTTCGACAACGGGATTAATTTTAATTTAATTTCTGCATCTTTTGTGTATTGAATTTGGAAAAATGGATTCCATATTTGGAATCAGTGGGTCCAAATTAAGTTAATAAGCTACTTTTTATTTTTGGGCATTGTGAATAGTAACTACGGTAAATTTTATTTACTATAGTTAAAGGTAAATCGGGTAATTAAGGGTAAATATAAGATTATAAAATTACCCTAACACTTGGAAAAATCCTATTGGATGGCTAAAAGTAGACCCATATAACCTAAGGGTCAGATTAGATTCATTTTTGGACTTTTTTCCATGATAATAATTTAATTATTATTAAAACCAAAGAATGTGACAGCATGTCACTTTCTTAAATCTTATAAATATAATAATTTTAATTTAGTGATAAACCTCATGAAACATCGAACATGAATAGTATAAAGAAATCTAATACAATTATCTACATCATATTAATTTATTTAGAATTTTTAGGGATTAAATAATTATCATTTATTATGACACAAAGATGATGCAGTAATTGTCTTATTAATGAAATATTGACATAATTGATGTTATAAATGCCCAAATATATGTAATTTGAGACTTTTTATGACATACATTAATTTTCTAGGTTAATATGACATGTTATTGTTGATATAAGTAACTTGTATTGAACTTATCATTCTGTTATAAATTTTATAAAAAATCATGTACCAAATAGTGTCAAAATTGACATAAATTAGTTTTTAAAACAAATATTATATTATTAATTGTTATTTAATTCCTAAAAATATAAGGTTCGGTCAAATGACTTAGATAAGGATAGATATATTAATAATAAACAACTTGGGGTTCATTTGGCTTGTTATGGTAAGTTTATTAACCATATAGTGTAAGAAATCAAAAAGACACGGTAAAAGTTAAATTATTTAACATAGAGTTAAATATAATTGATAAGGTTAAAATAATAACCTAAACTTGTCTAAATTCTATTTGATGAGATGATTTAGACCCATCCCCACTTTATCTTCGAAATAAGTCCCTTTGGAACCATTATAAACCGAATTTGACCTTAATATAAAATAATATTTTGAGATTTTCCTAAGGTTCCCCTCTCCTCCCTTATAAAAGGGCACCTCCTCCCCCTCTTCCTCACACCACTTTGAGCCTTCATGCTCGGCCAACCCCTGCCAAAATCTCGTCTCCACTTCCCAAGTATCATCCTAGAGATCCTGGTCTTCTTCAAAGACAATCCTTAGTTATTTAAGTAGAGGTTATGAAAAGGCACGTCAAAAAGAGGTAATATCCATTACAGATCTTTTTCAATTTCTTTATTTTTCAAATTCTTCTTATTTAGTTGTTTCATGATAAAGTAATAACATTAGTATTTCTTATATACTGATATGTTATTATAAATATGAAACAACTCTAATTAACCTTCTATCCATTCTACGGAAAAAGGAAATCACCGAGCGTGTGTACGTACAGAATACCGTCTCCACGCCGTGGTGTAATCTACTTTCCACCACCAACTTAATTGGATGGGTATAATGGTGTAATGAGTAACTATATATGATTATTATATAGTGATATTGATTCTGAAATAGTAAACATACACTTCAACACAATTCCACGACCATGGGAACGATATCATCGCTCATGCATACGTACAGACTACCGTCTCCACGATGCGATGAGATTCATTATCCATGTTAACGATTCCAAAATGATTATAAAGTATACATAATGAATAATAATGAAATATATGACATGTTAAATCTACTGGATTTATGTATATAAATATGTCATCTACTTACTTCCATTCAAGACAATAAGGAATGGAAAACAGCGTTCATGCGTACGTACGGACTACCGTCTCCATGAACGGTGTGTTTCATTTCATTTATCTATCTATTATATATATATACTGAATATATATGATATATAAATCATATTTTATATTCTGGAATTAAGTAAATCATGATATATGTAATAATAATTTCAAGAACAACAAGTCCAAACACCTACGATAAATGAAACGATTTTACCCAAAACGCTTCTTTAACATGGAATTTACAAAAGAACGGGTAATATAAAGTCATAAGTGAACCATATATGATATCATAACAATGAATATGATTCTGTAATAAGTTAATGAAATTATTTAAATCATTATACAGGAGGTTCAGATACGTACAAAGCATATCAGACATAAGGTAAGGGAAATATCACAATCTCATTTTTATTTGAGATTATTTTACTTTGGTATTTACTGGGGTGTATTTTATCATCCACATCCATGTTTCCTCAATATGTAATATTTATATCCTTCTACAATAGTTTATAACCAATTTTACCCTTCGGTGAGTTTTTTGTAAAAGATATGAAAGCAATCTTTTGTCGTTTTTTCGTACGAGGTTCTTTTTGACATTTCAGACAAAAGTACGAGAAGAATGTTTTCTTTTAACTTATAAGGCATGAATGGATTTTTAAAACATTATTTCCAAGATTATTCCCTTACAAGTTTTCAAGTTTAATTTTAATCAACTTCTTTTATTTTAAAATTGTTAGACATGTTAAGAAAGGAAAAATGTTTTTGAAGTAGAAAGGATATTTTCCTCAAGAATGGAGTTCAAGTGTTTTATCAAAATTATTTTCCATCTAAGATAATAAATGGATCTGTTTCTATCCCTATTATTACATTGATATTATTATGTTGTGGTGGAATTATTTTTATGAATTTCTTAATCTTATATGAATTGTTTTATGATGTCACGATGTTTAAGATTCCAATTTTTATTACATGGGTAATGCAATGATGTATGATTTATGATTTTGTGGCACACATAAGAATGGTATCATTATGAGATGGGTGGGACCTATATCTCCTTCCAATGCATTGGGTAAAGATTTTATATCTCATGAGATAGACATGGCTGGAATGGTAGTTTATACTGGTTCAGTGAAACAGGACTGAAACGAGGGTGACTCGGTTCAGAAAGGGTCTTTGTCCACTAAGATAGTCTTTGCAATGAGTCTTGACTAATAAGATATGATTCTCTATGATTATATGTGTATTCCACAAAGTTTCATGTTTTATGTTATGATTATTGGGATTTCATTTCACTACTATGATTTATCCCATGTTATGAAATTATGCTCGCTTTTGCAGGTTATGATTTCAAAAATGTTATGTTCTTATGAATATGATGTGATTGATATTTCTTTTGTTTACCCTTACTGAGCATTTGAGCTCACCGTTTTATGTTTTCTTTTCCCCAGGATATAAAGAAAGGCTTTATGTAGAAAAAAAGGAAGATCTTTATGGGAGATGTTGAAGATCTTTCACCACGATTAGAAGATTATATTCCGAGTTTCCAACGACACTAAACTTTTACGATCCTTGTGTGTGTGTTTTTGTTATGTACTAAGTATTATGCAAATGTAATGTAATGTCCATGTACAACAAGCTTCAGGTCCCTACAATTGGTATCAGAGGAAAGTTTTAGTCAACCTTTGGAAACTAGGATGCGAAAACGTTAGTGAGATCCCTAGAGATATTTCTAAGGTATGTCTATGGATGTCCCTAAGGATAAGTATACGTACAGGATATTGTCCTAGAACTACGGTAATGATCTTAGAATTTAACCGAAGATGTTATATATTAAGGGTACTCCCCCTTTACTATGTTGTTTTCCCTAGCATTATTTTTGCCTCTCACACTATTCTTTTTGGGTTTTAGACGATGGCTGGAACCCGAAGGAACTGTGTTGATCACTGTAATGGACAATGAAATGATTATACTTTTGAACAAACAGATTTTATGGGAGATGGAGTGAAAAATCTTATTGCTATACTTACACAAGCTATGAATCATTCTGGACTTCCAAATGAGCAGAGAAAGGAACAATATTCTATTGTGCCCTTCATGAGGCAACGTCCACATTTTTTTAGTGGGTCTTCTGATCCACTTGTTGCTGAACAATGGATCAGTACCACTGAAAAGATATTTTCAGTTCTTCAATGTTCTGAACATGATAAAGTCATCTTAGCTGTATATCGTTTGGAAGGTAAAGCTGATCAATGGTGGAATCTTATCAAAAATACGAGGCAAAGAGATGAAATTGAGTCCATGGAATGGGACGAATTAAAGAACTTATTTTTCAATATGTACTTCCCTCGTATTCTTCAAACAATGATGGAGAAGGAGTTTCTTGAACTAATGCAAAAGGATGATGAATCTGTTGGTATATATGAAGAGAATTTTAGAAGGCTTGCAAGGTATGCATCTGGATTTATCATCCAACCTGAAAGTAAAGTTGATCGATTCTTCAGTGGCTTAAAACCAAATATTCTAAGGGCATTAGCTATAAGAGACTTCAGTAGCTATGAAGAAATTGTGTGTTGTGCTATCAAGGTAGAAATGGAATTTGGTGTTACATATCCATCTCATGGTTTTGACAAGAAACGAAAGATGGAGTTCAAGGAGAAATCTCAGAATAATGGTGAAAAGAAGATGAATGTTTCCTTATGCTCAAAGTGTGGAAAGAAGCATGGTGGAGATTGTCTTAAAGGGACTAGAAAATGTTTTATGTGTGGAAAAGAAGGTCATCAAGCAGCTGAGTGTCGAAGTAATGGAAAAAGTGTTTCTAATGATGTGAATAAAGAAAAGACTGCAGAGAACGCACCAACAACACTTCAATGCTTCAAGTGCAAGGAAATGAGGCATTATTCTAATAAATGCCCTAATCCAAGGGTTAGTGATGATCGACGTGGGAAAACACTTAAGGCAAAGGACAAAGGGAAGTCACATGCGATCACTATTGGCGATGTTGAATATGACAACGATGTGGTGGAATGATTAAGTGTTTATGTAATGGGATTCCAGAATAATGTTGTATATAGTATTGTGGAATATTGGAATATTTATGTATTGGTCTATTGTGGTCTTCAAAAAATTTATAGTACCGGTAACCATGGAATGTGATTGAGATATTTTTGGAAAAAAGATGATATGCGCATAATGAAGGGAAAATGAGAAAATGACATATTTGACAGTATTCATAAGCTCATGATTGATATAAAGACTAAGTGATATCATGGTTTGAGTATATATGATTTTGAGGATTTTGTTATGTGGAAAGAGTTATCTTTTTATAGCACTCATGTTTTCACTAAGATTCAATGGGTTTTCATTTTTCAAGAGATTACATGATTATGGTATTCACATGACTGGAATGTGACGAACAAGATATATGAGGGATAAATGATGGAATTCATGTGATCATTTTCTCTATACTATGAGCATGGACCGAAGTATTTTAGATAAGCCTAAAGATTGGAATGGATTATGTTGGACATAAGTTAGTATTGTTTAAGGATAATTTTTTTTTGATATTGTTGATGGGATGTTATAATAATGTAGTTTTAGAAAAAGGACAACCTGCAGGATGTGCGACAACCCATCACGTCGGCCAAGGCTGTGGGAATCGAACCCACAACTAAAGTGAGACAGGCCTTTATCGCATACCACTGGCCTACAAAAATTCCCTGGTTAGTAGAAACTACTTTTATTTTATTAAGCAGTATGATATATGAAGTATAAGTTCATTTTTGGAATCGTATATGATTAAACTCACCAAAGAAGGACTTATGTATATTTGATAACTATTTCTAAACTTATGTTTGAAACAGATGGAATGACCCATCATTCTATCACATGATCTGTTAACACATCACGAATAACAAATTCAACTTCATTTCTTTAGAGATGAAGTGGAAATTGTTCAAAGCACGAACAACAGTGAGATTGTAACAAAATCAAGTAAGTATTTCTTGTAATTCAAATTTTTCAACTTTAGTGAAATGATATTGAAAACCAAAAATGTTGTACTAGTGATCCTATATCTGATGAATCAGATGGTACCCTATATCATCACAAATTTATGGCTTTGCGATTGTTGGATTTTTCATAGCCATGTTCTCTACCACTCTCCATCAGAACTTGATGGTTAGATTTTTCTTCCATATCCATATTTTCACCTTTGTTCTCCTACGTGGAAACCCAGTGATGAGTTAATTGGGTAACCGTTACATTTCATACATTAGTTTTTAAAGCCATGTTTTGGTATTCCTTTTTACGATGTGGGTTTCTATTAAACAAACTTTCGAGTAGTAAACCATTTATAACCCCGACGAATTTCGAGGGTAAAATTCATTTTAAGGGGGGGTAGAATGTAACACCCTGAGATTTTATGAAAAATATTCTTTTAATTTCATTAATGTCTTGTGTTTTATTCTACACCAAGATTACCTTGCGCTATACACAACACTGTATTATCTTGCAGTATACGCAACACTATTCATGGATCCTGTTACACACAATTTTGATAACAGTTATTCTACGCAACATTGAGTATATATATATATATATTCAATGTATAAATGAAATATGGTTGTATTATGTAATATGAAACAACGAAGTATTCTTTCACAACACGCAACCCTGACTTGGCTTGCATTACACGCAATCACGACCTTTCTCGATAGCGTGTGTTGTACGCAATACCGGGTTTTAATAAACAACGATATATTATTATAATATTGTCATGAACTAGCCATTATGAATAGTATTAACTAAATTTTGAATTTTATAACATTATTAATCATCTTAAAAATTTTCTAGAACATGGTATAAGAACAAAATAATTTTTTTGGGTAAAATAAGTATTTTTCAAAAAATGAAGTTTTGTCGCCTTTTGATGGCGCACCCTCATTAAATCTAGTTTTTGACATGTTTATAAGTTAAATTTTACAAAATAAAATTCTTCTTTTGAATCAGGATATAAAAATTTACATTAGATAATGTTTTGATATTTTTCTGATAACTTTCATATTTTAATGAATAGTAAAAACACGCTATATTTTAATTAAAAACAACTTTTTCATCGTAATATCTTATGTGGTTAAATTATAATATTTAATGGTTTTAAAGTATAAATAGAATATATTTTTACCATTTAATATAATTTATGTCATTAGCATTGATTTTACCTTGAATTCGTAGGTTTAATCAATTCAATCTTTTGCAATGTTTTAAAGAAAAACCCGTTTTCTTTCGACAACGGGATTAATTTTAATTTAATTTATGCATATTTTGTGTATTGAATTTGGAAAAATGGATTCCATATTTGGAATAAGTGGGTCCAAATTAAGTTAATAAGCTACTTTTTATTTTTGGGCATTGTGAATAATAACTACGGTAAATTTTATTTACTATAGTTAAAGGTAAATCGAGTAATTAAGGGTAAATATGAGATTATAAAATTACCCTAACACTTGGAAAAGTTCTATTTGATGGCTAAAAGTAGACCCATATATCCTAAGGGTCGGATTAGATTCATTTTATGGACTTTTGTCCATGAAAAAAATTTAATTATTATTAAAACCAAAGAATGTGACAACATGTCACTTTCTTAAATCTTATAACTATAATAATTTTAATTTAGTGATAAACTTAATGAAACTTCGAAATTGAATAGTATCCAAAAAGATAATAAAATTATCTACATCATAGGAATTTATTTAGAATTTTTAGGGATTAAATAATTATCATTTATTATGACACAAAAATGATGCATTAATTGTCTCATTAAAGAAATATTGACATAATTGATGTTATAAATTCCCAAATAAATGTAATTTGAGACTTTTTATGACATAAATTAATTTTATAGGTTAATATGACATGTTATTGTTGATATAAGTAACTTGGTTCGAACTTATAATTATGTTATGAATTTCATAAAAATCATGTACCAAATAGTGTCAAAATTGACATAAATTAGTTTTTAAATCAAATATTATATTATTAATTGTTATTTAATTCCTAAAAATCTATGGTTAGGAAAAATGACTTATATAAGTATATATATATTAATAATAAACAACTTGTGGTTTGTTTGTCTTGTTATGGTATGTTTATTAGTCATATAGTGTAAGAAAACAAAAAGACATGGTAAAAGTTATATTATTTAACTTAGAGTTAAATCTAATTGATAAGGTTAAAATAATAACCTAAACTTGTCTAAATCCTATTGGATGAGAGGATTTAGACCCATCCCCACTTTGGATTCGAAATAATACCCTTTGAACCCATTATAAACCTAATTTGACCTTAATATAAAATAATATTTGGAGATTTTCCTAAGGCGCCCCTCTCCTCCCTTATAAAAGGGCACCTCCTCCCCCTCTTCCTCACACCGCATTGAGCCTTCAAGCTCGGCCAACCCCTGAAAAAATCTCTTCTCCACTTACCTATTATCATCCTAGAGGTCCTGGTCTTTTCAAATACCATCTTTAGTTCTTTAAGTGGAGGTTAAGAAAAGGCGCGTCAAAAAGAGGTAATATCCATTACCTATCTTTTTCAATTTCATTCTTCTTCAAATTATTCTTCTTTAGTTGTTTCATGATAAAGTAATAACATGAGTATCTCTTATATACTTATATGTTATTATAAATATGAAACAACTCTAATTAACCTTCTATCCATTCTATGGTAAAAGGAAATCACCGTGCGTGCGTACGTGCAGAATACCGTCTCCACGCCGTGGTGTAATCTACTTTCCGCCACCACCTTAATTGGATGGGTATAATGGTGTAATGAGTAACAATATATTATTATTATAAATTTATATTGATACTCAAAAAGTATACATACACTTCAACACAATTCCACGACCATGGGAACGATATCATCGCTTGTGCGTACGTACGGACTACCGTCTCCACGATGCGATGAAATTCATTATCCATGTTAACGATTCCAGAATGATTATAAAGTATATATAATGAATAATAATGAAATATATGACATGATAAATCTACTGGATTTATGTATATAAATATGTCATCTACTTACTTCCATTCAAGACAATAAGGAATGGAAAACAGCGTTCATGCGTACGTACAGACTACTGTCTCCATGAACGGTGTGTTTCATTTCATTTATCTATCTATTATATATATATATACTGAATATATATGATATATAAATCATATTTTATATTCTGGAAGTAATTAAATCATGATATAAGTAATAATAATGTCAAGAACAACAAGTCCAAACATCTACGATAAATGAAACGATTTTACCCAAAACGCTTCATTAACATGGAATTTACAAAAGAACGGGTAATATAAAGTCATAAGTGAACCATATATGATATAATAACAATGAATATGATTCTGTAATAAGTTAATGACATTATTTAAATCATTATACAGGAGGTTCAGATACGTACAAAGCATATTGGACATAAGGTAAGGGAAATATCACAATCTCATTATTATCTGAGATTGTTTATACTTTGGTATTTACTAGGGTGTATTTTATCATACACATCCATGTTTCCTCAATATGAAATATTTATATCCTTCTACAATAGTTTATATCCAATTTTACCATTCGGTGAGTTTTTTGTAAAAGATATGAAAGGAATCTTTTGTCGTTTTTTCGTACGAGGTTCTTTTTTACTTTTCTGACAAAAGTACGAGAAGAATGTTTTCTTTTAACTTATACGGCATGAATGGATTTTTAAAACATTATTTCCAAGAAGCTTCCCTTACAATTTTTCAAGTTTATTTTTAATCAACTTCTTTTATTTTAAAATTGTTTGACATGTTTTGAATGGAAAAATGTTTTTGATGTAGAAAGGATATTATCCTCAAGAATGGAGTTCAAGTGTTTTATCAAAATTATTTTCCATCTAAGACAGTAAAGGGTTCTGTTTCTATCCCTATTATTACATTGATTTTATTATGTTGTGATGGAATTATTTTTATTAATTCCTTAATCTTATATGAATTGTTTTATGATGTCATGATGTTTAAGATTCCCATTTTTATTACATGGGTTATGCAATGATGTATGATTTTTGATTTTGTGGCACACATAAGAATGATATCATTATGAGATGGGTGGGACCTATATCTCCCTCTAATGAATTGGGTAAAGATTTTATATCTCTTGAGATAGACATGTCTGGAACGGTAGGTTATACCGGTTCAGTGAAACAGGACTGAAACGAGGGTGACTCGGTTCAGAAAGGGACTTTGTCCCCTAAGATAGTCTTGGCTATGAGTCTTGACTAATAAGATATGATTCTCTATGATTATGTGTGTATGCCACAAAGTTTCATGTTTTAAGTTATGATCATTGGGATTTCATTTCACTACTATGATTTATCCCATTTATTAAATTATGCTCTCTTTTGCAGGTTATGATTTCCAAAATGTTATCTTCTTATGAATATGATGTGATTGATATTTCTTTTGTTTACCCTTACTGAGCATTTGAGCTCACCCTTTTATGTTTTCTTTTCCCCAAGATATAAAGAAAGGTTTTAGGTAGAAAAAAAGGAAGATCTTTATGGGAGATGTTGAAGATCTTTCACCATGATTAGAAGATTATATTCTGAGTTTCCAAAGACACTAAACTATTACGATCCTTGTTTGTGTGTTTTTGTTATGTACTAAGTATTCTGCAAAAGTAATGTAATTTCCATGTACGTCAAGCTTCGGGTCTCTACACTCAATCTACTCCCCCAAGCCGAAGAAGTAGAAAACATATACGGATGAAGTAGAAGCCATGTGGATGGAAGATAAAGAAATGAGAAAGGAAGGGGATCCTCAATTCGGATTGGACCCTGCTGAGGCTAAGGCCTTAAAGGAAAAAGCTGCTGAGGAGCTAGAGAGAAAGTCGAAGGAAAAGAAAATGAGAAAGAAGATGTCTGAAGCTAATGTGGTGCGATCTTTGCTGAAAGACACAGAGTTGGCTTCCGAAATGCTTCAAGTTCCGGAATCTTTTTGTGTTGAACCTTCTTTACCAGAAACTCTAGCCAAGAACTATGTCACTCCAGAAAAGGACAAGGATAAGGAAGTTGTTGAAGAAGCTGAGAAAGAATTTTCTGAATAAGTTGAAGAAGAAGAAGAAGAGGAGGACAGTGAAGATATGGATACTTTGATCAAGCAAGTACACGACTATAAAGATAAGGATGAATACGCAAAGTTAGTTACTCCACATAAGGGAGATGAGGAAGATAGAAAGCAACATCAAGAAGAAGAAGAAAATGTGTTGTATGATGAAGACGAATCCTATGAGAAGAATTTTCTTGAGCAAGGTCAAGAAAAACAAAAACCAGATAAAGACTAGATCTTTCATGTTTCTGAATCCAAGGAAGGATCTCTAAATGTCGAACCCATTCGGAAATATGATAAGGGGACGCAAGCTCTCATGGAGACACCTATAAAAGACCTCATCAGGAGGAAAGAGGTTGGTGGTACTTCTAGAATAAAGATGGTGCAAGTTGAAGAAGAGAAACCTCAAAGAGAAATTTTTTATTCGTAATCATCATCTCATGGGAATGATTTTGTGGTTCAGTCTCTGAGAAATTTGGTGGACACCATTATGATTATTCAGAAAATAGATTCTAGATGCTAAATGTTGCAACAAAGAATGAATCAGATACCAGATTCTTTATCCATTGTCATGGATAAGTTTGTGAAGTTGGAAGCTGAACAGAATAGTTTCTTGATAGATTATGATATTCATAGAAACTCTTGCAGTAAGGTAACAAAGTGGTCTAAGAGAGTTGAAGAAGACTTGGCTATGTATGATAATTTTCAGAATGACGTGAAAGAAGCATTTGACAAAGCACATAAAAAGGTTAATAATCTTGAAGATGACCTGATTATTGAGCATAGTACCCAGAGTGAACAAGTCAAGGATCCGAATGACAAGGAAAATTCTCTTGCTCAAAATCTTATAAATGAAAGAAATATTTGGATTGAGCTTGAGAAAAAAGTCGCTCAGCAAGATGAGTTGTTAAAGTTGCAGAAAGAAGCCTTGGAGGCTCAGGAAGAGGCTTTAAAATCTCAAGAAGAAAAGGTAAAAGCCTTGGAGAAGCAAGGTGGGGATGATCAAAGGGACATTAAGAAACTCAAAACCTTGTTAATGAATCTCAATCCAAAGTAAAAGGAAGACAAATGAACCCACTCCGATCTTTTGTTGTAGTTCACTTTCCTTTAAAAGTTTTTCAGAAATCTAATGAAATTTTATTTGGATGGTTGTATTTTTTTATATATTAATGTTTCAGGTATCATAATTTGTTTTCCATTCCCTTAAATTATCTTTGAAAATCAAAAAGGGGGAGAAGGAAAAATAACTACTCCTTAGGAGGAGAAAGGATAAATTTCTAAGAGAAATATCCTTAAAGAAAGGGGGAGTTTCCCACTACAATGTTTTTCAGTCTTAAAATAATGAAAACTCCACTCCAGAAACTCAGAATACAATCCTTAGAGTTGCAATGCTTAAGGGGGAGTTAGTTGTATTCACTTTTATCCATGAACAAAGGGAGATAAGTTTTATATTTCAAAGTCTAATGAAATTCTTCAAACTCTTTATATGCTTTTTTGAAAAGATGTTTGTGATTTCCAAAATAGGGGAGATTGTTGAGTCAATAAGGGTTTCCTTATGAATTTTCCATTCCTTCTTGTGTTCAAAATCCCAAAAACCATATACTTAAGCGAATATTATTTTTTCCCCCATAAGGAAAATTTACTTCTTTAAGTAAATTTACCCTATCCTATATTTTATTATACATAGCCATATTTTCTTAAGTACAACAACCGAATTCATACCCAAAATCCCGAAGCCATATAATGAAAAGATTTGGAGCATCCTGTTTTTTTAGGATCCAAATTCTGGATGTGATCTGTAATGTAGTTCTAATCTGAATTCTGGACTCCGAACTCTGAATAAGTTCAACTCTGAACTCTTATGTAGTTAGAATCTGAACTCTGAAGAAGTTCGACTCCGAACTCTTAATTAGTTCGACTCCGAACACTCAAGTAGTTCGACTCCGAACTCTTGAGTAGTTAGACTCTTAACTCTTAAGTAGTTCAACTCCAAACTCTGATGTAGTTCGACTCCAAACTCTGATGAATTTCGACTCCGTACTCTCAAGTAGTTCGACTCTGAACTCTTAAGAAGTTCGACTCCGAACTCCTAAGCAATTCAACTCCAAACTCTTAAGTAGTTGGACTCCGAACACTGCAAGTTCAGATTCTGATCTATGGTGAAACAAGACTCTGAATTCTAATAAAACATAATCATAATATTTCTTAACATAGAATCCGAATTTCATTTTGGTTAGACTCCGAACTTTTGACTTTCTTACACTCTAAAATATTTATTAGCTTTTACTTACATATGCTTTAGTTCAAAATGATGTCGTGCATTCAGTTATATATGGTTTGTTATAAATTTTTTTCGTCCATTCTATTTCTAATTAACCGTTGGTTGAGTTACACGTGTATAGGTCCCTACAAATTTCATGGAAAATATGACCATTGGAGGTGGGATCCGACCTTTGGAAATTAACCTATTAATAGGAGCTCATTTGAAAAATCTCATAATAAGAAACAAGTTGATCGATCTAGAGAACACAAGCTGTTAAGGTGATTTATAGAGAGAGAAGGTTTTCATGCCTTGTACGTACTGAACTGCTCGTTTAGATTGCTTCGTGCCACTCCGGATGTTGGTGATTACATTTGAAGACTTCCAGGGATAGGAAGACAGAGGTTTCGACTACCTTGAAGTTCGAGGGCTTCCTTGCTGAGGAAGACAGAGGTTCCAACTACCTTGAAGTTGAGGTCCTGCGGGGATAGCAAGACTGAGTTTCTGATCTTTGTATCGAGGGATTATCCTAGTGTGGGTAAGACAAACATGCAGGAAAGTATACATCAAGATACCTTTATCCAAGTTTGTTGGATACCCTTCTCTTTGGGCTAAAAGAGTTATTGTTTCTT
Source organism: Viscum album (assembly GCA_963277665.1). NCBI lineage: Eukaryota > Viridiplantae > Streptophyta > Magnoliopsida > Santalales > Viscaceae > Viscum > Viscum album. Next base: position 556,845,432 of record OY728141.1, read on the forward strand.
ACTAGTAGTTTTACTACTTGTTTGTTTCCACTGTATATTGTATTATAAGGAAATTTTAACATTATTATACTTCCTTATACTTGTACACTGATTAGTTTAGATTCTATACACTTTAAGGTAGAATCTTATATCATTAACTTTGGTTCCAATTCTCCAGTCGGTGATCAGAGGTGTTGTGAATTTGTTTTGTTTAACTTTGTTAAACATAAATTTTCTTTGTCTAAGGAAATCATTGTTATCCATAACCAATATTAATGGTTCCAAAGGAATTTTTAAAGTATACAATTCACCCCCTCATCTATATTGAGCATCTACATCGTTATTTCGATCCTACAGATTGGCCAGTATCATAGGGACATGTGTATACACATTTTTATATGTTCATTTAGAGAGTGTGAAATCATATAGCTGGTTAATACTATCTTACCTTTTTGATAATGACCATGTTGCTCGCATGTTTATTTATATTGTAGATATAAATGTATTCCAATGCTTTTGTGAACTAATTTACATTCATGATGAATTTATATGAATATTTTATATACATTTTTTACAAATTACATTTTTTTTTTGAAATGTTCCTTCTCTTGTTATGCAATGCGTTTCTTTGAATATAATTTATATCATTTTAAAACTATATTTCATGTTTTGATTAAAGATGATTTTTTATTTTCTAAACTTATTTATCATTAAAAATTAAAATCATTTCATTGGATAATATATATTTGGAATCTATTTTGGATTTTTTGTGGTATCTTACTATGCTCAGTCACAAACCTTACTTCAGCCTTCAGGTGTTTGAATAATTTCATCTTCTAGGATTAAGTAAAGGGAAGGGATCAATTGGTGGTGGATCCAGGTGTTGGGCTTTGGTCTTGGTGAGTTGTGTCCTTATGGACCAACAAGTTATTTTCCCATTTTATTACATTGGTTTTTGTGATTTGGGGAAGTTAATCCCTTTTTGACTTAAGGTACATTATAACCATTAGAGTTTGTTTTGTTTATTAATACCTTCTTGTTTCATTAATTTGATAGTTTTGGTAGAAAAATAGTTCCCACGTTAATATTTTGTGATGTCGGGTGTTAGTCATCGACCCTTGGGGATCGGGAACACCCTTAAGGCTATGTTAGGATTGGATCTATTATCAGATTAACTATGTAACTAGGTTGGTTCAAGAAAAGGTTTTATTATAGGGAGTTTGAGCATTTTTCTTAAAGTCTTAATGAATTTATGATATCTTGTCAGCACATAAAAGCGATTTGTGATAGAGTTCATAGCTATCCTTCACTACAGTGAAACTTAAATCTCCATGGATGGTTAGGGAAATAAATTTGTGGATTAGTTTTAGTCTTTACCCTATTTTTAATTGGAAATTGTTAAATGCAAATCTTATCTTTTCTACCTGTCAGGATCATGTTTCCCTCATTTCTCTGTATGACCATTATCTAATGAATTCTTTGTTTTCTTGATGATGTTGTGTGACATCATGCCTCCTAGAAGATGTGTGAATCAGATCCAGGAAGATTATGTGGATAAACTAGAACCATAAAAGCCTCTCATTGACCCAAATAAAGTTGAGGTGATCATGAGTTATATCCATGATTTTGGGAAGGGACCCCCACCAATCCCTATTCTTGCTTGAGATGTGGAACCTCAGGGAAAATTTCATCGAAGTTGTTTTCAAGAGTTCCTTTTCTAGAAACAACTAGTTGGCAATGCTACACTAATCCTTATTATGTTGACGAATGGTTGGGCATGCCAAAATGTATGTTTTAGTCCATAGAGACACCAAAAAATATCATGGTGATGAGTTCCACCTTCATACTAGAAGGACTATGTAGGATATGGTGGGACACGATGTTGACAGAAAAAACATGGGGTTTAATAGTGGAAAGACTTCATCGTACTTTTCAATGAATAGTTCTATCCATATTCAATTGTGTTGGCCAATTATTCTGAGTTTTTTGAGCTTAAGAAGGCCGATAGAAGCATGACTGGGTATTCAATCTGCTTTGCTAAACTTGTGTATATTGCGCTTGAGATTATATCTAATGAGGAAATGAATGCACAATTGTTCGAGTTAGGGATTCGATCAGATAATCATTCTTCAGTTTTTTAGCTAAATCTCCTGGATTATTAAGATGTGATAGAGAGGGGTATAATGGGTGAGATTGAAATGGTTCGGAAGTTAGGGATAACATGAGTTCCATCTTATCTTAGTGGAAGTATGAGTTCATTTATGGAGAAATGGAAGTGTGTTGATTCTCATAGTAGTTCACGATGACATTCTTTTTCTAGACCTCCTACAATGCATAAATAGAGTTATTTGATTGAATATCAATGTGGAAAATTGTGAAATTCCAAGTGAACTTTCAATGAGTAACCAATGAAAGAAAGATCCTATGGACATTTATGGTAGTTACAAAATTTCTACAAAATATTTTCCACACCATGAATTGGAACAAAATCATCACCTCCTCCTAAAGCTGCGGTGCAATAAAATTCTTCACATAATAAAGGGTTCCCATCATAGGCCTCTAGATTGATGCTTCTTCATGTAGTGGAAGAGTTTATATAAGTAGCTGATAATGATCTTGCAACCCTGAGAGGTTCAATTACAATAACATCATTTTTAGTAACTGGTCTATTTTGTATCAGTTCATCTCATTCATTTATTTCAACCCATTTCATTTATATTCATTATCTTCATTTGGAGAAAATATTTTGTGTAATGGATATTACAATACCCCTTGGTATACAGATAGAGAAATGACAACATCTTTTTTATGTGGATACTTATTCGTAGGATTTTTGAGGAGAGAAAGATCTTATTGTGGGGAGGTTGTAATATCCCAATCTTATTTTTGGTTTTTCCAAAATATTATTGTGTTAAATTATTAATTTCATAAGAGGAAAATTATTTTTCAATGAATTTATATTAATTGTGTTGGATTCCTTTAGTACCTATTAACATAACTAAATATTAAATTGAATATTTTTGGGGTTTCACACTGACTTGATGCATACTTCCGAGGACCGCAAAGGCTCGACAAAGACAAAATACAATTATTAAATATAATATATTAAAAACAAATTATTTTTACAATATAGTAGAATAACACTAAACTGGTGAATCATTTGGGAAATATGAGACCACTATTATGTTTAAAATATGGTGTTTACCAAAGGATATGAATAACTTTCAATGGAACCTGACATTTGGATGCCTCACTCGTGAGATAAAGTTATTAAATAATCTTTAATATATTATTTATTCAAATTAATTAAGTATCTCACAAATGGTGAGTCGTATAGAAAATCTCAAACAACCGATAGGTCCTGAATACAGTGTTTATAGTATGAGGGGTATAACATTTGTAAACATCGGGTGTTTATAGGTCTCACATGAAAAAACAAATACTTTTATTTTAATTAAATTTTTTTTTGTTAAATAATGAATCATTATAATCTCTCTAATGGTTAATTGTTTGATAAATATAAGACCACATTGTTTTCTAAATTCTAGGTTTATGAAAGATGGAGTATAACATTCAGAAACAAAAGATGTTTGGTCAATCTTATATTATAATTAAAATATATCATTTTTTAATTTTTAAATTTATTATATTAAAAGAATTTCACTATTCATTTTCATCAAAATGCACGAGGAACCCCAATTATTCACATTAGTCGATCCCAAATCCTGGAAATAACATGATTTTGAACTGTTAAAATTTATAAAACACATTGATTGGAGAAATTAACCTTTCCATCATCCAGATTGGGTGGAAAGACAGACTAAATATAATGTTTCAAATTATATGTTTTATAGAACCCTGAACATACTCAGTATATAATACCTGAATGATTCGTATAACCATGGGTTAAATTTATCGAGTATGAGTGATCTCACATATTATATATAAAATATGGTTGATTTAATTATAATCCTGTTGCAATATATTTCTCGACTACTGTGTTTGAGGGTTTGTTCTTCCAAAGTATTTTTAATTGTATTTATTTTATTTTATTTCATTCTACTGTCATTTATTCACCAAATAATTTCACTTTTATAAATTTTTTTTACTGATCAGAATTTTGGGTCATCAGTACAATTGAATTCTTTTGAATAAGAAGAATAAAAATAATACTTTTTTTCAAAGGCATCATCTTATTTTTTTGATCCTAATTTTCACATTTCAATATGTCTTTGAAAATAAATTTTCAAATGATAAATTCTAAATTATAAATGTAGAATTTGTTAAAAATTATCACAAAATATTTATGGATGGATAAATTGTAAAAGAAATTGATATATTTTAAATAAAAAAATTATTAAAATATAACTATTAGGTAGTTATCAAGTGACATAGTTTATTCAAATTATCATTGGATAATAACGTGTTTTATCAAAGAAATTTTATAACAGTTTTAAAATAATAATATCACAGAATTATCAACGATAACCCAACCAAATTATCAAATGAGTTTTTAAATAAAATTATCAAATGTTATTTATAGATTATCATATGTAAAATTAGAAGAAATAAATATTGTGAATTTATTTAAAGATTATTCTTAAGAATTACCAAATAATAATTAGAATAAATTAACAAAGATCAATTGAATGAAAATATACAAGATAATTTTAAAAAAATTATCAAAGGATAAATAATATAATAATCAAATTATAATTTCGACAATATAAAAGGTTAATAGTTAATATTATTAAAAATATAATTATGATTAAATCAAAGATAATTATTACGGTGAATAATTTTGAGGGCATGCATTAATCTACTAATAAACTAAATGTTTTCAATGAAATAAAAATATCATCACATGTGATAATATATATGAAATTTTAAACATATTCTATTTTAAAAATTATCATCGTATGGGATAATTTAAATTATAATGTCAAAATTATCTAGGAGTGAGAATTTTTTTCAATTTGATATTTTATTTCCATGAGAAATAAAATATTTATTTTTTGGTTCTAGGAACCCATGACGAATGTCGAGCATTGGTGTGTCGAAGCTTAAGATAATAAGGTTGTTAGAGGTGTATTAAACCACATTTGGTGGTTTATCAGTTCCACTAAAATCAATGACCCTGAGGTAGGTGGTTCTATCTTGATTATCAAAATTTAATATCCTTGTATTTCTTAATTTATTTCAATTATTTATTTAAATTCAATACTCAAAATTTTATTTCTATTATATTGATAAAAAACTGATTCCAGTGAATTATGATATTTGAAATGGTTTTGGCATGGAAATTTTGAAAACCCCCAAACACATCTAATTGGGGTTGGTTTATGAAAATTTTATGATTTAATCTAATGAATTTAAATGGTGTATTTTGATTGAAATATTTTCAGTTAAAAATTTTAATCTATTTTTGAAAATGAGTTGTGAAAATAATGGAATTGTATTAGAATGGATTTCAAACTCACGAAAGTGGTTTAAAATTATTTGATAAAAACCAAGTGGTTTTATCTTATGAAAAATGAGTGTTTTTTAATATAACGTGTTTTGGTTTTAAATATAATGAAATTGGAATTTTTGATATGTAATAATGAGATTGATCAAATTTTCAGTGATCAGAAAATATTTTTCCCATCTTGTAAGAGTGCATGCATGCCTTATGTTTTTAGTGAGTTATTTGGATACACTATGCACTATTACAATATTCTAAAACATACATGGAGTGTGTCACATACCCGACTAGTTGGTGATGAGACTCCATTGACTAGTTTTATAGGGACGTGTGTATACACATTTTTCTATGATCATATAGAGTGTGGAATCCTATATATTTCTAATATTATCATACCTTTTGGAAGATGACCATGTTTCTTTCTTGCTTATTTATATTAGAGGTATAAATGTATTAAAATGTTTGTGTGAACTAATTTTCATTCCATTTAAATTTATATAAACAATTTTGTATAAATGTCTTACATAATCCATTGTTTTATAAATGCTACAACTATTGTAATGTGAATCCTATGCTTTGAATTTAATTTCCATAATTTTGAAAATTTAAAGCATGGTTTGTTTTAAAATGATAATAAATTACAAAACCTTTTTATGTTTTAAAATTTAAATCATTAATTTTGATAATCTATATTTGGAATCTTTTATAGAATCATTGGTCGTATCCTACTAGGCTTATGCTCACAGAACACTTTTTTTCTTCTTGGGTATGTAGAGATTCATCTTCGAGGTTCGTGAAAAGGGAAGGGATATCTTAGATGTGGATCAAGTTATTGAGCAATTGTCTTTGTGAGTAGTGCCATTTGGGAGCTTGGGGATATTTTCCAATTTTAGTACTTTGGTTGTAGTGATTTGGGACGCTTTAGGCCATCTCAACTTCTGGTACATTACTACCAGTGGAGTTTCTTTTCATTATGCTTACCATCTTTTTTCTTTTCTTTTGAATTGTTGGGGAAAAGTAATTCCCACATGCATATTGTGTGATGTCAGATTCTATTAACTGACCCATGGGGATTGGTAATGCCCTTCAAGATATGATAGGGCCAACTCGTTTATCGGGTTACCAGGTTAACTAGGTTGGTTCGTGACCAAAGGTATTCTGCAATGAGATAATATTGAGACTACAGTGGGATTATATGATCTATTCACATTGAAAATGAATTATATTGAGAAAAATCATTAATTATCTATAATTTCTATATCATTACTATCATTATATTACCCCTCCATGCATTCTTTTTCTTTCCTTATTCAATTTCCCAATTAAAATACACCACTAAAAACATTAAAATAGACACATAAATACAACATTTCATTGTCATATACCTTAATACTAAAAATAAGATTCACTATATTGAATAGAAAAAATAATTATATGGTAAATTTAGTAAAATAAATATGAAAAAAAGGATTACACATATAAAAAAAATTATTAATTAATATTACTTATTTAACCTTAATTAACATAATAATCTGATCAGCAATGAGAATTACCAAATTATCAACCCAGGGAAAACATTTCCTCTTTAATTCATTGTCATTCTCATAACCTAGTTTTCATATTATAAAAAATCCAAATTAATCTTCATATAAGGAAAATAATAAATTTTTACATCCTCCTAAACTTTTAATTAATGGGAATCTATATTATACACACCTATAAAAATATATCATCAATTTAATTCCACATGAATAAAAATAATTAGAAAAAAAATCTATTAATCACTATTATTACACTAGCGCTCGTCATCATAATAATTTAATCAATATTCTAAAATAATTCATTATATTTTACAAGAATGTGTGATTCATTCTCTAAAGATTATTCTTCTAGACCACCATTCCACATAATGGTATAAAGAATGCACAATGGAGTTTGTCAAAGTCACTCTGAATTTACACTAAATATTATAAAAATGTTATATATTTTTTCCATCAATTTGAAAAATATCAATCGAACGAAAAAACCCATTAAAATACATTTAATGGGGAGACACATATAAAGTTTAATTAATTATTTTTAACCATGAATCTAGAATCATCAAATATTCCACCTTGATAACCGACTCAAACATCTAAAATAAGATTATAAATCACTATGATAATAAATTATTTTCAATATAAATCATAATTACTCAAAAAATGGATTAAATTTTAACAATATTTGATCCATATGTGAAAACATCCAAAAAAAATTTCCTTTTTAATAAATAATATTCATATCTTTTAAGGTAGGTCCTTATTTAATCTCACATAAAAAAATAAAATTTTATCCCACGCCATCGATGAATCCACTATAGTGGCTTGATCAATATCAAACCAGTGGTGAATTACCTAGTCATTTTATGATATAATTAAAATGTGTTATGGAATTAGAGGATTGATAACTAATTTTATAATAAAATCATCCCAATAATAAACAATAAATTTATGATCCTAAAATAATTCAGAAGATCCAGATATCTCAAATTGTATGATTTATTCATTTTCTATGTCCAAACATATTTTGATAGAATTTTGATATAAGTAAACACTTGGATCCACTAACACTTTGTATTACTGAACTCATCAAATTTTTAATCCCAAAATCTTGATTAGATATCATCTTCCTAAAAATACAATAGGGATTCACTTCCACTATCACATAATGTTTTCCATAATATACATAGATAAGGATTACTTATTTTTTTTAAATAAGTTGAAAAAATCTATAAATAAATTATAACATAAATTGAGTTCGATCTATTATAGGTGTAATGATTGAATATAATAAGAAAATTAATAACCTCTCCTGTCCTCTATGGAATCACTAATAGATGAAATAAACAATAAAAACGTGATGTTTGTACTTACTGTAATGGGATAGAAAAAATTATGAAAAAAACTCATCATAAAACTCCGTAATCCATAGGCAAAAATACTTGGTCATAAATGTATCATTTTGTTTTCCAACCCACAAATTTAATGAATATTATGAATTTTAAAACTCAAAATAAATAATTATTTAATTCACTAAGGAATAAATAATGTTTTAGTTAAATAAAACTAACTGTTCTTCATCCTTATGCCAATCGATAATAGAATAAATTCTTTAAATAAGATATCCACCAAAAGAAGCCATATGATCTCTCAATTGAGAATAGTCTACCTTATACACTATTTACAATGTCAATATCATCATATAAACAAGTTATATTCCATTAATTTCCTTATGATGAAAGAAAACATATTTTATCAAATAAATTAAAATATATTTCTATCAAAAATACCAAATACCATTTTAATAAAACTTATATAAAAATTAATTTTCCATAAAAATCCATTTGATATGATTATATTTGATTATGAAATCATAATATTATATTATTTCAAAAATTAATATATAACAAAATTTAAAATGCATCTAAGAAAATATATATCTCAAGGCCATATATTCTGTATCAACCATAATAAATTATCCATAAATATAATTCCCATTACGATTAAGTAAATTTATAATATCTTAAACCTTTTAATAATTTATATTATAAATTAATTTATGGAAACCTAATTTTATAAATTAATATGAAGTTGAATACCTCAATGATGAACAATGTGTAATGGTGAATCATTGAATCGTGGTTTTTAAAAAAAATACGGAATTACAATTTTATTGTTGGTTAAGAAATTACCATTTTGAGTATTTCAAAAACAACATCACTTGAATGGTATGATTATAAATAAGATAAAAGTAGTCAACATTTTTTATAATGTTCAACCACAATGAGTTACTCAAATAATTTCCATAAAAGGATGTCATTATTTATTGCTAATTTTCTACTAATGTAATCTTAACAATAAAAGTGGTATGGATCAGTATTTATCTTGAACTCATGAAGCCCGATATTTTATAACCCCACAATGGATTCTTTCTTACCAATAAGTACAAATAATTAAAAATAGTGTAAGATATATTAAAGGTATTACATAGAATAATGTATACTTTGGGAACAAATGGAAGAACAGCCTATTGATCTAGAAAATTAAAATCCAAAAAAGACCTTTGAAATTTCTAATAAAAAATATAAAAAAATTAATTGGAACTAAAACCTTAAGATTTCATAATTACCTCCCAGTATGTGGAACCTTTTCTATATTTTCAACATTTTACTTTCACAAAACACAATATAGAATTATTAAGTAAGAATAATATATATATATATATATATAACAATTTTTTTTAAAAAGTATTCTATTATGTCCATCTTATTCAAATATATAAATTATATAGATGAAATATTATCAAACATCTCAAATATCCTCATCTTCAAGATACTCCATATAATTATTCATCCATAGTCATGATCATTCTATTAATGTATCTGGTGGAATTTTTTTGTTATGTTGGATTTTTTATCCGGATTGAAACAATTATTTGGAATTTTTGCACCTTCCATGGGAATAACTAATCATGGTGAGAGAAAATTGGTTTCATCAACACCGGTACCTAGTCCTTCATTCCAAAATTTGTCATTTACATGGATATTGATCTTTGGATGTGGTTTTGAATATCTAGGTGAGTTTTTGATGTTTTTTTATCTGAGTGCATGATTGAACCTTGCGTGACACTAATTTTCACTCCCTAGTACTTTGTTATATGGCCATATGATTTTGATGTGTAATTATCTTGATAATTCATTCAATATTTTCATGTTGATATATTTTTTGTTATAATATAATTATTTGAGATTAACCAAGTTATTGATGGATTTTTATGACATAAAATTGATGATATATAGTGATGTGCTAGTATATAGTATTTTGGTCAATGTAGTGAAGGATTTTTTCTGTACTATATTACATTTATTTTTTTTTCTGGGGAGATGCCATTTTTATAAGGTATGAGATCAATGGATGGATTATATTTTTTTCTCACATATAATAAATTGCTTTTCATGTAGTATTCTTCCATTTTTTGAGATATTTATATGTCCTCAATGTTTTTTCAATTCATTAATGATGACCAAATCTTGAATATTGTGATGAATATTTCATATTGGTTCTAGATGAAGGCATGTTTTCATTTAATATCACTTATTACAGATGAATGAGATAGATAATACTCTATATTATCAACATGTGGTAGAATCTATAATGGTTTTGGAATGAATTTATATTGCAAAATTTTATGTCGTAGGAATTTTATTAATTTGGCTCCACTCATACGAGGTTGTCATGTAGGGTATTTATCCATCCTTAATAATGTAGTGCAATGAATCAAATAATGGATCATTATGATAGTTGTAGATATTATGATCTAGTATCTAAAGTTTGATTGAGTTTTCCCATGATGAGGATATGGGAGAGTGTCCCTAGACACTTAAATATTGATTTGGATAAAGGTTTTCTTTATAGATTTGTTTGCTGATAGTTAAAAGAACAAAAAATAATGTTTGAAAAATAAGACATCCCAGTAATATAACAATGTTATAACAAACATCAACATTAAGGATATTCTATCACTACATCACATGATTATATAGATTCCATATGTTTTTTAAATATAATTTTTTAATCTCTAGAATCCATGTTGGTGAAAATATATTTCACCACGCTTCATCATATTGTAGTTATATTCTATTTTAATAAAATTCATTGGAATGGGTTGGGTAATAGACTCATTCTCAAATATATTTAGTAATAAGATGTAAAACATTCATTTTATAATTTGATTTTTCTGTACACAACGTCATTAATTTTTTCATTAACATACACTATCTAAAAATTGTATTATATAAGAATTCTCGTGACTACAAAAGAAAATAAACACAAGAACACGGTTATTTCTATACTGTAATATTACATATGTAAGACACAAAAAAAACTATCATGTGAGGATGAATCCTTGTGAACTCATGTAAAAAATATAAATGATATTTTTTAAAATTATCATAAAAATAATATCTTCGAATATAACAAAAAAATATTTTGTATAAAAACAATCCATCTTAAAGAAACTTGAAAAAAATTGTTTACACGATATAATCAACCAAAAAGTAAGAAAATTGTAGTTCTGGATCAAATTAAATTTTATAATCATATTTAAAATTACAAAATCATAAAAAATAACACATTTTGGATAACTAAAATATATTTAGGTGATTATAGATTTGATGAAAATAAAAACTAATCATCACATTAACAAAATATCTTCATTCTTGAAAAAATATTCAATGTATTTATTCTTTTTTAATATCTCTTTGATTTGTTATCACTTGTTGATTGAATTTACCTCTATGATGTAGGGATCACATATTCATTACTATCCCTAAATAACACATTAAATTAAACTTCTCAATTATTGATGTATGAATATTTTATCCCAATTAGAATATTTCAATTCTAGATATTTGATTTTCATTAAATAAAAATTTCATATGGGAAAACATAAGTTGCACAAGACAAATAACTCTTATATTGGTAAATAAAATAGAAGATCTGAAACTTATTAAATGCATAGAACATCAAGATTATGATCCAAAAAGTCATACATGGTTATAAAAATATGAGAAATTGAAATGAATTACACATGTATTAATCTAATTAATTGGGTTATACTTCTTGAGAATGACTCCAAAACATCTTATTCATAGCTTAATTATATTTTTCAAAAATAAAAATGCATATGTGTGTTTATGTAATATCATACATACATATCAATCATTAAATATGGGTCCCCAAATTTAATTCACTCTCAAAAGTAATAAAAAACCTTTTAATTTCATGTTCCCTATAATAATGTCTTATATACAGGGTATTTGTTATATAAAAAGTAAAATATATCAAATGTGAGGCTAAAAATATATTTTGTGTTTCTGAATTTTAATCATTAATCTTAGGAATAATAGAACATAGTGAATAGTCAATTGGAATCAGGAATTCAACCAATATATTATCATAATATTTCAAAATAATTATCCATATATTTATACAATCCAACATCAAAATCATGTGACTCTAAATTATTATTGAAAATAGATAAAAAAAAATAAAACTCTAAGGGAACATAAATTTCTAATGTTTTGGTCTTTTGGAAACACCACTCTACTCTTAAAAAAGAAAATATATTTTAGAAACATTATAAAATCATAAAGTATCATATCTGATAATTTTATTTCACTATATTAGCAGAAATGAGAATATTTTTCCTAAAATTTAGTTTCACAATGACTAGAATTTTATTCATATTGGTAATAATGAAATCCCTCTCAATTCACACATCCTTTACACATATCCATATATCAAAAAAATATTGAAATACCTTGATATTTATATGAATAGTAAATAAACACTCCCCTAACTTGATAAATACTCCCCCTCATTTAATCATGAATAGTTTCCCAATATCTCAAATATTGTGAATTCAATCCAAAACTAGTTTGGGTGGTTCAAAAAATATTTAGTTGATGCATGAAGTTTAAGAATTAAATTTCATACTTATATCAAAGAACCTCTCCCTTAGTAATTATTTTTTAAAAAAATAATTTCATATACCTTATTGATAATAATCTCATTCATCACATCCCAAATGAGCACCAAATATAAAACTAAATTATATTCAGGATTATAATAAATTATATATGTTGTTGAACTATATTCATGTTATGATTTACAGATATTTTTCAATCACAATATAGTCATTGTGGTTTCTATCCCCCACCCCTCATGTCATCTTCTTAACTTTAATATATACCATCTGAGTACATTCATGTGTATCCCTAATTAAAAAACTCAAAAACATTACTCAATACCATTGACCATTCATTCATTTTATTCTAGGCTACATAAATATATACTTGAGATAATTTCATAGAAAGTGCATATTACCTTCATTATAATTTATATTGACACAAACATATATGTAATCGTATTAGTTCATCATGTAACCTGATCACTATGATAGGTTATTTCTCAATGCAGTCATGATATATCATGTAATTTTAATAGCTTCCAACATGTTATTTTCCTTATTATCAAATTTATATCATGAAAATAAACCATTAAAAAACAATTTCACATCATAAATATATTTAGTAGAGAATAGTTCTAATAAATCTCTTATAATCCTTTTGTTACACAATATTTTTGGCATAACATTGATCAGCATTGTGAGAATTGAAATTGGATTAGAAATATAATTACATTCCTCAATTTCAACCAACATGAAATGTTCCCAAATTATAAATATTGAGAAAACAAAATATTATCTATTCAATGAATTAATTGAAATTTTATAAAATATAACATATCTCATAACATTAAAATATCAAAATTACATTTCATTTTCTTATAAAAAATCCTAAAAAGATTTTTTTTCACAATAACAAAGGATGGAATATACATATACTAGGATTTTTTTATTTCATATAGATGGTAACATAAAAAATACTAAAATAAAATACATGATTATAAGAAAGCAAACAAATCAATCGTACACCCACCTCAAAAACCAATCTATTGGGGGATTTTAAGCCATATAATGCTTTTTTATTGCTACAAACCAATATCTCATATTTTTGAATTAAAAACACCATGTTTCTTTAATGCAATCCTTTTTTCCAAGATCACCATTTAATAGTGTAGATTCCACATTTATTTAATTTATCCTCAAATTTTTTTTCAACATCCAGTACAATGAAAATCATAATAGAATCAATTATTACTACATTTGAAAAAGATTCATCAAAGTCCACATTCTTATTTATAAATAAATATGTTTAATCAAGAAATATTATATTTAATCTGATATTACCATTCCCATTAAACTTATTTGTGGAAACACACAATGTTTAATTGTTGTTTTTATTCCCAGACCACTATTTAATATCTATTGTGGATTAAATATAATGTCTTAGACTAAAAATTACTTATTCTAGTGATTTTAAATAATATTTTTATTTATTTCATCCCAAAATATAATTTATGTTAACTATTATAAATATTTTCGAAAAAAAATTACATAGTAAAAACTATTAAATATAAGTAGAATCATATACTAAAAATCTAATTTTTTATAACAAAAGAAACCCTTTATAAATATAACATGGTTTTACTTAATGTTAAATAATCATTACTTTCTCCTTATTCTCATCATTGTATCAATTATCCCTTATATCCCATTAAAAACATTTTAAAACATTATATAACACAAAAAATCATTATGGAACATAATGGAAGGGAAAAAGTTAATCTAGTGAAAGACATGAAAACCCATGAAATATTTACCTTTATCACAAAATTCATTGGGATATAGAAATGAATAATTTTAAAAATAAAACACACATAATTTTTTCTCAAATAAAATCATTCAGACCCATTTTCATAAAAAAGAATCCCAATTTTTTAAAATTTAGAATCTTATTTCAGAAAACCATTTAAAACCCATTTTAAATGGAATAACCATACAATAAACATCCAATATAATCACTACACAATAGAATAAATAGATATAATTGGTTTTAAACTTTGTGTATGCTATACCGGGCTCACTTGTGTTCTATAATGGGTCATAACCATTCATATGAGGAATATTGGGCTCACCCGTGATGTATAACAAGTCTCAACCCTTCATATATGCTATATCGGTCCCACCAGTATTTGAAGAGATATAATGGAGTTCAACCCATGGAATAAGCTACATCTATCTCACTCATGAACCATAATGGTCTCAATCATTCATTTAAATTTATTAACTAATATGGAAATCCTTCAACTATAGAGTACTCATTACATTGGAGGTTATCACATAATGACTCATCCCTCGTCTATCACAGAACCACCCTTCATGTGTTTTTCACGTAACAACCCATAAAAGGTTTATCACATAATCACCCTTAATTTTGTTTCTCACATAACAATCCACAATTATAAAAATTTCCCATGAACCATATCATAATCATAAATCAATAATTATTTCATTATAAAAACACTCTTTGATGATAATTTACTTTTCATTTTGATGTTACTCAATTCAAAAACATCATACAAAACATTGAAAACACTTAATTTAAAATTAGCCATATAAACATAAAGTTTATTTTTCAAAATAATAATTATACCTAAAAGAAGAAATTTTTGATCATTCAATATATTTAATAAGAACATTATTATTAAAAATGAAACTTTAAAGAGTGTTTTTAATTGATTATCCCTTATATAAAACCATAAACCCCATTTCGAAAATATAATTGTGAAATTTGAAAATTAATTATTTGAAAAAAATAATTTCTATATAAATTGATTCATAAAACTATTTATAATATCATTTACATCAAAGGGAATTATTTTTAAAATAAATCTTTCATACATTTAATATAATGTATTTTACTTAAAGAGACCATTAAATATATAATTTCACAGAAGTGATCATAAATATAATAAATCAAATATATGTATCCTCTATAAATCAATAAAAAAAGTTAAATACAGTTTAAGATATTCAAAATTCATTTCACACACAATATTACCACAACATAAATATGAAGATGAAGTTTTACCCAAAGAATGGATATTGGGTTTAGATATCTCTTACCCCACATTTGAATTAAATAAAATTTATTAAAACCTATAGTATAATTGATTAAAGAATTTTATTAACTCATTATAGAACTATATTTGTTTTTATGATACATTTTTTGGGGATTTTATTACATTTTATGACCCATTCAATAATAATATTTTATTATTTCAATTCTATTGGTGTGTTTGATTCCTGGTTTCATGATTGTTTTAGTAATGTATAATTATGGATGGCAATATAAAATTGTATTATCACTCTATAAGTGGAATATAATTGTATTAATGATATTAGTAAATTATTAATGGTGTATTATATTAATTTTATTTCTTACATGTTGATGGCTCAATAGATAAAATGTTAATGATAAATAACTACATTAGCATGGAAGTGTTTCTATACATCAAGAATTAGTTTTTTAATATACTATTATGAGAATATATTCGTTTATGAAAATGAAAAAATATATGATATATGTATTAATTTTTTTTTGAATATGATTTAGAGTATTTGGGCAGTCTAGAAAAGTAATAATTCAAAACAAAAAAAATTATTATTCACAAAGACGATTAATCTCAATAACATGGAAAATGGTTTCATTTCATTTAATAATTCGAGGTAATAAAATATATGGATAAAATATATTACATCATAAAAATAAAACTATAGTATTTAAATTACTATGGAATTATCATGTATTGGTGGATAAATGTGGTGGGATGAAAACCAAAAAAAATTAAGAGAGGTGTTTTGATTAAGTTACCTCTGAAATATGTCATCTTCTTGAGAACCTTCAGGAACATGGATTAAGTATATTGGAGCTACCAAAACTACATTGATGCGGGGAGAGTGAGTATGAGTGGTTTTGGAAGATATTTTTGGAGCTATTACGATTCTAGTTAAAAATGGGTTGGTGAGGGGAGATATTTATAGTTGAGGAGAGTTGAGTTATATGTGATTAAATAATGATTACATTATATTTCAAGCCATCCACGTTAAAGTGTAATTAAATAAAATGAATTTTTATTTATTTTATTATTGTATTATCTTGTTATGGTCGAACCAAAATAAAAAAACCCATTAAATTTCTGAATATGTTAGGTATTTTAAGCCATTACCATTTTAACATTAACCCGTTTCTTTTTTACCTGTACAGTTGTAAATAATGTTTCTTACTATGGAATCATTTTTAATGAATAAAACAGTAAATTTAACCTAAAATATAATTAGAACCCCAATATTCCAAATATGAAATCAATTTTATAAAATCCAATTAATTTAATTAGTAGAACATATTCAATATTAATCTCGAGGAGATAACAAAAAATAGGGTTCTAACGTGAAGAGTCTAAATGTTTGAAGTACTTTTATAACTTATTTCAAATAGATATTGAATAAAAATAACTATATTTAATTTATTAAATAATAATATGACAAATTTTAATTTTAAAAAATATTAAATTTAATTTTAATATAAATATAAATTAGAAGAAAAATATTTCTTCAAATAAAATTAATTAATTTTCACTATTCATAAAAAATTAACCTTATTAAAAAAATATAAAAAAATCACCGAATTATAATTTTGATATTACAATTTAAAAAATTATGTTTATTTTTCAAAAAAAATTAATAAAAATCCAATATTTAGTTTTACTACATGTATTCCAACAAAATTTAACAAAATTGAATTTTAGAAAATTTTATCTTTATAATGCTTAATTTCAGATTTATTATAATATTATGAAAATAAACCATATTGGATGAATTTATAGACATTTTATTTAAGATATATAATTTAATTGAAATTACTATCTTCTATTAATAGTGATTAATTTAATTTATTAATATAAAATGTCATTATGGGCATGCTTTTTTTTATAAAAACACATCCTTTATATTCAACAGGTTTTTATTTATTTCTATAAATAATTAGTAATCAATTAATTAAATTGATAAAAATGTTTAAACTATATTTTCATAAATTATTTATTATGATTTATTCAGTCCATTATAATGGTTTGGTGATAACAATCAAATTTATTTGTAATAGTTAGTGATTTTTTTAAGCTCAATATGGAATGTCTTATATGATATTGAGGAAAATGTATTATTTTTAAATCAGGGGGTGTTAAAATTATTTTAAATGTCATCATGGTATCATTTTAGTTAATTAATACATATTTCATGTTCTATCACATCGAATGAAATTTGTTTTACCATGGGAGATAAGAGAAGTTTCATTCATATGTATAATGAGTCTTATTTTTTGATGTTTTTTATCATCTCATATATTAAAATTATAGAGATCAATATGTTTCTTCATCCATAAATTTATATTTCATTATTTTTTCACAATTCAAATCATAATTGGTCACATTTTAGTTAATATCATATGTATCTTTCCTATTTCTAGCTTCTTTTACAATCTCATTTTTTAAATCTCCCTAATTTTAGCACAAGATATTTCAAATTTTTCCTCAATAAAAACATATGTTCTTTACTTATTTTCAATGATTTTAAATTTTCGAAACTATTCCATATTGTTTTTATTTTTCCTCTATATTTTTATGACTTAAATTACAATGATCACCCAAAAAGGATCCTTTATTATATGATTCACCATTCCTTCTCATATTTTTATATTTAATTGTCTTATAACAAGGGATTCCAGAAACATTGTTGTATTTGATAGATATATTTTTGTGGTACCTGTAATGAACCGATCATTTTATTAATATTATTTCCAAATTTTTTTTATTCTCAAAAACTATATTTTTTAATTAAAGGAGTGAGTGTGATTAAATGAGACGGTTGGGTTTCGACTGTTATAGGATCGTTGGTCAATATGATCGTTTGAAGATAAACTCTTAACAATACAATTTATGTATAGAAATACAAGTGATCATGGTTAATTAAAATATAAAGAAGATTAAATTTCCTCATCCAGTAGACTAGGGACGTTCAAAGCCCGTCTAATGAAATTTGGGATGTTGTAACACCACTGGGCTTCACTCTGAACTAATCCCAAGCCAAACATCATCATGTGTAGCTTGAACAAAACCGCATGTGGGAGAAGATCAAGATGATAAATTTCACCACATGGTCAATGTTGGCTATGCTGCCCCAATATTCTATCACCTTAGCACACCTTACACTTAGGTCCTATGCTGGTACTGTAAGTGGATATGTAACGAGACCTTAGATTTTTTTGTAATCCATTGATATAAAAAAATTATTTTATTTTTATATTAATTTTTGTAATTTTTAAATGTCGGGAAAAATATAGGATGTATATTATTGATAATTTTTTTGGGAATGAAATGATATTTTAAAATATTTATGTCAACCTTTAATAATTTATAATGTGTAATGATTCTCAAAAAATGGTCATCTACAGTTGTGTTTAGTAGGAAATTTAGAGTCTAATTAGGTCAACATAATATTTGGTTAATAGTAAATTATATGTTGTAATTTTACACTTATGAATAGTACTGTGTCCAAATGGAACAGTAATCTAACTTAATAAAGTATTATTATATTTTAGGAACCTTGATTAGTAAATGTGATTCAATAAAATATGTAAATAACTGTTTCAAAAATTATTAGTTAAGTATTAGTTTTTTCTGGTGAATAATGTATTTAGTTAAAAATTAATTTAAAAACATTTAGAAAAATATATTCATTAAATTGAGTTCAATTTGGAATTTGGATCCTCGATATATGGTTAAGGTAAATTTTGGGGATTTTTATGAAACAGTTAAATTTTTAGCGAACAGTGAAAATACAGTTTTCAGTTTTAGATGTTTAATGACATCATTTATGATGTAATAAATAGTAGTAATTATGGTAGACTTATGAATAGTAATATATTCTATGAGGTGTCCCATGTGGCCAATACCAAGGGAAAATACCATGGCAAAGCCTGTGGTTTTTCCAATACCACTGATGAGGTGTCCCTTGAAAATTATTTATTTGTTCCTTCACTTCTCCTATAAATACCAAGCCATTACCTCATCCATTTCATTCCAAAATACTCCTCAATGAATATATTGTCTCTTTACCTCCAAAGGAGTCCTACCATGGTGCCCTCAAGCCTCCCAAGGTCCAAATCTTCATGTTTTCAAGTTTACTTTTCAAGTTAAGAGAAACTTTCACCCTCCTCTTTTAAGTTATGACTTCTTTTATGTTGTGTATTCTATTTTGTATATATTTTTGTTGAGGTAATGTCATTATATGTTCTCATTAATTTCCATTGAATGTATAATTATATATATACCCTTTCATATTTTATCAATTATTTTTTCTGTATTTTTAAGTGATGTTGTTATGCGGCAAAATTGCTCATAAAAGAAATCACATATTCTCTTATCTTTCATGTTTTCTGTTCATGTGGTATGTTATTCAAATATCCATACCATGATCTTATTCTGTACCGATAATTTATTAGGAATTATTTATGAGAGGGTGACCCTTTTCCCCTATCTTTTCAATGTTTTCTAGAACCATGTTATATAGTCATTATGCTGTAGAAATTTCGTCTCAAAATTTATATCTCTTTCTCTCAAGAAATTATCATGTTTATTTATATGAACACCCAGACCTATTTATTTTCTATAGGTGTTCATAAATATAATAAAATTATATATTTTATTCTATAATTGACATACATATAACCTTCACACCCTTTCAATGGATTATAAATGATATAATGATCTTATTTTTATGAACTTCTAAAACGTTGCAATTTTGAAATGAACCCATTTCATTTATTTTCTATGGGTTATTTATGAAATGATTGATTATGATATATGTGGATCACATGAATGTGAAGAAATATTAAGGGTGCGCCCGGATAACGCTCCAATGCATTGGGTAAATATTTAACATCTAGAGATGATAAGTTTAATGATACCTTGGTGAATAACCTTGGTAATTTTTATGACACATTGTGGATGAAACTTGGTGATATGTTAGTGAATGTATAATTGAAATGTTGTAACAACATATTTAGGTTATCATTCTTGTTCATTTTATCATGATATGCCTATTATTCCATTGCTCATTTCTTTTTTATTTTTATCATGTTCTTATTATTATTACTCAAGATCATATGTCAACTATTTCACTTGTTTTACATACTGAGCCTTATGCTCACCCTTTCCTTTGATGTATGTCTCTAGGATAAGATATGTAGTAATTTTACTTAGGATTAACTTATTATGAACCATTATATGTGGATTTGAAGAATTTTTTTTGTTGTTTTCTATATATTTTTTCCTGATTTCCAAGACACTTGACTTTAAAGATACAGTGTTTGAAAAATGTAGTGAAATGTTATGTTTTAAAAAGCCATGTTAATATAGTTGGTATAAAAGGATAGTTTAGTTACTTAGGTAAATTAGGATATGAAAACATTAGGAAGAACCCTATAGAAAAGTTTTAAAATATGAAAACTTCCTAGTATTTTGGTGAGTATTTAGTAAGTTGTTTATAAAACAAATACATCCCTATCTAGAAACAAGAAGGTAGAGGTGGCTCTTGAACATATGTACATAGGGGTAAATCTAGAAAACACCACATTGATCTGGACTTGAATGGGAACTAGTGCATGACAACGGGCCTTGTTGCACTCTTGGTTACAACACTCCTGGGGGATATGTTTGATTAATCTCAAGATTTTTATAAATCATTATGAAGGAATTGTAGAGAAATGTAGTTGTTTAAGCATTAATTTTTAAGACAAAAAATCCTTTATAGTTAAAATATTCGTGAATAAAATATGTTTCTCCATAATTTTTTACTCTTTTAGGAAATAGTGGGAGATATGAGGGACCGTGCTAATGGATACCGTAATGGATCATGCCCTGACGTCCCTCTAATGGATTCCGGAATGGAAACATTCATGTGAATGATGAACCAACAGACTCATGTTATGGAAAATAACTTGAATCAAGCTAAGAGACTAATCTCACCGTGAAAGGGAACAACATTATTTTGAGTCCTTTATGCACCAACGACCACCAACCTTCAGTGGATCAATTGACCCATTTATTGTTGAGTCATGGATCACCTCTATCGAGAAGATCTTTTCTGTGGTCCATTTTTAAGAGCAAGAGAAGGTCACCCAGTTTGTCTATCACTTAGAATGAGAAAATTATTTGTGGTGGGAACTGATTAAAAACATGAGGAAAAGAGTTTAGATTTATGCTATGGAGTGGGAAGAGTTCATTGTTATCTTCATTAGTATTTACCTCGTTCAATGAGAATAGGAATGGAGAATGAGTTTCTTGAGCTATAGCAGAAAGATAATGAATCTATGGGAAGATATGAGATGAAATTCACTAGGCATTCATGTTACACCTCTATCTTTTTCATTGATCCAATTGGTAAGGTTGATATATTCTTTAGTCGACTAAGTCCTCATTTGTGGAAGAGTCTAGCCAATAGAGAATATGATAGTTATGAGGAGATCATGCAGAGTATGATGAATGTCGAGTTAGATTTTTGTGAGATGTAGTGGTCTCATAAATCAAACGACATGAAGAGATTGATGGAGCCCAGCTTAGGGAGGACCTTTGATCAAGGAAGAGGATTCAATCAAGTACAATGTCTGATGGGTAATAAATGTGGGAAGAAGCTTTCAGGGAACTGCTTGCTCAGGAGTGGGAAATGCTAAAAATGTGGAAGAGATGTCCATGTTGCGTAGAATTGTCATAGTGAGGTGAAACCTCAAATTCCTAACACAAACGACAATGGGAAGATGGTTTAGGCCCTACTTGATGTCCAATTTTTTATGAGTGGACAACTTGGGCACATTTCCAATCACTATCCAAATCCAAGGGCAGTGGAGGGGAACCCACATCAGCCTCACCAAAGGCCAAGGGAGCTAGGTTGTGCTTCTACTATGACGACAGCTAGTTTTGAAGCTCCGAATGATGTGATAGAGTGGAATATTTTTTTTCTCTCAATGTTATAAAGTACATTGTTTGATTTTGGTTCAACACATTACTTTATTTCATCCATTTTTTCAACGAATTAAGAATCAACCACTGATTTGGTTAAAGTAGAGTTATCATTCGAGACTCTTGGTGGGATTATACAAGCATCATCACTGTTTAGAAACCCTAGTATTTAATTTAGTGAGAAAAATATTATTGAAACTCTAGTAGTCATTCTCATGCTGGAATTTGACATTATACTTGGGATTTACTGGCTCTCAAACTATAATGCTAAGATCAAATATAGAAGCAAGTAAATATCAGTAGTCTTGAATAGAAAACCTTTAGTTAACTCTCGTGGAGAGATATCTCAACCTGATCTTCGACTAGAGGAACCCCATATATCATTCTTTATGTAGTTGACTAGTGAATAAGAAGAAGTATATGGGAGTTTAAGGACAGAAATAGTCCCCTTCATATATTAATATGTTGACGTATTTACAGAGGAGTTTCCTAGAACTCCCCAAGAATGAGAGGTAGAGTTCTCCACTGAACTCGTACCTGGATCTCATTTGATATCAAAGACCCCATATAGGATGAAAAATATGGAGCTATAGGAATTACAGAAACAACTCCAAGATCTTTTGGATAGGGGGTTTATCTGACCGAGTGTGTCTCCTTGGGGAGCACTAGTTCTCTATGTAATGAAGAAGGATGGATCAATGCTACTATTCATTGATTATAGGGAACTGGATGGGAACACAGTGAAGATCAAATACCCTCTTCCAAGAAATGATGACTTATTGGACCAAATTCATGGGGCTCAATTCTTTTTTACGATTGATCATCAATCTAGTTATCATAAATTGAGAGTAAAGAAATAAGATATTCTGAAAACTGACTTCCAATCAAGATATTGGCATTATGATTTTGTTGTTATTCCCTTCGGACCGTCTAATGCACCTGTAATTATTATGGACTTGTTAAATAAAGACATTAAGAACTACATTCATAACATTTTGGTAGTTTTTATTGATGATATTCTTGATATATTTTAAATTTTGTGAGGAGCATATGGATTATATAAGGGCTATTTTGAAAACTCTACAGAAGGAGAGGTTTTTTTTGGAAAGATCAGTAAATGTGAATTCTGGTTACAACAAGTTTCTTTCTTGGGGAACATTATTACCATTGAAGAATTCACAGTTGACCCTGCAAAGACAAAAGTTGTGGAGGAGTGGCCTAAGCCTACAATAATAACAAATATTCAAAGTTTCATTGGATTAGAAGGATTTTATTGGATATTTGTGATAAAAAATTCACAATATTCTAATCCATAAACCAAGTAAACCCGAAAGGGGTTCAAATTCATCTGGAAAAAGGAGTGTGTGGAAAGATTCCATGAGTTGAAGAATATATTGGTTACTGCACCCGTGTTAACTCTACCCTCAATTGGAGAAGGATTTTTTTTAGCGATGCATCTCTAAAAGGGCTTGGGTGCGTCCTCATGAAAAAATTACAAAGTCATTGCTTATGCATATCGATTGTTGAAGAATCATAAGAAAAATTATCTAATGCATGATCTGTAGCTGGCTACGATCATTTTTACTCTAAATATATAAAGGAACTATCTTTATGGGGAGAAATATGATATATACACAGACCACCAATGTTTGAAGTATATTATCACAAAAAAGGAATTGAACATGTGAAAAGGATATTGTTGGAACTTCTTAAAGACTATGAATGTTCAATTCATTATCATCATGAATGTGAAAATAATGTTGATGATGCACTAATAAGGAAAGATCCATTTGATCTTTCCGTAATGATAATTCAAAGAGATACATTGATCAGTGACCTAGTAATGTTGGAAGTGGGATTTTTAAAGGAAGGGACATCATCAACCCTAACCCAAATGATTTTTCAACCGTCATTACTAGAGAAGATCAGGAAATGTCATAAAAAATATCCTTTGATATAGAAGAATTTTGAGGGTGTGAAGGATGGGATGTTTCCAAAGTTCAATTTCAATCAAGAAGGTGTACCAAAACTTTGTACAGGGCTATGTGTTCCATCTAGTCTATAAATAAATTGGATGATGGATGAAGCTTGTGGATCTACTTTCTATATACATCGTGGAAGCTCAAAAATGTATAGGGACCTTTGTGATCATTATTGATGGGATAATATGAAAAGGGAGATTGCTGACTACACTTAAAGGTTCCTAGTATTTCAGCAAGTGAAGGCAGAGCGACAACTTCCTAAAGGGGTATTGCATCCACTACCCATACCAGCATGGAAGTGTGATAATATCACAGTGGACTTCATCACTGTTCTCCTAAGAACATCCAATGGAAATAATACGATATGGGTTATTATAGACCGTCTCACTAATACTACCCATTTTATATCCATTCAAGAAGATTTCTCTCTTGATAAAATTTCCAGGATTTAAGTGAAGGAAGTGGTAAGACTACATGGAATTCCACTTTCTATCATATCTGATAGTCATTCAAGGTTCACATCAAAATTATGGGGAAGTATCCAACATGCTCTTGGCACATAATTGAATTATAGTACGGCCTATCACCCCCAAAACGGATGGCTAGTCTGAAAGGACTATTCAATCCCTCGAGGACATTCTGAGAACGTGCTCAATGAAATTTAAATGTGGATGGGATCAACATATCCCATTAGTTGAGTTCTCTTATAAAAATATATTCCACTCGAGCATTCAAATGGCACCATATGAAGCTCTGTATTGGATGAAATGTAGAACTCCTACTTTGTTGGGATGAAGTTGGTGGGAGAAAGATTCTTGGGCTTGAACATGTGCAAGAGATGACAGAAAAATTACATGAGATCCATCAACACATTAAGGCTGGTCAGAGTAGGAAAAAGAGCTATGTCGACAACCACTGAAGGGACATGGAGTTCGATATTGGTTACAATATATTTCTTCTAATTTCACCTTTGAAAAGATTCATGCGGATTGGGAATAAAGGGAAGCTCTGCTCTAGGTACAATGGCCCCAATAAAATCCTTGTTCGAGTATGAGCAGTGGCATATCGGCTTGCACTTCCCCAATTCTAGAAAAAGTTCATGATGTATTCCACGTATCCCTCTTCATTATGTATATACCAGACCCTTCACAAGAACTAAATCCAATAGTGGTACAACTGGAACGTGACATCTCTTATGAGGAGAAGCCGGTAGAGATACTAGATCGTAGAGACAAGGTTATATGCAACAACACTACCCACCTTGTTAAGGTCTTTGTTGAGGAACCATAAATGTGAAGAAGTCACATGGGAGCCAGAGGAGTTTATGAGGAAAAAGTACCCACACCTTTTCACTTCAGGGAGTACAAGTTAAAATTTTGGTGATAAAATTTCTTAAGAGAGGAAGAATGAAACAACACGAACTTTTTATTAATATTTGTTTCCTAAATTAGGGTGTTTTTGTATTTTATTCTCAAAAACACTATATTCATGAATTAATGAAGTGAGTAAAAATAAATGATACCATTGGGATTCTACTATTATATGGCTATTGGTCAATATGACCGTTGGAAGCTAAACTCTTAACATTAAATTTTATTATAAATATAAGTGATCTTGGTTAATTAATATAAAAAGAAGATTAGATGGCCTCATCCATTAGACTTGGGCCATTCTAATCCCATATAACGGAACCTTTGATGGAGGTAGCACATTTGGGCTTTTCTCTAGACTAAGCCTAAGCCAAACTACATCATGTGAAGCTTGAACAGAATCACCTATAGGAGATGTTCAAGGTGATAGAGGTCACCACTAGGGCAATGTTGGCTGAGCCTCCCCAAGATTCTATCACCTTAGCACACCTTACACTTAGGTCCGATTATATTATTATAAGGGGCTATATAACAAGACCTTAGCTGAATTGTGTAATCCATTGTTATAAATAAAATTTTATTTCTTTTTATGATAATGATTATAAATTTCAAATGTCCGAATAAATATATGATGTATATTTTTGCAGAATGTTTTTAGAAAAAAAGGATATTTTAAAATATTTATGTAAACCTTAAATAATAAATAATGTGTAGTGATTTTAAAAAAATCGTCTTCAAAAGTAGTGTTTAGTATAAATTTTAGTGTTTAATAAGATCAACTAAACTTTTGATGAATAGTAAATTATGAATAGAAATTTTACGCTTATGAATAGTAATGTGACCAAATGGAATAGTAATCTCACTTAAGAAAGTATTATTATATTTCAGGCACCTTGATTAGGTAATTTGATTCAATTAAATATGTAAATAACTGTATTAGATATTATTAGTTAAGTATTAGTTTTTTTGGGTGAATAGTGTTCTAATTTAATAATTAAATTAGAAAATATTTTAAAAATTATTTTCATAAAATGGAATTCATTTTTTAATTCAGAGTATAGATATTCGGTTAAGGTTATTTTTTTTGGATTTCATTGAAAAAATATAATTTTGGTTGAATCGTGAAAATACAGTTTTGAGATTCAGATGTTTAATGATGTCATTAAGGATATAATAATTATGTAATAATTCTAGTAGACTTATGAATATTGAGATATGCTATGAGGTGTCCTAAGTGGCCAATACCATGGGAAAATACCCAGGTCAAGCCCATGGTTTTTCCAATACCACATATGAGGTGTCCCTTGGAAATTAATGATTTGTTCCCTCACTTCCCCTGTAAATACATAGCAATTCCCTCACCCATTTCATTCCAAAATCCTTCTGAACAAATTATATGTTCTCTTTACCTCCCATAGAGTCCTCCCTGGGTGCCATCATGTAATGCCCCGACCCTAGTTACCTAGAGTCGGTGCATTATTACATAACATTGGCAAGATCCTGATAAAGATCAAGTCTCGAAAGACCGATTAGTTTAGTAGCCTTGGATTAACTAGATACATCCATAAATTTTTACATTACATCATAAAAAAAATCATCTTGTCTTCATATCCCCTCATACTATCCCTGCAGGTCATTCAAAAATTACTTCTTCATAATCCTTGGAAAAATAAAACATTAAAAGGGGTGAGATCAGATGCTCAGTAAGGATAACATTATAGCAGAAGCTTTCATAAATAAGCATAAACACTTAAGGCAATTTATAACTAAAACAAAAGCCTTTAAAACTTGAACTTTAGCATAAAATGGAAAAGGTAAAATGAAATAATGCAATTTACTTACTCACAAGGATATTCTACTAGTCGAATGATCACATGCAATATCAATAACCACTTTCATAATGATGGAATGCATAATGCCAGACTATCATAACCACATAGCCAAGGCCTCGTGCCAAGACTACAAATAAGATTTTGCCAAGGCCTTGTGCCAAGACACTAGTTTGTCTCATGAGACCTACCGATGCATCGAGGAGCTATAGCGGGCTCCACTCGTCACTTATTAATTCCAATGCATTCCTCATATGAATAGGTTTAAGCATAAAATAAACATTCGTATTAAAACTAGAATACAAAATGTCAATAATTTAACCACAAACCATGAATGGTATACAAATAGAACATCCACAGTCAAACATAACTCATTTGATACAATATGGAAGATTTTATTATATCACATTAACCACAATCATGAATAATGAAGGATGTTG
The DNA here is from genome assembly GCA_963277665.1 of Viscum album. Taxonomy (NCBI): domain Eukaryota; kingdom Viridiplantae; phylum Streptophyta; class Magnoliopsida; order Santalales; family Viscaceae; genus Viscum; species Viscum album. The sequence goes on from OY728141.1 coordinate 556,874,075, forward strand.
ACATAGATGAAAATAATCATCATAACTATTTGAGAGAAATATCCCCCTTTTCTTGAAAACTTTTAAAAGTCACACTATTTGTCAAGAAGACATTCAAAAATAGATTTTTGAATCAAAGTGTCCCATACCACTTTGAAACTTTTAAAAGTATTTTTAATTTTAAAACGTTAATGTCCATATAAATAAATCCTTAAAACCATTTTTAAAACATGGACATTAATGAGCAAGATTTAGAAGAATAAGTCTTTAAAACATTTTAAAATGGTATTTTGGTTAGAGATTCTAACCAAAAGAGAGACACTTGAGTACAAATAATTGAGGTAATCAAAACTTTGTAATATCATGAGAATAAATGGATTCATGATATACTATGTCAAAGTACATTATATACACCACATAAAAGTGATTTGGTGTATATCAACAAAGAAGTCTCAATTGAATGTAAATTGAGATGAAATCTCTCATAAAGGTCGTATCCTTAGGTTAAGGATAAATCAACGACATAATTATGTGTGAAAAATATAAATACACTAAATATAATTGGATATTCAGTGTAAAACAATCAAAGGATATTCACACATATTCTTGTAAAAACAACACCAATGAATTGGATGCTTAACTCAACAAATGGTGAATGAGTTAAAATTACTCTTATCAAATTCATATCAATGACTTGAGAATTACCAATGGAGTGATTATGTGTATCAAACGTATATCCACAGGAAGGGGAGTGGACATTATGACATAATCAAATGAATAGTGATTCCACGCATAATCATGGAGTAATATAATCAATGAAATATGCGTAAAGCCAAATGAGTGGGAATTGAAATCTCAAATTCCCTTATCGATTAGGTAACATACAAAACATACACCCATGAAAGAAGTATCATACCATGATGATGTAAATACCCATAAATTAAAGTATATTACACAATGAATATAATCATGGGCAGTACACATACACCACATGCAATAATTAAGTGGTGATCAATGGAAATCTCACGAAATTAAAAGTGAGATAAGAAACATCTTACCACGTTAATCAACTGAGTCGTATGGCCAAAATTTAATAACCACCAAATTATTTACAGAATAACATGAATATAAAGAGAATCATGATAATATATATCAAATGTCCGTACACAATACACCACTTTCAATAATTTAGTGGCGAACAATGGAAATCTCACGGAATTGAAAGTGAGATAAGAAAATCCCTTACCCTGAACTTTCCCTTAGTAGATGGTATGTTAACCTCCTGTATAATAATTAAAACATTGTTTTTAAATTATACAATAATCATATACATCAATATGATATCATATATGATCTTTTAACATTTCTTTATTAATAATATCTTAGTATTATCGTCGTTTCGGGTGATAATCGATTCGTTCTTCTTAAATATTTGGTTACGTAAGACATGTTTGTAATGGATAGATTATATCTTATTCATAATAATAATGATATTAACATTATTTTTAACCCTAAAATGAGAATAATACTTGAATGGATACGATGGAGGATGGATCTCACCGTGTTCGTGGAGACGGTAGTCCGTACGTACGCACGAACGCTACTTCCATTTAATTTTTCATTTTAAAAGAATTGAATCCAAATGATACATAGGTATATTATTATTCCAGTATAATATAATATTTTATATATGTTACTTATGTTCGTTAACACCATTCTTTATACGTTCCATGTGTGGTATGAACGAGTCATATCATTTTAAGGGGGCGGTAGTCCGCACTTCCTCAAATGAAATTATTGTATGTATATAAAACATGAAACGAATAATGGTATGAAATAAAATGGAATTACAGAAGCTTATATATAAAATATGTATAATTAATATCACACTTAATTACAGTGCCATCATAATGGCCACCATGAGAGGCGGTAAGATGTATTTGAACAATCATCATTTCGTGAGGTGTTAGTTTTCCATTCACAGAAACATTATGTTCATAATCCATTAGATGGAGGTGTGTGTATGTGTAGTTCGAATCATTCTTATAAAAACATCCTAGTATATTGAGGATACTTTTTTTGTTACAAAAGAAAGTAAATAAAAAGAGTTTGGGGGTTGGAGAAGCAAAATAAATGAAAATAATTTAAGAGAAATCGTTACCTTTAATTTAGGTAACATACTTTGGTTGGAACCGAAGGACTTCTTGAAATGCTTTCTTCCTAAGGGGAAGCTTCAAGGAGGAGGAGAGGGATGTGGGGAGCTTATTTGGGCAGGGTTTGGATGAGCCAAGTGGCTTGAGAGGTGTGAGGAATGAGTAGAAGTGGTCTCCTTTTATAAGGGAGAGGAGGGGCTCTTTAGGAAAGAGTGAAAGTATTACTTTATAATATAATTATATTCAGTTTATAATGGACCACAAATCATTGAGGTCAAAGATAAGATGACTCATATTTTAAATAAAATCAACCAATAATAATTGGACAGGTTTAAATAATATTTTAATCATTATAATCTTATTTATTTAAATGATTTATTAATGAGGTAAACATTGCATCATTATTGTGTCATTAATAATTTAAATTATTTGAAGTCTAAAAATTATAACTAAAATATCATTATCTAGTAAATCGTTTTAGATTTCTAATGAATATTTATAATCGAAAATCTAACATGTATAACCCTATGTAAAAATTGTTCTTCTAAAAGATGTAAGCTTATGCCATTTTTATTTTTATTTTAACTTTATTAATATAATGTGTCCCTACCACATACAAGTGGCTCCAAGGGGTCCCCAAATCGACCCAAGGATGCCCATGGTCGGGTATGTGTCCACCAATAAGGTTAGGACACGTTTTAGGGTAATTTTGTATTATTATAATATTATTTTTAACCCTTATTTACCGGATTTACCCTTTAACCATGGTAAATAAAATATTTACCGCAGTAATTATTCAAAATGTGTAAAAATAAAAGTTACCTATTTACATAATTTGGAAATCCTGATTCCAAATATGTAATCCATTTTTCCAAATTAAAAACACAGAAGTGGCAGAAATTAATTTAAAATTAATTCCCGTTGTTAAAATAAAAAGCGTGTTTTTAAGAGATAATAACTATCAAAAGATTGACACTCGTTTATGTCTGGTTTAATTGTGAAATTATGTCCAATGACAAACATTAAATTAAATGGTAAAAATATATTCTAAATATACTTTAAAACCACTCAAATTAATAATTTATCAATATTAATTATTTTGATTAAAAAAAGTTGTTTTTAATTAAAATTTAGTAATTTTCACTATTCATCAAAATATAAAAGTTATCCGAAAAGTACCAAAATTTCACCCTAGGATAATTTCGATATTCTGAATCCAAAAATGAAGTCCATTTTGAAATATAAAATATATATGATTTCAAAAAGTAGGTATTACTATTCACAATGGCTAGTTTAATTAGTTGTGGTGTGTGTTAGAACTCGAGGTTGCGTACAACACACGCTATCACATTATTCGAAGAGAAACGTACCGTGGAAGGTTGGGGTGTTACATTATCCCCTCCTTCAATAAATTGCGTCCTCGCAATTTTTAAAATTTTTCTTTGGAATATAATGGAAAGTCCCACATCGGAAAAAGAGTCAATAAAACTATCACTTTAAAAGAAAGAAAGAGAGGTATAAGGGTCATCCAAGATAACCCATAATAGGATTCCATGTAAGAAAACATGGATATGGATGATAAACTAAGTGTCATGTTATGATGGAGAGGGATAGAAATCATGATCAGGAGAAAGTTAACAATGAGAAAACCACAAACTTGTGTTGGGACAAACAACCATTAGTCTCCTAGTAGGAAAGTAAACTGACAACATTTTTTTTTAAAGTTACATTACATAAGGAAGAGGAATTCATTTATGATATTGACTAAGAACATTATGAGATATACTTACATTTTAAGTATATTTTCATTCTTTAATAAATTTCCACCACTAACCTAATTTTTTTTTAAACGATGAGTATTCAAGAAGACTTGGTCACACTGGAAGAGCTAGAATAAACTTCTATAGAATCACATGATCCATGCAGGATAAACCATATATTTACATTGTCTTTGAAGATTAATCAAAACCAAAATGGTTAGTGAATGATATAATGATCCCCCAAAAGGATATTCATTGAGATAAATATGCACTAATCTTAATTTCTAAAATTAAACCAACAATACCCCAAAGTTAAATAGATACCATTCAATAACCAATTGTCCTTCAAATCCTTTAATATAATCCAAACTAATATTGAATCCCAAAACATAGAAGAATTTGATTATGTAGTCTCCCATGTTACATTGTATCTCCAAATGACATCAAATACTCTTAAAGTCACATACTTAAAAGTAATTAACATTATCACATATTCTCTGTTATAGGTTAATCATTTCCATAAATAACCCAAATCACTATAAATCAACAATAAAAACGTAGATAAAAATCCACCATTACTCTACAAATGAAACCCCATTGTATTCTATTTTCCTTGGGAATATAGTGTTCCCAAAAAAGCGAACATCTTCCAAAATAACATTTATCACTTAATCACCAAATCAGTTTCCTATACCAAGGGTATTCATTTGATAAGACATAAGAACCCAAATCATCTTATTATTGATCAATAAAATCATTTAACAAAAAAAATAGTCACACTAACCAGGGACTTCACGTAGTCCAGTGGTAGGCGATAAATCCCAATCACACTTTGGTTGTGGGTTCGATTCCCACAGCTTTGTCCGACGCGACGGGTTGTCACACGGTCTACGTGTTGTCCTTTTTCAAAAACTATATTTTATAATATTACCAAAATGAGATAAATTCCTCAAAATAACATAATTTAACCACAAATGTTATATCATACTTTTCATTTTCATCCTAAATTATAATAACTTATCATTTTCTCAAACCCCAATGATCATAAAAAACCAAATGGTTATTTATACCTATATCTACAAGAGAAGAGACAATTCTTCCTCAAATATCATTCTCACATGGAAAACTGCGGGGTTACAAATACAAGAGAAAATTATTCCAAAGTAAACCCATCAACAAGGAGTGCTAATTTTTCTCCAACCATTTATTTCCACATAGCTTCTTCTTTGACCAAGAAAATATCCTATAGAATAGGACATTCACTCGGGTAATGGCCAGGTCCCCTACATTTACGGAAAATGACTGTAAATGGACTCTTGGGACAATTTTTATCTTCTTCCATAGTACTCTTCATTTTTCTTCGGCAATTCTTCACTTTATGTCCTTCCTTACTGCACGTAAAACATTTCGTTGTCCCATTGAGACACTTTCCTGGGTGTCTCTTTCCACATTTCCTGCATGATGAAAATTGAGGGTTCTTTTCTCCATGGTCTCCATTGCTGGAGATCTTATCATTTATCACCTTTCTCTTCCTTGTTGAGTCTGGGAGTTGGTTAATATATATGTTTTTGATCATATTTTTGGAAAACTGATTTGGCATAAAGACGATATCTTTTACGCCTATCAACATTCCATTTTGTTGCTCATTTCCACCATCGTTCCCACCTTGTACATCATTCTCAAAGTCACTATGACTTCCTTGGAATCCAGCCATTGACTAAAACCAGAAATCATTGTGTGAGTAATAGTAGTCGTAAAATCATTTAGAGATTAAAATGTCACCATATTCTCAATTTGAAACATATTAGGATTAACCAAGGTCATTTACTCTCATCTTCTGTATATATTACTTAAATTGGTTTGTAAAGATAATGTAAATTATCCTAAGCATATCCCCCGGGAGTGTCGTAACCAAGAGTGCAGCAAGGCCCGTTGTCGTGCACCAGTTCCCGTTCGAGTCTAGCTCAAAGCGGTGTTTTCAGGTTTTACCCCTAGGTACATTTGTGCCAGAGCCGCCTCTACCTGCTCGTATCCAGACAGGGTTGTATTGCTCGGAAAACTCACAAAATCTCTACAATACCAAAATTCTAGGAAGTTCTTTTATACTAATCCTCAAAGTTCATCTTAGTTCTACGTGCTCTAATCAGAGTTTATCTAAATCTAGCTTCCAAGGTTTGTACTAAACTTCCTCTGATACCAACTGTAACGCCCCGACCCTAGTTACCTAGAGTCGGTGCATTATTACATAACATTGCATGATCATGAGAAAGATCAAGTCTCGAAAGACCGATTAGTTTAGTAGCCATGGAATAACTAGATACATCCATAAATTTTTACATTACATCATAAAAAAAATCATCTTGTCTTCATATCCCCTCATACTATCCCTGCAGGTCATTCATAAATTAATTCTTCATAATCCTGGGAAAATAAAACATTAAAAGGGGTGAGCTCAGATGCTCAGTAAGGATAACATTATAGCATAAGCTTTCATAAATAAGCATAAACACTTAAGGCAATTTATAACTAAAACAAAAGCCTTTTAAACTTGAACTTCAGCATAAAATGGCAAAGGTAAAATGAAATAATTTCATTTACTTACTCACATGGATATTCTACTAGTCGAATGATCACATGAAATATCAATAACCACTTTCATAATGATGGAATGCATAATGCCAGACTATTATAACCACATAGCAAAGGCCTCGTGCCAAGACTACAAATAAGATTTTTCCAAGGCCTTGTGCCAAGACACTAGTTTGTCTCATGAGACCTACCGATGCATCGAGGAGCTATAGCGGGCTCCACCCGTCACTTATTAAGTCCAATGCATTCCTCATATGAATAGGTTTAAGCATAAAATAAACATTCGTATTAAAACTGGCATACGAAATGTCAATACTTTAACCACAAACCATGAATGGTATAAAAATAGAACATCCACAGTCAAACATAACTCATTTGATACAATATGGAATATTTTATTATATCACATTAACCACAATCATGAATAATGAAGGATGTTGACATAGATGAAAATAATCATCATGACTATTTGAGAGAAATATCCCCCTTTTATCGAAAACTTTTAAAAGTCACACTATTTGTCAAGAAGACATTCAAAAATAGATTTTTGAATAAAAGTGTCCCATACCACTTTGAAACTTTTAAAAGTATTTTTAATTTTAAAACTTTAATGTCCATATAAATAAATCCTTAAAACCATTTTTAAAACATGCACATTAATGAGCAAGATTTAGAAGAATAAGTCTTTAAAATATTTTAAAATGGTATTTTGGTTAGAGATTCTAACCAAAAGAGAGACACTTGAGTACAAATAATTGTGGTAATAAAAACTTTGTAATATCATGTGAATAAAGGGATTCATGATATACTATGTCAAAGTACATTATATACACCACATAAAAGTGATTTGGTGTATATCAACAAAGAAGTCTCAATTGAATGTAAATTGAGATGAAATCTCTCATAAAGGCCGTATCCTTAGGTTAAGGACAAATCAACGACATAATTATGTGTGAAAAATATAAATACACTAAATATAATTGGATATTCAGTGTAAAAAAATCAAAGTATATTCACACATATTCTTGTAAAAACAACACCAATGAATTGGATGTTTAACTCAACAAATGGTGAATGAGTTAAAATTACTCTTATCAAATTCATATCAATGACTTGAGAATTACCAATGGAGTGATTATGTGTATCAAATGTATATCCACAGGAAGGGGAGTGGAAATTATGACATAATCAAATGAATAGTGATTCCACACTTAATCATGGAGTAATATAATCAATGAAATATGCGTAAAGCCAAATGAGTGGGAATTGAAATCTCAAATTCCCTTATCGATTAGGTAACATACGAAACATACACCCATGATAGAAGTATCATACCATGATGATGTAAATACCCATAAATTAATGTATATTACACAATGAATACAATCATGGGCAGTACACATACACCACATGCAATAATTAAGTGGTGATCAATGGAAAATCTCACGAAATTAAAAGTGAGATAAGAAACCCCTTACCACGTTAATCAACTGAGTCGTATGGCCAAAAGTTAATAACCACCAAATTATTTACAGAATAACATGAATATAAAGAGAATCATGATAATATATATCAAATGGCCGTACACAATACACCACTTTCAATAATTTAGTGGAAAACAATGGAAATCTCATGGAATTGAAAGTGAGATAAGAAAATCCCTTACCTTGAACTTTCCCTTAGTCGATGGTATGTTAACCTCCTGTATAATAATTAAAACATTGTTATTAAATTATACAATAATCATATACATCAATATGATATCATATATGATCTTTTAACAATGCATTATTAATAATATCTTAGTATTATCGTCGTTTTGGGTGATAATCGATCCGTTCTTCTTAAATGTTTGGTTACGTAAGACATGTTTTTAATGGATAGATTATATCTTATTCATAATCAGAATGATATTAACATTATTTTTAACCCTAAAATGAGAATAAGACTTGAATGGATACGATGGAGGATGGATCTCACCGTGTTCGTGGAGACGGTAGTCCGTACGTACGCACGAACGCTACTTCCATTTAATTTTTCATTTTAAAAGAGTTGAATCCAAATGATACATAGGTATATTATTATTCCAGTATAATATAATATTTTATATATGTTACTTATGTTCATTAACACCATTCTTTATACGTTCCATGTGTGGTATGAACGAGTCATATCATTTTAAGGGGGCGGTAGTCCGCACTTCCTCAAATGAAATTATCGTATGTATATACAACATGAAACGAATAATGGTATTAAATAAAATGGAATTACAGAAGCTTATATATAAAATATGTATCATTAATATCACACTTAATTACAGTTCCATCATAATGGCCACCATGAGAGGCGGTAAGATGTATTTGAACAATCACCGTTTCGTGAGGCGTTAGTTTGCCATTCACAGAAACATTATGTTCATCATCCATTAGATGGAGGTGTGTGTATGTCTAGTTCGAATCATTCTTATAAAAACATCGTAGTATATTGAGGATACTTTTTTTGTTACAAAAGAAAGGAAATAAAAAGTGTTTGGGGTTGGAGAAGCAAAATAAATGAAAATAATTTAAGAGAAATCGTTACCTTTAATTTAGGTAACTCACTTTGGTTGGAACCAAAGGACTTCTTGAAATGCATTATGCCTAAGGGGAAGCTTCAAGGAGGAGTAGAGGGATGTGGGGAGCTTATTTGGGCAGGGTTTGGACAAGCCAAGTGGCTTGAGAGGTGTGAGGAATGAGTAGAAGTGGTCTCCTTTTATAAGGGAGAGGAGGGGCTCTTTAGGAAAGAGTGAAAGTATTATTTTATAATATAATTATATTCCGTTTATAATGGTCCAAAAATCATTGAGGTCAAAGATAAGATGACTCATATTCTAAATAAAATCAACCAAATAGAATTGGACAGGTTTTAGATAATATTTTAATCATTATAATCTTATTTATTTAAATGATTTATTAATGAGGTTAACATTGCATCATTATTGTGTCATTAATAATTTAAATTATTTGATGTCTAAAAATTATAAATAAAATATCATTATGTAGGAAATATTTTTAGATTTCTAATGAATATTTATAATCGAAAATCCAACATGTATAACCCTATGTAAAAATTGTTCTTCTAAAACATGTAAGCTTATGCCATTTTTATTTTTATTTTAACTTTATTAATATAATGTGTCCCTACCACATACAAGTGGCTCCAAGGGGTCCCCAAATCGACCCAAGGATGCCCATGGTCGGGTATGTGTCCACCGATAAGGTTAGGACACGTTTTAGGGTGATTTTGTATTATTATAATATTATTTTTTAACCCTTATTTACCGGATTTACCCTTTAACCATGGTAAATAAAATATTTACCGCAGTAATTATTCAAAATGTGTAAAAATAAAAGTTACCTATTTACATAATTTGGACATCCTGATTCCAAAAATGTAATCCATTTTTCCAAATTAAAAACACAGAAGTGGCAGAAATTAATTTAAAATTAATTCCCGTTGTTAAAATAAAAAGCGTGTTTTTAAGAGATAATAACTATCAAAAGATTGACACTTGTTTATGTCTGGTTTAATTGTGAAATTATGTCTAATGACAAACATTAAATTAAATGGTAAAAATATATTCTAAATATACTTTAAAACCACTAAAATTCATAATTTATCAATATTAATTATTTTGATTAAAAAAAGTTGTTTTTAATTAAAATTTAGTAATTTTCACTATTCATCAAAATATAAAAGTTATCCGAAAAGTACCAAAATTTCACCCTAGGCTAATTTCGATATTCTGAATCCAAAAATGAAGTCCATTTTGAAATATAAAATATATATGATTTCAAAAATTAGGTATTACTATTCACAACGGCTCATTTAATTAGTTGTGGTGTGTGTTAGAACTCGAGGTTGCGTACAACACACGCTATCGCATTATTCGAAGGGAAACGTACCGTGGAAGCTTGGGGTGTTACACATCATGCCTCCAAAGGTAATGATCATCATGCTTTTGAAAATACTTTTCAAGGTAAGGTAAACATTCACCCTCCTCTTTTATGTCACGACTTCCTTTTTGTTGTGTCTTCCAGTTTCCATATATTTATATTGAGGGTATGTTTTTAGATGTTCTAATTACTGTCCATTTTTGTGTATAATTGTTTATAAACCCTTTCCGCACTAATCATTTTTATTTTCTGAATTTTAATGTGACAGAGTTAGGATGCCAAATTTCTCATAAAAGAAATCACATCAACTTTTTTCATTAATGTTTCTTTTTCTTGTGGTATGTCTTTAAAATATCTATACCATGATCTTATAATGTACCCATACAATATTATGAATTATTTATGAGTGTGTGACCCTTGTCCCCTCTCTTTTCATTGTTTTATATAACCATGTTATATAGCCGTTATGCTGCAGAAATTTCATCTCAAAATTTCAATCTCTTTCTCTCAATAAATTATATTTTTTAATTATGTGAATAACTATACCTATTTCATTTATTTGGGTGTTCATAAAAATATTAAAATGATATATTTTATTCTGGAATTGACATACATATACCATCAATCCCTTTCCATGGGTTATAAATGATATACTGATCTTATTTTTAATATCTTTTTAAACGTCGCGATTTTGAAATGAACCCATTAATTTTATTATCAATGGGGAATTTATGAAATGTTTGATTATGATCTACATGGATCACATAAAAGTAATAACATATTAAGGGTGTTCCCTGATATCTCTCCAAAGCATTGGGAAATGAATTAATCTCTAGAGAGGAAAATTTTTATGATACCTTGTTGAATAACCTTGGTAAATTTTATGACACCTTTAGAATGAACCTTTGGTGATATGTTATTGAATGTCTAAATGAAATGTTTCATAAACATATTCATGTTATTATTCATGTTAATTTTATCATGATATGCCTATTATTCCATTGCTCATGTCTTTTTTATTTTTATCATGTCCTTATTATTATTGCTCAAGTCCACATGTCAACTGTTTCACTTGTTTTCCTTACTGAGCCTTCTGCTCACCCTTTCCTTTGATGTATGTCTCCAAGTTATGAGATGATTTAATTGTACATAGGATGAACTTATGATGAATCCTAACAAGTGTACTAGATGATTTTTTTTGTTTCCAATTTTTTTCCTGATTTTCAAGACCATAGAAGTTAAAGATTTTCTATTTTTAAAATGTAATGAAAATTTATGTATTAAAAAGGTGTGATGCTATAGTACCACTTCATATATTTATACTATTTTGTATTAATTAAAATTAGTCATCTATTCTGATGGTTAAAATAAGATCATAAATGTTATTTTTTAAATAGTTTTAACGCATATTTTCATCTATCATAGCTCTTCAATTGTCCACATTATTGCAGTTATTCTTCTTAGACACCACAATTTTTAGGAGTTTAATTTATTTTATGTTGATCATTTACTAATTTTTTTATCTTTATCATTAATGATCCCTATATTTATAAAAAAATATCATATATTAATATATTTTTAAATATTCCACATTTATTCTCTACCTCTCATCAAAATATTAATAACAATTATCAACCCTTTGATTTTCCCACAAGAAAGAAATAGTATTCATTAAAACATAGTCATAAATAAATATATTGATGTAAATATCACCCGTTATTATATTTTCATCATAGTACCACACAGATTTAAATACTATTACATCTATGGTTTACTAGAATTAAAATATTCATTCTTTTGTTTTCATTAAACGATAATACATTTAAGGAATGTGTCACAAATTCATTTTAAAAAAAATTAGTTTGGTAGGGTCTATCACAAACTCATGTATCATAATATTTAAAACATATTTATAGATAGGATTTACAAGACCTCTATTTCACAAATCATTCTCATCATTGTCACTAATGTGACATGAATTATACGAGTAAACAATTTTAAAAAATATCCTACATGTTCTTTCCCCTATTATAATGAATCTACCATTTTTGTGGACCATGATAATTCCTGAATTATTATAAAATCAATCCTCATTTTCATCATCAAAAAATTGTATTATATTTGGTAAATTTATTTTAAATGCATAAAAAATATCTAATTATTAGATTTTATTTTTTGGGGATAGTCTTAACAGTTCTAAAACATTTATTTTAAAGGATATATTAGTATGTAATTTTTCTAAAACATATTTATTGTATTCCAGGATTATAAAGATTTCATTCAATTCATTATTAATGAGAAATTACAATGATGTATATAAAAACATCCTTCCCTACTTTCTTTCTGTAACACATCCTCCTTGAATAATTTTCCATTTTGATTTTCTTATAATATTTTCAAATATTTTATATTTAAGAAATTTATTACTGAAAATTCTAATTTACATTTTCCACATAATTACATTCTTTCTCACAAATTTCATATAGAAATTTCAATATTTTAAAATAATTATATATTTTTATAATTGAATAGATTTTTTCACCACCTTTTTCTTTATCGAAACTATAATTTGAACTTCTGTTATTATCACCAATAGATTCATTCCTTTTTCAACGTGAGGACATGTTATATAATTATTCATATGACTTATGAAGAAAGATATCAAAGAAAATATAATAACCATTTAATATAAATACCATATTAATTAAATTCTATTTAATTGAAAATTTCAGTAATGTTTTATTGACATTGTGATCAAAATATGGTCTTATTTTGATTATTGATCAAATAGTTTGATTTTTCATGACATTCTATTTCATCACAAAGAGTATTATGGAGTTTCTAATAAAATATTATTTTCATACACATATAAAAAAATTGAAGCTAGACATTCACTATTAGGAAAATTATATTCCAATTTAAGAGTCGATTCATGTACATATTGAAACTACATTGATATTATGTAAATATCAGTTTTTTAGACGATCTATCCATGACGTAAATTAATATTTACAGAATTAAATTTTTTAATATTATATATAGACTAATGAAATTTTAATTAATTATTTCTCATTTTTTCATTATTTAGATTGTGTCTCACTCCATTATCATTAATTTCCTTTTAATTCTCAATAGAATTCAATTTTTACTCCATTAGCATAAAAATTAGTGAAATATCCCTTTTGAGATATTTTAAATTTTAATTATTCTCAATCTCATTATCATTAGTCAGGGTTTGACTCCTTCTTTCTCATGGTATATTTTATATATAAGTTTCTACCTAAAATTTGAGTTTATTCACTGTATAATTCTATTCGCCATATTATTCCTCAATTAATGTGGCAGTTACTTTTAATTCTATGTGAGGAATGATTTTTTAGCAATTTCATGAGATTTTAATTCATATTGTCTACTTGAGGACAAGAATTAAATATTTTTTTTATCAAAATTATTCTAATTTCTATAATAAGAAATATTTTCTTATATTCACGTATCATTTTATTTTAATTGAATACATTTTAGTATTTTCACAGATTCTTATTCTTGGTTATCAATATATGACTCATATATTTTCCACTAATTAATATTTAATACATTTTTTCCAAATAATCCACAATGAAAAAATATCAATCATGGTTCACCATTATATTTTCCCATTAATTTTATAAAATCTCATGAAATAACTTTTCTTAATATTTTTCTCATTATCAATATAATAATCACCATTAGACTCATTTATTGTTTTATTTTCAGCATAATTCAACATCATCATTATCATAGATTCAGAACCCACAAAATCATTCACATTCTTCTTAGACATTAATTAATTTTTAATCTAATAGGCCACGAGGCTGTCTTGAAAGTCATTCAAAAAGGGATCACTCCCATCATTAATAAATGACATATTTTCATAATATTAGTCAAGAAGTTCTCCCATAAGATTATTCTGATAGATAAAGTCATCCAATGTTTATCTAATGTGTGTAACGTTGCTCATTATCTCATTTATGTTAATTACATAGTCATAAATGTATTCATAACAAGCAATAATTATATATTTAAACATTCTTCACAAAATATGTAACATATATTATTTTAGTTTGAAATTTCTATCATAAAAACATTAATTTTTATCCCAAACAGATTTAGTAGTTTTTAATCCAATAACTATTGTAAACACCTTCTATAAAATAGGAATAATAATTGATTTTGTCACCTTTTCGTTAGATGTAATGTTTATTTTATTAGTAAATTTCATTTTCTCGGCACTTTTAATGGGGGAAATCACATTTTCAATGCATTAGGAAATCTAATAAACTGTGAAATACATTTAGATCATTAATTCCCAAACAATTTTTTTTAATTAAATCAGGTACCACCTCTATTATTCATATAATTTATATTTTTCATTATCCTAAAAATATATAGATTCAAAAATATTAATTTTTGATTGTGGTATAAATTAACTCTCCTTTGTATACAATATAATTTGGGTTAATTATTGTATCATGGATATTAAAAAATTTCTTCTTTGAAAAAATAGTGTATGGATAGATAGTACATGTTAGTCTAAATACGGTTAAACTCATCCACACCTATATTCCAAACAATTGTGGAAGAGAAAATAAAATAAAAAAATTAACGTGGTTTAGAAATATTTTGTGAGCCTCCTCCTTAGAGAAGTATTTTTTT
Organism: Viscum album; assembly: GCA_963277665.1. Classification (NCBI taxonomy): domain Eukaryota; kingdom Viridiplantae; phylum Streptophyta; class Magnoliopsida; order Santalales; family Viscaceae; genus Viscum; species Viscum album. The sequence goes on from OY728141.1 coordinate 556,889,183, forward strand.
ATCCATAGATATATATTTTCCAATAATATATTTTTTTCCACAAAAGATGTTTCATTTTTATAACATAAAAATATAATGCTTTAAAGAACATTCCCTAACTCCCCTAGGTTTATTATTTTCTATAAGATTCATTTTATGACACATATTAATATATATGTGAATGATAATTTTTGTTGACGTGTTTCTTCAAAATAAAATTAAAGAACCCCTTGAAGACATAGAAAATAAAATCTAGAAACCAAAGACTACTAATTCATAAATAAATCCGAATCATTATCTACCTTATTAATAATACATGAAGATCTCATACATATCTCATAAAATAGAGAATTATTTCATGATCTACATCTTCATCTTCACATAAAAAATCATCCCTCTATTATTAATAAAGATATATATATATATATATAAGGTAAGCCCACATTCTTTACATGCATTCATATTTCAAATTAATCCTTAAAATAAGGCCTGGGGTGAAAGGGATATCTCTTTTAAATTTAATTTAATGTTTCTTTGGTATTGCTGGCCTCAATGATTTTTCGGTATTTTCTACAAAATTACGATTTTGGAATACTACAAATACACATTATTGTCCCGAACACATTACATAACAAGAATATTTTTTCAAGAAGATATAATATTATTATTTAAATCATGGATATTTATAATTTATAAATTTTTTATGCTTCGTGAAAATGTCGATCGATAAATTTTATGTTAAGGTAATGCCTTTTAGGGTGTATGTGACCTACTATATGTATTAAGTGAATATAGGATTCACAAAATGGATTCATCGAGTCTTTCAAATTTTAATAAACCATCACTTTATTGTTTTCTCAATTCTACATATATGACTCCCTCTCAAACCATAACCGGTCTTGTGAAAATTTGGGGTGATATATACCCTTTTGTATTGATTTTTTCGGTGTTATGACCATGTATACGTTGGGTATATTTAATTTCGTATTAATTATTTCTTCTACTTCATTTTTATTTGATTCTAAAATGACATTATCTATATTTTTTGACTGGATTACCATCATTTTTACAATTAATACTTTTCTCTTTTCCCTCATTCATTGTTTGTTAAGGGAAAATCTTCTTGTTTCAAGTCCCCATTTTAAATTTGTATGAGTTTTCCAATTATCTGGATGTAGTTTTATCTATTTTTATGTTATAATTTCCTAATTTCTTAATGTTATTATAAATTTCCATAAAAGTTTCTATTTAATTCAATGATTTTGGTTAAATGTGGTGTTTTAGAAGAAAATAATATTTTTAACAGGGTTTTCATAGAATAATTGTATACACAATATTTTTGACGAAATAACTCATATGTTGATTTGGTTCAAAAATGGACATTCATTCCAAGAAGTGGGAAGAATTTTAAATGATTTTTTTTGTTAAATGTGAGCATAGTTATCAAATAGATTTTGGATAACATATAAAATTTGTAACATTGGGTGTGTTGGGAAATAGATTTGTCACACTATGCATCACTTATTCCATAAGCTCTTTTATATCACTTTTTCATTCATAGTGTTATTAGATTTTATACCAGTTGGATCCGAGTTAGGCCTATATTTGAGCTTGTTTTTTTAATAAATAAATACCCATATTTTACATCACAAATGGTGTTCTTTTTAATTTATATTAGTTTACCATATTATAGTATATTTCATTGATATTTTATCAAATTGTTATCTTATGATGTACCAATAATTTTTTTCCAATGATTACATATTGTTTTCATAAATAACATATTCCTAGACTTAGTGAATATTCTATGTTTTAATGAAATTCAATTGAATTTTTTATAAAAGGGATTTACATTATAAAAAATATTAATAAAATTTATTTGATATAAATTTATTTCAAATTCATTCTTGATGTTAGAATATGTATAGATTACTCTTTGGGATCATAATAAGATTTTTTTCTCATACCATTTTTTTCTTCAAGAATGTTATAGATTTTTTAATGGGCTTTTGTAAATATTAAGACCATTATATGTAGTTTTGGATTCTCTTTTTGTCCATTGTCTTCAAAGTTTGATATTTTGGTGGTGAGGAATGATCACATGAAGACATGATTACTCTTGTAGGTTTTAATTTTTAATATTTTTCTAGTTTACCTTATCATGGTAGGTCTCATGGATATAATCTCTTACTTCCACTATGCATATTCGTTTCTTTCTTTATTCAATTTTTCTATGACATATGTTGCTATGATTTTTTTTGCAATTCACTATGTGGTGAACCACTGTCGGTGGCTTGTCTAGTTAATCGGGGATAGTTCTTTACAAATTGGGAGCAATAGGAATACCCAATGTGAAGAGTTATGGAACTAGATGGGTTTGGTTAATCGTGTTTGGAACACTATTTTTGGATTATCTAAATAAAATTTGTATGTAAAAGAGTGTGTGTATAACTATCTCGCTTCTGTGATTGAATCTGAGTTACCAATGGTTTTATGGGTTTTATATCTAATTCTGAGACATTTAGTTTTGTTTTATGTGATTAAACTAGATTTGGGGTTTAGTATAACAGAATTTTACCTTTATTAATTTTTTACATTTTTTTCTATAATTCATAATCTCATAAATTATTTCTGCTTAAAAATATTAATGCGGGACTTTATAAGTTGGCCTTATGATTTATAATATTTATATTAAAATGATTTGACATTGTAAAGTTTTTAATATTATATCGCTAGTAAAATATTTCTTCAAAGTATGAGAGTAGAATATATGTGATATGTTTTATAGAAAAATCCTTAATTGTACACATATTTAGTGTAAGATGTAATATAAAACATTTAAACTCTCAAACTAGTGAGATTTTAGAAACCTGAGATGGGTAGTGGATGATGAATTAGAATATATTAGGTAAAATCAACTTATATTATGTGGTAAAAAATTATAATAGAAATATGAATAATGGATTGATTAGAATGCCATGATCATCAAATTCTATAAAACTACTAAATACACTAATGTGGGGTTTTCTACCTATATGCTTGAGTGATTAAGAAGATTACAAGATGTTATTTTGAAATCTAATTTCCATAATCATAATACATCGGTGTTTCTGACCAATGAAAAAGTGGGTGTACCATTCTAGTGTATTGTACCCATTTTACTAAGTTTGTGAGTTTGGAACATGATCCTTCCTCTAATGATTACCTAAGGGCTGAAATTTTTTCGTTAGGATTTGATTTGATAATCAGTTGATTATAATTCCCATATTACTTCCCAACATGGTGGAGGTAGTTGATAAGGTGAAATTTAAAGAGGAAGACAAAATTCGGATATATTTTTTGGGTAGAGCATCAGTTCGTGTTGTTGTTATCCAATGTGTGTCATCTGGATATAAATGTAAGTATAATGGTAGAAATGTTTCATTATGAGAATTTCATAGTAATTTTCAAGACATTAGTTGATTGTTTTATATCTGAATGAAAGTCATTTTCATACCATTAATTGTACAATGTTTACCAAGGCATTTCATCATTTTAGAATTCCATGAACTAGGACAAGATGCCATCCAATCCAACACATGACCTAGTCTAAGATGTGTCCTGATGGGAATTCTCGATCCCCACTGGATAGAGACAAGTTTTGTGTATGAATTTAATCATAATGGGAATGATTTTTCATAAACAAATGAAGAAAAAATAAAAGAATAGAATTCATTAATTCAATAATTATCTAAATAAAAATAAATAAAATACTTATCCATATACAACAGTTTTGGAATAAGACAAAACATAATACAAAACTGGGAACAAACCGCACAAAAAAATTCTCTATGTGATGTCTTGGTAACCATGAACCACATGACCAACCTGATCCAAAGGAAACTCAAATGAAAAACTAGTACCAGAATCATCCAACGGCAAAATAGATCAGTTCTACTCATATATAAGTGTACATGTAGGGTGTCTTCTTAAACAACTCAGTGGTCAATCAACACAGAGTCCTTTTATTTATTTTCCCAAAAAATCCCACATATATTGATTTTATATTCATTAATAAAATAGGATTTTATGTAATTTTAAATTAGGAAACATATATTTCCACAAACTCTATTTCAAAACAACACACACAACTATCCATTTCAAAAACCGTTTCACTTTCCAAAACCCATCACAAACTCGAAACCCAAATAAAAACAAACCGAAATAATAAAATAGGTTATGGTAATAAAGTAAAAGAAACCAAAAAAATAGGCATGACTAGAAAATACTATATCCTACATGTAATAAATGTAAATATAACATATAGATAGATAATCATGGTCATTTCATTAATATACCTAAAGTAATACATTAGAGTTCTGAAATTAGACTCAATTATCGGTATATGGTGCATATCCATAGTTAATAACTAACTAGAAACTCCATAAATAGAAATTAATTTGAGAATAACACCTATCTCAATTATGTTAAGAGGGATACCAACCCATCTAAATGGGTTGAATAGGAAATTGTCACTGGACCCTCAAGATGATGTCTGGGAATCCCTTGATAATAATGATAATTATTCTTGGAAAAAATTGTATAATAACAATAACTAATAGAATCCTACTGCCGGATCCATTAGGGGGTAATAGATACCAATTTATAGAGGAATCAATATAAACAATGGCCTTATGTATGAGACAGTACTTTGGTTCCCATCAGAAGGTTCTAGTGGTTATTTCAAACATAATAAAAGTATCAAAAAAACACATGTCATTCCATTTATTTTATAAGTTCCAATAATTCCATCACGTCATTTCGATTTTAAAAAAACATTTTCTTAGTCATTTTTAAACACCAACTAAGCTTCTCGATAGCCATGTTTTCAGTCCATTCACCGCCACATTCCACGATGTCTACCGATCCATACATCACAAGAACTCAAAATTTAATTTAAAAAAACAATTCCTGATAATCAAGCATTCACATCACTTCATATCAGGGCCAACATTTCTAAGAAAATACAAATATCCATATAATTATTAACATCATATGAGTTTTAATGTTAAACTCTAAAAATATTCTTTGTGAAAAAAGGAAAAACATTTGTCAAGAAAGCATTTTTGATAATATAATTTTATATCATTTTATAAAATAAAAAAACACCACTATCACATAAACAATTTCAAATGGTCCTTTACAACTATTATTATCCAAAATATACCTCAAAATTATAAAAATGACTTTATAACTATTTCTCACAAAAACATATAGTAAAATTCCCAATATGCCTCAAGTGACCATTATGAAAACACATATGAAATTCAACCACTCCAATTGTAAAATCCCCTTTTGAAATTAATACACACACCAAAACTATTTAAAAACATGATTCTCATTGTCTTAGATTATATATATACATAAAAATTTGGGGTTCACAATAATGAATTTCAAAAGAAACAAAGTCCATTTATTTTTGAAAAAATCCACTTTAAACATATTTTCACCTTAAATCAAATATAAACATATTTTATAAAGAACAATGAAAAGGAATACTTTAAACATAATAATTTTCCCTTTTTAATGAAGAATAACATTATTCTAAACAAACACAACTTGCTAAATATAAGGGTCACAACATAAAAGTAACCCAACTCCATATACAAAAACCATCTCACAACCCAAACACTCTACAAAAAAACAATCATTGGTAAACCAAACCCAACGAACCAAACATCCTTTAAAAGTTCAATTAGAATTTTATCAATCACTATTAATTATTTTAACATTGGAATAATTAATTAAACCCATTATAAAACCAATAAACTCCAATTTTCCAACAATAACACACAAAAAAATCAAGCCAATGTATAATAATAATGTGAATTACATTTATAAACCCATTAAAAAATATCAATTGTCAAATCGATTATGTTGTAATGTAAATAGATAGAAACACCTACTCAAAAATTTTAGAACATAATGAAAATATGGGAGGATAAAGAACCATGATTGAGAGATAATCCACAAACCCTTTAATTAATTAAAAAAATTCACAAATAAACCCTCATTCTTAGGTTTAATAAAAATAGGAAACTCACCAAGAGAATTCGAGAATTCGAGAGTGAGGTAAGAGCATAAGAGGAAAATGATTAAACTCCCAAATGAATTTATTTAGGAACATGAATGAAGATTTAGTAGATGTTGCAGATCAAGGGAAGAGAAGGTTGGAGTTCCTCTGGTCTGCCTAGGTAGATCATGGGATAGATTTGAACAAACATGGTTAAAATATTAGAGGGGAACCTTCAAGTTCACATTTTTAAGAAATTGGAAAACTCACATTTTTTAACTTCAGATTTTGACATGTTGTGAACCGATTATACACCCCTCACTATCTTATTGGGACCCCAAAAATGAAATGGTTGCATAATATCCCAAATCATGCACTAACCATGACAATTGCTAATGTCCCATTCCATAACCCCACAATATGTGTCCCCCCAGTGTTTCCCTAACTGTAAACTTGTCATGCACTATTCCCTGGACACCAACCCTTAAGATGCACAATTTCCTATGTAAGGGTTCTTAGTGTCCCCTAACCATGTGGAAATAATGTGCTACTTACTGGAAATCCCAAAAAAACTATACTTACCAACAAAAAACTCACCAAAAGGAAGCTAAAACTCAAAAATACAAATTGATACTCATCTTGAACCTCAACCAACGAAGCCATAGACAATAAAATAATTATATAATATAATTTCAAATGATGATTTAGGAATATTAACCCCATAAAAAACACTTTATTCACACAAAAAAATCACCATGCTAAATGATAAAATATTCATCATACCAAAAACAAATAAGTTCAAACAAAAACATGTTCCTCCAAGTGACCTTTCCCAAAAAAAAGTCATAGATGGAAATTTTTTAAAGAAAATAAATTTTTGATAAAAACAAGAGAACAAAAGAGGGTTATCCCGACCTCATTAACCAGTCAGATACCATGGAACAAATTCAAATCATCTCATCATAGTGTCTCCCTAAAACACCTCCTTAGAGAGATTAGTGTGGGAACTCCCAATACAAACAAACAACACTTACACATATGCTTAGAAACACCACCACCAAAACGAAGAATTCACCACATAAACAAAACCATGAACACAAATGGAAACCCCCAATAAATGTTTGAACCATAAAGATGAATTGAATGCAATATGTTAAAATTAATTTCCTCAGGGACATACATATCCAAAAAAGAAAAAATTAAAAAGATACTAATTTATGAAGGATGGCAATTTTATGATCCAAATCCTAGGAACGAAAATGGACTATAAGATAATCGGAACATTGGTACAATCACAATGATAATAGACACTCATAATATTTATGAAAATCTAAAATAGGAACCCAAACACTCTCCACTCCAACACTGGGAAAACGAACCTGGCCATATTTCCCATACCCCTACAATTCCCCGCTTGCTTGCAAGATTCTCACTAGGGCCTATCGTTGGAGCCCTGATGTCTGAAGCATAAATTGTCTCATATAAAAAAACTCACATCCTTTAATCAATTCTACCTTGAGAAATTATTCTTAAAAAACTTCTATCGGTGAACCAAATGGCCAAAATTAATATATACATTCGATGTATCATGGCATGAAGACATTGAATGCCCAAACCGACCACACTGAAAAAATATGAGAAAATGGCCTTGTGGGTGAGAGGTCAAAATACTGATGAATAATTCCCTAGTATGGGTTCTTCTAGTATAAAGTTCTCTCTAGATGGAAAACATTCATTAACACCACATACAACTAATTGCACCACAAAATGTAACTCATGTAACGATGATTCATATAAGAGGTTAATGAATTTAACATCACTGGAAGAAAGGACACACTCCATGATCTTTTAAAAAAGGCACAAAATGAAAGGAATAGATTTCAATAGATCTTATGATAATATCTCTAAATAGTAAGAATCAGGCTCTTGTAAAATGCTTATTGCATACCTTTACTAACTAATGGACTTCATGAATACTTAATAACTCTACCAACATTGTCTTATTCACCTCCACTAGTATGAACCATCAGATTCAAGTGGTATGAAACTCCCTCCACATCATCTCATCTGGAATTAATTACAAATAAATCACCTTCCATAAATCCAATTATATTCCCACAAAGCAACCTAGAATAACATGAAATCTCATGGATTTCAGATTTCTTAATAATAGGAGGACACTCTCAACCATAGAAAGACATGACATAGCCTCCAACATACATTGATCCCCATGAAATATGGGAAACATCAAAGAAGAAAAATCTAATTTAAGATACACACTAGGAATTTTGGTAACCATTCTAGGGGTCATATTCAGAACACATAAATAACACAAAACCACAATCAACATCAACATAAAACTCATTAAAAAGTATAACTGAAGAAAAAAATGGATCAAAAAAGTGTGAATACGAGAAAGACCCAAAAATAATCTTTTCAAAAACCACGATTTCGCTTTTCAATTTCAAAACCATCTTCTCTAGAGGCCACCATCCAAATACCAAAATCCATTCTTTACAAGTATTGTAAGCACTTTTTAAAGGATAAGAAACCCCAAAATCATTTTCCATTGCAAGACCAATTTTAAAATGTAACCAAGACATGTTCTTAATATAACATACTCCCATATGGAATCCTATATACCATCTTAGATGTGTTCATTCCAATTGTTATTATATCATTCATGAACACATGACAACAAGGTATTTCTAAATATACACACACCTATGAAAATATCAATAATGTATACCATGGGACACATATAGAAATTTTTCATCAAACCTAGTCATTTACCAAATTTTTCTTCCAAATTATGTTCTCTTTTAATACCCATTCTTAATAATTCGAAACCACTTCAAAGAAATAATTTTCATTTCGAAAACCAATTTCATTTTAAAAACCCATATGCACCAACCGAAACCAAAACAAAACATGACTACCAGATAACCATCACAATGTGAAACTAGGGGTCATACCTAAAACATTGACATGGTTAGTGAGCCATTCCCCAAGTAGGAACCAACAACCATGAGGATCTCAAATAATGAACTCAGATTCCTCATGGGATACTACTCCATGGGAGATGACAACATTAAAGTAGTTCACCTAAATTTTTATTCTTCGTCCATACCATAATAAGGAAATACGTAGGACTCAAAACCTGGACTACCCCTAGTAACATGAAAATTCGAATGATAAAGTGTTAAATAAATCCTTATTGTACCTACCTCTCATGTCCTAATAGTAATAATATATGATCTACCTAACATCCCAAAAAATAATAACCTCCTCTGATAACATTTTTTTCACAAACTAGGCTAATATTCCAACTAACCCGGCACAAGATCTAGTCTGACACATGGCCTGAAGGGAATTTCCAATCCCCACAAGATGGAAACTAGTTTGGGGAATCATTGTAATCCCAATGGAAGTGATTTTTACCCAAAAAAACAAGGATCAAATAAATAAATTTATAAAAAATAAAAAACAATAGTAATTGAATATAAATAAATAAAAATAGATAAAGATAGAAAAACAATTGAACATTGTAAAACAAAAGAAAAAACTGAGACTGAACCACACTGATATGATCTCCACATGACCTCATGGTCACCACCAACCCGAAGACCAACCATATATAAAGGAAACTCATTCAAAAAACCAGAACCTGAATCTTGTACATGAAAAAACATCTCAGTTGTATCGGCACAGAAGGGTACAAAAAAGGTGTGATTTTAAATAGATAAATATACAATCACTATATAGTATACACATTTCCTTTCCCAAAATAGTCCACACACACTGGATTATAATAAACTTATAAAATAGGCCTCTATATCATTTGTAGCAAGTAAACATTTGTTTCCAAAAATTCTGTTTAAAATCACCCATGGATATCCATTTCAAAAACGGTTTCACATTCCACAAGACATTTCAAAACAAAAACCCAAATAAAATCATTCTTAAATAATCAAAAAGAGGTGGCGTATAATGAAATGGAAAAAACCTAGAATGAAAAGAAAATAAAATATTCATGAAACATCAGAAATATACATAACATATAGGTAGAAAATCATGGGAATTTCAAAATTATCTGTAGAAAAATCAGTGAATGCTCTTAGATAGGTGTCACCTGCCATCATTTTGTGCGTCTATATTGTCAACAACCAACCATCCAAACTAAAATAGACTACTAATTCCCATCATTTCAATAGGATTCCAACCTGTCTAGTCAGGGATTATAGGTAACTATCACTCAACCCTATAGATAACAACGAAGAATCGCATGGTAATAAAGATAATAATTCTCAGGAAAACATGGAATAAAAACCATAACCATTAACATATTCATACATGGGAAATTATAGTAGAATGAATCCCATGTTCTCGGGGACTCAGTATGGACAATGATCGAATGCACATGCCACTGTAGGAGATTGCATCCAATGGTTTAGTGGTTATCCCAAACATCAGCCAAGTATCACGAAAACACATGTAAATCCATTTATTTCCAATGATCCAATTGTTCCACCACTTCATTTGGATTTCAAATACCCCTTTCTCAATCAATTTTAAAAAATAAATTGTCCCACATGATACCAAGGATTTCAATCCATTCTCCATAACATTCAATGATTCCCACCATGACATATATTATAAAAAATCCATTTTTAATTTACAAAAAACAATTCTACATGCTAATTTAGAATTCGAATCACATCACATAAAAACCCACACATCAAATAAAACACTAATATACAAATATAATTTCATGTCATAAAATTACCAATGAAAAACTTTAATAATGTCCCATGTTTCAACTAGGAAACACATATCCAAAATGAACAACTTTATAAAGAAACATTATAATTATTTTCTTATGTCAACATAAAACACCTCATTCAAAAAAATTCCAATCGATCTATTACACCATTTATAAACTAAAAAAATATAAAAATTCCATACAACCCTTTATACAGTTCCTCACTAAAACATATCATGAAATTCCAATCGGGACTCGAGATAAAATTAATAAGAACTTATGAAATTAAACCACTCACATGGAAAAATCCTCATTCCAAATTCCTACACACAACAAATCATTTTTAAAACATTCTTCACATAACCTTTAAAATACATATATAACCACATTCCAGGTGCACAAAAATTTTGTTCACGGGAAACAAAGTCTATTTATATTTGAAAACCACACTTTAAACACATTTTAAGCAAAAATAACTTATAATACATATTTATAAAGCACATTAAAGTGAAACACTTGAAACATAATCATATTCCCTTTTTAAATTACCATCACTAAATTTTAAACCAATGAAACATGCCACCCATAATTTTGTCAACATTAAAGTAACCCAATTCCATATATAACACCCAATGGACAAACCAACCACACATCAAAAACATAATCATTGGTATTAACCACCAAACCACCATAAATAATGTTAAAATATCAATCTGAGTTTTACCAAACACCTTCCATGCATTTTATATAATTGTAATTATATAAAACTATTAGAAAAACATTTCACATAAATTTTACGAAATGAAAATACCATTGAATATCATGATGATGTATCATAAGAAATAAAATCAAAATTATAATCCATTAAAGAATTCTCATTCCTAAAAATAAATGTTTCCAAAAGAAAATGGATTGAAACACATGGCTTAATGACATCTGAATGCGACAAAAAGTTACTTGGATGAAGAATAAATCCTGAGAGATAATCCTCACGAATAAGGAATAATGAAAACTACTTGCACATCAACTCTAATATTTGGGGATATTTCAACATTTTAGGGTCCCCAAGAGAAACCAGTAACATGGAGAGAGATAAGTGTAGTTGATTAAAATGACCCAAAACCTAGATAAACATACATTGTAACATTAATGGGGATTCAATATAAGATGTGGGAATGTGAGGATGAGAATGGAGACTCCCTTGGGAATTTTAGGACAATCAAGGTAAGTACATCCAAAATTGGTTTTAAAAGACTGGAGGGGAAAATGAGGAATTTTATTTTGTTAAGAATCCGGGAATCTCACATTGTTTGGCAGTATGTTTTTGCAAACCATAAGCCAACAGTGCACCCCTAACTACCCAAAAGAGAATCTCCACATATTTTGGCCACAAGTTTTCCTAAACCATCCCCCAACCATAGAAATTCCAACTACCAAATTACAGAAACCAAGGACATGCTTTCCACATGGTTTCTATAACCCTACACTGGTTATGAACCATACCCAAGACAGAAAATAATAATCCACACAATTTACTAGGCGATGGTGCATGGTTTCCCATAACTATAATGAAAACATGGGCCACCTATTATGATGCCCATAAACTCCACTTCTGAACATATACTCACCTAATGGATTTTAAAACTCCAAAAAACATTCTGGGACACAACCCGAACCTCAAAAAATGTATCAAATTCCATAAGTTGAATAAAATAATAATATTTCCATGGTCGGGGTGTGACATATAAAATCTCTCCACATGAAAATTTATTATAAATTAATTTCTCAAGATATTGAGACCAATATGATCTCACCAAGGGGTTTCAGGTTCATTCCTTTAATTACAAGGTTGGAGGCTCTTATCCACACCCCAAGAAGAATGTAAATGATGCTATGAAAGAACAGAGAGTATATTCGTCTAAGCGTATTTATTTATCTGAGTATGCACAATTGTAATTTAATGAAGATCCATATATAGATTTGGGTATGATGTATATTTCTTCTTCTATAGTTATTTTTTTATTTGATACAGGTTGTACTGATTATTTTATATCATCAATTTTAATACACTTGATTATAATGCATTATCAGATTATATTATTATTGTTTGATATTTACATTCTATTGTGATAGTGTTATGAACAAGGTTTTAGGTGTCTATCATGACATGCGGTGAATGATTTCTTTTAGCTAGGTTGGGATTTATTAGTTTTTTTATTTACATCTTTGAATTGATTATTTAAAATGATTTTATGATCCTTTTTATATCCATTGATGATTTAAATTATCATGGGGTTTATTTTATTTCTCTAAATTGAATATATCACATCTTTAAGGGTGAGTGGGATTCAACATATAGAGGGTGGGGCCTATTTTTCCACAATTTGGTATAATAAATTTACAATTTTCCAAGATGTGTCTTGATTTCGTTGATTCGTATATTTGTGGTAAATTTCTTATAGTGGTGTTTGTGAAAACCTGAGGTCTTTATAGATGATTTTTCTCGTTTAACACTATATATAGATATAAATTTTTCTATTGATAAGGTACCTAGTATGATTCCCAAAATTTTTATATCTTATTGAATTTAACCCCATTCCTTAAGGTAAATTAATAAATTATTATAGGACAAAGAAGATAAGGGGTTTATTGATCCAAGGTGTCGTTATGGGCTTTGTCTATTCTATTTTCTAAAAATGAAGGTAAGAAAAATATAATGTACCTATACTATAAAAAATTGAACCAGGTTTGTATTATAAATATATGATAGATTCCCAAGAAAAATGAATTCATTGATTGACTATGATGGGTTTGTTGGTTTTTAGTGATTTACAATTTTTCAGTGCACCACTTGTTCAGAGCCTCAAATAGTGATATACCATAGAAAATGATTAGGAACATGTCTCTGGATTTTGAGTTTCTTGTTAATCTATTCAGTGTCATAACGTTTTTTTATGAAGATGATGAATTAGATCATTCTTTGGTTCTAGGACTCGTTTTTTCTAGTTTGTACCTGGATGATATTTTTTGTGTATACTAGCTCAAAGGTAGAGCACAAGTATCATTTGAATATCCCAAATAGAACATTGAGAGTATATTTTCAATATTTTACGCTTTCTAAATGTCTGTTTTAGATTTACGATGTGAAATAATTGGGGAATGTGTATATCTGAGTGGGAAATCTCAGGGATTCATTAAATAATATAGGAAGTTATGTCTTGGTAAAATCCAAGAAATGTGTTTCATATCTATATCTTCTTAGGCTAAGCTGGTCATTATAAGTGGTTCATTTAAAACAACTCCAATATTGCATCTTTGAGGATAGATTTAACCTATAACTGTGTACAACTTATGTTAAATAAAAATGATGGATAACATTTAAGGAACAGAAGGTGAGGTTGGATTCATATCAAATTCCGTATGATCGAAACTAGGTCCATGATATGTGGTTTTCTATAATGCATCAAGTTTGGGTTTGGGGTGTGTATTCCTATAGGAGGGAAGTAGGTGGTAGACTATATTAATTTCAAGCTATATAATCATAAGAAGAACTACCATACCCAAGATATTATGTTAGAAGGGGTTATTAATGAACTCAAAAGGTGGCCTCTTTATGAATTTGGTCAGAGGATTAGTGTTTATTATAATCAAAAAGTACTTATCTATATTCTCATAAATGGATATAAATTAGAGATAAATATTATGTGTTTAGAATCACTAGATTTTTTATTTTTTTTATATTCATTGTAATTGGAATGTGGTCATGCTGATGCACTAAATAAGAAATCACATACTCATGAAGTAATAAACTTAGTGGGAGAGTAGTCTAGGGTGAGGTTTTCTATTGATATTAGATTTGGAATAGATTGACATGGTGGGAAAATAAACTTTTCCTAGAAATGTAATAATTCATATATTGATGATAGGGTTCATCTTAAGGAGGCACCTAACACAATATTTTAGAGATTCAATAAAATCAAAAAATGTTGGTAGACCTCGAGAGTGGGTTCATTGGTTTTATTTATGCCCTTGTGCTTTTGATTGTTGAGAATTTTTCTAATTTATCTAGAAAATGAGATGATGGATAAAATAACACATTTAAATTTAATCAATACAGAAAATGACTAAATATATGTATAATAATATGATAATTCATTATTGGTGGTCATCAATGAATTATTGATTACAAAATTCATTTCCCGGTTCCATACTTGTTACAAAATTCCGGATGGAAAAAACTATATGTTTATTACAACCCTTACCAATACTAGTTTATGTTTTGGATGTTATTTTCAGGAATTTCAACCGTTGTTTACCACATAATACTAGTGGGAAAAGTTTTTATTTTAGTGATAATTTATTGGATTATGAAATCAATACACTTCCTCTCTATCAAGGAGATGATGAAGGTGGAATATATCATGAAATTTTATAGCTGAGAGGTTGTGAAACATCATAAGACTTGCCTTTGTTCTTTTTTATAATAGGGAACCATAGATACCATCTTAGTTTTTGAATGTTTTCCATGATTTTATGGGTTCACATATGAAATAGATCATGACATATAAACTATTTATGGATGGAAGGATACTGAGAGTTGTTAATGACCTTAGGTTATTTTATCACCATGTATTGTTCATTTTGGTGGTTCTTGGGAAACAATATTCTGATGGTAATATCATACAATAAAAAATTGTAATATGGAATTATTAAGATGTACTGTTTTGAAGCATTATATGAGAATATTTGTAGATCCCCCTTATGTTAGGAAATGTTGGGAGAGGAGCCCTAGGTTGGACCAAACATTATTTAGGAGAAGATGGGAATGTTTAGTTGATCCAAACGATATTGATTAAGGTACATAGTATTCAAAAATATTATATGGATTATTGTAATTAAATAGAGTTAAAGGATGGTAAGTAAGTATTTTTTAGAATTTCAACTCGCCTCTAGAATCATAATTTTGTAGGTAGGATATGTTGGACCCTAGGATTGTCTATCGCTTTGATATCATTGGATGAATTGGAATTGTGTCAGATTTGTTGAATATATCATATCATTTGACAGAAAATCACAATTTGATTCATGTTTCCATTCTAATGAAGTAATAACCACATCCTTCCAGTTTTATTTAATAAAAGGATATCGGTCTTGATCCTGACACCACAATGTCTTTGATACTAGTTCAGATTATAGATATCAGTGAAATGTTATTCTTTCATAAAACAATAATATTGTTCTATGTTCTATGGTATTATATACAATATAACTATAAGATACTGGAGTTGAAATTATTGATAGAGAAGTAGTGGCCTTCTATTTTTTTGTGCAGGATTTTAAGGAATTTTTTAGAATATAAATATGTTATGATGGGGAGAATAGACACAACCCAACGTAAAAAGGTACATATATTTTTATTTTAGGCTCTTTTATCTAGGTTTAAATGGTCTTTAGAGATGGTTTTGTGATTATATATAGATTTATATTGAGAAGAGCCTACTTGACACATTCACATAATGGATTGGTTACACTACATGAAACCATTTCCAAAATTATTTCATGAGTATGACTTAGGAAGTTATAATTTTTAATCTATAAGACATTCTCAAATTATTAAAATGTATATGAAGATAATTTAAGTCAATGGGACACCATTCATGGTTCATGTGAAACCTCATTGAATCACTAAATGAATTTGGGAATCATAATGAGAATAATTCATGAATGACCATTTTTATTTCATATCCCTATTATGTCTTTCGCAGCTCAATGTAAAATCCTCCTAATAAAAACATAATACCTCAATCGGATGTTTTTAGGGATATATATCCTTTTGAATCACATTATTTTATGGTTGATCACTATGGCGGTTTCAATGATTCTCCTAGGTAAGAAACCAATTAATTATTCTTTTCCACTGGATGAGGTAGATATATTGGTTGGATTTATTGGATGTCGTTGTTATAGGTTTGTGTTTTTCATTGATCCTATATAGTCTTCACCCATTCTATCTCTTTTGATGTTAGGTCTCCATGTTTTTATTTCATTTTTTAAAAAATGTCAAATTTTGTCCATTCATGTGATATGTGTTTTTCTATTGGGGAAAAAATTCATGGATGCTTTTACATTCATAAAATTTAATTTGAAATTTTCAATGAAATGGATTGATTTTGGATCATTTTATTCATAATCTGAATTCTTGTTTTAAATTAGTTTTTTAAATGATATTATCACACTGAGTGTTCATTGTAATGAATCAAAAGTTTTCTTATCTATTCTTCATGACAAAAATAAGAAAGGCTCTAATAGGAAAATGTTTTATGAATCATGAGAATAGTTTTCAAATGGATTTAAAAAAATACTATTTTATGTAGCCATGGGTGCATTAAGAAATAGACTTGTCACTATTTAAATGTGTAGTAATATAAGAGGTTTTATTTCATGTTAGTGTGTTTTATTCCTATAGAGGTTATATTATATGGATACCCCTTTATCTTATATTTTCTATTTACTTTTATATATAGTACTTGTTCCCATTGGTTATGAAACAAATTGTGTGCTTTTTTCCTATAGGATTGGTTTATATCATGACGATATATTTCATAATTATTTTTTCCCATATATATCATTTTGTGTATCCACGCTTGTTATGACTATTATTCATTATTTTATTTTATACATTACATATTCTAAGAATTGGTGAATATGAAATGTTTGTATGAAATCCAATGGATTCTTACAAAAAAAATTATTAATTTATGAATATTTTAATTAAATAGTATATTATTAATTATAATTGTAATTCATTCAAGATTATAAGTAATCTATATATACATTGATAATATCCTACCAAGATTTGAAGTCACGCCATACGTTTTCACTTTGGTGGTTTCAAATATTATTTTTAGTACTTTGGTAAGGGAATGTCTTTATAGAATATTCTAGTTTCTTTTAATGGCTGTTTCATTAATAATAGGATGATATAATAGTGATGAATGATGTTATGGGTATGCGTCTAGCCTCATCTATTTTATCATTCATGTTTCTCTAGTTATACTGAAATTCTTCACAAAGATGTGTCCACTTTATTTTTTTATAATGCTTCATTTTTTCCCTTGTCTAGGTTTCACACCATACATGTTTCTTTATTTATTTTTCATATCCCCATGTCTTAAAAACCAAGGGTGGACTTATCTAGTTTACCATTGTTAGTTAATTAGACTCAAACATCTGAAATCTTGGATCAAAATATTTTTACATATCTCATACATCCTTAGATCTATTATCTTATTCGTTATTATTTGTCTTCACTCTAGATAAAACATTTACATTCTAATTCAATAATATTATCGTCTATTTTTCACACATATTATCATTGTATAACTCTTTGGATATTATTTAAGTGTAATTCCATTAATTTTAGGAACAATATATTATCAATAATGATTCCCCATTAAAAAATAAAATCCATATATCCTAGTCTAAATAAGATTATATAATTAGTGTTGATAAAACAAAGAAATTTCAGAATAAGGATAATTATATTTATAGAATTGATTGTTTATTATGCTGAACTCATGAAAATATTCCACATGAGGTTATTCCCGTATAAACTCATGTAAATATGAGAAATTATATTCTAGTTAATTATCTTGTAAACAGAAATATATAACACTAAAACCAATATTAATAGTAAGAAATGTTACAAACATTGAAATTAAAATGCAATTAAATTAAAATATTTATAGGAAATACGCAACACATCCCTCACTATTCTACTATTCATTCAAATTCTACAACAAAATATATCAAGAATATAAAATTTTTATATTTAATCTATGAAAAATTCTCATGTTCTTTTATATATTGATAACGTAATATAAATACCACATTAGGACATTAGAATAAGTTATTTATTTATAATAAATTCATAATGTATTTATTGAGATCACTGTCATATGATATTATTCCTTTAGAACATTAACCTCCATAATTCAGGGTTTATATAATCATCATGGTTCGTGAATCACATGTTAATTTTTTTTATATGGGGTAAGTTCTCTTTATTTTACTAGTTTTGAACCACTAGAAGTTCACAATTCAAGAACAATGATTCTTGAAAAAGGAAAATATCATATGGGAAAATAATATATACATAACTCAAATATTTTATATGTATCTCAATCTTCATATATGGATGTAGAATGTAATGTTTTAAAATATTCATATGTGTCTTTATAAAATATGATTCCTGATAAACATCATACGTGAAATAAAAATCAGATACACATAGATCAATATTCATATATTGATCAAGAATATTATATAAAAATGCACTATAAATTATGTGGAAATAAATTTTCATATGTGTAACAATTTTATTACCCATGATTCATAAATATATTATGTGTAACCCATTATTTATGTGTGGGTATCCATAATTCATATGTTTTTATCAAAATTTATACATGGTATCATAATATCAATGTCACAACCTAATGTCATATGCACTAGGGATAGTTCAATTGTATATTGATCAATACCATACATATGGCTCCAAATATTTTTAATATAGAAAAATATTGAAAAACCCATATAGGACATCCAAAAAAAATACATTCTTAGAAAATCATGAATTCAACTTATATCTTCAAATAACATCTCCAAAGTATTCTTCAAATTATTAAACAATTCCACAAAGACATCAAATCATCCTCAACAAGGATTGAGAAAAAATAAACCCATAATAACACAAATTAAAATTAAAAATGATTACACTCCCTTAGAACTAGGTATATTAAAAATCATAATGGGATGCACCATAATATTTTAGATAAGAGTTTTTTTTAAGAAAATCCATTAATATAATAAATCATTAAAATATCCATTAATTTAATAAAGTTTTATTTAAAATCATGAAAAAGTTAAAAAAATTCCCTTTTAACCCATAACACTATAAATCAAGTCCCAATATATAAAAACATGGATATATAAATATATAAATACATTTTCAAACCAACACAAAATATTTACCTAATAAAATTTATTAAATATATTTGATTAACCAAACCCATCATTCATGGTTTTGTATACTACCAGACAATGGTTATAAATAAAAAGTCTATACGAATAAAAATTATTTTCAAAAAATATAGTTAATTCATATTATATATTCAATTATCCTATAGAAACCCCAAAACCATATTGAGATACTTATAATGATCCTATATTGTTTTCAAGAAATCAAAAATTTCACAAATGATGAAAAATCTATAATGAATGTGTTGAAACCCAAAATTCATAATCAACATAAAAAAATTATTATTAAGAAACATATATAAAGGGCACTAAAGTATTTATATTATCATACCAATAATGAATTAGTTTCTTAAGAAATTATCCAACATTACCCCGCAAAATTTTATAGCTATATCATAACCCATTCATTAAAAAATGTATTTAAAATTATTCAAATATATTCAATAATATGAAGAGTTAATATACTCTTGACCATCTTGTGAAAATATATCCCATAATGTTTACAAATTTTACCACTCCCATTATCTATCTTTGTTTATTACACATTATAATCCCATTGATAAACAATAGGGATGAATAAATCCCGGATAAAACCACTCATGGATATAAAATATTCACTTATGAACATCCCCTAGAATCATACACCAAATATACAATTGAAATCAGATAAATAACATGATATACATAAAAAATAATTCATTTTCTCTGGATACATGACTGAAACATCCTAGGGGAGTATGTTGTTATAATCCCAAATAAATAAAGAAACATTCTCTATCTCTATATAAAAATAAAAATGAACAAATATACACATAAGAGATATAATTCCCTATAAATAGATTTTAATATTCTATAAATATAAATACCTTTCTAAATTAATAATCAATCAATATCAATCTAAACTAGGTACGATAATCCAACATTAGTAAAAATAACCACATGCATATATATTATAAAACCAATTAGAGAGAATAATATCATAATTTCATTATATCTAAAAGAAATTTCATTTAAGTGAATTTTGATATCCCCTATATTAAACATAAAACCATAGAAATCATAAAACACCATTTAACATCAAATACAAGATATGAACACTATTGGAAATTTTATATTCTATTTTTGAATTCAAAACCTACAAAATAGTGAATGGTGATTAAAAAATAAATACAATAAAAAGAAGAAAATATAGGAAATATTTATAAAATTAAAATAATTCCTTGAACCAAAAAAATTATACACACTTGTTGAACATCAAGCTAATAATGTTATCCTATAATATCTCATCCTCATGATATTTAATGCAACCTACATCTACTTCATCTCCGATCTTATCATTATTAAGAACAACTACATTATCCCATTCTAGAAATATCTTATTTTAGTTCTCCCAATGGTCCCATATCAAAATGTGTTATGAAAAATGATATTGAATTAGATGAATCAATAGAATCTGTATCAATAATTACATTGAATTCCCACCTCCTATAACAAATATAATAATAGGTATTTGAATATATTTTTCTCCCAAACCTCAATATAAAAAATTATAAAATACAAAGTTATAACTAAATGAATACAAAATACCCAACCCTTATAAATGAGATAATATTTTCATCTACCACATGTTGTACCAGTTAAATAGTGATTTATTTAAAGATATATAATGTCTATATGTATCACTTATTGATGATGTACTATGCTACAAACACCATTAAATGTTCCTATAATTTATAAAGACTCTCTATTATCATATATTGTTAAAATGTATCAATATAAAATCATGGGGATCAGATTTTCAACAACAGATTAATCTTGTACCAAAATAAACTCTAAAAATTATTATCCTTCAACATCTTTTTAGTATTAAAATCAAGGGAATAGTGAATTATAAAATTAAAATACAAAATTTATCACTCAAAAAAAGTAATCAATTTAATTACTGAGATATCCTATTTTATCATAGTGATAAGTATGTTGGATATGAATTTATTCATGAATAACCCCTAAAACTCACTCATATGGTCATATATAACATAATATTGTCAATGTGTTTCACTTGAAACTACTACATTAAATCTCACAATAAATTCAGAGAAAAATTGATCATGAAAAATGTTGATTTAGTATCAATTTATAGGAAAACAAATATCCCATAGTAGTCTCATGATATAAAAATATCTGACCAATGAGTTGGAATTATATATAACTACGGGACTAACATTTATATAATCATAATATATACATATGTGTGGTATATTTTTTTTATCATAATACATATCATTATTATCCTGTTGAAATAAATGTGTTAAAAATCTTAAGGTATACAAAAATAAGTAATCAAAAATGCTATCAAATAGTACCCAAAATTTATTAATGAAAAAAAATACATTTGATAGTATATATGGTTGTATATAAAACATAATCCCTAAGATGATATTTATTTTACAGATAAAATAGTAATATAGAAGTTGAAAATATGAAAAAATATTTCTTAATATTTTAATAACATTGAAATAAAAAGTATAAAAAATTAAATTTCATGAATAGTTTAAAAAATAGAATATAATTATTTTTAAAATTTATTTTCTAATAAATATCCCAATAATGAAACTATGAAATTTTCTAATGGCATATTATTTAAAATGTGGTGTTACTAATTCCAATTTGGGTAGAAGTGGAATTCACTTCTTTCTCAACCATTTCCATAACAATCATTGGAAAAGAGATAAAACATAAAAATGTAAAAATATTAAAAAAATTAAATTTAAAATGTATAAATTGAATATTTATATATAATTTCAAAATGAAAAAAGTTTATAATTTTCATATTAAATAATTTTCAAATTGTAGAAAAATAAAAAAAATAAAGGGTAATATTTTTTATTAAAATATCATACTTTTATGATGTAAATATAAGTTGAAATGTATATTTTCATTGGAAAATGAAATTAAAAAATTAAAATATGAAACAAAACATGAGATATTAGGTGTATAAATATTTAAAACTTGTATGAAATAGTAAAATAAGAAATGGATCATAAGAATTTAGGGATACTGTGTTATGATAAACAATTTCCTTTTATTCTTTCTAGGTCATAAAAAATAGAACATCCAATATAATAAATTTACATTTTTATGTAATATATATCACAACATTATTTATATTCATTTTCATTAATACCATATATTTATAAATAATTATTTATCTGTTAATAGTCATTTTTATTGAAATTAAATCATCCAATATCACACTATTAGAAATTGGAGAAATACTGGCAGACCTGTACACATTTTTTTGAAAACTATTAGTATAGGTTCCATAGAAATACACTCTACCAATGGTTTTGGAAAAACTGTGGGTATATGTACAATGTAGAGACCATATATGAATGATCTTGGATACAACTGTTTGTATAGGTCCATTATAGAGACCATATACCAACTATTGTTTCAAAACCATTTATATAGGCCCTCCATATTAAAACGGTTTTGGAAAAACCATTGGTATAGATTACAAATTGAATATACCTATATCGAATGTTCTCAAAATTGTTTTTATAGTTCTATATATATAGTTTTGATATCCATTTGTATAGGTACCCATATTTATTATGAATTCTTTAGTAGAATAACATTAAATACATACAATGAGAAAATAAATCTAATTATATATATATATATGAAATTACGTTTACAAAATTCATCTTTGGTTTGTGTTTTTGTAGTTTGATTATAAATGGGAGGTGACAATATAAAACTCAATGTTGGTTTTTTATATAAACAATGCCAACAATTTTAAAAAACCATTATTATAGGTATTTCATTATACATATTCTAATGAGATTCCTAAATATTGATATTGATCTATAATATTACCATAACACAAAATGACACACCAACCCATCAGTGTAGGCTATACGAACGATTTTGAGACCAATACAAAGGATTAAAAACTGTGGGTGTATGTTTTTTCTGGTAGTATAAACTTTTCTCTTTGTTCCATTTATTCATCTTTATTGCAGATTCAGTCATTTCACAATAATAGTAATTTTATAACATCTAGAATATAAATGTAGTTTCTATATACATGTATTACAAATATTTCTTTGGATCAAAACTCTAACTATGATGGTTACAATTACAAGTAGAGCTAAATTGTATTTTTAAAACATTAAAGTACAAGAAAACACTACACTTATTAAATTAATAAAGATATGAACAACATGTGGTCAAATGATCAGAATGTCAGAATCAATTTCAGAAAGAATATGATTATATCATAGTGTGATTCATTATTTATCATATATACATTGATAAAAGAGTGGATAACAAATATTTTTGAAACAAACATTCTATCAAAATAATCATGGTGGAAATAAACACTTATAAAAAATGTAATACAATATATAGTAAATGAAATACTTATTTACAAGATATTTTAAAATAATTATCCCATTTATCATTAAGAATAATGGTAGTTAATAACATTGATGAATGGAATACATAGTTTTATAAATACTGTAAGGTCTGCCTTTCCATATAAGTAATGACCATGATATAATGATCGACAAAATTATCTTCCAATCCTATGGAATCCCTTGATACGATGATCAGTGTATATCTTCTTATCCATAAAATTCTATGACCAAATGGATTAATTTAACCACCATCATATCCTAAAAATACCTCGATTGTAAAAATTATTGGTCACAAAATATAAATGAAAATAATCTAAATGAAATATCTCTAACAAAGATTCTATACAGCGATAAATCTCTAAATTATTACATTGACTAAGAACAAAATGCACATGTAGAGAAAAATTTAGTAAAACCAATTTTCAAAAATGTATCATCTACTAAATCATATAATGAACTACTATTTTATGTAATCATCCAATTGAAATATTTCTATGTTTGTTGCAACGGTCTTGGATTTATGCCCCTTGACAGACCATCTGTAATTGAATATCAAACATCATTTTTGTTTATCACCATTAAAATTATATATTACATTCTATATTATAAGAAAAAATAAATATTTCAAATAAAAATATAGGTTACTCAAATATAATTTTTTATCATTCATAAATATGATAAACCTTAAATAGATCAGTCTAATGTATCAATATTAGTATTAGTATTATGGTCAATAATTTTATTTTTGCCACAAACACGTCCAAATTTGAACCACTAATCTTGATTAAGGTTATTCTGATGGTTTCTACATGTCCTTAAAATTATGTATAATATTTATGAATGAAAATTTTATATTCAAAAAAAATTGAACTATTTCTATATCAGGTAAAATGAAAATGTTTCTGCTAATACATACCAAAACCCATGAGATATTAAAATTTATTAATCATATTTTTATGAAGGTATTGTAGATTTCTAAAGAAAAAGAAAAAGAAATTGTGAAAATTAAAACTTCTGAATTGACAATATCTACATTTTGGGATGAAGAAAACTAAACAATTACATGAAATAATATAACATCATAAACATAAAAATGTTTGTTTGTTTAAAAAATTGAAGATATACTTTATCACTCACCCTGAGTTTTAAACTATTTTTTAATACTATAGAATGTATTATAACACCTCTTAATTTTTATTATAAATCCTCACTTATTAAACCTTCTATATATTTTAACAATTATCTCCCTATTTATTATTTTCAAAAATAATTTCAATGTACCCATACTTTCTAGAAATATTTCATAATAAATAACACATGAATGAAATTTTTCATGTAGACTAACAACTCGTCTATAGATAAAAATAAAGAAAATATATCCTATAAAAATTGGAAATCATTAAATCATATAGGATTTGTAAAAAAGTAATTAATAATAAGAAACCATTCTAATTTTTTACAAAATAACTCATCACGATATACAATTAAATGTTTAATCTTTCTTCCTGGTTTTTTAAAAATCCTTCATCATGTTTAAATAATGTTAATCCTTATCAATATTCATGATAATATCTCCAAAAAAAACATCTTCCAAACTCCTGTATTCATGATTTCAATCTCCTCAGAATTATTTTCATTCTCCTCTATAATAAGTAAAATTTTGGATTCACATGATATTATTTCGGTAATATCCATCTCCAAATTCTAAACATTTTCTTCCCGGTTTTTAATTTGTTTTTTTAATCATCATTTTCATCTCTTAATTCCACTTGGAACATCACTCAACAAGGTTTATTAGTAGAGAACTTTTTAAAATAATTTTCTTACTCTAAAAAAATGGTTCCTAACATCAAAACAATTGTCAACGTGTTCAAAAAAATCATTACTCACATTGTTAAACAACATCACTATCTGATTTTATTATATATATTGAGTAAGAGTATTTTTGTTAAAAAAATTGAACTATAATTCAATAAATATGACTAATTTAGTTATCATGTTAAATGAATCCGATTTTTGACAATGGTTGATTTCAATAATTTTACACATTTCCTAAAGCTTATGAAATTTGGAAATAGTTCCATCTAGACTTTTCAATGATAGAAAAAATGTAATCAAAACTTTTTTTGTAACAGATTCCTCTAAATACAATGAACAAGGAGATAGTTTCATAATTTTTGGTCATTAAGACTCATAATTGCGTTTTGAAACATCCATAGGTTTAACATTTCCATTATTTCAATTTTATTCTGATATAGAATTTCTAAAATATCAATATTGTTATCTTACCCACCATTTTTTAGAAAATTATTATTGAGACTTTTGATAATATTTATCTTCAATTGAGGACAACATTAATTCTTAAATTCTTAATTATTTTCTATATTCTTCTGACGAGTATTTTTCAAGGGATCCTTCTATGATATTATCCTTATCAAACAATGATGGTAAATATTGTGAATCTGAAATTGATTCTCATGATTTCTTTTCTTTTGATCCATTTTCTATCATGGTTTCTTTTTTGTCATCTTTTTAATTTTATTCTAACTCTTCTTATCATTATTATTATTATTCATCTAATTAAACTTCTTATCTTATTTATTCTTATTATTAATATTCTTCCATAGTTTCTTTAAGTTCTGTATTTGACTGTCTTTCAGATTAGAGAACTTCTTTTCCACCACTTTCTTATAGTGATTATTTTTATACTATTGTTCTTTTTACATCCCTAACTATTTATATTTCATTATTATACATAGAATGGATAACTATCATAACAACTGAGGTATGATCAAAAATAAGTCTGGAATTTGGTAATTCATGGTCGGAACGAGAAATTGGTTGGATTTTTTTCTTAGAATCCTTTACAACATCTCTCATAAAACAATCAGAAAATATTTTTTCACTGAGCCTTTTCCATTGCTTCTTTCTTTTCACCACATGTTATAACTATTATTCTACCCTTATATAAATGAAATTTTCCTAAGAAGAATAAATTTCAAACACTCAATCCTCTAGTTTATTTTTATCCTTATAGACCATGAGTATTTCAAAAACAACATCCATAATTTTTTTTTCAATATTTTATTTCACTGGTGGGGAAGATTATTCCTTTAATATTTTCTTAACATCTTAAAATTTATTTGATTTTTGTAACTGTAAAGAAACTTATTCATCCTTTTAAACAATTTTCATGTTTTATAATGAAAACCGATTTTCATTATATAAATTTCTTCTTCAATAATGAAAGATATATTTTCTCTTATAGGGTATAATTTATTCTAAACATTAAAAAAACCAATCATTTTAATAATATAATAATGTTGAAGTATGGGTACAAGATAATATTTCACATTATTGAATAACAATTAAAATTATCCTCCATAATGAATACAATATCCACATAGTTTATATTACTCATATATACCATGTAGTCTATAGTAAGAAAATCTGAAAATTTTATAGAATCTCTATCATGCTTCTAAGGGTTTTGATTACCTTACATACACAATGTTATTACAATGTCTTCTGCTGATAGAAGAAAATATTTCCTTATGTGATAATAGTGTGAAGAAAAATAAGATTAGTGCTTATTCATCTTGAAGGATCCATGTGTGTCACGTAACATGTACAAAAGTATATATTCGACATTGTTATATGGAACACAAACCAAGTCTCATAATCTCTAGAAAGAAATCCTATATCTTTTTAGAAACATGGTTGTGGAGAATTTACCCATTCCAATTTTTTTAACAAATTGAACAAAATCCTAGAGATATATAAACATTTTAAGACAATAAAACTAGATATATTCAATTGGTTTATCGATATAGACATTTTATGAACATTATTATGAAATTATCCTCTAGGGAGTAGAATCCAATTTATCCAGTCAATACCATTTGATGATTCTTTCTATGATAACATACCATTTAATTTAATATTTTTTTACATTTTAATAATAACTAATCTTATGATTATAAAAAGGAAAAATATTGAGACTTGTGACTTTGAAGGCTAGTGATGGGCAGTGATGAAATAATTGAAACTGAGGTGGGAAATGGTTTCCCGACCCTTATATATGGATTGGGTATTATGGATCATCTTTTTTATTGAATGAAATTGTTGATATTGAAACATTTTCTAATTTGATTGAAAATATTGAATAAAATAATGTTTTCATTTTTTATTTTGGATCTATATTTTTAAAAACAATTTATATAAGTGATAATCATTCTAAATAAGAATAATTTTAATTTCTCTAAAAAAATAATGTTTATACTAAAAATTGTATATGAACAATAAATATTAACAACTAAATTATCTAACTTGTGAAAATACTAAAATAATAGAAAAGTATCTTTCAAAGATGGATGTTTCATCGATACAAATAACATGTTATTGATGGTTTTTGTAAAAATATAAAAGTTTGATAGCTTTAAAATAAAAATATTTTACTATAGTTTTATAATAAAATTTGTTTACAATACATTCAAAAAAATTATTATGATAATTTTAAAATACAAATTGATAATAATAGTTTTAAATATGAAAAATAAATATGAAGATATTTGTAACAAAATTATCATCTGGTAATTTTATAATAATCTCTGAGTTTGGAATGAAATTTGAAAATTTTGACTCAAATATTCTTTTTAAAGTGTGAGCATGAAATAATAATTATGATTTAAATATTTAGGAAACTAAAAATTTATAAATATTAATTTTTTAAGAAAAACTAACTATTTTTGAAGAATAATAAATTGTGTATTATCCCTATGTGAAAGGCTATACTCATATATAGAGATATGGAAAAGAAGATGTAGATATGAAGTATTTTTTAACTTGTTCATGCCATGATTCTATTTAATTTATTCTAATCTATCATAGATAAGGGGTTAAGTAAAATATCAACAATTTTTTCTTACATTGTAATTAATTGTAAAATTTTATATCTATTTTCCGTTTGATCTTGATGAAAATGGTGGTTGATATCTATTTTATTGGATTATGAGTAATGTGAATAGTTTTTACCTATGGAAACATATCATGTGTTGTTAGAAAGTAATTTAGTTCTAGTAATACACATTGTATAGTTTTTGAGTCTATGCTTCATCTATAACACCTGAGAACAAAACCTTTCAGCATTAACGTATTCAGTATCATTAGTAGATATAGCCACTGAGTGTTATTTAATACAAGATGATGAAACAATAGAATCTCCTATTAAATTAAAAGTTTTGAATGTACATTCATAATCCATTCTACATAACCCAAAGGAAACATCTAAAACAAATTAGTTCAAAAAAATATCTCGAAGAATAGAATAAACATAAACCCATGGTTCCCTTCTGATAAGGAAATATTATCTTGACGTATTTTAGAAGGGATTATTTTGGAATGACTTAATATCTCACACGTAATGATACTTAACGAATAAAAATATAATAACTAGGTATTAATTACAATAATATTAAAATCATGCCAATAAACGTTTCTGGGTCAACTAGTTTCCTAGCCTCATGAAGATCTAATTTTTTAGAGGTTCTAATTAAAGTAATAATACTTTTAGTCTTTTCATACCCAAATTTCTTAAGTAAGATGTTTATTTTAATTATGATGTGATATAAAATTACATTATTATTATTGGTAAATTTTAAAACAAAGAAAACAAATTACTTCACCCATCATATCCATTTTGAACTTAGACATCATTAGATCTATGATGTAATATGTTAGAAGTTTTTTGGTTGAAAAAAAATATAATATGATTGAAATAAATTTTAATAATCATAATGATTTTCTTGATTATTTTTATAACTAGAGTTGTATCATCAGCATTCTTAACAAAAAAATGTTTCTCTCTAAAATCATTTTTATATATCATATCAAGCTACATGGAATTGTTTAGGTCCATGAAGTGATTTGGTATGTTTAGAAAGACATTTATGATATTTTATAATTTTTAAAATTGGGGATGTTTTTTCATAAAAATCCTCCCAAACATACACATTGAGAAAATCATACTTCACATCAGTTTGAAATAGTTGGAAATTTAATACTCATGTAAATTACATAAGTATTCTAATAGATTCAATAATTTAAAATAGAGTATAGGTTTCTTCATTTTTAATACCTTCATTTATATTATATCCATTATAAATAATTAAATCTTATTTAAAAATTAGTAAACCAATTTCATCATATTCTTACTAAAAGAATGATGTTATAAAAATTATAGAAGTTTCTTTGGGCATTTAAACTATATTTGAGAAATGGTTACTTCCAAACTCATTGATTTTGTATTACAATTAATTTTCCCAATCCTCATCGCATAAATACTAATTAAAATTTTTATGTTCAAAATGAGATAGTAAAGGTAGATTACATGTTTTATTTCTCAATAAAATTATAGTCCAAACATTTTGATCTATATCACCATTGATACTTTCACAAGGATGATTCTTAAGTTACTTCCTTATTATAAGAACATTCTAATGTATTTTTAAAATAAATATTAGAAATAAAATATGTGGATTTTAAATGGGTTTGATTGGGGAAAAATAATTATAGTCATGAAACATAACATTCAGGGTTTCCTATATAGTACAAGAATTTATTAGAAATGGTCTAATGAAAAAATACCTATATAATTAAAGGAATAAATAACCACATCAATGTAAAAATGTTTTGCAACTAAGTATTCCCTCATCATGGTTATTATAGTCAACTAAATAATACTATTTCATTTTCAACTACACTATTTTATTGTGGGGTTATAGTTGATTAAAATATATTTTCATCACCTTTCTAACTAAAAAAATTTCCAACATTAGAATTTTCATATTCTCCCATATTTTTACTATGAAGAGTAATCGTGGAGAAATTTTTCTCATTTTTTACTCTCACTACAAATGTATTCAAATAAAAAATGATTAATATTTCCTGTTTTAGTAAATATAGTCATGTGAATCTAGTGTAATCATCAACTAGGACATATACATAATATTTTCTACTAATATTTCCAATTTTTATGGGACCAAATAAGTCCATGTTCACAAAATTTATGACATAAGAAGTTGTGAGTTCACTAATAGATTTAAAACATTAAATATGTTTTATACAAATTTTATAAGGATCAAAATATATAGAATTATAAAACCTATGATTTGTATAGCATTATTATGTTCTTTCTAGTTCAACATTGCTAAATTTATAATGATTTAGTATCTTAACTAGTTATTTCATAACCATGATTTATCTTCCATTGCACTAATTCAAGGTAATTCTTCTCACCAATGGTATTCTATGTTATGTATGAAATCTTTTTCAGGTTGATTGGTAGAGATAATAAATATATCCATGGAACTATGAACTTTAAATTTATCAATTCAAATGTTCACAAAATAACCTTCTCACATAATAAACCTATGATTTTAATGTTATGATTATGTCTTGAAACTAAAAAACATTTGTAAATAAATATCATCTAATAAGTGAAAGGGTGCATATACAAAAGATTTTTTGTTGATGATTTTCATTGAATTTTACTTTTCACCAATTAATATTGACCATCTTTTTAATGATATATTTGTTTCTAGTCATGAGAATGGTTAAACTAGTATACATATACCAAATATTTTTAATATTGGTACTATATTTCATTTGATAAAAACAAAATAATCAGTTTTTTAGAACCAAATCCTTCTTATGTATGGTATTATTAGATAATTGAATTTTCGGCTCCCACATTTGAACAAAATTATTTCATTGAGTAAATGTATTTTCATTATAAAAATATGCCTTATAAAGATAAGTATACTAAATTATGCAGAGAACAATTTTCATATACTGTTAAACACTGCGAGATTTAGTGTATAATGGTGCACTTTTAGAACTAAAATATTTATTACTAACGACTAGTTTTTTATTTCTAAAACCCATTCCAAAAATATTTCCAAGACATCTAAATTTATAATACATTTTTTAATGTTTTTTTTAAATTAGAATCTTTGAGAAAATCATACTCAAACTAGATATTCCAAATTTTAGTATTACAACATTGTTTTCTCCTTATTAAAAATGAAACAATGACTATGTTTGTTAAAAATTATTTTTTAACCTTTTTTTCCAGAATATAGCTTCCTCAAGGCCTTTTGAAATACTATATTTTTCAAAATTATTTGTATCATGATATTTATAAAGTTCTAAAATTTAATTTGATAAAAGAGATATTATTTAATATTCCATTGATTGTTTTTATATGGAATTATCATTTTTTACAAAATTTAATATTTTAATTTTTTAAAATATTTGAAAATATAGAATCATTATTATATCATTGAAATGTAATATATTCTACTGAGTAATATTTTTCATCAGATGGTATAGAATTTTTCACATCATCAAGATAGTTTCCATTTGAATGTATTTTCTTAAATGGAGTCATACGCTTTTACATTTTTTATAATTCATTGATTTACCATAGGTATTTTACCAAAAATACTAATGTTCCTTTGTCCAAAATATTAATTATCAGAAGAAATTTCTTGAATAATATCCACCACTAAAATTCCATGTGTTAGAATATTTAATAATTCTCCTTCCATTAGGTAATTAATTTTTCATGGAATTTATTTCTGAATTTATTTTAATTATATATATCCTTTAGAGAATATTACATTCAGGTTAGATATTTAATTTATTTATTAATTTTTAAAATGTAACCTCAAAATCATTTCAACATTTTCTTCCGATATGAATTTTTTTGTTTTTGTACTACAAATTATTTTTTCCAAAAATCTTATTCATACCTATGGAAAGATTATCTAAATAATTATGATATTTTACTGATGAAATGGAATAATACTTAATAACTACATTTTTCTTTCTCAAATACATGACTACATTATATGCTGACAGATAATTAGTTGGAATAATAGATTTTGTAGGAAAATAAAATCCACAATTATTCTTTTAAACTTTTTTAGCATGTATCTTTAATTGTCTTTCATATTTCATGTCCATACCATTAATATCATAAAAATTTATTTTTTTTTAATTTTTTTATCATCCACATCTGTTCTTTTAGATTCCCACTCATTGGTAAATATTTCAAAATTCATTTCAACCAAAATATCAGCATTAATACCTTTTAACCAAATGATTATAAACTATTGATAAATTTCAAAACCCATTGATGGATTTGGGAAAATGTCTCACTAGGTAGAAAATCAATGGTTTTGGTAATCATATATAAGAATAAATCTTCTTGTTTTGATGAATTTGGATGCACCAAAATGTGTTTTCCCAATTTACTCTAAATAGTATTGGATGCTTTACAAATGATATCCCACTATAGATAATAAACATCATAGAACATAATAAATTATTCTATACTTTTTAGTTCAATTGATATTCTGAATTCTCACTATTATTAAAATAAGTGACTTCCTTTTCCGGAATCATGTACATCCTAGTATGCTTTTAGAAATTATCTAATCCTATTTTGATGAAACAATTATTAATTTTATCTATAAAAAATTCATAACCATTCTTATAAAAGATTTATGGTAAAATAAAAGTTATATAAGAAATATAGACATATTAATACCATCCAAATAATATATAATTAATTATTTTTCATCAAAAACACATTTTTCTAACATATTTTACCAATAGAGATTCATTTCAAAAATATAATGGACATTTGATTGATAAAACAAGTAAAAAATTTAATATCTATTGTATTAAGTCCTACTTCGAAACCAATTGTTGAATTGACTAAGAAAATAATGTGTTTACTATTTTAATAAGTGGTGATTTTTTTAATAAATTAAACTAAAAACAATTCCAATTTGGGTGAAATTTCTAAACACACATTTCATAAAATGGTTAGAATATCCTAATCATTACTATAAAGCATCTAATTTTATCAATGTTTTCATTAATCACTATCACATATACACTAATAAATTAGATTATAATGAATATATTTAAAATATACATTATATCGTAATATACAGAGAAAAATAAAGACATTTAAAAACAAGAAATACAATAGACTGTAAAAATAATAATATATTATATGATATATTAAAATAATTAAATATTTTATATTGTAGAATAATTTTAGTCAATTACTATGATAAAGGTATCAATAATTTTATACTTACTATAATTTATGTCATTCCTTATAATAAAATCAATCTATATGATGATTGGTAGTTCTGTCTTCTAATTATTTTTGAATCCCTCCATACATTTATTTATCTCTATCTTAATATCCACAAAATCACTAGATATGATATATCAGATTTATAATCATCCTATTTTTATAATTCCTCGATTGTAATAATGTCTAGAAAAAGAATTAAAATGCAAATGTTCTTATGGAAATAATCCTAAAAAGGAATCCTTATAATGAAAACTCTTTAATGTAACAACATGACTAAAAGGAAGATGTTAACAAAGAGTAAACTTTAGCAGACTTGAATCAAAAAAATTAATCAGCTACAAACTCATCAAATGATATGCTATATATAAAAGATGTTATGAAGTTCATATATTTGAGTATGTTGCAACGACTGAGGATATCCATCATTTGAGATATTATATATAAATGAATTTCTAATCTTGTCTTTGTTTACAACCATGAAAATACTAAATTGTGTTCCTTATAATAAGAACAAAATCATTATATTCCTCTTATTAACATAGGATTGTGTGATGGAATTATTTTTCATTTTTCAATATTGTGAACCTTACAATGAATATCCAAATGTATTTGTACCAGTGTAAGTATAATGGCTATGATTTTTGTCAATAAAAGAGACAAGTCAAAAGTCTAAAAAATAAAAAAGGTTGTGATTATTCTGATGAGTCAGACACATATTTAATATGATATATCATATTAAATAATTATATGTTTTTTATTTTTAACAGATTGGAATTATTTATTTGTATTTTAAAAAAATTACTATTATAAAAATAACATACTAAAACACTTGATGCATAAAATGTTTGTAAAAAAATTTTTATAATAGTTTATGTGGTTTCGAAAACTAAACTATTGGAAAATTAATAAGTAAAACTTATAACTCAAATGTTTTATAGTTTTGTTACTATATCATTGATGTAAGGGTTATAGTTTTTACATAATCATCATTAATTATTATTTTTAAACTATTAATTCATTAAAAATAAATTATTAATTTAATGAATATAAATATATATGATAACATTGCAAAATTATAAACCCATAATAAATTTAATATCAGGAAAAATTTTACTATTATTTTTGTTTCATTATTAATTCATGATGAAAATTGTATAGTATCATTTATGTATGTAGTAAAAACAACTAATAAATTAACATGTTATCATTTACAATTGTATAGGAATATGTTATTGTATAAATTAAATATTGCATTTTAAAAACAACCATTATTTTAACATTTTATTGATGTATGAAATATGATTTAGTGTTTTTTAATAAAAAGTGAAATGTTCATTTACAAATTTGGATTTGTTACTAACTATATTGAATCAGGAACATCACTAAATACATTATTTTTTTGAAATATATGGGAATTATTTTTAAGTCTATGATCCTAAAAAGGATAATTTTGTTATGAAATCAAAATTGTGGGATATTGGATATTAAACTAAAGAAAATGTTTTTTATATATGCATTGAAGGGGTACATCTATAGTTAATTTAATGTTCAATTTCAAAATAATCATATTATTTATTTAGTAAGATACAAAACTCTACATATAATGTGAATTAAAATCGATAAATGTTGAAAATATGTCATGAAATTTCTCATCCAGACAATTCATAGATTATATATATATATTAAATTAATATTTATTATCTCTATTTTACATCATTTCACCATTTTCATTATTAAGTCACATTTCAGATCAACAAATTATTTTTTAATTAAAATTAAAGTTTCCATATTTATTATTTTTAATTAGATAATTTGAATTAGAAATTCAATTCTACTAAATTTTTTGCATTAATATGATATAAATTAATTTTAATTTCAATATATTAATCAAATAAGAACATATTTTTTTCGAATATTATCATAATATAAATTATAGGAATATAACATTTTCATATAACCAATTAAAAATATTATATATTTTATCAAAATAATTATTTTATAGTGATCAATAAACCATGATAATAAAAAATAAACAACCCATAAAAATTGTTTAAAATTATCATGTTCACTCATAAAACTATTTATTTCTTATTATTTAGAACTCAATTATTTATCAACCAAACAGTAACAATATTTTATGTCCATTTTTAGAATAATATTCCATTTTATTTAAGAAACTCATATTATTATTGTAATTCATTTAATTATGTAAATCTAAATAGAAAATATATAAAAACCCACAGTTTAATAAAAAAACATTTATCACGTAAATATTATTTATTAAATTATTAATTACATGATAATAACAACTATAAATAATCTTAGAGGGTGATATAATCAATAGTGGTTGACACTAGTGGTGTATTAGTGATAATTGATATCATAGTGATTTTCCAAAGATGTAACTTCTACCGTGGATGATTTTTGTGGGGATGTAATTTTCAGACATCATCTTGATATTTTT
Source organism: Viscum album (assembly GCA_963277665.1). Taxonomy (NCBI): domain Eukaryota; kingdom Viridiplantae; phylum Streptophyta; class Magnoliopsida; order Santalales; family Viscaceae; genus Viscum; species Viscum album. The sequence goes on from OY728141.1 coordinate 556,926,077, forward strand.
AAGAGAGAAACCCTGGGATTTTTTACTTTGCATTCTCAAAAGTTTGAGAATTATTGGGAATACTTCTAATATATAAATACATTATATCACAACTTCTTATTAATTTTCAAAATGTGATTTCTTATATAAATACACACCTTATCTTTTATGAAACTAAAATTTTCCCATTTCATGATTATATTAAATTAATATTAAATATTATTTCAACTAACAAGATATTGACATAATTTTTACCATTAATCACTTTCTATCAAATGAATTTAACAGCATAACGATTGTCAAATAAAGGCATTTTTATTATAATATTTCTTTCTAATTAGTTAATTCTCTATAACTATTCACTATGTCATTTAATTTATATTTCCAATATATTTATAATATTTATAATATTTTTTATTCTTTCTAGTGTTTACATTAATTGTATAATCATCATTGGAAATCTTTATAGAGACCCAAACATTTCATAAATAACTATTACATCATATTAAAGATAAAAAATATAATATTATTACACATAAAGGATCCAATAGTTTAGTGTATTGGGAAAACTAGAACCATACATAACAGTTACAATATCAAGCATAAACATTTATTCGATTTCTTCTCGTCTAGCTTCTGACTGGAACTAGACCTCTCCTTAGTATATGTAGTCACCTGAGGATGTACATAAATAGGGGTGATCTAGAAGCCCAGTAAGGGGACAAATCTGAACAATATATCATGGGTGAGCATAATGATAACATAGGCAAAGGATCATGAACATAATAGGAAACATAAGTATAAGACGTGAAATGTGGCAATGCATAAAAATGAAACATCATGTCATAGTGGTTAACTAATACACATATTTTTGAACAAATATTGAATCTTTTTCACACATAATTTCACATTTAATCATGAGGTTCATCGCATTACCCAATGCATTTGAGTGTAGTATAATTCCAAATGCACACGTCACATTCAAACATTCATATTGCACTATATAATTCTAGGCGCACCCGTCACATCATAACATTATCATTTTCAAGCACGCTGCATATAAAATATATCTATAATGAAAAAAAATAACACATGGAAAATAATGGGTTTCATCTCATAAGAATACCATAATATACTTTGGGTTCCCAAAAGAAAGAGGGAATAACATAATTGATACAAGAACCATCAACTTTGAATGATAGGTAAAAGGTGAGTTCTTAAAAAAAGAGTTTTTTGGAAAACATTTTGTTTAACGTAAAATTTAGTAGAAAAAACGTATATCCCAAAAAAATTTATATAATAGAAATATAATTATTTTCAAGGAGTGACCATACCAAATTTTGAGTGAAATATGGAGAACCCAAAGAATGAAAATTTGGTTCTAGATTTTCCCCTTACTTTATATCTGAACGCTTTCGTCACATTAATGTTATGTATAATGACATAATATTCATTAATTAGAAATTTTAGAGCCTTTTGTACATGAATAGTTGTAATTTTGGTTTCATTATTTTATTTTGTGGTCCTATTGATATGTTATAGTGTATAAAAACATTTCTTGGGAATGTCTGTTTTTATGGTTTTATTGAGCGTTCACATGTATTCATGAATTGAAGTTCGTGTAGAATTTGGATAAACATCCAGAACATATATTCCATTTTATTAATTATATTCTAGAGTTTAAAATTATTTTATAATGAATTACATTGTATTCCATGTGGATGAATAATTATATAAAAATTAAATGATGATTGATTGAGTTAATTTGGCCGGTTTTTCCACCACAATGATCTTTCTTTGATTAATTATTTAGTAATATGTACATAAATTAGTTGCTGAATTATAAATAGGACATATTAAATATATATTATTCTAGTTCAACCATAAAAATGGTTTCCTGACCTGTTATGAAGGTATAAATGAAAAGGGAAATCATGTCATTCTTTAAGGTGATAGATTAACACTTCACGAACAACGTTTTCTTTTATAAAATAAAAGGGAGAGGAGAAAGGGGGTGGATGATATAATATCCCATTAGTATTATCAACATAAATTATTTTTATAATACTGGAGCTACCAAAACATTTAGGCAAATATATGGTGGGAGAGAATAAGAAAAGAATGTGAAACTGAAAGAAATTTAAAGGAAAAGAAGGAGAGAAATTACCTCTTGAATCCTCCTCTTGAGATCCTCCTTATGTGGCATATGTTGGGTCTTTTTATGAGATCAGAAGCACTTAGACATGGTTAAGGGGATAGAAAAGCTTCATGGTAACAATTTAAGAAAGGCTTGAAGCTTTATAGGTGTGGGGGAATGAGGGAGTGAAGGGTTCTATTTATAGTGGTGGGAAGAGGGGATTTCTTAATATAAAATCCATTAATTATTTATTTCCCCACAATACCAGGAATATTGTGTCTTACATGACCAAGAATAGTAATTTTATAATGTAACTCTGATCCAAGTGGGCTTACATCATCAGAACATCACACATGACTCAATAATTAGCTTATTTATCTTATTTTTTGTAAATTACGACATTTCACTATTCATTAAAATTCAGGTATTTCCGAAAAATCCCAAAATATCACCCCAACAATTTTTTTATGTGTAGAATCCAAAAATAAAGTCCATTTTTCCAAAAATAATTTTCTAAATATGATTAATTTAATATTTAATTAAAATCATAATTTACTTCAAAAATACAATTTTTAAAATTAAAACTTATTTTATAATGCTTTCAAAAATTATGTTGGGCCTTATAAACATATATAAAAACAAGAAGACATGGATTTGATAATTTAAAAACACATTTTCTGAAAATAAATTTTCTTTTATATTAATTAATTAATTTTAATTATTTTTTTATGACTTACAAAAATACCAAAACATTTACTATGGTCGAAATTTCACTTTCTAGAATGCCAAGATTTTATTTAACTATTCATTAGTAAGGTTACTATTTTTTTATAAAATTTAATATTCATAAGTGTAATTTTACTATTCATTATTTTAGGTTAAAATTCATAATAGTATATTAATATTCACCAAAATTATTTTTGTTTAATTATACTCCAAATATCATCTTAAACACAAACATGTACGTCAGATTTTCGAAATTCAAAACATAGAAGTGGAAAAATTATGATTAATGGTAACATAATATTTAGTGTAATTATATTTCATCGTGATTAAAAATGTCATTATACTATAAGGAATAATTATAATAATGGAATTCCATTGATAAATCTTTTGGTCATACATTCTTCCCCCCTTAGGAAAATTTCATCATCAAAATTTCGTTTTACACAAACAGGTGAGGGTACTTATCCTTCATCACCTCTTCTGGTTCCCATGTACCTTCTTCAAAATTATTTTTCCTACACTAAATGTTGAAAAGGTGGGTTGTCTTGTTGCATAGAACCTTATATCTCCAGTACAGAGTCTCTACTAGCCACTCGTCAAAGGAGAGATCATCTTCCAACTATACCACCTCTGAGTTCAGTACATGTGAGGGGTATGGTATGTATATGCTCAGGAGTGATTCATGAAACACATCGAGAACATGAGTTATATTTGGTGGATGTATAAGCCGATAGGCCACATCTTCTATGACATCAAGGGTCTCAAAAGGGGCCAATGTACCATGGGTTTAACTTCCCTTTCTTTCCAAATCTCACTACTCTTCCATGGTGATTTTCGATGGAAGACTTTATCTCCCACATTGAACTCCATGTCTCTTCGACAGTTGTCAGAATAGATCTTTTTCCAACACTAAGCAGCATTGATGTGTTTCTGTATGACTTTATCCTTCTCCATATTCTCTTGCATGGTATTGAATACATGTATCATTCATTCACCAACATAATCCCAATAGGTTGGAGTTCTACGTCACATTCCATACAGAGCATCATATGGTGTCATCTGAATACTCTACTGGAAGATATTGTTGTATGAGAACTCAACCAATGGGAGATGCTGATTCTATCTGCCATTGAATTCTAGAGAGTAGGCTCGTAGCATATCTTCAAGCGTCAGAAAAGTCCTTTCAGATTGGCCATAAATTTGGGGGTGATGTGCCATGCATAAATTTAATTCAGTACTCAGAGCATGTTGAAGACTCCTCATGAATTTAGATGTGAACCATGGGTCACTGTCAGAGAAAATATATTGTGTAACACCATGCAGTCTCACCACTTCCTTCACATATATTTTTTCAAGTTGTTGAAGGTATATGTCTTCTTGAATAGCGATATAATGAGAATTGTTTGTCATTCGGTCAACTACAAACCATATCACATTATTTCCATTCGACATCTTTGGGAGACCCATGAAAAAGTCCATAGTAACATTCTCCCATTGCTCCATCAATATATGAAATGGATGAATCATCCCTTTGGACTTTTGTCACTCTGCTTTAACTTGTGGCAATACCAGGCCCTAGATATATATTCTGAAATCTTCTTCTTAATGTTATCCCACAAGAAGTGTTCTCGGAGATCATGATACATCTTGGTGCTACTAGTTTCTATAGAGAATATTATGATACGTGCATTGTCCAATAGATCCTTCTTTATCACGGATGATGAAGGCAGACAAAGTCATGTTCCAACCTGAATTACACCATTATCGTCGATATGGAACTTGTGCAGCTTCCCTTCATTTACTGCATTCACCCTCTTTTGTATATCCACATCATCCAATTGTTCTACCTTAATTTTATCATGGATGGATGGTTTCATAATAATTTGGGAAAGGTAGGGTGTATCCCTTGCCCTTATTACTTCTAAATTCATACTTTTCATATCCAAGAAGACAGGGCTTTCCCAATCTGTAACATGGATAAAGTAGCAGGTTCTTTTTTTCTTAGAGCATCATCTAACTTGTTCACCTTTTCAGGGTGGTAGTGAATAGTGAAATCATAATCATTTATTATCTCAAACCATCTCCTTTGATTCATGTTGTGCTCCTTTTGTGTGAATATATACTTTAGTCTCTTGTAGTCGGTGTATATGTCACACTTCTCACCATAAAGGTAGTGCTGCCATATTTTTATGGAAATAATCACGGCTTCCAGCTCAATATTATATGTCGGGTAGTTCTTCTCTTGTATCTTCAATTGTTGTAAGGCTTAGTCTATCACATTAAGATTTTTCATGAGTATGCAACCCATGCCTTTCTTTGAAACATCACTGTATATCACCAAACATTATCCACTATACAGTATTGTGAGTAATGGTGCAGTGATCAGCCTTCTCTTTAGCTTTTTCATTCTTCCTTCACATTCTTTCGTCCAGACATACTTTACCATTTTCCTTTTAAACTTATTTTGTGGGCTTAACAATCATGAGACGTTTCTCACAAAATATCGGTAGTACCCATCTAATCCATGAAATCTATGAATTTTTTTCACACTAGAGGTTCTAGGACATTCCTCGTTCACCTTTGTTTTTTATGTATATATAGAAATACCCTCACTTGTGATCACATGTTCCATGAATGTGAATTTCTTTATCCAAAAGTCACACTTGCTGAACTTGGTGTACAACATCTCCTTTCTCAATGTCGCAAACCCTAGTCTTAGATGCTATTCATGTTCCTCCTTGCTCTTAATGTAGATTAAAATTTCATATAAAAAACTATAAAAAAATATTGCGGTAATGTATAAAGACTCTAATCATAAAATTCATGAAGATTTCAAGGGAATTAGTAAATCCAAAGGACATCACTAGAAACTCATATTGCCCATACCTTGTATGGAGGGCAATATTCCGAATATCTTCATTCTTCACATTTAGTTGATGATATCCAGAATGAAGAACCAAATTAGATAATTGTTGAGATCCTATTAACTAGTTGAACAATACATCAATCATTATAAGATAATAATTTTTCTTTATGGTGATCTAGTTTAATACCTAATAATCGATACATAGCTACATTGTTCCATAATTCTTCTTCACAAATAGCACTGGCACACCCCAAGGTGATGCAGTCGAGCATATGATCCCTTTGTATAGATGCTATTACAGAAGCTTCTTTAAATCATCATGTTCAATGGGAGCCATCCTAGAGGGACACTTTGATATAAGAGTGGCTCCGAGTATGAGTTCTATTGAGAACTCTACCTCATGATCTGGGGGATTCTGGGCAACTCTTTGGGAAATAAATCATTTTATTTCCTATAAATGGACATTTCTTCAAGGTTGGACGTTTTTTTACTAAACCATTTGGGAGAGGTATTATTCTTCATAGGCAATCAACACCCACACCATTGAAGGATTTTTTTTATAAGATTCATGATCTTCCTTTCGTTTGTAGAGAATCATGGGATGGTTCAGATTAGGAAATGATATTTTCTTTTCCCGATAGTTGATGTGTTCTCTATATAATGAGAGTAAATCTATTCCCATTATATCATCAAATTACACCAATGGAAGTATTACTTGATTCGCTGGAAGAATATTCCCTCATACACCAACATTAGAATAGTCAATCACTTGGGTTGTAATGATTGCACCACTTTTTGTTTTTACAGATATCTCTGTTTCAAGGTTTTGTGGCTTCTATTCTGTAGTTCTAGAAAATATTCAGGATATAAAAGAATTCATAGAACTATAATCAAAGAAGAATTTTTCCATTCATGAGTGAATTGGATGTGTACCTTGTAAGACTTCATTATCTTGCTCCACTAATCCATTATTTATGGCATAAGCCTTCACTTGTTCCATTGGCTTTGGTGGCTGATGACGTTGATTACCCCGGTAACTCAAGGATTAGAGCACTTTATTGCATTGTTCCCTAGATCCTTATAGTTGTATCATTGAACCATTAGTGGTTCTCTCTTTTCTACAGCTACATTCTCCTTCATTTTTATGTCTTTTTGGAAATATTGAGAATGTAGTCCTTCTTTCCCACACTAGAATAATTTCCTCGTCCCCTTGAGGCAGTTCCCCTGGTGCAACATAACACATTTTTGGCATGTGGGTTGTTTTGTTTTCCTCCCCCGTTTGTCAATAGAACCGCAAGCTTGAAACTACATCTTTCATTTATTATCACCATAGTCATGGGAACATTCTCCAAACAACATTTCCAGTTTGAGAGCACACCGAACAACTTCTTCATAAATCCAAAAGTCTCTAATTTTAAGAGCCTTTAGAAGGTGTGGTTTTAATCCACTAAGGAATCTATCAATATTTATATCATTGTAAATATCAAAACCAGAAGCGTGCCATGAAAGCCTGGTGAAATTCACTTCATAATTTATGAAAGATTTTTCTTTTTTTTTCTTGAGCACTATGAATTCTCTCTCCATCATTGTTTGAAGAGTTCACGAGAAATATTTATTAGAAAACATGTTCTTAAAGTATTACCATTCCATCTATTCAATTTCCTCCCTTGGCTTGGTGTTCTTAATCAAATCCCACCATTGATCAGCCTCTCTATCTAGATGATAAATGACTATAGTCACCTTCTCTGCCTCAGAATAGTGAATCCAAAAAAAGATCTTCTCCATGGAGTTGACTCACTGCTCCAAAAATAGTGGATCGGAAGATCCACTAAATATAGGTTGTTGTTGCCTCATAAGACCTTCAATATCCAGTTTCTCCCTCATTGGTGAAGAATGGCGTTCCATATTATAATGGTTATTGTTCAAAACCTAAGATAATTGGGTAAGAAACGCCAGGACGATTTTAACTCCACATCCAAAATCATTGGGTATGTCATTCGGGCAATCATTGCATTGACCCTTGCACTATTTGTTAGCCTAGTTTCTCCTAGTTCCCACAATTTTCTAAAATAGAAATTTTTTGAAAATAACAAGTCAAAAAGTCATGAATCAATAACTTATTCAATTATAAAATTTATACTAAAAGCATAACATATGGGATCCCAATTTAAATATTCTTGTGTGCATATTTGTAAATAGTCTCCTGCTTGAGGTTTTCTCTAGGTTTAACGAATCCAAATTCCCAAATTAACTAAACCTTTCCTCTTATACCAACTATAGTGAACCAAACTTTTTTTAAATTACTATTACATTATTTTATGGATAAACAACATAATAGTATTACGAATATTGGTTCCAATCGTTTAGTGTCATGGTAAATCTAGGACCATACATAACTATTAAAATGTCGAGTATAAAAATTTATTCAATTTCTTCTTGTCTATCTTCTTACTAGCACTTGAACTCTCCTTAGTACATGTAGTCACTTGAGGATATACATCAAAAGGGGTGATCTAGAATCCCAGTAAGGGGAAAAAAAGAACAATATAGAATGGGGTGAGCATAATAATAACTTATGTAAAGGATCATGAAGATAAAAGGAAGCATAAATATAAGACTTCAAATGTTGCAATGCATTAAAATGAAACATCCTGTCTTAGTGGTTAAATACCACACATACTTGTGAACAATTATGGTATCTTTTTCACACATAATTTCAAATTTACTCATAAGGTTAATCACATTACCCAATTAATTGTAGCACTGTATAATTTCGGTCTCACCCATCACATTCAAACATTCATATTGTGCTATATAATTCTGGGTTCACCCGTCACATCATAACATTATCATTATCATGCATGACACATCGAACATATGTAAATAATGAGCATAACTAACCCATGTAATGGAATGTGTTTCATCTTATAAGAACACATTCATAGTCATTGGGTTCCTAAACGAATGTGGAAATATCATACTTGATAAAGAACCATCAACCTTGAATGAGAGTAAAAATTTGAGTTCTTAAAAGAAGATTTTCTTTTTGAAAAATATATTCATTGTCATAAACATCAGTAGAAAACATTTATATTCCAGAAAAGTTATGATAATGATGAAAAAATGATTTTCAAGGTATTACTATTCCAAATTTGGACTGAATGAGGGAGAACCCGAAGAATTAAATTTGGGTTCTAGATTTTCCCATTACCATATATTTGGACGCTTCCTTCACTTTAATGTCTTATATACTGACAGTATATACATTAATTAGAAATTAAAGAACCTATTATACACGAATAGGGGTATTTTGGTTTCATTATGTTATTTTATGGGCCTTTTTATAAGTTATAGAGTTCCAAAACATTGCTAGGGAATGTTTGTTTTTATGTTTTTATTGAGCATTTCACATGTACTCACGAATTGATGTTCGTGTAGAATTTGGATAAACATACAGAACATATATTACATGTCATTAATTATATTCCAGAATTTAATATGATCGTATACTGAATTACATTGTATTCCATGTGGATGAATCATTAGATAAAAATTAAATGAGGATTGTTTTAGTTAGTTTTTGTGGATATTCGACCACAACGAACTAGTTTTGACAGATCATTTAGTAATATGTAAATAAGATAGTTCCACAACATTAAATAGTACATAATACATATAAAATATCATTTTTCAACCATAAAAATGGTTTCATGGCCATATATGAAGGTAGAAATGAAAAATGAAAACATGTTATTGTTGAAGGTGATAGATTAACACCTCACGAACAACGTTTTTTTATAAAATAAAAGGAAGGGAATAAGGGGTTTGGATGATATAATATACCATTTGTATCATAAAATTACATTAGTTCTATAATATTTGATTTACCAAACCATTTATAATAATATAGGTTTTGAGGGAATAAGAAAAGAACTAGAAATTGAAAGGAATTTAATGCAAAAGAAGGACATAAATTATCTCTTGAATCATCTTCATGAGATAATTAGGATGGTATAATATAAATTATATGAATATAAAATTTTATTATTAATAATTGAAAATATTATATATTTTAAAAAAATTATTATTTTATAGTGATCAATACCACATGATAATAAAAAATAAACAACCCATAAAAATTGTTTAAAATTATAATGTTCCCTCATGAAACTATTTATTTCATATTATTTTAATGTCAATTATTTATCCACAACATAGTAACCATATTTTATGTCGATTTTTATAATATTATTCCATTTTATTTAAGAAACACATATTATTAATTTAATTCATTAAATGATGTAAATCAAAATGGAAAATATATAAAAATCCATGATGTAATAAAAAAACATATATCACGTAAATATTATTTATTATATTACTAATTACAAGATAATGACATCTATAAATAATCATGGAGGGTGATATAATCAATATTGGTTGACACTAGTGGTGTATTAGTGATAATTGATCTCATAGTGATTTTCAAAAGAAGTAGCATCTTCCATGGATGATTTTTGTGAAGATGTAATTTTCATACATCATCTTGAGAATTTAATGGGAGATACCCAAGGATTTTTTTCTTTTCATGCTGAAAAGTATGAATTTTATTGGGTATACTTCTAATATATAATTCCATAACATCAGAAATTATTAATAAATTTCAAAATGTGATTTCTTATATAAATACACACCTTATCTTTTAGGAAACTAAAATTTTCCCATTTCAGGATTATATTAAATGAATATTAAATATAATTTCAACCCAGAAGATATTCACATTAGTTTTACCAAGAATCACTTTGATATGTAGAATCCAAAAAATTATTCCGTTTTTCAAAAATAATTTTCTAAATATGATTATTTTGATATTTAATTAAAATCAAAATTTACATGAAAATTTCAGTTTTTAAAATTAAAAATGATTTTTTAATGATTTCAAAAATTATATAGGGAATTATAAAATTATATAAAATCTAGAATACATAGACTTTTTAATATATGAACACATTTTATGAAAATATGTTTTCTTTTAAATTAATTAATTTATTATAATTAATTATTTATTACAATCAAAAATACCAAAACGTTTACTATGGTCAAATGGTCACTTTCTAAGATTCCTCGATTTTATTTAGTTATTAATGGGTAAGGTAACTATTAATTTAGAAATTTTACTATTCATAAGGGTCATAATACTATTCATAAGGGTATGTTACTAAACATAAAGGTATTTTACTATTCTCCAAAATTATTTTTGTTTAATTAGTCTCCAAAAATATTCATGAACACAACCGTGTATGTCGGATTTTGGAAATTCAAAACATTGAATTGGATAAATTATGTTTAATGGTCAAATAATATTTAGTATAATTATATGTCATTTTGATTCCTAATGTGGTTATACAATATAGAATAATTATAAGAAGGGAATTACATTGATAAAACTTTACGTCGTTACAATCTTGTTACTAAATTTTGAAATATTGTTTCATGTTAACATTTTTCATTACTTTTTTGGTTTTCTTATTATCATTAATTTTTCTTTTGAATAATATATTAACATGTAATTAATAGAATAAATCCATTTTAATTATAGTTATTTTTTTATATAAGATAATTGTTCAAATAAAGGTGATGTATTAATGGAATGCTCATAAAAAATGGGGTAAGAAATCATTCACCCCAACAAAATATTTCACCAACAAAATTACATTAATACAATGAAATATAATGTGGATATTTTTTTGTAAATACAACATGAGGTCCCCATTTATTAGATGAAAATTTTATTTCAATATAAAACATTGAAAAATTGATTTTTCTATTTGTATACATCTTTTTAAATATGGTTCAATATATCCATCATATGTTACTAATAATGGATATTATGATCTACTTTTAAAATCAATTAATATAGTACATATAAAGGATATATTATTTTCATCATTAAATGTGATACAAAGAACAGATCATGCCCTAATGATACGTTCAGTGGAAACACTATATAGTAATGTAAAGAAATCATATGATCATGAATATTGACATGAATATTATATATTAGACCCAAATCTCAACAAATGAAAAATCTCAAAACCACCTTCAATGATAATATTCAAATGAATAAAATTTTAGCCATTATTAAATTCATATGTCATCCATGATTATTAAAATTATTGTTCTATTCAAATATATCTTATAAAACCCAAAAACTAATCACATGGTCCATTCAACTTGATATCCAAAATTCCTCCAATTATGGTAGATATATTCAACTAATGGTTATGACCATGTGTAACATCATGGAAATAATATTACCTTGGATTAAAATCATTGCTGTATATGATGGAATTGATAATAATAAAAATTTAAATATATATTACTAAAAATTAATCATCTAGTTAGAAATATAGAAATAAATTAATATCAAATGCAGTAATAGAATGTAATATCTGTCACATAACCGAAAAAATGAATGGATACCCACATATATTTGTTAAAAGTATGATATAATGAAAATATGAAAAACATATTCATATATCAAAGTAGGATGTCCATCAAAAAAATATATGACCATTTTCTTAATCCAACTCAAAATAATATTTCATTTACAATTCCCTTCACCAGACCCTTGGTCATAAAATGTTCAAGTGCATCATGATTCCGAAGTAGGGTATAAATACAAGAATCAGAAGGGTATCTACAACGACCCAAACCCTCACTCTCAAATATTCTTCTTCAAACATATTCTTTTCATTTCTATATTTTATACTGATGAATGTGACACAATTTTATCCTTTCAAATAATAAAAAATTAATAAAAAATATTATATCACATAAATATCCAAGGGCCTTTTTGGTTTATAGTTTTATATAATTAGGATAAAATCTAACAAAATAATACACATGTCGTTAGAATATAATTTTTTCACCTATATGAATATTTTCATATTCACAAATAATTTCTCTACATATCACATAAAATCACCCAAGCATAAATAATTTATACACATAAATCATTTAACAACAGTTAATATAACCTAAGGAAAATGAAATAGTGGAAGGGTGATACAAAATGATTTATAAGTGTGTGTATAAAAATATAAAATAAAAGGTCATCAACGAGAATAAAATTAACATAAGGGTATAATGAAATAATCAATTTACATGATAATTACATTGGATGATTCATTTCCATTAAAAACATTATAAGAAAAATGTGACATGTAATAAAGATTTTATATGGGTAAGATTAATTAGAATAAATATTCACATGCCATGTGATGACAATATTGATGAAAGGGAACATTAAAAATAAATAGAATGTGTAAAAATAACATGCTGGTAGGTTGGAATGTTATCCACATAGAACCATTGAAAAAAACCTAATAAATTTAATAAACAATACATTAAAATTCCATCATAATTATTTTCATAACATAACCATTACACAATGCATTGGGTAGATTATAATAAACCTACACATATTTTTTTTATAATGGAATAACCAAATATTTTATAATACGGGAACAACTAATTAATATTTATAATGGAACCAATAATAATGAAAAACAATTTGAAATGACTACAACATGGATAAAGTATTCATTGATTTCATTTGATTATAATATAAATTCAAATTATTCCTCTTCATAATATGATTAACTATCATAAAAATGAGTTCCATTAAAATCTATTTGAAAAAGTAAAACCCCATTATTAGAGACAGTTAGGATGGTATAATATAAATTATATGAATATAATATTTTCTTATTACAAATTTAAAATATTATATATTTTATCAAAATATTTATTATATAGTGATCAACACCACATCATAATTAAAAATAAACATCCCATAAAAATTGTTTAAAATTATCACGTTCACTCATAAAACTATTTATTTCCTATTATTTTAAAGTCAATTATTTATCCAACAAAGAGTAACCATATTTTATGTCCATTTTTAGAATACAATTCCATTATATTTAATAAACACATATTATTATTGTAATTAATTAAAAGACGTAAATTCAAATTGAAAATATATAAAAATCCATGATGTAATAAAAAAACATATATCATGTAAATATTATTTATTACATTCTTAGTTTCAAGATAATAACATCTATAAATAATCATTGAGGGTTATATAATCAATAGTGGGTGACAGGAGTGGTTTAATAGTGATAATTGATATCATAGTGATTTTCATAAGAAGTAACTTCTTCCATGGATGATTTTTTTTGAGATGTGATTGTTAGACATCATCTTGAAATTTTTAAGGGTGAAACCCTATGATTTTTAACATTGCATGCTCATCAGTATGAGCCTTATTGGGTTGACATCTAATATATAATTCCATAATATCACACATTCTAAATAAATTTCAAAATTTTATTTCTTATATAAATAGACACCTTATCTTTTATGAGACTAAAACATTCCCATGTCATGATTATAATAAATCAATATTGAATATATTTTTATCTAACAAGATATTGACATAAGTTTTACCATTAATCACTTTGTATAAAAAATATTTAGACACATATCTACTGTAAAATAAATACATATTTATTCTAATATTTCATTATAGTTATTTAATTCTCTATAAATATTTACTATGTCGTTTAATTTTTATTCCAAATATATTTATAAAAGTTATAATGTTTTTTATTCTATATAATGTTAACATTAGTTGTATGATCTCCATGGGACATCATTATAGCAACCCAAACGTTTCTAACATTACTATTAAATTATTTTAATGATACACAACATAATAGTATTACACATAAAGGATCCAATGGTTTACTGTCTTGGGAAAACTAGTAATATACATAAAAATTACAACATTGAGCATAAACATTTATTCAATTTCCTCTTTTCTAGGTTCTTATTGGTACCTAACCACTCATTTTTACATGTAGTCACCTGGGGATATACATCAAAATGGGTGAGATAGAAGCCCAGTAAAGGGAAAAATAAAAACAATACATCATTGGGTGATCATAATCATAACATAGGAAAAGGATCTTGAACATAATAGGAATCATAAATATAAGACTTGAAATGTGGCAATGCATAAAAATAAAAAATCATGTCTTAGTGGTTAAATACAACACATACTTCCCAAAAAAATATGGAATATTTTTCGCTGATAATTTAAAATTTACTCATGATTTTAATCACTTTACTCAATGAATTGGAGTGCTGTATAATTCCGAGTGCTCCTGTCACATTCAAACGGTCATATTGCACTATATAATTTCAGGTGCACCTATAACATCATAACTTTATCGTTACCATGCATGCCACATAGAACATATATCAATAATGAAAATTACTAAACCATGTAAAGTAATGTGTTTCATCTCATAAGAGAACATTCATTAAAATTTGGTTCTTGAAAGAAAGAGGGAATATCATACTTGATACAAGAACCATCAACCTTGAATGAGAGGTAAAATGTGACTTCTTAACAGAATAGTTCTTTTGGAAAACATTTTTCTTAAAATAAACTTTAGTAGAAAACATGTATATCCCTTAAAAGTTATGATAATTATGAACAATTTATTTTCATAGAGTGACCACACCAAATATGGAGTGAAAGAGGGAGAACCCGAAGAATGAAAAATGGGTTCTAGATTTTCCCCTTACCTTATATCACAATGCTTCCTTCACTTTCATGTCCTATATAATGAAATTATATTCATTAATTTTAAATTAAATAACCTTTTATACATTTATATGGGTAATTTTGGTATCATTAAGTTATTTTATGGGCTTTTGTTAAGTTATAGAGTTCAAAAACATTGATCGGGAATGTTTGTTTTTATGGTATTCTAGAGCATTTCACATGTATTCATTAATTCAAGTTTGTGTAGTATATGGATAAACATCCAGAAAATATATTTATTATTATCAATTATATTCAAGAAGTTAAAATGATCTTATGATGAATTACATTTTATTCCATGTGGATCAATCATTAGATAAAAGTAAAATGATGATTGATTGAGTTAATTTTGGCGGTCTTTCGACCACAACGAACATGTTTTGATTAATTATTTAGTAATATTTACATAAGATAGTTCCCGAATGTTAAATAAAAATTAATAAATATAAAATATTCTGGTTCAACCATAAAAATGGTTTCCTGGCGTGATATAAATTTAGAAATGAAAAAATGGAACATGTCATTCTTGAATGTGATAGATTAACACCTCACAAACAAAGTTTTCTTTTATAAAATAAAATGAAGAGGAGAAGGGGTATGGATAACATAATATCCCATTAGTATCATAAAATTACAATATATGTATAATAATGGATTTACCAAACCATTTGGACAATGATTGTTTGGGATAGAATTAAAAAGAACATGAAATTGAAAGGAATTTAAAGGAAAGAAGGAGGGAAAGTGCATATTGAATCCTCCTCTTGATATCCTCCTTAAGTAGCCTAAGAATCGTCTTTTGATGAGACCCGAAGCTCATGGACGTGGGGAAGGGGATAAGGAAGATGCATGGTCAATGTTTAGGCAAGTCTTGAAAATTGATAGGTGTGGGGGAATGAGGGAGTGAAGGGTGGTATTTATAGTGGAGGGGCGAGGGGATTTCATAATATCAAATCCATTAATTTATTATTTTCCAACAAGACAAGGAATAGTGATTCTTACATGACCATGAATAGTTATTTTATAATTTAATCCCGAACCAAGTGGGTTTACATAAGTAGAACATCACACATTACTCTATAATTAGCTTATTTAGCTTATTTTTTGTAAATTACGATATTTAACTATTCATTAAAAATTCCTGTATTTTAGAAAAATCCCAAAATTTCACCCCAACAATTTTTTGATGTGTAGAATCCAAAAATGAATTTAATTTTTCTAAAATAAGTTTCTAAATATGATTATATTAATATTTAATTAAAATAATAATTTAATTGAAAAATATTGTTTTTAAAATTAAACTATTTTTATAATGCTTTCAAAAATTATGTAGGGTCTTATAAAACTATCTAAAAACTAAAAGAAAAATATTTATTAATTTATTAAAACATTATATGAAAATAATTTTTTCAAAATAATTAATTAATTATATTTAATTATTTATGACTTTCAAAATTACCAAAACATTTACTATTGTGAAATTGTCACTTTCTAAGATGCCTAAATTTTATTTAATTATACATGGGTAAGGTTACTATTATTTTTGAAATTTTTCTATTTATAAGGATCAAGTTACTATTAATAATGGTAGGTTACAACTCATAAGGGTATGTTACTATTTACTTAAATTATTATTTTTTAATTAGACTACAAAAATCAACTTTAACACAACCGTGTATGTCGGATTTTCAATATTCAAAACATAGAATTGGAAAAATTGCGTTTAATTTTCAAATAATATTTAGTATAATAACATATCGTTGTGATTCCTAATGTGATTATAATTTAAGGAATAATTATAATAAGTTAATTCCATTGATAAGACTTTGGGTTGTTACATTCTTCCCCCCTTATGAAAATTTCACCCTCGAAATTTCGTTTTACACAAACAGGTGAGAGTACTTCTCCTTCATCACCTCCTCCAGTTCCTATGCAGTTTCTTCAAACTTATTGTTCCTCTACAACACTTTGATAAGGTGGGTTTTCTTTTTGCGTAGAACCTTATCTCTCCAGTCTAGAATCTCTATTGGCTTCTCCTCATCGGATATATCATCTTTCAGCTGTACCACCTCTGAGTTCAGTACATGTGAGGGGTCTGGTATGTACTTCCTCATGAGTGATACGTGAAACAAATCATGAACTTGAGTCATATTCAGTGGAATTCCAATATTATAATCCACAACTTCTATGCGATCAAGGGTCTCAAAGGGGCCAATGTACCTTTGGCTTAGCTTCCCTTTCTTTCCAAATCACATGACCCTCTTTAATGGTGATTATTGAAGGAAGAATTTATCTCCCACATTGAACTCTAAGTCTCTTTGATGATTGTCATCATTTCATTTTTTTCGAATCTTAGCAGCATTGATGTGTTTCTGGATGACATGAACCTTCTCCGTCATATCTTTCACAAGATCAGGTCCAAGTAGCTTTCTTTCGCCAACATCATCCTAATAGTTTGGAGTTCTACATCGATTTCCATACAAGGCTTCATATGAAGCTATCTAAATACTTGAGTGGAAGCAATTGTCGTCGGAGAACTCAACCAATGGGAGATGCTGATCTCATCCACCTTGGAATTATAGAGAACTGGCTCATCGAATATCTTTATGATTTTGAATAGTCCTTTCAAATTGGCTATAAATATATAGGTGATCGGCTGTTCTGAAATTTAGTTCATTACTCAATACATGTTAAAAGATCCTCTAGAATTTAGTTGTGAATCTTGGAATATGGTGAAATAAAATTGATAGTGGAACACCTTGCTGTCTTACTACTTCCTTCATATATATCTTTATAAGTTGTTTAAGCGAGGGGTCTTCCGGAATTGTGATAAAATGGGTAGTCATGGGGAGTCAGTCAACTGCAACCCTTATCGCATTATTTCCCTTCGACATCTTTGGAAGACCCTTTGACATAGTCCATAGTAACATTATCCCATTTTAATATGGGAATAGGCAATGTTTGTATCATCCCTTTGTACTTTTTTCTCTCCTCGTTAACATGCTAACATACCAAGAAACTTGATATATATTCTACAATCTCCTTCTTTATGTAATCCCACTAGAAGTGTTCTTTGAGTTCATGATACATCTTGGTGATACTAGGTTTGATAGAGAATATTGAGCTAGGTGAATTTTCCAATATCTTCTTCATTATCCCGAGTGATGAAGGCACACAAATCCACGTTCCAAACTGAATCACGCCATCATCGTCGATATGGAACTTGTGCAGCTTCCATTCCTTTACTTCAATCACCATCTTTGGTATCTCCAGATCATCCCTTTGTGCTTCTATAATTTATTCTTGGATGGATGGTCGCACAATTATTTGTGTAAGGTATGATGTATTCCCTACCCTTATGATTTATAAATTCATCCTTTGCATATCCAAGATGATACGGTCTTTCTCAATCTATAACATGGATAGAGTAGCAGGTTCTTTTCTACATAGAGCATCAGGTACCTTGTTCACCTTTACAGGATGTTAGTGAATATAGAAATCATAATCCTTGATTATCTCTAACCATCTCCTTTTATGCATGTTGGGAACCTTTTGTGTGAATATATACCATAGGCTCTTGTGGTCGGTGTATATGTCACACTTCCCACCATAAAGGTAGTGCTTTCATATTTTCAAGGAAAAATTCACAGCTGCCAGCTCTCGATGATGTGTCGGGTAGTTCTACTCATGTATCTTCTACTTTCGTGAGGTTTAGGCTATCACATTATCATTTTTCATGAGTACACAACCCAAGCCTTTTATTGAAGCATCACTGTATATCACCAAACTTTATCTACTTTTTAGTAGTGTGAGTACATGTATGGTGATCAGCCAACTCTTTAGCTCCTTGAAGCTTCCCTAACATTCATCTATCCAGACATACTTTAACCATTTCATTTTTAACATAGTTTTTGGTATTTACAATCTTGAGAAGATTCTCAAAAAACATTGGTAGTACCTAGAAAATACATGAAAACTACGGTTTTTAGAGACACTACAGGGTCTGTGCCATTCCTCAATCACCATTGACTTTGAAGGATCCACAAAAATTCCCTCACTTGTGAAAACATTTCCATATAAAGTGAGTTGCTTTATCTAAAATTCACACTTCCTGAACTTGGTGTAAAACTTCTCCTCTCTCAATGTCACCAACACAAGTCTTATATATTCTTCATGTTCCTCCTTTCTCTTGGAGTAGATGAAAATATCATCAATAAACACTACAAAAAAAATTTCTAGGTAATGTCTAAAGGATTTTTTCATCAAATTAATGATGATTTCATGGGAATTAGTATGTCTGAAGGTTATCACTAGAAACTCTTAGTGCCCATACCTTGTACGGAAGGCAGTTTTCTGAATATCATCCTTCTTCACCATTAGCTGGTGATATCCAGAATGAAGATCCACCTTTGAGAAGTATTGAGCTCCTCTTAACTGGTCGAACAAGTCATCAATCATTGGAAGATGATAGTTGTACTTTATGGTGATCTTTTTGATTACTTGATAATAAATACACAATCGTATTGTTCTATACTTCTTCCTCACAGAGAGAACTGGTACACCCCCAAGGTGATGCACTAGGGCGTATGAACCCTTCGTCCAGATGCTCTTCTTGCAGCTTCTTTAACACCTCATATTCGATAGGATCCATCCTATAAGGGCACTTTGAGATTATAGTAGCTCTGAAAATGTGTTCTACTGAGAACTTTACCTCACAATCTAGGGGAATTACGGGTAACTCTTCGGGAAATACATCACTACATTCCCTCACAATGGGAATTTCCTCAAGGTTGGAAGTTTCCTTGGACTCAGCCATTTGGTCGAGGTATGCTTCTTTATTGGGAATCAAAACCCACCCATTGAAGGATTTTTTTTAAGGAGATTCATGATCGTACTTGCATTTAAAGTGGATCGTGGGATGGTTTAGAAAATGAAATAAAATACCCTTTTCAAGACAGTTTATATGTGATCTATTTAACAAGAGCCAATCCATTCCCATTATAGAGTCAAATTCCACCAATGACAGCATTACAAGATTTGCTGGAAGAATCTTCCCACATATGCCAACCGAAGAAGAGTCAAACACTGGGGTTGTAATGATTTCACCACTTTGTGTTTTTACAAATATCCCTACATTATGGTTTCAGGACTTTGATTTTATAGTTCTAGAAAACATTCAAGATATAATGGAATTCATAGAACCAGAATCAAATAACACTTTTTCCATTAATGAGTGAATAAGAAGTGTAACTTTTATGACATCATTACCTTGCTCCACTTCCGCAGTAGTGATGGCATAAGAATTCCCTTGTTCCTTTGGATTTGGTGACTGCTGAAGCTAATTACCCTCGAGAACATGAGGTTTAGTGCACTGGATTACGTAATTTTATATCTCCCTACAGTTGTAGCATTGAACCATGAGTGGTTCTCTCCTTTATTCGACTACATTATCCTTACTTTTTATTTCTTTTTTACACACATGAGTATGAGGTCCTTCTTTCTCACACATGAAGCATTTTTTCATCCCTTTGAAGCAGTTCCCATGGCGCAACTTCCTAAATTTTTGGCATGCATATTGTTGAGTTTTCCTCCCACCTTTGTCTTCAGATCTAATGGCCTGAAACTCCATATTTTGTTTCTTATCACCATGGACATGACACCATTATCTAAACTCCATATCCACTTTGGGATCACACTGAACTACTTCTTCATAATGCCAAATGTCTCAAATTTCCAGAGCCTTTTGAAGGTGTGATTTTATTCCACTAAAGAATCTATCAATTTTTCTATCATTGTGGATAACAGAACCAAAAGTGTTCCTTGAAATCCTTGTGAAATTCACTTCATAGGTTGTCACAGATTCACCATCTTTTTTCCTAAGCTCTATGAATTCTCTCCCCATATTTGTGTAAAGATTTCATGGGAAATATATATTATCAAACTTGATCTTTAATTCTTCCCATTCCAACTCTTCAATTTCCTCCCTTGGCTTGGCGTTCTTAATCAAAGCCCACCATTGATTAGCCACTCTATTTAGATGATAAACGACTATAGTCACCTTCTCCATCTCAGAATAGTGACACATAGAAAATATCATCTCCATGGAGTTGACCCACTACTCTGAAACTAGTGGATCCGATGATCCACTAAATGTAAGTTGGCATTGCCTCATAAAACATTCGATAGCCAATTTCTCCCTCTTTGGTGAAGGAGGATGTTCCCCATTATTATGGTCATTATTCATAACCTGAGATAATTAGGTAAGCATCTCCATGATTTTTTGAACACCACATCCCAAATCGTTGGGGTTGTCATTTTGGAAATCGTTTCATTGGCCCTCGTAGGAGTTTTTGGCCTAGTTTCCCATGGTTCCCACCATTTTCTAAAATAGAAAATGTGAAAACAAAATATAATTCATCAAGTAATGATTAAATTACTTATTGATTTTTACAATATATTCTAAAATCATAACTTATGGGATCCCTATGTAAATATACTTGTGTGCATATTTGTATTTATTCTCATGCTAGAGTTGTTCTCTATGGTTCCTTAATCCTAACTCCCAAATTAAACAAACCTTTCCTCTGATTCCAACTATAGAGACCCAACATTTTCTTGAATTACTATTACATAATTTGAATGATAAAAAAATAATATTATTATGCATAGATGATCCAATGGTTTAGTATCGTCAGAAAACTAGGACCATAAATAACAATTACCACATCGAGCATAAAAATTTATTCAATTTCTTTTTGTCCAGATTTTTACTGGAACATGACTTTTCCTTAGTACATGTAGTCTCCTGAGGATATACATCAAAAGGGGTGAGGTATAATCCCAGAAATGGGATATATAAGAACAGTATAGTAGGGGGATTGAATAATCATAACATAGGAAAAGGATACTGAACATAAGGGGAAGCATTAATATAAGACTTGAAATGTGGGAATGCATAAAAATGAAACATCATGTCATAGTGGTTAAAAACTACACATACTATTGAAAGAGACTGGCATCTTTTTCACACATAATTTCACATTTAGTCAAGATATTTATTACTTTACCCAATGTATTGGAGCACTTTATAATTCTGAGCACACCTGTCACAATCCAACATTCATATTGTGCTATATAATTCCGGGTGCACCCGTCACATCATAACATTATCATTATCTTGCATGCCACAAAGAACATATATCAATAATGAACATAACTAACACATGGAAAGGAATGGTATTAATCTAATATGAACACATTAATAATCTTTTGCTTCCCAAAAGAAAGTGGGAATAACATATATGATACATGAACCATCAACCTAGAATGAGAGGTAAAAGGTGAGTTCATAAAAGAATAGTTCTTTTGGAAAACATTTTTCATGACATAAACAACAGTAGAGTACATGTATATCCTAGAAAAGGTAAGATAATGATGAAAAAAATATTTTCAAGGAGTGACTATACCAAATTTTTATTAAAATAGGGAGAACCAGAAGAATGAAAATTGTGTTCTAGATTTTCCCCTTACCTTATATCTAAACCCTTCCTTCACATTAATGTCTTATATAATGACATTATATTCATTAATTTGAAATTATGGAACCTCTTATGCATGAATATGGGTAATTTTGGTTTCTTAATATTATTTTATGTGCCTTTTATAAGTTATAGAGTTCAAAAGTATTGCTAAAACAATGTAATTAATTATAAGATCATTTAAACTTCTTTGGAATGTTCATTATTATGGTTTTCTTGAGTGTTTCACATGTATTCATGAATTGATGTTCATGTAGAATAAGGATAAACATACAGAACATATATTCCTGGTTATTAATTATATTCCAAAATTTTAAATCATATTATAATTAATTACATTGTATTCCATGTGTATGAATCATAAGATAAAAATTAAATGATGATTGTTTGAGTTAATTTGGGCAGTTTTTTGACCACAACAAACTTGTATTGATTAGTCATTTAGTAATATGTGCATATGTTAGTTTCATATGTTTAAATTGGACTTAATATATATAATATATTCTGGTTCAACCATAAAAATGGTTTCATTACCATATATGAATGTAAAAAAAACATGTCATTCTGGTATTTGATAGATTAACACATCACAAACTAAGTTTTCTTTTATAAAATAAAAGGAAGAGGAGAAGGGGGATGGATGGTATAATAACCCATTAGTATCATAAAATCACTATATATGTATAATACTAGAGTTACTAAACCATTTAAAAAAATATAAGTTGGGATATAATAAGAAAAGAACATGAAATTGAAAATAATTTAAATGAAAAAAATGAGAGAAATTACCTCTTGAATCCTCCTCTTGAGATCCTCCTTAAAGGGCCTATGCTTGGTCTTTTTATGAGACATGAAGCTCTTGGACGTGGTTAAGGGGTATAAGGAAGATACTTGGGCTGATTTTAGACAAGGATTGAAGCTTGTGAGGTGTGGGGGGATGAGGGAGTGAAGGGTGGTATTTATAGTGGAGGTTATAATGGATTTCTTAATATAAAATCCATTAATTTTTTATTTACCCACAAGAAAAAGATTATTGAGTCTTCCATGACCAAGAATAGTAATTTTATAATTTTATCCCGAACCAAGTGGGCTTACATCAGCAGAACATCACACATGACTCTATAATTAGCTTATTTTTCTTATTTTTTGTAAATTACGATATTTCCCTATTCATAAAAAATTCTAGTATTTCAGAAAAATCCCAAAATTTCACCCCAACCATTTTTCGACATGTATAATCCCAAAATAAAGTCATTTTTTTGAAATAATTTTATAAATATGATTAATTTAATATTTAATTAAAATCACAATTTACTTGAGAAATACAGTTCTAAAAATTATAACTTATTTTAAAATGCTTTCAAAAATTATCATAAGTATTATAAAAATATCTAAAAATTATATGACATATATTTTTTAATTTATTAACACATTTTATGAAAATATGTTTTCTTTTAAATTAATAAATTAATTATAATTAATTAGTTATGACTTACAAAAATTCCAAAACGTTTTCTAGGGTCAAATTGTCACTTTCTAAGATTCCTAAATATTATTTAATTATTCATGGATAAGGTTACTATTATTTTTGACAATGTGCTATTCATAAGGGTTATAGTACTATTCATAAGGATAGGTTAATATTCATTAGGTTATGTTACTATTCACCAAAATTATTTTTGTTTAATTAGTCTCTAAAAATCATCTTGAACACAATCATGTATGTCATATTTTCAAAATTCTAAACATAGAAGTGGAAAATTTATGTTCAATGGTCACATAATATTTAGTATAATTAAATGTCACTGTGATTATAAATGTGATTATACTCTAAGGAATAATTATAAGAAGTGAATTCCATTAATAAAACATTGGGTCGTTACAATCTTTTTATTAAATATTGAAATATTGTTTTTTTGTTAACATTTTTAATTAATTTTCTTTTCTTATTATCATTAATTTTTCTTTTGAATAATATATTAACATTTAATTAATAGAATAAATAAATTTTAATTATATTTATTTTTTTATATAAAATAATTGATCAATAAAATGTGATGTATTGATGGAATTCTAAAAAAAAGAGGAATCGCATCATTCACACCAATAAAATATTTCACCAACAAAATTACATTTATACGATGAAATATAATGTGGATATTTTTTTCTAAAGACAACATGTGGTCCCCATTTATTAGATGAGAGCTTTATTTCTATAGAAAACATAGAAAAATTGAGTTTTCTTATTGCATACATATTTTGTAAATATAAAACAATATATATCCATCATATGTTACTAATAATAGATATTGGGTTCTACATTTATAAACTATGAATATAGTGCATATAAATGATATATTATTTTTATCTTTAAATGTGATACATAGAACAGATCATGCCCTAATGATAGGTTCAATGGAAACACTATATGGAAATGTACATACCTCATATGATCATGAATATTGACATGAATATTATATATATGACCCAAATTTCAACATATCCAAAATCTCAAAACCCCCTTCAATGATGATATTCAAATGAATATAATTTTATCAATCATTAAATTCATATCTCATCCTTGATTATCCAAATTCTTGTTCTATTAAAATATTACTTATAAAAACCTGAGCAGAATCATGTGGTCTATGCCACCTGATATCAAAAATTCCTCTATGTATGATATATATATTCAGCTAATGGTTTTGATAAATGTGTAATGTTATGAAAATAATATTCCATTGGATTCAAATAAACCAAGTATATGATGAAATTGATAATAATAACAATTTAAAAATATATAATAAAAAAATCATCTGATTAGAAATATACTAATAAATTAACAGCCCGTGTAGTAACAGAATGGAATATCTTTCACATAACCAAAAAAATGAAAGGATACCCACATATAGTTGATAAAAGTATGATATAATGAAAATATGAAAAACAAAATCATATATCAATGCAAGAAGTCCATCAAAAAATTATATGAACATTGTGTTAATCCAACTCAAAAGAATATTTCATGGAAAATTCTCTTCACCAGACCCATGCTCATAAACTATGAAAGTGCATCATGATTCTGAAGTATTGTATAAATAGAATAATTATAAAGATACCTACAATGACCCCAAACCCTCACTCTCACATCTTCTTATTCAAACAAATTCTTTTAATTTCAATATTTTATATAGATAAATGTGACACAATATTATCCTTCCAAAACATAAAAAATTAGAGAAAAATATTATATCACTTACATACCCAATGGTCTTTCTGGTTTATAGTTCAATATAATTAGAATAAACCCTAAAAAATAATACACATATCATTAGAATATATTTTTTCACCTATATACCTATATTCATATTCACAAATAATTTCTCTACATATCAAATAAAATCACCGCAGCCTAAAAAAATTATACAAGCAAATCATTTAACAACATTTAGTATAAACTAAGGAAAATGAAACAAAGGGTGATACCAAATTACCTATAAGGGTATGTATAAAAATATAAAATAAAATTTCATCCGTGAGAAGAAAAAGACTATAAGAGTATAATGAAATAACTAATTTTCATTATAATTACATAGGATGATTCATATCCAAAAACTGTATTTGAAAAATGTGACCAGTAATAATGATTTTATATAGGTTAGATTAATTGAAATAAATAATCACATTCCATGTGTTGTCTATCTTGATAAAAGGAAACATTAAAAAAATAGAAAGCGTAAAAATAACATGCTGGTATATTGGAATGTTATCCACATAGAAACCCTTGAAAAATTATAATAAATGTAATAACCAATACATTAAAATTCAATCATAATTATTTTCTTAACAAAATCATTACTCAATGCATTGGGTGTGGATTATAATAAACATACTCATCATTTTTTATAATGTTATAACCAAACATTGGTTAATAAGGGAATCACTCATTAATCATTATAATTGAACCAATAATAATGATAAAAAATTTGAAAGGACTATAACATAGATAAAGTATTCATATATTTCATTTGATAATAATATAAAATACAATAATTCCTTTTCATAACATTATTAACTATCATAAAAATGATTTCCATACTAATCTATTGAAAAAAATAATAACCCATTCTGAGAGAAAATAAGGATGGTATACTTAAAAAATATCCCTAATGGATCATAAGGAATATTAAATTTTGTTGTCATTAGTGAATATATATACACTACTGGAATTCCCTTTTTGTGCAACATGCTATTTTCGATGGGATCTCATCGCAAATAGCCTTTTGTGACGGGCCCCCGTCGTAAATAGCCCGTTGCAGACAATAGCGTCACAACAGATATTTTTTGTTATGGGCCCATCGCAAAATATATTTGCTGCGATGGGACTTTTACACGTTGCAAAAAACCTCCTGATTATATACATTATATACCCATAAAACCTTTTGCAATAGGCCCGTTGCAATTAGTTTTTGCAAAGAGGAACTTACCCATCACAAATAGAATTCCAATTATTTACACAATATACCCATAAACCTTTTGTGACGGGCCCGTCGCAAATACTAATTGGGACGGGCCCATTGACCCATCGCAAATACTAATCTTAAAAAATATATTTCAATTATTTGCGATGGGTCCCCATCACAAAATACCTTGTCGCAAATACTAAAATTAATTAAATAATAATAATTAAATTGTGATTAACGAAAAATTTATATTATTATTATAAAAATAATAAAAAATTAAAAAAATTATTATTTTTAGTAAAATAAACATACATTAAGAAATATAATATTAAAAAAATATATTTAATAAAATTATGATTAATAAATAATTAATATTAATATTATTTAATTAATAATTTTTTTAAAAAATTTCTAATATTTTCAATAAAATATTAAAAAAATCATAAAATATTATTATTATCATTATTAAAAAAATATTTAAAAATTATTATGCAATATTTCCACCAATATATAAGACAGATACTGTAAATATTTCATATTATTACGAAACATGAATTCAAATGTTTTTAACATAAAAAACAAATCATTTGGAGGTCATGTGGAGGAGGTAGAGGAAACTCCATCCCTAAACTACGAGTCAGATGGTGCATGTACTCCATCTGCTTGTGATACTCCTGCTGTCGCTGTTGTTCGAATTGATGCAGCTCCAACTCATGATGCTGCTCCTGCTACTGCTACCACCGACACATCTCTTCATGCTGCTTCTGCAAAGTCTCTATAAACTTATCCTGAGTTCTCAACATCTCCTGATACTGTGATCCAGAAGATGATTTCTCTCCATGATCTCCTCTCGAGTTGGACTCCGATATCGCAGCAGTACCATAATAAGTACCAGGAGTCAAATGATAGCCGATACCAACTACTCGGCAATTCTCAAAGCCATACTGAGTCTCCTGCATCCATTCCGCCTCATCGAAATGTTGAGCACCAGTGTGCTCTGTCATCTCGTCATGACCCTCTGCCCATGTCTGAGAGGTCGCATCCTCATACAACTCCTTCAATTCCAATTTAAAATTAAAGTTGTGAAAATATTATATGTAGTTAATTGTCAAACTGAAAAAATAATACTAACTACAATCTAATGTTGGAAATCACCTCTAATCTCTCCTGTGGCTGGATCGCTATACAACCTCCAATAAATTTCGAACTCTGTAATATCGGGATGGTCGACTTCCTACA
Source organism: Viscum album (assembly GCA_963277665.1). NCBI lineage: Eukaryota > Viridiplantae > Streptophyta > Magnoliopsida > Santalales > Viscaceae > Viscum > Viscum album. The sequence goes on from OY728141.1 coordinate 556,954,707, forward strand.
GAAATATAAAATAAACTATTTATATTTAAAGTTATATGAAATATTTAAAAAATATACTTACCAGATGCTCTCTATGCGAACTGAATGTACGGCTACCAGCTCGATGTGTCACCTCCTCTCTCCCCTGGTTCTGTCGTCCCCCTGAAGATATCCGTTGAAATCCACCACCCAACCATTGTATACATAATTCATCCCAATTGTGAGATGAAATGTACTCTGGTCGGTGAGCTCTACACGACTCATCAAATTTTGTCACTCCTTCTTACTTAATGGATTTCCTTCTCAAATTGTGCAAAAACTAGTGGAAATGGTCACGCATAGAACCATCCATGCCACGTGGATAGCGTCACACATGCTATCATCGATAGGATACCATAAACTCTACAAATAATTTATAATATCAATTTATTAATAAAATAAATTTCAAAATAAATATTTTTTATTTACGTACCAGCCAATGATGCAACATGTTGCATTTCACATCAACGAGAGTCTGTTCCCATGTGATCTATGGCTGAGAAAAATAATTGTGCAAGATAGCGCTCCCCTGTCCAATAGCTATATGCCCAAATGTGTCAAAAAAGGAAAAATAATAAAACAATTAGTATATATATAAATCAATTAATGAAATCTAACTAAAAAATACAGGTCAACATACCTCTATGTGTGTGGATCAAAACCATGATGTGGACGTCGCTCTAGGATATGGTCATGAATCGTCAGTCGTGCTAGACTTTTCCCCCTTCATGTACCCTCTAAACCGCCAGTAGGCTGAGGGTCAGATGATCCAAAATCTCCCTCATCCAATAGTAGTTCAGCCTCCTACAATTTTCGTAATATATCAGAGTCCATCTGAAACAAAAAATAATTGTTGTTAGTAGATAGTTGAAAATAACTATTTAATATAGATATATATTAGTTATGATTATAACCATCATTTAAGAATGTCAATGTTCATATTCATCCTCTTCTCCATAGATAACAATGTCAAAGTATTCATCTTCCTCCTCAACATCATCAATATCCATATGAGTTTCAGTTTCAGCATCTCTTGTCATTTCAAATTCATTTGTATCATTATTAACATCTTCATCACCATCGATCCTTAATAATGGGGTGTCATCATCGATATTCACATATCTTTGTGAATCAGATGGATTTTGATCAGTCTCTTGAAAAATTTCAATTCCTTCCACTTTAGTGGAACCACATTCAGTTTGAGTAAACTAATTTTTCCAAGATTTCATTTTTATTATGCTCCAACAATCTCTCAAGTATCTTGAAGTAGCACAATACTTTGAAAAATACATTTGATGTGCCTATTGATCCAGTAAAAATGGTTCATTTACTGTACGAAGACTTTAATATTTAATATCGACGATTCCATGAGTCAGATGAACACACAATCCTCTCTCAGTATCCAACCCCTGATATTTAAAAATTGTTATGTAATTCTATCCTAGATAACACATCTCAATAATTTCATCCAAAATGCCATAAAAGTCAACTTCAGTTTCTCTGTGATGTGATTCTCTCAATAAAAATCCATTGTTCATTGTTTTTTTATTCCTTGTATGTTTGATTATGAAATCTAAAACAATTCACCACATATGCATTATATGATTTAATAATTTTTGGATGGTGGGTTACTCAATATACACAGTCTCTTATCAATTTTATCAGCAGATTGAGACACCTGAAAATTTTTAAAACAATTATCAATATAATTAATAATAAATAGAATTGATATTAATACATCAATAATTTATGTTACCAGTTTTTAAAACCATTGAGGAAAATTTTTTTGTCTGCATTCTTCAAGAACAACTGCTGTAATTTGTGGAATTTGTTTATTGATATGATTATCATATAACCTACAAATATAATAAGTTTAAATACTATATCATAAATTATAGAATAAGTGATATAATCACTCAAAGGAAAAATTATTTCATTTCTTCACGGTTGAGTAGAACGTATATATGAGCTCTATGATGTTCATTATCTGAAATCTATCGTCCATAAACTCCACTGAAACCAAGATTTGACTGATTAAAAACTGCTAATTAATTTTCCATTTCATCATTAATATTCCCCTTGTTTCATCCCATGTGATTGTGTTCTGAGGGATATTGAGATTCAAAATAATGAGAGTAGAAAAAAGAAATTTCCTCTAGCAAATATACTTCACCAATTGAGCCTTCAACTGATGCTTTGTTACATACTTTTTTCTTCAATTTCTATATGCATCTCTTGAATTGGTACATATATTGAAACTGTACTGGACCTCCACATTTAGCTTCATGTGGAAAATGTAAAATCAGATGTTCTATTGAGTCAATGAAAGCCGGTGGAAAGATTTTTTCCAGTTTACATATAATTACAGCAAAATCTTCTTCCAGTTTTCATAGTGTATCGTAGTCTATTGTAGCTGCACAAATGTCTCGAAAAAAATATGATATGTTTGTTATCGAATCCAAAATTATATTATTTAACAAACCTCTGAATCCAATCGGCATTAGTCATTCCATTATAACATGAATATCATGACTTTTTAATCCAGTAATATAACAATTCTTAACACATCTACCCAAATTGGAAGCATAGCCATCTAAATGTCTTAAATCTAAAATCCACTGATAAAATAATAAGCGACTCTCTTTGGATAGTGTATAAAAATATTTTGGCTTCATTAACCTTTGTGATCTCAAATTTTCAAATAGTTCATGTTCTGGTCGCCTGCAAATTTGGGCAAGATCTAATAATGCCTTTACAGTATCTTTGGTCTTACCTGGTGTATCCAAAACTGTATGAGATAAATTATCAAAATAGTTCTTCCCAATTTGCATAACATCCAACATGTGGCGGATCAACAAATCAGACTAATATGAAAGATCCCAAAAAATGATCCTTTTTATCCAATTATGTTCTTTCCCAAAGCCATTAATTTTCTATGGGTCTACTGTTGGTCCAAATGTGATGGGAGGTAATGAAAATAAAATTGATTTTAACTCTATACCTAAGATCATCTTTGGAGGTTCATCCCTTTCAATTGTACCTTTTCTGAAATGAGATTTTTTCCCTCTAAAAAGGATGATCGGTTGGATGAAATCTACAGTGACAATCAATATAGCATGGTTTTTTTCCATTGACGACCATAAAGGATTTGTTGTCTTCCATATGGTAAGGACATGATTTTCGGACCATGTGTACTCCAACCAAATAACATTCCATATGTCGGAAAGTCACTAATCATCCACATCAATGTAGCTTTAAATATGAAATTTTTTTTCGCAGCAACATCATATGTATTAACGTCGTCATTAAACAATGCATTTAACTCGTCAATCAATGGTTTCAAATAAACATCAATATTCTTTTTCGGATGTCCTAAGACTAATATAGTCAAACAGATATAAGGCTCCTTCCTCAAAATCCATGGAGAGTAATTTTATGGAGTTATAAAGATAATCCAACATGAATACAGACAACCATAACAACCAAACAGACAAAAACCGTTAGTAGAAAGACCCAATCGCATGTTTCAGGCTTCTGTAGCAAAAGACGGATGCATAAAGTCAAAATGTTTCCATGAATCACCATTAGATGAATGATTCAAGATTATATCATTTGAAATCATGTTTTTGTGCCATGACATCATTGACGCTGTATTCTGAAACATAAATAAATGCTCCAACCTTGGAGTAAGGGAAAAATATCTCAACTATTTTACTGGAATCGATTTAGACTTCCTTGGTTGAGCTTCTTTATACCTCGATTGTCCACATGTGGGACAACTATACAATGAATCATTTTTTCCAAAAATATAAGATGCAATCATTTTGATATGCATGAATCATATAATAACTATGGCCCAGATTACGAACCAGCCTCTTTCTATCATATTAATTTGAAAAAAACACATTTCTTTAGGTAACAGTGTTTTAACCAAAGAAAATATCTAATAAAAATAGTTGTTTTACATTGGATTATCTGATTTAATACCCATAAATTTTCCAATCGCTTCTAATTTTATTATCTTCCAACCAGGATATAATTCATCCTCAGCAGACCTCAAAAACTCATAAAATTCAGATGGTTCCAACTCAGGAGATAAATCAATATCTTCTTGATATTTAGTTTGTTGCACATATGGACCTACAACATCATGTACTAAAATTTGAAACCATGATAGATCCAGGATCATGTTATTAGGATTTTATCTACAACTATGTTCACCATTTTGATACCAAAAAACATAATGTGGTTGAAAACCAAACCGCAATAGATGTCTCCCAACATTGTAAACTATGTCAAATGTTCTCAGAGAACATTTTTTACAAGGACACAGAATTGTGCCTTCTGAAACATATTCTGGTTTTGATGATGAAAATGCTAAGAACGCTTCAACACCCTTAGTATATAAAAGATTTAAAACAGAGCCATTTGGATTTCTGCCCTGATTTATCAAAGCGCGATCATCTAATAATGACTGATGTCGACTTCCTTGTTCCATATTTTTCTACATAAAATATAGAATCATCACTATTTTTGAATAATTTGAAATTATAAAAATTACTATCTGGAAAAAGAAGCTAAATAACTACAACTACTTCTTAATAATTACCATTAATTAAGGGAGACACAATTTCTAGTGGATTGACGGCTCCTCTTTTGTCTTACGGCTCATTTACTTGCATCTTTATCACACTGAAATCACAATGAAGAATCTCGTCTGAGGTAGGAATATTCATTATCATAAGCACGAGAATGAATATGTGTACCTGCGAACAGATTCTTCATTGTGATTTGAGTGTGAGAAATATGCATGAAAATGAGACGTTGGACAAAATATCCCCCTTTTCGTTGATGTATTGTCTTCTTCCAACTATCACCGCCTGAAAACATTATAAAAAATATGATCCTACGAATTCAAATCCAATCTCATGCATACAAGATTGAATATGTCTACATAGTATCACATTTTTCCTAATGTTTTCAGTTGGTGAGATTTGAAAGGTGAAAAGTCATCAAGAAAAAGGAGTGTCGTCAATCCACTAGAAATTGTACCAAGTTTTTAAAATTTATTAAAATTTATTAAAATTTCTTCCTAACTGTTCCTAACATTTCCTAACTAATTATTACTAATTATTACAAATTATTTCTAATTATTTCTAATTATTTCTAATTCATACAAATTATTACTAATTATTACTAATTTTTACATATTATTTTTAATTATTAGTAATTATTAAAATTTAATACTAATTATTACAATTTATTACTAATTATTACAATTTATTATTAATTATTACTAATTATTACAATTTATTACTATTTTAGCAATACTTAGCAATATATAGAAGAATGAAAACTACTTGAATAATGCAAGGAACATGGGTTTTCATCATTGTGGAGATGATAAAAAAATTTCCCTTCATTATCCAAGCAGTTTTTGTTTACTAATTATTACTAATAAAAAAATTATATTATAAATATTTATGTAAAAACAATATTAATATTATTAAAATAATAAAATATTAATAAAATATTAAAATTATCAATATTCGCAACAGGATTTGCTCTATTCTTACCATGTTTAAATCTCAAACGGTTTCCAATTGTCATGTCTGGCGCAATAAAATGTTTGTGTCACCCATGTCCAATGTAAACTCTATAATTGTTCTTACATGTTTGATCACCTCGCAAGTAGTGTTGCAAGAGGACGAACTAAGTAATGGTGTTCTCGTCTCTAAGAATCATCTCGCTCCCTTTACATAGATAACTCTTCCTTAAAAATTTTATGGGACATCAGTATCTTTAACATAAATTTTCAAGGAAGAATGGTTTATGTAAAGGGTCATGTGAGATAATTCTTATAGATGAGAAGGGAATGACTTAGGTCATCCTATTGTAATGCTACTTGAAAGGTGATCAACCAAGCAAAGATAATTATAGAGTTTACATTGGACATGGCCGACATAATCTTTTTATTGCGCATTACCTAACAATTGGCGACCCTTTGAGATTTGAACATGTTATGAATAGGGAAATGCCTGTTGCGATTATTGATAATTTTAATATTTTATAAAATAATATTATTTTAATAATATTATAATTGTTTTTTCATAAATATTTATAATATAATTTTTTTATTAGTAATAGTTGGATATAATTATATTTACTATTTATTACTATTTCATAGTATTTATTAGTATTTATTACTATTTATTATTACAATGTTTTACTATCTATTAAAATTTATTACTATTTATTACTATTTATTACTATTTAGTATAATTTATTACTAATTATTACAATTTATTACAAATTACTACAATTTATTACAAATTACTACAATGTATTCCTAATTACTACAATTTTTTCATATTTTCTACAATTTATTCTTATTTACAAATATTTATTCCTATTTACTACAATTTATTCTTATTTATTACAATTTATTCGTAATTATTCCTATTTATTTGTAATTATTCCTATTTATTCCAAATTATTCATAATTATTCCTAATTATTACTAATTATTCCTTATTATTCTTAATTATTCATAATTATTCATATTTATTACTATTTATTCCTATTTATTCCAAATTATTAGTATTTATTCTTAATTATTAGTACTTATTCTTAATTATTAAAATTATTAAAATTTATTACTAATAATTAATATTTATTACTTATTATAACTAATTATTACTAATTATTACTAATTATTATTAATTATTACTAATTATTCCTATTTATTCGTAATTATTCCTAATTATTCTTAATAATTACTATTTGTTCATAATTATATCTATTTATTCCTAATTATTCCTAATTATTCATAATTATTCCTATTTATTCCTATTTATTCCAATTTATTCCAATTTATTCCTAATTATTAGTATTTATTTCTAATTATTCCAAATTATTGGTATTTATTACTAATTGTTGTTATTTATTATTATTTATTACTAAATGTCCATATTTATTATTACTTATTCCTAATTATTGGTATTTATTACAAATTATTCATATTTATTACTAATTATTACTATTTATTACTATTTATTAATAATTATTACTAATTATTACTAATAATTAATAATTATTACTTATTATTATTAATTATTACTATTTATTACTCTTTATTACTCTTTATTACTCTTTACTACTCTTTATTAATATTTATTACTCTTTATTACTATTTATTACTATTTGTTACAAGTTATTACTTTGTATAACTATTTATTACGAATTATTACTATTTATTACTATTTATTATGAATTATTACTATTTATATCCGATTTATTCCTAATTATAGATAATTATTCATAATTATTCCTAATTATTCCTAATTATTCATAATTATTGCTAGTTATTTCTAATTATTGCTAATTATTGCTAATTATTCCTAAATACACCTAATTATTCTTAATTATTCCTAATTATTCCTAATTATTCTTAATTATTTCTAATCATACCTAATTATTCCTAATTATTCCTAATTATACCTAATAATACCTAAATATACATAATTATTGCTAATTATTCCTAATTATATCGAATTATTACTAATTATATCTGATTATTACTAATTATATCTAATTATTACTAATTATATCTAATTGTTACTAATTATATCTAATTGTCACTACTTATCTCTAATTATATCTAATTATGACTAAATTCCACTAATTTTCTATAATAATCTCTAATTATTGCTAATTAATGATAATTATTTATAATTATCACAAACAATATCAATTCCTTACTAAAAAATATAAATAAAAATCAATTTAAACCTAATTTAATTACAACTAATAAAAAACATTTAAAATTAATAAATAAAATAAAATATAAATTCCTTAAACTTTCATATTCTGAAGGTGTTGGCGCCTTCCAATTGTTCTCGTATAAAAAAATAGAACTAACTGATTTTTTTCCCTAAAACTAGAGAATCAAGAGAGATGGAGTGTAAGATCAGATTGATTTGAAAAAAAAAACGGATGAGAGTATAAATAGGTTATATTAGTTACGATGGGGTCCCCGTCGCAAATACCCCCGCCCTCATTAATAACAGTCAGCGGTTAAAAGGGTATTTGTGACGGGTCCCATCGCAAATAGTATTTACCGCCACTGGGCTTTTGCGATGGGCCCTGTCTCAAATACCCACGCACGTATTAATTACAGTCAGCGATTAAAAGGGTATTTTTGATGGGTGGAGTAGCCCGTCGCAAATAGTGTTTACCGCCTATGGAATTTTGCGGCGGAGATGCATCCCTGTCGCAAATACACTTCCCGCATTTTGGCGCGCAAACCGTACCAAACCTATTGCGATGGGTCGACTATTCTCGTCACAATTAACCTACTAATTGCAACGGGAAAAGACTCTTGTCGCAAATATGTAGTTCTTCGGACCTTTTGTGACAGTATATATTCCCGTCGCAATTTCCCCGTTGCAAAAAAACCACTTTTCCCATAGTGATACGGTTAAATGATAAATATATCTTCATTAAAAACATTGTTGATAAAAATTCCATTTCCACTTTGAAAATATCCATTAAGAACAATAAAATTTAAACATATTACATAAAATATTTCATTTGAAAATAACCTATGTTACATATAAATTAATATTCAATGAAAATAACATTCATGTTGGTGTGAAAATATATTTCTTTTTAAAAATATAAAAAAATTAATTTCAACCATAAAAAAAATATTCAAAAGTGTCCCATATGAAAAACATTATAAAATTTCATTAAAAAAACTTAATTATTGTCAATGATCATGGATAATAACTTTCTGAATAAATTAATAGTTTAAAATAATATTTTTGAAAAGGTTTTAAAAAACATGGATACCTAAAGGAAATATTCTTAATATTAAAATAAGATATTTCATTACTATCACCAAAAAAACATTGTTTATTTTTTAAAATTAATAAACATTAAAATGGAAAAATAAAAATGTAAAAAATATTCATTACTACAATATAAACAAATATACGTGTCTCAATGGAATAATTGAATATGATTTCCCCCATTATATCCATGATCCTAGGTAGTTATAAAAACATATGAGATTATAAAATAAATCTTTTAGAGAATTGAGACTTCTGAAATCAAATTTCATCATAAAAATATTATATTGTTATATAGATCCCTTAAATTATATTAATTAATATTTCAAAATTATTTTATATAGAATTAAGAAAACCATAAAAATAAATCATGGTTCATGTCATGAAACATGTCTCAAGAAAATAAAATTATGATAATGAAAATGCTTCCAAATATAGTACCTTTTAATGTGATATTAAATAAATAAATCAATAATGAAAAAAATTTAAATTCACATAAAAAATCTAAATATATAATAATACAATTACGGTATAAAGTCACACATAATAACGGAATAACAAAGATGACCATGTATTAAAATATCATAATGTATGAAAATTGAGTTGAGAAGTCCCTTACAAATTGGTAGCTTTCATGTCAAATAAAATTTTTTGGGAGAATTTTAATTCCCCTATAAAAATAACATGAAGTATAAAGAATTCAACATATTACATGTAAAATGGGCATTACATACAAAATATAAAAGGAATTAGGTGAGTAAAACTAAAATATTCCTCAATGAATGGATACTGAGACGTAATCCCCCACCACAGCCCCAAGCATTCAATGTATGAAATTTCATTCCTATATGGTAAACATATAGAAATTATTTTATTTAATAATATTTATTTCCAAATTTAATATATTAGACTTGAAAATTTTATTTCATTTATTTTAATGAAAATTTTAATTATGTAATCACTTAATTCTAAGTATACTATTTTGAGGATTTTTGGTTACTAGAATCAAAATTACATTTGTATGTTGTTGTTGGTTAAATGTATAATTGTTTAATTACATAATTAATTATACTCAAGAAATAATTGATATTTTTATAAATTGTTTTTAATTTTAAAACTAACCAGAATATACTTCTTCTGAAAATGAATTACCTTAAAATCATTGAGAGGCTATATGGTATGTATGCATGAGTAACAATTTTAATTTTCAAATATAATGATGTAATGAAGTTAAATATCATATTATTTTTAATGATTTATTGTTATTTACAAAATATATTATTATCCCTTTAAATAACATCGTATATATAATCACAATGATTATTTATGAAAAATGAATCACATAGTTATGTGGATGTTGTGATCCCCAAGATCACACAAATTCCGTTATAATAATACATTGTATTGAAATATAATAAAAAACATGATATAATACAATTATGAAGTTATCACTATTTCAATAATATCATATATATATATATATATATATATATTAAATCCATTGTTATTACCATTAATGATATGTGGGGATTGAAAAAAATTACATCGGTTCACGTGGTGGTAGTCTGTCGTACACATGAAGACAGTTTCATCTCCCATTTAATAAAAAAAGAGAATGGTATAAGTTGTTCCATTACATAAAGACATATAATTAAAATTAATTACATGAATCTATTTACTATTTATTTTATTAAAAAAATTTGACATAGAAGAATAAATCCAAGTAAAACATTATGTTAAAAGCTATAATTCTTTTTCAAAAAAAACCCATTGATTTAAACCTAAAGCCCACTAAAGGTTGTATTCATTATTAAATTATACTAATATAATTTTATAATTGATTATAATATGTGATATTAGTATTTATAGGATTAAAAATGGTTCTTGATGTGTGATGGGGAGGAGAGAAGAGTTCACATTTATAGGTGAGGGGATAGGAACTCGAGAAATTACGTGAATAGATAATTTTAAAAAATATATTTTCATAAGAAAATGGATCCAAATTTTGTAATAAAATTTTAATATGCAGATGAGCTTAAAAACTCTTACAATAAATGTTTTACATGTTTATATTATTTTTTTACCCACATATGTATCTTTTATCACCTTTTTCCATATTTTACAACTTCAATGGTATCAATTTTTTTTTTCTTTTTAGGGGTCAATAATATTACCACAAAAGGAAAAATGACCCCTATATTCACAATGGATAATATTTTAAACCATATAACAATAAAATTGAATAATATATCTTTTTAATGAGTAACAAATCATTTATTAAGAAACAAATTACTATAATTTTATATAATACATGAAATATTATAAAATAATATGATTCAAACTAATTAAAAACATAAAAATTACATGAATTTGAATTTAAATAGAAAATAGTATTTATATGAAATTCAAATCAAATATCTATAGGATTAGATACTATTTAAACCCATATAATTATGTTTAAACCATATTTTTACTAGATTTGACCATTATTGTGGAAATGGGTTTTTTAGTATTAGTAGATTATATTTTTTACATAAAAAGTGAAAATTGGATCATAAATGGAAAAAAGATTATATTTTTTACCATTTATCATCTTAATAATCCCTTATAATAATTTTTATCCTTTTAATATAATTTAATAATATATATTAAAAAAACTACTATTAATGTCCTTTTAAGAAATATTAATTTAGTTTGACATTGAAAACAACATGAAAATAATTGAATTTGAATATAAACCTCTGAAACAACTCTAACATTTTAAATATTGGACACCCCCAATGTAAAAATGGATTAATAAAATATCCTTTTGGGAATTGGTATTGGGAATTATGAAGGCCATCCAAAATATCACATAACTGGGTTTCCAAATTAGATAAAATCAGTGATATGTGATAAAAATACATGGCATAAAATGTAATATCCGAATAATTTTATAGAGTGACAAGTTATATTGGTCGAAATAAAGTGAATGTTCCTAATAAATTCATCGTAATCAACCCCATAAACCAATGAGGTGTGGAAAAGACCATTGATTCATCAGAAATTTTGGAAATAGGAAATTTTTTCCAATATTTATTTACAAATTTAAAATAATTAAACTTCTTTTTATACTATGAACATAAGGTAATATACTTTTATTTCATCAATAATATCATCATTTAATAAATTTACAGCACAACATATGATTTTCCCTTAAAGGATGAGTATTTATGATTTTTCATTATTACATGATGCATTAAAATCATTATTTAATGGATCACATAATCCAAGTATGGATAACAAGAAATAATTTGTAACCACAAATTCCAATTTACCTGAATAAAGTCATCATTATTGATCATTTTAACATGAAAGTTTAACTTATACATATAAATTGGTAGCCCATAAATGTAACATTATTCATCTAAGATAACCCTTCATGATAAATCACATTATATTTATATGGATTAAATTTAAAAAAAATCTAATAAAACATCACAAAAACAATCATTTAATCATATTTATTGAGGAGTATATTATCATATAATACAGTGAAATTCACTAAAATATATTTAATCAAAATTATATACAAAACTAAAATGTAATACTTATCATGGATACAAATATATTTTAAAATATAACCTTATCAATGAATTAATATTAAATTATAACTAATAGTTATATCCCACTATCTAATATATTATAGTAGACTGAAAATAAGATAATATAAATTCCCAATATGTTATTTGATAGTCAATCTAGTCTACATCATAAAACTAAGAATAAGTTTCGAATAACAACTAAATTGTTTCACTTAAAACCTAAACGGAGTGTTTATGACATTAAGCTTATTATCGACAATATTCGTGAAAATACAAGATGGTATTCATAACACTTCAATAAAAATCAGATGAAAACATCCTAATATAAAGTGTTATCAAAACCCTTATCTAATAAATACTAAAACAACCCCAATCTCAAGATCCTAGATCTAGTATAAGACCCCAACCTTAAACCATACTTAATATTGAATTAAATGAACAATTCACATTGAGGATCTTTTCAGGATAAGAGTTTTTGGGAATTAGGACATAACTATTACATCTCCAAAGATTACAAAGTAGAAACTTTTACTATGTTTCCATAAAATAAAAACTCTCAAAAAGAAACAGGTCCAGTTCCATGTTTTAGGTTGCATGACTTTCCCTTGATCTCATCCTTGACCCTATTCCACGTTAAGTCCTATGAAAAACATTTCAAAAACATGGGATGAGCATAAAAAGCTCAGTAAGGGATACACAAAGAATGAAAACTGTTAGTTTTTCAAAACAATAAGTAAACCATTTATACTTTATCAAAGTAATACTTTTCACCTTTTCGAAGTAGTAAAAACTCTTCACTGCATAAAAGTTCATTACTTACACTTCTGTAACCAAAAGATCACCATGAAACCCATATAAAGATCACATAACATATAAAGGTAACTTGGGACATTAACATTCTTAAGTGGAATAACCATACGGTCGACTTCCACACATACTTAATGGAATAGCCATACAGCTGACTTCTACACATACTTAATGGAATAGCCATACGGGCAACTTCTATACCCAATGCATTGGAGGTTATAATGTAACCACTCGTCCTGGTATTCATGGAACCACCCGTCATATGGTTTATCATGTAACCACCCGTAATATGTCCAAGTACCATTATAAAATTATTACACATAAAACCAATATAAAGGGATGATAACATTTCCACATTTCAATCACAATATTTCACTTAAATATATTGACATAATAGAATCATTTATCAAAACCATTTTCAATACCAAAATACATAAAAATTATATGGTATTTATTTTATTTTAAAAACATTATGGCTTGTTTAGGATGCCAAAGATCAAATAATACACGTGGCCATGGAAAAGGTTATTGTCACCGCGTACGTTAAAAGAAACATTCCTTTTTTTTCGTTTAGTAAAACGCTTCATAGAAAAAGATTCCTTTTGTATAAAATTAAAATTCAAAGGGGTTTATACACCGTATAAAATCTAGTTGTGTATAAAACAAAATATGCCTCAATGAAAAGAGATTGAGACGAAGTCCCTTACAAAGATGGTATCCTTGGTTTAAGGATAAGTTAATTACATAATTATGTGTGACAAATGAATACACCCAATATAAGTGGATATTAAGTGTAAAACAATCAGATTTTATTCACACATATTCATAGAATGACATATTCAAGGAGTACAAGATTATCTCAATGAATCAAATTTGGGTTAAGAAGTTCCCTTGCAAAAATATGACAGCCTAACGGCGTCACTAAAAAATTCAGAAAATGAGTTGATGAGAGATAAAAAGGGTATCTCATCACTTGGAAATAAAATTTACATCAATAAGGTTATATGAGAACGTATCCCAACATAACAATATGTAAATGAAAAGACCCAACAACATAAGTCTTTTAAAAAGAGGAGGGTGAAAAGCTCCCTTACTAACATGGGTATCTTTCGAGACATGCACCCCATGAAAGAAGGACAATACAAAATTGATGTAAATACTCATAATTGAAAGTATTATACAAAATTATTAACGTAATGGGCAGTACATACACCACTCAAAGGAAATTGTGGCAAATGTAACATAAATCTCACTGGAATAAGAGTGAGATGAAAAATCCCTTACGAAAACTCGGCAGCCTAACGACGCCACAAAAATGGATTGATGAGATCAAATAGGGTCTCTAATAATATTAACATAAAGTTTACAGAAATAGTAATTTAAAATAACATCCCCACAACATAACAAAGAGGAGCTTAAAATAAGTGACATAAAAGAGAGTACTTAAAAAGAAAGAGAGAGGATAGATCTCTTACGAAAATTCAGCAGCCTAACGGCGCCACTCAAAACTTCCAAAATGGATTGATGAGAGAGAATAGGGTCTCTCATCATATGAACATAAAAATTACAGTAAGATTAATATAAATGAACATCCCAATCACAAGAAAGATGAGCTTAAAATAAATGGCATAAAAGAGTGTACTTAAAAAGGAAGAGAGGAGTATGATCCCTTACCTTGGGTCTGACTTGACTCGATCGTTCTTTAACGTCCTGAATAATAAACATGAGTTAATTTATACTTGCTTAAGAACCTTTTTCAAGTTAATTATTCCTTTTATATCAATTATTGACATGTCATAAACATTATGTAATCATTTAAGTTAATAATGTTTGTTTTGTCGATATTTGGTTCTTAAGTCAAAAGTGGACTTCTTACAATTACATGTTGTTCGTGTGGTCAATGGTTCTTTATATCCAGAATGACATTACTGATTTGGATATCATATATATTATATATATCTAGAATATAAATGTATTTATAATATCACATAATCATTTATAGGTAAGAAAAGAAATGCACCGTTTATGGAGACGGTAAGCTGTACGTACGCATGAACGCTACTTTCATTTCTATGTCATATTAATGGAATTAAAACTAAATGAGAGGTATGTATATTTAAATTCCAGAATTATATTAATCATTTAGATGTAAAATAAATCATATATATCCACTATATATATATACTTATAATAGTACATTACATTTTGGGATAAGAAATGAAATGCACCGTTCATGGAGACGGTAAGTTGTACGTACGCATGAATGCTACTTTCATTTCTATGTCATATTAACGGAATTAAAAATGAATGATATATATATATATATATATATATTATAATTCCAGTATAATATATATGTTATATAGGTCACATATGATCATTAATTTCATTCTTTATACGTTCCATGTATTGCATGTACGAGTCACATCACTTGAGGGGGCGGTAGTCCACACTTCCTCATATGAAATTATCGTATTTACACAACATGAAAAGAATAAAAGTATGGTTTAAATATAAAATACAGAAGCATATATTCAACATAAATACCATATATATCATATATAATATACAGTGACATCATAATGGACACCTTTAATGGTGTTAAAAGAATATTGAACAATCATCGTTTCGTGAGGCAGAAAATCGCCAACCACCGAAATAGTATGTTCTTTAACCATTAGACAAAGGTTTGTGTAAGTGTATCTCGAATCCTTATTATAAAAACATCCTAGTATATTTAATATACTGTATTTGTTAAAAAATAAATTAATAAAAAGAGTTTAGGGGGTTGGAGAAGCAAAATAAAACAAAAGGACACAAGTGAAGACATTACCTTAAAATCGGGTAACTCCCTTTGGTTTGAGCTCAAAGGCTTCCTTGGAAAGACTTCTGCCCAAATTGAGGCTTCAAGGTGTTATAGAGTGATGTGGAGAGACAAAATGGGCAGGGTTTGGCCGAGCCAAAGGCTTTGGAAGTGTGTGTAAGGAGGTAGAGGTGAGGGCCTTTTATAAGAGGAGAGGAGGGTCACTCTTGGAAAGAAAAGAAATGTTACTTTATTTGAAAATGAGTTTCAGATTTAAAAGATCCCACATTGATATAATTCTAGGATAAGGTGATAAGGTTTCGAAATCCACCCATCCAATAGGTTTTGGACATGTTTAGGTCTTAGATTTTACATTATCTTTCCATTTTATTTAAATCGTTAAATAATGAGGTCATCGCTGCATCATCATGATGTCATAAATAATTTAATTTATTTAATGTCTAAAAATAATAATAAAAAATACTATGATGTTGGAAATATTTTTATCTTTCCATTTATTATTTATAGTCAAAACTCTGACTTGTATTACCCCATGTAAAAATTGTTTTAGTAAAACATCTCATGTTTGTGTCATTTTTACTTTACCATTAAATAAAAAGATATTTATGTCATTTTCCAACCAAAGTGGCTCCATGGGGTCCCCAAGTTGACCCATGGATTTTATTGGTCGGCCATGACACATCCAATGAGGGTAGGACATGTGTCTAGGTCATTTAATTTTATTAAAACCTTATTCCTACCTTAAACTACACTAATTACCTCTAATTGCCATTAAAAACATAATAAGTTACTATTCACCAATAAATTTTTTTTAATCCCATTGAACCACATTTTACTTCTTAATTACAACCATGTATGTAGGATTTTTGAAATTCAAAACACAATGATGGCAAAATTTCATTAAAATCGAAAATCAGTTTTTATAAGTACCACTTAGTGGTTTCACTATTCATCAAAAATTGAAGTTTTTCATAAAATTACCAAAAGGCCTCCCTAAGCTATATTTGATATTCCAAATTCAAAAATGATGTCTATTTTAAAAAATTCAGAACATATAAGTTGCATTAATTAATTTAATAATTAATTACCGCTGTCAAAACAAATAGCGTGTTTTTATGAAACAAAATGTATCAAAAGATTGACACTAGTTTAAGTCTGATTTCAAAGTGAAATTAATTCCAACAACCACTATTGGATTAAATGGTAAAAATATATTCTAATTTCACATTAAAACCAATTCAAAAGATAATATAATCATATAAATAAATTATATTAAAAGAGGTTTTGAATTAAAATAAAACATTTTTCACTATTCATTAAAAATTAATCTTTTTCAGAAAAATACCAAAAATTTACCCAAAGTAAATTTTGATGTCCCGATTCTAAAGAAGAATTTTATTTTGTCAAAGATAACACATAAAATTGTCAAAAAGTGGATTTAAAAGAGGTTCACCATCAAAAGGTGATTAATCGACCTTTTAAATAATATTAGATTGTTTACGCTTAAAATTGGATTCATTTGCATTTTTAATTCTCTAAAATTTATTGTAAAAAGTAATAATATTTGAAAAACATATATAATCATTTTGTAGCTAGTTCTTTTCATTCTCGTCATTACAACGGCTAGGCGTTAACTACTATTTAATATAATATTATTTTATTATTAGAGTGCAACGTAAGATTCCCAAGAAACTCGTTGTTGCGTGTTGGGTACACCATCGAGCATAGAGTCCCCTTTAAAGGAATATTAATATTTTATTCACAAATATGGATAAATGTGAAAATGGCATACTCTTTATTTACCTGCGGTGTTGCATCCTTCCCCCCTTTTGGGAATTTTGTCCTCGCAATTTTAAAATTGGGCTCGGAAACATCCTTGAAAGTCCCACATCGGAACAAGAGTCGGTAAAACAATCACTTTAAAATAAAGGGAGAGAAGTACATAGGTCACCCAAGTTAACCCATACTATGATTCCAAGTAGGAAAATATGGATATGGAAGACAAAACATAGGGTCATGTTCTGATGGAGAGTGATAGAAAACATGTATAGGAGAAAGTTAACCACAAGAAAATCACAAACTTGTGATGGGTTAAACGGTATTCGATTCCCCAGTAGGAAAAGTTAATAGACAACATTTTTGTTCTAAGTTTCTTTTTATTGAGGAATTTATTCATAAGGAAACATAATTACTTATCATGTTGACTTTCAACTTTTATTAGATTTATTACACAAACTCATACTTTCCCCAAGAGACGAGTATTTAGGTAGACATGTTCACATTAAGAGTACTATAATCAACATCAAGAGAATAACCTAATCCACAAAAGAGAACTATATACTTCCCATGTCTTTAGACATTAACCAAAACCAAAACCAAAAAGGTTAGTACAAGATTAGAAAATCCAGAAAAGGATAACCCTTTATAAAAAAAATCTATTCTTAATCTCCAAAATTTGTCCAACAAACCCAAAGTTCAACGAGGACCATTCGATAAACAATTTATCCATAAAATCCTTAAAAGTAAACCAAACTAATATTGAAACCCAAATATTTTAAGGTTTTAGTCACATATTCTTCCAAGTTAAATCGCAACATTTATCTCCAAACAACATCAGTTGCTCTTAAAGTCTCGTATTGAAAAGTAATTAACTTAATCACATACCCTCCATGATAGGTTAATAAATTTACATAGATAACCCAAAATCAACTTAATCTTAATTCATAAAATCATATAACTAAAATGAATTAGTCAAACTAACCAGGGACTTCATTTAGTCCAGTGGTAGGCGATAAATATCAGTCGCACTTTGGTTGTGGGTTCGATTCCCGCAGCTTTGTCCGACGCGACGGGTTTTCACACGGTCTGCGTGTTGTCCTTTTTCCAAAACTATATAATTTTAAAACATTCCACAAAACGAGATAAAATCTTCAAAAATGATCATAACATATTTTAACCTCAATTTTATCTCATGCCTTTCATTTTCCATCATATCATATAGTAACCCATAATTACCTAAAAAGTAAGGATCATATACACCATAATGGTTACCTTTAAAATTATTACCTGAAATTCCACATCGATTGGTCATCTCATACATGATGCATTACAAAACATACCAAGGTTCAAGTGGTTGATCATGACTCCTTGATAGTTGGTTTATAACAATCGAGAGTTTCCTCATTGAATCCCCCATTTCATCGAGTCTCTTAATCAGAGAACCACCACAGTTTCCTTCAAAGCTATTGTCAATTTGGTGCCTTCTAGATCCATCCATTCACTAAAAACAGAAATGTCAGTGTCAGTATATCAACAAAATCATCATGTACTAATGAGGAAGATAAACACTAAGATATACTTACTCATTCAGTTTATCAAAAAGTAGAACTCTTTCTAAAATCCTAACCATTATGGTACCATCACTTATGCTTAAAGATTACCCTAACCTATAAATATATCTAAACCGACCTCTGATACCAACTATAAGACCCCATCCTTAAAAATTACTTAATATTGAATTAAATGAATAATTCATATTGAGGATATTTTCAGGTTTAGAGTTTTAGAGAATTAGGACATAACTATTACATATCCAAAGATTACAAAGTAGAAACTTTTACTAAGTTTCCATAAAATAAAAACTCTTAAAAAGAAACATGTCTAGTTCCATGTTTTAGGTTGCATGACTTTACCTTGATCCCATCCTTGACCGTATTCCACATTAAGTCCTGTGAAAAACATTTCAAAAACATGGGATGAGAATAAAAAGTTCAGTAAGGGATACACAAAGAATGAAAACTATTAGTTTTTCAAAACAACAAGTAAACCATGTATACTTTATCAAAGTAATACTTTTCACCTTTTCGAAGTAGAAAAAACTCTTCACTGCATAAAAGTTCATTACTTACACTTATGTAACCAAAAGATTACCATAAAACCCATATAAAGATCACTTAACATATAATGGTAACTTGGGACATAAACATACTTAAGTGGAATAACCATATGGTAAACTTCCACACATACTTAATGGAATAGCCATACGGCCGACTTCCACACATACTTAATGAAATATCCATACGGCCGACTTCCATCCCCAATGCATTGGAGGTTATAATGTAACCACCCATCTTGGTATTGACGGCACCACCCGTCATATGGTTTATCACGTAACCACTGGTAATATGTCCAAGTACCATTATAAAATTATAACACATAAAACCAATATAAAGGAATGATAACATTTCCACATTTCAATCACAATATATCATTTAAATATATTGAAATAATAGAATCATTTATCAAAACCATTTTCAATACCAAAATACATAAAAGTGTATATGGTATTTATTTTATTTTAAAATCATTACGGCTTGTTGAGGAAGCCAAAGATCAAATAATACACGCGGCGGCGGAAAAGGTCGTTTTCACCGCGTACGTTAAAAGAAACATTCCTTTTTGTCGTTTAGTAAAACGCTTCGTAGAAAAAGATTCCTTTTGTATAAAAGTAAAATTAAAAGGGGTTTATAAACCATATAAAATATAGTTGTGTATAAAACGAAATGTGCCTCAATGAAAGGAGATTGAGACGAAGTCCCTTACAAAGACGGTATCCCTGGTTTAAGGATAAGTCACCTAGATAATTATGTGTGACAAACGAATACACCCAATATAAGAGGATATTAAGTGTAAAACAATTAGATGATATTCACAAATATTTATAGAATGACATATTCAAGGAGTAAAAGATTATCCCAAAGAATCAAATTTGGGTTAAGAAGTTCCCTTGCAAAAATATGACAGCCTAACGGTGTCACTACAAAATTAAGAAAATGAGTTGATGAAAGATAAAAAGGGCATCTCATCACTTGGACGTATAATTTACATCAATAAGGTTATATGAGAACGTATCCCAACAAAACCATATGTAAATTAAAAGACCCAACAACAGAAATCTTTTAAAAAGAGGAGGGTGAAAGGTTCCCTTACCGACATGGGTATCCTTCGAGACATGCACCCGTGAAAGAAGGACAATACAATATTGATGTAAATACTCATAAATGAATGTATTATACACAATGAGTAATGTAATGGGTAGTAAAAACACCACTAAAAGGAAATTGTGGCAAATGTAGCATAAATCTCACGGGAATAAGAGTGAGATGAAAAACCCCTTACGAAAACTCGGCAGCCTAACAGTGCCAGAAAAATGGATTGATGAGATCAAAGAGGGTCTCTCATCATATTAACATAAATTTTACAGAAAGAGGAATATAAAAGAACATCCCCCAACATAACAAAGAGGAGCTTAAAATAAGTGACATAAAGGAGAGTACTTAAAAAGAAAGAGAGAGGTTAGATCTCTTACGAAAATTCAGCAGCCTAAAGGCGCCACTCAAAACATCCAAAATGGATTGATGAGAGAGAATAGGGTGTATCATAATATGAACATAAAAATTACAGTAAGAGTAATATAAAAGAACATCCCAATCACAAGAAAGATGAGCTTAAAAGAAATGGCATAAAAGAGAGTACTTAAAAAGAAATAGAGGAGTAAGATCCCTTACCTCGGGTCTGACTTGACTCGATCGTTCTTTAACATCCTGAATAATAAACTTGGTTTAATTTCTACTTGCTTAAAAAAAAAATCAAGTTCATTATTCATTTTATATCAATTATTTACATTTTATAAGCATTATGTAATCATTTAAGTTAATAATGTTTGTTTTGTCGATATTTGGTTCTTAAGTCAAAAGTGGACTTCTTACAATTACATGTTGTTCGTGTGGTCAAAGGTTCATTATATCCATAATGAAATTCCTGATTTGGATATCACATATATCATATATATCTATAATATACATGTATTTATAATATTACATAATCATTTAGAGGTAAGAAATGAAATGCACCGTTCATGGAGACGGTAAGCCGTACGTACGCATGAACGCTACTTTCATTTCTATGTCATATTAATGAATTTAAAACTAAATGAGAGGTATGTATATTTTAATTCCAGAATTATATTAATCATTTAGATGTAACATACATTATATATATCCATTATATATATATAATTATAATAGTACATTACATTTGGGGATAAGAAATGAAATGCACCGTTCATGGAGACGGTAAGTTGTACGTACGCATGAACGCTACTTTCATTTCTATGTCATCTTAACCGAATTAAAAATGAATTATATATATATATATATTATAATTCCAGTATAATATATATGTTATATAGGTCACATATGATCATTAATTTAATTCTTTATACGTTCCATGTATTGCATGTACGAGTCACATCATTTGAGGGGGCGGTAGTCCACACTTCCTCATATGAAATTATCGCATTTACACAACATGAAAAGAATAAAAGTATGGTTTAAATATAAAATAAACAAGCATATAGTAAACATAAATACCATATATATCATATATAAAATACAGTGACATCATAATATCCACCTTTAAAGGTGTTAAAAGAATATTGAACAATCATCGTTTCGTGAGGCATAAAATCGACAACCACAGAAACAGTATGTTCTTTAACCATTAGACGAAGGTGTGTGTAAGTGTAGCTATAATACTTCTTATAAAAACATCCTATTATATTTAAGATAATTGATTTGTTACAAAAGAAATGAATAAAAAGTGTTTAGGGGGTTGGAGAAGCAAAATAAAACAAAAGGACACAAGTGAAAACATTACCTTAAAATCGGGTAACTCTCTTTGGTTTGGGATCAAAGGCTTCCTTGGAAAGACTTCTTCCCAAAGTGAGGCTTAAAAGAGTTAGAGAGGGATGTGGATAGACGAAATGGGCATGGGTTGGCTGATCCAATGGCTTTTTATGTGTTGGTAAGGAGGTAGAGGTGGGGGCCTTTTATAAGAGGAGAGGAGGGGCACTCTTGGAAAATAAAGAAATGTTACTTTATTTGAAAATGAGTTTCGGATTTAAAAGGTCCCAAATTGATATAATTAGAGGAAAAGGTGATAAGGGTTCGAAATCCACACATCCAACAGGTTTTGGACATGTTTAGGTCATATATTTGACATTATCTTTCCATTTTATTTAAATCGTTAAATAATGAGGTCATCGCTGCATCATCATGATGTCATAAATACTTTAATTTATTTAATGTATAAAACTAATAAAAAAATAATATGATGTAGAAAATCGTTTTGGCTTTCCATCTATTATTTATAGTCAAAACTCTGACTTGTATAACCCCATGTAAAAAATTTTTTAGTAAAACATATCATGTTTGTGTCATTTTTACTTTAACATTAAATAAATAGATATTTATGTCATTTTCCAACCAGTGGCTCCATGGGGTCCCCAAGTTGACCCATGGATTTTCTTGGTCGTCCATGACACATCCAATGAGGGTAGGACATGGGTCTAGGTCATTTAATTTTATTAAACCAATATTCCTTCCTTAAACTACACTAATTACCTCTAATCGCGATTAAAAACCTAATAAGTAACTATTCACCAAAAAATTATTTTAATCCCATTGAACCACATTTTACATCTTAATGACAACCATGTATGTCAGATATTTGAAATTCAAAACACAATGATGGAAAAATTTCATTTAAACGGAAAATCAGGTTTTATAAGTACCACTTAGTGGTTTCACTATTCATCAAAAATTGAAGTTTTTCGCAAAATTACCAAAAGTTCACCCTAAGCTATATTTGATATTCCGAATTCAAAAATGATGTCTATTTTACAAAATTCAGAACATATAAGGTTCATTAATTAATTTAATAATTAATTCCCGCTGTGAAAACAAATAGCGTGTTTTTATGAAACAAAACGTATCAAAAGATTGACACTAGTTTAAGTCCGATTTCAAAGTGAAATTAATTTCAATGACCACTATTGGATTAAATGGTAAAAATATATTCTAATTTCTCTTTAAAAAAAATTTAAAAGATAATATAATCATATAAATAAATTTGATTAAAAGAGGTTTTGAATTAAAATACAACATTTTTCACTATTCATTAAAAATTGAACTTTTTCGGAAAAATATCAAAAATTTACACAAAGTAAATTTTGATGTCCCGATTCTAAAGAAGAATTTTATTTTGTCAAAGATAACACATAAAACTGTCAAAAAGTGGATTTAAAAGAGGTTTTCTATCAAAAGATGTTTAATCGACCATTTAAATAATATTAGATTGTTTACGCTTAAAATTGGATTCATTTTCATTTTTAATCCTCTAACATTTATTGTAAAAAGTAAAAATATTTGACAAACATATATAATAATTTTGTATTTAGTTCTGTTCATTCCCTCCATTAAAATATCTAGGCGTTAACTACTATTTAAAATAATATTATTATTTTATTAGAGTGCAATGTAAGATTCCCAAGAAACTCGTTGTTGCGTGTTGGGTACGCCATCGAGCATAGCGTCCCCTTTAAAGCCATATTAATATTTTACCCACAAATATAGATAAATGTGAAAATGTCATACTCTTTATTTACCTGGGGTGTTACATCTAGTACTAAAAATATTTTATTTACATATCTGGATAATCTTCTAATTACCATGGACAAAATTTACATCTCTAAAACATTCCAAATAATATAATAATATAATATAATATACATACTCAATGAAATTTAAAGATTATAGTCTAAAGTAACCAGGAAAACATTTTACCAAATAATAACCATGTATTTTAATGATAATATTTTTTCTTAGACCCATTCATTTCTCTTTTCATATTATGGATTCAACAACTTCCATAAATGTACTAATACCTGAATTATTTCAAGATAAAAATTATTTGACATTATTCTTCATAAATAGGAGAAAATGGAAAAAGTATGGGTTATCTCAAACACCTAGTAAGGGTAATCTTAAGGATTAATAATTGAATGTAATCTATGATCATAAGATAGTCATAAGGGAATTATTTCATAATAAATTAATAAGAGAATAATATAACATAATCAATACCAAACCAAGCTAGGATAATTATGCATGTGACATGGAATAAAGCTCCAACAAACAAAGAGTAATATGAATTAATCACGAGTCATGAGATGTCAATCTTAAAAAAAGTTTACATTAAAGCCCCATTGATGGAATTAATAAAATATATTATTTTCATAGAGAATTGCCTTCATATAACAATTAAAAATGGAATGTCTAACACATTCAAATATCCAAAATGATCATCAATATTTCTTAATCATAACCCTATGCATTGGAGGGTTTTAACAGACCGTGTTTTCTGTCATTTACAATGCAAAAAACCCATCTTTAGTATATAATAAAACCACTGGTATATTGTTTATAAGATACCCAACCATTGAAAAAACATTTTCCAATTACAGAAACACTAATAATGTATAATTATATTTCTATTCATTATAAAACTCATAGAAAAAAAATCAATATTTTCTTTCTTAACTTTCTTAACCCATGAAAAAGAAATGGGTTTAGTGAAATTATCTTTGAAATAATCATAATCCATCAAGAGAATGAATTAATATGAAATAATTAAAAAATATCACATTTTTATAATAAAAAAAATAATGGATTTATTTTTTTATTGAATTGAAAAACAATTAAAATATCAATAAAAACAATTTTGAGAAAAATACCATGTCCACATTGAAAATAAAATTTAAAAAATAAAAATTAATAAAGTATTGTGAAAATAATTTTCATTGAAAATTGAATTAGATAACTCTAAAAGTATCCTTAGAGACATCATTAGTGTTAATGGAGGGAAATGACATTATTTTCATAAATTCTAAAATTGATATTATTTTAAATATTTTATAAAGAGTGTCAAAAGTGTCCCATGCCAAACACATAATGATGTATTCTTTTAAAAAATTTAAACTACCAAAGATAATGTAAAATAAAATAATTTATTATTATTTTAATAAAAATATATACTTGGAAAATTTTTATAAATACTCGATATGGAATAGATAGATTCCAAGTCTAAAAAAGATATAGGATTTGTGTCACATAAAAAATACAATCTTGATGTTTCATTAAACATTAAGTGTTAAAATAGAAGCTAATCTTGGAAAACACATTCATTTATATAGGATAAAAAATGATCTATGGTTATTGAAAAAACAATAATTTTATTTCCCCAAAAACAATCATGAATATAAACAATCATGATGATAAATTATATTACAACATAAAGCCTTTATGGCTTTGGTTACTTCCAAATAAAAATTCATTGAAATATGGAATATGATATGGAAATTTAAATATAATTAATTAGGTAAATTAATATATAAAATTGAATTCATGTGGTTGTAATTACACAACTAAATCAAATCATGGTTAACAACAAAACATGTCCCAAGTAAATGATATTGAGAAAAAGGAAACCCATCCATTGACCAAAAATTACATAGTTGTATTTCATCAATGTTTTAATTTTGAGAATATATTGAGATCCAAAATATATGTATAAATATGCAACTAAACCAATTAGAGATAATGTTTCACATAATAATGGAATAACAAGGTCATTAATGTAAAGTATAACCTAATAAATTGAAATTGAGGATAAAGATCTCTTATGACATTATAACATTCAATTCAAATATCATTCAATGAATAAATATTAACTGTATCCTAAAATACCAAAAATATTCTATTTTACATGATATAAAAAATAAAATTCGAAATATATATTCCATATAAATTAAATTATATAAAAAATAAGAAAATATGCCTCAATGAAATGAAATTGAGATAAAATACCTTTAATTGGGCCCCGAAAATCTTTATGTGAAATTTAAAAACTATATAATAAACACATATCAGTTGTTTTATTTCTTTATATCATCTCCCATTATTAACATCTTATCGTAAAATTATTTATTTAATTTATTTTAATGACATATTTAATTAATTAATAATCATTATCTATATAGATTCTTTTGAGGATGTGCAGTTCATAACATCAAAATTAATTTTGTATTTTTACCATTTTAAAAGGGATCATTATTCCATAATGTCCAGAATAATATTCTAGATCTAATTATAGTTCTTATACCAAAATAAATCTTCTCAAACAAAGCTTGGAACGTGTTTGTGAAAAATAAATTCTGTTAAAACTATCAAGATGGGAAGTCGTACGTACATATGATTAATTTTTTTAAAATAGAATGATTAAAATAAGATAAGTATCATTTAATATTTAAATATTTATTATAATTTCTTAATTGTGATATTATTTCTACTATCCACTTAAATATTTCATCAATGTGATTTGTTTACAAAAATATTAATCACATTATTTTATGTATGTAGTAACCCACATCTACATATGAACGATGTTATCATTTTTCAATGGATGGAAATGTATGAGAATATATAATATATTACATTTAATTAATTTTAAATATTTCATGAATATCAGAAAAATATGTTCCATAAACACATGGCTATGTATTCTTCTATGGGTTGTTACTAGTTATTAGAATAACAAATTAGTTATTAAGAGTGTACAAGAGATGAGAGGGTGGATTTTTATAAGTGAGGGGAGGGGCACTCTTATAATTTCATAATGACTTAATTAATATAAATTAATTTTCAATTAAATATGCATTCAAAACGTTATAAATTTAATATAATATGATTAAGAATCAAAATATTTTCATAAAATAAATTTTGGGCATGTTTTTATTATTTTGTACTCTAGTAGGTTATTTTTAAACCCATGTTAACCCTTTCAACAATACCCATGATATCAATGTTTTATATCTTTATGGTTCAGTAAATATACTACAAAAACATATTACCCATAAATTGGACATGGTTGATATTTTCAACTATATTCATTTAATGTGGAAAAAGATACTATTTTTATGAATTTTATTTACCTCAATAATTTTTTTTTATTATACAATATCATTATTGTACTTTTTCAAAATACACGAAGTATTATTAAATAATAAGTTTATAACTCGTTAAAAATTGTTTCCAATGTAATTAATTATAGTATAACGGCTATATGTTATTAATATCAATATCCAATCAATTTTTTATAGGTTTACATATCATTTTAAACCTTATCATTCGGATTTTCACCTTGGAATACCAATTTTAACAATAATCATGGTAATGGAATATTCAATATTATAGTTTTATAATATAAATCACTAATTGAAAATTGGATAATAAATTTATAGGGTATTAATTATAAATTAATTCAACATCCTAATTTTTTCTCTTTCAATATTTATATTATATATAAATACTTTCAAAAAATATTTTCTCATAAAATACTATTATTATCAATTTTGTAACAATTCACCTAATATGACATTGTAAAAAACAAGATAATTTTTTTTAAAATTAATTCCAAAATATATCATATAATATATTTATATATATATTTATAAAAGTCTTCATAATTCATTAGAAACATTAACACACCAAAAAAAATATTACTTTTATAGTGTTTAGAATCATTTACATGATTATTCTAATTCTTGTCATGCACTATATCGGTGTCACATAAGAATTTAAGGGAATTAATTCATCGATAAATATTTAAAATTATTAAACAGGATAAAAAATTCATAAATATTTAAAATAATCATCTATATGTAAACATATGTTTCTTTTACCCCTATCATAAAATATTATAGACACTGATATAATAAAAGTGAAATTTTTGATGTCTTCTTTAATATAAATATTAAAAATGTACAAATGAAAGAAAATTTGCATAAAGAAGATATTTTCAAACAATGGATGATTATTTATTAAATATAATAATTAAATAAAACTAATTTTTTAATGATTTTAAATAATTATATAATTTGTTTTAAATCTAAATAACACTTCTTCCCTTACAATGGTTACAAAAATTTACAATGGTTGTTATTCATAATGAATGAAAACAAAACTAAACGTTTGAAAAAATTTGTACATACTAATTCAAAATGTGGATTACATTTTCTATAATAATTTTTTATACCTAATTAATCATAATATTTTATTAAAAAAAGTGCAACAAAATGTTTTTTCTAGAAAGTTGTAGTTTTATGCCCAAAAAATGAATATATACCAACATAATATAAAAAATGATTCAAGTGTAAGTAAATATATTATACACTAATTAGGTTACTAAGAGATTTATTACAAATAACAGTGTAAATATTAAATTATTTTATTTAATTTAAAGAAAATTTAGTTCTCCAAATATCAAAATTTTTCACTTTTCACTGAATAAATATTTTCAAAAAGTCCTGAAATAAATCCTTTTTATTTTATTGTCTTGATGAATTAAAAATATATATATATTTTTAAAATGTTATTGATAAGTATTGTTAGAATTTATTATAATATTAACCCACAAAAACTAAATTTAATTCACCTTTCAATAACACATATTTATGATGAATATAATGAATTTACAAAAAGTGAGGGATTATTACCTATGAATTTATCAATAAATTAAAATTTATACTAAAAATTATATATATCATTATATGATTAATACTATTCACAAACACCAATTTAAATAGGTAGGTTACAATAGTCATATAATAATAATAATTTCTCCATCATTTAAGCTCGTTATTTTCTGTTGTATAAGTATTTGAACAAAATGTTCTTTAAAATATTAGAACATTAAAACATAAATAATAATCCTTAAAATAAATTTATATTTTTTAATGGTGTATTTAAAAAAACCATAACACAAATTTGAAATAATTATAGCCCCCTAGTATAATATATATGATGGATCCAAAAGGATGACTCTATCTGTTTCATATCCATGCTTGGAAAAGAATGCACCAGACATGTCCAACACAACAAACTCAATAGGATTACAAAAAAATACATTTAACACATATTTTTGAATGGTATATCTCATATATATAACAAAAACTCATATGACACATCCCTCTCATATGGATAGTCTATACAGGTTATCCATAATTCTATATTCCAGAACAATGAATAAAAACCACCCAACATACATATACAAGATGATATTTGAAAAATTATTTAATATTAATCAATATAAATATCAACTAAAATTTCATAAGAAATCATTAATAGATAATGGGTCTAACAAGGTTACTCATGCACACCATATATGATCCAATATCCAACATATATCCCATATGCTTCACATGCACACCTCATTTGTTGAAAAATCTAATACACATCTCACAAGATACACAAGGAAAGAAAAAAAATAAGTCCATGAAACTTTATAAAATTTTTATAATGGTAATAACCACATACCTTATGTGATTGATGTTCTAGTTACAAGGTTCATTGTTCCAACCTAAATGCACCGCTCAAGAACCTAGGGTTATTCCCAATAAACTGGAGTATACAATTAAATTGTCAATGATAAGGGGAGTTAACAAAAAAAGGTATGAATGGTTTAAACATCATTGGTAATACCAGATTTCAAAAATTATTTATGTCAAAATGATGCATAAATTATAAAAATATGAATCTAGTTGAGGAATTTAACAGGGTTCATCAAATTATATAATATGATACATTAGAATCTATAGGTTAGGGAATTTTATATTAGATCAATGATCAACCTCAAGGAAATAATGGTATATTTTATTATGAAAAACAAAAAACATCAGTTTTTATATCACCTTTCGTAATTATCTATCTACAACGTGTGTGTATTTTCTTAGTTTAAACATGGAAGGGACGTAAATCACTTGAGAATTAATATGGAGACTCTAAAATTAATAGGAATTCATGTTTTAGGAAGAATGAATCATAATGAGTGGTTAATAGATAGTAAATATGATTTAGGTATAAATAAATAATACTTACATAGATGGATGTAGGGTTACCAAAATTGTATTCCAGTTGTGGATGTCTTATTACCTATCTTGGGCTCCCATATTGTCTAGAACTCTTTTTTAAACATTTAAAAAACAATTAAATTAATCATTGGAGAATTTTACACCAATTTTTAGGTGAGCCCACACATACCCTAAAATTGTGAACCTTAATCTCTCTCTTCCCTTAGTTGTGATGCCACTAGTATAAAAGTTTCATGGATACTCATCATGGTTTGGGAAAACCAAGGAGTAAAGTATCACTTTAATAATGGATAAAAAACATCAAATCCATCCAAAAATTTTAATAACCCATCACAAATTTTTCATTGAAAAATATACATTATGTAATGAATAAATTAAATCTGAACACAACTAAATATTATAGATATATTACAATATCACCCTTTGAGAAATTATCAACCATAAGAATCATCTATATGCATCTTCCATTAAATTTTTTGTCTATATGACCTAAATAACTACCTTTTAATCTCATGAATCATATTTAATATTCTCATTGTTCCATTTTATTGAAATAAGACATTGTTTATTCCTATATCATAACATCTCACTTTGGTAAAAAACCCAAATCAGTTTCTCCAAATAATATATATGACTTATATCTAAACTTCCTTATAGTCTATCACATGTTGTAACATCCATATTTAAATTATCAATATTGGACTATTCCAAGATGGGTCATGAGAATTTTCATAGGTGTATTGAAGTGGTCGAAGAAGACATCTAGAATTGACGGAAAAATAGACATCATCCTATAGCTAGTGACACTTTAGGTTGTCCATAGGCTATCTTTTGGTGTCTCTTGATGTAGTTTAGAGATGATCCAGTTTAGTGAAATGAATTTAAGATCCAAATTTTAATTTATCTTTCCTCATTTAAAAATAATATAAATTACTCTAATTTGGTAGTACACATGGTCTATATTGTATTGCATAATCTCGTCACTTGATAAATCAAATTTTCATTCGATGTGACATTCCTCTTCAATAATGTTTCTACCATATTAGCCATCGATCTTCTATCTTGACTTGATTCAATGTTACATGAGGATATATAATCCATATAATTTTATTAAAAATAATTTAAGCTAATGAGTAATTTTTTTAATATATCTTCATAAATTCTTTTAGAATACTCTTCCTTAACGCAGGGATCATTAATAGAGGAAACACGTCTCTGATTCATTGTAGTTGGATTTTAAATTTACCAAGTATGTGTTTTGAGATATTTCTTATTCTTATAAATCATGTGTTACTTTTATTCTAGTTTATCATATTTGAAATTTTCTTAAGAATTATTTGATCCATTGAAATAATATATTGACCCTTTTTAGTGAAATTTTTATTGTCCAAGAAACATAATTTAACATGAGAAAACTTGTTTTTTCAAAAGAACATTTTTGGTGAATAATCATGGATAATTTTATTTGTGAATTGTAAATAATTGTATTGATTAATGTATATTGATTATTTACAACTGTAATTATTTTTGAAAAGATTTTTTTTCTATAAAAGATGTGTTGTTAGATTTAAAAAATACTATAAAAGGATTGTTTTTGCCATGATATTTTTGAAACAGCTTTTAAATCCTAATGGGAAAACCTTCAAGTCCTATTTTGTGACATAAAATGGTTTTATAATATATGGACACACCTAGACCATTTAAATGGTTAATTGATATTTATTTTTTCTTTAATTTATAATTAATTATATATAAATTTGGATTATTCTACAAGTTCATTTATTACTTTGTGTTATGATTATTATATTCATGTAAATAAGTGGATATACCCTAATGTAAATTCTTCATTTTTACTTTTGTCCCAATGAACTAGAATATGGGTGATGTTACCTGGGATTTACTCTTTAATGGGTTTTTGTTGTGTGGGTGATATGTGATCATTATAATTAATTGAATGATGATAGTTCTTATTATTTCTAATGAGAATCATGTTTGCGATACATGTAACATGATATCTTCCTCTTCACTTTTACTAGTCCTAGGAAACTAGGATAAATAAATGGGATTGCTCAAATTTGTAATTCACTACTGGACACACACCCTAGTTGGTGAATCCCAATAGAACATAATATTTACTTGTAAGAGATGTGTAACGATGAATGTTGTATTTCTTGGATTACATCTTTTATGAACCATGTTGATTTGACGTATAAAAATTGATCAGTAATGTACTATTGAATAACAATACTATATTAGACTTTCGATCGTATCAGTGTCATACTAATAACATATGACCTCAATAGTAGACAATGATACCTTACACATGACTAGGGTCATTGGGTCAGTTCTTGGCACTAGAGTTCCAACATTGATATCTTTTATCATATAGTCTTCTATTCTTTGAGGTGCCTTTTTTATCCCCATGTTTTACATTGATACATTTTTTAATATATGATACATGATTCATGATCATAATTCATATGGTTTTATTGATCTGGACAAATGAAATTATTTTTCAATACATTGATTAAAACAGTTTTGATATTATAAAAATGTTTGTCACAACACCTAATATCCACTTATAGTAGGTGATATATTTAATTAAAATACATAATCCAGTGAAAAATAATATATTTAAAGTAATAAAGTTTTAATTTGACTCGATGAATATCAATATTGAAATTACTACATCAAAATAAAACTAGAATGAATTATTCTATGTGCTCCCAAGAAAATTATCATTTGTATATAATTGAAAATATAGTATTAATCTATTGCTAAATATATTCAGAAAAATGTGATATAATATTTAAAATGAACCATTTATTTATTATCAACTTCTAATATATAATGAAAAAAATGGTTTGTTGGTAAAGGGATATTTTTCATAAAACTATTTTAAGTGCATAATGTTTTTTTAATTAATTAAAAACCTGTAATATTGAATTATCAAAGTCAAATGTATATAAATATATCTGACTATGTTCATTTAAATCAACAATATTATTATTTATATTCAGGCAGTTAATTCAAGATCATATTTTTCATTAAAAAATCATTTCCTGAAAAAACTATTTCTTCACATATTGTAGTTTAATTTTAAAATTAAATTATTATAATTATTTGAATTGAATCAGTTAAATTTGATTCCTTTTTTTTAATAATTATAATTTATATTATGAAATAAATTCAGTTTAGTTTTTTTATAATTAAGAGTATAAACAATAAAAATTGGTTACCATAGTTAAGGTATAAACAGGTCTACATGGGGTGTAATCTAAAAAGATAAAGATAAAATTTAAAAAATAATTTTTTTTAAGATCACATATAGATTAAATTTATAAATTATAGTTGTCACAATTTAATATATGTTATATTGGATATATTTTTCAAATAATGTTTCTTTGAAATATTTTAAGACGTTGGAGAACTACATGTGTGCCACTCATCTCATTTAAAAAAGGGCACCTCCTCCCATAAGTTATTCACACATCTTGAGTAATTTAAATAAACTAATGTGTAAAAAAAATTCAAATTTATTCTAAATTTCAAAGAGTTGATGTCCTTCCCTAAATTCTAACCCTATTATCCTTAATATGATGTCAAAAATATGTGTGTCATGGATAAGGTAATCATCATAACCAATCTCTTTCTTTTTTCTTTTTTCTTTTACATGAATCTATTATGTCCTTAAAACAATCATATATTTTTAAATATACATACAATATACTAATAATTTATTATCCATATAAAATAATATTTATCCCTCTCGTTTTCTGTCAAATGGGAATCAAAATTGTCACTCATTTGAATAGTGGACTACCACCTCGTAAACCAATGTAATTTGTTTTTAAGCACCACCTCTCATGGATAATAATAATCATGGTAATAACAAATTTATATCATAATTATAAAATAATATGGATTCTAGATATTTAATATATAATTTATTTTTATAAATTTCTATTCAATTTTTAGAGTTATCAGTTTACTTCAAGAGGGGTGAATATAGTTTATAAAATAAAACATACAATTTCCACTAAATTCATTATATAAATTTATTTTATGAACATTGTGGATGAGTTTTTTATTTGGGAAATTATTATAATTAAAATATAATATTTTTTAATAATAAATGAAAATTTTAAAATTAAATATTTATAAATATCTAAATAAAATATGTACATAGTACCTATGGAAAAAATAAACAAATTTTTTTGACAATGATGTCCACATGTTAAATATAGAGGTAAATGATGTAAATAACCCTTAAATTGGGAATCCAAGGTTTTCACCAAACATTAACATTATATCTTACTTTATTAATGAATACCCTAATAAAATCATCTGAATGAATTCTATTTCCCAATACTTTGGTACCCTCTTTTTGAATATTGGAATAATATATTTCCATATATCCATAAAATACCTCAATGAAATCATAATTTTTTAGGATATTCAAAAAACTAATTTAGAATATATTCTACAATCGAATACCACAAGATAAACAACATAAAATTTTATAATATAACTCTCTTAGAGTAATAAGACGTTACAAAAATATTTACAAAAACATTTTATATCTAATATTGAAAAATAATAACATAACAAATTCTTCATCCTCCATAAACACTACACCGATTTAGAAGAAACCGCCCAAGTTTAATATTAAACATTATTTAGAGAAGTATTAAATCGAATCAAATGAACTCTAATTTGTTTGATAAGGTTTTTTACATATTCATAGTTCAATGTTCATTTTGTGGAAAAACCATTAAAATTATTGAAACGTTTTGTCTAGTAGAATAATATTTTATTATCAATATATATATATATATCAATGTCTCTTTTATAAATATTTTCAAGATATCATATATGAATATATCCGATAATTTATCTCTAGTAGATGCTATATAGCTTCTTCTAGTTAGACATTAGTATACTTCTTCTAATATACATTATATATCTGCATATAATTTACCATGAAATATTTCATTAAAAATTATAATTACATCCTATTTATAGTATTTCACCTAGTTTGGATCAAAAAAATACTTCTGTAATGATTTATCTATTTTGGTTCATCAAAAAATATTCAAAAAAGGTCTATCTTATTTACAAAAATTATCTTCTCGAAAAAAATATTTATTTTCTAGAAAAATATTCTAAACACTATGTAATTTAAAATTTTAAAAAATAATGTATTTTTTAAATTGTGTTGTGTTTTTCAAATATAATTTCAGAAACAATTAAATGTAATTTTTTTACTTAATACATTCTTCCATTAAAAAATCATATAATCTCTTTTGAAAAATTAATGTGAATCATCTCTATGAAGATATGTGGTCCATTTTCAATTTATAACATTCATTAATGTCTCTTAAACTGAATAAATTGAATAAATTATATATTTATAGAAATAAAACCATTCTAGATATGTTGAGACAGTATATTATGCACTAAAACCATTACATTCATCCAAAAAACACTATTTGTAAATGAAGTAGTTAACAGAAAAAAATGATTGTAATGAAGTATTGTTAATTTATGGTTGATAAGATGCTACATCAATATCATATTAGGTATTAAAAATAAAAATTTTCATATATTTTTAATTATTTTTTTACAAAATATACATACATGGTTAAAGAATGTTCAACTATGGGGAAGCCTGAGGTAAGGGATTTCATCTAAAAATCCACTCCATTATGTCATAATTAGAATTATTCAAAAAAGAAGTTTTAATGATTAATATAAACAACCATTAAATAATTTTTCATAAATACATATTTTTTAATTATTATTGATTTTTCAACTAATGTTTACACCTTCTAGGATATGCAATTTAATAGTCACAAAAGATGTACTAATTTATTATAGAATTTCAGTTTTTGGGATTTATTTTATTTTTCATTAAATTAATACTATAATATATCTTCAAACAAATACCATCCATTTTCTTATCTTATAGTACTTAATAATTTTCCATGTTTTCATCAAAATTTAACTGTCATTGGAACTTGAACAATGAAATATAATGTTTAAGAAAATATGATCATATAATTATTTTGATATGATATATTTTTCTTCCATTTCCATACTAATCAAATAAGTTTCACAAATTTCCTTTATATTTATATAAATTCTCAATTACAGATTCTTTTCGTTTTCTATGAATAGTTATATTTTTTAAGGAATAATTCTAATTATTTTTTAATGGGTAATTTTTATCCTTTTTAAAAAATGCAAAAATACAGTATTTCTAATTTAAACGACATTAATGGACATCCCGATCACTAGAAATTGTTTATTTATTTTTATATTCTTCTAAAATATTTGGTTGGTTTGAAAAATCAATAAATTTAATGAAATCATTATTTAATTTTATATTATATTTTATTATATTTACTAAATGACATCAATTTTTTATAAATCCTATGTTTATAACAATTTAAGATAATTATTAAATTTTATTAATATTTATTTAATTTTTTTTGTCTTGAAATATTAACTTTCTAGTGATCATTGTTTTTTAGAAATTAAATTTCTCTTATATAACAATATTATTTATATCATTGATACTCTAATTTTCTAAACTATAAACCAATTCTATATATGGTGTTTTACAATGAATTTTATTTTATTTCATAGGTAAAACATGATTATCTATATCTTTATCTCATTATGAATATTTATTTATATAATTTTTTTTATTATTAAATTTATTATTCAATATATGATTGATTTATTGAACCATTAGTGATATGTGTAAAATCAAATTATATATCCCCGTGGTGCGTTAACATGTCTCATTAGACAAAAAAAGTCAGATATCCTTATAAAATGGGGTTTTTCTTGATTACTTACCCATGGTTAAAAATATCCTTCTACATAGAATTTTGGGTGATGATATCTTAATTTTTTAGATCATGATGTCCCATATTATTCAATTCCTTCATTAAAAATTTAGTTATTATTGTGCAAAAAATTATTTCATTTATGTTTTTCAAGTATATATTTCATTCTTATGTTATTCACTAAATGAAATGTGTTATCATTTATCTACCATGCCATTTTTATTGTGTCTTCTTTATACAAGATATATCCACTTTTAGGATACCCTTACTTAGAAATTTATTTCCCCCTTTATTTTTTATTCAATTTCTTATAAAATGAATAAAAAACCAATGATTGATTTAATTTATGATGAATGTTTACTTTCAATATCTTTTTTATTTTAACTTTATTTTAATATGGTAATTATATATTGTGTTTGGTTCCCCAACACAACAAAAATTATCATTCCTTTGTAATGATATCCCTTATATCTTATATTAGTGTAATAATGCAGAAACAAACACTTCTTATCTATATTTTTGGGTTGTTACTGTGAGTATTAGAGGAAATTGATTTGAATATTATGGAATTCGATGCTGGAAAACATGGACGCAAAAATGAACCTTTTAAAGAATTTATATATATGAATAAATATAGTATACTTACATTATAATTGTTAAAAAGTAGATACAATTTTTTTCCAAGAAATGCATTCCTTTCTGTATATTACATGTGTACATGTTCTTTTCATAGATTCATTTATAGGTAATAACTAAAAAATATTTTTTCAAGTGTATTTTATTTATCATCATAGTGCATGATGAATAAGATCTTACTGATGATTAGAATTAAAAATATAAATAGATTTAATAGGGTTTATTTACATTCTCATTACAGACAATTATGAAATATTTGAAAATTTATTTTTGAATTATTAATTTTACCTAGGAAAATTAGATTTTGATTCTAAGAATAAAAATATATAATGTTTCAATTTATTTCAAGTGTTAATCATTATTTATAATAATTTATAATGTGTTAAAATTCATAATTTTTGAGCTAATTCCGTTTATTAAATTGCTGATAAATTTAACCTAAAATAAATATTATTATCAGTACGAATAGAAAATGTTGATATTTCCTTAGAGGGAATGCTAATAGAACTAGTGTTGGTGTAGGGTTTATCAAGGATAAATAATGGTTGATGACCTACATAAATACTAATAACATTGAACATATAGAGAAACATGATATTATATGGAATTATTTATCTATAATGAAACATTCCATGAAGAGGAGGCTCTATCTTTTATTGGGACTATTGATCTGCTGGTAACTATGTAATTGAATATGCCCCATGAAAAGAGATTTATGTCATTGGGATACAATTAAATAGAATAAGTTTTGCTGGATGAGTATTATCTTAAAGAGGATGTTTAATTATTCTGGACATTTATCTAGAAGTATACGAAGGAAAAAAATAGAATATATAGAATGGATCTATTTTAAAGTTTCATCCATTAATCAAAATTTCCCCCATTGGAAACAAAATAAAAATAATATATATTTCCTCAATTTAAATAAAAATTAAGAGGAATATTTTCAGTTTATTTGGATACCTTTATAATACTATAAAATTATTCTATATATTACATATGTAATAAATAAATAAAGAATGATTGTTTCCTATATGGACTTATGAAAATCTTAAAAGGTCAATATATTCTTAAAAAAATTCATTTTATGATGATATAGTGTCATTTCAATCAATATTACGAAGTAATTTTCTTAATCTCAAATACTCATGTAAAAAATGTATAGTTGAGTTGAAACCCAAAAAAACAATAATGATTCAAATGATAAGTGATTAAATCATTTTACATCAAACACATAAAAATTGAAACAAACAATTAAACACATGAAGGTCATTAGAGTTTATTAAAATTAAGAATATAACGGTTATATAATATTATAAAATTATTCTATGTATTACATATGTAATAAATAAATAAAGATTGATCGTTTCCTATATGGACATATGAAAATCCTAAAAAGGTCAATATATTCTTAAAAAAATCATTTTATGATGATATAGTGTCATTTCAATCAATATTACGAAGTAATTTTCTTAATCTCAAATACTCATGTAAAAAAATGTATAGTTGAGTTGAAACCCAAAAAAACAATAATGATTCAAATGATAAGTGATTAAATCATTTTCCATCAAACACTTATAAATTGAATCAAACAATTAAACACATGAATGTCATTATATTTTATTAAAATTAAGAATATAACGGTTATATAAACAATTAATACAAGACAATGACAGTGAAAACTAATATCAATTGCTCCAAATATAATGAAATGGGGAATTATTCAGTACAATGTCTCATGTGACAAGGAAACATACCTCATAACAGGTTGAAATGAGATGTTCAACCTTATGTGATAACTATATTAGAGATTGAGGTTCCTAAATATATATTGATAGGTATATTAAAAAAATCATGTAATCTTGTTAAGTTTTTATTTTATATTGGATCATATCACTTTTTGTATCCTCCTTGTTCTCCAAAAAATATTCATTCCACTACCACCTTAAGATGGAAGTTTTCATTCAAAAATAATTTTAAAAATATAATTATAATAAGAATGTGTTAGTCATTTCGGATTGTTATTTAAAAATATAACATATTTGGAAAAACTATTATTTTACATATTATTGAAATTGAGATAATACTTGGTATGGAATATCATTATAAATATAATGAAAAATTATATATAAATGATTAAGAAATTATGTTTCATGATTAGGATATAGAGGTAATTATCATTATATATGATACATTATAATTTGTGTCATGAATAGATCCCCCACCCATGGCTCTTCTGAATTAAAATCCTAGGAAATCAATGAATACATAATCTACAAATAGAATAATTAATCATCCAATTTAGTATTTACCTATTTTATAGGATTACAATGATTCAAATCCTAATAAATTACATTGAAATACACTAGAAAATTATGTTTCATTTCTTATTGATTTAATCTTGGTTGAAAGAATATATTAAAAACCCTATAGAATGACCACAATAGAATTGGTGGAGATGATGAAACAACATGAGAATTATTGTGATAAGGGATTTATTTGGCATAGTGTTTCTCCATGGAGAGACCATTTTTTAATTAATATGAAATACATATCTTTAATTATACTCATAGATTTTAGGTAAATAGATTATATTTCTATAAAGATAAAGTATTATTTTCATTATATTGATGGCTTGTTCAATATGTTTCGTAGAGATGAATATTTTTCTATTATTGAAATTTCTTCATGTTATTTTTTTGAAAAGTAATGAAGGAAGATATTCTAATGGAATCATTTATTATGATCTTTGTACATTACATGTTTTCCATAATTCCATTTTAATTGTATAACACACAGTCTGTTTTTTTTGTCTCATTAAAAAAAATATTTAAAGACCACATTGATAATTTATTTGTAGTATTCATTTATGAAATCTTTATGTACACTAAAATTTATTAGGAAATTTTGAATCATTTCAAAATAAATCTAGATACTACTAGAAGAATAAACTGTAATGGGAAATTGTGAAATAGTTAATTTTGGATTTAGAATTTTTTATTGGATATATTATCAATCAGATGAAATCTCATTTGTTCATGTGATGAAAACTATAGTCAAAGAATGGACGACACCAATGATCATAACCCGGGCATATACAATCAATGTTTTTTCCAAGTAACTATTATTAATTTTTTCCAAAATATACTAGACTGGCTAACCTATTAACCAATAATACGCCACTAGGGGTTGTGATCATATATACAATGTAATGTGAAGAATATGTTGAATAGTTAATGTGGATGTGGGTTAATGTACTAATTTTAAATCACCCATTATGAAATGATGGATTTGGGATATGTAGTGATGCATCAATGAAAATACATAGTTATTTACTAATTAATAATGATAATGATATTTCCTATTTGTGTTGGTAGTTAAATTTTCATAAATAGAACCATCCCACCCATGATCATTAGTTATCAATCATAATATTTTAATTTAAAATATAGAAAAATATTCTTTATGAAGTATGATGTGAGACATACAAACATCCAAAGCATATGAAATAAATATTTTGATGTAATGATATCAAAATTCAGAAAAGATGGTGTATTGAGATACTTAAGGATTATAATTACTTATTACTACACCACCTAGTAAGGAAAAATAAGTTAGAAGATTCAATAATAAGGAAATATCATATAGTTTAGAAAACAATTAGGATTCATTAAAATCTTATTTCATTTGGTTTTATAAAGATAAATATGTTAATTATTAATGAAGTGTAAAAATCAGTCATTTTTTAAATTATTTATATACTATATTAACAATAAATGATAAAATGTTTTCATCTTTGTGAAAGAAATCATTTATAGAATATTAAACCCCTAAATTATGGTAAATTAGAACACATTTTTTTGAAGTCGATATTATAAAAATTTTAATTGGGATATGTGTGACATATATTACTTATCTGAAATAAAAATTATTATATTATGTTACTAGACAAAATTTCTCTATAATTTCATTTAGAAAACAGATGTATATATATTTGATGGAACATTTCTAGTCAGATAATATGTAGTAGATGTTCTTGATTATGTATCCTAATTTTTTCTTTCTTAATATGAGAAGGATAAAAGATGTCACAATAAAGGATTCACATGTCCTTTACATATTATTATGTGAAAATGGGTTGGCATTACTGTTGATATTGACACTATATTATAAAAGGATCCTATAATGAATAATTAAAAATGGTTAATTATTGATCACATAACAAAATTTTCAACATTCAATTCTATAAAAAATATTGTCCACTTGTGACACATTTATGGATCTATGTTAATGATTTTTAATATGTAATGGTGAACCACGTTTAATTTTTCCTAATCATGATAAAAACTCTACATCAGATTTTTTGAAAAGTATTCAGAAGCCTCTCGATAACAAACATTATTTGAGAACTGTCTATTATCCCACACCTTATAGATAGATTTAAATGACTATCCATACATTAGAAAACATGTTCATGTCATTCACACTTGATATTGAAGGTATGTGGGATTAGTATTAATCTTAGGATGAGTTTTTGAAAAATAATATAATTTATTTTAGTTTTAAAATGGTTTTGAATGAAATATTATATGCAATATGATTTCATACTCCATCATGTTGTGATAATGTTTCTGAATATAAAATTCTACGGACTTCTATTTTTTTGTCACAAATAATGAGGTACACAATATTGATATTCACATTAAATAATTTCATTATAAGATAATTTTTAGGATATATTGAAATTATTAATAGAATTGGAGTTATGGATTACAATTTAGAAATTCCACAGAGCCTCTCTAAAGAACATGATGATCTATATATATCATTATTAACTAGGTACATGTGATTCCAATAAAACAATTTCACCCTGGAAGATGTATAATTGGAACCTTATATTTATTAATATAATGATCTAGTCAAAATACATGACACTAGAGAACAATTTATTTAAGTACGGGATGACTCAAATGGTTAATCTAAATGTAGTAATCAAAAAATGGTGGAAGAAACATTGAGAAATACGGAATTTCTAATGACCACCATCCTTTTTTTAGAATCTAATATCTAGGAAATTTTGGAGGGAGATAGTTTTCAAGTAGGTAGGAATGTAACAGTCGTGATTCACTTATAGTAATTGAATAATTTAATTTGATAAATATATAATTCAATTTAAATTTTATTATTTCATGACACATAAAACTCTCATTTTATTATATAAGTATTTATTTTTAACATACAATTAAAATATTACTATTTAATGAGTTGTGGAGATTTTATCACTGAAAAAATGTTTTTTGAATAATTAAAAATTCATTATTTAATTGTCCTACCATTTATTTGTAATAATGTGTATAATGACCATAATAATCCATGTATTTATTAGAATTTTTTATAAATAATTCACATTTTATTTTGTGATAAAAATGAAATTTTTCAAAAAACAATCCGGGAAATATTTTGTGGATTTATCCATCATATGGGAAATAAAACCATCCCCCATGTGTACAATGGACTACCACCTTGCAGAACGATGTAATTTTCCTTCATCGTCGCCTCACTTGGATATTCATAATGATTGAACTAATGAATATACACGACAAATATTACATATTATTTATTAAAAATAATAAATATATCAACTACCTCCT
Source organism: Viscum album (assembly GCA_963277665.1). Classification (NCBI taxonomy): domain Eukaryota; kingdom Viridiplantae; phylum Streptophyta; class Magnoliopsida; order Santalales; family Viscaceae; genus Viscum; species Viscum album. The sequence continues at coordinate 556,998,762 of OY728141.1, forward strand.
TTACCATTCACACCTTGAAAACATTTATTTTTATCTTGTGTGTACATACAACCTAATGTATCAATGAATCTAGATGATTAATTTTCACTTCCCAATGTTCTTGAATATATATAATAAATTTTATAATTAATAAATATTATTTTAATAACATTAATATAATTATATATTTTCTGAAACTATAACCAATACACAAGAACCAAAACATATACAACCAAATATAAATAAGAAGACAAAGCGGTAATCATCCAAAGAATATAATAATTAAGTATTATCAACGAATTAGTGATAAAATATTATAAGTTGATAATGTATGATATTTTAAATTAATTAATTCTGTATGATGATTATATAGGATGTTAAATCATTTTCACGTAATGGGTGGAATGAAGTAAGGGATTTGGTCTCAATTGTCTCTTCAGTGAGAAAAATATGGTATTATAAACATATAAACATAAATGATGTATAGATTAATAATCAGTGATATATTTTATGTTTATATATAAATATTTATTTTTATTAATGTTTCATTTGACATTTACTCTTTCAAGGGTTCATAATTTTAATTTTTAAAAATAAGAAATAATTTATTTTACAAAATATTTTTTCGTGGATTTAACATATTTATCATCTATGGAATGTTATAATAAACCCTTATTAAGATACATATATTTTCTCTATACCATATATATTGGTTGAGTTTCTTTGTTTTCTTCATTAATTTACTCTATTAAGAACTAGAATCATGAAAACTAATTTTTTTAAATTAAATTATATCTTACTTCACTTTTGATCTGGTATATTTTTATCCCATGAACATATTTTTGAAAATTATTTTAAAATGGTTTTTTATTTATTGAAATGATTTAATATGTAATTTTTATGTAATCAAAGGCTTTTTATTGTGTTTTAAAATAATATTTTTAATATTTTTGTAGAGGTGCATTTTAATCATTATCTATAAAAATAAAATGAATGTTTTTTAACATACATGGCATTAACGGAATTTCCCAACAACATAAAGATTTTAGGTCATTTACAATTAATTAACATCTAAATAAAATAATTTAATGAAATATTTTTTAATTTTTCACTTCTATATTAGTCCATTATATATCATATGTGAATTTACTAAAAAACTTATATTGAGGATGAATTGATGGTCATATTTCTTCAATTATTAATATTTTGGTTATTAATTTCTCTAGAAACATTTTTGTTCTTCTAATAATCATATAATGGACATTAAATTTATCTTAGATTAAATAATTCATTTTAGAATGGACAATTGAGACCCTACCCTTTTACACGTGGAAAAACAATATTTTATTCATAATCATGCATCATAATACAATCCATGGATCGTGAAGTCTAGTGTATTTGAAGACTAGGAACATAAAACATTAAACATGAAACGAAATATAAATATTCATTATTATGTTTTCAAAGAGGGATCATAACTTCCATTATGCTCATACATCTGCATAGGATAACCTTGGGATAACATGAATGAAGGGATGAGCTAAAAACCCTAGTATGGGAGTATACATAAGAATATGGCTTTAAAACATGTCCTAGAAAGCATGACATAATGATAACAAATGAATGGAACATAAGGATTCATAAAATATAAACATGGAATACTAGTAATGCAGTAGAAACCTAAATTATGACTTTAGTATGAGTCTAGGATAACCACGAAGACAATTTCACATGGTAGCACAAGCCAAGGCTAACCGCTAAGACTGTCGCACATGGTTGCACATGCCAAGGCTATCTACCAAGACCATCACACATAATGTCTCATGAGACTCAACATTACCAAATTCATTAGAGATATATCTAGGTGAACCCGTATTAACATTCCATGAATATTTTTTCCACATAAATAATCACACATAATAAATCTTACATAAACATAAGGGTTACCAATGGAACGAATTGGGTAACATAGTCATGACATAAAGTATAAAAAATGGGTGTATCATAAAAGTGTAAAAGAATGAATGGAAAAAAAATAAATATGGATATTCATAAGAGAAATTATTATTTTATCATGGAATGTGATTATATGTATAATTGACATCATTTAACAAAATTATTTAGAAATTTTTTGCATTTTAATATTTTGGTGCAGTTTAAAAAAAATAATACATGGCCTTTAAAATAAAAAATGGAAGAATATTTTATATAAAACAAGAAGGGAAACATGAAATTTTTCATAATAAAAAATACTGATTTTATAAATATTATGGTGTCTTAAAACATTGGATATACTTATCTTGAAATCAAGTAAGAATTCGGGATGTTCCCTTAAAACAAGTTTTCTAATCAAGAACTATTGATGAGGGAATCACATAAAGATATATATATCCGAAAATACAATGATTAAATGATCTTGATAAAGGAATTGGAACATGTAAACCGAATATATAATAATAACATAAAAAAATTAAGATAATATCATTTTGGTAAAAGGAATATATGGAACCCTGAAAGAACAAAGGATGTTTGGGTAGAACCCCCTTTAGATTATCTACATGGTATATGGTGTTCTTAAGAGGGAATAATGAGAGGTAAAGGGGGATTTTATAAATTTATAAATATTGAGGTATGCGTAGGGGAGAATTTAAGTCATACCCCATAATTAGGGATTAAATATAAAAGCACATAACATTGAGGACATTCTTCAATAATAGTGAAATAGAGAGTATCCCTTACCTTAAGTCTTATAGTGTTCTCCAGTGGATATTAATGACCTCAATAATCAATTTTGGTTCATTAATTATAATTACAAAACCTATTTTACATGTAAATTATTTATTATAAACCTTTTCAGTTCTTTCACAACATTTTCGATTGGTTATGTGGGTTAATTTCATTGTTTGGATTCATTTGTTTCTTGGTTTTAATAATTGGTTCCCTTAAATTCATGTTTAGAAACACATGTATTATTTGAGTTGTTTTCCATAATGTAAGTTATATATTATTATTGATCATCCAAAATAATACAAGGTATAAATTTTTTTTTTGGTTATTTGATCTGAAGGTGAATCGTTATATTAAACATTTTCTAAAATGCTTAGGTTAACTTAGCTATTTTACTCCCAATTAATTTTTTTTATTATTTTACATCAATTGTAAAAATAGATTACAGAACAAAATATATGATAAAATAAATAATTAATATTCTAGTTCAACCATAAAAATGGTTTCATGACTAGAATTGAAGATGATAATGAAAATCGAAAACCCGTCGTTCTTGAATGTGATAAATTAATACATCTCAAATGGAATTTTCATTTATTGTATAAAATGATGGGGAAAGAGAAATTATGATAAATTATAACATTAGAATTATATAATTAATGAAAATTTATTTTAAAAGATTTATCATACCATTTGAGTGATGGGAGGTGAGGAAAGAAAAAAATAAAATAAGGGAACTTCAATAAAAATAAAATAATAGGAAAGTGGAATTTACCTCTTGAGTTTATCTCCATTGAGAGACTCTTAAGGGGAGAGGATTTGGACTTTGGAGGAGACAAATTGATGATTGAAATTGGGGATTATCATGGGGATATATATGGGAATAATCTTTGGGAGGCACAAGGCTTGAGAGTTGTGAAGAGAAGAGGGGAGTGTTTGTGTTGTTTATAGTGGAGGGGAGAAAGGTATTGTTAATATTTTAATCATTAGTTTATTAATTTTCCATAAGAACATAAATATTGATGATTCCATGACCAATAATATTAATATGTTTATGTGAGTTTGATATTTGGGTGCCTACATCACTGATGATGTCACAAATAGTGGATTTAAATTATATTGTATTTATACGGTAATTTAATGTATTTTACTATTCACCAAAATTCATGTATTTCAGAAAAATACAAAAATATCACTCTAAATATTTGTCAATGGGTAGAATCCAAAAAATAAATCCTGTTTTAAAAATTATTTTTCTAAATATGATTAATTTAATTTTTAATTAAAATCGTAATATACGTGAAAAATACAGATTTTAAAACTATCACTAATTTTATAATGCTTTGAAAAATTATGTATGGTCATAAAAAATTATCTAAAAACCAGATAACATAAAATTATTATTTTATAAAAACCTTTTAAAATAATATATATTCTTTTAAATTAATTAATTAATGGTAATTAATTAATTATGACATATAAAAATACCATTAATTTTTCTATAGACATATTATCAATTATAAGATGCCTAAAAAATATTTTTAAAATCATGTATGTGGTTACTAATATTTTTTATGGTTTACCATTCATAAGGGTCGAATACTATTCAAATGAGTTGGTTTCTATTTACCAAAAATAAGTCCATCTTATCAGATTCCAAAAAACTTATGAATCGGAACAGTGTGTGTCAGATTTTCAAAATTCATAGTCTAGAAGTGAAAAAGTTAGACTTAAAGGCCACATTGTAATTATTATTTCTTTGTTTTGTTATTTCATGTGATTATATGAAAAAAATATAAGAAAATAATTTTTATTGAAAAAACATTGGGACGTTACAAGGACATTTTTATTTTATAAACTTTATACAACTTATTCAAACATTTTTTTACTATGAATGTTGTTTTATTGGTTTAGGGAACCTAGGTATTCTATATACTGTACCCAATAATTATATTTTTTTATGGAATATAATTTATTAATTAAATTTATCTTTCAATAAATGTGGAATGAATTGGAAATTATGTGAATCATTGGTTTGGAATTTACATAGCCCTCTAATGCATTGATATGTATTATAAGAAAAACTAGTTTTCTACCCATATGAAATGAGTTTCTGGGCATATATATCTATATTTGAAACTATATGTCCCCATTTCCTTGTAATTACAGTTATTATTATGTATGAGATCATGAAATCTGTCATTATAAATTTCAATCTTTAAAAATTTAGTTATTATTATTTATTATATTTTCATAGTTATATTGTACATAATTGCATTTCATGCACAATTTATTCGCTAAATTAAGTGTTTTTTCAAATATCTTCCATTCCATATAGATTTTTTATTATTTACTCCTGATATATTTATTTTTTACATAAGCATTACTAAGTATTTCAAATAATCCTTATATTGGTTCTTCTTTCCCAAGAGATAAAGAAGGAATCAATGAATGAGTTCACCAATTTAAAATATTTTAATTCACATTGTTTTTTATTTTATTTCCAATTTAATAAGGAAGTAATGTTTGTATATAATGCATCATGAATAATAAATTATTCATTCCTTTAATATGAGGCACTGATTATAAAATTCCAATGTGATAAAGTATACCCCAAAGTGGTTTTACTGTAGTTTGCATTATAATAGTTAGTTTTATTAAAAACTAATTTGGATATGGTTCCTTATTGATTGTCCAATATATATTTTAAAATGGGAAAAAAATTAAAAATTATATGACTCATAACCTAATTTATTATTTTTTTTTCTATTTGAAAATAATAATTTTTTATCATCTAGATTTGTAATGGAAAACCCCTTTTCTGATAATCATCTTTTTCAAAAAAAAATATATTAGAAATTTATTTAGTAATTGAATTACATAAAATCCTCAGTGAAATACTAATTGTAACTCTATATCACACCATTATTATATCATTTTTATCCATTATATTTTTAATCAAGCTTCTCATGTTTAATAAAAAATTTCATTCTTGGACGGAGAAGGGAATTAATATTTGTGAACAAATAGTTTACATGCTAAACATTAAAAATGTTTTGGTAGGTCTGTTTTCATTTAGGTTTTTGTAACAATCTATATTCATGATATATTTTTATGAAATTTTTATCTGATTTTTTAATTGCATTATTTTTTTTATATTATATTCATTATAGATGAAAAATTTCCCAATGGTTATTTATTAATTACAAATTTAATATCACCATCCCATGGAGATCAATAAAGATCATCATGCTTTGTTGACCAATTCAGATGTTGATTTAGATAGTATTATTGGATAGTATATCCAAAATAGTATTAGATGGGTAGTATTCTAAAGAGAATGGATTTTGTATGAATGAGATTATGTTATTTTGGATATGTCCTAATAAAAATTAGAACTTCAATATATTGTGAAATAAGATTTAGTGTGTGAATGTGTTCATGATCACTACCCCATAGTGATGAGACCGTAGAAACCAAAGAAAGTGGGAGAAATGATTACTATTTTTTGATAAATTAATTTTCTACTAATAAATGGAATTTTTATTTTTTATGATAATATATTCTATGTTGGGAGTCTTTGATGTGTTTGGGGTTTTATTGGAATAGTGTCTAGAACATTACAATTCATTCATTATCAATAAAACTATGAGGAATCCGTGTAAGTGAGATAGATTTCAATCTAAGAAATTTTTACAGGTTTGTATTTTTTTTTACCATCCCATACATCGAATCCATACAAATCACCACATTATTCTTAACCAGGATACATTTCCATTTATATCCAAAAAAAATTCTCTTATTTTAGGTTTTTTAATAATTTTATGTTTATGAATGGACAATAGATTGTGTGTTTTTTCATTCATTCTCTGATTGATCAATTTAATCTCTTTGTTGATGTATTTAAAATAATCAATAAATCATTATTGGTATCTTAATACAGTTCTATTTGAGTTCATAAAAAAGTATTTTCATCTACTAAATGATATGTTACATAAGACGCATCATTTGAAAAGTTTTTATTTAAGTCTCTTTTTTTTCTTCAATTGAAATTTTTTAAGATTATTTTTATATTATACGATGAATTTAATACGGAAACAGTTTCAGACATTAGAAATGAAATTAATTTTCTGAAACCATGGAATACATTCAATGTGTTCTTAAAATATTTTTGAATTGTGAAGGATAAAAATTAATATTTCACATTGTTCAAAAAAATATTAATGTTTTAGAAATGTGGAATATTTTGTGATTGAAAAATAGTTTACTTTTATTGAAAATTAAGAGTTGATGTTTTTTATAATCTTTGGAATATTCGGTGTGATCCATTTGAGTATATTATTTGGATTGAGTTGTTGAAACCATGATTCATGATTTCTGAAAATGTATCCATGAATTTTTTTTCAAATGAATATTGTAATTTTTTTTTCTAATCTATTCAAATTAACGCTTCTTATTTTTTAAATATGAAATATAATGGTTAATAATCTATATATTTTCTTAATAAAGTGATGCGATATATTTTTTTTATATTTTTGAAACAAACCATGTCTTCTTGTGTCTTTTTTCACCTTCTGGTACAGAATAAAATGTTTCTATTAATATAGTGATGTGGAATGAAGAATTTGATGGGTTAATTGTTTCTATAATGAATCATGATGATATCATGGATCTGTCTATCAAACCCTTCATTTAGGGACCTTATTGAGTGAAGTGAGATGTTCTTTCTTTCCCATTTACGTGAAATATTATATATGGAATTACTAAACTATTTCGTCATTCCATTAAAATATATTAAGGATGTGATATAAGAAAACATATCTGATAATATGACTATTAGTCAAACATAGTGATCCGTTTCAGAGTATATTGACCAAATTTTGACCATTGTGTGTTTTTAACCAAAGAATGATGGTGGGGAATCATATAAGGATCTCATTAATAGAATAGTTATTTATATTATCCTTGTATCTTCTATGTATTTAGCTTGTTGGACCTATTATCTAATAATGGATGAAAGGGGCATTTATGATGAATTCAAACTAGAAAAATAACTAATAAAGTTTAAGGATAGTTTTATAGATTACTTTGGTGAATATCTCTCATACTGTGAATCATGGATGTTTCTTTTATAGGGTTAGTATTCTCTTGTAATAAAGTGCCATATCATGTACTTTCAGTATAGATATCATGGTCATTCTATGAAGATGTGTTTCATATCACAAGAATTTTGTAAAAGGTATTCCAAATTTTTTCACTAAATATGTTATTGTATATTAGGATACTAATAATGTATGTTTTGTTAAAGGATCATTAGAAACTAAATATGGGGAAATATATAATTGATGAAAATATAGAACTGGACATTTTCCTGGGAGTTTTTAGATATAACAATGGACATACCGACAGGAGTCGGCCCTAGTGTAGAATGTTTATATTGATTCTAGAAAATATTACATTTTTTCCTTCTTGTAGTTCATCATTTTTAGAGACCATCAATTTCTAGAGATCCCTGTGGATTTTTTAGGAATTTTTGGATGTCCCCTTATGGACATGGGGTTGTGTTGTTGTGAGTTGATAACATGATGATGAGTTTTTATTAATATCTCTCTTGGTTATTCCTTTAGTTGTTGTATCATGTATCATTCATCTACATATTTTTTTTCATTCCATTGAGGATTTATGTGCTATTGGTAATAGAATTTAATCATATATTAGACCTTTATAGTTATATTGGGACGTGGAATTTCGACAACATTTCAATTATTATCCTATATGAGTGAATTCCTATAGTTTTTTAAGATACAATCCTGGTTTTTTTATTTTTCATTGGTATAATCACATTTAATACTTTATTAGATATCAATATCGATATGTTGGTCGTTATTACATCTTATTTTTTTGTGACATGATTCATCTGGACCTTATTATTTGAGATAATTTAGTCTCTATATGGATAAGCCTAGGTAATGTACTCCAATAACTAGGAAAATTTGGAATCATTATAGATCAATAACAGTGATGTTTTGGTGATTATTTTAATGATCTCTTAATGGGGTGAAGATCTATGTTGAATATCCTAGTATTCCATTTAATTATAACATTCCATGGGTTATTGGATTTTTTTACATCTATAAGGTATTGTGTCCTTTGAATTATTGGTATATTTGTATATTAAATCCCATTTTCTTTTTAGTTCCTTCTCCAAGATATTTCACTGTGAACAAAGTTTAATGTATCTTCATTTGGTATTAGGTATATGCTCTACTCATGATATTCCATTTTTAATAATTATTAACTAATTGTGAGAACTATTCTTGGTCTCTTATCTTTATTTAGTTTGGACATTTTTATTGATATTTATGGTTCTACATAAAGTTTCATTTTAAATTATTTTTATTTGAATTCTCTTAATATTGTTCTAGGTTACTTATTTGGGGTGTGTAATACTTTACATTGTGAATTTTCCACCTTAAATGTTGAGTGTGGGATCCATATTGGTCTACATATTTCATATCTTTTTCATTGTAATATTTATAGGGGATAAGTTTGTCTTGTTTAGGGATAATTGAAACATCATGATTTCCCCTATCAACATTCTAACATTAATAGACTTTTCATAAGCCTGTTTTTACATAGAATGTGGGATCATAGGTTGACAAGGATATTCAGTGAAAAAAATTACATCAACTATATTTACTCGGATTTCCCGAAGCCTTTCCATTTGGAAAACTAGTGCTTAGGGTGTTCATGGATTTAATGGTAGCTCATTTCAATGGTTTTCTAATTTTATAGTTTTTCCATCAGTAACTCAAGGTGTTGGCGTTATCATGCTAGTGCATTGGCATTTCAGTGCGTCAGCATGTCAGTGCACCGACATGTTAGTGTGTCGGCATGTCAATGCATCTGTGAGTCTAAGGGGTTGGTATCGGTGAGTCCGGAGCATCGGTGTTAGTGAGTTGAGGTCATCAATATAAGTGAGTAAGGGAGTTAGTAGGTTGAGGAATCGGTAGGTAATTTCCTCAGTTGTTTAAGGCATCGTTAGGTCATTTTATTGGTAGGTCGAGGCATCAATAGCATAATGTCGTTGGCTTAGAGTCCGTAGGTCTCATTGGTATCTCACCCATCAGTGGTGCATCGTTGTTGACTCACCCATCGGCGACTCATTTACATTTTTTCCTAGTTTTTCATTATCACCCCTCTCTTACGTATTATTTAACATATACCGAGATTCAATCCTTTATTAGGCATTTTTGTGGGTGTTTAAAAGGGTATTAAGAATATATTTAGTAACCTAAAATCCCGAGAGATTTGAGATACTCATACCTCATGATCATGACCATGATCCCATGAGTAATGACTTTTGGAAACCGTTCATACATTAATATAGGATTTGGCTCATCAATACTAGGATGTTCCCTTCCAACCGTGTTTACCATTTCCCCTTGGTACACCTAGAGACTTCCTCCACAAAATATTCAGGCACTAATTCTAGATCCCCTCTTATTCAGTTTTATTGGAGTTCGTCTCTACTCCTCACACGATCCCATATTCTTGGAGAAATGAGAATATTATATCCTTTGATCATCCTATAGGGATTTCTTCTACCTCTCTTAAATTGTGCATCATGTGGTGTGTGTTTACAAATTATTATCTGAGAATAATATATGAATTAATTTCTTAAGACTAGAAATATCAAATAATTGAATATGATCCCGATATAATGGGGTCAGAAATAACAGGTTGGGAGAGGTATGATGTTTTATTGTTTATTTTATTATTTATCGTTATTTCCTTGGGGAATTTTATGGTTGTATGCCTTCTAAAAATCATGGCTTTTGGTTTTTTTATTGAACACTGGGGGTGTTCTATTTGTTTTCATCATGTTGTTTTATAATTGGTTTTAACGCAATATTTTCTTTATCATTTATACCCTGTTAAATGAAATGAATGCCCCTGGATGAAAACCCTTGTGCGATCACCCCTATTTATTAATTGGACTTATATAATATTGATTACCAAGTCTAGATATGTATTTCTTGATAGGTGTGGTTGAGTGCTTTGTTCTGTTGGATTTTTTGATGTTGTATGAGTTTTGTGGTGTTGTTGTAGGGTGCATAGTAATGAGTGCTTGGGAAGATGGAGGAGTTGGTTCTGTGAGAAGGGTGTGGGAAGTGTTCACAGTGGGGATGTGGGTTAATGGTAGTTGTGGTGGTATATTTTTTTTGGGTGTTATATGTGGTGTGTTTGAGTCTCAGGTAGAGAGACTGGTTGAATGCAGAATGGATGGACTGGTAAGCAGTAGAACTACCTTTATTTGAGGTGTGGTCACATAGAAACAATTTGAAGTTGAATTGTGGTGTGGTTATGAACATGTCAAGCAGTGGGACTACATTGGGAAAATATTTGGGATGTGCGGTGTAACATTGAAGCATGATAGTTTGGAGGGGTTGAATGTGGTGTGCAGTGGGACTGGAAATCTAGTCTTGTTTGTTTTATTGATGCGGTTGTTGTTGGTAGTTTCCCAGTAGTGTTTGAAATAAATTAAAGTGAATAAAATAATTAATAAATAGAATGTGGTTAAATGAAAAATGTTTTGGGTTATTCTTTGGTAGTGGATATTGTGTGGTTGTGCATATAGGGGCAGCAGCTAAAAATGTTGTCCTATATGGGTTGGTTGTCTTTTTTGGGGACCCGTAGGTTAGATGAGTGTTTGGTAACACACACACACACATATATATATATATATATATTGTAGTTCCTTGTTATTTTTATGCACATCCAACCCTAGTTGAGTACTATGATCCATACACCCCCATTCATGGGGGATGCTTGTTAGTGTCCTCGTGCTTAGGATTCCAGAGGAAATAGTGATGTTGGAGGGATTTTACGATGCTTCTAGCTTAGGATTAGGGTACGTGCGGATGTATTAGTCAGGATTGATCTGTTATAGATATATGAAGTTATGCTCTCATGAACATAACTATTCCACCCTTGATCTCAATCTTGCAATAGTCATGTTCACACTGAGGTTGTGGCAGCATTAACTCATCTAGGAGCACATTTTCCTCTTCACAGATCACATGATATTGAGGTATATCATCACTCAGTGAGACCTAATCTTGAAGAAGTATTGGTTGATGAATTTTCTTTAGGGATATGACATTGAGATCTATTACACCTCATGGAAACAGAAGCTTGTGGTTGATGCCTTGAGTAGGAAGTCACGGAAGGAGGCAGTTCAGGAATCCAAAGTTTCATGGAAGGTGATGGAGGAGTTGGCCACATTGCATCCAAATGAGAGAGTGGATAATAACTAAGGATATCTATTTTAGATGAAATTGTAGTATTCCTTATTTCAGATGGTGGATGAGTCTATGTAGTGGGACTTTGGGATGGATGTGTTTTGTGATCGCATAGTCCAGGAAGATGCTCTGAAAGGTTGGTTGGAGGATAGTATGAATCGTATGGTGTTGCATGGAAAAATTTTAGTCCTAGTGGAAATGTGTTATAGAGTTCTCTTTTTGTTTGATATCTCACCACTATCATTTTATCCCAATGTCATTATGAAGTACTGATTCTTAAGTGAAAAGTCTTTGTGGCCAAGGGTGAAGCAGGAAGTGGCAGAGTGTTTATCAAAGTTCCAAGTGTTTCAATAGGTGAAGGCTGAGCACCATCTTCCTCGAGGTCTGTTACAACCCTTAGATATTTCCAATTGGAATTTGGATGAAATCTCAAGGGATTTTGTTATAGGATTACCCATGACTCGGAGAGGATGTGATTCCCTTTGGGTAATAGTGGACCAGTTGACGAAATCATTCCACTTCATAGTGATCAAGGAGTCGATCATAGTCAACACCTTAGAGAAGAGGTATGTGGTTGAGTTTAGGTGGAATCTTGCAGTTCCATGATCTTTTATCTCATATCAGGATACAAATTTTACATCGTGAGTCTGGAGGTGATTTCAGCATGCCTTTGGCACCCAGTTATATCATAACATAGCTTTCCACCCTCAGATGAATGTACAAACAAAGAGGACTATCCAGACATTTGATAACATGTTGTGGGAATGTGTTTTGGACTTTTTAGGATTGTGAGTACGACAAATTCCTCTAGTATAGTTTTCTTATGATAATAGTTATCACTCTACCATTGGCATGTCAATATTTGAGTCTTTGAACGAAAGGTTGTGTTGTTCACTAGTGTGCTATATAGAGGTCGGGGAAACATCCATTCTTCGAAAAGAGGTAGTGCAAAGATTAATGGTGAATTTTCATCTTGTGGATTGGAGGATGGTGGAATCACTTGAAAATTGAAGTTATATTTTGATCAAAGGGGGATTCCTATAGATTTTGTTGTTCAGGACCCTGTGTTCTTACAGATTTCCAATCAGAGTGGGCAGCCGATGATCAATAATGGATGCACGATTTCTCCTAGGTACAGTAGACCTTTCATGGTGTTGGGATGAGTTGGAGAGGTGGAATATTATCTGGCATTGCCACCATTATTATAGAATATCAACGATGTCTTCCATATCTCTCAGCTTTATCGGTATCTACACGATGACTCCCACATCATTGACTGTGGAGAGTGGGATATCAAGGATGGTGTGACATTCATTGAATGACTGATAAGAATAAAGGGTCATGAGGATAAGGGGCTTCATTGATTGATCATTCCGTTTGTTTGTCTTTTATAAAGGCATTGTGTCCTTGAGGAGAGTACATGGGAGAGGGACGAACATATGCATGACCAGTACTCAAAAATGTTATTAGTTTTCCTCTTTTGTTTTTGTCTTCTTCTCTTGTGATGTAATATTATACATTGTCTTTGTAAGATAGGTTGTTTCCATAATATTTAAATATGTATGAAATTTCCTAACTATGAGGACGAGAGGACCTGATCCCTAATAAAGATGCATTAATACAGATGTGCGATTAAACTTGTGAAGGTGAGACAGTGCCACCCAAAGAATATAGTATCCTGACATTGAGAAAGGATATCCCAAATCAAAATTTATGGATGGTGTGACCTTGGTGTTGGTGTGGTTGTTTGGGGAAATGGGGCATTAGAGTTTCTATAGTTTTTAGGAGATAGATTATAAGGAGGTGTTCTTATATGTTGAGGTTTTCACTCCATATTTATAATAACACAAGGTGGTTTTCTCTTGAGAGGTATCTTAAGGGGTGGTTGTTCGGACCCCATCTAATGTAGGTTAGTTTTGAATTATCGAGGATAAAAAATAGTTCGAGAGGTATCTTATTTAATTACCTATAATTCATTGGGAATTACCTCTGTGAAAAACCAAGTGTATAGGGTGGTCTAAGAGGAAAAGGTGGTTCATTTCATGAGTCTTCCAAATTTCATGTTTTTCAATCGGTAAATCAGGGTGTCAGCATCGACATGTTAGTGTATTGTCATGTCCTTACATCGGCATGTTAGTGGTTCGGCATGTTAGAGCATTGGTATGTTAATGCGTGGGTGATTCAAAGGCGTTGGCATCTGTGAGTTAGGAGTGACAGTGTTAGTGAGTCGAGGTTGTTGGTGTCAGTGTGTCAGGGAATCGGTACATCATTGCGCCAGAAGGTTGAGGCATTGATATGCCACTGTGTTAGTAGGTCAATGCATCAAAATATCAGCATCGGTGGCTCAGCAAAGATAGGACATGTTGGTATCTCACTCATTGGTGGCTCAGCATCAGTGACACACCCATCAATGAATCATTTATAGCTTTTCCAGTTTTTTCCAGTTTTCATGTTTTCCCCCACTCGTACGTCTTATTTGATGTAAATGGAGTTCAAATCCTTTTGGTGAAATTTTAAGGATGTTTCAAAGTATATTAAGTATATTTTCAATTTCTTAACCTCCGTGATGATTTTATATACTAAAACTTTATGATCATGACAACGATCCAACGATAAATGACTTTTGGAAACTATTATTTCTTTAATGTAGGATCTAGAACATCAATGCCAAGAAAATCCCATCCATGTGTGTTTTCCTTTTCCCGGTGGTTCATATAAAGCCTTCCTCTCCTGATGAGTCGTTTTATTATGTTAGATCCCCTCGTTCTCCATACTACTTGTGTGATCCCCTATTCTCAGCCAAAGGTGGAAGATCAATCCTTCAATCATCCATTCATGATTTATTCTACCTCTCATAAATGTTTCACCATGAGGGATGGGTGTACTACTGATACATTATGAAGAATAGATGAATACTTTTCCTAACACAGAAAATAAATGTGAAGAGATTATGATCAAGATATAATGGGGTAATGAAGTAATGGGTTGAAATTGGATTGATGAATGATCATCTATTTTATTTTGTTATCCATGTTTACTTATCAATTTTTTAGTTCTATGCCTTCTTAAAATCATGGATATTAATGGAATTTTCTTTCACACTAAAGGTGTTCTATTTCTTTTTGTCATGTAGTTTGTTAATTAGATGTAACATGAGATCATCTTAATCACGTATTCTGATTTTAATGTAATGAATACCCCAAGACAAAAACCCTTATGTGACCACCCTTATTTATCATGTTGAGTTAAAGAAGAGTGATTATAAAATCTGAATTTTTCTTGTCTGATAGGTGTTCCTGAGTGATGTGTTCTATTGGGTTTTGTGACCTTCTATGAGTTGTGTGGTGAAGATGTTGGGATCATGGTTATGAGTGCAGTAGTATATGGAATATTTGGTTATGTGGGAATGGTGGGGGTGTGTCTGCAAGGGGGTTGTGGGTTAATCGTAGTGGCTATGGGTTTGGTTTTCACAGTGGAACGTGTGCTGTGATGGAGTTTCAGGTTGAGAGTCCGATTAAGTGTGGAATGGATGGCCTTGTAGGCAGTGAAACTATCATTTCATAAGGCGTGATCACATAATTATATTGGAAAGTGGTATTGTGGTGTGGTTATGAACTTTATATGTAGTGTTACTTCATAGGGGAAATAGTAGGGTTGTGAGGTGTAACATTGAAGAATGATAGATGGTATTGGATTAACGGGGCGTGCATTGGAACTGCAAATTTGGTATGGTTTGTTGTTTTTGATATGGTTTTGGTTAGTATTTTCCTAGTGGTGCTAGATAAAAATTAAATTTAATCCATTAATAAATAAATGGTATTTGGTTAAATGAAAAAGTGGTTGGGTTATTCTTTGGAATTTGCTATTGTGTGGTTAGGCATATATCGGTACCATCAAAAAATGTGGTTCTCTATGAGGTGGTTTTCTATTATAGGGACCCTTAGATTTGGATGAGTGTTTTCATATATATATATATATATATGTGTGTCTGTGTATATATATATATATACGTATGTATGTATGTATGTATGTATGTATGTATGTATAAATTATAGTTTTTTATTATTTATATATGAACCCCACTATTGTTGAGCATTATGTTTTGAAAAACCCCATTCATGGGGGAGGGCATCTTTCCCAATATCCAGGTAGGAGAATGGATGGATGGTTACAAACACTGTTCTTCACACCCTCTTCTGGTTCTTACTGCTCGAGCATATCCTGGTAGGCTGTACTAGATTGAGCATTTCTATAGTCCCAATTTTTCAGGAATCTTTGGTTTGGATGATAGGACTTTTTGTTTTCGAGCTATGATTTTTTCCCATTTTCTTCGAGATGAGGCCTAGGTGTCTTTAGGCAAGAGGCATGGTCGTTGTGGCCCATTAGTATGTAGGTTGGATTGTGTGTGGATTGAGGCTGTGGTGTGTGTAGGAGGTTATGGAAGTGGGACTACGTATGGGTAGAGAAGTAGTGTGAATATGTTATCCATTAGTGATGAGCAGTTGCCCAGTCGGAATGTTGTTTGTGGTACCCAAATGATGATGTTCTTGTAATATTACATTACATGACTTTCATTATTTGGTGAGAATGCCTTAGTGGGGCAGGGCTAGTTAGTATTACTTGTTAGGTGAATTTAGGGTCTACTGTTCTCTCTCAAATACATCAGTATATTCTATCACTTGTTCATGGGTAGCTTTAAATTCCCTACTGAGTATACTTGTATGGCCACCCTATGTATATGAAACTTTTTTTAGGTTTCTAGGAGAATTTTGAGGACACTGGTGAACTTTAATAGCATATGTTTCAAAATTAGTTGTTGTTGTACCATAGTTTCATTAATATTGGTACATTACGTTGCCGTTTTTGACCTTGTATCGGCATTAATTTGGACCATTCAAGTGGGAATTTATTTTTGACGTACTTTTAAATTTAGTGTTTAGTGTTACATGGGATTTACCATATTATCTCCAAATCTTGTTCTATTAAAAAATGAAAAATAATCAATTACTTCCATACCATATCCAATCCTATTACCTTGGTGTTATTTTCCACTCTAGGGCCATTTGAAGCAAAGACCTGGGTGTAATTATCTCTCCTTCATCTTGAGGAAGGAAGGGTATGGCACATTTATATCCCTTCCCTCATCACAAATAATGTGGGTCATGGCATCAAACCATAACTAGTGAATCCGTAGGTAGTCCCCCTAGTTACCCATGAGGGCCACAAAACTATTTTCGTATGGTATTTGTTACATAAATTGTTTCATATTCATTGACTAGAAAATGGATTAGAATGTGGCTATATAATTTTACATATATCCATAGGTTTGCTGGTGATGGATCTAAGAAAGAATGTGGTGTCACTGGATGCGGTTTAATGGTGGGGAAATTTGGTAAAATTCACTTTAGTTAGATATTTATTTTATTTATCTCTTACCTTGAACCAAATTTGACCTAATTTTACCTTTAAAGGTTCTTTGGAAATTCATGATCTCCCGAACTCAACTACATGATAATCAAAGTTTAATTCCATGTGATGACCCTTTTTCAGTCTATATTAACTTCGAGATACTTAAACTATCATTATTTCTCTAATTCAATGTTCCTAGAGTCTATGTAGTTATATTATTTTTTCATAATGTAATATATATTGAGTAATTTTTATTCTAATATACACAATTATATCTCTATTCCTTGATTTACTAATCGACATCGGGGATGACTCATTATTGATTCAATTGGGATGGATTATGGATTTAAAAATTAGGTGTTTCAATGACATTTGTTATTTGTTTAATTTAAGAGATTCATGAAATCTTATTTGTTCATTTTGAAATATTTATACGGTATATTAAATCCCTTGAAATCATAAATTTACCCTTATGGTGAAATTTTTAGATCTAATGAATAATTTTAAATTATGAGACAATCAATTTTTTTAAATAAAATAGTTTACTGATAATATTAGAGAATTTGGTTTATGAAATGTAAATTCATGGTTTGATGAAATTTTAATGATTCCTTAATATTATCCCAAATAATTCACAAGTAATATTCCCATTAAATGTATTTTATATTGATTTAAAGTATAACATGTAATTAATTTTTATTGGACTGATTGATTAGAATAATATTTTTCAACATTAAATTATTACCTTAATTGAATATTCACCGCCATGTGCAAGTTTTATTAATAGTGGGAATGATAGAAAATAATGAATTATTGATAAAATACGGTTTTTTAATTAATTGATAAATATTTGGAATGAAAATATTAATCGAGTTCATGGCTCATTTGTATCATTGTGATGTGAATGCTCTGGTTGTGAGAATCATTTAATAATGACTTATGTATATTCAACATTAGTGATTGTTTCTTGTAGCACTTGATTATGGGTATTGATTCAAGGTTTATAGTCTTTTATGGAGGTAGGGTTGATTGTGAGATGTGAACCTTTAATGGTTTGGTAAGTTAATAGTCATTGGTTTTTGTTGTTACATTTACCTATTGTGATATATGATTCTTAATATCTCACTAATATATTTGACATGTCATGGAACCCTAGGTTGTTACATTGGCTATTCTAGTTTTATGCTTCACTATTAAACTCTCACCATGACTAGTAGATCTGTGGAGGATATGAAAGGTTTATGATAATTATTTTTTACCTAGAAATAGGGTACACATTGACTTGGTTCTCTATGGATTTATATATACTCAATATAAGATTGATGATCAGTCATATATTATTGATTATATTGAATATGATGGAGTCACTATAATATGTTGTCACTAACCCTGATATATGAAATTGATACTTTTTATATGACACTAATAACTAGATCAATTATTGGTATTTAAGTTTCCACTTCGACATCATTTTGTATTAATTCTTGATTTCTATAAGGTACCATATTTTTCCTTGTATTTTTTTGAGTGATGATTCTTGATTTGTAATACATAGTAACTTTGCATTATTCATAATTGATTAATGATCTTTAAATTTTATACTATTTTTTAATTATTTTATTAAAATGGTTTTCATCTTATGAAATGGGTTTGATTTATAAAAAAGGATTGTTGATATGGATTCCTCTTAAGGATCAAACATAGTTTTATAATTATAAATGTATTAGTTTGAGACTTTTAATTCTCATTAGAGGATTTATTGCATATATTTCAAATTTTATGTGACAATGTTTTATCATCATGATTTGTAACAAAAAACACTATATAAATAATTCTATTATGAATTCGAGATTATGTAAATTTAATTTTTAATTTAATTTGATATACACTTTGGTGAAATCAATCTAGGATCTATAAATCACACCATAATTTTACCTCTAGGTGTTTCCAGCATTCTTTTTTCTAAATAAGGATATCATGTTTTCTTCAATCCTGTTTTTTTTTTGTTTTTTTTTTGGTTGGTAAAGGGAATGTAGATGGGGGCACAAATTATGGTAGCATAAAACCAGGTGAAGGTTTGTGTAGTTTTTTTTTCCTATTTGAGGTTTTAGTAATGTCTTCATATAATTAATATTAGTTTTAGGAAATGTTTATCTGATTATGTTTCTATAATTTAATTAGATTTATATTTTATTTATCTTCATAGAAATCATTCCCGGTTGTTGGTTCTGGATAACCATGAAGTTATCACTTTACTATGGGGATATGGAACACTCTTCAAGAAAGTGGTGATAATTTTGAATATGGGATTAAATAGTAGTCCAAATGTTTTGTTTCATAAGTGATGAATGATTCTCATGCATTTGATGGTGAGGAATGATTAATATATTTTTCATACCTTTATGACATGGAGGAAGATCTAAATAACATTATTTCAGGATGATTAATTTCTTGATATCGAAGAATCGTTGTACGATAGTTCCAAATTCTTATCCCTCCTCCAATATCCCTACACTAACTGTGGGTACACCCACATGAATATTTTTCACCTATAAAAATGTATAAGGGTCATGTCCTTCGATCTTCATATAACAAAAACATATTTTGGTCTGTTACTAGGTGCCTCTAAATAAATTTCACCCTCTATGTGGTCTCTAATACTATACATGTCCCAACTACTAATGATTCACCTGGATCATTCTGTAATAGTGGTGATGGACATGGACATACATAGATAGCCTCAAATGGATCCATCTAAATCAATGACGGGAAATGATTATTGTATTTAAACTATACTACATTGAATTGAACATACTAATGTCCAATTAAATCTGGAATAACCACCATATGATTAACCTCTAAAGTCATGATATTTATCTATTAATTCATATCAATATGAGGATGTAAATCCATACATTACCTCAACTAAGTCACCATCACCACTACCTTGGATTTATAAAACTCTGATATGAACCGGTCATCTTTTTTAGATTCCATGATCGAAGGAACTCAATGAATTAGTGAAATATATATAGCATTGAGCCTTTCTAATTCAGGCACAAAGTTATAATCCCTAATAAAAATGTTATTAGACATGTTATATTTGCATTACATCAATATAAAAATGGAATCTCGTCCCCTCAATGTCCTATGGAACAATATCACAATTCCAATTTTTACCTCATAACCCTTTGAAATAGAAACTCTTAGTTAATAGAGTGTACGTCGGGGTTTGGGATTTTCTCATTGGTCATTTTTTAAATAAAACACTGTGATAATTTTTTTGTAATGTATTGTTCCATGTTAATACACATGAATATCCATATAATATTCCGGTGCATTATAATTGATCATTGGTGCAATACCCACTGTGGAGCATTATACTAATTCATCAACCCATATCCTTGGGAACAGTATCATTTTCCACCAACCACTCTTGAATTGTAGTAAAATCAGGGGTAGTATTCTTACTAGCCTTCATGATACAATTTTTCATTCACCATGTGAACAAATTCTACATCCCCTAGATCCACATCTATTCCTAGTTTCCATTCCATCATAAATATAGATGTTACTATCATACATATGAGTTCTTCCAATAAACATCCTATTTCTTCATGTTATATGAATTAACCACTACATTTCCATTACCATGTGTAAACAAAATACCACCACTAAATTTCAATAATTATTCTACCTAACTCCTCTGAAATGTATTTTTCTCCATCCTTGATAAAATTCATGGAATAATATTTGTGTTCATATATATGAAAAAAATACTCACTAAATAGTTAGTTTCACAAAAATTTCAATTAATATATAGGTGTCTACAAATATAAGTCATCGTTTTTGTAGTTCCACAGATGGGGTCATTTCTAATGAGTCCCATAAAAACACCTTACCCTAAATTATCAAAAATTCTCACAATACTGCACCATTTTTTTCACAAATAACACCATACTCAACACCAAGATCAAGAATAATCTGGATATTAGATGTTTCCAATATCTTCATCTACTCTAAGAAATCATCTTCACACTATTCAACCCATTTAAACCATATAACATCTTGGTAATAATATCCATCTGTTCATCATGGTATAAAAATTATAGAATGAAAATCCTATAGTAACCAACTAAATTGATTAATATGTAAATATCTTACACATGATAAGGTCATGAACCTGGCATAACTATTTTTCCTTCCACCAGATAAATAGATATTCCCTATTTTGAACAAATTTCACATGAATATTGACCTATTGAATCCAAAATTGAATCATAGATAAAATATTATAAATTATATGTGCTAAATTTCTACTCAATGTCATCTCATAGTATCTATCATGTCATTAAATTTTCATGTGATAGGTAATGATGTAATCTATGAACAAAATGATGAAGGATTCCAAATATTTATGAGAAATAAGGTTCATGAGATTGGTGAACTATGTTTGAAAATTAATTATTAAAATAGGAATAATAAAATACTCATATAAAAAATACATTCATATAGATGATGTATTTGATATGCTACACTCCTCAACCTATAGTTGATCCAAGCCAAAATATAGATAAATATTTGAAAACCATTAGGAAGCCCATGATTTTTCAAAACAAAATGCATTATCTATATCAACCGAGGGTTAACATACAAGGATATTACATCATTTATTCTACTTAATCTATACATTATTAAAAATACATGTCGGAGGACCATAATAGTTTATTGTCTTCAGAAACAATGAAACAAAATATTCTATCCCAGTGAAAGATCTTAACCATTTCCCATAAAAACATCCAAATTTAATACTTCTACCAAAAGCCATTATTCATATCATGGGGAAAGAAAACCCAATAAATGGATGATATCAAATTCTCAGTAAGATTAAATCAAGGAAATTCTTAAGCATAACATGAACAAAAGCATATGGAACATGAGAATAATATTTGGAGATCATACGCTACATATTAGTTATCATAATTTTGATTGTTCTTTCCTAAGATATGAATCATAATGAAATAAATTACATAAGACATGATAGCATATCATATGAATAAATCATGGGATACTGGAAAAAAAATAATCATATAATATAATTTTTATAGTATCCATGGAATCACTTCGAAGACATTCTTAGTTTCCTGGGTTAACTCCTCATACCATCTTGGTAGTCATCTTTCACTCCAATTGTCATATTAGTAGAATGGGATCACCCCTCATACCATCTTGGTAGTATTGGTTCACTCCCAAGGCCATCTAAGTAGAATTAGTTCACTCTTTAGACCATCATGGTATTCATGGTTCACTCCCATGGCTATCTTATTAGTCAAGGTTAATTTCCAAGATAATATTATTCTATCTCATGAGATATAATTATTTACCATGCGAATTGGAATGAGATATTGGTCCCACCCATGTCATAATGAAATCATACATAAATGTTCCAGAAGATCATATATAGTCATATCATAACCCATTAAACTAAATGGGTATCACAAATATGATATTGTGTCATCAAATAAGGAAAAAATATATGTTCCATAATCATTTCATCAAAATCATAACCTGTGAAAGAGAAACGAATTTTCTAAATATATAACCAATGAAAGAGAAACATGTTTCATTTAGACCATGATATTAATCGTATCCCATTCATAGAAAGGATATAAATGGAACAGTTATTTCATTTCGTGTAAGGTCTTGAGTAAAATCAATGGAATTCATTGTATATGGAATATAATTTTGAAATATGATTCAAATAAAATTATTGAAGAAAATATCATTTCATATTTTAAAAATTCTTTTTAATACATGTATCCATTATGAAATCATTATCATAAGAAATAACTTGAACAATTACAAAGAATAATTGATATCATTTTGAAACGATATTCCTTGAAAACATATATATTAATATTCATAACATTTTAAGAACATTTTTCATCAATAAAATATGAAAACATAGAATGAATTTTTGAAAATGTTTTGAAATTCATTTCACTGAAAATAGTTTGAAAATATATAAATTCGGATAGAATCATTAGTTAAAAAAAATTCCTTGAAAACAGAAAATATTTATTCAAAACATTTTTAAAATCACTTCTTTTGAAAACATATAAAATAATCTCGAAAAAGTTTTTAAAACTATCTATCATTGAAAATATATAAAATAATATTTGAAAACATTTTGAAAAAAAACCATGATATTTTATAAAAGGAATATGAAAACATTATGAAAACCATTTACCTTTAAAATTTATTATTAAAACATTACATTAAGATTTAATCGTTAATAAGGGGAAGAACACTTCCATGGATTTGCAGAAGATAAATTCATACCTGGAATACGAGCTAAAATGAATATTCTTTTTGCAAGTTAAAAAGGATAGAAAAATGCCTCATTCAGAAAGTGACTAAAATATTCCTTTAAAAACATTGTAAAATGTCAAAATAGTAAAAATATTATATTAATGGTCATATGATATTTGTAGAATATTCTTGATAACCTTTATAGAAAAACATGTTTTTAAAGAAACGCATATTTCTGACTAAAGAGAAGGTAAATTCATGCTTTCTAAAAAAATCATAACTATATTATTTCTCGATGATTAGGAGAAATGGTACCAATATACGATTAAATAATTATAAAATATTGGAGAATAATAGTATTAAATTTTTATGAGAGGTGGATCATTGGATTTTATCCATGAAATCATAAACATAAACAATCCTGAAAAGCGATAAGGTTATCTCAATAAACTTTTATAATTATGTAACGTGGGATCAAACTCTCCATGTTTCAAAATGAAAATTTATGAATTTTAAAATATAATTTAAATAATTTAATTCATAATATAAATTTTAAAATATAATTATATACACCAATAAGATAATTTTGGTGCATAAGAAAGTATGAGTCTCAAAGAAGGAAAATTAAGATAAAACAATTGCACCTTTTTTTGTATCATATTAAACATATACCCAATGAAAGAATGATCATAAAATGGATATGGGAATACCCATAAATATTAGTATAAGATAAATGTAATAAAATCATGGTAATTACATACACCATGAAAAATTAATGCTTGGGGAACATTACAAGTATCTCACAGAAATAAAAAGTGAGTAAAATCCTCCTCTTTTTTCTTGACACTCATTGTAATAATTCAAACCACGTGTATAATAAAAAAAATTTATTAAAAATATTTTATATAACCACATTATCATATATAATATAATATATGGTCTTATTATTACCTTATATAACCCATTTCTAACCATCCTACGTTAAGGATTCACACTGGGTAATATTTTCTTTATTCATCACATGTGTATTAATTTGTAATATCTTCTGTCCTTATACTTATATAATTATTTATAGAATTTGAATCATGATATAATTATAATATATATATATAATATATTTTTATTATTATAATATATATAATATATATGTGTGAAACAGAACACACTGTTCATGGAGACGGTTGGCCATACATATGCATTAATGTAATTTCTGTTTTATTGTTGTGTTGAAAAAAATGAAAAAAAAGTAAAAGACATATATATATATATATCACTAATAAATTATATTTATGATATAATATATATCATACATATTCACTATAACCTTACTTAATATGGTCCATTTATTTTATGAATGAATCATATGACTTTTAGTTGGTGGTAGTCCACACATCCACAAATGAAATTATATTATTAACAAAAAATGTATCATAAAATGATATGTGCTCTAAAAAGGAATAAATAAAATAAAATTAATAATTAATATAATATATGACATATATAAACATATTTTCATTCATATTTTCCCCTTTAAGTATTATTAAGGAAAAACTGAACAATCATCATTTTGGGAGGCAGTAGCTCACCGTACACTTAAACAATATGTTCATTATCCATTAGATGGAGATTTTTGTAAGAGTAGACTTGAAAATTATCATAACTACATAATAGTATATTTATTATCCTATTGTTTTTATGAAATCATGGAAAAAACTAATGTGTAAGGGGTGGTGAATTAATATAAAAATTTGAACTTAAGAAAAGACATTACCACTCAATCAGGTAACACCTTTTTGTTTGTCACAACATGCTTCGTTGGATTTCATTATACCAAATATATGGATTACATGAGGATATGAGTAATTCTGGGATGATAATTAGGCTAATCATGGCTAAATTTAATAGTATTTAGTGGTGTGAGGATGTGGGAGAGGTGGTGGCCTTTTATAGGGAAGGAAAAATGACTCACTTCGAATATTTTAAAATAATATAGGTGTGAAAAATTTACAACCTAAAAAATAATTATTAAAACATAAAACAATATATTAATGTGTACTTATGAATAATTTCTAGCCATTGGGTTTTGGTAAAGTGTCAATGTTATTTGGGCCCCAAAGATTAATGTATAGTCACTAAAATACGGAAAATTGAGACAAAACTATTTCACTGATTTGGCATCTTTTTTAAATAATACCCCATTAAAGAAAGATCATAAAATGAATATGTGAATGACCATAAATTCAATTATAATATAAATGATATAAAATAATGGGATTTATATTCACCACACCAAAAATAAAGAGTGGAGAATATAGACTGTATCTCACTAAAATAAAAATGAGATAAAATCCTCTTACCTTCTGTCTTGACTCTCATCATACTCATTCATACCACCTATATAATAAATATAAATTTAATATACATATTTAATATAAACAAATTATTATACAGAATACCACATATATTTTTATTATGAACATATATTAATATCTTGTTATCCATCCTTATTAAGGATTAACTTTTGGTAATTTTCACTTTAATTTCCAAATGTGTCTTAATTTTTTATATCATTGGTCCTTATACTAGTATCATTATTTTCACAATGTAAACCATTATATTAATATCATTAATATAAATTATATTTTTATTATAATAATCTATTTAACATATATGTATGAAATGGAACACACCCTTCGTAGAGATGTTCGGTCATATATAAGCATGAATGTTATTCCCATTTAATTATCTTGTTAAAAAAAGAGAGATGGTAAATTACATAAATTTATATATATTTACCATTATTAAATTATCTTTAGGATATCATATATATAATATATAATCACTAAAACCACTAGAAATACAGTACATGTAGTGTATGAATAAATCCTATCGCTTTGAGTGGGCAGTGGTTTACACATCCTCAAATGAAATTATCGTAACAACATGAAATGGAAAGTAAAAAAAGATGTGTCGTAAAAATAAATTAAGAAGCCTAAATAAATAAATAATATAATATATAACATATATAAAGAGATTTTCCATCATAATTTCCACCATGAGAAGAAGTAAGAAAAAATTGACCAATCTTCGTTTTCTGAGGCGGTAATTATCTGTACACATAAACTATACCTTTGTTATCCATTAGATGGATGCGTTATTAAGTATATGTTGAATCCATAGAATAATAAACTCATATTATATTTAGGATTCTAGGGTTTTTATAAAATAATGGAAAAAATAAATTGTACTGTGTGGTGAAAAAATACAAAAGAAAGGACTTGAGAGAAGACATTACCTTTTAATCAGGTAACTCCTTTAGGATTATTCCAAAAGGCTTCCTTGGATTACCTTTCTCCAAATTGATTGATTATATGAGTAAATTAGGATTATTAGGATTTCAGTTTGGTAGATATGGGTTGAACATAAGATTTTTGTTAAGTCTGAAGAAGTGGGAGAGGTGGTGGCCCTTTATAGGGAAGGAAAATGACTCACTTGGAATTTTCAAAAAGAAGTAAGGTGTTCATAGGTTACTACCTAAAAATTCATAAAAACCATCAAAATTGAATAATTCATGGTTTTTGGTCTAATAATTGACAAAAATGTGTTTTTAAAATTAGGTATGTCATTTGAGACCCTGTGATCAATGTTTAGTCACTAATTAAACTTTATTTGACATTAATCGTTGTGATTAATATTATTCACATTTACTAATAATTTTTGTAAAAAATTATATTTATATTATTAGACACTAAATATTATAATTATTAAAATGTTTCATGTCTTTTTTTTGAATTTAAATTCACAAAATCATAAAAATTATGATTAACAATAATCATGTAGATTAAACAAAATTAAGGGGTTTTAAAGTAGAAAGAAGCTAAAAATTTTATCATGTTTTTATTTTAGAATTAAAAATTAAATTTAGTAAAATGACATATATTATGTTAATATATGTCTAATATATCTTATTGGATCTTAAAATAATTAAAATATAATTTAACAATAATAAGTATTTCAACGAAAAGATAGTTTTTAAATAAAAAGTAGTTTTTCACTATTCACCAAAAATGTCGCTTTTATGAAAAATCCCAAATATTGACCAGAAGATAATTGTGGAATTATAATTAAAAAATGATTTTTTTTACCAAATTTAATTTCTAGATGTGTCAGAAATTAATTTTATTATTAATAGAGATTCATTTTAGAATACGGTATTTTTAGTCATATGACAATACCAAAAATGATATATTTCATTATCATTATGATATATCTATATAATACAATTATAAATTATATTTGGATTTTTTTTACTTGTTATATATGTATGATTAATATATGAGTGATAAATCTCTCTTTTAAATTATTATAATAATAAAACGATTTTTTGTAGTAACATATGAGTTACATATAACATACACCAAGTCGGGATTGTATGTAGTGCAATCCAAGTCAGTATTACTTGTAGTGCACGCCAAGTTGAAATTTTTTGTATCAGAAGCCAAGTCATTGTCATGTGAATGGAATTTTTTTATAGTGTTTTAATATATATATATATATATATAATTAAATATTTCAACTCTTCCATGAAAGGAATAATATCGAAAAAATTATTTAATTTGAAAAAATTAATTCTTAGAATATTGGGGGTCACATTCCAAATAAATTGGTACCTGTTTTTAGCAGTGATATGATTTATCATTTAGTAAAAAATATAAACACTGAGAAAAATTACTTCTTTCTTTATAAACAACATATGATCACAAGAATGTCATGTTCTCTACATGGTTAGACATGTATCCTCAAGATAATAATGTTTTACCTAAATATATATCAATGGATATAGTGATGTGGGAGATAGTGGGATTGATAGTAGTAATTCCTTATCCATGATCTAAATCACTAAATTAACTACCTTTTTTGGAGGAAAACTAAGTTCATAATCTAGAATGAAATCATAGAACTACCTCCCCATAAAAAGAAAATAAGAGTTATTAAATGTTTGAACCACTGCAAGGATCGCGCTATCCAAATATTCTAAAAAGGCATTTCATTGTTTTATTCTATCCCCCACTCTATTATCATTAATTTCCCACTCACATGTTTACATTTATATCTCCAAATTAAAAGTCATAAAGATCACATTCCTCTAATAATAGTCAATGTCATTTTGTTAGCTGGTCATCCATTCCATACTATGTAATGCATTGAATCATGTCATATTTAAAATTATAAAGATCCAAATGTGATTAAATATATCAATCATTATAAACTGTTTTGGATAGATTTGAATATTATATAAAAAATTTACAAGAGTCTATCAATAGATTGATGATCATAAGAGAACATGACTCGTATTCCCAACACATCAACTGCATGAGAATATATGAAAAAATAATATGTTCCAAATTCAAAAAAACAAATAGATAGTGTAAATTAAATTAATATTAAACATAGATATATTAAAGGTCCCTCTCCACCAACGGTTAGAGATCGATAATTGTAACACCCTGAGATTTTATGAGAATTATTCTTTCTGTTCTCATTGATGTCCTGTGTAGTACGCTACACCAAGATTATCTTCCACTATACGCAACACTGTATTTAGCTTGTAGTAGATGCAAACACTATTCTTGGCTTGTGTTGTGTACTAGAGCAAACATCCTCAATAGTGTGTGTTGTGCGCAATATAGAGTTTCACTAAACAACGATATATTGTTATAATATTATAATGAACTAGCCTTTTATGAATACTATTAACATCATTTTTAATTTTATAACATTATCATTCATTGTAAACATATTTTAGAACATGTTATGAGAACAATATAAATCTTTCTGGTAAAATAAGTATTTTTTTAAATGTTTTTTTGTCACCTTTTGATGGTGGACCAACTATAAATCTAGTTTTTTACACGTTTATGAGTTCAACATGACAAAACAAACTTATTAATTTCATTAATTATATGAAAGTTTACTTTGGATAATTTTTTTATATTTTTCTATTATCTTTCATATTTTGATGAATATTAAAAATACAGTAATCCTTAATTAAAAACAGTTTTTTTCATCAAGATAATCTATATGGTTAAATTATAATATTGAATGGTTTTAAAGTATAAATAGAATATATTTTTACCATTTAATATAATTTAAGTCATTATCATTAATTTTAAATTGAATTCATAGGTAAAAACATTTCAATCTTTCGAAATGTTTTAACATTTAAAACCCATTTTCTCAACAACGGGTTTAATTTTAAATTAAATACTGTGACTTATGTGTATTGAATTTGGATAAATGGATTCCATATTTGTAATTATTAGTTCCAAATTATGTTAAGAGGATACATTTATTTTAAGACATTATGATTAATAACTATGGTAAATTTTATTTACAATAGTTAAAGGTAAATCCGTAATTAACGGTAAATATAATATTATAAAATTACTATAACACTTGTCTTAATATAATTGGGTGATTATATTTAATTTTAAATCATAGTTGGGTTTAAATTTAATCTATTGAAACCCACTAGGATGTGATTAAGTCTTTTAATTTATTTTATTTAAAGAAAGTGAAATATGTCTCACTCAAACTTTAATAATTAAAGTAATTTTAATATAAGGTTATACAGAATATAAATTTGATTATAAATACTCATTTTAAATATAATATGTTTTTCATTATTATGGTAATTTATTTGTGATTTTTAAAAAATATATAATTAACTTAATTTCTTATAAATTAATGACGCAAAAATTATTTATTTAGTGAAAAATCAATAATTTATTTTTAATAAGATAATAATACCCATAAAAAGAACCAGAATCTTCACTCAACCTTATTGGAGAGTATATATATACCTTAATCATCCAAGGGTCTACTTTTGGACCATTTGAAACATTACAAAACAAATTATGACATTTATATTATTTTATTTTAAATGATGTCAAAATTGTCACAATCATAATTTAATAAAGATAACATTTTATAAGTTGGTTGTCTAAAAAGATAAATTCGACTAAAATTATTCTCATTATTTATATTAGATTTATTTTCATCATGGTATTTTATTTTTAATTTTATTTAAAAAATTAAGTATATTAAATAATCATACAAAAATATCGTAGTAATTATTTTATTAAGAGAAATATCAAATAAATGGTTTTAAAAATATTAAAATAAATATTATATGAACTAATTAATGTTTTCCACACATTGTCTATATGAATATGAAATTTTGTGAATCTATTAAAAATTTTGGTTCTAATATATCCTTTGTGTGGATTTTATTTAAATTCAAATAAATGAATAATGTCAAAATAGATTGTATTGATATTTTATAAAAATAACTAATTTTTAAATTTTTAAAAAATCACAAATATATTTAAAAATTATAAATTTAAATTTATATTGTCTAAATTGACATCAATTATCCAATAATGGAAAATTCACAACAAATAAGACATTATTTGTATTAATTTAAAATTTATAATATTATTACGACAAATAAAATTAAATAGATTAAATAAGGATAAATCAATTTGATAAGGTAAAAAATAAATTCAAAACATGTATAGCATTTATTGGATGATTAGATTACAATATTATATCACCTAATATTCTAATTTGTGTCATTTTGGATGTTTTTAGGGGGGTTATGTTTATTATAAATTAATATTTTGGAGGTTTCTAATAGTGCCCCTCTCCTCTTTTATAAAAGGGAAACTCCTCCCACTTCACTTCACTCCATTTTAAGCCTTAAAGATCGGCCAAAACCTTTCCATTACTCTTCTAAACATCCCTAGAAAATCTTGGAGGTTCTGGTCTTCTCAAAATACCTATTTTAGTTCGCTATGAGAATGTTTAAAAGTGGCAAGTCGAGGAAGAGGTAATCTCTTCTAACAATTCTTTCACGTTTCCTTCTTATTTTACATACTCTTCATTAGTTGTTTCATTGTAAAGTAATAAAATAATTATCACTAATATACTTATATGTTATTATAAATATTAACCAACCCTATTTCTCTTTATATCAATCCTATGAAAAACGAAATCGCCGCGCGTGCGTATTTAGGAATTACCGTCTCTATGCCGTGGTGTAATCTTTTTTTACACCTCCATCATACATGGTTGGGTATAATGGTGGAAATAATAATTATATATGATTATTATAATATAATACTAATTCTGAGATATTATATGATCCATTCCAATTTCATTCAATAATTACGGGAATGATATCCTCGCTCCTGCGTACGTACGTACGGATTACCATCTCCACAACACGATGAGATTCATTCTCCATGTTAACCATCCAAAATGATTAAAAAGTATATATAATAAATAATAATGAAATATATGACATAATAAGGATACTGTATTTATTTATATGTTATTTACTTACTTCAATTCAATTTAATAAGGAAACAAAAACAGCATTAATGCGTACATACGGCCTACAGTCTCCATGAACGGTGTATTTCATTCCATTTATTGATCTATTATATATATTATTTTATGAAAATATATTATTATAAATCATGTTTTACATTCTTGAAGTAAGTAAATCATGAAATAAGTAATGATATCAAGAACAACATGTTCAAACACGTATGATAAATGAAATGATTTTACCCAAAATGTTACTTTAACATGAAATTGACAAAAGAACAGGTAATATGAAGTCGTAAGTGAATCATATATGATATCATAAATATTATTTTGGTTCTCTTAAAAGTTCTTAATATCATTAAACCCACTATACAATAGTTTTGGACATGTATGAATGAATATAGACCTAAGGCAAGGGATAATTTTTCAATCTCATTTTTATCCATGATATTTTATATGTGAGTATTTACTGGGGTTACATTTGTCATCAATGTCCATGTTTTCAAAAAAAAAGTGCTTATAAAATGTTTAATATTATTCTATGTATGTTTAAAGTCATTTTTACCCCTTTTTTACTTTTAATATGATGAATGGAAGGAATTATTCTATTGTTTTCCATACGAGGAACTTTTTGACAACTCCTAAATAAGTACAAGGAGAATGTTTTTTTAACTTATAAGGAATGAAAGGATTTTTTACGGTTTTATAATAACTTATTCCCATTTATCTTTATCTAAAATATTTAATGATTATTTTCAACAAAATCATTTTCTTTTAAAATTTTATTGCATTTTTAGAAAAGGCAATTATTTTGAAGAAGAAAGGATATTTTCCTCAAGAATTCATTTCAAGTGTTTTATCAAAACTATTTTCCATCTAAGATGACATTATTTAGTACGTTTATATATCATGTATAATGTATCTATTATTTACATGGTTTTATTTTTGTTTTTATGAAATGATATCCATTTGTTTTATATGGATTATGTTGTGATGGGATGATGTTTATGAAACCCATTTTATTCATTGGGTTATGATGAATGATTTATGATTGTTTGTGGAACACATAAGGATGATTTCAATATAAGATGGGTGGTACCTATATCTCCCTTCAATTCATTGTGTAAATATTTGTATCTCACGAGATATACATGGCTAGAATGACAAGTATATGTGCTTTAGTATTACAGGGCTAGAACGAGGAGTGAACTCGGTTCAGAAATGGACATTGTCCACTATGATGGTTTTGGAATTTATGACTTGACTACTATGGAAATAATAACATGTGATTAATAGTTTTCCACAATTAATTGTTTTATTACCATTCTATTTTATCATGATTAATTTTCATTTTTGATTTATGCCTTATGTACTACCAAGATTTATGTCATTACTCGTGATTTTGATGTTTTATGTGCATGTTAGTACGTTCAAATGTTTATGGATTATTTTATGTTATCCATGATTACCCTTATTGAGAATTTTAGCTCACCCTTTTTATGTTTTCATTTCCCCATGATATAAATAATGGTTTTAGGTATGAAAAAAAAGGGGAAGATCTTTATAGGATATTCTTAAGATTTTTCACCGTGATTAGAAGATTATGTTCTAAGTTTCCAAATACACTAACCTAATATGGTGTTTGGGCATCTTTTTTTGTTATGTATTATGTATTATTCAAAATTAATTTAATTTCTATGTACAAAAATCAATGGGTCTCTATATTTTGTATTAGAACAAAGGTTTAGTAAACCTTTGGAAACTAGGATGTGAAAACTTTAGTGAGATCTCTTGAGATATTTTTAAGGTGTGTCTAGGGATTTCCATATGGATTAGTATAACTATAGGTTATAGTCCTAGAATTTTGTTAACGATTATGAATAACCTAGGGTGAACCTAAGGTGTCATGGTTTGAATAATGTGTGATAAGTTATACATCCCATATTTGACTTTTTACAATTACGTGGTTCATTGTTATTTTAACTTCTTTCTACACTATGGTTTCTGGTTTTAGTCAATGGATGGAACGAGAAGGAATTCTGTTAACATTGATTACAAAGGAAAAAATAGTGACTATGATCAACAGAATTGTGTAATTCCAGGAGATAAATATACTTGATTATGCCGAATTAGTCATCGTGATATATGATTAACAAGGTAAACATTAGTTGTATTTCTTAAGTCATCAAATAATAGGAAGATGGAATTTTATGCATGTTCAGATTGTGAGGAACATAGAGGAAGAAAGATTAATCTTTCTACATATCAAGAATAAGGGATGAAAAAACATTAGGAATACCTCATGTGGAGGGGAAGAGGTTATCTATGTGGGGAGAAGGGGCATAGATTGACAGACTGTTATGGAGTTCAATGTATTATCTATGGAGAACATGGGCATTACCCAACTCTATTCCCTGACCTAAGAGGTTACTTATAAATCTAGGAAGGACCTATTCCATGCCAATAATTGAAGAGGTTTGATTGAAGGATTTATGTATTGGAATTCAAGAATAATGTTGTTGAGATACTTTTATGGTATATTAGAAAATCTATGTATTGGCCCATTGTGGTTTTGCATAAGAATATGGTACTGGTAACAATGAAAAAGAGATTGAAATATCTTTGGAAAGAAGATTATATTCCTATAATGATTGGACAAGGATAAAATAATATGTTTTATAGTATTAATGATCTCATGACTGATATAACGACAATGTAACATCATGGTTTGATTATATTGAAAATTTGGTATTTTGGTATGTGAAAACAGTTAAATTTTGACAGCATTCACATTTTCACTAAGGTTATATGGTAACTCGTGTTTTAAGAGAAAAAAAGAGTATGTTACTCACATGTTTGGAATGTTACCAACAAGATATATCTTAGGATATATGGGGGATAAATGATGGTATTCACATGCTTGGTACATGTCCTTTCTTGTAATCGTTTTCTATATACTATGAGATTAGGCAAAAGTATTTTCGATAATCCTAAAGGTTGGAATAGATTATGATGGACATCAGATAGTATTTTTGAACGCTAAAACATTTTCTCAAATGTTATAATTGTATCATTTTAGAAAAAAGACAACCCGTAGGACGGGCGACAACCCGTCGCGTCGGACAAGGTTGTGGGAATCAAACCCACAACAGAAGTACGACAGGCCTTTGTCACCTACCATTGGCCTACAGGAAGTCCTTGGTTAGTATAAATTAATTTTATCTTATTAAGCGGTATGATATATGAAGTATAATTAAATTTTTTGATCCACATACGATTAATCTAAGCATAGATGGACTTATGTATATTTAATTACTTGTGCTAACTTTTTTTGTGATACAGATAGATTGAATGACGTATCATTCTATCGCATGATCTACTAACAGTTCAAGAATTAAACATTCAACTTTATTTCTTTAAATAAGTGATGAAGTGGAAATTATTCATCGAATTACCAACAATGATATTTCACTGAAATCAAGTAAGGATTTTTCCTTTTGCAAAAATTCATCAACTTCAGGGAAATGATCTTTAAAACCAAAAATGTTGTCATAGTACTCTCAAATATGATGAATCAAATAGTACCTTAGATTATCACAAATTTATGGCTTTGTGATTTTTGGCTTTTTCATATCCATGTTCTCTATAATTTTCATTAGAAAAGATGGTTTGATTTCTCTTCCACATCCATATTTTCACCTATATTCTCCTATGTGGAAACCCAATGTTGAGTTACCTTGGGTGACCATTAGGCTTCTAACATTCCATTTTAAAATTAAGTTTTAAAATTCTGTTTTATGATGTGGGTTTCTATGCAATAAACTATCATGTAGTAAATGATTTATAACCCCGGGAAATTTCGAGGATGAAATTCATTTTAAGGGGGATAGAATGTAACACCCCATGATTTTACGATAATTATTCTTTCTAATTTTTTTGATGTATTATTTTTTACGCTACAGCAAGATTATCTTGCACTATATGAAACACCGCATTATATTTTGGTGTACACAAACACTATTCTTGGCTTGTGTTTCACGCTAGAGCAAGCCCCTCAATAGCGTGTGATGTATGCTATATTGAGTTTCACTAAACAACAATATATTATTATAATATTATTATGAACTAGCCGTTATGAATATTATTAACAACAATTTTAATTTTATAACATTATCATTCATTATAATAATATTATATAACATGTTATGAGAACAAAATAAATTTTTTTTGTAAAATAAGTATTTTTCAAAAAATGCAGTTTTGTCACCTATTAATGGTGCACCCACTATAAATCTAGTTTTTGACTCGTTTATGATTTCAATTTGACCAAATAAACTTTTTAATTTCATTAAGTATATAAAAATTTACTTGGGATAATTTTTTAATATTTTTCTGTTAACTTTTATATTTTGATGAATAGTAAAGATACGCTAAAATTTAATTAAAAACAACTTTTTTCATCAAGATAATTTATATTGTTAAATTATAATATTGATTGGTTTTAAAGTATAAATAAAATATAATTTTACCATTTAATATAATGTATGTCATTGTCATTAATTTTAAATTGAATTCATTGGTAAAAACATTTCAATCTTTTGTAATGTTTTACCATTTTAAACCCATTTTCTCACCAGCGGGAATAATTTTAAATTAAATACTGATACTTATGTGTATTGATTTTGGAAAAATGGATTCCGTATTTAGAATCTGTAGTTACAAATTATGTTAATTGGCTAGTTTTATTTTTATACATTATTAATAGTAACTACGGTAAATTTTATTTACAATAGTTAAAGGTAAATCGGGTAATTAAGGGTAAATATAATATTATAAAATTACCCTAACACTTGTCATAATATAATTGGATGATTATATTTCTACCTCAATCATTCCTGGGTAGAAATATAATCTATTTGAACCCACTGGGATATGATTAAGACATTTAATTTATTTTATTTAAAGAAAGTGAAATATGTGTCACTCAATCTTTAATAGTTAAAGTATTTTTAATATAAGATTATAGAGAATAAAAATTCAATTAAAAATACCCATTTTAAGTCTGAATTTTATTATTATTTTATTATTTATTTTTTATTTTTAAGAAATATATAATTACCTTAATAGCTTATACATTAATGATGCAGAAATTATTTATTTAGTGAAAAATCAATAATAACGATTTTATTAAAATACTAATACCCATCAAAAGGACCTGATCCTTTACCAGACATTATTTTCCATGTACATATACACCCTAATCATAAAATGGCCGACTTTTGGACCATTTGGACCCTTATAAAGTAGATTGTAACATTTATATTATTTTATATTAAATGATGTCAAAATTGTCACCATCATAATTTAATAAAGATAACATTTTATAATTTGGTTGTTTTAAAAGATAAATTAGACTAATATTATTCTAATGAATGATATTATATTAATCTTTATCATGGTATTTTATTATTAATTTTATACAGCAAATCAGTATATGAAATAATCATATAAAACTGTCATAGTAATTATTTTATTAAGAGAAATATCAAATAAATGATTTTCAAAATATTAAAATAAATATTATATGAACTAATTAATGTGATACAAAAATTTTATAGATGAATATGACATGTTTGGAATCTATTAAATATTTTGTTTCTAATATATCCTTTGTGTGGATTTTATTTAAATTCATTGAAATGAATAGTGTCAAAATTGACAATATTGATATTTTATAAAAATAACATATTATTAAATTGAATAAAAATCACAAAGATATTTTCAAATTATAAATTAAAATTTATATGGTCTAAAATGTCATAAAGTATCCAATTATGGACAATTCACAAAACATAATAAAGTATTTATAACAATTTAAAATTTAAAATATTATTACCACAAATAAAATTAAATAGATTAAATAATTATAAATCAAATTGATAATGTTTAAAATAAATTCCCATCATGTCTAAATTTTATTTTTTAATGATATTACTACCCTATATAACCTAATATTCTAATTTGAGTCATTTTGGATGTTTTTATGAAGGTTTAGATTTATTATAAATTAATATTTTAAAGGCTTCCAAAAATGCCCCTCTCCTCCGTTATAAAAGGGAAACTCCTCCCTCTTCACTTCACTACATTTTAAGCCTTCAAGATCTGAAAAACGCTTCCGATTACTCTTGTAAACTTTTCTAATAACATCCTAGAGGTTCTGGCATTCTCAAAAGACCAGCTCTAGTACCCTAAGAGAATGTTTAAAAGAGTCACGTCGAGGAAGAGGTAATCTCTTCTACCAATTCTTTCAAGTTTATTTTCCATTTTACTTCCTATTCATTAGTTTTTCATTATAACGTAATAATATCTGTATCAATAATATACTGATATATTATTATAAATATTAAACAACTTTATTTCACCTTATATCTATCCTACGAAAAACAAAATCACCGCCCGTGCGTACATACGGCTTACCGTCTCTAGGCTGTGGTGTAATATTTTTTTCAACCACCACAATACTTGGGTGGGTATAATGGTGGAAATAAAAACTATATATGATTATAATAACATAATACTGATTCTGAGTTATTATATCGTCATTTCCAATTCCATTCAATAATTACAGGAACGATATCATCGCTTGTGCGTACGTACAGATTACAATCTCGACGACGTGATGAGATTCATTTTCCGTGTTAACCAATCCAGAATGATTAAAAAGTATATATAATAAATAATAATGAAATATATGACATAATAATGATACTCAATTTATTTATATGTTATTTACATACATTCATTCAATTTAATAAGGAAACAAAAACAGCGTCCATGCCTACGTACAGCCTACCGTCTCCACAAATAGCGTATTTCAATACATTTATTGATCTATTATATATATATTATATTATAAATATATATTATATATAAATCATGTTTTACATTCTAGAAGTAATTAAATCATGATATAAGTAATTATATCAAGAACATCAAGTCCAAACACGTATGATAAATGAAACGATTTTACCCATAGCGCTGCTTTAACATGGAATTGACAAAAGAACGGGTGATATAAAGTCATAAATGAATCATATATGATATCAAAAATATTATTATGGTTCTGTTACAAGTTAATAATATCTTCAAACCCAGTATACAAGAGTTTCAGACATGTATAGAAGAATATGGGCCTAGGTTAAGGGATACTTTTCCAATCTCATTTTTATACGAGATTGTTTATACGCGAGTATTTACTGGGGTTGCATTTATCATCAATGTCCATGTTTTCAAAAAAATGTTTTCATAAAATGTATAATATTCTTCCATGTATTTTTAAAGTCATTTTTACCTCTTTTTAAATTTACTACAATGAATGGAAGGAATCTTTCAGTTTTTTCCATACGAGAAACTTTTTGACATTTCCGACAAAAGTACAAGGAGAGTGTTTTGTTTAACTTATACAGCATGAACATATTTTTTTACACTTTCATAACGAATTATTCCCCTAAATCTTCCAATATAATATTTCATGATTATTTTCAACAAAATCCTTTTCTTTTAAAATTTCATTGCATTTTGAGAATAAAAAATAGTTTTGAAAAAAGAAAGGATATTTTTCTCTATAATTCATTTCATGTGTTTTATCAAAACTATTTTCCATATAAGATGACAATATTTAGTATGTTTATGTTTCAAGTATAATGTCTATATTATTTATATGGTTTGATATTTCTAATAATTAAATGGTATCAATTTGTTTTATATGGATTATGTTATGATGGGATGATGATTATGAAACCCATTTAATTATTTGGGTTATGATAAATGATTTATGATTGTTTTGTGGCACACATAAGAATGATTTCAATATGATATGGTGGGGCCTATATCTCTCTCCAATGCATTGGGTAATGATTTTTATCTCATGAGACATACATGGCTAGAACGAAAAGTATATATGGTTAAGTATTATAGGGCTGCAACAAGGATTGAACTCGGTTCAGTAGTTGACTTTGTCCACTATGTTGGTCTTGGAAGCAATGCCTTGACAACTATGGAAATCATGACATGTGATTAATGGTTTTACACAATTACATATTTTATTCCCATGATATTTTATCATGATTAATGTTCCTCTATGGTCTATGCCTTATGTTTTACCAAGATTTATGTCATTACTTGTGATTTTGATGTTTTATCTTCATGCTATTATGTTCAAATATTTATGGATTGTTTTATGTTCTCCATGCTTACCCTTACCGAGCATTTAAGCTCACCCTTTTTATATATTCATTTCCCCAGGATATAAAGAAAGGTTTTTGGTAATAAAACAAAAGGGGAAGATCCTTATGGGAGATGTTGAATATCTTTAACCATGATTAGAAGATTATGTTCCATGTTTCCAAAGACACTAACTAATTTGGTCTTTGGGCATCTGTTTTTGTTATGTATTAAGTATTCCACAAAAGTAATGTAATGTCTATGTATGTCAATATTTGAGTCTCTACAATAATATATATATATAAATTGAAGCTACCACACAATGTTACTTCAAAGAATCATGATTCACCTGGATCATTAAACCATGTAGGGTTGGTGCCAACTGTTAAGGTCCACATCACATAAAATTTTCTCGAAATTTTGATTAAATCCCAGAATCATAATAACAAAAACACATAATATGAAAAATCATTCCACATTAGTGATAATTCTTGAGGGAAATAGTTTAATAAAGTAAGTACTTTCCATTTCACCCACTTTTATAGCAACAATCATTTTCCATGTAGAGTGTCAAACAACCTCTATAATACTATAACTATTGAAGACATAATTACAATACATCCTATTAAGTCCTCTTACTTTTCTTGGGTTATTCAATTGAGTCTGTGATATAGAAGGTATTCTTTCATCCACTGGATGATCGATGAAGTCTTGATGTTTTTTCGTTACTGATTCCCTTTTATATTGTAAATTCCTTACGATGTGTTTATGCCTATGTCATCATATCAATGTTTCAGAACTAGTATGTCACCATTGGAAAAAGTATGATCTACATGTTACTATAAAATTATGCCTCATTCCGTACTAGAATAAATGATATTTAAATCAACTTTGGGAATAAAAAAATATATGAGGACACTCTAATCGTTCCCTCCTAAAGATCCCAGAACTCCTAAGCATGTTCACACATCTATACATTATGGAATTTTTCCTATGAAAATATGACCTTTAACGTTTTCAATGTCACCATGTCACATATACCAACACCAAGCATAATTTCCTAGTACCATTCTGTAACACTATGTAGTATAAGGGTCACATGCTTCATCTTTTGATCAAATAGGTATCCACCAGGTCGCAAATTCCCACAACAATTGATATCCAATCCTATGCATACTATGGTCCATAGTTACTTAGAAATGTATGGTTTTAGGGAGATAAAACAAACAATCACATACAACCATCATTGGGGTAAAAAATTCAACATCTCCATCCAGATTATTGTCTAGATAGAGGAGTCCAAAATGTATCGTATCTATATATTGTTCTATTAGAGAAACCATTAGTTCATTCTCATCCAAACTACATGTAACATATGTTGTTCCACTAGTACTGTAACACCCTAGGTAAATAAAGAGTATGAAATTTTCACATTTATCCTTATTTGTGAATAAAATATTAATAATACTTTAAAGGGAATTCTATGCTCAATGGCGTACCCAATATGCAACAACAAGTTTCTTTGAAATCTTACGTCGCACTCTAATAATAAAATAATATTATTTTAAATTGTAGTTAATGCCTAGCCGTTGTAATGGTGGGAATGAACATAACTAACTACAAAATGATTATATATGTTTGTCAAATATTTTTTCAATAAATTTTAGAGGTTTAAAAATGCAAATGAATCTAGTTTTTAAGCGTAAACATTCTAATATTCCTTAAAAGGTCGATTAAACGCCTTTTGATGGCGAACCCCTTTTAAATCCACTTTTTGGAGATTTTATAAGCTCTATTTTTTAAAATAAACTTATTATTTATTATTGGGACATTTAAATTTACCTTGGGTTAATTTTTGGTATTTTTCTGACAATGTTCATTTTTCAATGAATAGTGAAAAATTATGCATTTTACATCAAAACTGCTTTTTCATATAATTTAATTATATGGTTATATTATCTTTTTAATTTGTTCTAAAGATTAATTAGAATATATTTTTACCATGTAATTCAATGATGGTCATTGGGATTAATTTCACTTTGGAATTAGGCATAAACAACTTCCAAACTTTTCATTAATATTGTTTCTAAAAAACCCGCTATTTGTTTTGATAACAGAAAGTTTTTTTAAATTAATTATTTCAATTTATGTGATTGGGATTTGGTAAAATGGATTAAATTTTTGGAATCATAAGGTCCAAATTATTCAATTAAGACTCTTTTGTTTTTGGACATTATGAATAGTAACGGTGGTAATTATCTTTAATTATCTTGATTAATGGGTAATCGGGTAGTTAAAGATAATAAGATAATCTCATAATAACAAAAAATGACCACAAAATGTGTCCTAAGGCTACGGGTTGTCTCATGGCCGACCATGGGATGCCTTGTGCCAAACATGGGGGGCCCATGGAATCACTTTTCTGAGAAAGTGACTTTTTATCTTTTTATTTTTAAAGAATGTTAAATGTAACAAAGAATGTATCACCTAAGTAAAATATTTTTAATTTTGTCTACATAAATGATATTTTGGACTATTAATATTCATTGTAAATAAAAAAAGATTTCCTACATCATAGTATTTTTTTTTATTTTTAGACATTAAATAAATTAAATTATTTATGACATCATGATGATGCAGCGATGTCCTCATTATTTAACGATTTAAATAAAATGGAAAGATAATGTAACATCTAAGACCTAAACATGTACAAAACCTATTAGATGGGTGTATTTCGAACCCTTATCACCTTATCCTCGAAACACATCAATGTGGGACCATTAAAATCCGAAACTCATTTGAAAATAAAGTTACATTTTATACCTTTCCAAGAGTGCCCCTCCTCTCCTCTTATAAAAGGCCTCCACCCCTACCTCCTTACCAACACATCCAAAGCCTTTGTCTCAGCCAACCCCTGCCCATTTGGTCTCTCCACATCCCTATCTAACTACTTGAAGCCTCACTTTGGGCAGAAGTCTTCCCAAAGAATCTTTTTAGCTCAAACCAAAGGTAGTTACCTGATTTTAAGGTAATGTCTTCACTTGTGTCCATTTGTTTTATTTTTCTTCTCCAACCCCCTAAACTCATTTTATTAATTTCTTTTGTAAAAAATACAGTATCTTCAATATACTAGGATGTAGTTATAAGAAGTATTCTAGCTACACTTACACACACCTTGGTCTAATGGTTAAAGAACATACTGATTCTGTGGTTGGCGATTTTATGCCTCATGAAACGATGATTGTTCAATATTCTTTTAACACCTTTAAAGGTGGCCATTATGATGTCACTGTATTTTATATATGATATATATGGTATTTATGTTTAATATATGCTTCTGTATTTTATATTTAAACCATAACATTATTCTATACATGTTGTGTAAATGCGATAATTTCATATGAGGAAATGTCGACTA
Organism: Viscum album; assembly: GCA_963277665.1. Taxonomy (NCBI): domain Eukaryota; kingdom Viridiplantae; phylum Streptophyta; class Magnoliopsida; order Santalales; family Viscaceae; genus Viscum; species Viscum album. The sequence goes on from OY728141.1 coordinate 557,042,529, forward strand.
TCGCCCCCTCAAGTGATGTGACTCGTACATGCAATACATGGAATGTATAAAGAATGAAATTAATGAACATATGTGACCTATATGAAATATATATTATACTAGATTTATAATATATATATATATATCATTTATTTTTAATTCCATTAATATGAAAAAGAAAAAAATGAAAGTAGCGGTCATGCGTACGTACGGCCTACCATCTCCATGAACGGTGCTTTTCGTTTTTTATCTCCAAATGATATGGAATAGTATAAAATGAATATTTACTGGATATATATGATATATATGATAAATAAATCATGATTATAACTCTGGATATAATGGATACATGAACAACTTGTAATTATAAAGAGCATATGTTGACTCAAGTACCAATGATCGTTTAAACGGCCGTTATTAACTAAAATAATTACATAGTGTTCATGACATGGTAATATGTGATATAAAAGGAATAATGAACTTTAAAAATGTTTTTAAGGAAGTATAAATTAACTCAAGTTTATTATTCAGAAGATTAAAGAATGATAGAGTCAAGTCGGTCCTGAGGTAAGGGATCCAACCTCTCTCTTTCTTTTTAAGTATACCTTTTTATGTCATTCCTTTTAATGCTCATATTTCTTGTTATTGGGATGTTCCTTTATATTAATCATACTGTAATTTGTATGTTAATATGATGAGAGAACCTATTATCTCTCATAAATCCATTTTGGAAGTTTTGAGTGGCGCCATTAGGCTGCCGAATTTTCGTAAGAGATCTAACCTCTCTCTTTCTTTTTAAGTACTCTCCTTTATATCACTTCTTTTAAGCTCCTCTTTGTTATGTTGGGAGATGTTATTTTATATTCATATTTTTTAAACATTATGTTAATATGATTATAGACCCTATTTTTTCTCATCAATCCATTTTGGATGTTTTATGTGGCGCTGTTAGGCTACCGAGTTTTCGTAAGGGATTTTTCATCTCACTTTTATTCTCGTGAGATTTATGATACATTTTCCACAATTTCCTCTGAGTGGTGTATGTACTGCCCATTATTTTACTCATTGTTTAATATACATTAATTTATGAGTATTTACATCAATGTTGTATTTTCCTTCTTTCACGGGGTGCATGTTTCGAATGTTACACATGTCGGTAAGGGAACCTTTCACCCTCCTCTTTATAAAATACATCTCTTGTTATGTCTTTTAATTTACATCTTTTTATGTTGGGATATGTTCATTTATATCCTTATTGATGTAAATTTTATGTCCAAGTGATGATATTCCCTTTTTATCTCTCATCAACTCATTTTCTGAATTTTAAAGTGATGTCGTTAGGCTATCGAATTTTACCAAGGGAACTTTTTATCCCAATTTTGATTTATTTGGGTTCAACATGTAGTTATTGAATATTTCATCCTTTGAATATCTGTGAATGACCTTTTATTGTTTTACACATAATATCCACTTATATTGGGTGTATTTATATTTGTCACACATAATTTTGAGATTGATTTATCCTTAATTTAAGGATACCTTCTTTATAAGGGATTTCATCACATTTGACATTTCTATTGAGACTAAATTGTTGTTATGCACCAATTCACTCTTATATGGTGTATATACTGTCCTTTAGAATATTATATCATGTATCCATTTATTCTCATGATATTATAAAGATCTGACTAAATGTTATTCCTCAATTATTGTATTCAAGTGTCTCTAATTTTGGTAAAACCCCTTTAACCAAAATATCGCTTTAAATGTGTTTAATATTTTATCTTATTAATATCCATGTTTTCAAAATGGTTTTAAGGATTTATTTATATGGATAGTAATGGTTTGAAATTTTAAAAGCTTCAAGGTGGTATGGGACACTTTGATTCAAAAATCTCTTTATTAAATGTTTTAAATGGGTTTGGAAATTGTTTCTTTATGAATGGATTCATTATTTCAATATACTAAAATGCTATATTGTGATTGAAATGTGGAAATGTTATGATTCTTTTATGCATGGTTTATGTGATACGTTTATGTTATGGTTCTTGGTCATTGTTATGAAAATGTGTGGTTCCATGATAAACTCAGGGCGGGTGAGCCCGATGTAGCTCTCCAATGCATTGGGTAACGCGAAGGAGTGAAAAATTAAGGTTTCTCCGAAGAGATTTAGGGAATATACTGTGGTGGGAATTCCAAACGTAACCAAGAGGGTTACTCCCTATGTAAGGATGTTATGAATGCCTCAAGTTACCTTTTATGTCATATGATTTCTATGATTTATTCATGATTTTATGAGGTATGTTAAAGTGCTTATGTTTTATGGGTAAATTATGATTTAATTCTTATGTATACATGTACTCATGTTTCCTTTACATATTTTTATATCCCTTACTGATCTTTTTATGCTCATCCCATGTTTTTGAAATGTTTTTCACAAGTCAAGGAAAGGGTACATGATATGATGATAGTGCCAAGGAAGTGTCAAGAAAGAATCCATGTTTTATTTTAAATATGTTTCCGTTGATGGAAAAAATGAATACTATCTTTTATGTAACCAAATTGTTTAAATGTGGAATGTAATGCAAGTTTTATGATCTAATTCTCTAAAACACTAAACCTGAAAAGATCCTCAATGTGTAATCTTGTAAAAACTCAAGATTATGTAAGGTTTAAGGCTGGGGCCTTATAAGTACAATATCCCCTAGATAATAATTATATAATGACTCAATAATTAGTTTTATAAGACACTTGTGATGTGGTAAATCATGGAATTCCCAATCAAAACATTGAGTAAATTTCCGACTAAACCAATAACAATGATAACAAAACAAAGTAACACACATGTTTGTCATCATTTTCAGCCGAAGAAAAATGAATAACCACCTATTTACTAACAATGGACAAAGACAATCCTCTTGTTCTAGATCATTTTTCCGAACTATATATATATATATATATAATCTCAATCATAGAATACTCAGGCCCAAAAATTTAATGAATTATACAAAACAACTATAAAAGATATCATATTTTATTCATGAATATTATTCATTGGGAAATTTTTTATGTATAAAATAGGCATATATAAAGTTATCCAACATGCATAAACATTATTCATGAATAAATTTCAATTCCATAGAATCTTTATATCAACGTCATGAATATCACACAAGATGAATTTAATCAATATAAATATCAAATACTAAGAACATATATTTAGGTTTTCATAGAAGCATAGAGGTATATTATACAATATTGGAAAGACATTGACATAGTTTCCCTAATTGGGTCCCGAACATTCTATATCATGTCAACCCAATCCTAAATAAATGAAAATATGAGAACTACATTACTAAAACTAGGGATATGATTTCGTTTAATAATACCCTAACCCAAATGAAAAATTCCATGTTGATGTGCCCATTGGCCCCATGAGTGTGTCCCGTGTGCAAGAGATTATTGACATGCAGTGAGGGAAAAAGGTACATAGTGGGGTTTTATGACCCCATTATCAGAACATAATAGTATATGATGATATATATAAATATAAAATTATAAATATAAATAATAAACATTAAATCCTCAAAGTATCAAAATAAAAATAAAGGACCAACCCTTGTAGTATCAATATGGAATATAAGATAAATAACCCATAAAGAGAAAGAATTACAACATGTCTTGGATTGAAGTATGAGATAAGGAGAAAAATAATATCAGTATTAAACATCCATGTAATAATCCTATTAAGAAACCCCATACACCTTGTGCAAATCCTGCTCAAAATCCCACCAAGGGGGCATTTCCCTAGAATGAATCCCTAGTCATTAAAACTACAAAAATATCAAGATTTATGAGTATGGATTCAATATAAAACCTATTAATATAGAAAAAATGGCCATTAACAAAAGTGAACAAGATAATATGGTGTATCTTATGAAAATAAATAGAGCATAGCTAAGTAACAAGTATTTCATACCAGCATAATGTACCACTATGATACTCATAGAGCATCTATACAAACATCAAATCCATGTATGATTGATATTTCAAATTTTATTTTAAACAAATTAAATTTTTTTGATATCCCAAAATAACATTTGAAACATCCTAGTGAAAGTGGTAGACAATGTGCATGATAAAATCCCTTTTGACACATCACACTTTGGGGGATAGTCTATATAGATCATCATACACACTCGACTATATAATAAGGTGTAATAACATTTGAAATATATACATACAATATGACATATCAATGAAAACATCATATAAAAATAAATTCATATACACTGTAATTTAAAATGTAGTTTATCCTCAAACCTGTGTCCCGTGAAGAAATACGAAAAATATATGTCATAAAAAACAATAAGATGCTTCTTTGGAAACACACACCCAAAAAACATGATATAAATTGTTAGAAATAGGTTTCATCATAAAAATACACACACACCATTAAAAAATTCCTAGAATAAAAAAACATGATCTAGTGATAAATACCCCATAACAAATTTGTAATGACATTTCCACAATAATGGACTTTCCAAAGCCCAACTACACCGCTCTAAAACCTAGAACCATATGAAATCATCTATGATGTAGTAAAATTTGGTAATTTATATATATAATACACACTAAAAAGGTGAGACAAGATCACATGTACCCAAGAAGATCAACTATCAAAAACAGTTTAGGAAACAATTATCCACATATTCTAAAACACTGAATTTGTGTTCATATTATATAAATGATCAAAAATAAAATTGTAAGATACTATAAAAATAAATATATCCACAATATTATATAGGATATATGATTATAATCATTTTAATATTGGTAGGTATTTATGATATGTGTATAACAAGTATTTTTAGATCAGATAGTATAATTATTAATCACCTACATTCATGGATTCACATGATTCACGCATTGAATAAAATAAAATTATTGTACAAGGCCTATGTGGTCTATAGATTGTAGTGGGATTAAAATAGGGGTAATGAGATAATAATAATTTTTAATTAACATTAAAATTTATTTTTGGATAATTAAATCTTGACCACATAATTTGGAAGCATAATTTTCCAAAAAAGTGCAACAATCATGGGAGGAATACTACCTATCATAGGAACCATCATGGTTTGGTCACATCATTTTTCAAACCATGTGAAAAAATGTCCTTTTACACTAAATTATTTCATATGTTTTTCATGGGAAACTTCATTTTTTCCAAAATATGAACCATAACTATGTGTCAGTTGTAGTTTTTTTAACATTAGCTGAACAATTTTAGGGATACTCAGTAGGATCTCATTAACATGTTATCCAAATATGAACCATTAAAAAGGCCTCAAAGTACTCCAAAATCCTTTATAAAATCCAGAAATATATTGAAAACAATTCACATTTCAAAAACACATGAAAAATAATAAAATAGATTATATTGAAACTAAAGGATATAATTCTATTACATAAGTGATTTTATATGATACTAAATACTTTGAAAAAACTATATAATTTCTTATAAAATATAGAATTAAAAAAATTATAATCCATATTATTCATAATAAATTAGTATTAAAAACTTATTAAAAAAAGTAATACTTTAGGAGGCTATTTTAATGCATGAGTAATAACATTTATTATTTGAGAATTAAACTACAGAAATATTTTAATCCTTGGATCCTTTTAAGTCATCTTATAGGGATCATACTATATACTAAAATTTTGGAATATTCCATTCAAATTAATATAAAATTTAATGTGGATAAAATAATTAAAATGATTATTTATATATCTAAGGTATAAATAACTCTCTATATCATTGATATTAACCATGAATTATGATTCGATAAAACTAAAATTATTAATACATTCAAACTTACAGCTTCCTTTTAATATAAGTTAGTATTTATATAGATTGTGAGATTATGTTCTCTGGGGATTCAGTGATGTGAATTTAAATGTTGATTAACTAATAACATTATAAAATTATTCATTTTAGAGGTCACCTGAGAAGAATAAGGACATCCAAAATGAGGTCACTCGAATTCTATATTGATGTAGGTAATGGTCACACTGTTAACCAAGACACAAAAAGTTAGGAATTAGTAAATGGAATACCAAGAATTAGAATATAGAAAATAAAATCACAATCATTATTTTTTACTTCATTATGATCACTTTTAGATCACTATACATCCTTTTAATTCTAGGGAGGGTTGCGAATGATAGGAAACATTCATCATTAAAATTATCCTTCTTAAAATATAGAAGGGACGGGATGTCTATGTTGTTTATAAATAATATAAATATAGTATTTTCATAGGAGATCACAAGAATATTTTAGACCTATATCTAAATCCCTAGGTTGTTTCTTTTCTCCTCTATTATCTAAATTGATATAGTGGTATTATAAAACTATTAGTAATGATAGTATTCTAAACATTCACATATCTCTTCGCATATTTCCATGGCATGTCCCCAAATATTTGGATTCATTAAATCCTCAATATAGATATTATTGAAATTTAATTTCTTCTCATAGATGTAGCTCATATGTTTTCCAACCCATGATGGTAATGTTTTCAGATTACATAATCCATAATCATGTCTAATAATCACTTTTTTTTGTTCGACTAATTTTGTGTAAGTATATAATTTAAGAACTTTTTATCTATATTTATTTTCAACATCCATCAATAATGATAATGTAAATAAATCTATAATAAAACATAACCATTTATAATTTAATATAATATATAAGTAAATTTCACAAATAGGGAATTATTTTTTGTTATTTATAATATATCACTGTTTCATTTTTCCTATGGACATATCCCATGTAATTTTTTAATTCATCACTGTATATCAGAAATAATTTTATACTATAATGTAGTTTTAGTAAGTTTTTTACATACCATCATATTCTATTCCTCATGAATACAATGTTTTAATTCTTCTACCATTAGAATCATTAATCTATTATGAATTTAGATTTTAATTACATTTCAAAAACATGAAAAAATTTCTCAAAAAACACTAATAGTATCCAAAATTCCCCTGAAATATTAAGATCCATATTATATTTATATCTATTAGAAATTTTTAAATGACTTATATCATTAAATAATCTATGGATTCATCCATTATTCTAAATATATATACCATTTGTTTAATATTAAATAGGTAAATCATACATTCTAAATATAAAATATAATTTCTTTTTTCATAATTTCTTCAGTATTATCCCTAGCTTCTATACATATTTTTCTATTCCCTTTGACTATTTGAGAATATCATAAATAATGATAATAAAACATTTATTATCGAAACATATTAACACTCCAATAATTATACACATAAATATGAAACATGTCTTTGTATAATTATATGTCAAAAATATATATTCACTATGAAAATATATTATAATAAATGATATATTATTTATATCTTCCCTTTTATCCCATAGATGTTGATATCTAATTCAAATATTGACTTTACATAAATATTTTGACATTTTACTCAATCTGGAACGATCTAATACTGGGTACACAACACGTGTTCTTTATCATGATCTTGTAAAAAAACAATAGTGAATGAAAATATCATTAAACCATTCATATTCATAAAAATAGGATTGGTGCACTCCATGGTGAATTAATCTAGTATATAATACCTTTTATATTAAATCATTCACCTTCTTCTCAAAGAGGATTGTTTCTCTTCATGGAAAATCTCATGGGACTATAATACCCTAAATATTAAACCATTAATCTTCTTATGAAATAATATTGGTTCACCCCATAGTGGATAACATGGGTATGTAATATCCATACCATTATTTTAATTTCATATATTTTAGAATCCCCCACTTAAATGGGGTGAATTCTATGTGGCTACATAGATGTAGAAATCTCTATAGTGTTAGTTAAATTGAATAATAAAGCACAAATTATTCAATAATATGGTAATCTTATAAGGATATATGGTAATATATTCTAGAAAATAAGAAATTTCAAAAATATAGAACAAATCCCTAATCATTTGAGAATAATAAAGATCATTATTGTCAATAAAGAATCCTAATAAGGTATTACTGAAGAATGGATGTTTATAATAATCCATGTATGTGTATTTTATCAATGGATGATTTGGGATATGAAATAAGAGTTCATTATCATAAAAATATCCATCATCTTTATGATGATAGATAAAATCCAATCAAAATATAAATTTCAATTATACCAAGGCAACAACATATGGATAATAAATGATGTAACTTCTAATGAAAATTTACTGCATAACAATTTTACGTATGTTAATGAATTCATTCCCCACATAAAATATAATAAATTTTAAATCAATATAAAATATTGGAATAAGTAAATATATAACATTTATGGATTAACATGATATGAATGTGTCATGTCCCATCCCCCATGGACCGTTTCGTGACTTCCCCAATCCCTCCTTCTCTGGGCCAGTACCTATAGACTAGCATAGAAAATGAATATCCCAAAAATGGAAGGCACTGCATAACACCATGTTATCAACCCACCTCTAAGAACATTCTATCCCTTTCTCCACAATGTCCCCATGAAATTTGTCTATCATATTCCCAAGACACAACTTTTATGGGAAAATCCAATGTAAGGGTGTGTATAAAAATTCTCAATATAGACTCATAGACCAAATCATGTATAAAAAAAATCAACAATGGAAGAATACCACAAAGATAGATCTCAAACTAAAGAATAAAGAAAAAGACACATCTCGCACCATGTATAACTTATGTACATAAGTAAATATTATTTGTAGTAAATCTAGATCATCTTATTCTATTAAAAGGATCTTCCCTATATCCACAAAGGGTCACTATGCTGCTGATCCATGATGGATCGCTCTGCAACTGATCCACAATGGGTCGCGCTAGTGTTGACCCAAAAAGGGTCCATCTCATGTGGATCAACGAAGGGTTAGACTATTTCTAATCCATGAAGGGTCTATCTATTACTAATCCATGAAGGGTCTCTCTGTTGCAGATCCTTGAATATTAGATATAGTGTTGATCCATCAATGTTCTCTCTTCATTCCTCACATCACAGCCAGCCACTAGATTCCCACACTTAGCACTCCTAATTCTTGGTTGATATGCTTCTAAATCCATCAATCACACCTCAAATGCAAGTAATTCCCACATAGAGTAACCCAATGGTAATTCTCATCATAAGGGTCCTAATGTAATAGAATGTTCATGGAACAGACACCTGGTCTGTATGATATGGGAATTTGTAAAAAAAGTGTCTGGTTCGATTAGTGTCGGATCCAACCTAGCCACACACCAACCTCCACAAAAAATTACATACAGTATCTTATAAGGACTCTCCCATCATATGGGTCCCAAAACAATTGATGGTGCGTCAATTAGACGCTCGGTTCGCATGTTATTGGAATTTCATTAAACTCGGGCCTCTGGCATCTAGGATCGGTCCGACCTAGTCAGAATGACTTGACCAACCCCACCTCGGGTCCCCACATGCCCCTATTTATTTGACCAACCTGACCTGACTTGGCCCGGGTCTTGGTCAGTTTGGTCCTGTGTGGCCAGTTGGCCAAACCCATTGGGCCTCTCAGAACCCAGCCTAACTCATCCGAGGGGTCAGCCCGCCTGGTCTCCCAATAACCCTGTCTCCTCTGGACCAACCCGAATGGGAGGGTCCGGCCCAACGACATGGGTTAGGCATGCTGGTTGGGGTGTGGCATGCCAACAGATGCCCAACCCGAATCAAAGAGGGCTGATGGTCTTCACCCGGGACACGGCAGTCACCGCAGTGTCAACCTCCATGAAGCGAAAGTGGAAAAAGCTGGCCGCCAAGTAAGAATCATGTGGAAATGTTATGGTGTCGGTTAATGTCATGGCCCAAGCCTGTAAACTCCACTACATGGGACTACTACATATGTGGCTATTGGTGCTGCTGAGGCATGCCACCTATGTCACGATGCTACCAGTAAGACCATTGACGGACAATCGGACACACTCGGGTTTTTTGTTCTATGTGCCACATGTGCCTACACCCTTCTGGGAATGCCTCCTTCCTTACTATGGACAAGAATCTTCCTTGCCTATAACATAGAAATATGATCGAAAAGAACGAACATACATAGAGTCTCAAGCCTTGTTCTTATCAGCCAACACCTTCTTCTTTAAAATATTAAAATAGGGTTGAGGTTTGGGGATGATTTTTAATCCATGATAATTAAATTCAGAGGAAAACCTGCCCAAAAATACCCTCCTATAAGAACGAGTTATCCGCATATCAAAATGTTCATGGGTTGATCTATGTTCCCTTTCTATAATGGAGAATAAGGAAGGATAGTAATAAAAATAAACCCCATCCTCGATTTGATGTTATTTGATGAAATGTTCCATTCATGTGGGGTTCAAGCTTTGTCGGCGATTGTCGTCCCACTATTAATCATCGATAACGTTCTTCATCAGAGAGAGATGCATAGTGAAGTTCCACATTCATCTAAGTAATTACCCAAATATAACTACCCTCCCACAAGAACACGCGATTCACAGATCAACCTGGATAATTACATCTACAGCTAACAATGGATAATATCTCTATCATCGTCATCGTTTAGTGAACCATTAGTGTTTCTCACCATGTTCTTATTTTTTTGAAGAGTAATTTCATCATATTTTCATAATAGAATCCATACTGTTTAATTATCCACTCTCCAGTGTGTTCTTTTAACAAAAATAACTATGTCAAAATGTTTCTATAAAGTGGTGACATTACGTTTTTACACTGATTCATTTATGAAATAGGATATCGGTTACGCTTTCACAACAATCCATTAATGATCCTCAATTAATTCGCCTCATTTTCGCCTCATTTTCCAACCATAGTGCCGCCATTTTCCACTCAACAGTGCCAAAGAAAATAAAACAACATTTTCTATGTTATTTTATTATTTTCCAAAAAGTCGGAAAATTAACTTTTCATCTAACCCTTTTCATTCAACATTATGTCCTCTCAATTTCAATCCAAAAATTCTGAATTAAACGGTGCCCTTATATTTTTGATTTGAGAACCAGTTCAAATGTTAGAAAAACCCACTCAAATGTTGACATATGTGAACAAAAAATAATTTCAAAATTATGTTCTAGGCTCTTCGTCCCTCGAAATCACATTTCATTAAAGAGTGTGGTCTTGAAATAAATTTGTAAAATTTAAAAAATTACAATGAAATTCAAGGACATTACAATCTCCCCACATTATGGATTTATGTCCACAAAATCCAAAACAAAGGCTAATCATACAAAGGGGGGTACTAAGAATAAATCAGATCCTCCCGCTCCCATGTTCTCTCCTAAAGGTTTTCTTACTTCCACCAAATGAAAAATGTATATATAGATTTTTCATGAAGGAACCACTATTTTTTATCATTTATCTTTACTAGGAACTCTGAAAATGTCGCCACATCGTTATTTTCCAGCTCTCCCCAGTCGATGACAAGCGATGAATCATGAACATACCTCCGAAAATGCGAGATGTAAAAACCATCGTGCACTCTGTGCATCTGTGTGGGATGAGTTACGTGTTATTACACCTCACCAACTCTACTAATAATATTGAAAGGTCCGATAAACATGGTAGATTACTTGTCTCCCTGGCCTAATCTACACAATCCACGTCAGGGTGAGAAATGAAGGAAAACATTATATCCCTCCCCAAGATCCAACGGTATACATCTCCTATTGGCCGAAGACATTTTTATGCTCATTGTTGTCCTCACATGATCATATATGATCTTAACCTTCTATGTTTTATCCCATACTATCTATGGACCCATGAGTTCTTTCTCCCATTGGTCTATCAAGTATAGATCTGATATGCATGGTCGCCCGTACAAGGATTCAAATGGTTCCATTTCAATGGTGGAGTGATAGCTATTGTTGTACAAAAAATCAACTAGTAGTAGGTGGTCCTCCCCACTGCAACTAAAATCCATGAAGCAAGCACAAATCATGTCCTCCAAGTTCTATATGGTCTGCTTTGTCTGAAAATCCGTCTTGGGGTGAAAAGTTGTGCTCAAGCGTTGTTGAGTCCTGAATTCCTCATGGAATCCCTTCCACAATAGGTATTTAACATGTGCATCAAATTATGAGATGATCGTCGAAGGCAACCCATGATCCCATACTATCTCTTGGATGTAGAGGTACCCCTAGGACTCTACTTATCCCTACTCCCATATGGGTAGGAAGTGAACTGACTTGTTGAGTTGGTCAAAGATCACCTAGATAGAGTCGTCGCCCCTAGACGTGCTTGGTAACCCTATCAGAAAGTACATTGAAATACAATCTCACTTATACTCTAGTACTTCAAGTGGATATGTCATGATTTCTGAGACCTGATGCTCTACCTTCACTTGTTTACATGTGAGGCCTAATGAAATAAAATATGGCACTGATTTCATCAACCCTAGCCACCAGTACTGACATTAGTGGTCTTGGTACATCATTGGCACACCATGATATATACCTCCAAATGGGATGTATGGAACTCCTTCGAAACCGCCCCCCACAACATCAATGGTACCTTGGTGCATCCTATGAAAAATATCATGTTCCCCCCACCTATCGAAAATCTATCTTGAAACCATCCTGAGGATATACTATCACAGCGAGCTTCACAGTCAACATCTACAAGTAGTGCCTCCCTAATGCACTGAAGGAGTGAAGGAGTGACAGTCATATATTATAGGTAAGCTTCCCCCATCAACATCCATGATGTGTATATGCATCGTGGAAATCTTCTCCATCACCTCCTTCAGTATCAACAAACATGACATTCTACTGAGTGTGTCTGCCACCAAATTCCCATTGCCCGGTCTATAGACTATCTCAATGTCATGGTACTATAGGAACTCTAGTCACTAATGTTTCCCCAAGTTCAATTACATATTTAAGAAGATATACCTTAGACTCTTGTTCTTGGAGTGTATGGTAACCCATTCACCAATCATGTAGTGCCTCACATCATCAAGGAAAAGACCACTACTGTTAACTCCATATCATGGGTCGCATTGTCATCCACATTCATCCTTAACTACCATGATCCATAGGAAATCACTACTCTCTCCTGCTACAAGACATACCCCAATCTAGTCCTTGATTTATCACATCACAACACGTATTTGATTCCCTCATTTGGAAACCTCGTGATGTGAGCATTGTTCATGCTTTACCTTAGCTGCGGGAAGCTCTACTAGAAATTATATTCCTACACGAATGGTTTTACCTTATTTTTCAATGCTTTTATAGGTGAATTACTCTACAGATGTTAGGCAGGAACCTCATGTAGTAAATAGACAACCCTAGGAAACTCCACACCTTCATTATGATTCTAGGTGGCACCCAAGAAAGCATTGCCTCTATCTTCGCTGGATTTAGCGCAACTCTAGCCTTCGACCTGATGTGTCCATGAAAGTGGACCGCTCTAATCAAGAACTAGTAGTTCAAGAGATTACTATAATGCTGGTTCACATGGATTGTATATAGGACTATCTATAGGTGTGTAGCGTGATAATCCACTAATTCCTAGTATAGCAAGAAGTCATAAATGAATACTACCACAAAATGACCAAGTTAATGCTATAATATCTTGTTCATGAGTTCCATGAACACTGTTGCGGAATTTCTCCTACTGAATGGAATCCCCAAAAAATCATAGTGGCCACACGAGCATCTAATGTATGTCTTTGGTACATCATCATCCCATACCCGAAGCTGATGATAGCACGATATGAGGTTGATATTTGAGAACCACCTTGCTCACTTTAGTTGATCAAAGAGTTCATCAATCCTTGAAAATGTATTCTTGTTCATCATGATCAACTAGTTCAGGTACCGAATGTCCAAAAATAATCTTATGATCCCATATGCCTTCTTAAAAAACAACCATGGGGCTGCCCATGGGGAAACATTGGGTCGCACGAACCCCTTCCACTTCATGCACTCCAATTATATTTTCATATCTTGGAGATCTACGGGAGACATCACTTATGCAGATGTAGATATCGATGTCATCTTTGGGTACAATCCAATGTATAAGTATTCCCTTATGAGAGAAGTTAGTCCAGGTAAATCTTCTGGAATGACAACCACATACTCTTCCACCACTAAAAAATTATTAGAATCTCCTTTTCCACCACATCGAGGGTCACGCTAGTGTACTAGCAAGTAATTGGCTTCTCCCTCCTCCGAGAAAGCCCATCCTATGCTTCAATGGTTCCCTTATTGCAGGTGAAAGAAAACATGGTCTCATCCTCATGGAGAAACTGCACTTTGTGCCTAAAATAGTCGATCTGATCCCAGACAGTAGATTACATGTTCATAACCAAGAGGACATCGTATGTCCTTGATAAGGCTACTAGGAGATCCCATCTGAAGATATTTCCCCCTATTGTAAGCTCACACATCCCGCATCCATGTGTAATTGTCAAATATCATCACGTATGATTATCTAATTGTAGATGTTGAGCCCACAAATCCACCAGAATCTCTGAGCCTCGAACGAGGTATATGGAAAGGAATGTGTGACGGGAACATATTTCAATAAGAACATCAGTTATGGTGGAGATGGCATATATTATACCTATCATCATCTCTAGAGTACTGTGGTCGTAGGCCTCCATCACCTGAAGATGGATGCAACTTGGTTTTGTTACTCCCAAAGCCCATAGTGGACCACCTGGGGGATGGTAGGGGTAGTAACTAAAACTGTCATCCATTTCCCACCACTTGAATTACACCCTATATCTGCCTCAGTGGTCTATTTTATTTCTTCTGGTCATCCGTGCAGGGAGTCAAATTGTAACGATCTATGTGCCCCTATCCTATGTAGGAGTAAAAAACTCTCTCCCTCAATTTCCCTCCTCTTCCTTGTGATCTCTACAACTCTGAACCAACATCCTAGGGTCATTCTCTTGTATTTCTAGTCTATTTGGGCCTTAGTGTTTCCTACCTACTACTAGCTTCAGATGACTCGGCCACACCTCTTTTAGTGTTGGCTCTCACCGTCCGTGCCTACTCTGCTTGGAATATCACCACTAGTAGAGCTTGATCTAGCACTCCAGCTTGCATCGGGTAGTTGAGTGAAATCATCATTGCCCTAATATCCAATCGATGACCCTTCTCAATTGTTCGAGCCCTGCAGAAAGAGTGTTGTACCATGTTGGCTGTGTAGAGTGAGAGGTCTGTAAACATCCCTGAGTACAAGGCCACAATCAGGATGCCCTGTGGTAGGTGCAGTAGCTCTTGAATATGCACTGAGTGAAGTGTTGTCGGAATGAACTCTATATGAATGTGTATCCCAATAAACTTCCAAGAGGGTGTCTCCTCCTCATGTGTCTGGTGTATTAATCTCAACAATCTCCCAACAATTCCCTAAAAAGGATAGCGGCAAAGAAAACAATCTGAACTGTAGGTGTCTCTACCAGGAGAAAAACCCATGAAACTACCTCCAACCAATCCTCAGCTGCCTGGGGATCTATCTTACCTTGAAACCTTTGAGGCCAATATATTATTAACTTGTTAAGTGCACTCAGTCTATGTGCATTCTCCGCTAGTGGGGTTGGTAGCAATTGCTTCTCTACGAGTGGCGGTGCTGGTGGTACACCACCTGAAAGTTATATCACTATACGTGGGCCCTTCATCGACACCTCATCAGTCAGTGGTACATTGTCATGACCCATCACTATAATCCTGACTGGCTATATTCATGGTGGAATCCAGAAATAAAACAGATTCCCTATGATGAATAAGATATACATGGTGATCTAACTCAATAATGATCAAGAGAAAACCATTTCAAAAACACATGAAACTAGTATTTTTATGTATTTAGTCGGAAAAATGAATCCATGGTCTGGGTGTATGGATACACCAGCCTCCAAACCAACACCGGACTCCCCGAAATGGGAGAATAACTAAATAATCTTAACACTATTGACCCCATTGATAATACAGACTCTTAGATCATTTGGAAGAACTAACCGCCCATTGATACCACTTTGTCACGACCGGTCCCATAAGGCCTGTGTCTTAATACCTCATGCCTACATTTCAAAGTTCTGGTTCTGGTATCTAGCCTTGAAAAGGTATATCCAAAAATGGAAGGCATTTCCTTTAAACCTATACACACAAAGATAGTTCATACTTCTCAAACCACACCACAATGTGAAGAAATTAGTGAAACCACCACAATGATCAACCAAAATGAGAAAAATATGTAATATAAAAGTAAATGGATCTAGAATAAAATAATAACTGAAGGAAATGTGAAAAAAAAAACTAAGTATAAGATCCAGAGGTTTTACAAAAAGGATCTTACCTGAAGGGTAGGTACAACCCGCTGTTGGATTTCACTATAGCACACCACGTCTCTCGATCCACCTCCGGGCAGTGTCTAGCCCTAGCTCCCCAAAGTCTGAGACAAATCTGTCTATCATCTGCATAAGAAAAAAATGGTGCAGGAGAATCCCGTGTAGGTGAGAGTATAACAATTTTCAATAGGGACATCAAGACTAACTCTTGTCTCACAGACTCGTAGAAAATAAGAATACCACAATGCAAGATCTCAATGAAAAGAACAAAAAAAAAGACAAATATCACAGCTGTTATAACTTATGTACCAAAGTAAATATGATTATTAATAATCTAGATCATCTTATTCTATTAAAAGGCTCATTTTCTAATCCCAGAAAGGTCGCTCTATTGCTGATCCATGATGGGTCGCTCTGCGGCTGATCCACGATGGGTCGCTCTACTCATGATCCACGAAGGGTTTCCCTATTTCTGATCCACGAAGGTTTTCTTAGTTGATCATACAAGAAGGGTTGCACTATTGCAGATCCACGAAGGTTCACTTTGTTTCAGATCAATGAACGGTCGCTCTAATTCTGATCCATGAAGGGTTACTCTTCATTCTTCACATCACAGCCAGCCACTAGATTCTCGCAGGTAGCACGCTTGATTCCCGAGAAGCTCCACTCCTCTAGAAAGTGGTCATAACTCAACCACCCAGTATTACCATATAGAGTAACCATAAGGACTGTATCATTTTAATGGTCCCAATGCAATAGATGGAACATAGAATGGGGTCCCAATCTGTAATATATATGGATTTTTGTAAAAAGGACCAATTTGGATTTGAGCCTGGTACAATATATTCATATTCTAACCTTTGCGAAAACACATGTAGAGTATCTCAGAAAAACCTCACAATCATTAGGCTCCCATTAGAGTTGAGGAAGCATGAATTGGATACATGATTTTTATTGTATTTGTACTTTTGTAAATAAGGACCTGTTGCATCGAGGCCCACATGCCCATGTTGACTTGACCAACCCGAACTAATCCAGCCTGGGTCTGGGTCAGTCCGGTCTGACATGGTCAGTTGTATAGGGCTATTGGGCCTCATTGGAACCGGCTTGGCTTAGCTGAGGGTCCAGCCCACCAGCGTGGGTCCGGCCTTCCTGCAGATGCCTATTTCGCATCGGAGCGGGCCAGGGGTGTTTTCACAAGACGTAGTAGCCACCACCATGTCCCACTCCATGAAGCGTGGCCAAAAATAGAGGACCGCTAGGTAAGGATCTCACAGGTAATCCATGAGACCACTCAACTCCATTGCCTAAGGTCACGCCCTCCTCCATGCGGGATAGCTGAGGACGCGGTTGTTGTTTCCGTAGTGGCGTGCTGCCTCCTTAGCATTGTTGTTGATTCACTATAAGGATCTTTGGAGGACCGCCATACACGCTCTAGTGGTATGTTCCTTGCACCACTTGCGTCTATGGCAATCCACAAACTCCTCCTTTTCTATGGTGGCCTAGAATCTTCCTTGCCGACAACATGGGAATCTGTCCACAATGAACACACATGAAAAAGGCCTCATGCATTGTTCGTGTCAGCCTGTGCCCTCCGCATTAGAATTTCAAAATAGGGGGGAGGTATGGGGATGATGTTCAATTAATTATAATTCCAACCTAACAAAATACCTTCCAAATGTACCCTCTCATTAGAATGATCAATCTGTCGACCAACCTGTTCATGGGTTAATCCATGTTGGTCATTAAGAATATAAAATGGGGAATACTTGTAATAAAAATAAACTCCAAGATCAATTTTACATCTTCTACTGATGTGTTCCACGCGTGGGGGGTTCATGATTCATTGGTGATTGTAATACCACTAGCATTCATTGATAGTATTCATCATTGGAGAGATAGAGAGAGAGGTTCCAAATACGCCAGAGAAATTACCTGAATTTTACAACCTTCCCACAAGAACACAAGATTCATGGATCATCCTAGATTGTTGGATCTACATCTAATGATGGAAGAGATCTGCATCATTATCATCAAATCGTGAATCATTGGCATTCCTAGTTGCATTCGTATTTCTTTGTTGGAGAGGAATTCTGACATATGATCATTAGAGAATCTCCATGGATTAGTTCTCCACTATCCATCACGTTAGTTTAATAAAAACAAACACGCTGTAGCATTTTTGTTACGCTACGTCGTTGCGCTATTACATTTTTCATTTATGAAATGTTGTAGTGGTTACGCTTGCACAACGATTCATTAATGATCCCCATTTAATGTGTCTTATCTTCACCTCATCCCCGCGCCACAACACCATCATCTTCCACTCAGCAGTTCAAAAGTAGATAAATTAACTTTTTCAAAGTTATATTATAATATTCCAAAAATTCCAAATATAAATATTTCTGTCAGACTGTTTCCAGTCGATGTAATTTCTTTTATAGGTGAATCCAAATGTTCTGAGTTCAACGGTGCCATCATATATCTAATAGGAGAAACATTTAAAACGTTATAAAACCATTATCTTATGATTACTTAAGTAAAAATAACAAATGTTCAAAATTCTGCTCTGGGCTCACTGGGCTCGGAATCACGTGTCGTCAAAGCGCTTGGTCTCAAAATAATTCCATATAATTAATTAAATTACATTAAAATCCCAGTACAATTCCAATTGTTTGAAAATAACTAAAATATAGCACTACAAGAATTGATTATATTTGTGACGGGATATTTATGAATGAGGAGATCCATTTGCGAATAGTTGAAAATATAGGGTTATTTGCTATAGGAATCTTATCCCGTTGAAAATCATCAATAATTTTGTATCAGTTTTTTATGAGATATGAGGCTTTATCAAATGATTTATGCTTGACTGCACACCAAAGAATATGAAATATTTATTTCTTATGGAATTTTTAATTCTGTCAGGAATATTTTTTTTCTGTTGGATCCTTTCCCATTAAAAAACATTATCAGTTAAGAAAATTTAAATTTCATCCCAACATATTATTATTTATGATAGAAGTAACTATTTCATCAAAAATATACTATTATCAGAGTAAATAATAGGATCTTATAGTTGGTATAATTTTGGTTGGATGAAATTTTTTTTAACAAATTCTATTTGGGTCACCACCATAAGTATTTAAGGTGGTAACTATGTGTGATGTGTTGCATCGAAAATAATAGTATTTTTAATTGAAATACTGATGCAAATAATCTATCATATATAATCCCCCACACAACCATTCCTCTAAAAAATTTCCTTAACTCTTTTTCGGGTTTCTCTCTGGTATCTCTCCCTATAATATTCAATTTTCACAAAGAATTTCCACAATGAAGTTTTTTGATTTCATCGCTGATTTCATTCATGTGAATTATTTTTCAATGTATTTATTTTAAAAAATGATTTCTGATTATTTAGGTTATTTTATATAAGTAATATTTATGAATAATTAGTACCAATTAGTTAATTTATATTAACTATATATAGTTACCACTAATTTGTAATAACAATTAATAATTATTAATAACTATATGAAATTAGTTAATAATTAGATAGTCATTAGAAATAAATATAAATAATTAGAAATGATTAACAATATAAAATTATGATAAAAATTAATTAACTGAAAATAATAATAATTATTGATAATTTTTTTATAATTACCAATAATTAACATAAAACAAAAATAATTGAGTCTAGAAGTCCATATTGATGAAAATATGGGCTAGAAAGGTGGGTACCCCTTGGGGGAAATGACCTGCTTGTTTGACGAATGCATGTAAGGTGTGTTTTTGTGTTTCGATTAAATTGTGCCTCCTAATATCTAATATATATTTAATTACCAATAATTCATAACAACCTATTAAAATTATTCATAACTAAAAATAATTATTTAGAATTTGTAATAATTTATAACAATTGTTTTTAATTTGTAATTATGATCAATAATAATTAATGATTAGTAATAATTAACTAAAATTCTTAATAATTACCAAATAAAAGTAATAATTAATGTTAATTAGTAATAATTAGTCATAATTGCTTAAAATTCAAGATAATTATTAATAATTACAAATAATTTGTAAATGTTATTATTACATTGTAATTATTATTAATTAGATGTAATAATTAGTAATAATTGGTAATGTATCAAAATATTTTGGAATAATTCGTAATAATTATTAATAATTGGAAATACATATTTTTGGATCAAATTAATTAGTAATAATTAGAAATATATATTAATACATTTTAATAATTAATAATAACCATCAATATTAGTTTTAATAGAGAATAAATACAAATAATTTTTAATAAGATGAATATTTTGAAATGATTAGTAATGATTAAAAAATTATAAAAAAATTACATATATTTTCTAAAATAACAAAAATTATTACTAGTAACTAACAAAATTTTGTAATAATCGTACCAATATTTACCAATATTTACTATTAATTAAAAATAATTGTTAATAATTTGTTTATTGTTATTATTAATTTCCAATAATTACCAATAAATACCAATTTGTAGTAATGGATTCCAATAATTTGAAAATATAGAAATAACTAAAAATATTTACCAATAATTTGAAATAGTTTGTCATAATGTCCAATAATTAAAATAATAATAATTTTAAATAATTACTAATAATTGGTAATATTTTGTAATAATTTCAATTAATATGTAATATTAAATCATAGTTAGTAATAATTAATAAAAACTCAAAATATTTGTAAAAATAATGAGAAAATAATTTTGTAGTCATTAGTGATAGTTAAAAAATATTAATAAGTAAAGAAAATTATTAATAGTTAATTAGAATCAAAATAATTACAATTAATTACATATAATTATGAATAATTAAAAAATGATTCCAATAATTTGTAATGATTATTAATATTTAGAAATTTTTAGTGATATTTACTAATAACTACCAATTAATACAAATTATTTTCAATAACAACAAATAATTACAAATTATTGGTAATAAGTTGTAATAATTACAAACAATTACCAGTATTTTCCAATAATTAGTATCAATTTGTAACCATTATTAATAATTATAGATAAATACTAATAATTAACCATAATTAATAATAATTAGTAATAATTAACAAAAATTAATAATATAAACATTAGGTGTTGGGGTAAAATTACATTCAATCACACAGAAACACAAACCACACACAAAAGTCGGAGAGGCAGGTCATAGACCCTAGGGGATAATGCACCCATAAATCATTTTCGATTTATTACATGGCCCATAGGAGAAGTGGTCATTGAGCACAAAACATTATCTGAAAGCCTAGTGCAACATCATACCTACATAATTGTGCTTGTATCATCCAGTTTGTGTCATGAATACATCAATACATACATACATTATTCTTGTGCAACCACCTTCTTCCATCATCATCTACGTCACCACCTGCATAGTATGAAAATTGTGTCAACACCAATGAGGGATTCATCCGAAAACCATCTTGATAATAGGAATGAGCATTTACCACTCATTCTTAGTCTCTTCGGCCACAATAATTAATAGTAATTACCAATAAGTATATATAATTAGCAATAATTTGTCATAATTTAAAATAATTACAAAAAAAACTATAATAATCATAAATAATTTCAAAAAAATATTAATAAATAAATAAAATTATTCAAAATTAGTTATAATTTAAAATTACTATCAAAATATATTAATAATAACAAATTAATAATAATCTGTATAGAAAATTTGGATATAACTAAACAAAATTCATGAATAATTACAAATAAAAATAACTAATTATGATTAATTAATAATAAATAGTAATTCTTAACAATGATTATCAATAATTTCCAATAGTTAGTTATAATAAAAGAATAATATTACTAACTAAAAATACATAATCATAAAGAATTATAAATAGTAAAAATAATTATTCAATAAAATAATTTCCCAATAATTAGTTATAATTAACTAAAATTAACAATAATTGTTGATTATTACCAATAATTACAAAAAAAACCTAAAATAATCAATAATTATCAATAATAGATAATGATTACTTATAATTGGATATAATTATAAGTAAAAGGTGATAATTATAGATTAAAGTTGATAATTACCATAATTACTGATAACTACTGATATATGATGATAATTATCAATATTTAGATAAAACTACTAATAGATGTTAATAATTGTTTTTAGCTAGAGAAAATTATGAATATTTAGTAATATTTTTCTGAAATTCTTAGTAACCTATTTTAATTAATAATAATTTATATTAGTTTTAATAATTAATTTGAAATATTTTTTTAAAGGTTGCAGCTGAAGCATTAATAATTATTTTATGCAAAGCAATTACTTATTTTAATTGGGTAGAGGGAGACTATTGCATTGCCAGAAGGACCAGTGGAAATTTAGCCCATTACATGAACCATAGGCCCAATTTTTTGGGTCAAGGACCATTCTATGATAAGTACTACTACAATACTCTGATGCTACAGTAATGCATAGTATCTGTCGCTGCTACAGTACCATGTCGCCTCTATAGTGACCTACTACAGCTATAGTGCATGTCACTGATACAGTAACTACAATACTACTACAGTACCTCCACCCAATGGGTTATAATTTTTTTTTAAAATTTTTGATTTTCTATTCATTCTCAGATAATCCCTTCCATATATTTGATTAATAAACCAAAATATTTTTATTTACTATTTTTTTAAAAATATGTAATGATGATGTATACAATATTTTTTATTACAATATAGAAACTTGATAAATCTTTTATGAAATCCAAACAATTATAGTACATATATTGGATATATTCCATGAGTTAAAACATTATCATAAACTTCACCATAAAAAATAAGAATTTCTTTCAAGAAGGTCATTTATATGTCCATGTAATAAATGTGATTAGAGTATATTTGAAAAATTTAAAATTTTTAGCGTCTGTCTATTGTGTTTTGGTTTTTAGAAGGATTATGTTATTTACTATCAACATGGTGAAAAATACAAGGAGAAGTTTCAAATAATTTGGTTCGTAGTCCATCATGAATTCTATGTTTAGTACAAAACACACTATCATTTTGGTGCCACAAGGTTTGATTCATAGGATCCCCCTCTAAGGATAATTTCTCATTCCCCAAGTCTCGATCATCTTAATGAGTCACCAAGTCCTAACTCAATGTGAATAATGAGGCATATCCCACCCAAGCTTCCATATTTTTATGTCAAACCATCCTCGATCGAGATGTCACCCACCGGGACACTCTTCTATCTTGACTGGTACTATATCCTTCCTTATTCGGGCTCTCTCAGGAGTGACCTCTTCATGGGGAGGGGGGATCCTTATGTGTAGGGATAAAAAAGTTCACACTATGATATTCTATATTTATGAATACGGAAGACTTATATCTCAATTATAATATAATAGTACATGAATACATTATTAAATGTATGTGTTTTAAAACATAAAATGTAATTTATTTTATTTTTTGAACAATTATTATATTTTTGTAAATTGATATTACCATAATGAAATGTATTCCGTAAAAAATTATTTCAAAAAGAGGTTGGTTATTTATTTTGGTATTGGTGATGAGAAGATACATGAATGTTCAAAATATTTCATCCTATATTATGATGAATATAATTTTCTAGTAAATTATATTACATGTGGACAATCAAGGTGAAAATAAAAAAAGTAATGGATGTCTATATTGGTTCCCATTAAACGGATGAGGTTGTTCAATATTTTATCTTTTATTTCAGTGAATATTTATGTATCATGACACATGATCATTGATAAAATGGAATGAATAGAATATTGTGACTGAAAAAATACAACATTTTCCTTATAGTGATGATTCATGGAATTATTTTGATTAGGGGAATCAATCATTTTCTATAGAAGTATGTAATGTGTGGTTAGTTATTTCTATTAACGGTTTATGCCTATTCAAATATTATAGTATTATATATTCTTATTATCCCCTATTTATAGCTATTTACAACATACATATTGGAATGTTGATGAGTAAACCATATATCCCTTTGTCATTATTAATTTGGGGACATCAAAAAAATAATATTTATTATTATTTAAAGACAGTGATCAATAAGTAAAGTTTATTTTATGGTAATGCATTAGGTACATATGATGTTGTTGAAAAATAGAATTTTATAATGAAAGTAAAATTAATGTTGGAGATTATTGAATTCCCAGAGTATGACATGTTATTTATATAGAGTTCAATAGTCCAAAATCAATATTTTACTATGTGAGTGACAACTAAATATTTATGCTTATTAATAGAATAAAAAAAATATTTTTTCTAAATTTATTAAAAATTTCATTCCATAGAAAATCCTTTATAATGGAAGAGTAATAATTTAAGAAAAGGTACAATTTACATACATGTACCTCCAAAAATAATATCATGTTTTTATATAATCTACCATATACCGTTATTTTATCAAATACTATTTTAATTGACCAAAAACTAATAGATAAGATAGGGATTTTTGAAAGATCTAAATTGGATAAAAAAAATTATTTTTTATGTTCTCTTCTTAAGTAGTTGAATTTTTTGGTTTTTCAAATGTTAAATGCGATGAATATTTGGAATAATATTTTTGGGACATATTTTTTATTTTTTTGGACTCTGCAGGTAAGACTAAATAAAATGTCAAGGAATGATTAGATCTTGCTGTAATTCTCATATATTCATAATTTGTGTTATTTGATAAATAAGATATCATTGATTTTATTTTGACTAAAATATTCGATTAAGAAACATAATAATTTTTTATTTTTTATAAGGATGGTGGATTTCTAATAACCATATGGTTGTGTTAAAATTTTATCTTGATGTGTCAATTGGGACATTTTAATGGATTAAAAATCAATATTTTCATAATAGATCGGAAATACCACTACTGATTTGCATTGGAAGAATATCAAATACAATAATTTGGGACATCATTAAAAATAATATTTTTTTCTGAGACATTTGAATTTGTAAAAGAGTCAATGGTACATTGACTATATGCAATAATATATTGATTAAATTTATATAAACTAAGAATAATATGAATGTATTTTATTGATTCAATGGATCATTAAATATTACATTTTCCATATGAAGAAAAATATATTGTAATAATATAGTTCTGATTGATGTACCAATATGTATTATGAAAATAAAAATGATGAAAAATTTATATAAAAAATCATCAGTTAATGTGTCAATTGAATAAGACTATTTAAAAGAAGAAATTGTTTTCATTCACTCATTATTATTTACCGGAATATCAATAAAATAATTTTTAATGATTTGAAATAAGTAAAATTTTTAAGATATAATGAAATATTATTTGTTAGTTTTTAATCATCGAGAACATGGATTTGTAAGATTTCATGAAAAATGGTTTTAGAAGATGAATAGAAAAAAATTATATATATATTCCTCTCAGTTCTATAGAGTGTATTGATTTCCCATGTGACTGAAACATTCATCTTATATTTGTATTTTTTTGTAAATTAATATTATTTCACTTATACGTTATATTATTTTCCTTTCATGGGAATATTAGAAAAAAATTACAGTTCCTATCTTAATGAACAAAAAAATATAATTGTTTATTATAGTTGAAAATACAGGTATAAAAAGTTTCTTGTGATTGAATAAATGAAATCAGTTTATAATTTTTAATATTGCAAATGTTTTTTAAGTTTTTTGGGTATCAAATCATATAGATAATATTTAAAGTATATTATTTTTATTTTCTAAATCACAGTCTGAATTGGTTAATCCTACATTTTTTATGTGGTGATTGTTTTCAATTTAATATAAATCCATATGCTGAATCAAAAAAAAATTAATATTGGGTTTCTCTTGAAAATATCTAATCATATGAAAGATATGATGAATTTTATGGAATAATGAATGTAATAACTGATTTGAGTTATTTAGAGAAGGTTTTTAGAAAAAATGATTAAATTTATTTATTTTTATACTAATAGAGGCATACATATGCATCTATGCAAATGAATTGTAAACATTACATAAGAAATATTTATTTTAGAAAATTAACTATATATTTTGTCCCATAAGACATATCATATATCATTTCAATATTATTATGATAATTCTTGATATTTAATTGTTTGGTGGTGTATTATAAAAATGAAATACCCTTCAAATCTTTTTACTCAATGTGAAATTGGTTTAGTTGATGTGAAAATAATTTTAATAATTATAGGGACATCTACCAATATATCTTTTACATGATGAAATAAAAATATATTTGATGAATATTCATAGTTACTAGCTTATGGTGTTAATATTAATGATAATGTGACTAATGAATTTGAAATATAAAGAGATAATGAAGTATATGATCTTATGTAAATTTATAATATAGAGTTCGAATATGATGCTATTGAAACTATAAAATATTAACATAATGATGAAGATGAATAATGATGTTGTTATATTCCAGTTACATTTAGAATTAATATATAGAAACCATTTTCAATTATTGTTAGACATCATTTTATTCATGGTTCATATGGATAGTGTGGATTTAGATGAGATATTATATACCATATATGATGCTTTTCTTACTAATAATCTTCTTGATGCACCATAATCTAATCCATAGGTTCCTGCCAATTCCTCATTGACTTAGAGGGGTCTTGGTTAAGAAATATTGATGATTTTCAAACCTACTCCATTGCTTCATCCTCATTTTGATTTAGATCCATGCATGCAGAGACAAATTATGTTATTTTTTATTTATTTTTAATAAATTTATATTAATTTTCATTAATTGTCCTTAATGTATTGGTGATGTAATTTTTTTATATTTCCTATATATTTTCAAATATAACTATTGGAAAGTTGGTGTGATGCTATGGAATTATTTTACATAACATGGGTGATGTGGGATCAAATTCCCATTAATAATTTTAATCATATGTTTAATAATTCAAATGTATGTAAATAAATAATACATTTAGAGAACATTAATTATTTACTATATTTATATTTATAATTATTTGTAGGGTTTATGGTTTCTCATCGGGTATATCATGACAAAAAATATCTATGATTCCAATGATATTTTTATGGATCTATATTTTAATTATCTTTCGAATAGTCAATAAAAGAGAGTTTTGGGGGAATATAGAGGTTGAATTTGGATTATTTTTCAATAATCCATTGAACTAATTATTTATAATCCCATTTTTCTGATGGACTGTGCTCATACTGTATGGGAGATGGTTTTTATAAGAGGTCATCATGGGTTCAGTAGAATCGTGAAAGCCAGGTGGTCAAACATATAACTAGTAGTCCTATATTTAATATTCACTGATGACATGTGATAAGTAATTTAATTTATGTATTTATATATACATTATATATAACATATTTGTTTTATATTCATGTTGGTAGTTGAGCACCCTAAAGATATAGAGTTCATCATTTTTAAAAATATGGAATCTAAAACTTCTTCTGGAGAGATTACTAGAAGATAATATCGTCATATTGTGGTTAATATAATTTTTACATTGAAAATTAACTAGAATTATTAAATTTACTATTTTAACGTTAAATCACTTTTCAAAAATAATATGAGTCCATAGACTCTCCAAAAAATTAATAGATATTTGTCAAGAATGAGGATTCAAAGACTAGGGGGCTATGAATTGATGAGGCAACATGGATGTAATTGACTGAGATTAGTTTCAAGAAAGGACAAGTAGTTGGTATCAGTTCTTGATTGACATGAGGCCGTTATTATGGAAAGATTTTTTTGTCATCATTTAGATTTATGAGATTGGATGATGAGTCTTCATCATCATATTCCACATAAAAAAGAGAAGCTACAAGCTGAATATGATTTTATATAATGGCTCTATAGAGAGAAATCAAAATTCTTTTGAAAATAATTTTAAGGTCTCCAAATACATTTAAGTATAATAAAAAAATATTTTTAATTAATTTATGAGTAACTTTTTATTTGTAAAAGGTAAATTTTCCTCAAAAATATCTAAAAAATATATTTTAAGGATTAATGAAAAACTAAAATATCAGTTACCACTTTGAAATATTCTATAAAATATTTTCAGATTCAATCACTGAGTTACCATAGAATTCAAAGGCACATATATCCCCTTTATTATTTTAATTAAAATAAAAAATATATTATATTTTCTCACATGATTATTTTAAAATGAAAAATAATCCAAAATTTATATCTAATGAGAATCTAGAGATTATCATTAGGTCTGGAATGCGTGTTTCACCCTATGTGGGACATAATAGCTGTGTGTATCCATTGTTTGGTAAACTTTCACATGAGTATAATATAATTAATATTTTTATTTTATATCCTCTTAAAATAGAGAAATATGTTTCAAATAGTACATCTTATATGAAATCCAAGTCATACATTATGTTTAGAATATGGGTTTTATCATAGGCACGACATACGTATTTTGTGTGTCAACTGTTTGGTTACACCACACATAAAGGTAATAATAATTATATTAATATTATTATTTCTATTAAAAACAATTTAAATTACATGTTTACTTACTTTCTCTTAATTGAAGGGGGATGTTTCACCTTGGGTGGAAGCTTGTTAGGAGGTTAGGTAACAGTGGTAAAATCATTACATTGTAAAAAGGAAGTGAAAATGGGTTGTTAAAACTAATGTTTCAAATATTATTGGATTTCAATGGAAGATTTGTTTAAAATAGAAATATTGGTATTGAATTAAGGTATTTATATGTCCAAATTATTTATAGTGTCATTATTGCTATTAAATTGATAAAAATAATAGTTTTGTCAGGAAATATAAAATAATATTTGTGTGTGTATATGTATATGGGATACATATATATTAATTTTAGAAGATATATATTAATGTATATATATATATTTTATTTTATATATATGTATATGTGTCTGTGTGACATTTAATATATATTACTGTAATATTTTTAATTTTTTATAATTAATTATATTAAAATATATATATGAGGGGTGGAGCTTGATTTAAGAATTAAAGGGGAAAATAAATGAGAAATAAAAGTATTATGAATTTAATGGATGAAATAAAAAAAAATAGGAAATTTGAGTTTCGAAACAAAAAGGGTAAGCCATTCTACCACTCCAATTCCATTCGTTCACTTCCTCTCTCTTAAAATATTTTTTATTTTTTTCAAATATATTAACCAGATTGATTCATTATCAGTACGGTTGATTTTATCTCAGTGAGACAAATTTTAAAACAAATTTGACTCACCAGGAAACAGGGATTTTTTAGTGAAATTAAACTTGAGCATCAACCCCTATAGTCAATAATTGTTTCACAAAATGTGGGAAGGTCCTTACCTATTGGGATGTTGTAACACAAGTTTCTGTATTTTGTTTTTGGTTTTGAAATAAGTTTATATATGTTCTCGATTGGGATATCATCTAGTTGTCTATGTATATTTTCAGATATTATGTCAATGTATATTTTTAGATATTATGCTCACCACATAGGGTGAATGAATGTTATTTCATGTCATGTTATGAATACTTATAATTCTATATTTATTAATGGGTCATGAGTTTAATTAATTAATGGATTTTTTCTTAATAAATATTTTATGTGAAAATGGCCATTTTGGAACTTTTATACAAGCTTATTTATTTGTATTAGATGACCATGGATTGATTAATTGTGAGTTCCTTATACTATATGGACACATTGAGGTGTGATGTTGTGTTATTTTGTACCTAGTGAACTGATACCATTTGTGTTTATTTAACTCATGAGTGTTCATTAATATCCTTATAGAGTGTTTCATTCTTGATAACATGTATATCTGTTCAAAATCATTGATTTTTCCATGCTCCCTGTATATGTGAACTATTTTGATGATGTGATACATGTATTAGAATAACTTTTTGACCATTCATGATAGTGAACACATATTGGTTCATGTGTAGCATATGAGTCCATTTATGATTTTATATCATGTGTGTACCTTTTTATCTTATTATTCCATGTCCAAAGATGAACAATCATTTTTGTTTATTTATATTAATAACCACATTGTCATTTAATATAATTATTTCCTTTTATACAAAATAGTATTGTACATTTCCATGCATTGAGAGTAATTTTTTTTATTCTTAGAATAGGTACACCATCATGAATGGTTTTAAACTTAGGGAGAGAGTGCACATGATATGTGATGATGAATATGATGTACTGGATGACATAGTGGATACACAAGAATTACATAGACTCTGTGTTTTTAGAATGCACTCAAATATTTGGATTCCACATACCAAGTTACTAAATGCCCAATGTACTTACTGTTAGTGCTATCGATGTTAGGTGTTATACCATTTATCATGTTGTTTTATGCATAGTGAACTGCACAGTAGAACACATATTTTCTAGTGTCATGTTGAGTATCATGTTATTTGACATCTAGAAATCAAATGTGTAGTGCACTCTATACATGGTGTTGAGCTGAGTTGCGTGATTTACATGAGGATTAGCAAATGTTGAGCTTCATGTAAAACAAATTCCCTAAGATTTGAGTTCAAACAAATACCTAGACATGTAGTTCCCCTGGTAACTTCTAAAATATGTTATGATTATTCCAATTCGAATGGTGTTGAATCAGGTACACTAGAATTCATGGAGGCTGGGTTAGTACACTACTACAAAATTACAAATTTTGGGATATTTTCTTGTGAATAATTTATGATTATTGTGGCATGAAAGTTTATAATTGGGCAAAAATACATAAAAATGAATTGGTGGTTCTCTATTGAATATTGTAATAATTTCTTACTCATTGGGTTTTTTAAATTATTCTAATTGGACTGGTGTTGAATCAGGTACACTAGAATTCATGGAGGCTTGGTTAGTACACTACTGCACAATTACAAATTATGGGATATTTTCTTGTGAATAATTTAGGATTATTGTGGAATGAAAGTTTATAATTTGGCACAAATACATAAAAATGAATTGGTGGTTCCCTATTGAATATTTTAATAATTTCTTACTCATTTTGTTTTTTAAATCTATAGATGTCAAGAGAGATCCAGTGAAGGGGAAGGTCCATGTAGTGGACGACCTAACAGAGGACCATGGAACCAATAACAGATCCATAGAGAAATCATAGTACCTCATTTTTTATTCATTGTTTTATTTTTTCCTTGTACAATTGTTAATATTTTCACTTTGGGATCTATTTATTTGTATTTAATGTTTATTTCACCTTCCCCATGTACTTGGATTATGATTCTTATATTTTTATTATTATACTTCAGTTATTTATTTCTTTAGGGTACTATAATAGAGGTTATATTATCCCCATGGTTCTATATTAGAACCTAAATACTATTCTTCAACCACATTCATATATGGAGTCACACATGAGGTCTTGTTTCATTTCAACTCAGACCCA
The DNA here is from genome assembly GCA_963277665.1 of Viscum album. Lineage (NCBI taxonomy): Eukaryota > Viridiplantae > Streptophyta > Magnoliopsida > Santalales > Viscaceae > Viscum > Viscum album. The sequence continues at coordinate 557,074,410 of OY728141.1, forward strand.
GTGATTTAAAAATCCTCAGTATTCAAAATCCAACACTAAAATTGGTCATGTCAACTAGATATGTGGTGACAAAACACCTCTCCTCATTCAATGTGGACTATATTTTCCCTGAACATTAGGGGTTTTATTCCACCACCCATGTAACATGAACTCATGACCATGAGAATAATAACTAAATAAGGATAATTAGTAGTACTCGTTGACATTGGGTTAGTTTTAGTTGTAATTTTCATCATTATGATATTGTGACAGAGTTTCCAAGATCATGTTATGAGGAATGGGGTCCTATTGTAGTTTACCCATCACAAATATCTCAACTTAAACTTATGAAAAGATGTATAATGTTATTTAATAGATAATATTTTTATATTTTTGGGCTTTTTAAAATAAACAACATCAGGAGTAGTGGTTTCCAAATCAATCCATTATTCAATTTGATCTAGAGATTTAAAATATAAATTCTACTAAATAACCCTTGGATTATTCCATATAATTAATTACTAAAAATTTATTGACATATGAAACATTAACTAATTAAAGGTTAATTAGAATATTCTTTTTTCTATATTATATTTTTATAAGTCTCTTGTTATATCCTTAAATCTCATTATAGAGACACAAAAAATTTATACTTAAGAATTAATTTATTTCTTAGTTTCATTTGTTGTGCCAATTAAAAATGGAAAAATATAAATGTCATCCACTTGGATGATATAAAAAATATTTTCTAGTTTTTTCAATCAAACTCAAACAACAATTATTATATATTATTTATATTGTGGTAGAAATCCTATATAGTTGAGTTTTATGTGCAATTTAGTATTTAACAAACAATTAAATTCTTATCATGGGAGAATGAATTTTTGTATACAATAACTAGAACCTCATATGGATATTCTAACACAACTGTTGTGTACATATTATGGTGTTTTCCCTATGGGGAATCAAAATTACATTATCATCCATCAAGAGACAAATAAATTATTTTTTTGGTTTATTTAAATAACTCAATAGGTAAATTATTAGTTTATCATCATCACTACTAAAAATCTATTGAGCTATCTAGGTTGAAATGGAAGGAATATTAGAGCGATTTTTTATAAGACAAATTTAATTTCATAACCTATCCTTTATGATATGTATTGATATAGTTCATTGTGATTTTAAATCCTTAATATGTATAAATAGTTAATTATTGTGAATGAGAATATGTGTAGGAATATTATTTTGGTTAATTTAAATTTACCATTGGATTTAAATATAGTGGATATAATCCCTATATATTTTATATTAGTGGAATAGAAAATTATATAATATATCTCCCCACACTTTCTAAAAGAAGGATTATTATTCATGTTTTCACAATCTTGGTGGTGGGGGTGAAACCTAATATTGATTAGTGTATGGTTATTAATGAAATAAATATTTTATGATGAGTTAGAAATTTTTCTAATACCTATGCCACCCGTATATTTTGTGATATGATAATATTCTTCCAATGACCAAATCAATAATATATTTAAAGATACTAAATTAATAAAATATTTAAATGTTTAAAATATCTTAAATTATCGAATGTATTATATTAATTTATTCAAAGAATATTCCAAAATATAATTATTGGGAATTATAAAGGATTTTAAAAATATTTAATGGGTTTCCTTCCAAATTGATTTTCAAGTAAATAAAGATATTATTATTCATATGAAATTATATTCCCAATGAAAAAAATAATGTAAATTTTTACAGACATAATTAAAATATATCCCTCATTTTTTATTTTGAAATTCCACTTTGGGTGATCATGTTGGATCCCAAATAATAAATAAAAAATATAAAAAATAACCCAAAAACAAATGGCTAAAAATTAGGGATCAACATACAACAAGATAAAGAGAACATAGTGGTATTCCAAAATAAATTGCTAATATAAAGAATTGAATTAATCCAATGTTTTATTTGATACCAATAATTGAATAAGATGTTTATACAAAAAAATTTCATCATTGATAATTGAATAAACTTAAAAATTTAAAATAATAACAGCATATAGAGAGTCTAACCATTTCATATTTTCATTACAGACCGAATAAGGAAATATCATCATCAAACATTATTTTGATTCTATGTTTTTATTCTAATATTATCTTCATAGTTTTTCTTTATTTTCATATGATTACTTAATGAAGACGGTGAACATGGAGTTCATTATTTTTTTGAATTAGGAGCATAAAAGAATATTCCCTTATGACTTATAATCTAGGGAATCTCTCATAGACACAGAAATGTGGCATTATTGAAATAGTTGTTCTTTAACATGAAATTTTGTAGAACTGTTCTAATCTCCATGGAATTTATTCTCATATTCCTATTTTATCATTCCACTATAGTCGCCATTGGATTTGAAAAAACTAGATCCTCCTCCTGGATAGAGAAGACATTAGTTTAAGATTATCAAAATGATTTTCTCATAAAATTTTAATATCCTTTCATTGAGGATTATTTCATTTGAAGAAAATTAGTGAATCCGTCTAAATATAATACTTTAATAATTCTTTCCATGGTTTTAAAATAAAATTATGAATCTGTATAAATATAATCCATTCATTCCATATAGTTATAATTATTTTCATTACCCTTCACTCAATTAAAATAAAATCCCATAAACTATTGAAAAACCGCATATTAAATTTAATACACAGTCTATTTTTAAGAATCTATCTAGGGATGACTATATATCATTAATACATAGAAAAGAAACAATATTATCATAGTGTGGGGGAGAATATCTCACAACATTTAGCATGCCCTCTGATTCTCTTAAAAAATGGATTTGAGAATATACGTCAACCATGATCTATTATAGTTTGATGACATAAATTATGAATAATAGATTCTATGATAATAGGTTTTATTAGTTATAATAACTCTTAATTCTATGTAATGTGATTATGGTTAAAATAAATTAGCATTAGAGATGATTCATTAGCTATTTCAATAGAAAATACGAATGTAGGATAAATATTATTCATTAACATGATAGTACATTCATTAACCCAAAACATACACAGTTATACCTTCATTATTAATAGTAAACATATATTCAATAATACATTAATTTTTAATATCCAATTTATTTCAAAATTATATCATGATTTGAGTTCATAAAATTAATTGGTTTTATTAAATGTATCTAGAATCATACAACCCAAAATATCATTCTCATTCTAAAAAATACAAGGCATCATCCATTTATTGTGGATGTTAAAAAAATATTATAAATTTTCTAGTCTAAATAGAAAATGATTTATCAATAATAAAACCATTATTACTTTATTAATCATCTATTTATTGTCCAAATCGGAATTAGTTTCTTTAGGACCTAGATAAATCCACCATCATGCATACATAGTGATGAAGTAGAAGTGAACATGTGAAATTCCATTGAAATGTGTATCTAATATTCCAAATAGTAACACCAATGCGACTCAAGATGGTTGGATTATTTATTTGAGGGGGGATACTTAGAAAAATGACATAAATAATCATTTTGGGAGAATAATTCTACTCTTAACCAATTGAAAAATATAATATAAAATTAATAATACATAATATGAAATAAAACCATTACATAAGACTTTTCAATGAAAAAGAAACATTATTAGCATATATAATGGAATTAAGATAATGGTGGACCTAAAAATCCAAAACCATAAAGATCAGAACCATATTAGGCAGAATATTTCTATCAATTTCATTAATATTTAGATTATGAGATCCACCATTGTGCCCAATTTTTAAATCATGAATGTTATCACAACACTTTACATCACTGAGAGTGTTTAGTTACCGGTATTTCATCAAATTACCCTGAAATAATTGAACCCCATATTCAATGTGATCACTTAAAGAGAGATTGGTTTAATTACTGAACTTTTTTTCCAATTAATTCTTCATTTTAATTCATCCTATATTTCTAGTTAAAACCTAAATATAATATTACAATGTCTCACATCCACCCTTGTATGATATAGTAAATAAATGTAATACAACACTTGTATTTACAAGGCATGATTTCAATTTGATACTCATCCTTGAAAAAAAATCGTTACTCCCCATATTATGGATTCTGTTGCAATTAACATAATAGATTTAAACGGTAATTTACCTCACTATGTATACATGACATCACATAATATTCTGAAACATTACACTTGAAGATATTTATACCATCTCCAACACCCCCCAACCCCCCTAGTTATTCTTTATTTCTCACATAGCTCGGTCCGTGGAACTAAATTTTACATACCTTAAAAAGACCCTGGAATTTCTCCTTTCCCAAACCTCCTTATCATTGTTCATCGACTTTTAAATTCTTGTTTTGTTAATAAATGGTAACATTCTCTAAATGTTTGCGTGTCTTTTTCTTCTTATAATTATTTTTCATTTTTCATGTCAGATTGTAACTCTAGTTTCCTTACACTATAGCATCTTATAGCTAATAATTATGTCTCAAACATTCAAAAAGTCATGGAATCATAAGTCATTGGATAGTCATTACAATTTATTTCCAAATTGTTTTTCAAATTGTTTTTGTACATATTGTTTTGTTAACACTTATCTAATAGGAATATTTCTTGTGGTATGTTTGCAAATTAGTTAGATATTTGAAATGGACATTCAGGGAATCTTTTGTGCGTCTTTATTCCAATAAATGTAAATGTTTTACCTTCCTTATTAATGAAAAAAATCATCTCATCTACTCCATTTAAAAAAAATCAATTTTTTCAAATCAAATGAATACTCTATGAACAATTATTTGAATTCTGAGTCAACATCCAATTATATTCCTCTATACAATTCTATTAAATTGATTAATGTATCATCACATGTTATACTACATTAAATTGAAAAAATTAATGTTTTATTTGATATTGTTAGACATAAACAAGTAGCATTGATATCATTCTCTTAATTAGGTTATCATTCCAGATTATTCTTCTCCTTTTCTGTATCCATGTTCTAAGGTGTGAACTATAATTTTATAAAACCTTTTATAACATTAAATAAGTTATCCAAGAACCAATGATAGGTGTGCCTCATTATATATAAATATATTAATTGAATTTGATTCCAAAAAATTATATTTAGTCAATAAAGTATACAATTAAATCAAAAAATTATGGCATCAATATTTCAATTATGATCTACCACATGAATCTAAAAAACATGTTATTAATCCTTCATGTACATATACATTTTAATTATTTTATGCAATAGACTCTAATTTAAGTCAGTGAAACTGCATTCATACATATTTATTTTATGGTAAATCTCAATAATATAACAATATTACATGATGATAGAATATTTAATTTGGGGGTTTTTATATATCTTCATATATTTTTTTAGTTTAAATGGTTTAAATAAGAAGTTAAAAAATCTTGAATAGCATACCTTTTTTCTCTAAATAATTATAAAATAACTAGTAGAATGGGTTTTAAAATATTATTCAACATCAATTTACCACCTAGGTGATCCATCAGTACATTTCCCCCACCACAATTCATTCTGAGCAGTTGAATCCTAATGGGTTTCTATACATGCCAATGATCTATTATATCCTCCAATATGTGAGATTCTAATCACCATTGTACCAACTAACACAATTTCGTAAACTATAAAAGTTTAACAATGTTCCTTTATCTTCCATGATGTCCCTTAACTACTTCTATAAAAATGTACACCATATTCTTTAAAATAATTTTAAAAAATGGACAGTTATTAATGAATTTATACACTAATAATAATAACAATACCAACGGTGGACTTGTCCTAAACACATCTTTAACTATAGTGTAGTTCCTCATTCTTCTCAATATACCCATATCCCTATAACATAGGTTACATATTTCTACTAAATAATCATCATTATTTATTTCGACTATGATGGACCCTCACATTAATAATTTATTAAAAAAATGCATTGGTCCAAATCATTATCCCATGCCTATGATAATTATGATTATGTAAAAAAAATTACAAGTGAATATTTGTCTGATAAATGGAAAAAATCATACAAATAAATTATAAACATTCTTCAATTAATTATTACTCAGATCTAATAAAAATCACACACTCCTAGATAGTAAAAAATGTGGTTAACATACTATCCCTTATAAATTTATTCTATTCCTCGTGATATATTGTGAACAATTACAACAGACATACTCGAAATAATTTAATGATTATCTTTGATTATTTAATCTCCAACTTTTTATTCATTATCCATTCGACTTCAAAATAACATGTTAGTGCTCCTAACTAATTTATTAAGGTTTAATACAGTCGTTAAATTTAAGAGAATAAATTTATAATCTTTAAAGTATATTGTATTTTTAAAAAATAACTTCATCTGCCGGATTTTTAAGAAACATATTATCATAGTCCTTAACTTTTTGAGTGGTATATTGAAATATATTACTTATAAATGAGTCATATTTTATTAAACTCATTTTCATTATGAGCTAACTAGATGATGAAAAATGTAGATAATATTCATGACTATAATGATGACCATAAATTGTCTACTTTTTGTTAATAATTAATATTTCGCTTTCCAAATTTTATAAAAAAATAAATTCATCAAATATCCATTATCCTACACTAATATTCAGTAAATAAATTAGTGATATTCATCTAAAAGGTAACATGATCTTTTTATCAATTTATTTTTATTTAACAATAAAACATGTTTACAGATTAAAATTGATAGAATTGAAGAAAGATACAATGTTTTGTAGGAATATATAAACTTTTTATATGTAAGAGCTTCCAAAATTATAATGTTGAATGAAATAAAATCTACATTACCACATATTCATCATACGAGAGCCTCCTTAGGGGATAAAGTGCATTATTCATCATATGTTCGATGATGGATATCTTTTTTATTTTATAACATTTAATACACACATCCATCTCCACCATTAGTATATCACCTTCAATTCCCTATAATTATATATATTAAAAAATAGTTATAGGAATAAGGTGGTGTTTACATAATCAATTCTATAAGAAAGAAAGGAGTTTATTTCTTCTTAACCGTGATTCATTATTCTTTCTTTTATTTATATTGGATGTACTCTTCTTATTTTCCTCCATGAATTAACTATAAGACATCATCATTGGTATCATGGTCACAATTTTCATTACACCTATTTACATGAGTGGAAATTTTATCTCAACATGTTCAAGAAAAAAATTTCTTCTAAATATTCTTGCAACTAGAATTTATTTTTGTTTTCATCTATTATAGGTAGAATTACCTAAAAATTCTTCATAATTTGGCTTGGTTCATTGAGTATCCTAAATAAAACCTCCAAATTTATAGTATCATTATACTTGTACCCTATAAATAAATTATAAGAAAAAAAGTTTCCCCATTTTGAAATATTTCATTCATTATGTAATTTAAATGAGTTGAATTGTTGGATCCCTTTAAATTTATTTAACTCTCCGTTACTCCATCTACATTAATTTTAAATCATTTATGTATTCTAATGAAACCATAAAGTACAATGACCATTACCAAAATATGTTCAAAAAATTTCATCTAAAAAATATTATTTTATTTGAGTATAATGTATCAGTTTGTTTATAGTATCATATATAATCATTTATGAAATATTATTCTTCTAACAAAATTTTGACCCATAATCCATACCAACTTTGAGAGACAAATATTTTTTTTAAGTAGTTATTTTCTATGTCCCCAAGTTATTTAGAAATCTATTAATAACTTATAAAATATATATTTTAAATTATCAATGGCTTGTTCATGCAAATAGTTTCCTTCATAGACCTATTCCATACTTTCTTTTACATTTTTCTTCAGAACATTCCTCCCTCCACATCATCATTATGTTTTTATTAAATATTATTTTAATGATTACATTTTTCAACAATCCATAAACATTCAATATTGAATTAGAACTAGAACCACCAGATGGTATACATTTTTTATCATGAGAATAAATAGTAATTTTTTATACCTCCATATTTGGTCTTGTTTACAATGAATAATTGAATGATTCAATATTTATATCCTTTGTAGTATCACAATATTTTATCAGTTTTGTTATGTAATTTTTAGTATTTTGTAATTGAGACCGTGCCACATTCAATTATTCTAATAACTAAGAAAATTGAGTTAGTATATTATTTTATCTAATTTTTCAATTATTACCTAGGATTACTTTATTTCTTTAACAAGGCCATTATCCTCTTTATCAACTACATTTTTTCTTTATATTGTTTCAGGATTTTCATCTTTAGATTATTTTTCTCTATATAAATAAAATTATATCTATATCATGTATTTTGTATAGGTCAATTATACTTTCTCATTAATTTATATTGGGTTTTCATATTTTCTATCTGAAACAATGGCGGTTTTGTGGAATTTTGAAGTTCCATACTCATTTAATTAATTTCATCCCAATTAAAAAACATTATTCAATGTACTATTAAATTTTTTGTAATCTATTTCATAGGACCACTTATTCTCCTTGGAAAATCATTTTAATTAATTTTCATATCTTCACATTGAGAAAACATAAATTCCTCTAAAATTTGATTCATAAATATATAAATCATATTTAATATTTCATTTATTAATATATTGTATGAAATATCCCCCAATTTAAATTTATAACATTATAATAGTTTTTACAATTTTTATATTATTTCCCAATTCCAATGATATTAATACAAGATATATCACTATTATAACGTCTTCATCTTTATTTTATGTCATAGATTAATGTCTTGTCTTCCAATTTCTTATATATTTTTCTCATGTCTATTAATTAAAGTAATTTATTTCAATTCATCTAGATCCTCAAGGATTTCCAAATATTATTATTTAGGAGGCTATTTTGTATCTCATGAAGACGTAGATTCTTAATTTCATCATGTGAAAATATATATGGACAAAATCTATCATAGAAATTTCTCGCAGAATTTAACATAATATTTGAATTATCAAAAGTGTCTATAAATCCTAAAAATTTTCATAATATCTAGTAACAACAGTTGATTAGTAATCTATATTTTCTTCCTGCACCATCTAAATATCTTGACACATTGCACCCGATTTAGAAAACACTTCTTTGTTTTTCATCAAATTTACTTCACACATTTTTTTCAACTTCTCTTATATCTCTTATGCTGTTATATTTCCCCTATAATTAGGGTATAACATACTTTTTTGATATGATAAAAGATAATTTATCTCTTCCCCATCTATATCAATGTTTTTGTTTTCTATATATTACATGGTAGGATATCTTCATTATCTCGTAAAACCCTCTATAAGATTATAATTAACATCAAGGGACCATGAAATCATAAATTGGATTATTTTATCCATCCATATATGAATGGTCTAACTAATTTGGGGAATTAATTTACTATTCCCTAAGATCAAACTATTCATATTTAAAATATAATAAAATGTTATATCATTAATATTATACCTTATTGTCTCTAAAACACACACACACACAAACACACAGAGTCAGATATATATATATATATTTGTAATCTATTCAGATAATTGAGATGGGAATGGTTTGAATGAAGAAAATATTTTTATTTTAATGTATTTATAATTTTAATTCAAACATTATTTCTAGTGAAATCCCTAATAATCATTTTTATGTCTCACCAACACTCGTAAATATTATAATAGGTAAATGGATTAAAATACATGGATTTAAAAGGTTCAAATTCAATGTGACCTTACATATTCATGTGATTGGTTGGTTCCCCCAATCATGAGTTCATATAAATTTAACATAACTAGATTCAATGGTAAAGACTAAACCATGATTACATAAAATTGAATCATGTTACTTAACATCCCACTATAAGATCAATATAATTCCTTGAAAAGTTATAATCATCCTACTTGATTTATTATTGCTTTCATTGCTTGATCCCTGAAACATAAATATGAATTCTTCATAGAATCAATTCAATTTATCTTCCATAATGTTTCTTTTTTATTGGACATTGGATTATTTTTTATTGTGTAGTTGTCAATTATACTTTTCCATTTTTTTCTAGATGTCTAATCCTTTATTTAATTTGAGATTATTGGATGTTATATGATATAACTCCTCTTATATTGATCTCTAAATTTTGGTAGATAATATTTCCCTCTCAATTCATCACCTATTGATGAAATCATATTGTTTTCCATGACCTAGATCATTTAATTCCTCAGATGTATTCATATATTGATTATCATGAAATTATTTATCAACACAGTTCATACATGTGTATTGTATGTGAAATTAGACGATTCTTGAAAAATTAGTTCAAGGTATTTTAATGGACTAATGAATGTATAATTTGTTTTTTAAATAGGTATTAGTAAAATTACGTCATTATATTATTTAAATGGGAACAAAAGTTATATTCCTCTCAATTTATATAACCCATTTCCATTGGTAAAATTCTTTAATAAATCAACATTTAATGGTTTTAGTTATTGATATGGTAATTCTATTAATTTCTCCTCTTCTTCGTGAGATGTTGATTGGTGGGGTAAACTGATTTTAGTTGGACAAGTTATTTATATGTTATTTTATTCTTCTTAACATCACCAAATTACCTAAATATTATTATATAATAATTAAAAAAATATTCTTTGTTTTCGTTTCCTTATTCCTTGTGTAAATATGTAATTAGTAAAAAAATTATAAAAATAGATAAATCATTCAAACACTCATTTGAAAATTTATATACTATATTACTCATTTCTTATAGACCTCATCATAGAAATAGAATCAGAAAATTTGGATGAATCAAAATAAATCATTAATGGCCTCTAAAGATCATGGTATCCTCATTTTACTTAGGCTATACGTTACTACTCTATTTAAAATGATTTCAATCTCTTTTTTACTCTTTGAAACACCATTACATCGAACAATAGATTTATATATAACATTTTAATACTTCATGAAAGTTTCAGCCATGCATGATTCATCTAATCCTTCACATTTTCCTAGAATGATCAATGAAGCAATGGAATGTAGTATAGGGAAGAGAATCCATAACTAGGTTGATAAAACATTTCATAATGTGCAAGAAAATGGCATTGATATGCTAATTTTATGTCAATGTCTCTTATATAGATGAAAATAATCTCATAATTATAAATTCCATCCCACATCAAACTATTACATAGAAAAATATTTTTTTATTACCAGACATTATACTTAAGTAATAATGTTAAATCCACATGGGTGCCTCATCACATAAAAGGTATCTCATGATTCATGCATATGAGTGGCTAAAAAGTAATATTCCAACATGTGTCTCACCCCACACACTCAATTAACTCAATTAAACCATATTATTACTCTATGAATCTACTCCCCCATTGTATGCATGAATCCTATTTTTTAAAACTAGATTTACTAAAGAAAACCATTTTGTAAAAACTTATTACTCCAATAATAATAACACCAATCATAGACTTCTCAATCACTCATAACTAACTAAAATAAAAATTTTCTATTTTTATCAGCATACATAATTACACATTATCCATGTGATATATTTATACCAAATCATTATCGTAATAAATTTCAATGGAATTGTTATCACATTCTTCATGCTATAAGCATTTGTCACAACATATCTATAGCACATGTCACTACACATAATGATTCATTCAATAATCATCACCTATAAATGTTTCATAATTATACACAATATATATATAAAATTAATTAATCATTTTCTTTATTTAATTCATCATAAAAACATGTCAAAGTGACATATTTCCATGATAATAATAAATCATTGGAAAATTCATTTTCCATAAACATTGAGTTCCTTACTGAGTATATATTAACAAATATGAAAATCATCTTCAACACTTGTCAATAATTAACTGGATCTCTTGGGAAAAATAATATTCTATGGATAAATTATTATTTTTTGGTAATTGATGTATTATTTTTAGTTAATCATGAAAAATAAAAAAATTTCACATCTATATATTCTTATTTATTTTTGGAACATGTTTATAAATCTATTTGGGATTGTTGGATATTCAATTGTTCACTGTTCTAAAGTTTTTTATCCAAATACTCTCATGATTTCATGCACTCAGATTTGAGGTGATAAAATTATTATATAATTGAAATACATGTTCAATGATGTTGGAGTGTCTGTCTAGTTTAACAAAATATGGAGGCATGGCCTGAAGCCTATAAAATTTATAATGAGGAATCAAATATTCTTCTATTCAGTTTATTTTTTGAGTATATGTCATGTAACTCATAGTGACACACAATGTATATCAACATATAAAACGATTTTACTATAATTAATTATATCTATAATATTTGAATAATTTTACAGGATAATTAGTTTATCTGGATTTAAAATCCATTTAACCATGTAAGAACAACATAATTTGAATTCAAATAAGACAACATAAAAGAATGTAATTCTTCATGATGTGTACCTAGAGTAAATGAAACTAATCTCGATAATTTATATATAACTTCCAAAAATAAGATATTTTTTTATTTTATTAATCACATATATACTATATAAATTACAAAAAAAATACTTACCTTTGTTTCTTTTACATCATTAACCACATGGGGGAATGTTGTGTACTGGGATGTTACAAGTATTCCTTATTTCTTCTAGCACCCGAAGAATTTTTTCATGTATGAGTACTCTATAATAAATTTCTGAGTACATATTTTATGATGGTATATATTAATCCTAGGGTGGGGTATATATATGTATTATTAAAAAAATATTGAGGTTCACAACATTGAAGACTTGATTATCAAGGTGGGATTATGGTTATAGAGATAATCCTAGGAAAATATCCTTCTGGTAGAATATCGTATCAAAAATATTTGTCAATTATTTTAATAGTAGAATATGTAACCAACATCATTTGTGAGGAAATGTTATTAAACTAATAATTTAAGTAATCACCTCACTTAATGAACATTACACAATGAGGAGTGTGGATCTGTCATAGGAGTTATCAATTATCACAATTGATGCATTTATTGGGGGGGATAGGTCCTAAATTACTATGTCTACAAGGGATAATTAATATTTGGAAGATATGATATAGTTTAGTGATTATGGAACGTTTTTATTTGTATATATTCATGGATTCCATCAAATTTTCTATGCTTAATTTATTCCCTTGTTCCCACCTACATGATATTTTTTATGGATAATTATCGACTTTAGGATTATGAGACTACATATGTTGTTATGTTTAGTTTCAATGTGAAATAATTTTTTAGGAATATGATATATAATGATCTTGATTTAAAAATGTTTATGGTTTTCCAAAAAAAATATAGTATCATATTTTTCCTAGCTATTTATCCACCTTTTTTCCTCTGGTAAACTTTTTTTATATAATAATTATTTTATATTAACAATAATATTAGAGTGAATCATTTTCGGTATTACAATACTCACCCATTTAGAAAATATTAATAAACAGATTTTTTTGTATGGAAATATTATATATATATATATATTATTGGCAGTTGTGGATATAATTGTGTTATACTAGCTGTTTCATACTAACTGACGGTTGTTTGTGGTTATGACATTCAATGATGGGTTTTGTTTCATGTGACCTTATTGATAGGATGCAGTATCAAATTTCTAGAGTATGTATTTTAAGGTGAATTTTATAATAATTATTTGAATTTTAATTTAATTTTTTTTCCTTTTAGATATTATTTTATAAGACTATTATTCCACATAAGTATTAATAAATATTTTTTTTCATTATAAATTGATTGTGTTTATAATATTATTATCTATTGGAGATGCATTAATGATATTTTTTTGATTATCTAAGACCTTACAAATTTTATTATTTTAACTATGTGAATTTTGTATCCAATGGACCATTGAATAAAATTATGTGGGGGAAAACTATGAATATTACTAGACATGATGGTGAATAGGTGGGTCTGGTCATATTAGAGTCATTTCAGACCAATTTGATTTTTAGGGATATAGTATCAAATTAAATGAATTTTGATATTTGGTTTTGTATCATAGAGATGTTATAATATTGGGTTCTTGAATATATTTTTCATAAAAATATGAAGTGTTAAATGGTTTTAAACTACTATATTCTTTTATCAAGTGTCTGATAACCCATTATTCAATGAATAACACATATCCATCATTTATGAGGTATAATAATGTTATTGCATGCACAACATGTAGTTTAATTTTTTATCTATAATGTTATTCATGTGTCATCTCAGCCAGATATTCTTAAGGAACCGTATCTTAAACATTTAATATAAATAATATTACTCATTGATAGAGAAATTTTATTTTGATGCAGAATTTTAGTATGTTCATAATTATTAATAAACCCCATTTCAAAGATAATTTTAGTGATTATTTATAAATTCTAATAATAATTTTGAGTTGTATATACCAAAAAAGTATGGTGAATATATTCCTCCATGTGTTCGTAATTAAAATTCCATTATATATATGATGTTAAACTCAAATAATGTGGATATAACTATATGAGAATGATTATTTATGATAATTTTATAGAATAATACCATTTTCAATTCAGTGGATATCATTATTCTCGCGTGGAAATTGATTGGTTAGAGTTTATTTTTTATGATACCTATCAAATTTGATATTAATTTATTGAATCACAGTTCGTGTATTTTAATTACCATTCATGATGTAATAAATCACTTCTTTTTTATTACCTGAACTCATAATAGAGCTATCCTACTGTAGATAGAGTTTAACCTTATTCTAGGTGATCCATATCCATTCACATTTCATATTGATTTACTTCACAAATGTGAAAGTGTATTGTGAGTGTGACTGCATTATTTTTTTGCATAAATCACATACAAATACTCGTTAAACATTGACTCTAATGAGTTTGATAGATTTAAATGGGCATATCGTGTTTTCTTTAACGTTAATATTGTAACATATTTAAATAAATGAAAATATAAACATCACTGATAATTTTTTATTATTATATAATTTCCATTATATTATTAATAAGATGTTTTCATATATCAAAATTCATACTGATTAATTTCCAAAATAGATTCAGGGATAGATCTTAATGGGTTTTATAGAGAAACTTACCTATTGTAATATATAATGCCTTCCCAATAGAATATACAATATGAGAGTTATTGGTACATGAATAGATAGAGGTGGATGATTCATTTCTCTATATATTTCTTCACATTTATGAAATCTATATCAGAGTTATTGGGCCTAATAATTTTTTCATTGAAGGGTAAGAAAAATGATGTTTCCATTCTAACTCCTAAGAAAACCATTATTATTAGAAAGTGCTATAGATGGTTGTTGTCCTTTTTAATATGTACAAAAAAGATTGAATATTTTACTATTGTAAGGAATATGTTCTATTTGATTATAGATGATAATTCACAAATTGGATTGAATTTATTATTATTCTATGCAATATAAGGTAAACTGGCCACCTATCATGGCTACAGAACATGTGAATGTTTTTTTCAGGATATATAGGGATTTCCCTTAGGGAGTGTTTTTCATTCACATTTTTTTTCTAAAATCAATACTGATATCTATTGCAATTAATCACATAGTTTCTAAATATTAGGTAGATTATGTTTTTTTGGAAAAAAATTAAGATTATTTTTTCATTGGGCATAGTGTAGCATCTTCATGAAATGGTTCTTAATCATCAATAATATAATAATTTAGCAACATCATATATATTTTAAATAGAATAATGAACTATACTAAATGTATACTAAATAATGGGGACTTGTAAAAATTCATAATGATGTTTTTAGGAGTAAAAATCCAATTATATGAATATATGTCCCATTTATATTATTAGAATTCATGAATGATTCACCATATATTAAGTGAAAAATAGTCTAATGGAATCAATGTCTATAAATATTTATTTTTATCAAACTTATGAAACATTCATAGTGTTGAAAACTCTTGAGGTGCCAATTCTAGGTTTGAGCAATCAAATATTTTGGCAATGAAATTCAAGGTGTTGGTGTCATAACTCATTTTTTATTTCCATAATTTCATAATAGGATGTATTAGTTGACTCTTATATCAATGTGGTGGTATCTTACATTTATAGAATATATTTATATACTCATTAGATCAAGGATAAGCATATATAACCAATGTTATTAGTTTTCATTGATTACTTAGTATGTACATCACCTACTAAAATGAAAAACATGTCTCCATTAATGTGAGAGGCATGATATGGAGGCTATTATTTTGGATTATTTTAATATATTACAAGCGGTACGATCTCAAAATTTATAACCTAGAGGGTGGGGAGTATAAAATCTATATTTATAATTGAATACTATTATTCATATAAAACTAATCTTGGTTCATGTTATAGTCTTCTTTGAACTAACATTCTCTCATGTAAATGGAACCATAGATTTACATGTATAGTAGTAAATTGGTGTTTGATTTATGGATTAATTAACTGAATATTTTAGGGTGTTTATTTTAGTCAACCAGGTTTGGATAGTTTTATTTTGGTGCATAGAGAGGACTTATCATGGTTAACATAATGGTTAGACAATCTATAAGTAGTAAAGAATAATTTGATATTTAGGTAATTTTGGTTGATACATGATGGTTTTATGGATTTAAAATAATTTCATAGTGTTTTAATTAGTATCTTTCAAATATTTACACTAAAAAACAACTTAGTATTGTTATATATTTTATGTTAACATATTGATAATTAAATATGTGATTTATATTTCTATATCTCATGTAAATAATAAATTTCGTTATAATTTATGTTTCTCTAATTAAAGATATAGGAAATGATAGTACATGTTCCTCGAAAATCAATGATGGAGCTTGATGCTAAAATCATGGAGTCTACTCATTATGTTCTTGAATTCACAAATTTAATCCTAATGTTTCTTCTCACATATAAAATATATAATATGTGCTACTGTTATCTATGTGTTATCTTTTTCATTTTTCTTTCAATGTGGGTGGTATAAAACAATATAAAATTATTTCCTTCATAATAATCAATTTTATTTACTATTCATTGTGATTATGATTTTTAAATTATGCTATATCGTGGAGTTTGAAATATTTTTAAAGGTGTTCTATATAAAATATTATCAATATTCATGTAATGTGATATTCCTTATTATGTGATGTTTTGAAGACATTCCGTTAACATGGATCATTCATATAGGTTTTAGAAACATTATTACAAGAATAGTTGTTCCATGGGACCTCATAAGGCTTTGGCCACCAATAGTAAATTATATATGCATGTTGATGTGTTGTTTTAAATATTGTTTTGTTTGCTGTTATTTTCAATTTAATATCCTGATTTATATTTTACTCAAGAACAATTTTTTTTATGGATGTGTGGATGTAGTGATCTATGATTTATACCAATTATAATTTTCATTTTACAGTTTTAAAATTTACTATTTTTAAAAAATGTGAAAAAAATACCCTAATGGTTTGAATTTATTTTTTTAAATAGATCTATTAATTTCAAAATTAAATGATTATTAAAATATTTTGTTTTAGTAAATGTCTAATATTGTAAAATTTTATACAGTATTTATTGATAATGTTTTAGGAATCATGATAGTGTTTTCGTATAAATATATTTATAAGAAATATAGACCATGAAAAAAAAATTAGCCTACATGGCGTAGATAGATATAAACACATAACATCTATGACAATCAATTGTTAGAAATAACTTATAATTATAAAATCCCTATGGAAAAAGTATCAAGAATGTATTTTTAGAAAATTTATACCATTTTTTGGATTATCTATGTGTATTTAACTTATAGATGAAGGCTATTGATTTTGTCAGTAACGTATCCTAAACATGTGTTGAATTAGTCTCCTCTCAATGGGAGTTACACAAAAAAACTGGAATATATTTAACTGCCTAGACAATATCACAGATATCATCTTCACACATTTCACCATTTACAATGTACTTGTGGAATTAGCCATTGAAAAACCCCTCTATATGTTTGGAACAACCCTCCAATGACTATTCAGAATAGAGCTATAGAGGTCTGACCATCAACATTCACAATGATGCATGGTGACATTGGTGTAATCCACCTAATTTATTTTTTAACTAGTTGTTAATGGGGTCTTGTAGGAACACCAATCAAAAAAAATGTTTTTGGATAAAAATAACGTTATGTATTAAACAATTTTTTACTATAGAAGTATCCTAAATTTATGTATGAATACCCATAACCCCATTAAGGATAGTGTCTAGATCATTATCAAATAAACCCCACCTCCTTGAATTTTAGTGTAATGTAAAGATCACCCCCAATGATTTAATAATAATGTATACAAATACACATTATGATTATCTCAAGTGGTGGAGTTCATCATGTTATCAATGTTACATTCAATGTAAATATTTACTTGAAAAATCCATGAAATGTTATACCACAATTTATATGTGAAACAACAACTGATAAATACGTAATGTATATTGTCATGTTTCCAAAAATTGAGAGAAAAATTAGAAAATAATGGGATACTCAAAATCAGTAGATGTTCAGTAAGGTCCATTTATTTTATCCCCAACCCAAATTAAAGAATATGTATAGAATTTACGATGAAATTTTTTCCATTTTTCTTACACCCATTGGGAATGATGATTTCACAGTTAAATTTATAATTTTATAAATAACATAAATTTAATGGTATAGTATTATTTAGTTCCCGTAAAAATGATTCCCTTCTCATGTACAAGTGTCGATGTATCATTAAAAACACTTTAGTTGGTATATAATGAGATAACACATTAGTGGTCTTATGCACTAATGAAATAGACTATATGTTGTTATGTTGTGGTATATATTTGATAGAATTATTTTCAATTTCAATCCAAGTGGTATTATAGAATATCAATTATAATTCCTTTCACACAATCCATTTCAATTGGTTCATCAGTTCATTGCTAGAGTAATTAATAGTAGAACAGACGAACCAGTACATATAGAAGGAATATCAATTCATATATTTCAAAATAAACATGCCTCTCAAAAACATTATTGTTTCTTCATGTGATATAATAAAGTTCCATGTAAATTTATTAGGCTGTGAATCAATGATTTTTTAGACATACTTAATTCCATGGCCACCCATATAAATGGGTTTGCTACACACTATTAATGTAATGTTAATTAGTTTCCTCCAATTGATTGATCAAGTGCATTCTAAATTTATTATCATTACTAGGATATTATTACTATAGATTAATGTTCATATATATAATGAAATTGAATA
The DNA here is from genome assembly GCA_963277665.1 of Viscum album. NCBI lineage: Eukaryota > Viridiplantae > Streptophyta > Magnoliopsida > Santalales > Viscaceae > Viscum > Viscum album. The sequence continues at coordinate 557,093,838 of OY728141.1, forward strand.
AAAAAATAAATGTGATGATGGATTTAACCATACAATTCCCCCCTTAATATTCTTTTCACATTATAGATAACCATTTATGTAATGATACTAGAGGATTTTTTCTACATATATGCCTTCTACTTTTCCACATAATAGTTCAAAAACTCAATAATCAATGTTAAGTAACCCAATAAAGACTCCAAGATACTTTTCCACAATTAATTATTTTTTTGTAGGAACTCCTCTTCTAAATATAATTAAATAATTTTCCTCTATAATTTATTACCCATAAAAATTTTCCCAATGAAGGATGATCACTTTTATTATGTAAAGTGCATCCTATGATTCTTCCCCAAAGAGAAAAATATTATTATCATATAGTATGATTTTTTGTGTAGGGTTTTATCATCCAAATTTGAGCTGCATAAAATTTCCATTCTGTGATAAAGGAATAAGTCATATTTTCATGTAATGTTTTCCCATGTGAAAGAGGTGGAATTATAAAATTTCTCCATATCTAACCACCTTGAGAAAAAAAAGAATCCTCTTAGTGTTCCATTGATTTGAATGGATAGAATTAAACTTTTTGAATAATGATTTTAAATATAATATGTCTACTAGAGAAACCATAACTCTCATAGAACATAATAATGAATCTCATTTTGATCAATTCAAATGCTTCAGATATGTAAAACATTAGTAACAATTTCTCCACTTGGCTTTCTTATAAAGGAGTTCGATACACTAGGATATACTAATCAACAAATATTTACTATTTCATCATGGAAAAATGGAGCCCTAGTTTGGTGAAATAATGTTGACAATTATTTTACCAAGTAAAAGTGTCAAAATTGTACAAATAATAATTGGGATAGTGTTCCCAATGGAAAATATCCTGTATTCCTTAATGTCCAAAAAATTATTCATTGATGGTCACAATGTAATGATATTAGAATTTATACTTTTTGAAAATCTTGACTGTATTGATTAAATTCCTTATATAATTTTTTATTTTAACATAATGGATGTCTCATTATAACATTAAAATGTTTTTACCAAATCTGTAAGTCCCAAAATCTATGTTCATGTTTAGGGAGAATAAAGAATATTTCATTTCATTTCCATGGTGTTCCAGGAAGAGGACTAGATTATGGAACACTTATTCTATATACTAGGTAATATTATCAACTTGTAGGGGGTTTAAATTCATATATATTATGTTGTTTTAAATGAAAACAGTTGACAAATTTATTTGAAATATATATTTTAGAAGTGAAGAGGTGACCATTTATTCGATGATCAGTAGTACATTTCTTCAATACCATTACCTTAATAATATAATAGAACAAAATTGAATTAATAACAAGAAACTAATATAGTTTAACATTATAATTGTTCCAAATAATAATTTTTTATGTAATAAGAGTTTTTCCAGTACCAAGTGATTTTGCAGCTCCTCCTGGAAATGCATCTCATTTGTGGGGTGGTTTAGTTGACATAGTTCATGGGGCCTTTCATTAGGATATATACCATCATCCAATTTAGATAAGGATATATTAATCCATTACATAAGAAGGCAATATATATTTATCAATAAAAAACTATGATTTCGGTATGTATTCCAATAAACTATTGTTCTCAACTAATTTTCATAATTTTCCTCCAAGTCATAATGGGGATACTTACATTGTTATATAAAAAATGTAAAGGGGATGTATAAATAGATTTATATTTGATATTAAAAATAAGGGTATTGTGGTTAAAGTTGAATTTTGATATAGTATAACAAAAAATCATATTTTTTTCCATTTTCCATCAATATGATATACGAACCCATCAATTTTACTTTCTTTACAAACATTCATAGTGACTCTGATCCTTGTGCAATTAACCCCAATAATTGGGATATTAATGAGAAAATATAGATATTTTTAAGATATTAATTAATAAAATGAAATCCTATTGATGTTGGATTAATTCCTTTCTTTATGTCTTAATATAGATTTTATTTTTACTATAGGAATATTTTTATGAGTATGAAATGAGAACGCTTAGAACTCTATCTAGTGGAAATTTCTCTTGATTTATGAGGTGATAGAATAAATGATGGTGTAGGTGAAAAAGGATTCATAAACATGAACTACAATCGAGATATGATAATGTAATTTGTAACGTTATTAAATTTCTAAAATATCATACTTCAATTCAATATGTTTTTCTAGTACAATATCATGGATTCTGTGAGGCATAATGGAAAAGATAGGGGACCCATTTTAAGGGATTCCAATTTTTAAACTTTATCATAGGTTTAGAAATATCTACAATACGAGGCATGTTATATTAATGGAAATTTATAAGGTAATTCTTATTTTATTTTTTACTATTTATATGAATTTTCTAGAAGATTGTATTAAATATTTATTTGAATTTTTTCTACCCCTTATTTGTGGCTGATCCTTTTATGCCATTTCGATAGATAAGTTTATCTTTTTTCCTATTACCTTGTCCTCTCCCATATATGGGGGATTAATTTATCACTTTCCTTTTCTTTACCTAATAGATGTAGACTAATTTTTTCTCTCATTATTTTAGTTATATCAAACGAATTTGAATCATCAACATCAGTAGGTCATGATTTGTTATTAAGAGGGATGAATCTGAAGGTAGAACCCATATTCAAGAGTGGATTCTTAGAATTCATTCCATTGAATGATTTAACTATAGAAACATGAATGATTTCTATATACCCAAATCCTTAGTATGGATTCTTCTATATGTATATAAGATGAATAATTTCTTCATTGGTCTCATTATTAATATTATTTTGAATAATAATATTCATCATTGGTCTATCATGATCATTAATATTTCTAGGTGTTGTGGTGTCCTTGATGTATTTGTGATCATAAATGAATTAATTATTCCTAGATACAAATGAGTTCATGGTTGTAGTATTTTAATGGTAAAAATTGTGTTCAACTTATGTAATACTTTTTGGAACTAAATTGGTTTTAAACTGCATTACCATCAGTGTGTCATTCCAATGATTCATCTTCAACATGATGCCATATTCAATAACATAATATATAGATTTAGCCACCTAGTGTAGGTATTATTTGGAGGCACCATCCATATATTTTGGGCCATGTATAATATTATTATTAAATGTAAGATTCACTATGTGGGGTGATTCTACCTCGCATGATTTTCTTACCGATAGATGAGTCATGTGTTTTCACATTAAATAGTAGTGATTTTTGCCTTTGATTCCTCTCTACCTTATTTACACCATTAATCTAGTTAGGAAAATTTACCATTAGATTTTTGGATATTATAAGACAACAATCCAACTTGTTTTTCCATTCACAATACCCTCACCATCCTTTTTAGAATTATCAGGTTGGGTGATTCATGGAAGCCCCATATCATGATCTTATGCTAGACATTGACTTATTTTAAAGGTATATAGGTCCTTGATATTCTACATTACCCTCTAATTTTTCCATCAGAATGTAACATCATTTACCCCCTCATCTTTTAGATTTTGTATACCAATGTTCATACAAAATCCTTTCCCTTAGATTCATTTTATGGGAATATATAATTTCCGATGCCTCTACCCATTACATGAATCTTACACACTCTAAAATCTTATATCCGAGTGATACTATAATGTGAGATACTATATTCATACAATTTATCCTCTTTTTTGAACCTATTCCCTCTCAGTAATAGAACATTTTTTATGGATCTCCATTTCAGTGGTCATCACTAAGTTGGTTGTGACATGTGACAATGCCTCTCCATGAAGAGATTATGTGTTATGGGGTACTAAAATCTGTAAAGGAGAGAAATACAACATCTATGATGGGATATATGAATTTCTAATTTAGATATTCCATGCATGGAGAATCTATTTGATCATCCAGATTTGTGTTATTGGGTGTTTGGTGGTGGAAAATATCGTAGTGATCAAATTTATATGAAAAAGGCACGATTGGATCATGAAATCAATTAAATGAATAGTAAACTAGAATTGGAACATGATCACTAATATCACACATCTCTCAACATATAATCATGAATTATATTGACATTTACATTAATGGACATTTAGTATTTTCTAGGAAAATAAAATTTTATCTCTACTGAGTGAGCATTTTAATCAACAAAATCGAAGACAAGATAGTCATTATATCACCATTGATATGTCATAAATGGGGTATTTTTTGAAGGGGAAGTGTATATAATGATATTGGGAGTCAATCAACATACCAATTATTATTCATGAATATTTATATTTATAAATTCAGGAACATTAATTTTTAAAGACATTGGTGGAAAGGCATTAAATGTTAATACTATGATTGAAATTGATTTGAGAGATATTTCTGTAATGAATATATATCATTATTTTAAGAAACAAGTATTGGAGTTAATGATATTAGGCTCTATTAATATAAGGAAATAATTTAAATTAATTCTAAATGGGAGGGATTGTTATTATGGGTAGGAATATTCCCCCCATTAAGGTTTGCATTCCTCTATAAGAAATTAAATAGAAATATCATTTTTAATATTAGTGAATAATAATAAAAGGTAATATTTAAATTAGTTAGGGGAGATGATTTTACATTCCATTAGTTTTTCTCTTTCTTCATTGTGGAGGGAATAATTATCCTTTATTGAGATGATATCATTGACCCAATGGTTATTCATGGTGGCTGTAGGAAACTACTTCAATACCCCATTTCTAGATTACATTTTCTGATTAAATAATTGAATTTTCATTATTTGATAAAAAATATTTTAATGGTTTATTAAATATTAACATTTAATATATTTTAAATATTCTATATTTTAAAATATTTTATGTCAATCAAAACATTTGGTAATTGGTTTTTTTGGGATTTATATTAACATTAATTATGTTATAATGAAATAAATTTTTATTATTTTTAAAAGTATTTCTCAAATATAAATGAGATATATATATATATTTCATAGAAAAAAAAAATGAATAAATGAAAATATTTTATTAAAAAATTATACTATTATGGGATATATTTTTTGTTTATTTAAAATTAAAGATTTTTTTATTATTGTATTGGGAAGTGATTACAAATATTTAATTAGACAATGTGAATGAAAATTAAATATTCTAAAAACTATTAATATTTATCAAAATACATTAACATGAATAAATGATTTATAGAATATATTACTTTAATATAACATCTTGTAATATTTCTCATTTGAAAATTTTCGAAGGGATATTTACGTAATGGCATTTGTTTAAGTAAATGAAACATTCTCCAATATTAATAAATTAATTACAATTTAGTGGAATTATTTATTTTATTATATTTCTTTCCCATCATTATCATTTTCAACCATTGATATGTCCATGAATCAATTTTGGGTGGTCATTATATTCCATCCAAATTCATGAGGTTGTATTTACATGTCATTAAATGACGTCTCACACTCAATTTTTTGGGAATTTTTTAATATATTATATTACAAGTAGAAACAAGGTGGTAAAGGTTATGGAATCACGTGAATATGGAGTAAAATATATACGGATGAAAAAAATTACTTTTATTGAGGAATTGATGTTTCTAGTGCTCTATAAATTCTCCATCGACAATTCGTGCAGTCTATAGTCACACATTTTTCATTGTTTAATCTTTACTATCAAATTGGTAATTAAATATGTACAGAAATATATCTACAGGATACCTGATGTGAATGTTGGTTATGATAGTGGCTAGGGATTTATAGATAAAAAAATATAACATGTCATGTTATATCAGATTTGATATCCTCTATCACATGTCTTCTTTTTTTTATGTGAATAAGTTTTCATCCTTGGTTTATGAACTAGAACCTAACAAAATATTGGGGTGTCACCTAGAACAATTTTATTAATTTATTAAAATTATAATAAAAATTATTTTTAAAATTATAATTCTATTTTTTTCAATTTTAAATTGTTTTATGTTTTTCATTTATTATTAGTATTAGTCTCTAAATCCTTATTTTTTAACTTTATAATACCTTTTTGTATCCATTTTTATTACCTTTATATTTGACTACTTACAACTATATGTTAAATATATAAATTTAATGTGTACTTTACACACCATATATTAGTTTAATATTTCCCTTAAACTACATTGTAAATTACATTCTTACCTTAGATGAGATTATATTTACCATTACATATATATAATGGAACCCTTAGATAGCTTAGTGATGATGTAACTTAAACTTTTGTAACATTAAATCTACCCTTACCTAGTGCATGAACTTTAATCTCTAACCATATGTAGCATATGGTATGAATATTTTTATACTATTGATTTTATATTTTATCCTTACAAATTCTCTATAATTGATAGTGTACATTTATGAATCATGTTAAGGAACTATTATGCGACATTTATAAGTTTAGGTTTACCCTTGCATATCATATTTTTTATCTTACCTTTATGAAACCATTATGGTTTGTGTGATAACCTTACATATGAATTTGATTACCTTTATACATGAATATAACATACCCTTAAATAAATATTTGATTCTAATTTATCATAATTTAATGAATTTGTTGATATAATGATTCTTATCATGTTTTTATAAAGTAATTAGATCATTTTAATAATTATATAAATTCTTATTAATGATATAGAACTAATTAAAAGGGATTTTACTATTTTTTAAAATTAACATAAATGAATATTAAAATTATTATTCAATAAATCCAATAGTTATAGAATGAAATTAAAATATTTTTAATTTATTTTTTTTATTTTAATTGATTCATTTAATTGTTTCTCAATTCCTGATTTAGTATAAATACCTAATTAAAAAAATTATACTTTTTAACACAATTCCGTTGAGGTTTGATATTATCACATGTTAAGTATTGAAAAAACTATAAAATTAAAATTTTAAATATCATAGTTTAAATATGTAACAGATATATGAGATATCATTTTCCCTTTTTATAGAATTATTTAAAATAATAAAAAAATTATTTTGAATGAATTTTAAATAACTCCTATGGTTTTAAATTCAAATTATATATTTTTTATATTATTTTTCATTCATTCACTCCTTGATAATTTAGGATTCTATTTTTTATCCTAAATTAGAATTTCTAAATGTGTTAATTAGTTATATTTTGTTATTTCTATTTAATGTGCTCGAGGAAAGAATGTAATTTGGACAGTATTGAAGTTATGATTGAAAAGGTCATCTTCGGCCAAATTGTTTCATCCATTTGTAAGCACGTGATATGGGATAAATCATATTTGACTATATTCATCTTGATAAGATGAATAACCGCTTTTCCAGAATTGACAAAGTATACATTTGAATCATTTTAATGGTCCTTCATCAATTATATCATCACAAAAGATCTCATAGTTTCACTCTAACTATGTATACGTTTTTATATTATTTTGGTAATAGTTTTGGTTTTTAGATAAATATTTTAAAAATGTTTTTATTATAATTGAAGAATTATATTCACTTTTCATCAATATGGCCAAAAAGTAGTGTATCAACTACATTATCAAAATGAACATTCCATGTTACTATTTCCTTACCAAAACTAGTAAAATTGTTTGGGGAAACAGCTAGTATATATGTGAATATGTATTTATTGATTCCAGAAAATTATAGTTAGGTTCTGGGATGCTCAGATATTAATGTTCTAGGTTTGGAATAATCCCACTATAAAATTCAATGTATAGATTTACCCTATTTTAAATGTCACTATAATATCATAGTTGGTTACATATTCCAATTATTTGTGTTTCATATGTCGAGTATGAACACTTTTTACTAAACTACTATTATAATTCATTATATTCATCTATTTAATTTTCTATATTCACTATTCACACATTAATTATTAAAATATATTTATTACATAGTTTATTAATCATTTAAATGCAACCAATTATAAAATAGTGTTAAAAAAATTTGATATTTTCTATGAAAATTCCATCTACACCACATATTGTCAATTTCTAGTATCTATTCTGACCAACACATAACACTACTTGAATGTAATCTTTAATTATAAAGAAGAATATTAGTTTGGGAATTATGAATACATCAAACTAATTCAAACTAATAGAATATTGTATTATTTATTATTGAGGATGGAACCGTGGTGTGATTTATGAAATTATAATGTAATTAAAAGTAAAAAATGTTTTATTTGAGACTGAATGTATTTGTTATAAATCATTTAGAAAAATTTGACATGATTTGGAACCATGTTTTGTTTTTATATTGATGCGATGATTTAGAAATTTATCCATTCCTATTATTAGTTTTGAGACAAAATAATACCTTTGTTTTGGTTATACTATCATAATTATATAATAAATATTTTTTAAAATTTTTATAGAAAATAATAAAACATGATTAATTAATCAGGAAAATATAAATAAATAAAAAATTTTACTAACTAAAATTTAAAAATATATATGTATTTGAATAAAAAATATACAATACACTCACAATTAAAATAATTCTTTCATAAATAATATTATCTCCATTAAAATTAAAAGTGATTCCAATTTTACTGATATTTAATTTCCATAGTCAAAAACAGAAATAATCATCAATCAGTGTTAATCATTTAAAAATCCTTGAAAAATATTTCTTCATATAGAACCTTTTTTAGTAAATAAATAAAAAATAATTTGTATTTTCAAATTTTAAACTACCGTAACATTAATAACATTTATTCTGTAAACATAGTCCATTATTACTAATAATAGAAACTATATTTTTCATGAAATTTATTATATTTTACTCATTTCACATGGTACTAATTTAAAATTATTTTCTATCAATACATTATTATATTCTCTTAACCATTATCTGGAATTCTTTCTTAAAAATCCACACTGTATAAAAAATAACCCAAAAATGTATTTAATGATTCACATTACGGTTTGTATGAATCTAAACCTAAGGATAGGTATGGAGTAATTTTGAAAAATATAAGCACAAAAAGTATGATTAACTCTTAATATAGAATTTAATATAATCATTAATATGATAAATAAAACTATCCTCTTCAGTGTGAAATCTTTCCACTTCCATGATCAATTTAATGGTGGTGAATAAATGGACTAATAAAAACAATGTATAAGGAATTAATTATACACACATATATATATATATATATGCATTTATATCATCAAAAAATATCAAATATAAAATTCATCACATATTTGATTCACTCAATAAACTTATTTCTAATGTCATAACACGTTCCTAGGATGATATATGGGTGATTTATTCCCTACATAGAAAAAACTACATTTCTCTTATAGATTTAATTCTTTTCATTCTATTATATTTTCATTCTTATTTTATCAAATTGTTTTAAGATCATCACTAGAATATATAGAAAATAGTTCATAAAAAATTTACACAACACAAAAATGACCTTACATATTCTCCTAAATGAGACATATCCCTTATATAGTGGACAACCTATCCACCACAACAATAAAATTGTATATCATGTAAAAGTGGAAATAGTAGGGTATAAAATGAATGTAATTTCTTGTAAGGTTGATGTTACCTAACATTTTCATTATGGCTTGTAAATGATAAAATATATGTAATATTTATTATTTTGATCAAGTAAAAAGGTATTTTTTAAAATAAATATCATTCATATTAAAATTATCTTTTTAAAATCAAAACATTTATATCATTAAATTCATTTTCAATATGTATAAATTCTCAAGTTTCTCTACTCATATTATGATTGACTCACTATGAAATATTTTGTTTATAAATATCACATAAATTGGATTAAATTAGAAGTTAATCATTCGTGGTATGAATAAGAAATAAAATAATATTAAGTTACATTAGATATTCAAAAACGATTATTAGAAATGAAATTTACCATATATAAATTAACATTCCTAAAAAATCATGATTCAACAAATTAATACAGCTATGTTTATCTATACATACTCAATACTACATTTGAATAATTCAATCTCATTTAAAATTAAATCTATAATACAGAATCATTTGATTCATATGTATTTTTATATACATTAGGTAAAAATATTGATAAAATCTATGGGTGAGACCTGCCATTTCAGGTAAATATATAAAAAATGAAATAAATATTTTGGGGAGAAAAATACAAAAAAAATAACTCACAATAATATATTATCCATTATTTTATTATTATATTTCGTTTTACTTCACTTTTATGGAACAATAAATAAAAAATGATATTAAAAGTTTTTATAATTTTATACTGAAAAATATGAATGTGATTTAACCTAAATTCTAAATTAATATTTTCCAAAGAAGCATATTTTATTTTCCATTAAAAATAGATAACAAAATATTTTTTAACTCCAATTTTTTTTATTTTCATTATCTAATAATGACTCATTTGTTTATCCATTTATAGTATCCTATTGATTTTATCATATAAAAATTATCTATTTTGTCATTTTTTTTAAAATGTTATAGTTTCACTCTACCTTAATGAATAATTTATTAAAAGATTTTTATGAAGAATCCAAATAGTATACCGTTGTTGAAGAATGAAATTATATAGTTATCCACACACTGTATTACTCCACATACTTAGATATTATTGGTTTGTTTTTCTAATTCATTATTGTACAATTCAAGTCAAATAGTCAACCCCTCCATATATTTCATTCTTATATAGATACTCTTAATGATATTATATGATTTCATGAAAAATGTACTTGTTTTTTCTTCCACTACATCATCATTCACTTCTTTATCTTTTAATTATTTTATATTGTACAATTTTTTTATTGTGGTTAAACATCAATAATATTTTGAAAGGGAAACCATATTTTGGACACACAAATGGATTTTAAAGAAACCTATTGCTGTTCTTATTCATTATGGGATTACTTCAAGGTATAATCTTTCAGATATCATCTTTGGGATTAAATGGAGGGTTTTTCTTTCTCAAAATTTCTAGACTCACTATCAAATTTAGATTTAAGTAGATGTATTACATTTGATCCAGCTTCAATAACACATTTTTGAGATGCTTTTTCAATTTTTTTCATGAATATGTGTTTCCTCCATGGTTGAAACTCATAAATACTCATCATCATTGACCATTATTTCCAAATCTAAACATAATTTATTGATAGAGAGTTTAGCCTAATTTATTGGTGAATCAACTTTACTCAATTGAATTTTTTTAAAATCTAAGAACATAGATTCTATGAAACTTCTCTTTTTCGAAATAAATTTTTTATGAGAGAGATATTATTTGGATAGAAATATTATCATACTTATTCAACATGAAATGTGTCCATTCTATCATAATAATATGTTCCAATTCATAAAATCGATACAAAATGATTATCTAAGAATAGAAGAAGAAAAAAATAAAAAAATCATTGAAGATAATTATTATTATAACAAAACAAATGTTATTACCTAGTCCATGCGAATGGTGCCAAAAACAAGTCACTTCATGATAGGTGTAATTATAACTTATGGGATATCTTACATAGAAATATATAAATTGATCAAAAAGGAATAATATATGAATTTACATAGTATGTGGTCTGATCAAGGATAAACCACATAGATTATTTAACAATATATAAGAAACTATTTTATATGAAATCTGTTATTTGAGAGTGATAGATAGTTTCAAATTATTTAAGGAAAACAATACTCTCATTGTAATTCTATTTTTTTCATTCTAGTAAAACTATGATATGGATTTATTATCCATTATTTTTATTGGTGGTTACTCTATGGAAGAACTCGGTCTTTCTAATTCTTTCATAGTTCCATAATATTTGATTGTTGAACTTATTTTTCATAAATATATTAAACTGTGATGAATTAGGAAATTAAAGTTATATATTTATTAAATATTTATTCAAATGTTAAAAATATGTATTCATGAAATAAGGATACAATCATTTCGTGTATCAATTCAAAATATTGTTATATACCGATATATGTGGATCATTATATCTAGGTTATATATTGAATGTGTCCATATGGGATCTTCAGGACATCAATTCCAGGGAGACATTGGGTAAACCTAGTTTTGTGACTTTGTGTCTACCTAGAGTACAAACCTTGAATCATGATTATCCTAAATATAATTCAGTCCATCATAATTATAATGTTCCTTTATTCCAATTGTATATAATCTATAAAGTACATCAACACCCTTTCTTATGTGACCTATATATCTTTTACCCTTCATAGACACATTATGTACTATGAATACACTTGTATTATTTATATTATCTATACTAATTTTTATTGTACAAATTTTTATACTAATAAATGTAACATTACATGACGATTTTCTGGGTGAATGTGTGTATATATATATATATTAATGTATTTATAATTATATTTTTTGGGGAGTTTTTGTTTTAAAAGTTTAATGACAAACTTACTAGTTTGGGTTGATTATTATTGATTTGTTATCGGGTCCAAACCATTATAGTAGTATATCATAAATAAATTGGGTATCCCTCGCATGGTGATGGAGTGTGGATCCAACAAACATAAATTAGGTAACCCTATCAACAGATTCACATTACACCCGACATGGTATGTGTTCTCTCTAATGGTGAGTAAACCTCTCATTCTATTTAATTTTTGAGTTAAATGTACTCCATTATAGAATATACTATGAAATGATGTGGATGTGGTGGATATTAAATGGTTCATAGGTCAATTTAAATTGTATATATTATCATTTCTATGTGTATTTGGTATTATAGGAAAACTATAGGACTCTCATCCTACCATTTATATATGTATTATATTAGATCTTTAATTTAATAAGATTAGGTTGTTTAGTATCATGTTTTTTAGTATAATGATATATAATCCCACTTGTAGTTGAGCTATAGGATTGGGATTTCATATTTTTTAGTAATTCCAATAATTTATATTTACACTACATTATGCATGGTCCCTATACCCTCACAAGGTGTGACATTATATAAGTCACATTGTTCTAGTGTAGCACATGTATATAGTTTTCATGTAGAGTTTAATAGAGATTACATATTTTCTATATTCTATTAATTGGGGGAGGTGGTAATAAATTTAAATCATTATCAGAGTCCTCATGTAGGGAATGTGTTTTCTCAACTATGTAGTCATTAGTAAATGTTGAATTACATATTTTCATATGAACTTTTTTAGGGTTTTATTTATGGAGTTATACTGTATAGTTTTTATTCATACCATATATTTTTATACATTTTAGTTTGTTTTATATTACTTGTGATGTTTTCCGTTATTTTTTAATAAATCTAGGTTTAAGATACTATTTTTTATAGGGAATGGTCGCCATTTTTCCAATCACTGTTATATTTTCATCCTCATCTCCTACTACTGATGTCATTTGGGTGGAACACATTTTTTATGGCTGGCCCATGTGGGGTCCCAGTGGTTTGGTTCTTACCAAAATTTTATTGGATGAGTCATATTTTTAGAGATAGAGGATATATCTATATTAATTTTTAGGAATGGATTGGGACCATAAATTTGATATTCTAAATAAGTAATGAGTCCTGTTAGTAGACTAGGATGACCAATGTTGGCTTCATAGATGATGTGTTATTTTTTTAGGTCTCTATTAACATATTTGTCAACCTAGATCACTAATGATATATTTAAATGAACATGTATGTCAGAAAAATAATCATATTGTGCTATATTTTGATCTAAAATTTCTTTTTAGCCTCAACTCATCCATATTTTCTCTAGTAAATGTGGGTTTTTCTTATCAGAAAATGAATTTTACCTAAATAAAAAAACATAATCGAATGTTGGGATATGTTTGGTTGTATATAAGATTTATTCCCTCACAATTATTTTTTTGATTGTTAAATAATTTATTCTGAGACTGGTTATGAGGTATCCTAACCTATAAAGTAGGGTATTATCATTCAAAATGTGAAATTATTGTATGCCCATTTATAAATTTGATGGTACATTCCATTGATATTGATAAGAATTCACTATTTTTTGTGCTATAATAACATTGTAGATTGATTCCTTTTAACATTATGTGTTTATCCAAATCCTTCATAGGTAGTGGATTTGTTAGGGGATTATATTTATTCTACCAATCTTGTTTGAATATCAGACCTTCAGAGTGGTTCCTATATATTATTTACCTCTTGCATTGTAGTGAATCATTTCATGATATTTACCTAAAATAATAATTTCAATATACTACCATTAATGGAGTTATAGATTCTAATTAGAGACATCTATTCATTTATATTTTTAAATGGATTGATGATAGAAGATAATAAGATCTATTTATTAAAAAATATTTGATACCATACTCATCTTTATGAACATATCACTTTAGAACCCTAATCCTGGGTTTATTACCATAATATCTATAGTTCGGGTAGATTCCCTATTATATATTTAGGGTTTAGAGTTGACTATTTTTTTAAATTCCCAACATATAAATGATGCATCGAGTGAGTTTTATTGGACTATAGTTGTTAGGATATAATAAAAACTTGTTTTTTAAAGTAAATTTTCTTACCTATTCATAGTTGGAGTGAATTTAGAGACATATCTCCATGATGAAAGAATTTTAATGATTATACAATTAACTATTATAGGTTTCATATCCATATAATTGTGTATTAATATAAAAAATATAGAGTTGTAGGATAATATAAAGATTCATGGATCACTCAATCATCTTGGGAACCCAATTATGGAAATAATTTTTACAGTTACTCTGATAGATGGAATGGAAAAAAACGGTCAACTTGTTTAATTACTCAAAGAACATGGTGACCAACAAGATTTGAGGTATGATTTTTTCTTCTCATATTCATTGATTTTATCCTGATCCATCTCACCTTCCATTTCTATTGTTCGTGGTAATTTTATTATAGTATTGATTTTAAATAGATCCTTATGGTTGTTGATTTCTACCAATGTTGGACATCCATTTCTGAAATATATAGAAAGTATAAATTTATTACATTATTTAGGATTCTATTTTGATTAAATATGGATTTTTATCCATGATATAGTGATTTATGCAAGATAATGTATAAAAATTATGATAATTATTACTTTAAATGTTTTATTTGATGTCATGAATTTTATCATAGATGGTAGAACAAGGCTACAGTGATTGAAATTATTGAATCTATTATCACTATAATCATATAGAAGTATCGATATTTCATAATGTTGATCAAATATCCTACATAATTTTTGTAAGATAATTTGTATATGTTTTAACTATTGGATGAGGATTTTCATATGATCTTGGTGAACTATTGGCCATGTGGTTTTGGGATGCCAAATCAAGATTGATATTGAAACATTTTTGTTTTTTGAGAATGTAACTCTATTGGTAATGTTTTAGAATCATTAGGATACCTCTGAAATATTATTGATATTTTTTTAGAGTAAACCCCAAAATTCTATGATTACAAAACACATGGATTTTTTTATAGCCCTTGCAGATTGCACCATCAGTTGAAATAAAACTAAGAGAGAGAATCATGGATATTTTTAGGTTGTTTTCACATTATTTGGGAACACTAGTGGCTTGGTAAACAAATTTTTTGTGAATTTTTAATTTAATAAATTGATCCATTCATGAAAGATAATATTAATATTGTTAAAATATCTTACATAAATTAATTAAATTATTTTAATTACATTCTCGATCCAAATGGGGAATTGGTGTGATTTTAAATCATGAATGATACTTTATGGTTACCTATTATAGGATTTATAGAATTTGGAATCCCTAAATTTTTTTCTCAATATTAAATGAGATGATTTTGGGAATTAGAGGTCTCAATGTGTATTACAAATTGTGTTAAAATGATAAATTTTCTATAGAGATATTGATTACCAACAAATTATATATGGGATGAAATATGGGTACCTATATAAGTATAAAAATATATTAACAAAAATACTAATGTCTCTTCTAGAGGACTATTGGGTGTTTTATTTGATTTCTTAAACAATTTTCCTCCAAGAATCCAATTCTGATGTGGATTGGTGTTTTCTATGGGTGAAATTTCATTTTCTCTTCAATTATATTGGGAATAAATTTCTCATTTATGGTTATATTAGTAATGTTTATTATATTTTAGTTTCATCGTTCGGTATTTTTTTCGTGTTTTCAAGAAGGGTGGAGAGTTTTTTAAGGAAAATTGATATCAAATCTTATTGTGAGTAATTTAACAAAATATTACACCCATTAATAATGGTTAATGGGATATTTTTGAACTAGATTAATCTTATTATATTGTTAAGGACACTTCCCATAATATTTTTTCCATTTGTCCTTATATGTCTTCGACATTTATATGTGAAATGGGTATTCTTGGGCTAAGGTTATATTATATACGAGGTTGGTTATAGATATTTTCTCCACAAAATCAAGTGATTATTATTTTATAAGGAATAAAATGTTTTATTATTGGGAGGATATCTAATATCAATTTTATATAAGTGTAACTTAATTTATTTTTGAATATTTAAGGTCATATCATTCAGGGGAGGAAACAATTATCATTTTCATAGTCAATTACATAAAAAATATTTTATAACTCTATGGGTTAATGGATTGAGTTTTTTTTAAATACAGTCTAGTTATATTTTAATAGAAATTTAATATCTATTTAGTATATATACATTTATCTTATGAGAATGAATATTTAAATCTCTAAAATTGAGAATCTGATGAAAAATTTATAATATTGTTATATTTGAAATGGGTTCTTTTTTCCTTCAATGTATTTTATTTATCTTCTTAAGTGTTGAAAAATAGTTAAAGTATTTATTTTGTTAATAAAAAAATAATGAATAAACCAAACAATTATATATTTCTATTTTTATTCATAGTTATGGACACAAGGTTTTTGGGGGTCGTGGGGTGATGAAATGAATTTTAAAGATAATAGTGTACCATATCTTTTTAATCGCATGAAATTAACATTATATGAGGTACTGATGTTAGGATTTATAATGTACAATAATTAATAGTGGGTAATGGTGAAGTGAGTTGAATGATATTATTTAGCAAAATAGTCTCTCCAACATAGAACAATTGAAGATAACCATTAATATTTTTCATGTTTTTTATAATTATGGATGAAATAAATAAAAATATAGATGAAATAATTATTGTATTAAAAATAATTTCATTTTTGTTTAAATAATATTACCAAACAAATTAGTTATTTTAATTGTGTCAAATTATCATATTATTCTCATGATTGAGTCATATAAATTTCTATTGAAATGTAATTTATATTATTTTTGAATATATATAAAATATAATAAATTAAAAAATATTTTATAGTAATTAAATCTTGGATTATTATCAACAAAAATTCCTAGAAATTAGAAAATCTATTAAATAAATTTAATAAATTTACATTAATAGTTACTTTTTAGTGATTAATAAAATTATTAATGTTTTAAATATATATTTTTAACGGAAATCATGATAGAGATATTGTTGATATATTAATATTTTTTTAGATAATATATTAAATTAAAAAAATTATATTATTTTGAGGATTATAATTATAATTGATTGAAGTTTTATTTTTTCTTAAATTAGGTTTATAGAAAAGTTTATTTTTTTTTAATTATAGGAATAATAAAGAAAACTAAATCTATTAATGAAATAATCATTTGGTTTAACATGTTTTTTCATGATGAATGGATTTAAAACATCAATTATAATACTTTTATCTTAAGCTAAGGAATATTTGGTAACTAATTGATTATATTTCATGATTAATAGAGGCATAATGTATTCATGTTCACCTAGTTTCCTATTTATTTATTTTTTTATCTATTCATAAATATAATTATTTTTTATCAGTTTGGTGGGACCCTAACCTACAATGATAAATTAATTTCTATTTATTTGAATGATTATTTTTATTTATAAACCAAAAAAATGAATTATATTTTTTCATCATCCTCTCGTGATATATCTGACTAAATTTGGGGGTGTTATAGTGATTAATTGGTGGAATTACATGTTCATGAAAATCAGGGGTCCTTGGGGTTACCTAGACAGTGGCATCATGGATAGAGTAAATTGAATAGATAATGATCACAATAACGAATAAACTATTGTTTTCATTATATATGAATTCCAAATACATGGAATATATTTCATGAGAAAACATGTTATTATAAAACATTTTTAATATATAAATTGTCTTTAATATAAATGTTTTATATCCTCATGATATTGGTTGTGTATTTTGATAACTATGGTGAATAGTGATTCAAAATGAATGAAATATCACACATCCTGAGAATATAGGTCACATGTTGGGTACCATGGGAGTAATATCCTTGGTGGGTATCATCATATAAATAATATCCTCAAAATTAACTAAAAATCGTCTTCCAATTCAAATACATTGTTTTTTATTGAGGTGAAACATATTATTCATAGTAAACACAATCTATGTATCTATAGAATCTATATTTCATGCATTTCAAAAAAAATATTCCACAAGAAATATGTCTCCATGTGTACCTTCAATTCTATCATTATAGTTCAGGTAGTTATCCATATAATATGACCGCTAGTATATGTTTTTTATATTCACATATCATATAAATACAAATTACAGTACATGAAAAACCTTGCATGAGTAACCTCAGCCCCATGTACTCTATAGTGACACATTATGTAACGATCTTTTTATACTCCACAAGTTATTGAACACATTATCTATAACTAAAAATATATATCTATAATTTATATATATGGTTTAATATTGTTAAAAAACTATAGAAAATAATCAATACTAAATATGAATCAAACTACAAATAGTTTGTTCATTCATAGTGTGAAATGAAAAACAATTGATGTATCAATGCAATATATAACACAGATTATTTCATTCAATGAATGATTTTATCTCATAAAATTAAATAAATTAAAATTGAAAAATAAATGTAAAATATGAATATTTTAACTCCAAGGAAAATCTTTCTTCCAAAAACCCTTTTGAGAATCAATATTATTATAAAAACATCCTATAAGAAAAACATCATGAAAGGAAAAAGATGATGTAATATAAAAAATGAGAAGTCAATGGATGAGAATTTTAATATATAAATATTGAGTGAAATTAATATAATGGGTTTAATAGGGGTAATCGATTCCTTATATGTTAGTTATAAAACGATATATAACTATTGGGTATAAAACTAGTAAAAAATTACAAATTATGAATTTTCTCAAAATAATTTTTATAGATGATATTAATTTCAAAATAACTCTATACTATATAGAATTTGTTTGAAATAAAATTGTTTTGTTTGGAATATAATTTTAATACCGAAATGCAATTTTTAAAATATCACTCAATAGAATGAATTTTAATTTAAATTTTTTTTTTGTTAAATTTGGTACCTTTAATGATTGTTATGAATAAAAAATGAAATGACTAGTAAAATAATGTCATCAAATATAAAAAATAAATGATTTTTTATGAGGATTATTAATTAAATTATTTACATCTAAACCCTAATTCTTTTTTAAAATATAATTTTTATTGTATAATATTTTTTTTCATTAAAAGTAATAATTATCACATTCAAGATAAGAAAAAAAATTATATTTTTTAATTATATTTTTTCAAATATTCATTCAAATATTATTATTTTTCCAATAAAATTATTAATATAATTCATTGTTAATAAGACCAATATTCATTGAATTATTTTATATTTGTTGTATATTTTTATTTAATATGTAAAAAATATAATTGTGAAATATTTATTTGACTGCATTATAAAATTTAAATAATGATCAAATAGATATGGGTTGAAAATTATAAATATTTATGAGATAATTAATTATAGTATAATTTTATTAAAATCCTATAATATATATATATTTTTTAAAAAAAAATTTTCTTCTAAGTGTTTTTCAATTTTTAGCAGAAATTTTAAATTAATCACATTTTAATAGATTATTTTATTAATATGTAATGATTCTTTTTCTAAAAATTATCATTTCCCATATAATTTTTAGTAAATGATATCAAATAAAATGATGAACACATAATGTTAAAAATAATATTTTTTTAAAAAAAACTATTCACTCTATATATTTTATTTTTTCCATTAGAAGTTAAATTCACAATATATAGGCATTGAAATTAATTAAATTTTTTCATGTTTTTAATTATAACATTAAATTTCATTATGATGTTTAATTCCAATTTTTGCATAAAAATAAGTTATCATGTTGAATAGTACATATCATTGATATATAATTAAAATTCTAAAATATAGAATACATTTTAGTTTCTTTATATTACCAATAAAAATGAATGTACGATCATATAATAGAGGTTGTATCATTCTATGTTTTTATTTTTCACTCATGATGGAATTTTCCATTTATTAAATACCTTTTTTACTATTATAAAATTAGAAACCACCATAACTCCAATCAAATTAACAAATATAGAGTCCTTAAAACCGCTCAATACAATCAAATCATACCGTTTTATTCAGTCATGAATATGATCCCATTAGTTCATTTATAAATACTAATTAAATGTTTGGTTCTTCTTATATGAACATAGAATTAAAAATCCTTCATTTTGATAGAATTCATTTCAGGGCAGAAGAAATTAATCATGAATGTATATTGTTTGTTAAAATTTTTATAGTTACCTAATCCTCTATGTGATTTCTAACTCTTAATATCTACTTCAATTTTTCATATTGATATAATTATTCTTTTGATAAAATATTATTATAATTATATAACTCTATTGTCTTTATACTTCTCCATTATAACCATTACTTATTCAATTTGTTTCATCCACCTATACAATTGATTGAATACTATCATAACAAATTAAAACATGAATGAGTATCAAGAAAATAAAAATTAATATATAAAATATTATTTCATTATATTTAATGTTAATATTTTTTATGAATGGTGATATTGAAATAACATTTTATTGAAAATTAAACTATCATCCAAAAATTACCCAAAACATGCTCCACATAGATTACATTATTCAGAATAATACACATTACATATATCAAAAAATAGATACAAGATTAGTCATTCAATCAAAAATATTCTACTTGATTGAGTAATCCAGGAATGATGAACATTGTATCCTTGAATGGTATCAACATCCTTATTACAAAACACGTATGAAACAATCTAATTTAATAAGATTTAATGATGAAAATAAATTGTTAATACCTAAAATATGATTATTGTTTGTGAGTATAAATGTTAATCGTTATGAACATAGTGTTCTAAAAATTGATTTATATATTTATTTTTATTATATATGTTGATAATTACATTTAATGTAATAAGGGTTAAAATGGAATGGTTTGTCACTGAAATTATCATATCATTGGGATATGATTTATATTCGCCGATTGTCAAAAATTTTATTTTGTATAGACTACACAAAGATTAATTTTTTAATTAAAATGGTATTATTTAAAGGATCAATAAACCAATATTATGTTTTCCATTTCAAGGGGGTTTTATTCATATGTTTCCAAATCCTTAATGGTTTTCTTTTTATTCCCAATTTTAAATCAATATTTTTTACAACTAACTCTCCATTGGGAGAAAAAATATGTTACCGATTTTTAAAAATATGTATATTTTGTTCTTATTTTTAATTTTTCGGCTCTAAATTTATTCATACCATTTCAAGACACAATTTTTCACAAATCAACCATAATTTATCTTATAAGTGGATTCCACAATAATTCACTGATTAAACAAAGATTAATTATCATGAATGTTTATATTCTTTATATCGATTTATAAATTCCATTCCCTATTTTAATAAAAAAAACTTATCATTTTTGAAACACCTTGATTGTTTTGGTTATAATTTTCTATAAATAAATGTAATCACTTTGATAGTTTACTCTACACACAACACAATGTTTAAACAAAATGTGAAACAAAATTAAAATATATTTATATGTGATAGTTATCACCTAGATGATAGTTTTTCTCATATGATTATTACTAACATAAATAGGTAATTTTATTTTTTTATATTTATAAAATTAATTCATTATATTGAAGTTTTAATAATATATTTATATGTAAATATATATTTCTTATAAAAACCTTTTTTATACGCACAATGTCTTGAATCAATAAAAAAATTAATTTTTTTTATAACTTCATATAATTTTATTTATAAAATATATATAATTATGTATTTTAACATTCACGTAATAGATATTACATGAAATTTAATAATTTAAAAGATAACATTATAAATAAAAATAGTAATTTATTAAAAAATGTTTTTGTTACATATTGGGATCTTATTTAAAATTGAATTTCTCCAACCTATAAAAATCCAATATTTTAAAATGTAATCCTTATATTTAATTAGGTGCATTAATTTAATGAAATATTTCCAACACAATTTTTTTTGAAAATAAATATTATAAATTTCAAAAACAATTACCATGTTTAAGCTTAAAACGTGTTTATTGAGGTTGGGCTAACCTAAGAGATAAGCTTTATAACACCACAAAAATTTTGGATAACATGATTGGTTGATGGTATTTCTACTACAGAGTTATAAATATCAATTAATTATAATTTTATTGAATCTTGACTTGGGAATGGAATTGATATAATTAAATTATTATGAGAAGTCCAATTGGCCTATCTCTCTTCTTCATAAAAGGGAATCGCCTCTCTTACCTTTCTTACACGTCATTATTACTATATTTTAGCTAAACCACCTTAAATATAATTTTAAAACATATCATCAATTGTATTATAGGTCTTAATTAGATAATAGTACTATCCTTCCACGACTTAATGTGTAAGCCACATGACGCTTCTCAATTGATAGGTATTACACTTAAATGTGTACATTCAATATCATTTTCTATTTGACCATCTAAAAATCTTTTACATCCATAATAAAATAATTAACATAGTCTCAAAAATTTAGTGATATGTTATTATAATGATTGAACGACCATTTTCAACCTCATTTCCACCAAATGTTACTTGAATTTATTACTTCTTCGTTCGTGTGGACTATTGCCTCAATATAGAGATATGATTAGTCTTCCTTGATCAATTTAAATTAATAGTATCATAAGGTAATTAAAATTTATATCTATTATTAATGAAATAATTATACTTAAATTATCATAACATAACATCTAAATTCTTAAGAATCTATCTTTTAGAAAATGATAACGGCGTCCATATGTTCATGTCGACTACAACCATCATGATGTGATGGGATTAATTGTTTATTCCCACTTTACACAGATAATTATTAGTATATATTTAGTGAATTTATATGATATAGTTGATATAATAATTCTACCATAACAGTTATTTATTTTTTAATTTTCGTGGTTTAAGCCACTGAAATGTTGAATCTTCACTTGTGTGTACATATAGACCATCATCTTCACGAAATTATGCAATTAATTTTTCAACAATAATTTATATTAAAAATTATAACAATATTTATGATGATTATTAATTATTAATATATCAATACTAATATAATGAGTATAATGAATTCTTGCACCATGTGCAAGTACATGTACAATCGAATAGAAACATTTGTGGAAAACAAACCAGTTTTAACCTGTATTGTTCATTTTAATGAAGAAACTATCAATAAAAGGCTTTTCAGAAATTATATATGAATGATACGTTGTATTATATGTATAAAAATGTTTATATAAAATACATATAATAAAAATATATTTTTTATAATGATATTTGAATGCTATGAAGAAATATTAGACTTAAATTAAAGAGTTTTTGTTGTAATATCGTTTTTTAGAAGATTACATATAGTTAATTTACATTGACGGAATTATATGGATCTTTATATACCATCATAGTAAAGCTACATTTTATTTTTAAATTGAAGAGGTTGTATTCTAGGTTAAGTAGGTGTCAAAGCTATTGTAGAAGTTTCTCAAGAGAACATAGTAATAAATGTTTCAACATGGAGCCACTAACCTGCCAGTGAGAATCCCCCAACCCTCATGTGGATTTGGAAGAATCCCATTATGGGTTCAGCAATCAATGACTAGCCATTAGGATAACCCATAGACAATCCATGGTTGTAGTAGCCACAAACTAGCCAATGAAATCAAGTTGGTCTAGATGAGAAATTTTATAATTGTAAATTATTTCCTTCAATGAAAACAATTTACACTCAAATAACTCTTTCAAAAACATAATTTGAACACTGCTCTTCGAATTTCTATCCCATGGAATTATAAGCCTCTTCAACCTCCTTCTCTTTTTTCTTTGACACCTAGTTTTTTGGTTCTTCTACTTTAGGTATGTATTATGGCATTCGTCTCATTCTTTCTTTCATCTTAGATTTTCCTTGTAGATAAAGGAAAAACTATGCTATATTTTTTTTGGATATATTGATAATTTTAGGATAAATCTTCAGTTTCATATAGATCCATAACGTTTTTTCTTTTAGTGGTTGATTCTCATGTCGTATGTTGTGTATATCATGAGATGTAGGAGGTATATAATGATCAAACTTCTATACAAACCATTTCCATTAGAAACATGATTATAACATTACAAAATTGATGATAGTGATTTTATTAATTGTTAGTGAGTTCATATCCTTATAGTGCGTGTATATCTCATCACAATTTATGTGTTTCCCATGTTTTAGGGTGGTGGTTCCATATCATGATTATTTTCCAAGAACTGTGATTTATCTTGTTTTTACAAATGATTTTTTAAATTAATTTTCAAATTCATTGAGTTGGTTGATTTTTTTGTAGAAATAGTTTCTAAAAAAATGGTACCCTTAATTTGGAAAACTAATTTTATTTTAAAATAATTCTGATATGGCTTATAAAATTTATTTTCAAATATTGTTTTTAGAATAAAGGGTTCTTTATAATTTTTTTGAAATTAATAATCCACTATGAAACTAATTCGATATATGCTATAAACATGGGAACCTTGGGTTCTTATGTGGGGGCGTTAATGTTAGATAATTTATATTGAATCCATATGGGAGTTATCATTCTAGTATGTGCTTCTATCCATTATTTATAGATTCATTCAATCAACATATTTGAGTGAGCTCATGTCATTGATTGTCTATTAAGATTCGAGTGACCAATATATCTTGAACAATGTTATCCTTACAGTGTTTACAACTGTTATTTGGAATTGGTATATTTTTAATTGATTTAATGCGATACATGTTATGAAAAATCTAAATGATTTCATTATTTTATTCATAGAAATTTGGTTACCTATTTTTTTAATTGAAGAAATGTGGAATTGTATTAAATGATTCTGATATTAAGCATTTTAACTTCTAATCATGAAATGAATACTTTTATAATAATGATATTGGGATTATTATATAGATAAGTAATTGGGTAATTCTAGGGGAGATCATTCAAAGCCATATTTTCTCACCCCATACACACTCCCTTGGTGGTGTCAAGACCATGATTTATCAGATGCAGTATGTGGAAAGGTGTTGTAGTGAGGAGGTCATGTTTCCATCAGATTGGTATCTATACTTTGTGGTGAGATGGTGGGTTCTTTCCCACATATCATATAGAGATATTTTAGTAGTTTTATTTGTTTATATTTTTTGGTTTTTTTGGAATGGTTCATTGGGCCCTTATTGGGTTTTATTTGGTTTATTCCACTACCATTTGTACTCATTCTTCTTTTGTATATTTTATTTTTTATATTTAATTATTTATATATATGTCATTTACCTTGATCTTTTTTAAGAAATACTTATGTAATGTTTTATATCACCCAAGTACTAGTCTATAGATAGTGGGAATAAAAAATTTCCTTCAATTCTTTATGTGGTTTGGTTTGGAGCGAAGATGTATTGGATATCTATATCGGTATGTGAAAATATAATATTTGAGAATGGTTGTTCTCAATCTCAAAAAATTTGTTGATATTTGATCGGATTATCAAGAGTTTAGGAGAATATACTTGTGAGTTCATGTCCATGTTTTTTCATGAAAAAACATAATTCACCATTGGATATTGGGATTTTTTTCTCCTATGATGGTTATTACATTGATCGTAGTTTATTCTTATAATATTCTAGTTTAAACAAATATTTATTCATTGCAAGATCATTTTATTAATTTTTATTCATGGTATTATTCCTCTAATATGTATTTTATATATTATATATGAGGGTGAGATTGTAAATATACCTTAAGGTAATAATCTATTAGATGAAAAAGTATTATATTTTTTTGTATATTAATTTTGTGCAATGAAATATAAATTACAACATGTATAGAATCAATCTATAAAGGATCATCTTGGAGTAGGAATAGAAAGTTATCAAGTTAGATATTCCCTGAGATACTACCCCATTTATTAGGGGTATGAATGATCCCAAATAGTTATAATAATGACTGGACAAGAATATTCATGTCGTGGAATTCCTAGAGATGCCATTTCTGTTAAGGAGAAATTTTTAATGCTTGGGCTAAAGAGTAAGAAAGTGGTGGTGGGTTTCCATGTTTCATGAAGACCAGAATGTGAGATATGAGTGAAAGAGATTAATAAAATATTTCTCTTAGTAGTTCTTCATATAATCATTGATGATAGATAAGTCTCTAGTGTTCCAAACATTTTAATTGGGATAGAAATTTGTGTTAGAGTACACTAACTATTTTTTTAAGATAGTTTTCTTTCTACAATGGTTATAATGAATGATCAAAATAAATCTTATAAATAACTATAGTTATTGTGAAAAACCATCTTATTATAGGTATATATGTTTTATCCCACAACCTATGATGTAACTAAGGATGGGATAATGATGGAAGAAGTAGGTATTTTTTGAATGAATGGATTCTATGTATGTTCTCTTCCACCAAGTTGATAAATTAATAGCATGTAATGGAAGAAAAAAAGTGGAAAAAAAGTTATAAGGGTGGTGGTGGTGGTTCTACATAGAGGTCCTCCATTACACCATGAGTAGCATCTAGTGGTGTTCCCCAAACAATAAATATTTTTTACACAATAGGTTAATCCTAACGGAATATATCCACAACCATGAATATTTATAGTTCTTGCGGTTGTCAATGAAATCTATAGAGATTATTAAAATCGTTTTTAGTACCCGATATCTTCAAATATCTTCTGTTAAATGGTAAAATTAGTGTAATCATAATATTCAATGTCCAAAATATTCCATATACATTCTTTAAGAGTTAATCACCATCATATAGGGGAAGATTTCCTAGCATGAGATTTTATGGTCATTGAAAAACGAGAGGAACCATATCTGTCACATCATATATATCTCCATCTCTATTTGAAGTATTTTCCTAAGATAATTATATATATATATATATATTAATTTTATAATGATCTAAAACTCCTAATAAATATCATATACATTGTTATGGATTCATCCACGCCTATTTTAAAGGGGAAAGAATAGGGGTTTTAATGCCCATGTAATTCTCTTTCAATATATAATGTGTAGTATTTATTGGATATCTTTGATCCCAATTTGGGGTTTTTCAAAATAATATTTTGAATGGATTATCTAATCTCAACTAAGAGGATAGTGGCAGGTATGATATGAATGATTTATTACGTACTATTATTCGGATATTTATATTGTTCAAGGGAGAGTAGATTTTGAGGTCAAGTCATGTGGGACATTATATTCCAATGTTCAGGAGTCTCCTATCAACCATTATAGTGGACCTTGATTATTTTAGTCTCTTTATGATCTCCCAAAAGTCATATGGGATTTTAAAATGGACTTCCAAAACTACATATTAGGTCATCCTCTAGAAAATTAGATTGAGTTCTCAATTTATCAGGTCTCTGGTATGTGGATGATTTCTATACCTACTTTCCATATAGAACATTATATTATAAAAGTACTAATGATTTATTTGGAAAACCTATTTGAGAAAGAAATTATACATCCATGTGATTAAAAAAATTTATAACCCTTAAATTTACCATGAATTTTTTGGATTCTTTGAAACCCTTTGAATATTATTAATAGATTAATTGGGTGAATGCGAAGAATGGTTACACTTTTCTACATGTGGATGATTTTTTTAATCCTTTGAAGGTGGTAATGTTGTTTTCAGAAAACAATAATTTTTAGAGTATCACTATCTAAGAGTTCAATAGATTGATAAACTAATGACCACTTTCAGGTTATGGAATGGAATTTATGAATATCTTCTAATTCCTTTTGGCCTATCTAAAACTCCTTCTTTGTTTATGAAATTGATGAACCATATATTTGATTAGTATCTCAACACATTTTTCATAGCATTTTTGGGCAGTATATTGGTTAATTAGATATATGATCATGATCATGATATTGATCAAAAAACATTTATAGAAATTATAAGGATTAAATACCTATATGGGATGCTATCAATATGAAATTTATAAATCCATGATTTTATGTTCATCGGGTAATGATTTTGTTATATTGATTATTGTTTGATCCTCATAATACTAATTCCAATTTATAATGTGGGGAAACTCAAAAATACTACAATATATAAAGCTTTAATTGTATGGATTGATACTATTAGTAGTTTTCTAGGATTTATCAAAGAATTCATGGAATTTGACTACTCCTACTATGAAGGGGTTTAAATACACATAGGTTGAATGAATTCAAACTTCATTTGTGGAGTTAAAATAGATTTTATCGTCAGTACCTATTCTCATCCAACCAAAACATATCTTGGGATTTGTAATATAATATGAATATTTAGGTCTTGTTATTAGTTTTTTCTTTGGTTGGATGATCACATTGTGGTCTGAGAATTTTTCATCTTTGGACACATGACAAAACAAATCACCCCAATCATGATTTTGAGCTCTCCACTATTATAAATAATCTTATTTGTTTGTGATAATATCCTTGTGTGAATAGATTCAAGGTCTTCTATCATCAAATTGTCCAGACAAATATCTTTTCGATGATGTATCTAAACCATCTCTAGAGTAGATGGGTGGAATATTTATATGAAATTAGCATTGATATTTTCTATACCTTGGGAAATGGTAAATGTCTTTGAATAAACCCTCTCATAGAATTGACCCATCTCTGGCCATATTGGGATCAAAATCATAGTTGAAACTTATTTGGATATTGACATAGTTACAAAACGAAATTTAAGAGGACGATTTTGGAATAATTATTGACAATATTCTGTTATTATAAACTCTCCCCATGTTTATTTTACATGGATTGAAATTTGATGATAAGTTCAATAGAACAATGGAATCACTATATGGTGTGGTTATTTTCTATTACGAGAACCTATATTTTAGTACTCTGTAATTCATGGTTTATAACATAATAAACAACTAATATTACCCAATATAATCATGAGTACTATAGTCTTTGGATAATTAACAAAATTTCCCAAAAAATTGGAAAGTGATTCTTATGTTATTGGGTACAAATTGGTGAATATATATAGAGGTATAGTGTATGTAATCACATGATTAATGGTGTTTTAGTACAGAGTATTTAGATTATGGGCTTCTATGTATTGAAATGGATAGGTAATTATTTATAAATTTATGAACTTTTTTCCAATAATCAATATAAAATATTAACAAAAACCACAAACTCTCCCTCATTCTATGTATATAGGTTCTATGAGAAATTATTTATTAAACATTTTTTAAGGATAAGAACCAAAACTATTAAAATAAAATCTATAGTCATTTGAAAATGAGCCATGATCTTAAAAATACATTTTAAAACCATAAAATATAACATTAATTCGACAAAATTTGTTAAGGATTTATAAAATTTATAAAATAACATCAAATGAAAATTATTTTAAAGGATAAACATAACTTTGGTCTTCTATTCTCTTTATATATTAAATTAAATCACTTACAGGCTTTTAATATTTCATTATACAAACATTATATTTAGACTATATTTAATATGTACCTAAAATTTGTATTATCTTATAAACTAAAGTAAAAAATAAATGTCGGATAATTTTGACATGTTAATTTCAAAAAACAATATTATTTTCTATTGGTATAATTATTTATTTTTTTGGATAAATAATTTTACAAAAAAATCCCTACTTATTAGAAAGTGTTTTTTATAACTATATATATAATATTTCTATTATAGAGAATATATTATAAATCATTATATTGTATTAACATTTATAATAAAAGATATATTATTCAATAATAATATTTTATTTAAATAATTTTAATTTAAAAAAATTCAGAATTTTTCATAATATTATCTTAATTGAAACTATATATTCTCTAAAAAGTATTTTAACTCCTTCGTGTAAAAATATATATTTTTAAAATATATTACTTAATCATTACTAAAGTAAAAACAAAAAGGGATAAATATAATCACTATCCTTTGAATGGGGAATGTAAAAATTTATATTACTAGGGTATAGAAACCTAACATCTAATTACATGAGTATATTAATTAACGGAAATGTGTACTATGGTGACACTTTTGGGGGTGGTTCAAAAAATATTTTATTGGATGTGATTAAGGTATCATTTAACTTCTTCTATAAATAGTTTCAAAAATGATTTAGATTTGGAATATCACATAATTCTTCATAAATGTAAAATTTTATGAATTATATCTCCCTTAGGATCTCTAATAAATGGGATTCATAGGGTATGATCATGCTAGTTGAGTTCGTCACTTCATTATTTGTGTTATTTTGGATTTCATCACCATCGTAAATATATACTTATTATAGAATTAAAAGTATAATGTATATATTATTAACGTTTATGGTAATTGATGAACTTTTAAATTCAATAGGATAAATATTATTAAAGTTCATTGTAACCAAATTTTTTCATGTGTTTTATATAATTTCCTTACATAATAATGACTTTTTTCCATTGAAAAAAGAATTTATATTATAAAACTAAATTTCATTTCATTAATTACCAATTAAAAAACATCCCTAAAAATTTCATTCTATATATAGAAAAATAATGTGGCTACATCTATTTCATTTCCACTTATGGTTCCCACTGTACTTCACCTAAATTATAGCTTAACCATATCTATTTGACCAGGTATGTTTTCTTGTTTCATAGAACACTATCTCTAAAATCTATGATAATAATTGTTATCTCCTCATATTAAATTTCATTCTCCAATGGTAACTCCACTACATTCAGTACATAAAATGGGTCTGATATGTTCTTCCACATTAGGGATACCTAGAACACAACATGTACATGAGATAGGATTGGTGAGAGTGAATGTTCAATGGTCATAACTCCTATGAGATCTTGGATCTCAAAGGTGATTATGTATCTTGGAAAAAAAAATCTCTTTTTATCAATCATCATTAGTTTATTTCATGCTAATATATGAAGGAATTGATTATCTCTGACATCATACTCTATATCTAACAAAATTAGTTTTCATATCTCTTCAGGTGAATATTAGAATATAACATATGATGTGAATAGTTTATCCTTCTATACGAACTCATTGATATCATCAATTGACATAAGGTTCCTCTCCCAAACATCATCCCAACATGTAAGAGTCTAAAATATCTTCCCTTACAAAGCCACATATGTTTACATTAGAATACATGAATAGGATATATTGTTGTAAGAGAAATATAATCTAGGAAAGAGCTAGTTCAATCATCATTGGAATTAAATTGAATAATATATCAGAAAATACTCATGATTTTGAATGTTTCTCTAATATTATATTTATATATAATGGCGATAAATGGTACAATAACATAGAATTCTACTAAATTCTTGTTTAAGGATTTTCTAGAACTTCAAGGTAAACCTTTCATCTTGATCACATAAAATGGAGGGTGAAACTCAATTTATTCTTCAACATATATTATATATATCATGGAGATTTTTTAATCAGAGAAATATTCCATGAAATAAATGAAATGTTTTTACCTTATAAGGAAATAAATTACTACCCAAATATCATTACTGGTACAAAATATCCTTGGGATTCCAATAGTGGAATCTATGGTCATGTTTTCCCATTTCCATAATACTATGTTAATGGTTTCATCCTAATCTTATACTTCTCTCATTCATCCTTGACTTGTTATAATACTATGCACTAAGGTAAAAATTCAACAGTATCCCTCTTCATGTTTTCAAATAGTATGTTTTTATTTAAGTCCATATATATTTTAGTGCTTCCTAGATGAATGGATAAGGAAGTACTATGACAATAATATACATTTTATATCTTCAGTTTAAGTTTTTTATGGGAGAAATATATAGAATCCAAAGAATATAACTCCATATTTTGGAAAATTTCACTCTAAAATATATTCTACCTTTTTCCTATAAAATCTCATTATC
The DNA here is from genome assembly GCA_963277665.1 of Viscum album. Taxonomy (NCBI): domain Eukaryota; kingdom Viridiplantae; phylum Streptophyta; class Magnoliopsida; order Santalales; family Viscaceae; genus Viscum; species Viscum album. The sequence continues at coordinate 557,126,320 of OY728141.1, forward strand.
ATTATGGATCTCTTTAATCCTCTTAAGAATGGATGGTTGAGAAACTATTTTAGAAATATAGTATGTATATCCTTTTAGTATTTCAATTTTTATTATCTTAATGCCCAAGAAGATTATATCCCTTGCTTTTATAATCATTTATATGGTTTTAGGATTATTTATACTCAGTGTATCTAATAATTTGTTTCCCTCCACAGGATTGTAATGGATTTAATAATAATAATCCATGAAAAACTATGACCCCTATCATTGGGTTGTATTGAGTATATTTTTTATTAATATATACTTGAGTAATTTTTTTCATTCCTCATATATTCCACACTTCTCACCACAGAGATAATATCGCCAACCATTCGTTAAATTACCACTATAACCAGTTATAGGTAATTATTTTCTTGGGTTGTCCTAACCTTTTATATTTAAATATATGGAGGAATAAACTATTAATTTTCAATATATCATGAGTAAAAATTCTAATAACATTATAGATTCAACAATAACAAATTCATACATACATATGGGAAATATGAGTATAGAATTAGTGGCTATCATATTCTATAATATTTTAAATCTCTCCTTATATCCATTAGTTGATTTTATTTAACTCCCTCCAATGTTATCTTGGTTAGTGTGCATCAAAAATGTGAGGGGAATCTTAATATTTAATGTTAAATCCCATATACTCCATGGAAGCTGGGGATTCCTTCACGATATTGAACTATTCGTTTAGAACAAATAGTTTCATGTGAGTAACCATTTATTTATGTATTTTATGTATAAATTCAATTAAATTATGTTTATGTGGGTTTGGATGAGTTTTCAATTTTTTTGGTATTTTTTGGAGGGGCACTGTTGGTGCATGATTACTAGAAACTATGATAATCCATCAAGAAAAAGTGAAATGGAAGACTGTGTGATCAAGGTAGGTGCATATTTATGTTTAGGATTTAGCCAGAACTTGTGTCCACCAAGGATTAAGAATTAATTTTTCAAAAAATGTATTTTTAGGGTTGGAATTTTATTTTTAAAATCATGTGATCATATCCAGAAAGGAGTTATCGGAGGTAGTATTCAGTGCATAGTTTTCACATGCTTTTCCTTACCAAGAACATAAAGTTTGACTGGTAAAAATTTAGATCAGAAAATTGTGTATCAAATACATATTTTTTCTTAACAACTAATTAATCCTATAAGAGAAATATAAAACAGTTTTATCTCATCCCAATGGTATTGTAAACCTTCCCCTTTGACCCAGGTGTGATTTTTTGGTAAATAAATATGCATTAAAGGTCATATTTCATGTTATTTCTCTACTCTTTATGGTTTTTCTTAGATCTCTTTTTCTTCAATCTTTTTTATTCATAGATATAATACAATAGGTATAGTATTATATTAGTTAATTTTAATAATGCTCACTTGTGGTTGTGTTGAGGATATGGAATGAGATCTAAGGAGATTTTTTAGTTTAAACTACTTTGTTAAAGAATATTTTTTCTTAATTTTCACAAACATATTCAATGTATGTGTATTCACCCTTGACTTATATTCACAAAAAATGAAGTATTTATTTCAAATTTATTGACACTCATGATTAAAAATTTTAAATTAAAAGTAAAATCTTGGTAGAAATTCTCATTAGTGATTGTTTGAGAAATAAAGGAAATTGTGTTTTGAGTAAAGTGAATTTATATAATTTTAATATATTTTTTATAAAATATTTTTTTTAAGAAGTGTTTGGATAAAAAAATTCAATATAAGGTATTATTTATTAAAATAGATTGAAATTTTTAGTTTGTAATTGTTTTTGAATACCTGTGATGGTGTGAGTTCTGGCTTTCCATATGACCCTGAATTAGGGGGATGTACCATAGGGGTACAAGGTTTGAGAATTTAGATAAGAGCACTATTTTATTTGGGAATAAGGATTTTTGAAATTCAGTGGTGACTTATTATATGGATTAGAATCCTCTATAGAGTATAGAACTGTAACTTAAGCATGCATGTGAGGTTGTGTTGTGAATCTGGGAATGGGTATGTCAAAAGGAATGTGAAATTGTATAAATATTTCATTGTTTTCTTTCTTTGAAACCTATTATTATATAGAAAAATATTTTAGATTGGAATTCCATAGTCTTGAGATAATCTGTTTAAGTTATTTGAAATGGTTTAATATTTTTTTAATAAATTTTTTAACATGTTCTATACTTGTGGAATGAGTGGGGAATTAATTTTGGGAAAACCTTCTATGATTTTTTATTCTCAAATTTCGTGAAAGAATTCATGGATTTTCATATATTATTTATCAATTCATAGGTAAAAGAATGGTATCTCCTTTCTTTAGTCATGAATTATGATACATTGATCATGGATTGTGTAGATTTAACTTTCAAGATGTTGGGAGCTATGGGTTTTATGTCATTGGGGTCTTTGTGCTTTGGGGTTTCTTCATCATATTTTTACTTTTATTTGGTTGTTATCTTTATGGTAGGTATTATGATGTGTTTGGTATTACAATGTGTTGTATTAAATTTTTATCATGCATCATATAGTGATTTTTTGTTATGGTTTTCTACGATTGTCAAATTTTGTTAAACATGGAAGATATTCACAAGGAATTAAATAAATCCCATATTAATTATTTCTAGCCTTTAGATTAATGGGGATTTCACCTAAAACCATGTAATATCATACCACCTTCTTAAGACAATGATGAGGGGAGGGATATTAAAATTGGTTTTGGTTTTGGTCGATCTGTTTTTCATTTTGGGATAAATTGAATTGGTTTTTTAGTCTTTGAGTCCCAAAATGATTCTTTATATTCATTTAGTTTTGAAGGATTTTATGTTTATGATCACAAAAACAAAAAAAGTAGAGCATAAGAAGTTATAACATACCTATTTATTTTGATCCCAATATCATTGGAGAGTTGGGTACATGAGTGTTTTGAGAAACATATAATTGTTGTAATCTTATTTTCATAGGAATAGATAATGGGAATTTCTTGACATTCCTTTTAGAAAAAAATTCTGACTAGAAGTGAATATTACATTTTGAGTAGTGATTTTATGCAAAAGAGTGATTTTTAAAAACTGTTAAAATTATTTTTAAATGATTATTTTGAAAAATAATCGTGATATTATTTTGAAAATTACATGATTTTAAAAATCATAAATATTGAGTTTGAGAAATAATTATTCTGATATTTGGGATTTTGATAATTTAAAAATTATATGAATTTAGTTTTTATAAATTGTGATTTATGGTGATTGTTTTGGTTATAGAAATGGAACTTGGTAGATGTAGAAAATACCATCCAAAAGTGATTACTAAGAATGTTTTTTCACCTAAACAACAGGTGAACCAATATCTAGTTTATTGTATTGTCTATTTATTTTAAGTAATCAATAGTGGGAATAGAAGGGGTAAACCAATGACTGTAGATCTTTTCATTCAATTCCAAAAATAGAATCCAAATATCATTTCGAGAGATTTAGAACAATATAAAGCATAGGTTTGGTTGAATTGGATTAATAAAATCATAGATTTCATAGGAACAATTGTATAGTTGAATTTCATGTTATAAATTTTGTAAAAAAATGATTTTTATGGAGAAATTTTGTAAAAAAAATCAGACAAATTATATCCTTATATTTTAAAGATTTCATAAACAATATACTTTTATATATTAACTCTGGAAAATATATCATTAATAGAGTATTTAACTAAATTTATTAATTAATTATGCTTGGTGAATAAGTTTTATAAAAATGGATCCTTGATGGCATGAAATTTTATATTAGGATTGAGGAAAGTGATTCAGTCCAAAAATTATTTTCTTTATATAATAGATTATAGAGATATGGTAAATACAGTGACAATGGAAGAAGGGGATATCATAGGAATTGTGGGTGGAGGAAGCATATCTATAGCCATGGGAAATGGTGGGATCTATAATACTAGTAATATAAAGAAGTGTGACATCTATTTCCAAGTTAGTAGAATTAATCGGAACCAAATTTATTGATAAGTGAATCCTCCCCAAAAACCAATAGGAAAAAAATATGTTTTCAATGTTTTTCTTTCAAAAATATATAGAGATATTTAATATAACTACCTAGATCCTGTCGCAATTACAACTAGATGTTGAGTCTTCAATTATATTGTAGTGTACATCCAAGGTTGGGTTCTAGGGACACATATCATTCTTCAATGATAATGTATGCTTAGATAGGATGAGTGAAGAAGAGTTCCTCTTATAAGAAGAGTTGAGTAATCCATAGTGATTGTAGTAATACCAAGTATCCTCAGTAATGTCAATCTAAAAATGTAATAATGACCAAAGTTTTGTGAATGATCAATTATTCAGAGATGAGATAGTGGTTGTTGATGGTCATTATGGACCATCGATGGTTAGATTCATGATCATATTGAATTCAACCCTTATTCAATCTTTTTTTTGACATGGTTGCATTAAATTATTTTACTTCTTCTCATGTTTTTGATATTTTTTGTTTTCATGTTGAGATACGGCTTTCAATTTTGAAACTACAAACTCACTAGGCCACAGATATTGTAGAGCCACTATGTGCAAATAATGTTCTCCCAAAATAGATGGATCTAAGTTGATATTGGATTTACCAAATAATGAGATCTACTTCTATGACATAATCCTGTGCATGGATTTATTGAAAATATTCAAAGTTCACATCAAATTTTATTCATGAGGTGTTAGTTTTACAATTGATAATTATGCCAAGAATATATTTATAATAGATATTAATGTAATAGAATGTTTTTTCGGGTTTTTTTACCATTATATCAAACTATATTACACTATATTTCATTTATGACCTTCAAAAGAAAGGATCTGATCGAGAATAGAATTATTTTATTAGTTGTTATTTAGGTTCCTGATGTTTATTATGATAATTTTATAGTGATTCCATCCAAAAGAGAGGTTAAGTATAAGATTTTTTATTAATGGGGAATATTCTTATCTCACTTCCATCATACCATATAGTATATAAAGAATTAAGGTAATTGACTTCATATACAGAATATTTTGAAAGAAATGGGTTCCTTCAGCCTTGCATGTGTTAGTGGGATGTACTAATTTTTCTTGTGAAAAAGTTACATAGAACTTTAAAAATCATATAGGTAATCATATACCTAAACAAGTCATGATAATAAACTGGTATCCTCTTGCACACATTGAGGATCTATTCTAACCATTGTGTGGAGCTCCATGGTTCTCTAAATATGATATGTGACCAGGGAATGGCCAATTCCATGTTTAGAAGGAGCATATTATAAAGATAAAATTAATGAGTTTATGTGGCTATTATAAATACATGGTTATTCCTTTTGGTTATATGAATTCCGAATAACTCGATATGGATTTGAGGAATTATATATCGCAAAGGTTTCTATATAATTTTTCTGTTGGTGTTTGTGGATTCAATATTGGTGTATTAATAAACAAGGTCTATGGATTTGAAAAACATTATTAAAGTGATGAAATTTTTTTGGGATCATCATCTATATTCCAAACTAAAAATTTGTGATTTTTGGGTACAATAGGTATGTTTACTTGGAAAATTTATCTCTGAATGAGTTCTGTTGGGGTTCTAGAAAAGATAGATGTTGTTATCTCTTAAAAATCACAAACAAATGCCTTTTAGGGACATAGTTTCCTTATCTTAAATCATTATTATTGAAATTTTGTTCATGCATTATCATAACTAGATTCAACAATGACATATTTGACAATAAATAATGTTCCATTCAATGGAATGATGAATGTCAAAAGTTTTTAAATTTATTAAATTTTACATTACATTATCCATGATCCTGATATTTCTGAAATTGAGGCTGGTGTATGTGGGGTAGTTTGATTCTTTTGAAATGGGGCTTAAAATGTGTCCTTATGTATGGTAATCATGTTATTTCTATGGAACATTATTATTATGGTTTCTTGAGAAGAACTTCACAACACAATATTTGGAGTTAATTGACTTACACTATGCATTGGATACATGGTATCATTAACTCTTTAGTGATAAATACATGTTTTTTATATATCATAAAATTTTGAAACATGGTTTCCCACAATGATATTTGAATATATGACAAATAATATAAGTGGACTATCTCTATATGCTTCAATTTGACTTCAACTATACTATATGAAAAAGAAATTTGGTGGAATGTGCAATGAGATAAAATCCATCTAGTATGTTGGAAAAAGAATCTTCAAATTAGTTGGATTTTATGTCGATGATATCTAACATTCAATTGTATTATAAAGACTGATATAGTGTTGTGGTTTTCTTTCTTGATTATATTATTCCTGACCTGGTGGATATGGTTAAATAGTAACAATAATCTAATTCCAGATTTGATTCTATGAGGTTAAAACACAATGCAGGGGATGCCATTGAGGAATCGAAGCTGGATGCAAGTTCATCATTTTGGTTTTGAGGTTGGATGGTCATAACTTGGTCTAGTTAGGAACAAATGCTTCATTATTATCACCATTTGATATGGGTTTTTATTCATGGAATATATAATATGTATAATAAACTATACTTATTACTTTGGTGGGTTGGAATGAAAGAGATGGGGATGAATTTTTTATGAGATTCCTCATATTTCATCCGGTTAAGGGAGAGAAACAACTTCCAGCTGGTATGTTGTAGTAATTACCTAATCATGTAAGGAAATGTTAGTAGATATCCATGTATTTTTATGGGTCTCCCACGAATGGTTTGGAAACATGATTCGTATGGGTGATATTGGATCAACTCATAAATTCACCAAATTTAATCCTTCTTCATGAATCTTATATAGTGGAGTACATGTCTAAAATAAATATCTGGGATTTTATATAGAGGAATGATATACTAGTTTTGTTAGTATCAAACTATGATATGAGATTTTTGACTCCTTTCTTGAAATCCTTACTGAAATCCCTTGTGAATAAGTTGACTATTGGAATGGAATATCATTCTCAGATGGATAGTCAATATGAACAGATAATAAAAACATTGGAATAAATTATCAATGATTCAATAATATATTTGGTCCGATTGTGGGAGGAGAACATACCATTATTTTAGTTCACATACAACAAAAAATATCATTCCACAATGCATAAGGATCCTTTTGAAACATTGTATAGGCGTCCTTATTTTTCTCTACATAGTTGGGCGGAGATAGGTGAGACTACACTGGTTGGACAAAGCCTTTTAAAAATGAAAATAGAGAATATTTGGTTAATCAGTAAGAGGAGGTAGATATATCAATGTCATCAAAAATTATATGGGTATCATTGGTGATGACCATTTTCATTCAATGTGAGTGATCATGTGTTCCTTAAAATCTATCCCGGGTTGGGCATCATATTTTTGGGAAGATTTTAATGTAATCTACTAGATGAATTTTCCCTTTTGAGATATATGAATGGGTATTTTAGGTGTAATATCGGATGGATTTAAGACAACGGTTCAATTCATTACATAATGTGTTTTATATATCTCAATTTAAAATTTATTAGCCTCATCTTCTGTATGGGATTCAACGGTACAATGCTAAACTAGAGGGGTATGCATTTTTGGTTCAAATGTTGGCTCAACTTTTAGAAAGGAATGAGAATGTATTATGTGGGAACTAGATTGGTATATTTTGGGTTTATGGAACAATGGTATAATTTATGAAAAAATGTGTTAACTGGAAAACGACATGGTTGAGCAGTGTCCCAAACTCCATCATTAATGTGACGGTTTTCTTCATTTTTTAAATGGAAGGCCAATTTTAGAGAGAATGTATCACCCCTAATTTCATGTATTTAGACCTCTACATATATATGTTTTGTATAATAAATACTTGGGTTATGTTTTTAATGATTTGTAAGAGTACTAGAATGACTTTGGGGGATTTTATAGAGGATCGTGGTTTGGGAACAATTAGTATAAACTATGAAACACCTTCAGTAAACCAAAAAATGGCATAAAGTGGGTTTGGAATAGGTGTACAATTATAATCAATATTTGGAAAATACTATGCATCCACCTTGGATTACCATTTCTTGGTATATCATAGGGTTTATACATAGTTTGTTGATAATTCGAGTAATTGTGTTATCCTACCTTTTGAAGGGTGTTTATAGGTTGTGTCCAACACATTTTTTACATGTGAATTTCCTATTAGTGATCCTAAATTTTATATGGTTATACATCATATCTAGAAATTGTGAATCAAATTCGGATATTCTTATATACAATTAATTTCCCCTCTATTAGGATCCAACCTTAGTTTTCTCTCCTCCCAAAGGTGTTAGAGACCCTTCTCTTTTATCTTGGAGGGATATGTTGGAAAATTCTATTGACTTGAAGGATATATTAACTAGTAAGCCTATATTATTGGTGGTTTTTCATAGATATCTTCGTCTTACCTATCATATATTCATGTATATAATCCATTATGTATAGATCTATATTAGTTAATTATAATCATGAGGAGTTGTGGTTGTTTTAATCATAGTGAACGATGTATAAGGTGGTGTTTTGGGGTTTTATCCCATTATATTGAATAACTTGTGTCATTAATTATTTTACCACGTGTTTATTAGGTAGGCGGATTCACTCTTGACTCTTATTTTATGAATATGAAGGCTTTATTTTAAATTGATAAAATTGTGTGATTTAAATTTCGATATTGATGTTTACAGCTTGGTAGAAACCTTTTTTTGTGATAGTTTGTGGAATGATGGGTATTAATTGAGGTGAAAAGTAATTTTTATATATTTTATAATTATTATTTGTGAAATATGGTTTTCTTTTGATTAATCAAATTGTTGGATATAAATGTATTCAACAAAAGGGTAGTTTTTTTAAAACAAGTTAATATTGTTAGTTTAGAATGGTTTCATCATACATGGTTTGTGTGAGTTCATTGTTTCTATGTGGCCCTAAAAAGGGGGAATTTAACATTAGGTTAGAAGGTATTTGACACTAGATATAGGGTTTTTCCATTAGGGCACAAAATGACTGGCCATAAAGGGATGACTAAGTCGATGGATGGAAACCCTCACATGAGTATGGTATTGTCACTAAAACATGAATGTTTTGTTGTGAGTATGTGAATCATGGAAGTCGTACTAAAAATGGAATGTGAAATAGTATATAGATCTATTGGTATCTTTCTATGAAAAAAATTTTAAATATAAAACTTGTGGGTTTCTAATTTCATGTACTTTGAAATGGTTTTATAAAAAAATTTATATAAATGTGAAAACAAGCTCTATATTAGTGGTATTCTTAGGGATGTTATTTAGGGAAAACCTAATAGGTTTCGTTAATCACACCCTTCTTGGGAACATTTGGGTGTTTGTAGATATTATTTATCGAGAAATGGGAAAATTCAAGGTATCTCCTTTATTTGGTGATTCATCATAATAAATTGTTTAGGGATTGGGTAGTTGGAGTTTTCATCCAGTTGGGAGTTTAGGAAATTATTTATTTGGAGTATTTGAGCTTTGTGGCTTTGTATTAATCTTTATACTCTAATATGGTTCTTATTTTTTTGTTTGGTGTTGTGGTTAGAATTTTTTGTCTAGGGGATGTCACCTAATGACACATAAGACCCTCCCACCTTTTCAAGTAAATTAGTATGGGTGAGACATTGATGTTCCATAAAAAAGCTACATTAGTTTTTTGAGGATCCAAATAATTTCCTATGCTGTTGAAAATATTCCTCTGTAATATTACATTCCCCATCTAAAATTATCATTTATTGTACATATAATATATATTTTTAATTTAAAAATTCTTCATTATATTATTCAAATGAAACATATATTTCTTACTAATTTTAGAATATATGATAATATCATCTACAAATTGTTCCACAAATTTGTGGAGGTAATAAAAAAAGAATCTATTCATTATGTCTATGAATATAAGAATAGAATTTGTGATTCAATATGGAATCACTATGTACTCATAAATATTGTACCTTATATGAAAATAATCCTTGGGGGATATCCTCCTTCTCCACCTTTATATGAAAACATCCCAATCGTATATCCCCTTTGGAGAGTTATTGTGTTCCACATAAATTATAGAAAAATACATTGATCTGTGGAAGATGATACATGTTCTTTATTGTTATATTTTTTAGATCATGTTAATTAATAAAGAGTTTAGTTGACCCAACCTACTTATAAATAAAAAGGATCATTTCACCACTTCATGAATCACATAGGTGTATGAACCCTTTATTATGATTCCAATATAGGGGTTTATGCATCAATTCGAGTTCAAAAATGGTCATTCTCTATAGATTATAGGATATTGAAAAAACCCAATGTATAAATTTTATGGATAACTCATCTTCATAGATAACAAGTATCTCATGATATTCTATGAGAAATACTTTAGAAAATTATCTTAAAATTGGAATATCATCAAGGATGACCATTTCCATAGTCTCTATCCTTGGAGCTAGAAAATATTTCCCATGTGGAAAAAAATTTCCATGCATGATATGATGATATAAAATTAAATTAATCCTCCTATCACTAATATATAATTATAGAATGATTCGTGATAAAGATGATGATCTTCTTTCCTCAAAAAATAATGTTAGCTCTATACAAGTAATGTCAATCTATGCCCATAATATTATTAATTTAATATAAGGTGTGTTAGATAACTTTTTCTTTTAAATTCATCCAGAAAATGATTTGTTATGAGTAATATTATTATTATGTATCAATCGACTCATTTTTTATCTTCCCCAATAATGTGACATCAATGTTTTCAAGGGATATTTGAATAGTTATGTTAAATATGCATGATATGGAAGAAATAATTAGAAAAATAATAAAATGGTATGTTCCCTATCCTTGAATTAATAACTAGCCTACCCATCACCACTTTTTTATAATGATCCCCCTTATATTTTGTGATTTCATAATCTCAAACTTTCTCTCAAGGTATTACATGTTTTTGTCAACAGTTATCTTCAATAAAAAATTACTTAGTGCATTGATTCTCATATTTTCCTTGTTAAATGCAGTTGAAAATTTTGACAAAAGAAAGATAGTTAACTAGATAATTTCATTAATTCATCAAATTTTTTGTCTTATACCATCAATATTCATTATCGACTTTCACATTATTTCTACACCTAAAGAATTTCATTATACACGTCAGGTTATTCATCATTTGATTCTACCCACAATTATAATATGTTGGATTTCATTATTTCATTCCCACATGATATTTTTACCAATAAACTACCAGGATTAATATCCATTTTCCACATACTATAAGATAAACCATAAGACCCTTGAGATTTTATGAACTAAATATAAAATTATAGGGAACATAAAAAATTTCCATATAGTGATCAATGTATCACATTTTAAAATAATTTAATAGACGCATAATTATCACCCAAATAAGTATGAAACATTTCACTTAGTTGAAATAAAAAAAGGGCGTGTTGTATCATGTAATTATAATAATGTCATACTCATATTCATAGATAGATTCATCACAATTTTATTAAACATAATGAAATACCATTCATTTTCTATTCGAAAGTGTGGGGAAAATTTTAAAAGAAAACATTTTCTATAATTATTTCTACTCTCTCACATAGATATCCTTGATATGAATTTTATTTTAAAAAAAGACATTTATTACTGTATTTTCACATCATAAAATAAATTTCTATCACGATATTCTTTTACTCAATCAAATAATGGTTGAATAATATCTTTTAAGTGGATTTGATCAATAATTCTTTTATTAATGGATCATAATATGCATTGTTAATTAATGTCCACTATTACATAATGATGTCAATTAAAAAAATGATTTTTATAGTGGGATTTGGGGTTTAAAATTATTATTTTTTCTATTTATAACCGAAGTTAGTTGAGAATGTAATGTGGGGATGTTATATATTCATTCCTCCATCAGGTTGGGCATTTCATTTCGAATGTAATAACATTTCCCCTCACATTGGTTGTTTACTCGATTTTCCTATTTCCATACCTTGACTATATAAACAATAAAATTGAGGATGATAATTTTTAAACGATTAAACACATTAATGTAAAACCATGAATATTAAGGGGATAAACTATAATTGAAAAATATGTATTAATCAATGAAATTATTGATTTTAATATATGTTATACATGATATAGTTCATAACATAATATTTTTATGTGAACGTTTTCCCTTAATAATTGTTCATAAGGATATTTTGAATTTCAATAAGCAAATCTCTTAATAGTATAAAATAGGACTATAACAAGACCTATTTCTCATGCACCAGGTGATGATTGAGTAAAATCCCAATGCAATATTTTTTGGGTTATTACCCTTATTAATAATTATTCCATAGTGTCATCCACTTTTTGTATGCAGAAATAGATTTGGTTTTATATAAACCAATTACTGTATCTACATGGTACCAAAATTTCATGAGGTTTTCCTATATTTTTTGTTATTCCTATAGTTTTCTCTACAGATTTATAATTCCCATTATATGAAATATATAGATGTTACTCTGATATGAACTAGGAAAACCAATGGTTTAATACACATCAATTCATTATTTATTACCAAAAAATAGACCTAATATAGTCCAAGAAGAATGTGAGGCCTAGTTTCTTTATTAAGTTAGGTACATATTGAAATAACATGAACATAGATACAATAATACTATGTATAACTCCTTAAAATTATTCACTATAATATCTCTCATCTAAAACAACATGGGATAACTTGAAGATGTACATAAAAATTGGGGGATATATAAATAGATGTAAGGTAAAAAAATAAAAGAATAAAAAAAAGTAAATGCTAGTTAGTAAATAGGAATATCATAGTTACATATAATTATTGATAATAATAAACATGAACATTGAATCATGATGTCATATGATTAAATTAAGGCGGCATTGGAATATGGAATCAATATAAAACATGGCATCATATATGTTATACAAGGATAACCACCCAAAAACAATAACATAGAGTGGTTATGATAACCTCTTATGAACGATAAATGGAATATCACGAGAATACATTATTTCATAACAATTTTGAGGGATATATAATTGTAATACCATCAACCACATTCATATCATTAAAATTAATTTTTATTCCCATAGACTATACAATATAAGATCATCTTTCATTAATTTTAAACACAAAATTAGAAACAGTGGGTTAAATAAATTGAATACACCTATAAATTAGGGAGAGGCATATCTATGTGAATACCATTGATAGGAAATGTAGATGGGTATCAAATCCAAAAAGTTTTTGTAACGAAATTTGTAGAATAATTTCGCAAACAAAGCATGTTTACATAAGGATTCCATGGATATTTTAATGATAAGTAATGGGAGTCTCACATAATATGAACATTTCAAGGAAACTATGAGGGCATGTAAAAATATATTCCCATATTAAACACTTTTGTTTGAAAAGTAATAATACAAATATTTTTCATGAAAAATAGCAGGAGGATTAGAGGATCACTTCACTTCATTGTATTCTTTTGAAATGTTGAAACTAGATAACTAATAGTAAATGAATATAATGGGTGTAATCTATATGTGGAAAATGATAGTAATGTCATGATAAATTTGATTCTATTTAAGAGGATTCAGTGTATGGTTTGAAATTTATAGAAATAGATGAATTGGATTATTTATTAATTTTTAAACATTTTTTTTGAAACTGTATGAAAAAATAATCAAAACAAAAAACGCTCCCATGGTTTTTTCCAAATGTTTATACAAAAAATGAGTGAATTTATATATTTTATTTGTCGGGGAAATAAAATCATTAAAATAATATCATGTGTAGTGTGAAAGTTTCTTGTTTTTCGATATTTAATTTTATAAATTAACTTCTAATATAGGTTTTTGTGGATTCATTAAATATTTATATTATTAATAAGAGAAATTGAAATAAAATTAGTTTATATTGGGAAAAAATTTGTGGATTGACATTATAGTGTCAACTACAATTTTTTTAGATTTTATGATGTCATAATACATAACATAAATTTGCACTGTATTTAATTTTTATCCAAAGTTTCGACTATATCAAAAAAAATTGAAACAAATAGGGTGGTCTAATTAACTTGTTATTGTTTTAGAAAAGAATTTCTATTTTATAAATAGAAGTATTTAAATGTTTTATTTTTCACTTTTAAATCAAAATTTTCATTTGTTAAAAATAGTTGTTTCTAAAAAAGATTATAGTATTTTTACTCTTATAAAGATTACATTGGACCTCTTTTAATTATATAACTATTTATATTAAAATATATATTTTTTAATAAGAACAATTTATTAAAATAAATTGTATTATTAAAATTCTTAATTTATAAAAAGATAGTCTTATTCGAAATTATATATTTCAAGAAGAATGAATTTTTGATTTCTTCTTAATAAAATGTACTTTTTACCAGACACATTTTATAATCATTTATAAATTAATAATAAAAATATATCAATATATTCATTATTTTATGAAACAAATATAATAATTTAAATTAAAATGGTCTAGATACATTACAACTTGTTATAGAAGGGTATTCTCTATCGGTATGGAGTGAAATTGAGACGCTTTTTTAGGGTGGTTCAGAGATCTTGGATTGGTCCATGATCTAGATAAGCATGAACTTATCTTGAAAATGGTTTTTATCATGATTCATTCAAGAAACATGGGATTGGACAAGTTCATATACTTGTGATACCATCCCCTTCAGAATCACAAATAAATGTCCTGTATAAGGAATGATCCTACTTGTTAGGACCATCACTTCTTATTTCTATGTTAGCTGTATTTTATCTTCACCAATAATATATAAAAATCATAACAATCACTATAAAATGTTGTTATTATAAATTGTTATGATTCTTAATTGTCTTTTAAATCACACTAGATATAAATAATAATGGTCCAACATAAATAAATTATATATTTTATTCGTATGAATTAATATAAAAAAACGCATCTCTTAATTAGAAAAAGGAATATCATTTATAAAACCATGGATGGTTAAGTATTTTGTGGGTCCCTCAATTATAATGTGATTATTATATTAAGAAATCAATTATTAATCCCATTATCCATTAGAAACTAAGTGTTTCATGATTTTCAATGTTCTTCATGACCCATTCAATTTATAAAAATAATGATTTATTATTTCATGAGATGGAGTTTCAAGTGGAGGTCAACACATTTTAAAAATTGATGATTATTTGACCCATTGTTACACCATCTATCAGATAATATTAGAGCACCTTAATCCTTCTATCATACCCCATCCTCCTCCTATTCCATTTTTGATGATAGTTGATGTGTCTCGGGAATTAATTGTTTTATTTCCATGGAATCTCTGAGGAATAAACTCTACCATAGTGGTGACTCATTAGTTGTTGAAATTTAATCATTGAATTCCTATTAGGGAAACCACCATGAATCAATATCATGGTATAATATATGTGAATGTTCTCATGAGGTTATATGGGTCCCCCTATGATGGTTTTTTGGGCATAGATCAAAGGTTTACTTCCATATTTCAGAAAATTATCTATGCTCATATGGGGACTCATGTAAGATTTGTTAAATATTACCATCTATAAAATTATGGGTAGATATATTTTACTATGCAGAATTCAATGAATATTCTATATACCTATGTCTGTTATTTCTATAGATCATGGGATTACCATTTGGGATTATTCATGTTACCTAAAAATTATAGTTACTAGTCATCAATATGTGTTACTCCATTTGGAGAATTTTATGGCCACATGTTTTTTCACTCAGTTTTTTGTATGATAAAGAAAATGACCATATTATGGGAAAATAAATATTCCAAGAGAAATCAAGGGGGATTCATAATATAAATCAAATCCTAGTTATAGCTTGAAATCGGGTGAAATCATATATGGATCTTCATTCTTATCCTTTTTTATTTTTTACATGGAGTTATTGAATGATTTTCCTTAGATGGGTCATTGTGGGATTGGTAAATAGGTGAATATAGCTTCAAGATATGTAATAATATTTGATATCACCAATTATGACTGAAAAGTTTCTTATTTGTTTTGATTACTAATTTGATTGACATGTATTTATGATGTTTTCCATATATATCAGCATAATAATCACTTCCCAGATCTATCGCATGATAAAATTTAAGATGAGATTGAGTGTGGGTGATATTTTATTATTGAGGAGAAAAAATTAATAATTAGATATTCTTTTATGAAATTCTTTCATTGGAATTTTATTCCATTTGTGAACGTTCTATGGATGAATGGATTTGATTCTTAAAAGAATCATGAGAAGGAATCAACAGTTATGGAGCAGTGGCCTCACCTCTTTTAAGATATTCCATATTCTAAAATAAATTATAGGGATACAAAGTCTCTATATAACGTTAATTATAAAATAATAGATTTGGTATGTCCTATTGTTATGTTTTATATTTTTTTTCAAGATTGGTATGTACTAGGGGAGGTTTTAGAGGTTCTCAAAAGATAATATTACAAATGGTGGCCACAGAGAGACACCATACCCCTTGTGGGAAGTCTTCGGCTGACTCAGAGAATTAGTTAGAACCCCTTATTGGTTTTTTATCCAACAGTTGGCCAGATGGATATATTATAGCCACTTCATAGTTAAAGTGGACACTGGCTATTAGATTTGGTTGTGATGGGTTACATGAAGACATATCTAGTTTTATGATAAAGTACCCAAAACACTTAATTAAAAATTAATTCCCTATTTTTCAATAGTATTTCAACTTTGTATCACGTATTGGCCCTCCCAATGTATTCTAGTATTCTTCAACATCCTTGATTTGTACCATTGACCCCCAATTGTTTTGTAACTCAAATTTGGGTATGTTTTATGAAATCGCTCTCATTACTAATTCAATATTTTATACTCACCAATTTTTTGGAAATATATAAGATTATTTGGATATATTTATCATGTTATAATCATTATTCAATCTCTCCCATATCCCACTTTTGTTAGTATTTGGGAGGTCGGATCTCATGTTAGTATTGGTGTAACATTTGAGAATACTAAGGTATGTAATTATGAGACATATCTACTAAACATTTTTCAAATCAAAACACAATTATAAGATGTTAACATCAATATGAAGTAATTAATTTATTTTATGTACTTTCCATTCATCCATGCATTCATTAATACCATCCTTCTTTGTGTGTGTTCTATGTTTTAGGTATGTAGTTCCTCATCTAGAATATATTTTATGAACCATTATATTTCAAGGTATTATAAATGGGTTTTAGATTCATTTGTATTATCCTTGAGTTAATAGATTTGTTTGCATACAAATGGATTTATATGAAATATTGTTATTCATCTCATTTTTGTAAAAGAAATTATGTTTTTAAAGAATTAATAAATATATTTTTAAATGATTTATTAATTTTTTTAGTTAAAGGGTTGTTTAGAATTTTTGTGAAATGGATTTATTATTTTTAAATAGATTTGATATAACGCACACATGGGATCCTTAGGTATCTATGTGGTGAATTTAGTATCAGGCATTGTTTAATGAATTTTTTAGGGAGTTAAATTTTTGGGGTTTTCATTCATTCCATCATCAAATATCCATTAGCAATAAAAATGTGATTTAAATTTTTAGAGGTTCAGATTCCTTGGAATGCCTCTATTCAGATTTTATAGTACCATTGATCGTAAGGACTTCAGTATGCTCAAGTAATTGATTTTTTATTATGATTTTAGTATCATAGTTATTCCAAATTTTGTTATGCTATGGTGGTTTACCATTATTCTTTCACTTTTTACTATTTTTTATTTTATATAATATGATATATATTTGTATTAAGGTAAATATTTTCATGAAATTTCTCTTTTCAATTAAATTATCATTCTTATACTATAGAATTTTTGTAATGTTGACTTGTATACCATGGTTATGATATAAAACTATTTAAATTATTATTCTTCCTTTTTTTTTATTTTATAATGAGAAATTCGGGATTATTGTATAATGTATTAATAGGAAATGTATGGGTGGGATCCTACTAAATTTTTTTAGCTCACACCTTATACACTCCCTTTGGGATGTGTATGTCGTGAGTATATAAAAAAGAAAAGGGAAAGTCCCATAGTTATTTATTATATACATTGGTTTTTATTAGATTTATTTGGGATTGTTTCATTCCGATTGTTATTTGTTTTTTTAAAATATATTTATTTCTGAGTATTATATATTTATATATGTCAATATATTTTCCATAGGGTATTCTATGATGGGATTATAAAATTATTTTGAAACCTATTCTATTTCTATGGGTTATGTTATTATCAAATGATGAATGTTTTATGATATTATGAACACATTTTTGTAGTTCAATTATTTTATGTGTGGGACCAGAATTATATATTATAGAAATAATTAGATAATGATGGATATATCATGAGATAATAGTGACTAGATTAGTGAGTTAACTATATTTACTAATATACTATGTCTAAAATAATAGACATAAGGTTAACAATAACTAGGAAAATGATGGAATGGGGAGTGATCCCAATCCATTAGGATGTTCTTGGATGAGATATCTAACTAATAAAATTAAATTCATTTCTTATGTTTATCTCAAAAACATATTTCTTATTCTTATTATATGTTATCATGGATAATGGTTTATTTTTTCAAATTCCACACACTTATTATTTGGGTATTTTTTTATAATAAATAATTAATTTTCAATTTATGATAAAATAAATTTGACTCATTGGGTATAATTATTTTATGTTATGATCTAGTTCTCTTATCATTATTCATTTATAATACTCACATTCAATAATTTATTTATATATCTCCCTTTTAACATTATATAGTACATGGTCTCAGCATTTGTTATGTTCTCATTCACCATTTTATAATGAAATATTTTTATGTAGGATTGGTATAAGAAATATACTCTGTGAGAAGAGAAATGTGGGAAATGTTGACCATATTTCATTAATAAAGACAATTATGTATCTGTAATCCAAGGGATTTAATCCTTTATGGTTCTAGTGAGTTCATTATTCTGAAATTTATTTCATATTCTTCTAAAATGTATTAATATTAATATGAAGTTCTTAAGTATCCATAGATTGTAATAGAAAATGTATTTTTTATTATTGGTGACTATAATATGATAATATTACCAAACATACATTGGTATAAGTTTATCTATAGAATAAAATCCTAGATCATTGCTAAATCATATATTATTTAATTTTTCTAGATAATTAATCCCTCTCTATATACTATTACCCAGATGTAGATGTGGCACAAATTAACCTAGGTTTATCAGTTACGAATGGGTTGTATTGTTGAAAGGGGTTGATTGAATATTAACTTGATCTTCACCAGTTCATGATGAGTGATTCTATGATTGCACACCTATAATGACCCAATATATTATAAATAAAAATACCCATTAATTTTTATTAAATGTATTATTATATAGTATGTTTATAGATAACACATGTACTTATTTTCCCCTATTTATCCCATTGTATTTAAAGTACTATCATGTATCATTACCATTGATAATATATTCATTGAACTTTAAATAAATAACTTTTGTAAATATTGGGTTTTAAGAAATCCAACTTTTTCCGACAAAGGCTGTGATGGACAAAACTCGTAGGATTGTACCTTATGATGCATATTTATCATAGCTTTCAAGGGGGATATTTTGTTCCTCCTTTCTCTTGACCATTCCAAATTTGAGATCTAAAAACATAATCTAGATTGAAACTATTTATGAGATAAGTTCATTTTAATTGAGATCACGACCCAAAACATGTTCGTTGAACCACCTCATGAATGTCACATCATTTCCCACATTACCCTTAGAAAGTTTGTTGGTGTATTAAAGAGATATGTGACAAGACCGTGGAAATATTATTATGTATATTATTTATTATTAAATAATGAGTATACTTTCATCTGACTATTGTTACATTATAATATATTTTTAGTTAGAATCAATGAATTTAAAATAGTATATTCTGTTAATATTGATATTGAATTAAAAATAAATTTTGATGAATTAGTGGATATTTGAAAAAAATAATATTTTATAAAATATTTTCAATAAAAAAATTATTAAATATAAAGGATCATATATATTTATGAAGTGAAATGTAATTTTTATATGGGATCAGAAAATCTTATTTTTAAAAATACCTGTCAATTTCAATAAATGTAAGTTTTTATTTAAAAGTTAAAATTATAATATTTAGAAAATAATTTTGATGAAATGAATATTATTTTAGGAATACATACTCTGAAATTATCCAATAGTGAATATTTCATAAATTTCAGGGCTTGTCGAATTTTTGGGTAAAAATTAAATATCGTATATATATACTCTATGTTATATAACATAACAATAACCCAAATGTGATGTAATAATTAATATAATTTGGATACCTTACCAAATATATTTTTTCAATTTAAAATGATGTTATTTATATTTATTTAATAAATATTTTCAAGACATTATGAATCCTCCATGACATATAATATATTTTTTGATTTTAAAATCATTTCTAAATGTGTGTGACTCACCTCCACATAACCATGTGTAATATTTTAATAAATTCGTCCCATGGGCATCCAAAATAATAGAAACCACTTCCATTTGAAGTAAAACATGGTAAAAAACCAGGAATGGTTTTAGGTTTTGGTTATTTTATTATGTTGAATCCAAACATAAAATAATAAAGAACTCATCCTCATTTCTTACATAATCCCACCAAATCTCTAATTGTTCTTCACTAAAACAACTTGGATCGCATCCTTTCTCTTCCCTCCACTCCCTACATCCCTCAAAATGAAACCTTGGGCTCTCAATATTCCCCACCCATGAAGTTGGGATTAGATACTCAGGTAAGGGATTCTTACCATTCCATGTTACTTTCAAATTAAATAAACTTATTAGAAATTAGTTTATTTAATTTTAGTTGGTTATATTCTCAATTTTACCCTAACTATACAATTAATGTTATTTTGACTAAGGATCATTTCTTCCCCCTAATTTGGACCCCTAACTTAGATCTTAATATGCCTAAATTATGTAATGGATCTTCTAATCTACACTTTTGTCAACCACTATTTTAATGTTATGTATTTTGGTTTCTATTTTCAAATGTGGTGATATGTTAATACACATTTAGATTACATAAAATTTTATTTATAAATTATGATATCCCCTTTATCTATCATCTTCCCTCCTATGAACCCTTTTGTTCACTCATTAACATGACAAAATTTTGAAATGGTTCTTTCCATTCTATTATTTATTAAATTTTCTTCATTAGAATATGCCTTCAATTCCAATTATTCATGTTGGAAAGCATCTATACATGTCCCAATTACATTCAACATAATCTCTAAATTTTGAAATATTAATTTCACTCTTATCAATCGAAATTATAAAACTTTATGTGATGGAATTTTTTCTATCAAAATGTAACAACAATTTTCCATGATAAAACAATTTTGTTGTGAATACCATGCCCATTTCCTATTAAGGATATTCAAATTTATACACATAAACATTTTATTTCAGACTTAAATGCATGTATTCCACATACCCTAATCATAGAATAAATTAATATGTTTAATGAATCCTTATCACATGATATATGTTGAACATTTAAACATGAGAATGAAAGGACTAGGATGGGTGTGCCGAGATAATGCTCTGTTGAATTGGGTAACGATTAATATTATGATACGTATTGTTGGGACATCAATGTACCTGCTTCCATTATTGTGATTTTTTTTACCATGAACTCTTCATAGTTTAGCCTTGAACTATGATTATGATTCAGTGTTTTAAGTATCTTTTAGATTTTACATGTTACCATTATGATTACCATGATATATCATATCTCATTTTTCATGTTTTTAAATCCTTCTATTTTTTTATTCCATTGATATTTCTATTATCTAGCTTGTATCACATTTTCTTATTATGTCCTATTTATTCCCTTACTAGGATTTATAGATCATCCCTTTATTATGTTTTTTCCTAGGTTATCCCATGGTGTTCTATTTTTGATATAGTATTTTGAGCATGTTAAAGAAGGTTTCAATAAAAAATGTTAAGCGTGTTTTTAATAATTTTGTTTTTCCATGTTTTGGATGTTATGTAATGTAGCTAATTCCCAATAACACTATACATGTTGATCATTTAGGTTGTATGAAGTGTAAGTTTATGAAATATAACAAGTATTAATGTGTAAAAATGATAAAGGTTTCCATAATATGTATCTTAGTGATGATTAGTTATTTTTGGTATTATGATTGGACAGCTCTAGAAAAATAATTTGGGTTAATACTATGTATAAGAAAACATCCAAAAATTTTGGAAAGTACATATTATGTTTTTATCATGAAAATATATCCATGTCTTGATTCTACGAGTGGATGTTGTTCTAGAACAATTTTACCATGGAGTAACAACTCCAATAATGTTTTTTAATCTAAACTTGCGTTAACCTGGTATAGGATAATGATACATACTTCATGCCCAGTTTTATAATCTAAGGGGATATGCTTTGGTAAATTCATATGGTCTTATGATCCATTATTAAGGTGTAACACCCCGAGTCCTTCTAATATTTTCAAATTTAAATAAATTTAATTATGTTTGTTATTTATTTTTAATGAAACACCATGTCAAGATTACGCTACACACACCAATCAGTTTACATGCATTACAAACAAGACCTAGTTTTACTAAACAAAAATTTATTAACAAAATTTTATTATTTAATCTAATATATAACATATAAATTAAATTAGACATTTTGAATATTATTATTATTTTTTTAATTTTATATGTTCCAAATAATTTTAACATTTATCTTAGGAATTTTCTACGAATTATAGATGAAAAAACTCAATTTTGTATATAAAAGAGATATTTTTAAAAAAATCAGTTTTTTACATTTTAATTGAGAACCCATTTTAATCCAATATTTGAAACTTTTATATATTCAATTCGAAAAAATAAACCTCTTACATTAAAGTTTAATATCAAAATTCTATATGGATGAATTTTTCATATTTTTTTGATCAATATGACATTTTTATGAATATTAAAAATATATAAAATTTTAATTGAAATTTATTTATGAAAAATAATACATGAAATTAATTTATAATATTGAATATTTTTAAAGTATAAATAGAATATATTTCATGTAATTTAATATAATTTAGGATTTTTTTATTATGTTTACATTGAATTCATAGGTAAAAAAAATTCTATATTTTTCATTTTTTTTAATTTTTAAAATCTTGTTTTCTATCAGAAAATAGGATTTATAATAAATAAATTACTCAACAATACATTTTATAAATTTTAAATTTTTTCATATTAGTAATCATTTGTTACAAATTATGTTAATATGTAACTTTTATTTTTTTTTACATTGTGAATAACAACTTTAGTAATTTTTATTACCACAGTTAAGTGTAAATTGATTAATTAATGGTAGAAAATATTATAAAATTACACTAACACATTTCAAAATCATATTTTTTTACTAAATACAACTATTATCATCTAAGGTTCAAAATGGAATCATTTAGCAGACCTTTTTCCATTAATATGACATTAATATTATTAAAATTAATGACGGTGGATAAATGTCACACTCTCATTTTACATATTTAAAATAATTTTAATATAGAGGTATCTATGATATAACATCAGTTAAAAATACAATCTATAAATGTAAATGAATTGTTACCCTCAAAAAACTTATTTATAATTTTTTTGATTAAATAATTACCATTTTTGATGACACAATAGTTAAGTAGAAATCATTTTATTAATATAAATATTAAATAAATGATATTAAATTTTTTTTAAAATATAATTTTACATAAATAATGATATAATAAATTTATATATATAATATAAATTTTAATTACATATTCTATTTTTTTCAATGTTATCATTTTTTTGATATTTTTAAAAAATAAAAATATTTATTAGTATTAAAATTGAAATAAATGATATTAAAAATATATATTATTTCATTAAATGATTTAAAATATATATAAATCCTTGTTTAGTCCAAATAAATCTGATAATGTCTTTTATTTCATAAATGTTCCAATTCGGGTTCTTTTAGCTTTTTATAGTTACTATATTTACCCTATACTGAAAAAATACAAGAAGAGAAGGTAAGAGTTAAACTATTTATCTAATGTTTCAATCTAAAAGAGAATGTCAAATTTATGAACTATAGATATATATATATAAAAATTTGATGATGGAATTTAGACCCAAAATCATATTATCATTATAATAAATAATTTTTTATCTATTTGAAACAAAAACTCAATTTATGAAAAATTAATATTTGAAGAGCTCCTAAAAGTCCCCATCACCTCTCTTATAAAAGATAACTTATCTATCTCTTTATTTCACTCCTCCAAATCCCTTAGAATCAGACAAACCATTCCTATTTACTCTCTAAACATCCCTTAATTAATCCTAGAGGCCACACTATAGACATAAATCCATCCTACGGAGTCATTTTGTGCAAATCAGAATGAGATACCATAAAAAGAGGTAATTGTTTTGTCACATATTTCAAAATTATTTTCTTATTATACTTCCTATATCTATGTCGTTTCCATAAAAAATTAATAAATCCAGTATAATACATATACATAGATGTTATTTTAATCATTTTACAACCATATTCTTTATTTTATTCATCCCATGAATAACACTATCACCATGTGTGTGTACATATGGGTTACCATCTCCACATCGTGGTATAATTTGTTATTTGACATTAATTTATTATAATTGATATGATGAAAATTATAATTGATATTAATAAGTAATATAACATTATAATAATTTTTTATAATTAATTTACAATCTAATTCCATATAATTTAACCATCAATTGAATGATATCGTCGCTTGTTCATAGGTATAACCTACCGTCTCCATGACGCGATAAGATTCATTCTCCACGTTAACAATTGAAGAATGATTAAAAATTCATATGAGAAGAAAATATATTTTTTATGAATTTAATATCAATCTACATGTGAATATAATATCTCATAATCATCAAATATATGACAAAATATGCCTTGAAAAATGAATTAATCAACATCCAAAACATTGGTAACACTGAAATGTTATTAACAAAACAATATAAGAGTGTCGTATATGATATAATAAATATAAAAATGGTTCTAGTATAATTTAATAAAATTATTTAACTATTATAATGGATGTTCGCATACCCTCCACATAAAAAGTTCATGCTAAGGCATAATTCCACAATCACATTAATATTCAAGGTTATTTATAAGTAAATATCTACTGAGACATATTTATCATCCATGTGCATGTTTCTGAAAATGAAAATTAAAATATAATCCATATTTTTTTAGATTCATTTTTTAATATGAATGAATTATTGTGAACCATTTTTAATGGTACCTTTTAGTCATTTTGGAAATGAAGTACTTTAGAACCTTTTTAAAAAATTAAAGAAAGAATGTTTTTATGTTTTATGGCATAAGAGACAATTTTATACCATTATCATGACTTAACATTTTGAAGAATTATGAAAAATATTACTAGGTTATATTATAAATAAATTTTCTTTTATTATTGTGTATAAACATAATTAATTAAATGTAAAAAAGGTTATTTCTATCAAAGACTTTTAATGAATTTGTTTTTATTATTTTCATCTATGTCAAAATCCTTTATTGGATATCATTCTTAATAGAAGTTAATTTATTATGATACAATCTTCTATATTGTATTGAAGGGTTTATGAGATATTTGATGATGGATGTTCTATTTTGATAAAATTCACTGTTTATGGTTAATGTATTAACATTTCATGTGTTTTTTAAATACAAATGTTTAGGTTCTGTTTTTTCCCATTCGTAAGAGCAATACATTTGACTTAGAAAGTGATGAGTGTGGCCTGATATAGCCCCTCGATGCAATGGTAAGTTTCCTGAAACAAAAGGGATGAGGTTTTGGATGAGGCATTTCCCATTTATTAGATTCTTAGTATGAATCATTGAAATTATTAGACTCTTCGAATGAGGACTTGGCATTATTAGATTCTAGGCTTGAAGCCTTTATGGTATGTCTCATATGTCCAACTTTATCAATTCCCTCTTTATGATATTAGTTATTTACATTACATGTGATTCTTAAACTATTTGTACATCCATATTAAGGTATAAATGGAACTATTAAATTTATTATTTCTATATTATGCTGAGGATTATATTCAAAAAGCCTTGTATTTCAGTTTTATACCTTGCATCAAAAGTTTATTATTATTTATGAAAGCTTCTACTGTATAGCATACCCTTACTGAGATTCTGAGATCAACCATCTAATATTTTTTCCTAGGATTCCATGATTTAGATTATCAATGCCATGTAGGGATAGTCTAAGAAATATTATTTTTTCAATTGGGAGACTATATTTTTTCCATTTCATGATGTAATGTGAAACATATGTTTGTATCTATTTCTTCCAGACTACTAAATTGATCAGTCCATTGGGACTTGATTTATTGTAATCATGGCATCGTAATAAAATAATACACCATCTTTGGGAAAATAGGGTCATGGTGTTATAGTTGGTATTATAGGAATTTTGGTGAAATCTTTGGAAACTATATTTAGAAAAACCGTGATCAAATAACATTAACCTAATATAGAATTTGAGGATAAATATAGAATAAAATCTGAGAATATTGGTAAAGTAGATACTATGTTGGTATTCCTTGAAAATACATCCCATTTTGGATACAACAAGTGGATTCGATTCTATGACATATCAAACATGTCGTAACAACTCCAACATGGTGCTCTGGTCTTGAAATGGGGTAACCTGGTACACAACCATGGGCCTTACTACGCACCTAGTTTGAAACTCTTGAGGAATATGCTTAGGATAATTCACATTTTCATTGAAAACCATTATTATAAGGACCCGGACTTAGAAATTTACATAATATATAATTAATTTAATAATTCACATTGAGGATCTTTTCAGGTTTAGAGTTTTTGCGAATTAGGCCATAACTATTACATTACATTTCAAAAATTACAATGTAGAGACTTCTACTCAGTTTCTATTTTTTCATAAAATAAAAACTCTAGAAAATATTATTCATGTATAGTTCTATGTTTTAGATTGCATGACTTTCCATTGATCCTATTCTTGACCCGATTCATCTTTAAGCCCTATAAAAAACAATTCAAAACATGGGATGAGCATAAAAAGATTATTAAGGGTTATTTAATGAAGAAAAAAATTAGACCATCAAAACATAATCTTTTTAAAATACCTAATGAAATCATAAGATTTATGAATAACACATAGAAAACATAAATCATAAATTTATCTTGATGCATCCGTAACATACTTAAATTGTAACTTTCATAGCTACGTAGGGAGTTACAGATGGAATACTCATCCTGGTATATTCCTTAAATATCCTAGGAAAAACATTTTCATTTACCTCTGTCCCATTACCCAAATCATTGGAGATCTACATTAGGCTCACCCTCCCAAGGTTTATCATGGAACCATCCATATACATAAACAATACCCAAGAACAATAACACATAAAACAAGCACAAAAGATAGATAACATTTCCACATTGTAATAAAAATATATCATTTCATTATATTGAAATAATAAATGCTTTATCACAATCATTTTCAATGCCAAAATACGTAAAAATGGTATATGGTATTTATTTTCCTTTAAAAAAACTACGACTTTTTAAGGAAGCCAAAGATAAAATAATACTCGTGGTGACAGAAAAGATCATTGTCACTGATTACGTTAAAAATAAACATTATTTTTTGTGGTTTAGTAAAATTTATCATAGAAAAATATTCCATTTGAATGAAAATAAAAGTAAAAGGTGATTATATACTGTAAAAAAGAATTTCATGTATAAAACAAAATATGTCTCAATAAAAAGGGATTGAGAATAAGTCCCTTACCAAGATCATTTTGAAAATAAAATAGAACAATTATCTTTGTTCACAACATGAAAAAATGAATCATGTATAAAAACAAGATAGGATATAAAAATTCATTTCTCACATAATCATAGAATGACATAAATAATAAATCGAAGATCAGACCAAAAAATGGAGATTATGCTAAGAAGTTCCCTTACCTCGTGCCCGACATGACCCTTTCGTTCTTCAATCGCCAAAATAATATACTAAAGTTAATTTATACTTGAATGAAAACCTTTTTCATGTTTATTATTCCTTCTATATCACTTACTATCGTGTTATAAACATTATGTAATCATTTTAGTTTACAATGGTCATTTTTTCGATATTTGGTACATTTGTAAAAAATGAACTTCATATATTTACAAGTTGTCCTTGTGGTAAAAATTCCATTATATACAGAATTATATTCATAATTTATATATCATATATATTCATTATATATATGTATTTATAATATTACATAACATTTGGAGGTAATAAATGAAATTCACCATTCATGTAGACGGTAAGAGAAACGTACGAATGAACCATAATTTCATTTATATTACATTTTTAATGGAATGAAAACATAATGATAAATAGGTATATTATAATTCCACAATAATATAATATATAATTTCAGTAACTCCATCCTTTATTCATTTCTTGTATGACATGAACGAGTCATATCACTTTGAGGGGGTGGTATACTGCACTTCCTCAAATGAAATTATCGCATTTACCCATTTTGGAATCCATAAAGATATGCTATAAATGTATTATACAGAATAATAGAAACAATATGAATATAATATATATTACATAAAAATAATTCCATCATAAGGGCCACCCTAGGAGGTTCAAGGAGAAGAATGAACAATCATCATTTTGTGAGGCTGTAGATCAGCTTCCACAAAAATAGTATGCTTTTTACCCATTAGAAGGATGTGTTTGTAAGTGCAACTCGATTCCTTATCAGAAAAAAATCCTACTATTTTGAGTATAATATTTTTGTTATAAAATAAAGTAATAAATAGAGTTTAGGGGTTGGATAAGTAAAATAAAAGAATTTTTTTAGAGAAGATGTAACATTTAATTCAGGTAACTCCCTTTGGTTTGAAACAAACCGGTTTCTTCTAGTGCCTTATGCCTAAGGTGAGGCTTCTAAGTAGAATAGGGGAATCTTTAGAGCTTATTTGGGAATTTTTTGGATGAGCCAAGGGGCCTGAAAGGTGTGTGTAATGGGTTAGAGGTTAGAGATTTTAATAAGGGGGAGGGGGGGATCTTTAATAATCTTTGAAAATATTATTTTATTCTTCAATTACTTTCGGTTTCTAAAGGTCCAAAACATATTAAAGTAGAATATAATATGACTATTTTTCAAAATAAAGTCATCCAATACAAATTGGATGGGTTTAGGATATTGCTTTAATTTTTATAATCTTATTATTTAAATAATTCATTAATGAGGTAAACACTAAATCATTATTGTGTCATAAATAATTTTATTTATATGATGTCTAAAAATTAAAAAAAATATTATGTAAGTAATCCTTTTAGCTATAAAATTAATATTTATGGTTCAAGAGATAACTTATATAACACCTTGTAATAATTTATTTACTAAAAAATATATGTTAATGTCATTTTTTGTCATTATTAGAAATTAATTAATATACTGTGTCATTATAACTCTTAAGTGGCTCTACGAGTCCCAAAATTGTCCCAAGGATGCAAATGGTCATAAATTAATCAACCATAAGGATTAATAAACATTTTAGGGTAATTTAAAATTATTTTAATGTTACTTTTACATTGAATTACCCTATTTACCCATAACCATTGTAAATAAAAGTCAAAAGTGACTATTTAAAAAATTTATTTTCATATTATTGAATCAAATTTATTTAAAAATTACAACCATGTTTGTAAAACTTTCAAAATTCAATTCATAGATGCAGTAAAATTTCATTTAAATGACAACATCGGTTTTTTAACTACTACGTAGTGTTTCCACTATTCATAAAAATTGAAGGTTTTCTAAAAAATACCAAAAATTCATCCTAAGCTATATTTGAAATTCAGAATTCAAAAATGATGTTTATTTTACCAAATTCAATACATATATGTTGAATTAATTAATTTAAAAGTAATTCATGTTGTCAAAACAAAAAGCGTGTTTTTATGAAATAATCAATATCAGAAGATTAACACTTGTTTTTGTCCAATTTCAATGTGAAATTACTTCCAATGTCCAACATTAGATTAAATGGTAAAAATGTAATCTAATTACACTTAAAAACAAATTAAAAAGATAATCTATCCATATAAATAAATTATATTAACAGAATGTTTTGAATTAAAATAAAGTATTTTTTACTAATAATTAACAATTGAATTTAATCAAAAAAATACCAAATAATTAACCAAAATAAATTTTGATTTCCTGATTCTGAAGAGGAAATTTATTTTGTCAAATATAACATATAAAAGTGACCAATACTATATTTTAAGAGGGTTTTCCATAAAAAGGTGGTAAATTGTGCTTTTAATGAATATTAGAGTATATATGCTTAAAATTAGATTCATTCAAATTTGAAGCCTCTAAATTTTATTGGATAATTGTAAAAAAATTAACAAACATGTATATTCATAATGTAGTTAGTTATGTTAATTCTCGCCAATAAAATGGCTAGACTTTAACCACCATTTAAAATTATTTTATTATTTTTCAGTATGACTCAGCATTGTTAGCAACATTAGTCCTTGGAGAAACCCATTGTTGCATTTTTGGTATGCCATCAAACATATCATCCCCATTGAATTAAAATTATTATTTAATTCACAAATTTTTATAAATATGAAAATATATTATTTTTTATTTACGTGGGATTTACGTCCTTCCCCCTTTTTCAAATTGCATCCTCGCAATTTTCATTCACATATCAAATAAGTGGGGGTATTTATACCTAATAAAATTTTCAAATTCCCACATTTCCTCTTCATCCATATGGTTTTTTTTTCACAAAACCATTACCTGATGAATTACCTTATTCCGCAACACTTTCTCTCTTCGGTCAAGAATATGTACTAGTTTTTCCTCGTAAAAGAGATTCTATTCCAATTGAAATACCTCTAGGATCAAAAAATGATATGGATCGAACATATACTTTCTCAACATTGAAACATGAAAAACATTATGTACCTGGGATAAAATTGGATGTAATGCCACTCTGTAGGCAACTGATCCAACTTTCTCCAAAATTTCATAAGGTCCAATGAACCTCAGACTCATCTTTCCCTCATTTCCAAAAGGCTTCACACTTTTCAATGACAAATCATTCTCAAAAACTTGATCACATACCTCAATTGAAAGATACATCCTTTCGTTATCCGCATAACTTTTCTACCTTCTCTGACCTGTTCTCATGTGCTTCTGAAACAACTAAATGTTTTCTGCCATCCCTTCTACCAATTCTGTTCCCACCAGCATCCTTTCACCTACTTCACTCTAAAAATCTGGTGTTGAACACCACTTCCCATATAATTCCTCAAATGGAGAAATCTGTATACTGGAATGAAAACTATTATTAAATGAACATTCCACCAAAGAATGATGTTGGTGCTAACATCCCTGGTAATCCATTGAGAAAGCACGTAACATATCCACCAAGGTTGGGATTGTTTTTTCTTACTACCCTTCTGATTGAAGATGAAAAGCTATACTAAAATTAAATTCAGTACCCCACAACATGTAAATTCCTTTAAAAAAGTTAGAAGTAAACTTATGATCATGATCAAATAAAATGGATAGGGTAACTCCATGAAACCTAACTATCTCTTTAACATACAACTGAGAATGGTGATCTAGAGACAATGTATCTCGAATAGGATGTAAATGAGCAGATTTAATCAATCATCCAACAATAACCTATATTACATTATAACCTCGAGATGTCATTGGTAATCCCATAAAAAACTCCAGGGATATATTTTCTCATTTCCACTCTAGCCCCATTAAATAATGAAGCATCCATTTCGGTAACTGCTGATATGCTATAACCTGCTGAAAAGACAAACACTTAACAGTGAAATCAGAAACATATCTTTTTATTCAGTCCCACCAGTAATAATATTGATGGTCTATGTTCTTCTTAGTAATTCCATTATAAACTAAAAATGAATAACTATAAGCATCACATAATTCCTCTTTCTTAAAATTTGAATCATAAGGAACCCATAATGTCTTCTCAAACATCAAAACACAATCACTATCGCTGTTAAAATTAGGAAACATATCCTCTTGAACCAACTCTACCTTTTTCTCCAACTCACTATCTTCCTTCTACGCTTGCTTAATTCTGTCTGATAGAGATGATTTCACATACACCTAAAAAAATAGAAAAATTTCATTCACCAACAACTTCTATTCCAATATTTATTGAGTTAAAAACCAACATATCGCATTCCGAACGTAGCATAGTTAATTAAGCATTACTTTTTCAACTCGAAGAACCAGCCAGTTTATTTTCTTTTATTTGATGGTAATGGATCGTGCAATCGTAATCCTTGATTAATTCCATCCATCCCTTCTGTCTCATTTTTAATTCAGTCTGAGTGAATATATTCTTTATACATTTGTGGACATTATATATTTCACATTTTACACTATAAAAATCATGCCACCAAATATTTATATAAAAAACAACATTAGAAAATTACAAATCATGTGTAGGGTAATTTATCTCATGAGGTTTCATCTAACATGAAGCATATACAATTACATGATCATAATACATATGGACACATCCATTTCCTTTCAACGAAGCATCACATTAGATAATAATCTCACCATTTCTTGAAGTCAGTGCCAAAATTAGACCATTCGCCAATCTTTTTTTCTATTCCTGAGAACAAGCATTGCATTCTTTTGACTAGATGAACTTAAAACCTTTTTGAATTAACATAGTCAGTGGGTTAGATAATCAAGCACAATTTTTAAAAACCTCTGATAATAACCTACTAATCCAAGAAAACTATAGATCTATGTTATATTTGTGGGACTTTTCCATTGTTCAACAACTTTTATTTTGGCACCATCAACAGCTATGCCATTTTTTTAAACAATGTGACTAAAAAAAATTTTGTAACCAAAACTCAGACTTTCTAAATTATAAAAATAGTTTCTTTTCTTTTAAGGTTTGAAATGAAACCCTGAAATGACATTAATGTTCCTATTTACATTTGGAATAAACCAAAATGTCATCAATGAACAAAACCACAAACTTATCCCAGAACTCATAAAAAATTATATTTATATGATCCATGAATGCAGTAGGTACATTGGTTAACCCAAAAGGCAAAACCACAAATTCAAAATGGCCAATATCTATTACAAAATGTGGTATTCGGAATGTATTCTTCTTTTACTATCAACTGATGGTAGCCAGACCTGAAATCAATCTTCAAAAAATACTATGTTCCCTGGAGAAGATCAAACAAATCATTGATATGAGGAAAATGATACTTTTTCTTAACAGTGATGTTACTCAATGCCCTATAATAAATGAAAAGTCTCATTAGACCATCATTCTTTTTTTAATAATCAGACAGGAGAACCCTATGGTGATGTTCAAGGTTGAATAAAACCATTATCTAATAACTCCTATAATTGCTTCTTTAAATATAAATGTTCAATTAGATCCATTCAGTAAGGGGTTTTGAAATTGGACAAGCATCGGGAACAATGTCAATAGTAAATTCAACTTCCCAATCAGGTATAATACTAGAAAACTAATCAGGAAAAACATCAAGGTACTCATTTACCACTAGCACATCATTAATCTAAACAGTTCCTTTTTTTAAACAACATGTGCAAGGTA
The DNA here is from genome assembly GCA_963277665.1 of Viscum album. Lineage (NCBI taxonomy): Eukaryota > Viridiplantae > Streptophyta > Magnoliopsida > Santalales > Viscaceae > Viscum > Viscum album. Next base: position 557,160,366 of record OY728141.1, read on the forward strand.
GCATTCATCTCTGTATTTTACTAGTTTCTTAGCTTCCTAAAATGTTATCAAGAGTAAGGGTTCATTCTTATACACAAACTGAAAATATTTTTGAAAAAACCTCTTTTTCTATGAATTCAATCATAACGGGATAAACAGAAAGCCAATCCATACAAAAATTAACATCAAAATCTACTAGAGGCAAAACAATAAGGTTTTCAGGTAGATTATTCACGCACACAAGGTTGGGAAGGTACTTATAATTTCATTTTGTCTCAACATTTACCCTCGGTGTTTTTACAATATGTTTAAGATTCATATCTTGAGATAGAATTCTTAATTTACTAGAAATCTTCTCAAAAAAGAACAAATGTGTAGACCCAAAATCAAACAACACATTGGCATAATCAGAACAACCAAACTGTGTATCTGATACTACATAATTTGATGGCCAAACATCAACTAAAGTAGTTGCAAAGGATTTCTCCACCATTTTCATCTTGTAGTCTAGTTGATTGCCCTTAGTTGAGTTATTCGTTGGACACTCATTTGTATAATGAACCATTTCATTGTAATTAAAACATTTTACTAACTGTAAATCAGATTTTTTTCATACCATTAACCTTGTCGTTTTTAGTTGAATTAAGAGGCTTCTGTCCCATTTAACCACATCTGTCACACTTACCTGAATTCAAAGTACATTACCCAGAGTGGTTTTAACCAAAATATTCACAAACTGTAAACTTATGTTTCTTACTATCAGACTTTTTTGAAGAGTTTTTCCCATTCATCTGCCACCTCGACCTCCTATTCTGTTGATTTCAAAGAACACATGATCATCATGAAACTCCACTTCCACCTTCTCGGCACATAAAAAGAAATTCATAACATTTGAACTCACAAGAAGATAAATCTATAGGATAAATTGGATTTAATCCTAAGTAAAAATATTTCATTTTACTCTCAGGATCTCGTATAATGTTTGGAGCATACCTTGAAAGTTGAGTGAATTTTTCTCCATAATTAGCCTCTGATCCATCATCCGACCTCAATTACAAGAATTGTTTTTCCACCCTATGAGAAACCAACTTAATAAAATATTTCTCAAAAAACATACCTTTTAATTCATCCAAATCAAGAGTATCAATCTCTTTGATGTCTCTAATATTTTTTAACATCGACCACCATTGATCGGCTTCACCATCATAACAGTAAATAGCGAGACAAACCTTTTGTTGTTCTGAACGCACCATGACATCAAAAAAAAATTCTGGTGCTTTAATCCACCCTTCCCCAAGCATAGGGTCAGATGATCATCTAAATAATTAGGGATGTTGCGTCAAGAAATGTTCCACCACTGACTTGTTTCTCAGTTGTTGATCTGGATGATCTCGTTAATGGAAACCACCACTATTTATAGCCTGAGTCAATTATTCCATCACTGCAAAAAATTGTTCTCTTCAGATTCAATCCATCCTAGGTTGCTTGTTTGGAAATTTTCCTTCCTCATGATGTGATCCCATAATCGCTTCCTTGTTTCATCTACGGAAAACAATTCTAAACACAGAAATATCTTAGGTGAAGCTATATAGTAATCTATAAATACTATATCATATCAATATTACCATAAATTAATTTATTGACATTAATTTCACAATATTATGAATCATAAAGTTTCCTAAACCAACCTCTAATACCAACTATATGGACACAGCCTTAAACATTTACATAATCTTGAATTAGCTGAATAATTCACGTTGAGGATTTTTCAGATTTAGAGATTTAGAGAATTAGGCCATACCTGTTACATTACATTTCAGAAATTACAAAGTAGACACTTCTAATCAGTTTCCATTTTTTCATAAAATAAAAACTCTTGAAAAAAAGTTCCATGTCTATTTCCATGTTTTAGACAACACGACTTTTCCTTGATCCCATCCTTGGTCCTATTCACCATTAAGTCATGTGAAAAACATTTCAAAACATGGAATGAGCCTAAAAATCTCAGTAAGGGTCATAAAAAAAAAAGAAAACATAAGTCCATTAAAACATTAACTTTTTAACATACCTCATGAAATCATATGATTAATTAATAACAAATAGATAACATAAATCATAAAATTAACTTGTGGCATCTACAAAATAAATATGTTGTAGTTTTCATAGCTACATATGGAGTTACATTTTTAATACCCATGACAGTATATTCCCCAAATCCCTTAAATTGAAACATTAACATTTACATCTTTCACGTTACCACATGCATTGGAGAGCTCTCTCGGGCTCACCTACCCTCAGATTGTCATGGAACCACTCGTATACGTAATCAATTCCAAAGAACCATAACACATGAAACAAGAATAAAATACTAATAACATTTATCCATTAAAATCACAATATATCATTTAAATATTTTGAAATAATATATTCTTTATCAAAACTATTTTCAATACCAAAATATTTAAAAAGGATATAAGGTATTTATATTACATTCAAAAAACACTATGAATTATTAAGGAAGCCAAAGATCCAATAATACTCGCGGCGGTGGAAAAGGATGTTATCACACCTTACGTTAAAAAAATATTTAATTTTTTCTTTTTAAAAAATGACTCGAAAAAAATATTCCAATTTAATGAAAAAAAATTCACTGGTGTTCATACATCGTATTAAATATAGTCATGTATAAAAGAAAATATTCCCCAATGAAAGGAGATTGAGACGAAGTCTCATACAAAGATCATTTTGAAAATAAAATAGATCGATTATGTGAATTAACTATAAGTACACATAAATCAAGTATAAATGAAATATATAATATAAAAATTCATTTCTCACATAATCAAAGAATTACATAATTAAGAAATAGAAGATCAACCCAATGAATGGAAATTGGGTTATGAAGTTCCTTTACCTAGTGTCCGACTTGACCCGTTCATTATTTAATCTCATGAATAATAAAATGAAGTTAATTTTTAATTTATTAAGAATATTTTTCAAGCTTATTATTCCTTTTATGTCACATATTACAATGTTATAAATTTTATGTAATCATTTATGTTAATAATGGCCATTTTGTCGATATTTGGTAATTGAGTCAAAAATGAACATCTTATATTTACATGTTGTCCATGTGTTCGAAAGTCCAATATGTTCAGAATGATATTCATGATTTGTATATCATATAAATATTATATTTCTAGTAAATATATGTTTTTATAATAGTGCATAAATTTGGAGGTAAGAAATGAAATGCACAGTTCATGGAGACAGTAAGTCGTACGTACGCATGAAGGTTACCTTCATTTCTATTTCATATTTAACGGAATAAAAATATAATAATACATAGGTATATTATAATTCCAGTATAATATCATATATAATTTCAGTAACTCTATCTTTTATATGTTTCACATATGGATTGAATGATTTATATCACTTTGAGGGAGAGGTAGTCTGCACTTCCTCAAATGAAGTTATCGCATTTTCCCATTATAAAAACCATAAAGGTATGACATAAATGAAATATACATAAGAATAGAATAAATATAAATATAATATATATTACTTATAAATATAGTTCCTTCATAATTTCCACCATATGTGGTGGTATAACATGTTTGAAAAATCATCGTTTCGAGAGGCAGTAGTTTAGCCTTCCACAGATATAGTATGTTCATTACCCATTAGACGAAGGTGTGTATAAGTTTAGTTAGAATCCTTACCCAAAAAAAACATACTATATTTATTACAGTTGTTATGTTATAAAATAATGCAATAAAAATAGTTTATGTGCTGGAGAAGTAAAATAAAATAAATGAATTTAACATAAGATTTTACATTTAATTCAGGTAACTCCCTTTGGTTTGAACCAAAAGGATTTCTTGAAGGGCCTTCTTCCTAAAGTGAGGATTTTATATGGAAGAGAGAGACTTTGAGATGTTAGTTGGGTAGAGGTTGGATGGGAAAAGGGTCTTGAGTGGTGTGAGTAATGGGATAGAGGTGATCGATTTTTATAAGGGGGAGGAGGGGCTCTTTAGAAAATATTGAAAATATTATTTTTTATACAATGAATTTCAGTTTTTAAATGTCGAAAACATATTAAAGACAAATATAAGATGACTTTGGTTATAAATAAAATCATACAACAAGAATTGGTCAGGTTTTGGATATTTTTGTAATTCTTATAATATTATTTATTTAAATCATTCATTAATGAGGTAAACACTGCATCATTATTGTGTCATAAATAATTTTATTTATTTGATGTCTAAAAATTATAAAAAAAATTACCATGACGTAGAAAATATTTTTAGGTTTCAAATTAAAATTTATAATCGAATAGATAACTTATATAACCCCCATTTAATAATTGATTTACTAAAATATATTTGTTTATGTCATTTTTGTCATTACTTTAAAATAATTTATATAAAGTGTAATTATCACTCTTAAGTAGCTCCATGGGGTCCCTAAATCGACTCAATGATTCCCATGGTTGTAAATGATCCAACCAATAGGATTAGGACACAATTTAGTTTAATTTAATATTATTATAATATTATTTTTACCTTGAATTGCAATATTCATATTAAACCATGGTAAATAAAATTCCAAAGTTATTATTCACAAAAAAAAACAAATTATTGAACAACATTTTACTTAAAAATAACAACCATGTATGTCATAATTTTAAAATTCAATTCACAGAAGTAGTAAAATTTCATTTATATTAAAATGTCTATTTTATAAATTACTACGCAGTGTTTTCACTATTTATGAAAAATTGAAAGTTCTCATAAAAATACAAAAAATTCAGCATAAGAAATATTTCAAATTCTGAATTCAAAAATGATGTCAATTTTAACAAATTAAAAACATATAATTTTCATTAATTTAATTAAAAATAATTCCATTTGTCCAAACCAGACACCTGTTTTTATGAAATAATCACTATCGATAGATTGAAACTTGTTTATGTCCAATATCAATGTAAAATTACTTCCAATGACCAAAATTGGATTAAATGGTAAAAATTTAATCTAATCATACATTAAAACCTGTTAAAAAGAAAATCAATCCATATAAATATGTTTTATTAAATGAAAGTTTTTAATTAAAATACATTATTTGTTAATACTCATTAAAAATGAATTTTATCATAAAAATACCAAAAAATTACCCAAAGTAAATCATGATGTCCTGATTCTAAATAACAACTTCATTTTGTCAAATATAACATATCAAAGTTACCAAAACTATATTTAAATAGGTTTCTCCATCAAAAGGCGGTAAATCAGCCTTTTAAATGATATTACAGTATTTAAGCTTAAAATTATATTAATTTTCCATTTATTTGTCTACCATTTATTGGATAAAAGTAAAAACATTTAACAAACATGTTTAATCGTATATTAGTTAGTTCTAATAATTCTCGCCAATAAAATGGCTAGATGTTAACTAATATTTAAAATTATATTATTATTTTTCAATATGACTCAGCATTATGTGCCACATTAGACCATGGAGAAACACATTGTTATGTGTCAGGTATTCCATCAACCATAGAATCCCATTTAAAGTAAAATTAATAATAATTTTATATTTTTTAATAAATATGAAAATGTATTGTTCTTTATTTATTTGGGATGTTTCAGTTATTAAGGAATTATTAGTAAATATGTCCCCAAAGAAATCATTTTTATTATTAAATTATTAGATATAGATAAATTTTTCAATTTGTGTTACGTATTTTGAAATTACACATTATGATTCATAGCCTAATATAATGAATATCATTGTTTAGGAATGGATCCTCGATGAAGGAATGGAAATGAAATCAACACACATAATCCATATTGGTATTTCAGTCCTATGCAAGATAATGATAGTGGAGATGGTGATACAACTAGAGGTGAACTACATATAACCATACTGGGACCACTGACTATGGTGACGAATTTAAACTTTACCCGTATGGAGAACCTTGATTGAAAATCTGGAGGAAAAATGATAGAACATTTTATTAAACAATAACCTCCAACATTCCATTGGACTAGAAATTATTTTTTATGTGAGAAATAGGTAAGTTAAAGGGGGGAAATATTTCATGTGTGGGGAGTAATGAAAGGTAAAAAGTTTTCATAGCAGTTTATTAGCTCTTAAGAGATATGGATTAATAGAGGCAATTAATTAAAAAGAAAGAGGAGGTTGATAATGTAGAAAATATGAAATGTAGGGTGATTAAAGAACTTTTCATATAAAAATAAATTCCTAATGAACAATGATAAAATATGGAGAGGAAATTTCTGAGTCTGAGGAAGAAGGAGGATGAGAATATTGAAAAGTATGTGGTAACATTAAAAGGTTAACAAGTAATGTTGAGGACTACAATCATAACACTAGGAGTAATATTGATCACTTATTTGATGGGATAAATCCATTTATCCAAAAGGAATTGTTCTCCAAATCATTATCATCATACTAAGATATAGTCTCACTTTCAATCAAGACAGAGAATGAATTTTCTAATTCCTCTTTCCTTAAAGAAAATAAATAGAAGAACCGAATGGTGGAGTTAGAAGCAGATAATGGGAATAAGGGAATAAAATATTTTCACAAATGGGAAAATTATGGTAGGAAACACCCTAGTTCTTTCCTTAAGAAAAATTATTTTGGTTCAAGTGAGGATAAAAACCAAACCATGCTCATGATTGTAAGGAAATCAATGAATTTTCAAATGTGCAACGTTTCCAATGTAAAGATATGGGGCACTATGAAAATGAATTCCCCAATCGTTATTGAAATATTTCTTAAAAAAGTGATAGATAAAGGTAAATATTATGATGTTACAACAGAAGAAGTATATTAATTAATGTATTTATGTTTTTAGAATCGTGAATCAAATTAGTATGTTATGGTTGTATGAATATTGTGATATATAAGTATAGTACGGTAGTACATATTCTTTATGGATTTGTAAGCATACAGGTTTTCATTATGGATTTAAAGGTGATCAAATATTTGTTATCTGAAAATAAGAGATAAATTAATTTTTTTTTGAGTATCATATGTTAAGATTGTTTTTTGAAATATAGAGTTTTTTATATTGAATTTGAATCAATGTATTTTTGCCATGTTTGGAGGTTGTAACGGCATAAGATAAACATTTTATATTATAATTTTGTGGATAAAACTTTTCTTTAATCATTAAAAAACAAGATATATTTTTAAAATGGTATAATAATATAGTTTTATAAAATCGACAACACAATATTCGAGAAACAACCAATGTTGTAGGACAAGGATACATGAATTGTAACCAAAACCGATGTGTGATAAGGATTTATCACCTTCTATAGGCCTTCGACATGTCCCTCATTAGTATAACATAGAGTTATTTATTTTATGTGTATAGGTTCATTTTTTGAAACATTTCTGATTAAGAAAATTCGAGTATTTTTTATTTTCATTATCTTTTTAGGAGAGGGATGAGTTTGTGGTAGGAATTTCTTATTCGATGAAACTCTACAAGTCAAGTATGTATGATTCCTTATGTTCCTTGTCTATGAAGTAAATTAATTCTTCAACTCTAAGGAAATAATCTTCCACCAAAAAATATATCATAGTAATTTCTTTGATAAATCAAATGTTCTGTTAGATAGTCACATATTTAGATATTTTTATTTTAAAATTTCTCCTAATCATCTTTTCTGTCACTCTCAATCCGAACATGATGTTTATAATTTCTCTTCATGCCTATGTTTTTTTACATGGAACCCTTATATGTGTTATCTATGGTGACCATCATAATTTCATTTATTTAATATAAATTTTGGGTATGATTAATACTTTTTTGATGTGGGATTTCAACAATTACCTTTTGAAATGACAAACCCGTAATTTTCAATCTAGCATTTAAATTTCGAGGATGAAATTTATTGCATGAGGGGAGAAATTAACATCCTGAGTGATTGTAATATTTTCATTTATCAATATATTTGTTTCTTTTTCTTCATTATTTTTATGAAACACCCTATTAATCATACGGTACACTCATTACCAAGCTGAAATTTTTTAAGGGTTCATTTCATTGTCTTCTTTATTAATGTTTCTTCATTATCATATTGCTTTTATTTCCAATTATTCATGTTAAAACATGTTTTTTCACATCCCTATTACATTCAATATCATTTCTAAATGATGAGACACCCATTTCTCTCTCATTAACCCACTTTATGGATTTTTATATTATGTAGTTATGCTGTTGAAATGTCACCACAATTTTCCAAGATAAAATTATTGTGTAGTTAGTACCTTACCCATTTCCTATCAGGGGTATTCACATTTATACATGTGTAATATTGATTGAGGACATACATATATGAATTCAACATTCCTTTTTCATGTAATATATTAATATTATGAATTAATCCATGTCGTATGATCTATGTGGAGATCATAAGCATGAGAATGAAATGATTATGATGGGTGTCCCTGGATAGTGCTCAAATGCATTGGATAATCTTTAGTATCACGATAAGTCATTTTGGGATTGGGTTTTACCAGATTCTTTTTGGGTCTTTCTCACCATGAATTCCTGGAAGATTAGCAATGACCAATGATTATAATTTATTTTTTTATGTTTTTTCAACATTTCTCGTCTTTCCTTTATGATTACCTTGTTATATCACGCCTCATTGTTCATTTCTTCTATTCCAAATTTTTTTTATACACATTTATATATCTATTTTATAATATGTATCATCTTCGTTATGTTATTCTGTTTTATTCCCTTACTGGGTTTTATATCTCACCCTATTGATATGTTTATCCCTAGGTTATCCCAGGAAGTTTTATGTTTGAAGATGAATTTTGATCATGTTAAAGATGTTTTCAATAATGCATGTTAAGGATGTTTTTAACAATGTTGTTGTATCCTTTGTTCATGATTTTATTTTATGTATGTAATTCCAAAACACTCTATAATTATCTATCATTTATGTATTATTATGTGTAGTTTTAGGTATTAAATCAGGTACTAATGTGTCACAAATCAGGCCGGGTCGCCATCCGACCCACTACCTTACCCGGTCTATGGCAAGGCCCGAAGGGCATTCCCGATCCCCACGTGCTAGAACAAGTGCCCGGTTATCACAAATAAAACATGGGAATGATTTACCGGAATAAACAAACATGAAACAATAAGAAATATGAATGAATTTAAAACTAATGTCAATAACCAAACATGCCCTTAAACTGGTGTCAAAATTTATGTTTACAACCTGACCCGAAAAAACCAAATTGGATGAAAATAATGTAAAAAAACTAACTCAACCCACTTTGAAACATGAGGAGTAAAATCCATTATCCCTGTTGACCAAACTAACATGAGGGTGCCACTGAAAACCCAAACCACCCATTCTATGCTCAATGCCTCAACCTGGAAAGATAAAGAAACAGAATCTACATACACCCATAGGTGTATGTAGGGTGTGGGATAAAATCCCATTAGGATTCCACCGAGAAAAGGTTCCATGCATAATTATTGAATTAAAAATACATTTTCAATTGAACAGAATAAAAATAAATAATTTCTCATGATATTTTAATGAAAATAGTTTTTTATGGAAAACTGCAACATAAATTACCCCCCCCCCCCCCCCCACACACACTTTCTTGGTAACCCCAATGTCACACCGTGTGCCGATGGAGAGTTCATAGTAAAAGAGTAGCATAATACATGGGAGAGGCCCTAAAGATACTAATGAGAAGTGTCACCCTAGAACATCGTTTCTCGGTGATCAATGGTACAAGAAGACAACAATATATGTTCTTGTACCCGAGCCACTAGTAGAGAAACACATCCATAACCTAGTGTTCTCCCAACATCATCCAAAATTTCAGTTAGTGTTGTAGTCATGAAATCAAGCTATGTAAACCCAGGTTGATTCCACTTCTGTATCACTAGCGCACTAGTCCTAGTCCGCCCACCTAGTACCCAGGCTTCCCATTTGTGCTCATGTAGTTCAGAGTTCATGTCATATGTCATAATCACACAGCCAAACCAAACAAGACACTACCCCCAAAAAAATAACCATTTTCCCACAAAAGAACCATTTGAAATAATACGCCCACTAAAACACTTTCAAAACACATTTCATAGCATTGAAAGAATTTATTAAACCACTTCCACACACATCGCATGACTTTATGCAGCAAAAACATTTACACATTTTCACAAAAACAATTTTCCTTCATAATAATTATTTAATAAAACAATTCATGTATTCATAAATAAATTTTAAAGAGGAAAATACCATTTTACACACTAGACCGACACAAACCCCCTCACACAACCACCTGCACACAACACCACCTTAGGAACCCAATCTGCTACACGCACGTGATTAAAGAAACCACCCACACAATTAAAAAGACCATTTCTATCATTCAAATGAACTGCCAGAAGAATTTTCCAAACAATTTCAATATATGCTGCACGACATTAAACTTAAAAAAACATTCAGATTTCATTTCTGGATAAACACAAATACACGCAACGTTAAAATAAAAATTACAACCTTTTCACGCCATAAAAAATTAACTACATGATTTTAAAAAAACTAATAAGTAGTTCACATTGGTTTCACAAAAAACATACTCATATCATGCAACACACCACTAAATACATCAAAATACCCTCAATATTATGTAAAATCAAATTCTCACAAAACCAAATTATTAATAAACATGTTAAGTTAATTAAATATGTGAATGAATTTATCGATTAATACTCAAACATGGAACCACCAACCTGGAATGTCAAGAACCCCCTAATCTTGAGGTGAAACCTCTAGAGCACCACAATGACACAATTATAAGCTAAAATCAAAACATAGGTCCAATGACACCATAAGTGAACCAAAGGCCAATCCAGAACCCTAACCGCAACATAATCAAATTAAAAGAACTATCAACTGAGGTATAGCACACTTACGGCAAGGGGTTCAAGAAGCAGTCTGAGCGCGATGGAGGGTGTCAAAAGGTGTCACGCCAGTTGGACCTTACTGGAAGGGGGGGCACTGGTCGGGTTCGCGCAACGCTGTAGGATGTTGGTCGGGCTGCTGGGCTGGTTGGATGGAGATCGGTCGTCGGAATCGAGCTGGCCAAAAGTAAGGAGGGGATTCCGGTGTGTGAAATAGAGTTTGTTGGGTAGGAACGATAGCTGGGAGGGAGGTGATGGAGGTATGGTGTGGCGCGACAATCCATAGAAGGGGGGAGGGTTCGGCATGATGTGGAGGAGGAGGAAGGCGAGGTCGCGCTGGATGGTGGACTAGGTGCATCGGAGGAGGCCGACGGGGTTGTCCCAGATAGGAGTAGGAGGGTGACGGGGGGGATGTGGGTAGTACATGACTACTAAGGTTCGGAGGGGGGGGCAGCGCGAACCAGGCGTAGAAAGTGGGGTCTTTTGCGATATGCAGGAGAGATTTGGAAGGATGAGAGGTTAGGAAAGAAAAGAAAAAATAAATAAATAAAAAAAATTGAAATAAAATAGCTATTAAATAAAACATAAAATAAAAATATAACCTAATTCAAAATATAGTTATTGGTAATAATAATAGAAATATTAGTGTTAAAAAACATGATATAAAATAAATTATAACAATAACTTAAACATAATTATTATCTCATTGAAATATTTACAAAATTAATAACAATAGTAACAATGATAAAAGTGATATGCCGAAAATTTTATAACCTTTATAATAGTTTAATATTATCTATCAAATTAAAATAATAACTAAATTAATAAGAAGAAGAAGAATAACCCCAATAATAATAATAATAATAATAATAAAACAACTCTTAAAATAATTAATCATTTTTTATATTATATTTTTCACTTAATGTATTATTCAACTTGTTAATAAAATTATTACATGTGCACTGGGTAGGCCGCACGAACATCTTACGAAGCCATGCGGCTTCGCCCATTCCTTGCCAGTGCGCCAGACACTACCAAGCCAAAACACTCATTTATCCTTAAAATTCTAATACTCTAGTCGGGTCTGCCCCGCACCTCAATAGAGAAACTTTAATTCCATGTAAAATTATAAAATGAAAAAATTACTACAGATGCTTGGGTGTGACAATTCTCCCAACCATGACACTTTCTGCCCCCATAATGTTCCAAAAGACTTGACCAACCCAAGATTCAAAGAAAGACCACGAAGATACGTAAAATAAAAACTCAATCACCCGAAGGCTGAGAATCCAAAATTCCCATGACTTGAAACTCCATAAATCTCAAAACTAGAATAACCCAGAAAAACAACCTACTGTAAATAATTCGCCTCCAAACACAACTACAATGTGGAGAACTCCAAACCCAAACATAGGGATTACCAGGGAAGCTCAAGATCTCCATGAACAATGGTCTAGCGACCAACTGTCTGAGCTAACCAATTAGCATGGTAGTGGTCGGACGGAGCAGAAGCAAGCGGTTTCCCCGACAAGTGCATATTGAAGACAATGATTTTCCACAAGTTCATCCTATGGTGGTATCCACACCATATTAGGATTCTTGTCAAATTTTGGTTCTCCAATGAAAAATGATTGACAAACCCAGATAAACCGTTAACACGTGCTTGACCCTCCAAACTCATTGTGTTAAACCAATCCAACTGAAGAGGGGGCGCCGGCAAGACCCGCACTGGGTCTCCCCACCATTTTAAAATTTAGTAACTCCACTGAACCCATGCGGGCATTCCCAGTTTACTTTGAGAGATACTGACTGAACCCTTCATCACGAACCTACCAACCCGGGCTAATTACATGGAAAAATTCCCACCGTGAACAACACTCCACAACATGAGATGGTTTTGATAGCAGAAACACCTAACCAAGCGGCAAACTAGATGGGCATGCATTAATCCCAAAAGACAAAAGCATCTCCTAGACGAGTACAATTCCAATCTATAACCGACCACAATAAGGATTACGGTGCACGATCGCCGGCTTTACTAGAATACTGATTCTCAAAACCTCTTTAAGGCCCATGAGGAACTCCCAGAAACTAATACTACAACTAGGATACCCGACCTTCATACCCATCACAACAAAATGAAGCCATCATAGGCGATACTGCATTTAAGAAATTTAAGTTGTTCCCATCCCAAAACAACAGACTTATGTCGAACCAATCTCATCCCACGTCCGATGAGTTTTTGACTATGCACAAGCTTCGCCTCGAGGCCCATGGATGGGGCCATGATGTTTGAATAATCTACTGCCTCGCAGTCATAATCTAACCACCTCTGACTGGAACTTCCTCTACTAGAAAATCAACTTGCATACCTCTCCTCGGGCCCCAAGCGGCCACTCTGTCAACATATCAACTAAGAATTTCAGCGAATGACTTAGAGTTTCCAACTGACCACACTGAAGATAAGAGATTAAGCATTCTGTCAAATGCATGACACAAAATGACGGAAGGAGAACTCTAAGAACAAGCCCCTTTCGTTCACACCCCTCTTCAGATTAGGGACCTATAATTACCACAATATGAGCAAGACCACAACTATTTCAGTTTTAAACTGATTACTCCACCATACTTCTATGGAACATCAAACTAACTCAACAGAAAGGTCAACACACCTCAATCATTACCTATTGATTGGTTGAGCACCAATGAGATCCACCAATTCATATCTCCTTCACTTCCTTAGGTACAACTGTGGGGTGAAGCTAGTCTTGAGTATCTTTCAAGACAACATATCCACAAAAAAAGCGGAACGATCACCATTCACTGGTTTAGTCCCGCTCCACCAGACGTACTCAAGATTTTTTACACCCACACAAATTTTGGAGTTCATCAAAAAACTGGAGACACTTACAACATTTCCAAATCATTCAAAGATATCCAACGGACCTTGACGTCTACGAACAGTCGACACTACCGAGAAAAAACCAACTTCGCTACTCCACTGGGAGTCTGGGTTGAGCCAAGAACTAAGAGACTTGCTGGAAACCTATGAAACCTTTCTAGGGGGCATATCCTAAACAAGAAAAACAAAACTAGCCTTCTAATAAACCAAACACATCACAAAACAAACATCCATACATCAGACATGATTCTAGAAAATTCCAATTTAAACATCATTTTTTTAAATAAAAACACCTGCATAAAAAATGAATCACAATACAATGAAGCCCATAACTCTTTTGAACCGATCACTTCCCCTCTAAAATCAAAACCATTTCCCAATTTCCAAAACTATTTAAGCACAAAAACCCATTTTAGAGAAAACCCCACTTTTCGAGATATAAGAAACAACCTCATGAATCAATCACTCACCATTGATATTTCATGATGCCCCGCGAATATGCATTTTGTGCCACTTAGGCACCCGTCCACACGATCTATCAATTTTCCATTAATCCCATCCACGTGCACACGCGAGCACCCATAGGAATACCACTGGAAAAAACAAGGTTCTTCCACATAAAAAAACATTCCCAATATTCTAAAAATAACTTTTTCCATAACCATTTCTATAATTCAAGGCATACTTTAGAAATTATTTCCATTTATAAAACAACCCACTTAAATCTCAAAATACCCAAGACATTCTTATAGAAATTCCATTTCAACAAATCAAATTTAAAATTCCAAAACGATGTCCAAGAGAAACGCACCCAAAAAATCATGCCAAACACACACCAAAATAAAATAAGATCAACACCAATGTCTGTGTCCCTTTTTAATGGAAAACAATTTTGTGCCAATCCTAGAACTGAAGCATGAAATCATTTTACACTAAATTACTATGATGAAGAACTAGTGGTTGTGCCTAACCTGGATACATGGTTTAGCAGACCATGCCCTAGGGAAGCACCAACCACTATGAGTTTCGAACCGTACTCTCAGGTGTCACATGGGTCGCTACTTCATATGAGACCGTGTGTTGTACCAGTTTACTCCTACTGTCATCCCCCATCCACATAGAGAAAATCCACAAACATAAATCCCGGACAACCCCTAACAACTTGAGGATCAGAATGAGCTAGAGTTCACGATGCTCTTCTTACACCTACCACTCGAGTACCGATAATCCTATGTCTGATATACTTAACATCCCAAATAACAAGAACAAAAACCTGCTTCTGATACCATTTTTTCATGAACCAGTCTGGTTCACCATCCAAACCAGCACTTGACCCAGTCCATGGAAAGGCCCAAAGGGCATTCCCGATCCCGACGGGCTCATCCAAGTTCCCAGGTATCACAAATAATACATGGGAACGATTTACCTGAATAAAAAACATGAAACAATTACAAAGATGAATAAATTTAAAACTAAAGTCAACAACCAAACATGACCTTAAACTAGGGTCAACATTAATGTCTACAACATGACCAAAAAACCCAAGGGGATGAAAATAAAGAAAAAAAACTAAAAGGAACTAACTTAAACCTCTTCGCAATATGTGGAGTCACATCTCCAAGCCACGTCAACACAACCGAATCAAGGGTGACACTGACAACCCGAAGCACCCATGCTATGATTGATGCCTCAACCTAGAAAGATAATGAAACATAATCTACACAACCCATAGGTGTATGTAGGGTGTGAGCTAAAAGCATAGTAGGATTCCACTAAGAAAAAGTTCCACACATAATTGTTAAATGACAAATACATTTCCAATTGAATGGAATAAAAATAAATAAGATCTTAAGAAATTTTAATGAAAACTTTTTTTATGGGAAAATGACAACATAAATTAACCCCCCACCCCCCACCAACACACACACACACACTTTCTTGGTAACCCCAACACCACACAATGTTCCGACTGTGAGCGCAAAGTAAAAGAGGAGCACATTACATGAGAGAGGCCCTAAAGATACTAGCAAGAAGTGGGGCCCTAGAACATCGTGTCTTAGAGAGAAATGATACAAGAACACAACAATATGCATTCTCATGCACGAGAAACTAGTAGGGAAACACATCCATAAACTAGTGGTCTTATAGCATCATCCAAAATTTTAGTCAGTGTTGTAGTCATAAAAACTAGCTAAGTGAAACCAGGTCGATGCCACTTTTCTATCACTTGTGCACTAGTCCTAGTCCGCCCGCCTAGAACCCAAGCTTCCTGTTTGTGATCAAGTAGTTCAGAGTTTATGTCACATGTCATAATCACACAGCCAAAACAAACAAGAAACTACGCCTTCCAAAATAACCATTTTCACATACAAAAACCATTTGAAATAATACACCAACTAAAACTTTTTCCAAACACATTTCACACCATTGAAATAATTTATTAAACAACTTCCACACACGTCGCATGACTTTATGCACCAAAAACATTTACACATTTTAACCAAAACAATTTTCTTTCCTTAATAATTATTTAATAAAACAATAAAAAATTTCATAAATAAGTTTTAAATAGAAAAACACCGCTTTACACACTAGACTGACCCAATCCCCATCACATAACCACCCGCACACAACGCCTCCTCAGGAACCGAATATGCAACACGCACGCGATTAAATAAACCACCCACACAGTCAAAAAGTATATTTTTATAATTCAAATAAACAGCCAGAATAATTTTCCAAAAAAATCAAGATATTCAACATGAAATTAAACTCCAAATAACTCTTTCAAATTTCATTTCTGGATAAATTCAAATAGACGCATCGCTAAAACAACAATTACAACCTTTTCACTCCCTAAAAAATTAACTACATAATTTTTTAAAAAACTAATAATCAGATCAACATTAATTTCACAAAAACATACTCATATCATGAAACAAACCACTAAACACATCAAAACACGCTAAATCTTATGTAAAATCAAATTCTCACTAAACCAAATAATTAATAAACATGATTAGTTAATTATATAAGAGAACGAATTTATCAATTAATACTCATACGTGGAACCACATACCTGGAATGTTAAGAACCCCAAAATATTTAGGTGAAACCTCCACCACACCCCTATGACACAATTATCGCCTAAAAACAAAACATTGGACTAATGACACCAAAAATTAACCAAACACCAATCCAAAACCCTAAACACAACTTAACAAAATTAAAAGAACTATCAACCAAGGTATAGAGTACTTATGTAAATGGGTCCGAGAAGATCTCTGAGCACGATGGAGGGTGTCGAAAGGTGTCGCGCCAGCTGGATCATGCCAGAAGGGAGGAAGATAGCTGGGAGCACACAAGGGAACATGAAGTAGGTCGGGCCGCTGGGCTGGTCGGATGGAGAGTGGTCGCCGGAATCTAGCTGGCCAAAAGAAAAGAGGGGAGTATGTTGGGTGAAGGGGTGTTCATCGGGTAGAAACATTGGCCGAGAGGGAGGTGATGGAGGTGCAGTACAGCATGACTGTCCAGAGAATGAAGGAGGGTTTGGCCTAATGCGGAGGAGGAGGATGGCAGGGTCACGCTGGGTGGTGGATAAGGTGCACCGTATGAGGTCGGTGGGGTTGTTCCAGATGGGAGTAGGAGGGTGGAAGAGGGATGTGGGTAGCGTGCAATTTATAGGGTTTAGAGGAGGGGGACATCGCGGACCGGGGGAAGAAAGGGGGGTCTTGTGCAATACGAGGGATAGAGTGGGATGGAGGAGAGAGTAGGAATGAAAATAAAAAAAAATAAAAATGAAAGTGAAATAAAATAAGTATAGAATAAAACATAAAATAAAACTATAAAATAATTCAGAATATAGTTGTTGGTAATAATAATAGTAATATTATTGTTAAAAACATGATGTAAAAAAATATAAAAATAACTTAAAAATGATAATTACTTCATTAAAGTCTTAACAAAATTAATAAAAATTGTAAAAATGATAAAAGTGACATGCCGAAAATTTTATAACCTTTATAATAATTAAATATTATCTATCTAACTAAAATAATAACTGAAATAATAATAAGAAGAAGAAGAATCCACAATAATAATAATAATAATAAAACTACTCTTAAATTAACTAATCATTTTTCATACTTTATTTTTCACATAATGTATTATTCAACTCGTTAATGAAATGATTACCCGCGCACCGGGTAGGACGCAGAAACATCGGATGAAGCCATGCAGCATCGCCTGTTCCTTGTCAGCGCGCCAGACACTACCAAACCAAAACACTCATTTATACTCAAAACAAAAAAAATCATGTTGGGTCCACCTCACACCTAAATAGAGAAAATTTAAAGACAAGTAAAATTATAAAATAACAAAATTACTTCAGATGCCCGGGTGTGACATAATGTGTTGTTTCCAATGCTTTAGCCAGGGTGACCATCTGTCTGCGGAGGAACGTGCTAATATGTTTCTCTACATTCCTAATTTCCAAATGAGGGTGGCAGCCATTGCTTATTAAGGGACATTTTCTTATTGATCGAAATAGGATTATGGGTTCTCTGTTCCACCTTTCATGGTTTCTGCCTTTGAACTTGTTGCCTTCTCTGGGTCTCCCTTAAATATTAAGACGTTGTTCGTGGACCTCTTCCTAGTGCCATCTTTTTTTGGATGCTGGTTTATTACGCTACTTCTTTCTGGACCTTCCAAGGGGTCGAGTTAGGGAAGAAACCTTTGATCGGGGGAGTAGTCACACTAGACATTAATGGCATGTCTGGACACTAGAAAACTAATGTGCCTCAGTTTCTTCCCCTCATGATAGGGATTCTCGAGGGTTCAGAAGACCAAGGAAACCCACATCAAGTGAATCATTGTGTACACATAGGAAAATTCCCGACGATATACTAGGTCTTATGCATGGTTAGCAGCCCGGGTTGGTCCAATGCCACGGGGGTGGATAAGAGATGTGGGTACCATCAAAGGGTAATACAACATATTACCATTGAATGGGGGTCACAAAAAATTACCATCAATTGGGGATCACAATGGTGTACCATTGATTTTGGATCACAACAGCTTACCATCGATTGTTGACTACAACAGATTACCACTGGTTGAGGTTCCAAAATCATAACACTGGTTGGGGTTCCAACAGCTTACCGCTGGTTGGGGTTTCAATGTTTTACCATTGGTAGGGGGTCCAATGGGTTTCTACTGGTTAGGGTTCCAATGGATTACCGTTGGTTGGTGTTCCAGCAGCTTACCATTGGATGGTGTTGAACCTTAGGGAGGCTTCCTACGTACCTAGTCTATGGGACAAAGATCAAATCCCACGTAGTTTGGTAGCATACAGTTTAACTTCATGTGGGACGAAAGGGGGGCATACTTCTTAACATCATGTAGGACGAGAGTGGACCGACGTGGACTGATCGGGCCTGATGGGTGTTGGGCTTGAATATTAGAAAGGATTTCTACGTACCATGCCTAGAAAGGGGAAAAGATCAAAGTCCATGTTGTTCGGGATGGTTTGGGGAATACAGGAAAAGGCGGCCCCGGAAGGATGCCATGGTCAATGCTTACTCTAATCCCACTTGTGTCATTCTTGGTGTGAAAACCAACAGGAATACAAGGCCTAATGATCACATCGTGAAAAGTGCATCTGCAAAAAGTGGTGTGGACCTTACAAGTGGTTAGTAGCCCAAAGAGGAAATAAGGGATTATGCGTGGTTTATGTATAAAAGAGGTAACAATGGCTCATGAATGGTTAGCAGCCTAGGGATATAGATATTGTGGAAGACTCTATGATGGAGGCCTAATGGAGTCAAAGCCCATAGGGAGAGGGATGGGGTAACGAAGGTCATGGTTTCCATCTCTCCTCTAGTCTTTGGGATAGAAGAAGAGAGGAGGATCAGGGATGCTACCTCCCATAGCAATGGCTACGGGCTTACACCAAGATGGTTTCCCTTCCTTGTGGATAGACACCACTCTCTCAAAGAGGATATCATTCCATATAACAATGATTTAACTCCCATGGAGACCAGTGGGAATGGATAATGTCTGAGGTGGGGAGCCCAGTGTGTATGGAATGGGATGAGGCCATAGTTTAACGTCATGTGCTACGGAAGATACTTCTTAGCATTTTAACAACCTATAGATTGGATATTGTGGGTTCACTCCACACCCCTAGTACTTACATAAGTGATACACACCCACCCTTGGGGAAGGGAAGGAATCACCAATGTTGTGGTTAGGGGGTTCTATGGAGTGATCCATTGAGGGGATCGCGATAGTGTGGCTATGTGTAGAATAAATAACAGTTAACATGCCTATACGAAGAAGGATTAGGCTATGAAACACAAAAATAAAGCCACACCCAAGGGAACTTGAGTCAGTTTATAAAAACCTGGAGGGTCGTATGGGGGAGGGGTTCATTAAAAAAATTGGGTCATAGGAAATGACTGTGTGAAGCTCTGTTCCTCCACATAGGGGAGGGACTTCGAAAAGGGGTATGTTTCATAATGTGGATTGGCCCAGCGTGGGCATATTGTGCATATGCATATGATGGTTTCTTTGACATGTAGACAGGATTTTGTGGAGTAGGACTTCATAGAGAGAGGGAACCTTTCAAAACCAAGCATTGTAAAGCATTGTACATCGTGAAGCATAGTGACCCTGCCTTAGCATGTTGTTCACATGTGAATGGAAGGTACATCGCGAAGCATGAGTGCTTTGTGAACACTTGAGTCCCCGTAGAGATCTCCCTCCTTCATGATGGCTCGTGGTCTATACAAAGGGCATCCTTACATGGAGATGGGTTATATTTGAGCTAAGGGAAATGCACTTCTCAATGCTCAAGTACCTTGAAGAGATAATTTTTCTTGAGGTTTGGTAATGAATACGGTGCTTCGCGATTTGAGTGCTGAAAATGGGAATGGTTGGTGTATCCATATTTGGGGCTCTATGTGAGTCTGATATTTATTTTTGAGGTACAGAGAAAAGCATAGAATACTCTGTGTGAAGCCAGATGGCACTCTGTGGTCATTTGTGGATTATGTTAAGTTTGTCGAAACCGCGGAGTCGATATTCTTCACCTCCTCGGTGTAGATCTCTCTTTGGTTCTCTTTATGGCGCTCATAGACTCTAATTTCAACATCCAAGGGATCATGGAGGTCGATCTGGTAACCTCCATGGCATGCAGTTTCTGGTCATTTTTATCGTAATATCAAAGCCTCTTGCCTCTTTTACTCTACAACGACCGTAAAGGGGGATTCTACATGATTATGGACGCGGGTATGAGGGGCTATGTGAATGGTTTTCATGAGGTATCACACTGGGAACTGGGTTTAAATATTTCCTCCTTTCCCTCCCTACGCATATTTTGGTTCCAACAAATTACGCCTTTCAATCATGGAACCAAGGAGAAAACGATGGTCTATATATGGGGATAAATCGCCAAAATTTTAGGCTAATAATGAATCCATATCGCGAAGAAGCGTTGTGATGCATAGAGGTGACACAAAGGTTGAGAGCACCAAGAAGCAGGCTACGGCCAGGTGCGCCCCCTAAAAAGAAGGGTCATCTCTTATAAATAGAAGAGTTCCACCCCTCTTTTTTCCTTCCTCATCTTCACATTCTTCAAAATATTCCTCTCGATTCATGATTCTCTACGCACTCTGTAATTTTTTATAGCGAATCAAACCATTCAGCTCTGTGGCACCAAACATTAAACACTGTGACTGTGTGTTTCTTGTCTTGTGTCAGCGAGGTCTATGGCAGGGTTCTGCAACCTATTTTTGTGAATGTGCTCCAGAAATTAGCCCCATGAATGAGCTCCTAAAACGATCTCTATGATCTAGAACAAAATTTAAAAGACATTGTAGACTGAACGGCTCATCAAGAAGCTACCAGGGGGTCCTTACTGATACTACCCGAAGGGAAGAGATAGCTGATAGCGTAGGTATTGGGGAGTATGTACGAAGCCATTCAGACCATGAGTCCTTAGTGGATATGTTTTTAAGAGTTATAATAACAGACATTAGTGAAAAAATGATTCATCTATATGGAATTGGTATTAGGGATGATGTTTTCTTTTCTGAAGTGAGAATAGATGAGCCAGACTACTGGTTTAAGAGTACGACATTCTAGTGCTCGTGGTTTAGGGAAGCTGACAATCATACATTGGAGGATATCACTCCCCTCAATGTTGACTGCCTATTTAGACATGTCATAAATGTCGATGAGGAGGCATTGAAACCAGAGGTATCTCCCCCGCTCTAGCATGCCATTCTAAAGGCGGCCTTGGGGTACCCAGAGAAGGGGTGGACGGATGAGTGGTATTTTCACCAGGGTGTAAACTACATAGTTGACTGGGCATGGGTCTACTGAGTATGTGACTCATGTGGGGAGTTTGGAGAAGAGTTGAGGCGAGTGGGCCTGTATGAGGTGGCTTGGGCCTTCCAATTCCATATCTACCAGCCAAAGAAACTGATGCAGAATTTTCTGAGTAGGTGGTCGTCGAGGATCAACACCTTCCATTTGCACTAGGTGGAGGTCGGCATTAGCCTATGTGACCTGCACCAAATATCAAGGGTTATTATATTGGGGGAGATGTTTGATGAGTCCCCCCCCCACAGCAAATACTTTGGAGGACTAGGAGACTATGCTACTGGTGGAAATGGTATTAATAGACCTATTCCTTAGGGAGGATAAGCAGTTAGTGAGGGATGTCCACTATAATCAGTGGTTCAGAAGATTTTATAATTGCATCACATATGGGATGTTTTCCATGAGGTCTCAAACCTACAAAAAGTTGGTTTATCATTGTAAAGGAAACTCCTACTAGTGACTCATGGAGGACAGCCAGGGGAAGACATGGGGGTTCAGTATAAATATCGATAATAAACTGATGGTAAGGTTGGATGAATTCATCTCGGCGCTTATCTGTGGCTGGATTCTAACTATAAAGGAAAAAAATGGGTTTGGGGCTAAGCACGTTCATCATGGATTCCATGATGGAGAGGGGGGAGCAGGTCATCCTAGGATTCCCAATGCTCGCTAAGGTATATTAGGTGATGTGGCATATATGCAAATGAAAGAATCGACATAGGTTATCTGGGTCGCTCCATATTCTATATGGGGGGATATCGACGCATATCAGGGGAAACAAAGAATATTTAAACCCCAGTTTCCCTCTGAGATTGGATTTCTAACTGGACACTCTAAATGAGGTGTGGGGTTTTCTGACCAAGTTGACCCTACTGATGGTGCTGAACCATATCTGGAAGGCTAAGGAACTCAAAAACTATCTATTCCCACTGCCAACAATTGTGTACACTGATGATGCCCATGGGATGGAGGAGCATAAACCCCACCTATTAGCCTTTCGGGGTGGAGTCTTGGTGGTGTGGGTTGACCTCAATACTATCTATGAGCTGTACACCCCCATAGTTTTGTGAGGTAGTTCTGGGGAATGCAGAGGCTCACCCCGCAGGTCTACTTGGAAGTTCTACAAAGGTATCAAACATGTATTATGAGGCAGATGTTTCTCATATTCCAACAGGCGGGTGGGAACATGGATAATGAGTTACCACCACCCAAAGTTATCTCCGAACTTGTGTAAAAGTATGCCAATACCTGGGAGGCAGCCTACAAGGGGATATACTAAAGCAGCAGACTATTCATTCTAGTGATGGGGTGCATACTCAACCTCGAGTTTAGGGTCAAAAGATAGAGAGGACATCCAGTGGTGTTGGGGTAGTAGTCGCGGTGAGACACACACCAACCGGGAGGTAAGCAGCAGCAACAGACGTAGTGGTCCTAGGGGAGAAAAGTTATCCTGAGGGGATGCCTCCCTTGGGGTTTCGTATGATACCCTCCCAGGCTCTGGGAAGTGGTTGTTTCATATATACATTCTTTATAATCCTATCTTCCCAAAGACTTGGGACATTATGGATGTCAACAAAAATTCCTAAACCCTTCCCAGATGAGGCACAATCTGAACCATCTTAGGTTAAATTTTCTAGGGATTAGTCATCTCAGGGCCAGCATTGCAGTATCCCCAATGGGAGTTGATCAGATGGGTGAATATCCCAGATGGAGAACCTGATATTACCAAATGGGTGGATAAATATGTCCAATGAAGAGGGATATGATGATTATTTGGTCTCTATAAAGAGGACTATAGGGTTTACCATTGGTTGTCCTTGATCCTCAGGGAGGTTTCTTACATACCCTCTCTTGAGAGAGAGGGATCAAAACCGACATATTTTGATGGGGTGATGAATCAGGGTATGTGAAGAGGACAATGGACTGAAGACGCATTGGGGATTACACGTGGTTAGTAGCTTAGGGACTCCTAGGAGTAGTGATAATGTGGGTAACATGATCTCATCGGGATTTGGCAGCCCGAGTAATACTAATGATAGATGTGGATAGTTGAGGGAAGCAGATGGAGAATGATATGGAACTGACCTGAGGATGATAGTGATGTTGGGATTGAGCCGTGAATAGACCTCCTATATATCCATGTGACAGGGAATCAAAGCCCATGTAGTTTGGTTGGGTGATGGGACACATTCTGAGTCATCCTGTGAGAATGGATGCAAGGATGGGACCTAGGGGAAATGGAAACCTTGGGTGCGGCATGACCTTCCCTAAAAACAGAGGCTCAAGGGAGAGACCAGGATGAGACATGGTTTATGGGCTTGAAACTCAAGGTGGATTCCTATGCATCCCCATAGCAGGGAATCAATGTTCACATAGTTCATGTTGGGTGTATAGAATCAGGGTGTACACATAGGACAACGACTCGATGATATACTCAGGCTTATACATGGTTAACAGCCTGGGTTTTCTAATGCTACAGGGGATGACAAGAGATGTGGGTCCCAAAAAATGGGGACTATAATGTCTTTATGTGGATTGGGGAAGACAACGGCTTACCATCGATCGGGGGTCACAATGGCTTACCATTAAATTTGGGAATCACAAAGGATTACCATCGATTTGTGATTACAACGTCTTACCATCAATTTTGGTCTACAATGAATTACCCATTGGTTGAGGTTCCAATGACTTACTACTAGTTAGCATCCCAAAATATTGCTACTTGTTGGGGTTCCAATGACTTACCACTGGTTGAGGATCCAAGAGCTTACCGGTGGTTGGGGTTCTAATGGCTTACAGCTGGTTGTCATTCCAACAGTTTACCGCTTATTGGGGTTGAACCTTATGGAGGCTTCCGACATACCCTGTTGAGGCGAAAAGTATCAAATCCCATGTAGTTTGATAGCATACAGTTTAACATCATGTAGGATAAAAGGGGGGACATACTGTTTAACGACATGCAGGATGAGTGTGGACCGACGTGGAGTGGTCAGGACCGATGGGTTTGGGGCTTGATTCTCATGGAGGATTGCTATTTAACTTTTTGGGATAGGGGAAAGGATCAATGTACATATTGATCGGGATGGTTTGGGGCTTACACACGAAGGAGTTAGAGGAAGTATTATGTGTTCAATGCATACTCTAAGCCTGCATATGTCATGCTCGGTGTGAGAAACTAGAGGTAGAAAAGGCCTGACGATCATGTCATGGTAAGTGCGTCCGTGGAAAGTGGAGTGGGGATTACACTTGGTTAGCAACCCAAAGAGTAAATAGTGCCTTATGAATGGTCAGTGGACCAAATATTTAATAAGGGATTACACATGGTTAGTGACCCATGAGATGGGGTTTGGGACATACTCTAGTATAGAGGCCCTATGGAGACAAATCCCAGTGGGAGTGGGACGCAGTTATGAAGGTCCTGGTGCACATCTCTCCTATAGTCATTTGCACAAAAGAAGAGATGAGGAACATGGATGGTACCTCCCACGAGAAAGGCAAGGTCCTTACACCATGATGGTTTCTCTTACCCGCGGACTGACGCCACTCCAGAAAAGAGGATCCCATTCCATGTGAGGAGTATTTCACTCTAATGGAGACTAGTGTGAGTTGAGAATGTCCGAGTGGGGGCTCACTGCCTGTATTTCACGAGGCAATTCCAGAGCTTCACATCATGTGCTGACGATGATGGTACTTTTTAGATTAACACCCTGCATCTCATATGAGGCATGTTCACTCCATATCCCTAGGCCTTACATAACTGATACCCACCCAGCTTTGGGGAAGGGAAGGCATCAACAATGTCGTGCTGAGGGGGTGTTGTAGAGTGATCCATTGTAGGTATTACATTAGCATGGCTATGCAAAGATGCAATAGATGATAGCATGCCTATGCGAATAATCATGCAGCTACGCAACACAACATAAATCACTACCCAAGGGACCTTGATGTATCTTCATTCAAACCGTGAGGGTCGTATGAGAGAGGGGTTCACAAAGAAAATGGGATCACAGTAATAGAACTTGTGAAGCTCTGGTGCTCCCCATAGAAGAGGGACATCACTAAGGGGTATGCATCACGAATTGGAGTGGCCTAGCATGGGCATAGGGTACCGATTCGTATGAATGCTTCTTCCTGAAGTAGAAAGGCTTTCGCGGAGTTGGACATTACAGAGTGAGGGTACCCTGAAAAGCATGGAACTATGAAGTAATGTGATTCAAAAAGCATAGTGACCCATCCCTTGCATGTTGTTCACATGTGGATGGAAAGGTACATTTCGAAGCATGAGTGATTTGTGAATACACAAGTCCCCTTAGAGATCTCCCTCCATCGTGATGGAATATGGGATCCATAAAGGGAATTCGTGCTTAACGAGGGGATGTATTTTATCTAAGGGAATGTAACATCGCAATACTCAAATACCATGAATATCACATTTTTTCGAGGATTTGGTTAGAAGAAGGTTCATTGTGATATGAGTGATGAGAAGGTGATAGGATGGGGTTTCTGTCCTTTATGATCAAGAAGGAGTCTAGTATTTATATGCATTGGTCAGGGTGAGTCATGGACTTCTTTGTGCAAAGCCACATAGCCCTCCACGATTGATCATGGATTGCATCATGTTTGTTATAACAACTGAGTCGACCAACATCCCCTCAGCACAGATCTCCCCTTGGATCCCTCTGTGGTGATCATGGAGGCATCCATCAAGTTCCAAGGGATAACAGAGGATTATATGGTTCCTTCTATGGCACAAAGAATCTGGTAAGTTGCATTGTAACTACGATTCCTCCCACCTCTTTTACTATGTTGTGTTTGAAGAGGTGGCTTCAACTTTACCCCAACCTCAGTGTTGAGGGGATCTACGAATGGGATTCATGTGGTAGTCCATTGGGAACTTGGATTATTTTTTTCTTATTTTACCTCTACATGCATATTATGGCACAAACATGTGTAATATAGATCAGGGTTATTATAACACCATTCCAGAAATTCCAATGGGATTTAAGTAGATTAATTAAAATATTTTTATATACTATATTGAAGTATTCTAATAGATAATGACCATGGATGAACTAGGTAAAACATATTGTTTCATATATTGAAAAGTAAGTGTTATGATTTTAGTATTCTATTTTTTATTTTAATGATTAAAAGTTTTCTCACTATTTTGATTAGTGACCACAATAACCATTTTGACATGAGAAATTCAATTAATATAAAATTATGAATTTGATGTAGTGAGAGTAACATTAAGGTATTGAAATCAATTTTATAAATTCTTGTTATGAGATATTATATATCATGAAAAGTGTCTATAAAATTCCATATATATCCTAAATTAGTATATGTTGAGTTATTAGTAATAAAATAGAATGATGATCTCTTTAAAAGTTTATTATTCTAATTCCGTAGATTTTTTTGAGAATTTTATGCTTGTAAAAAAATTTTGACCTCTAGTTCAATTTGAAATGATTTTGGGTATGGATTGGATCACACTATATATATCCCCAATCATTTCATTATAAGTGAAGTGATTTTTTATATTACAAATAAACCTTTGACTATATATCTGTACAAGGATTAATATGAACATCAATAGTAAATTACTTTGGTATTATGGGTATACCTACCTATTCATGGGGGAAATGTATCTCAAATAGATGGGGAGAAAATAATGACATTCTATATTCCTATTATTTAGAAATATAATCATCTAATTACAATATAATTGGTTAGAAAACCCAAGAAATTTTAATTTCATATTTCAGAAAAACTCATAACATAAATAATATCCTTGATTAAGTCATCAAAATTGATGAAGATACTCCAATATAATCTTTATAAGGGATTAATATTCCATAGTTCAACCCCATGGGGAAAACTTTTTTTTATAAAAATAATCATCGTATAATGAATCAGTATAATGATTATTGAGAGAATAACAAGATTAGTGTCATGAAGAAGTATCCCCTACACAATATTAGTTTTTTTATTGAAGTGGATATTATGATATATTTCATGTCAATGAAAGTGAATGAAAATCAAATTATTTTTTGACAATATAAGGTGAGAGAAGTTGTATTCCCAATTCTGATGGAGTTACTTCTACTTGTTGAATGTCTCATTCCAGTTTCAAATGAACTTCTAAGATGCTATATGAGTGCTTCCTTCAACAAAATAAGTTGTCTCAAAATAGAAAAATAAATAATTATAGTGAAAATGAACCATAGTTTTAATGGTGTTTTAAGACACTAATGATAATTTTTGGGTGATTTTTTAGGGATATGTAACCAAATAATAAAGTAGACTTGAAACTGAGATAGGTTAATTTTCACAGATGAATGTGATTGAAACATAACATTGTTAAATGAATGTTGTTCAGTGCACCACTTCATACAATATCCTATAGTAGATAAGGGTTTTTTATCTATTGTAATGTTTTAATGAATAAAATGGGATTAAAAATCATGAAAAATGATATGGTTATTGATTCTATATTAACCCACCTGAAAATTCATGATCAATATTACATGATTCATGATTTAGAGTAGAAAAAAATAATTTTTTCACTTAAAATATAATGGTATTATCATTATGGTGGATGGTATTATAAATATATTGATCATAAAATATTAAGGATTATATTCACACAAAAATGGATAATTTATTCCTAATGATATAGTTATAGTAGTTTAATAATTAAGATTACTGATTAAAATTCCACCCCGGGAAGGGGAACATGGTTGTTCATACTTACAGTCAGAAACACAATAATCATTGGTCCATTATGTTAGTTAAAAGATAAGAAATATCTTAGATATATAGAATATTGATCATTAAATAACATGTAAAAGTAACAAATAGTATATTTCATGGATTAATTTTATAGCATCTATTCAAGCATTAAAATTTCTTAGAAAGAGGTTATGGAAGTTCCATGTTTGATGATCAATTTTTTTTATTTCAAAAAAAATTATTGAAGAATTATAATTTTAAACAACCATGTATATAATATATCAAAATTGGACCTGAATAATGATATATTGTATGAAGATCATTATTTATCATTCTCTATTCTTCATTAATATATGAAAATATATAGTAAACTAGATGATTTTTTAAATTTGGATGGAATGGAAAAGGATATGGAACTGCATATACCATGATACATAGTATATCAATAATTTATGGTTGAGTAACAGATTTCTATGTTGATTTTATAATAACAACCCATAGAAGAATGGAAATAAAGAATTATTTCCAAGGATTTCTTCATTTAATTCCAAAAAACATATACAAGGAATAGTGATATTCAAATTATAATTTATAACCATATGAAATAATCATAATTCATTTCCATAAAATATTAATTCAATCTTGATTTTTATTATACGATATACACTATGAAATTTATAAGGTTTCATGGAGTTCTAATTTATAATTTATCTATTCAGCATATGAGGTTTGCCTCAATTTTTGGTAGAGGTATTCATGAACAATTGAAAATATAATTGATCTTTAGCACTAAATATAATCCTAAAATCAATCTCCAAACATAGAGTGAATTTTAATATATTTTTTATGGATTTTATTGGTGGTTGGGGTAAACACCTTCCTTTGATATTATTTTCTTCAAAAAAGAGCTTCCACTTGATCAAATAGATGGACCCTTATGAAACCCTCGATGGTAGGAAGATAAAAAGCCTAATATAATAGGATAAAATATTAAAAATAATGAAATATGGATGTGATATATATTTGGGAATGCAATAAAATGTTATAGATTTTCATTATCATATTGAAGAATCTCAGAGTATATGAAAATGTTATATTGAATATCATTGATGAGATCAAAAGATCAACATTGGCGATAAGGTATTTGAATAAATATCTTCTTCGTTGAATGTTATGTAATTTAAAAATAAGTGAATGTGTATCCCCATATATATCATTCCCTTTGAAATTTTTTATCATATTAGGATGGTTTATAATCACTTGGAACATCTAGTAAATATTTCTCAAGTTGACAATGTGTTTCATATATCTCTCATGAAGAAGTAAATAACCGATTCTTCCCATATATTAAAACAAATTCGAATCTATTTAGATAATTAGCCCTATTATAATGAATTACCAATGGATATTGTAGATCAAAGAGATAATTTATTATGAAACACGACTACTAACCTTGTCCATGATTTTGTATTATGACACAAATTTGAGGAAACAAAGTTGGAAACAAAGGATGTGATAAGAATGATACATCCTTATTTTTCATTTCATCAAAGTGAAAACATTTTGAGGGAAAAATTATTTTAAGGGAATAAAATTTCCCTCCAATATATTTTTCTTAATGTGATAGTTATTTCCTAACTATTGGATTGATGGGTATGAATTAGAGTAACTAAATTATGATAAATTATTATGAAAATACTTATAAAATTATTTCATTAGATTTATATTAAAATAAAATTATATGTACGTAAAAATTGGATGTTTTTCTAAAATTATATTTTTCCATAAACAATATGTCCTTATTTTAAAATTTTAAATTAATATTATTTTTATAAATTAATTTAATTATATATTTTTATAGTATATCCAAAAATTTATGTTTAAATTTATCTAAAAGTTTTTTATGTCTTATAATGAAGGTAAATAAAATTTTAGTCTTAAATATGAATTTGAATAAAATGATTTCATTATGTTTTTCTCACCTGTATTAAAAGTAACATATTCCAATTATTTAATTTCAATATTTCAAAATGGATTAAATTTTTAAATCAAAATAATTAATTTTATTTAATAATTTCAACATAATTTTTGGAAACATGTGATAGTAAAAATTGTAAATGATGTTTACAACATTTATGGTTAAAATTGATTTAATAGTGGGTTAAGTAAATAGATAAAAATTAATATATATATATATATATAATATTTCTTATTTTATTTTTTTTCACTTTTTTATCATAGCATTCTTAACTTTTATATTCAATCATTTTGGATCCACATTTGGTTTTTAGGAACATAACTAATTTTAATTAGTTGGAGAATTTCAACTATCTTATCTTCGCTCTTCTTTAATCTTAATTGGTCTTCTATCATGGCCCTGTTATTGAGATTTGATGTCCAAAAATCACTCCACATGTCCAAGAGGCCTAATTTTGATCATAATACCATCTTTTCAATGCCTAATTTGTAATCAAATGGAAAATTCATAGGGAATTGGTATAATTCTTAACTGATTATATAGTAACCCATCCTTTTCTTACAATACTATTACATCATTCTAAGGATAAACAACATAATATTATTACACATAGAGGATATGAATGTTTAGTGTTTTTGGAAAACTAGGACCATAAATAACAATTACAACATCAAGCATAAAAATTTATTTCATTCTTTCTTCTCTAGCTTCTTATTGGCACTTGACCTCTCTTTTGTAATTATAGTACCCATAAGATATACATCAAAAGGGGTGAACTATTATCCTAGTAAGATGATAGATATGAACAATACAACAATGGGTGAGCATAACCATAACATATGCAAAGGATCATGAACATGATAGGAATCGTTAATAAAAGACTTGAAATGTGCCAATGCATACAAATAAAACATCATGTCTTAGTGGTTAACTACCACACATACTTGTGAAAAAAGCAGCATCTTGTTAATGCATCATTTCAAATTAACTCATGAGATTCATCTCTTTACCCAATTCCTTGGAGAGCCGTATAATTTCGGGTACACCCTTCGCATTAAAACATTCATATTGTGCTATATAATTCCGGGCACACCCGTCATATCATAACATTATCATTATCTTGCAAGACATAGTGAACATATATATATAAATGAACATAACTAACACATGAAAAGTAATGGGTTTTATCTCATAAAAAAATTCATAAATTTTGCGTTCCCAATATAATGTGGGAAAAATATTATTAATACGATAACCATAAACCATGAGTGAGAAGTGAAAGGAGTTTCTTTGAAAGAAGAGTTATTTTGGAAAAACTTTATTTGACATTAACATCATTAGAAAACACATATATCACTTAAAAGGTAAGATAAGTATGAAATTTTTTTAAGGAGTGATCATACCAAAAATGGAGTGAATGGGGAAGAACCTGAAAAAAGAACGTTGGGTTCAAGATTTTCTCCTTACCTTGTATCTGAATGATTTATTCACCTTAATAACCTGTATAACCACATTATATTCATTAATTGACAATTAAATAAGCCTTCATACATTTATAATTTTCATTACGGTTTGATTAAGTTATTTAATGGGAATTGGGAGGATTTATAGAGTTTAAAAACATAGTTGGAGGATGTTCATTTTTATGATTTTCTTGAGCGGTTTACTTGTATTCATAAATGGAAATTCTTATAGAACAGGGGTAAAAATCAAGAACTGATATTAAATGTTATTAATTATATTACAGAATTTAAAATTATATAATAATGAATTATATTATATACTATGTGGATGAATCATTAGATAAGAATTAAATTATGATTGTTTGGGTTAATTTGGGCGGTTTTTTACCACAACAAACTTGTTTTTTAATCATTTAGTAATATGTACATAACATTGTTAAAAAAGATAAAATAAGACATAATAAATATAAAATATTATTCTATAACCATAAAAATGGTTTCATGACCTCATATGAAGGTAGAAATAGAAAAATAAAACATGTCGTTCTTAAAGGTGATAGATTAACACCACCAACAAAACGTTTTCTTTTATAAGATAAAAGGATGGGGAAAGGGGGTTGGATGGTATAATATCCCATTACTACCATAATATTATAGTATATATATGATAATATAGTTACCATACCACTTGGAAAAATATTTTTGGGGATAGAATAGGAAAATAATTTGAAATTGAATGAAAATTAATGGAAAAGAGGTAGATAAATTACCTCATGAATCTCCCTATTGAGATCCACTTTTAGGGACCTAAGAATGGTATTTTTATGAGACCATAAGCACTAGGACGTGGTTTTGGGGATAGGGAATTTACTTGGTCCGTTTTTAGGCCAAGATTGAAGCTTGAGAGGTGTGAGGAAATGAGGGAGTGAAGGGTGGTATTTATAGTGGATGAGAGAGGGGATTTATGAATAAAAAATTATTTAATTTATTTTTCCCAAAAAAACATGGAATATTGATACTTCCATGACCAATAATATTAATTTTATCATGTCACCCCACACCAATTTTTATTACTTCAGCATAACATCATTCATGACTCTATCATAATCCTATTTTGTATATTTTTGTATTTCACTATTCATAAAAAACAACTATTTCAAAAAAATCCAAAAAAATAGCCACATCCATTTTTCAATGTGTATAATCCACAAAAGAATTCCACTTATCAAAAATAATTTTTATAATGTGAATATTTTAATTTTTAATTAAAATATTATTTTACTTGCTAAATACTGTTTTTAAAATTAAAACAGATTTTATAATGCTTTAAAAAATTACGTAAGGTATTATAAAATTATCATAAAACTAGAAGACATATAATAGTTGATTTATGTACACTTTTTAAGAAAATATTTTTTTTAAAATTAATTAATTAATTATAATTATTTATTTATGACTTACCAAAATACCAGTACTTTTACTATGATCAAATTATCACATTCATTGATGCCAAAATTTTATTTAATTTTTCTTGGTTATGTTACTTTTATTTTGGTAAATTTACTATTCTTAAGGGCCATATTACTATTCATATGGTTCAGTTACTATTCATATGTGCTGGTTACTATTCATCAAAAATTAATTTTTCCCTATCAGACTCCAAACATCTTACTCATCACAATCGTGTCTGTCAGATTTTTGAAATTCAAACCATAGAAGTGGAAATAGTGTGTATAATGGTCATATAATATTTATTATCATATTATGTCATTTTTATTCTTAATGGGATTATACTATAGGGAATAACTATTAATAGTTATTTCCATTAATAAAACATCGGGTCGTTACATTCTTCCACCCTTATGAGATTTCACCCTCGAAGTTTTATTTTACACAAATAGGTGAGGGTAATTTTCCTTCATATTATCCTTCGGTTCCAAAGTCACTTCATCAAAATTATGGTCCCTCCTCAATACAATGACAAGGTGGGTTGTCTTGTTGCGTTGAACCATATCTCTCCAGTCCAAAATCTTCACTGTATACACCTCTTAAGAGAGATCATCTTCCAGTTGTATCACCTCTAAGTTCAGTACATGTGAGGGATCTAGTATGTACTTCCTTAGGAGTAAGACATGAAACACATCAGGAACTTGATCCATAGTGAAATCTGATAGGAAATGTCACCTATATGGTCAAGGATATCCAATAGGACAATGTACCTTGGTCTTAGCTTCCTTCTCATTCTAAATTGTGTGACTCTCTTTCATGGTGATATTCGAAGGAATACTTTATCTCCAATGTCGAACTCCAAGTCCCTTCTATGGTAGTCAGTATAGCCCTTTTTCCTACTCTGAACAAAATTGATGTGTTTATGAATAACATGAACCTTATTTGTCATCTCTTACACAATATCGGGTCCAAGTAGCTTTCTTTCTCCAACTTCATCCCAACAAGTTAGAAATCTACATTGATTTCCATACAATGATTTATACGGTGCCATCTGAATACTCGAGTGGAAGCTATTGTTGTATGAGAACTTAACCAATATAAGATACTCATCCCATCAACCTTTGAGCTCTAGAGGGAAAGCTCCTATAATATCTTCAAGAGTCTGAATAGTCCTTTCAGATTAGCCATCAGATTGGGGGTGAAAGGCTGTGCAGAAATTTAATTCAGTATTCCAAGCAAGTTGAAGACTCCTCCAAAATTTAGATGTGAACATTGGATCATGATGAAAGTCAATCGAGAGTGGAACTCCATGCAGTCTCACCACTTCCTTCACATATATATTTTCCAGTTCTTCAAGTCATGGGTCTACACAAATAGCGATAAAATGGTCAGTTTTGGTGAGTCGGTCAACCACAACCCATATCACATTATTTTCCATTGACGTCTTTGGGAGACCTATGACCAAGTCCATATTGACATTCTACCACTTCCACATGGGTATAGTAAATGGATGCATCATCCATTTGGACTATTTTCATTCTGCTTTAACTTGCTAACAGACCCAGATCCTTGATATATATTCCACTATATCTTTCGTCATTTTATCCCACTAGAAGTGTTCTCGTAGATCATAGTATATCTTGGTACTCCCAAGATGGATAAGGAATGTTCAGTTATTTGCATTGTCCTATATCTCTTTCTGTACCCTGGGTGATGAAGGCACACAACGTCGTGTTCCAAACTTAATCACACCATCATTGTAGATATGGAACTCTTGTTACTTCCCTGCCTTTATTGCATTCACTCTCTTTTGTATCTCCACGTCTTCCCTTGGTTCTTCCTAAATCATTTTTTGGATGGATGGATGCACAATAATTTTGGAAAGGTAGGATTTGTCAACTACCCTTATGATTTCCAAATCCATCTTTTTCATATCCAATAAGATATGGCTTTTCTCAATCTTTAACATGTGTAGAGTGTCAGGTTCTTTTCTACATAGAGCTTCAACTACCATGTTTGCCTTTCCCAGATGATAGTTAATAGATAAATTGTAATCCTTTATTAGCTCTAACCATCTTCATTGATGCATGTTGATCTCCTTTTGGATGAATATATACTTTAGGCACTTTTGGTCCTTGTATATGTCACACTTCTCTCCATAAAGGTAGTGTCTCCATATTTTCATGGAAAAAATTATGGCTTCCATCTCTAAATGATGTGTCAGGTAGTTATTCTAATGCATCTTCAACTACTGTGAGGGATAGGCCACCATATTGTCATTTTTCATGAGAACGCATCCCAATCCTTTCTTTGAATCATCACTATATATTACAAAACATTCCTCGCTTTTTGTTTGTGTGTGTATTGGGGTAGTGATCAACCTTCTCTATAGCTTCTTGAAACATCCCTCACATTTTTCTGTCTAGACATACTTTATCCCTTTCCTTGTTAACTTTGTTAGCGGTCTTGGAAATCATGATAAATTTATAAAAACAATGTTGGTAGAACCTAGCTAACCTAAGAAAAATATGGAATTTTCGTGACACTAAAAAGACATGGCCATTCCTCAGTCACCTTTTTTGAAGGGTCCACAGAAATTCCATCACTAGTGATCACATGTCCCAAGAATGTCACTTGCTTCATCCAATAGTCACACATTCTGAATATGATGTACATGTTATCCTTTCTCAATGTCACCAACACAAGTCTTATATTTTCTCCAAGTTCCTCCTTGTTCTTGGTGTAGATGAGAATGTCATCAATAAACACTACCACAAATTTATCAAGCTAATGACTAAAGACTCTATTAGTCAAATCCATGATGATTCCTAGGGAAATAGTAAGTCCAAATGGAATCAACAGAAACTCATAGTGCCCTTACCTTGTATAGAAGGAAGTCTTCTGAATATATCCCTTCTCCACCTGTAACTGATGATATCCAGAACAAAGATCCACCTTTGAGATGTATTGATATCTTCTTAACTGATCAAACAACTCATCAATCCTTGGAAAAGGACACTTTTTCTTTATGGTGATCTTGTTGAGTTCCCATTAGTCAATTCAAAACTGCATTGTTCCATCATTCCTCTTCACAAAGAGATCTGGCGCAACCCAAGGTGAGTCACTAGGGCATATGAACCCTTTGTCGAGATTCTCTTTCATCTTCTTTATTAACTCTTCCAGTTCAAGAGGAGTAATCCTATAGGGACACATTGAGATAGGATTAGCATTGTATATGAGTTCAATTGATAACTCTACCTCATGATCTGTGGGAATTCAAGGTACCTCATTAAGAAATACATCGCTATATTCACTTATGATGGGCATTCCCACAAGGTTGGAACATTCCATTGACTCAACCATTTGAGCGAGGTATGCTTCTTCATAGGGAATCAACATCCACACCATTGAAGTATTTTTCAATGGAGATTCATGATCTTCCTTCAATTTGTAGAGGAGCGTGGGATGGTTCAGAATATGAAAAGATATTTACTCTTCTTGATAGTTGATATGTTTTCTATATAACGATAACCAATCCCTTCCCATTATATCGTTGAATTCTACCAAGTGAATTATTACGAGATTAGATGGAAGAATCTTCCCACATATGCCACCAGAAGAAGAGTCCAACACTTGGGATTCAATGATTGTACCATTTGGTGTTTTTAAAAATATCTCTACAACAAGGATTCGGGGCTTCAATTATATAGTTCTATCAAACTTTCACGATATAAAGGAATACATCGAACTAGATTCGAATAATACATTTTACCTTATAGAGTGAATCATAGGTGTTCCATGTACAAATTTATTATCTTGTTCCACTTCTACAATAGTGATATCCTTAACCCTTCCTTGTTCCTTTGACTTTGGTGGCTGCTGATATTGATTACCCTCGAGAACTTGAGGTATAGTGCACTAGCTGGCATAATTCCCTAGCTCCCTACAATTGTAGCATTGAACCATGGGTGGTTATCTCCTTTATTACACCACATTAACCTTCATTTTAATGTCATTTCGACTCTCTTGATCCTGGTGTCCTACTTTCCCTCACTTGGAGCACTTCCCCATCTAGTTGAGGCAGTTCCCATGGTGCAACATCCCACATTTTTTTAATGTGGGTCAATGAGTTTTCTTCCCACCATTTTCATTAGATCCACCAGCTTGAAACTCTATCTTTAAATTATTATCACCATAGCCATGGAACCATTCTCCCAAATCCATCTCTACTTTGAGATCTCATCAAAAAACTTCTTCATAACTCCCAATGTGCCAAATTTCAACAGCCTTTCGATGGTGGGGTTTTAATCCACTAAAGAATCTATCAATTTTGATATCATTGTTGATAACAAAACCCGATGCGTACCATGGAAGCCTTCTGAAATTCACTACATAGGTTTTGAAAAATTCTAATTCCTTTCTATTGATCTCTTTGAATTCACGATCCATCTTAATTCGAAGATTTCATGGGAAATACTTGTTATGAAACATTATCTTAAAGTCATCTCATTCCATCTCTTCAATTTCCTCCCTTGGTTAAGTGTTCTCAATCAAATCCCACCATTTATGTCCCTATTCATTGAGATGATAAACAGCTAGTGTCTCCTTATCTGTCTTAGAAAAATGAAGTATAAAAAATATCTTTTCAAAGGAGTTGACCTGCTGTTCCACAACTAGTAGTTCAGAATATCCACTAAATGTCGGTGGTCATTTCCATATAAAACATTTGATATCATGTTTCTCCCTATTTGGTGAAGGAGGATGTTCCCCATTATTAGGTTTATTGTTCATAACCTGAGATAGTTGGGTATGTTTCTCCATGATCTTTTGAACTCCCCCTCCCAAATCATGGGGGATGTCGTTTGGTCAACCATTGCATGGTCCTCGTAGATGTTTTTGGCCTGGTTTCTCCAGTTTCTCACCATTATATAAAATAGAAAAGGTTAGAACCAAACATGAGTCTACAATTCATGAATGACATATTCATTATTAATATTTATTCTAAAATCAAAACATATGGGATCCCTATGTAAATATTCTTGTGTGCATATTTTTACTTAGCCTTATGCTAGAGGTTTTCTATAGGGTTTACTAATCCAAATTCCCAAATTAACTAATCCAGGCCTCTGATACCAACTATAGCAACCCAGCCTTTTCATGCATTACTATAATATCATTTTAAAGATAAACAGCATAATAGTATTACACATAGAGGATCCAATGGATTACAATCATGGTAAAAATAGGACTATACATGAAAATTACAACTTCAAGTATAAATATTTATTTAATTCCTTATTCTATAAAATCTTATTGGCACTTAGCCTCTCATTAGTACATGAAGTCACCAGAAGATATAAATCAAAATGGGTGAGTTAAAACTTTAGTATGTGGATAGATAAAAACAATACAATAGTGGGTGACTGTAACCATAACTTAGGAAAAGGATCCTGAACATGATAGGAATCATTAATAAAAGACTTGAAATGTGGAAATGCATACAAATGAATCATCATGTCTTGGTGGTTAACTACAACACATAATTATGAACAAATATAGAATCTTTTTCACACAACATTTCACATTAGCTCATAAGATTAATAACTTTACCCAATGCATTGGAGCGCTGTATAATTTTGTGTGCACCCATCACATTCAAGAATTCATATTGTGCTATATAATTCTGGGTGCACCTATCACATCATAACATTATCATTATCATGCCTAACATGATGAACATATATAAAAAATTAAGACAACTAACCCATGAAAAGGAATGTTTTTCCTCTCATAAGTACACATTCAGGATCATTGGGTTCCCAATATAAAGTGGGAATAACATACTTGATTCGATACCCATCAACATTGAGAGAGAAGTGAAAGGAGTATCTTTGAAAGAAAAGTTATTTTAGAAAAAAAAAATTAACATAACCTTATAAAAAAAAATTATTCTATAAAAGTTATGATATTGATTATGAAATTTTTTTTAAGGAGTTACCATACCAATAATGAATTTAAATAGAGATATCCCGAAGAATGAAAGTGGGGTTCGGGATTTTCCCCTCACCTTGTATATGAACTCTTTCTTCACATTAATGTCATGTATAACCACATTAGATTCATTAAATGAAAATTACAGAACCTTTTTTACATGAATATTGTTCATTATGGTATGATTAAGTTATTTTATGGTCTGTCGGATGAGTTATAGTGTTTAAAAACATTGTGCGGGAATGTTTGTTTTTATGATTTTCTAGATTGGTTCACTTGTATTCATAAATGGATGTTAGTGTAGAACATGGGTAAACATACCAAACATATAATAATTGTTATTAATTATATTACATAGTTTAAAATGATATTATAAGTAATTATACTATATTCCAAGTGGATGTATCGTTAAATAAGAATTAAATTATGATTGTTTGGGTTAATTTGGGTGGTTTTTCGACGACAACGAAGTAGTTTTGTTTAATCATTTAGTAATATGAACATAAGTCAGTTACAGAACATTAAATAGGAAATAATACATATAACATATTCTGGATCAACCATAAAAATTCTCTCATGACCAGATATTAAGGTATAAATGGAAATATAAAACATATCCTTCTTGAAGGTGATAGATTAACATCTCACAAACAACATTATCTTTTATAAAATAAAAGGTAGGGTGAAGGGGGTTGAATGAAATAATATCCCATTAATATCATAAAATTCCCGTATATGTATGATTCTAGAGTTACCATAACATTTGGATGGAGATAAGTGGGAAGAGAATAAGAAAAGAACATGAAATTGAAAGGAAATTAATGGAAATGAGAGAGAGAAATTACCTCTTGAATCCTCCTCTTGAGATCCTCCTTAAGGGATCTAGGCTTGGTCTTTTGATAAGACCAAAAGCTATTAGACGTGGGGTAGGGGCTGAGGAAGATTCTTGGGAAGAGTTTAGACATTTTTTGAAGCTTGAGAGGTGTAAGGAAATGACGGTCTAAAGGTTGGTATTTATAGTGGAGGGGAGAGGGGATTTCTCAATATAAATTTCATTATTTTATTATATTCCCACAAGACAAGGAATAGTGAGTCATCCATGGAAAACAATATTAATTTCATCATTTTAACCCGAAATAATTGGGCTTAAATCATAATAACATCATGAATGACTCTATAATTAACTTATTAAACTTACTTTGTAAATTATGGTATTTCACTATTCATCAAAAATTCATGTATTTCAGAAAATTCCCAAAAATTTCACACCAAGCATTTTTCAATGTGTAGAATCCAAAAATTATTTCCATTTTTCAAAAATAATTTCCTAAATTTGATTAATTTAATTTTTAATTGAAATTTTAATTTACAAGAAAAATATAGTTTTTAAAATTAAAACTGATTTTATAATGCATTCAAAAATTACATAAGGTCTTATAAAATTATCATAAAAATAGAAGTCATAGAATTTTTAATTTATGAACAAATTTTAAGAAAATAAATTTTATTTTAAATTAATTGAATAATTCTAATTATTTATTTATGAATTACAATAATACCAATACTTTTACTATGGTCAAATTGTTGCATTCTATGATACCTAAATTTTATTTAATTATTCATGGGTATGGTTACTCTTATTTTGTAAGTTTGAAAATTATTAATGGACATATTACTATTTATAAGGGTATGTAACTATTCATAATGGTATGTTACTATTCACCGAAAAATATGTTTTTCTTATCAGACTCCAAGCATCTTACTTATCACAATCGTGTATGTCAGATTTTCCAAATTCAAACCATAGAAGTGGAAAAATTATTTTTAATGGTCACATAGTATTTTTTTATCATAATATGTCATTTTGATAACTAATGGGATGATACAATTGGGGATAATTATAAAGAGAGATTTCCATTAATAACAAATCTGGTCGTTATAGAGTATGTTCAATTTTATTTTATCTTCTTTCTTCACTTAACCTTTTATTTCCAAATTAACATAATGAATATAGTATATTTAATATGGTAAAATGTTAACATTATTATTGGAAAACAATTACCTCCATTTTATCCAACGGTCAATTAATGAGTCACTCATGCATATGTGTATACTATGGCCCATGTGTACTGATATTATACATTTTCATTCGTCGTCATTCATGTTTGTTTATCAAGATATATTTAATGATTATATTTATTATTTATTAATAAATTATACTTTTATGATTGTAATAAATTCTCTATGATCATATCAATCAATTTTTTTTCAAATCAATAAAGTCGCACATGTGTATATGTTCCCTCTCACCTCCTTGAAATGACATGATATTTTTCATTAACTATTTTAATATTTTGAAATAAGAAAATATTTAATGTATATAATAATATAAAAATGATTCTATAAATCTAGCTTGTTATTAAACTTTATTTCCTTCAATCCATTAAATAATGGTAACATCACTCAGACATATATATATGGAAGACAGTTTATATGAAGTCGAATAATTTCTTTTCATCATTTCATTATTTAAATTATTATAATGTTGTATATAATGAATGAATATGAAAATTATTCCATGATTATCATCCATTAAATGATTTATATATGAAATTATAAAATTATAGGAACCAACAAACGGAATCATGCAAAAAAATTATTTTTCAATTGAATGTACATTTTAATGAAGAAATTATTGATTAATGGGTTTCATGA
Organism: Viscum album; assembly: GCA_963277665.1. Classification (NCBI taxonomy): domain Eukaryota; kingdom Viridiplantae; phylum Streptophyta; class Magnoliopsida; order Santalales; family Viscaceae; genus Viscum; species Viscum album. Next base: position 557,202,950 of record OY728141.1, read on the forward strand.
AATTATAAAGTAATTATATGAAGTATATTATATATGAATTTTATTATATAAAATTTTAATAATCAATTTACATTAATTATAAATGGTATTTAAATGTGAACCATGAAATGCTGGTCTTTGGGTAAGGGTTTTCTGTTCTAATTTCATTTCTTTTCTAGAATCTATGTAGATAATTTATGATGGGTGAAATTATATAGATGTTATCCTTTAAACCCAATATATTTTATTCTACTATAGTTAGTTTATGATTTTTATCTATATTAGTCCCATTTCTATTTATTTTTTACGTAAAATGATCAAAAAATGTTTTTATAGAATAAAGTACATTATTTTCTCTTTGATCAAACAAAATTTTATTGAATATGTACACTATTAAAAAAAATATTATAGTTCATACCTAATATTACAATGTCTTAAAATGAAATTTTAACTACATTTGACTTTATATTCATACATTAAAAAGTTAATCTTCTTATATGACTCCCAAATATGTCTTTTATTACTTTTTACAAATGTTTGAATGGAGTTTTATCATTTAACATATATATAATGAATGTATTTTTTTATCATCATGATAGTTACATTCCTTGAAGAATAGTTTAAATTTTTACTTGGTTATTTTAATATTAACTGATTCTATCAATATAATTTTAATTTTTAGGAAAAAATTTATCAGTATATAATAATATATTGTCATGTTCTTTATGAAATGTTTCAATGATATTTTAGTGATACTTTTCATCAATGTTAATTTCAATTATTTAATGTTTTTATTCACTATGTATATGATTATATGATACCCTCCACCATAATTATTTGAATGTTTTTTATAATGCTGATTTTAGGATGATTCAATGAAACCATTTTATTTCCCATGGGTTAATTTTTATATTATGAAACCATTGTGAAACCCATTTTCCCATAGGTTATCTTATAATGAATGGATAAAATGTTTTTGAAAATTATTTTCCCTCCACAGGTTATTACTTGTTGATATGATTAATTTTCTATGATCTTATGGAAAAATGAATGACTTCATTAGGTGGTTGGTGGGGCTGAAATTATGTGGTCCAATATATCATTGGTTAAATGTAAATATCTCATCATAAACTATAGATTTGAATGGTGAGTGGTCCTAGTTCAGTAAGAGGAATGTTCTTTTAAAATATTATTCATTGTGTACCTTTTCTAAGGAATTGATGGAATGGGTTGTCAAACCAATCAAATATGACAGTTCTGGAATTGATCCTTGACTAAGGAAACAATTTTCTATGATTATGTGTAAACCATAAACATATTCCATATTCTTATGATATGTTCTCATAGCTTGTGGTTAATTTTTTATTATTTCTCACACTTATGACTTTTTAATTTTGTTATAACATATCCTTGTTCCATTACTTATGATTATTCATACTTCACTAATTTAGTGTAGTTATTTTATGGTTTGACTATTTTCTTGTAACTTTATCATATTTTATGACCAATTATGATCATTGATTGATATATCTTATGTTTACCATTTCCAATCATCTGATGTTACCCATTATTATGTTTAATTTATATGTGTTGTGAGAACGGTTTGTTATAGGTTTTATCTAAGAAGATTACTATGAGAGAAAAACATTGTGGGAGATGTTGATGTTCATTTATTATATAAGCTGATTTTTAATCTAGTCCCCAAATAAACCAAACATTTATCATTCTTGGGATTTTATTATTATAAATTATACTAAATGTTCATCTAAAATGAGACATTATTAATGGATAAAATGCTTCATTTTCCATAATTTAATTTTTTTGACTATATATTTAGTGTAATGAATTTAATCTCTTTCCAAAATTTTATATGTGTGTCATTTTCTATTTAAATTTATTTCATTTAAACAATTGGGAATGTAATATATATTTATTTTTATTGTAAGAACACATATTAATTATATATTGATTGACTTTTTGTATGATGAGTCCTCTCTTTTCTTTTGTTTTTCTAAAATTTAATTACAATTAACACTTTATAGATTATTTTTATTCCAAGAAATTTTATCATAAATAAGGAATATTTATTTTCAATTTTAAATGCAATTTTCAAATATAACGTTAACATTTTTCTTGATAAGGTAATTTATTTTAAAAGACATTATGATTAAATAGGTAGATATTATATGGGTATCGTCCACCATATTTCTCTTGGTTTATAATGATCAATTGTTATATATTTACTCCTCCACACCATAACCACCTCATTGGTCAATTATATCATATTTTAATTTTGATTGTTTTATATTAATGTTGCACAAATAAAAATAGATTTTAATTATGTGATTGGTTTGACTAGAATAATATTACACTATAATTCATTGGAAATGTAATTATATATCAATAAATAACAATTAACGATAATTAACCCAATCATATTGGAGAATTTTTCTATTCTATGCTTTATGGTCCCTTAATTATATAGCCCGCCAATGGATTGGGTTGATTGTTTTATCACATGACTTGATATATATAGGGGAATATACACGTAACCTAAAACATGTTGGTACTCTATATACTATGAATATTTGAATAGGTCGTAAACCTAATACTCTATGGTAATTTTACAATATTGTGATGATGGTCCAAGAAGTGAGCATCAACATATGGAATTGTTTTTTATACATATGTTTGTGTCACCCTAATTTTTTATACATTGTACATACATTATTTTTTTTTATCTTGATTAATGAATCTTCTTTCCATACTAATATGAATCTTTATTTATAATATTAAAAAACATTATGAAATTATTCATATATTATGACATGTGTTTAATTTGGAATGATTTTATTCTTTAAGGTTTATAAGGCATTATTAAGTTATCATCCCTATATATTCATTTCTATCTTGATTATGGATTTAAATTATTATATACTATTTTAACCCTTACATAGAGTCAATGATTACCCATTTAAAATATTTTAATTCCATGAGTGATAAATAATTATATATAATTTTATAGGTTAATAAGGTGGTCTAGTATGGTCTAACTATGTTCAAATATTAACATTGCTATAAAATATTTTATTATGTATTTAATTTTTAATGATACTAATATTATTGGTTATTAAGTGTGATTTGTTATGATATCTAATGAATACTCAGGTCAAATCATGTATTATGGATATATGTTATGCTATATATCTATCATTTTTTATCATATTGGAGTTTAGTTATTTTTTTGGGATCAGGGTATGATGAATATGAGGATACAACCTGAAAAAGTTATGACGAATCCAAAGTGACATTATATGAACATATAAATTATTCAATTAGAAGTGAGGATTCACAATTTTTGAAATCATTTCATTTGTTTTCTTTGTCATATGATTTCCTACTCTCTTTATAACTTTCTTATAGTCAAATAAATATTTTTGGTTTTATTCAACGTCTGGGATAATGAGGAATCATGTTATCAATTATTGTGATGGAAATTTCAGTTTCATTACCATTGGAATACTAAATGTGTTTTTATATGGACTGAATACCATTAAGGATATTCTATCTCAATATCTAAATTAAAACCTAAAAAATTTTGATCTACCATTACCATTGGACTACTAAATGTGTTTATTTCAGTTGCATTGCCATTGGACTACTAAATGTGTTCATTTGGATGCTGAAGAAATGAAATAGTTGAAGTTGATAAAGAATATGATTCCCAAGGATGAAATAGACTCCATTGAATGGGATGTGTTTAAGATATAATTTTCCAATAACTATTTTCCATGAAATTTGCACACTAATATAGAGAGAAAACTCAATGAGTTCAAGAAATATGTGGATGAATCCATTCGATACAATGATTAAAGAATCAAATTTCATATAATAATTTCTTATAGATTTATTACTGACTATGATTGAAAATTTTACATTTTATTTTATTTAATAAAACCGACACATTGATAAAATTTACCTATATGTTACATTGACTGCTATAAATAAATATTTTAAGGTAATATTAATTTATAAATAAATATTTCAGCCACTAACTACACATGTCGATCAGGGCACATGAGGAGAATATTTTTTTTGTAAAATCATATGTTAAAACACAAAGAGCAAAAAAAAATTCCATGAATTCATCTAAAGTGAATTGAAACATGGGGAGAATTTCTCTAAGGGGTTAGGATGATTTTTCAAGATTTGAAGAGATTCCAATGATTCACATGAGTATCTAAGTAACATAAATAATGAAAAAGTTACAAACCTATTGTTATTACCACACTATAATTAATTAGTTAAAAGCATTATTGAAATTACACCCAAAAATCCACCAATCACAGAGTTAGTGATGGAAACTAACATTAGAATATTCTTAAGCTATGGAAATAATGATGGCATTAAAATTTCAAAACTACTGAAGTAGGTTATAAATAAAAAGTGTCCTAACATAAAAACACCATCCAGTCAAGAACAATTAATTCCCTATTACCTTATAGATCAATCAAATCATTTACATCTAGAAGGATTTCTAAAACAATCAACTAAAGATCCTACTATTTTGTTATAAATTATAAGTGAATACTATATATGGTGTAATTATTTCATCCCACATTTATAACTCTTCCCAGATTTTATTTTTTTTAAAATGACTCCTGTGAATCTTATTATTTTGAATTTATTCAAATTTTATGTTACTTTTGTTAATTGATTTCCTCTCTCAACATTAATCTCATATAAATTTCTAGGATATGGAGGCCACATTAGATATATAATGTTTAATTGTGATCATAAATTTTTCTATGTATTACTATGAACACCTTATGGGAATTAGCTAAATTATATTGTTAGGTGTACCAAATAATGAGGGGTATTTAGGAAAAAATATTGGGGTCGAAACTCATTGTAATGGATATTAAAATTTGTATTGAAATATTTGTTTTCAATGTTTTTCCAAAGAAATAGATTGTGATGTATAATTATAAATTAAATCATTCATTTGTTATATATTCTAGTTTCCCCCGGCTATATTTACCATTGATGGATAATTTTAATTTTCAAAAACATAATTTAATTATGGGGTAGTATATTACAGCCTATGTTTCTAGATCAATTCCCAACTCAAAATATGTTCCCATTATTCATAAAGAGTAATATAATATTAGAAAAGGATTATAAAATAATTTATTCAATACATGAATCCATCAAAAAATGTATTATTCATTCATAATGGTATATTATAAAAAAATTAATAATTATAGATTAGATTAAAAATATTATCACAATACATGGTTAGCCATATCCATTAGATGTGTATAAAATAAAAATGGAAAATAAATATAAAATAACAATATTTTTACAATATGTCAATTCCATAGATCAATATCACCCTTTAGTATATGTATTAATAGATAAAACTTATAATAAAAAAAAAATTCCTCCCTAATCAAGAAATTATATTATTATATTTAATAAAAAAAATATGAATGATAACATTTATTTGTGAATTTATAATGAAATGAACTTAGGGGATGTAATAACTATAATAGAGTCGTCATATAGTGGTTATACAAGGGTATATAAGAAATGGGTATAATGAATATAAAAATAATAATAGTTAGTAACTATTTGAATATAATTTACATATACATAGATTAATTAGTTATTACTTTTAATCATTGATATTTAATTTTGAATATAATAAATTATTGGGGAATATAATTAAATGAAACTAATTAATTAGGGAAAATGTCATTTCTAAGAAAATATTTTTATGAATTATGTATTTTATGTTAATTTATAACATTAAAGGAATGTTATAAAGATAATATAATTTTAAAATTATTATTAAACTAAATTAATGAGACCTATTAGATATCATTGAAAGTATAAAAAATATAATTTCAATTATTCAATGCTAAATAAAAGTCTTTTTTAAATAAATATTTGTTAACATATATAATGTCTTTTTATTTATATGAGGAATTTATCACATATGGAATATAAAATTTAATAAAATAACTTATTTATATTATAAAAATTATCAAAACACATTCATTGATAATTTTTTATTTAGTAAATATAATAGAAAATATAGTCTTAAAAATGTATACTTTTGGAAGAAGTTTTTTTCTATGTATTAAATAATTATTAATTTGATAAATTATAATGATCACATGAAAATAATGACTTTATGTGTTCATAAATTTTATATTATAATAATAATACTGATGTATTAAAAAAATATAATATTATTAATATAATGAATTTTAATAATATGTGATTAATATTATATGGATGTGATATTTTTGTCAATAGGTTGTTCACCGTAGTGTTGAATATCCATATATTAACTGAATAATTCAACAACAATTGAAAAATGATTCAAATAAAATATAATTTTTAAATGATTATTAAAATATATTAACAATTAATTATTAGTTATTATAGATATGAAATATGAATAAGAATAAAATTAATTAAATGTTAGTTATTTAAAAGAAAAGTATTTTTTTGATATATTTTCTATTGTCATCTAAAATTTATGTTTCTCATAAGTATAAATATAACTAGTTTAAATACATTCCATGATTTTAGTAATCATTTAAAAATTATGTATGATGGAAAATTTTATATTTTGGTATCAAAATAATTTAATGGGGTGAATAGTATATGACATCGCTAAACTGGAAAAAATGTAAAATCATGTTTATGTTTGAATTTTTGTATAAATTATATAAAAAAAATTATGTTTGTACTCGTTGAAAAATTGATCCTCCTTTGATTCTACAATAAATTGTCCTACTATCCTATAACATCCTGAAAACAAATAATATTTATGTTCTAGAGTTCCATATGACCTTATGTGTTCCATATCGTATGCAAGAGGATGTTAACAAGTTGTGAGGGTCAAATTATATCAATGGGAAGACTATACCCTCATTATCATGTCACAAGAGAAATTATAATATTATATAATATAATAGGTAAATAACCATAGTAAACATGCCCAAAACTAAATAACCATGATGTCATATGGAATACATTTCACACAAAAAATAAGAAGGTCTCAAATATGTTATTTGAAATAGAGTAATGAAAGAAGATGATAAATAAACAAATAAATATTATATTACTCTTTAATGTCTATCCAAGTCATATACTTTCTCTATGATCCTCTATTTTGAAAACATTATGAAAAACCATATCAATTAGGTGGTTCCCAATGCATCAGTTTTACACTTGAATCTAGAAGCCCAAGTAGGGTGTGAGTAGTAAAACATATTAGGACACAAGAAAAAACCTAAATATAAATACACATGTATAAGAGTACATGATATGATCACGTGAAATGGTATGACATGTAACAAATCATGTTGAGTGTTCATTCAGTAAAAAACCAAAAATAACTCTAGTAGTACCAACTTTAAATCATTTTTGGATGATATTATAATGGACTTGATATGCCAATATGAATGCGATATCCTAGAAAAAAATGAATAGACATACAATCCATTGTCCTTAAGGTTAGACCACAATTGAAAATATTATGTTATAATTATCTCTCAGGTTATGTCCCAAAGATTACCATTACAATCTATTTCAATGCAAGTCAAGTCACATATATCATCCTTCATCATTGTTTTCCCATGAGTCGAATCACACATGAACCTCAGGCCTAGAGGTTAGGATAAACAAGGCCTCCATATTCTATGTTCTATCATGGCACATCCATTATATCACATGCAGTGTCTAATAAAGATTCCCATCTAGAGATATGAATCCACTATAAGTCTACTTATAAATTTGGTACTATGAAAATTAAAAAAATGTAATTGCATAAAACCAAAAATTCATAAATAAATAGTTGTCTCATAACAAGGAATTCATATATATCATAAGTGTGATTAAAATAAAAAACAGGCACACATATGTAAAACTCAATGAGGAAAAAGCACATCAAAACATATCATCGAATCCGAAAAAATTCCTATAAATCCCCCCTAGATGGTAATGAACTTCCTTCATCACATTTTTCAACAACAACATCATGGATATCTAGGGAGTCATCAAAAAACTCATATACATGTATTTTTCATGTTTTACCACTAATTAAGGACACCTTAAAACAATTATTAACATTTTATTTCCCAAATAAATAGAATACTAAATGTGATAATAGATTTTATCTCATGGATAATAAATAATAAGAAATATAATTCCATATTGTCCTCTATAATAATTCTAAATTAATTCATATTAATTAATTTCAGTTACACATGTGAAATATATATTCTCTATCTAGAGTAATCTAGATTAGATAGGAAAACAAATTTCATAAAATGAATTGATGTTATTATTAGTTTAGGAACAATTTTATTTCATTATACATCTTCGGAAATATTAAATCATAAATTTATTGATTAAAATATTTTATGTAATTATTACCTTATTATATCTTATACATACACAACACCTAGAATATAGTACATATATTGAATATCTACCACAACTAAAAACTAAATGAATAATTTGTTTTGGTTAAAAAATGTTTCAACAAACATGGAAAAAAATTCTAGACTTACCAACTAAATTAAAAAACAATTAAATTAATGTAGTAAGGCTTTAGGTATTTTTAGAAAATAGCTAGTAATTCTAGTTTTAAATAATTTGATTCCTTCAAATTTAATTATCATTTAATGAATTTATCATGTGGATCATGAAAGTGGTGCGATTAAAATCATCAAAAAATGGTTTTTTATTCATAAATGTGTTGAGGGAAATAAATCCCATTACTTTTTCCCTTTTAAAATAGATAAAATACATGTTACAAAGCTGAGAAAGTGATAAAGATGAAAAAATGATGTTGGAAAAGTATTTTTCCCAAAAAGGACTCTGTGTAAAGGTAATATGGTTAACCCATTCACATCATATATGTGCCTCATTCGGGAAAGGTGTCTTACCATTACATAGTTGCAAGATTATAGATGACCCTTATGTAGGTCATATATACAGTTATGATATATTTAAAAACTAGGTTTTACCATTATTCAGTGACTTGACTACCCTTATGGTGTACTAGGGACCAAAAGATTATACTTTTTTGTCTCAAAATATACCCTTTCATAGTGGTAGGTTACAATTAAAAAATAATTAAAAAATACATTATTCATAAAAATCCTAGAGTAATATTGTATACCCTTAAATAAAATCAATATCCTTCACCCTACCCTTACACAATCCTTTTTAACCATACATAACCCACAAAACAATTTCCATTCCATTATCAAATTCAAGAAAATAACACATTACTATTATGTAGGGCTATAAGACAACCCTTAAACTAACTCAAGGAAAAGGTGTTGTGTGAGGGGAATAATTTTACAAGATATTTTAAATTTTACCTTTTAAATACATATAAATTATATTAAAAAATGGGGTTTTAAAGACATTTAAAAGATTTGAATATTAATTTCCCATTTAAAAATGACCTTCCATCACAATTTAGAAATATTAATTAACAAAAATGCTACATAATTACTCCTATAAAATGATATTCCACCACCCATTCCAAATAAATCATACTATTATTTTATCTTTTCAATAAATTTAATTTTTTTGACGGGAAATAATATATCTAAATTTAAATTGATTTTGGTTCAAAAATAAAAACTACTTCATTTCTTCCAAGGAATCCAATTTCTAGAAAGAGGTAATTCAATAATCAAGGTACCTGGTACTTCATTATCATTTTCAATTTCCTTATTATCTAAACTCATAAAAAATATTATTATCAATGGTTATGTTATTATATAAAAATCCTTAACATTGTACAAAATTATTATAATTCTCATGTCTCTCAAAACTAATTCTATTTTATTATAATAACATGTTCCTATTTAGGTATTTTCAAACACCAACATGAACAATGTTATACTACAGTCCTTCTTTCAAATGTGACTGAGTATAAAAAAAATCATTCATATGTTATGTTAATGATTATTATATGTTATGAACATGGTACTGTAATAGTGACAAAAAATGAATAATTGTTTAAAATTTACATGATATTTTAGGAAAGTTACTTGAAGCATATTAATCATGTATTACATTCCTATGAAACATAAAAATACATTCAATAAATAAATCAGGGAATAAATAAGTAATTAAATCATTATAAATATAGTTCCTTTAAAAATCCTTGAATGATGAAATTGTATTAAAAAATGTGTATCTATATCTTCCTTGGAAGACTTATAAAAATATCCAAATTATTATCATCTGATGATAAAAAACAATAGCTAACAAATATATTATAATATTTTAAGAGTATCAAAAGTTAATATTTATAAATAATTATTTGATTTAACACATTAAGGATTTTATATTTATTATACATGTGGTAAAAGTTCACTCATGGAACCCTAGCATAAATTTAAGGGTCTCTCTTCTAATTTTTTTTTATTTTTCTTTTCACTATATATAATAATTTTTAGCGGATTTGTGGTGTATAAATAGTATATAGATGACTTTTTTCATATTTTTCATGTAATTAATTATAATTTTACATCAATATATGTTTCTCCCAGTAAAATTTTCATTATTCAAATTTTTCAAAAATATTACTATTTTTATTTGAAATAATTACTTTAAATCAACATTATTTATGAATAAATATACATTGAGAGAAATTGGGTGTTTTTATCCTTAAATACACATTTATTTTATTATACTCAATTTTTTTTATATATTTCATAATATCGTTTCACCAAACATTTGTTCAAAACATTATCAGAAGTTATTATATTGGTTCGGTAAATAAAATCTCATCAATTCTATTTAGAATTATTTTTCATCCCTTTTCATCTTCATCATATTATTTTCTTATTTTCAGTGTATATTATTATATAATTTATTATATTTCTATTTTATTGGATTAAAATTATTGTTTAAAAAAATGAAAGGAATAATTTTTTATCATTAATTGTGCGGGTCATTTTTAGTTTACCCAGAAATTTTTCTCAAAAGTAGTAAAAGAATATCATTAATTAATTTTCTTCATGAAATAATTTTTAAAGCATCTTATTCAGTTGTTTTTAAGAATATTCCTCTCAATTTTTTCATGGTTTCTAATGTAATATCTGTTTCAAGTTTTTCATATAAATTAATATATCAAGAAAAATGTTACCAAAAGTAATGGACATTTCCTTTAATTTTTTATATAAGTTTTATAATACTTTTATTCTGTGTTTTTCATTTCTGTCAACATCCTTTAAAATATATTATGATTAATCATGTAAATAATCTAAAATTAATATTTAATTACTCATTTGATGGTTGATTATATACATGTATATATTTCTTCTGGAATCATACTTCATTAAAATAGTTTAATTAAGCTAGGATATACTGATGAATTTTTAATCCTCAATTGGAAAACAGATTTTTTCTGAAATCAGTGGGACCATAAATATGTTTCTCTATAATTAATTGTATAATAATTAATATATCAATTTATAATTGGGAAAGGTGAGTAGAACCAATCTCTTAAGGGAATATGTTGATTATGTGCCATGTGGGCCAAAATTGTATAACTCTTAATAAATCATGTACAACCTTATATGTAATTAGAAGAAATTCTTTGGATGGTGGAGTGAAATAAATATACATTAAGACAATTTAATCTATTTATATTGGAATGGGTTGATCCAAATCTATGTTGGGGCTCTATACACAATGTGATGATGGACTTGGCGGAGAGACTCGACATAAAGAAATATTTTTTTTGGTTTGTTAGCATAATACATATATTATGATCTCAAGGATTATGTTTTTTATCTCATGGTTTATCCCACATTTGAAATTTAGTTATGTTATTCCCTAAATATTATTTCATGATACATGAGTTTTTAATTATGTTTTATTTATTATGATTTTAGTATTTTTTGGCCATGCACACTAATATTGTTCTCAAACCCACATGTTAAACATATACTATACTAGTACTATCAATCATTGTCTCTTATAATTATATTTACTGGGTATTCTGTCTTATTTAAATCATAATATTTCATCCCATAGGCTTTGATGAATGTTATAACTTATGATATATCTTAAATGGTGTCTATTATGGAAGGACTAAGGTTGAAAAGTAATGGTGTTGTAAAATTAATCATTTATATGTAAATATCAAATTAATCTATGAATATATAGTTTAGGGATTGATTTATTTGGAAATGTAATCAATATTCGTATAAAATGATGTAATATTTATGTATATTATACTTTTCATATTAGTTTTTACTATTGTTCTTCTTATAATTTCATATGTGTAAGAATTCAGAACTATAGATTAATCTACTATAATTGTGAAACATTGTAGATGTGATGGTAAATATATCTTCATCATATATGGTATGTATTTAGGTTTATTGGGTAGTTTTAGTTTCATAGCCACTTAGTGTTAATGATTTTTATAGGAAGACAATTATATATCATCCATGATGTGGAAAAATTTCATTATAATATAATTATTGGTTTCCATTATATAAATGTAATAAGTGAAGTAGGTAGAAATCATATAATATTATTAAATAGGTCCTCCACTCATTGATTAGGTTTCCCTCTCGACTAATATGCATTCCCCATAAAGGAACTTCTATCTCTTATAGTGGTTAGTAACCAACTTCACTAAAGTATCCAATAAGGGATGGTTACCCTACTTCTCCTACTAACATTTTATTTTTTTCAATTTGGTGGATATAAAATAGTTCATGGGTTTGGAGTTTTTTATTTATATTCCATTATGGATGTCTTTTAATATATGAATCGCATGTCGATCCATTATTCATTATTTAAAAATATTGACTATAACTTTATTATGACATCAGGAATATGTTTCTTCTCACTCTGGTATCAATGATTTCAAAGGGATATAATCCATAGTGATATTGATCCATAAAATTGATATTTTACCTTTTTCTTGATTCTAACCTCTTAAGTAATATATATCATTTTCTATGTATTTTAATTCATGTGTTTCTATTAGAAATGTATTTATATAGAATTATTGGTTTCTATTTAAAATATTTCAAGGAATCAAAGTAGGTATAATATACTCATAAAAATGTATTCATTTTACCAAAATAAGTTATCTATTCTAATATGTAATAATGTATAGGTATGTTGATTGTGTACATTAATTTACTATTGTTAGAGAAGAAGAATTATATTATCTTACAGGTATTCCCAGTAGAGATTTTTGTATATAGAGTCCATTTCTATATATCTCAAGGGGAGGATTTGTTTTAAAAAATCCTATAGATAGTGGTATCTGCATGATTTTGAATATATAATTTATATTTTACATTTATGATTTCCGTAATGGTATTATATTTGATATTTTATTATATGATCTTTTTATTATTATTTTATGTTATTTTTTTATTGCTTGTGTTAATTACATTAGAATTTATATTATATTAATTTGCATAATAGTTTCCATATGAGAAGGCCACCTACATATGAATATTTCTTCTTGGCATGAGTCACCAGTCCTTATACTTTTGAATATGGGAATAGGGTCATACAGTCAGCCTATATCCTATGAAATTGGTGTCAAAGTGTGATGGTTTGTTTCACTATTATATTTAATAGAATATTATTATTCAATTGAATCATTTCTTAACTATATTGAGGGAATTTGTTAGGTTATTTTACACACAAACATAATATGTAGATATGAGAATAATCATTACCCATTAACAATATTTATTTGATCGTTCCTGAAATAAAATTTTCATTTCACTATTAATTAATATATAATAATAATTGAATTCTCCAATTTTAGATTTCATCTTATATACCAAAATAATAATTTATATTCAGCTACTAGACTACCTTATAACAAATTCACTTTGGATAAATGGTTCTAAAAAAATAATGGAAATTTTTTTTATTCATTCAAGATCAATAATAAAATTTATGATGTATATTTCTAGCATCTTGAATAATATTACATTGTTTTAAATTGATTCTTATTACTTATCTTAAAGATAAAGGAATAATCACTTCATCATTATGCAATTTATTTTAAGAAAATATTTTATTAAAATTGTGCTCTTAAACACCACATATTCAATATAATTGATTTATTTCCTTTACCCATATTCATGATAATGATCTAATGATGGTTTAAATCAGTATATAAAATTTAAATGACAAAAAAATATTTACCAATCCATAAGAATTGAATAAGTGAATATATTATTTCATTTATGGTGATCCATTACATGGTAAATTTTTTATTATAGATGTTAAAAATGGTTTTGGTAAGTTTCACAGAAAATACTATAATGATTGTCGTACCATCATTGATCTGTTTTTAGCTCAATTTAGTTACTAATAAAAATAGGATCTAGTATATCCAAGAGTGTTTGTGCCCTAACTATCATCCCAATTTATTTTTCATTTCATCAATCTACACAGTGTCCATTAACTAGTAATTTCGACGGTCTATGAAGATGATCAGCATAAGACTTATATCTATATTCTTCCATCATCATTCTATGAGGAATTAACTGAAACTTTGATGTCATATCTTGAACTAGGACTCCTTCAACCGACAAACATTCACCAACCACTAACCAACACAATAGATATCTGTGAGGTAAAACATAAAAAGCCGAAAACAAATCCATTTTGATCACATACTAGAATCTCTTTTTATATGTAAAATCATCTATCCACAAGTGATCATTTTATGACGTTAACAACGCAAGAGTGTATCATATCATCAATAACTTATATAGATATCTCTATCTAGACATCTGATTGTTGATGGTATGTCATACTCAAATAGACCTAAGATCTTATTTACTATTTATAGTCTCTCCATTAACATGATGTAAACAGAGTATACCTATTAGAGACTGTAAAAGAGGTAACTCCATGAAAATGAACTACCTATTTCACGTAGTGATTTCCCAACTATTCTACATTGGATGTGTCAAAAAGGTCTATAACATGAGCCAACATAGTGATCCTATTAATCAAAACAAATATAAAAATTTAATTTCACTAATTATGAAGAAATCTAAGCACAGTTTCAATTTAGATCTCATCACTCTTCTAATTAGGGACTAGAAGTGGATAAAGAAAACCAAAATTTTTTTAGTTCCCATATTTGACCTATTAGAAGCAATAAAAATAAGAGATGAATTCACCAATTAGAAATCTTATACATAGACACCAAAATCGATGTCACATGTCATTGGTAATATTTTTGACTCCTAGGATCACTTCCTAGTGATAATTATAGAAATCCCCCATAACATATTCACTTACATCTTACAAAATAACCAAGTGATTCGGATATCATAGTATTCCCTTTTTGGAGAACGAACACTCATACACTATCTCCCCATCATAAAGATGTCATATAATCATAATGAACTCATTATGAAGATCTTTTTCTAGGAGAATCAATTTGATATGAGCAAATGTCAACTAAACACTGGCCAAAGCAACCTCATCCCTTGATCCTTGGACTCAATTATAAATCTATGAAAAGATAGACATTAAATTCAGCTTTTCTGATGATTCATTAACTACTTATATTGGTTGTTTCCTTCTCAGGTAATCTGTGTTGAAATTAAATTTCCTCAGGGTATATGTGATGTCTTAATCGAAGGACTACATATATTCCACACTATGCCTCTAGTGAATATTAATATCATTTAAAAGTGGTTACATCTCATTATTTTGTGTTCATTGCACATAGTAATAATATTTACATAAAGATATTGTCTTAAACTCTTAAGAACATGCATCACATCTACTATTTCAAGGTCACAAATCAGATAATTATTTCTTGTGAGCTATTTTAGTGAGGTCCATATGAAATGAAATTATCATTGTTTATTGGAAAGTTTCCAAAACCTAAACATGATGCATCATATATGTCTACATTGCCCAACTTGTCCTCATGAAGAGTCAAAAACAGAGAAATTCTCAAAATATATTTCTTCTCAACAAAATAACTCTATCATTTTTCATCCCAAGAGAACATCAATCCATATCTAGATACGGTGTTCTTCTAACAATTCAACATTTATAAGTCCTAACAAACTTGAGATAATACCTATATAAACCTAAGAAGCTCTAAATTTCGATAAAATTTAGTAGTTTCCCCTATGTTATAATAGCCATCACCTTCTTATGATAAGCTATTATACCATGTTAAAACACTACCAGTACCAATAACATCACTTTTAGAATCCATAAATCCCATTTAAAAAACATTGCATAAAGTATCTGATTTCACAATGAGATTACAATTGTTCTCAGATAAAACACATGATCCTCCATGGGCATATAGAAAATGAGTATGTCATCTACAAAGGATACCATTCATGATTCAAGATACTCATGGAAAAGAATGTTTATCTAATCCATAAAGATTACATGATTATTTTTTAGTCCAAATAGCATAACAATATACTCATAATGGAAATACCTACCTCAAAAGGAATTTTTCTAATAATCCGATTCAATTATCCTCAATTGATGCTCACCCAAAAAAATATAAATCTTCAAAAACCCCATCACCCCTTTAAACTAATCAAATAGATCAACAATAAAATGCAAAAAAAATATTGTTATCCTAACATTGTAGAGTTTTCGATAATCAACACAAATGTGGATTAAACCATCATTCTTCTCAAAAAATAGAATAATCATTGCTCAAGGTGACACACTCATGTGTATAAATCCATTCTCTAGATGATTTTCCAACTGATTATTCAAAATATTCATTTCATCTAGTTCCACCATGTAAGAGGAAAATATAACTATTTGAGTTCCAAGCACTAATTCGTTATAAAAATCAACCTCGATTAGTGGTTCCACGCTACCGAATTCATAAAGTAACAAGTCAGGAAAATCATAGACAACTAGGGGGAAAGCTCAAATATTTTTGATCCAAACAAAATTGAAAAAATACATATCACATTTCTCAACACCAGATCTTAAGGTATGGCTATTGTCAACCTAGGGTACCCTTTTAATTGAATGATATTATATATTACATCAAGTATAGTTAAGGAGACCCATCATATATAATAATCAATTCATGATTTATTGGTGGTGATCCAATCCATCCAGAACATGAAATAAAGATATTTCATGTTGCGAACTATAAATCTAATAGAATGTTTAGTATATAATAGAGATAAAACACAAGATGAACTATAGATCCCTTTCTCTATCTTCATACCATTGGGTGGAGTAATATTCATCACATAAATAAAAAGATTCCTAGAAACATTTATAATACTAACAATGTGGCTTGAAATATATTAATTTCATGTAGAAGTATCAAATAAAGAAGACACCGTATTTGAATATATAGTGATGATACCTCTCACGGTCACTAGACCCATATTCACATCCTTTGGAGACTCATCAACTACATGAATAAGAATCATTCAGTATGTCTATGGTATAACCCTTATATACATGACGGTTTTAATTTCTTAAATTTTTTAAAAGGATATGATGATATCATGAAACTATTAGGAGTCTAATAGATATGGAATAACATCTATAGGTGATCATAGTATCCATAAGAGACACATATATTAGGTGCCTAAGTGAAACACTACTTCGAATGTGTTGTCTTTCCACAGTGGTAAAAATTAAATGGACATATTCGAGGAACTGTAAGAGGTTTTGAAAATACCTCTATTGATAACAATAAAAGAATTTTATTAATACAGATTCATTTGAAGGAACATGCTCTAGATCTAGGAGAGAATGAAACTCTCAGCAACCCTGACTTTCCAATCATGTTAATTTCGACAATCACTTATCTATCCAACACATAAGCATAATAAGGATGATTTTTCATGAAAAAACTCTGAATGAATATCCAATATAATTTCCAAGTCAATCCTTAGAGACATAATCTTCTCAATCAATAGTATATGAGGTTAAAAATGCACAAGATTAGCCAAATGATTTCCATACACTATCACAGTCATTTCACCCTGCTAAAGCTTGAAAAAAATTTATCCTTGGTGAAAAACATTGAGTCTATATAGAACTAGTTGTAAAACATAATTTTTAAGCCTTTTCACTCTAATCCCTCATTCTTTTTTGTCATCACCATTATATCTCACAATCTCCTCTTCGAACCTTCAAGCATAACGGTGGCACATTTCACTATGATTTTGTTAGGTGTCTCTTAGAACCCAAAAAAATGCTCCATCATACTCAAAAATTCCTCATCCTCTTGAGGTTAATTTGATCCTTTTATCATTTATGGTTTCTAGATATGTAATTCCGAACAATGATACTATACATCATCCATTTCAATATCAGAAACTAGAGCCTGAACGAGAGTTGTTACAGGTTCCTATCCCAAATCATCAATAGTGAGCATATTAACCTCAACCAAATTCAAGTCCATAAGAATATTTTCTCACTGTGGTTTATTAGTATCTTCTTCCTGGGAAAAAATTTCTTGTTTTCATGGAGGTATATTACTAAATTAAATCAACAGAAAATAATGAATACATCATATTTACTATCTAAGAGATAAATAAAGTAGATTAATCACAAAAGATAGGAAAAAATTTGGATTTTAATCAAACCAAATTTAAAATAGGAAAATTACTGTAACAGATCCGCAAAAATCCTTTCAGTCACCACCATATATGACTTAATGTTCATTATCGTGTGATATATCTAGGAACTCAATCACAATGAAACCCTATAACCCAACACAATTACACAATGAATATTGAATTCAAGGCCAGAAGATAATCATCCCTTTGAAACCACTTTGTTAAGAACTAGCTCGAGTGCCCTGGTAATCCAATAACAGAGCCGGCATTGACATGTCTTGAAGGGTGTTCCAGATCAACACATGATGAATACTAGCACTTGGTGTTGAGTCAATAAGGTTTCTTTATGACCTTTCTATTCCTTTATGTTTTGAAAATCACAAACACTCCATCTCAAGGAAAATTTCATTTCCCATAAGATTTATCTTATTATGGAAAATTTTCCTTCCCATGGAAATTTTCTCCCTATAATTGTTTACACTATTCATGATTTAGTTTCACTATATCTAACTCTCTTTATTTATAAGTGTAAAATTTGGTTTCATTTTGAAAACCACGGAATCCTATAAATACATAGATATGAAGCATTCTGTTTTTAGGTTCTTAATTCAGATTCTAAATTCTTCTAAACCCAGATTCCAAATTCTATGAAATTCATATTCCAAATTCTTCTGAACATTGATTTAAAATCCTTTCTAATTCTGATTCTGAACTCATCTGAAATCATATTTCAAATTATTATGAATTCAGATTCTGAATTTTTCTGAATTTAGATTCCGAATTCTCTGAAATTCAGATTTTGAATTCTTCAGAACTCAAATGCTAAATTATCTAAAATTTAGATTCTGAATTCTCTGAAATTCACTTTCTTAATTATATATAATTCCATTTCGAAATTCCTCAGAATTTAGACTCTGAATTCCTAAGAATTTATGTTCTGAATTCTTGAGAATTCAAACTCTGAATTCTATCATAATTCAAGTTCCAAATTCCTTATAATTAATGTTCCGAATTCCTTATAATTAAGACTCTGAATACTATTAGAATTATGGTTCCGAATTCCTATGAATTCAGGTTCATAATTCCATAGAATTTAGACTTTGAATTCCTCAGGATTCAGGTTCTAAATTCTATATAATTCAGGCTCTGAATTGTCTTAGAATTCAGGTTCCGAATTCTATATAATTCAGGTTCTGAATTCCATATAATTCAGACTTTGATGTCAATAGATTTTTTATTACAAATTCCATTAAAAATAGAATCTTAATATTCATGTAATATATACTTCGAATGTTTTTCTCTTTGAATCCGAAATTTATATTTGCCTTAGACTCCAAAAAAATATAATTGGTTTAGAAAATATATTTTACATAACCTACTTATAGTTATGAAATGATGTCAGGCATGCAGTTTCTAACTAACCGTTGTTTGAGTGACACTTGTACAGTTCCCTCCAAAAAATATATAAAAATATGACCATTGGAGGAGGGAGCCAACAGTTGCAGAAATGCCTATAAATATGAGCTCATTTGAATGAGCTTAAATTTTTTTGATCAATCTAGTGATTACATGCTGATGAAGTGATTAATAGAGAGAGACTCTCATGCTTTGTATATACTGAACATCTTGTTCATCTTGCTTCGTGCGAATCTGATTCTTGTTGTGTACAATCAAGGGCTTCCGGTTATAGGAAGACAGAGGTTCCAGCTACCTTAAAGTTCAACGACTTCTTTCATAAGTAATACATTGGTGCTGACTACCTTGAAGTTAGATGGCTTACGGGGATATCAAGATAGACTCTGATATTCTTATTGAGAGATTACCCTGGTCTGGGGAAGACAGACTTTGTTGAAGTTATAAATCAATGGACCATTACCCAAGGTTGTTGGATACCCTACTCTTTGGGTTATAAGACTCGATACATGTTAATTGTATTGTTTCAAGTTTTTTTCCACTGCATTTTGATTAATAATTAAATTATAACTACCTTATAAATTCTTGTACTTGTATACTCTGATTATTAAGATTATATATGCTTTGAGGTAGAATCTTTTTCCTTGAAAACGTTTCTTATGTTTCATTTCCAGAACCATATATCTGGAATCTAGAAAGTTTTTAGAACATAAAGGTTTTATGAATTTACATTGTTTAACTTTGTTAAAAATATTTTTCCTCAAGCTTAAAATGAAGGTCTTATAACCAACTTTAAAAGTCCAAAAGGAATTTTTAATGTATACAATTCACCTCATCTTGTATATTGAGTATCTATATCATTATTTTGATCCTACATTTAGAATCACATAAAATGAAAGTGGGGATGATTATTCCAAAAGAATTATGAAAGCAATTAAATATATCAAAATGAATAAAATAAAAACTCCATAGTAAGTAGTTTACCAGAAGTAAAATAAGAATAAAAACACAAATTACTAATAAAATTTCCAAATTATAGGATAAAAACACAGGTCTCAAAGAAGTAGACTCCCCAAGACCAAAGTTTCATACCTACTACCAACTCCATGTGGTGCCTTATGCCTTTCCTGAACCTATTTTAGGATAATCATTATGCACTAAAAGGCATGGGTAGGGTGTGAGCTAAAATCCCAAAATGGTCTCTTCAATGATTCCATATGAGATACCGTAATTCAATAATCCATGTAAATATAATTAAAGTATAAATAAAAAACATTTTAATTTTAAAAGAATATAAAAAAATCAATCATTAAATTTCAATTGATTTAAATAATTTAAAAATGTTTCTAAATAAACATTTTAAATAAAAAAATTTATAAATATTTAAAATAATTTAAAACAGTTTACAATAATGGAATATATTCATTTAAAATACAAAAAAGTGGGAAACATGGTCAAATTATTAAAAGGTATGATAGTTCTAGGCTATAGGACACTGCGTAATCAAGGATATATAGAAATATGTGTATACATGTACCCCTTTCGACACTGTTCATGAGGACATCATCACAATCCCATCAGGGATGTAATGTGCTGTATTTCTGTCATGGAATGTTGTAAATCATAATGTGTTATCTGAATAACTCGTATACTACCTAAGGATTGTATGATCTCTAATAAAAAATGAATTATGGGAAATATAATTTAATATAGACAAAACTACAATTAAACCAATTATATATTTCAAATATTCCAATTTACCTTTTAAAAACCAAAATGGGTTTTTAATCAAAACATGTGTTATCAAATTCAAACCCCAAAGTTTTCGATCAAACCCTTTTTAATCAATTTTGTCCAATATGAATTTGAAATCAATTAAAAATTAATTTTCACAATTCAATTTAATAATTTAAATTCAACAATTTAAATTCCACCTAATTTCATCAATTGCATATTATACCCCGATTCGATGGAGGGGGAAATTTTTTCAATTTAATTGCAATATAAAATTTTTAAAACAAAATTTATAAAATTGAATGGAATTGGGGTTTCGAAAAATCAATTTTCATAATAATATAATCTCAATTATTTAAATAAAATCAATTTATTAAAATCAATCAATTTATTTTCAATTAAATTTTAAAAAAAATTGAACCACCTACCTTTTTCATAGAAACAAAAATCCCACAATAAGACCCACTGACAAGAATAATGGCGAAGAAGATATATGTAGTAAACCTAGAAATATGATTGAACAACATTGATTTTGGAGACATCAATGAAAATATGTACTATTAAACTCTATGAAGGGAAATTGAAAGAGATGAAGAGTTAGGGATAATTTAAACCTAGAAGCTCACATTACAACCTCAATAATGGACAATTGTTGAAAGAAATAAACCAAAAGGGTTTGGGGGCACCATAATATCATGTTGATGACTCTGGGGTTGATAGAATTGAAGTACAGAGAGGAATAAATATAATTCTCATCGAATATTCCAATTTAAAAAATACTTGAGATTTTAAATGACATGTTACCTGATTACTCATTGTGTAGTTAAAAAATACCAAAATCACTGAAAACCTGCCAGCTTTTTCTAAAAACATATTTATAAATATCTTAGAATTTAAAAATGAGGTAACCACATCACATGGAATGTAAATCCTCAAAATTTACTATGACTAATATCTTTTATGCCAAAATTCCAAAAAATCATGTACTTTACTATTTTTGGTATCCTCTGAATTCCTTCTTAGCCCTCCCCAAACAATTAGAATTGAAGACCTCGATTGAAAATAAAATGGACCTATCTTAATTTTGTATTAACTATCGAGAAAAATGATTATAAAACTATATTAATATGCCTAAGGATATGATTATAAATATGATTATGGATGAGTCAAATATAGAAAAATGTCCATCAATTTTGGTAAATGATAGAGAATGTGGTTTCCATGAATATACATCCATGTCTGGATACTACATGAAAATTTGGCTCTAGAATATAGGTATCTAGGGGTAATAACTATAAAAAGTGTGAATTCATAAAAAATTGATCATCACCTTATGTATGATAATGATCATTTGTTCACAATTCATTTGACACTCCCATGGGATAAGGATTGGTAGTTACCAAGTTATTTACAAACCATGATAAAGGATTTATGTATATGATGACTATGAATGACATATGAATAGTAGAGGGTGTCATATATTAAATAATATTTCACGATACAGACATCTAAAAATTATTTTTTCAGGATTATCTGATCCCCATCGGGATTATTTTCTCTTACAGTGTTATTTTTTTATCATATTCAACTGTTTTATTTTGATGGAATTTTTTTAATGCTGAGTGAGATAGAAGATGAAATTATTTCCCATAAGATCATCCTAATTTTATGGGTTTGGAATTAAAATTTTCATTTTTATTTTCATTCAACATTAGAAAGGAATAATTTTTATGTACTTCCAAACAGACAAAGTAGGGAATACCATTCCACTGATTCCATCAAGAGGAAATGTATACCTTCATTCACCGGGTCCTACAATCAAATAGTTTCTGAATAATTTCTCTAAACAACTATGATTATATTTTCTATTCTCCAGTGTTCAAAACCTAAAAAATTTATTTAGGTTGTCTTACATTTTGACAGCGAAGAAGATTAGTGGTGGACTATTATCAATACCATAAGGAATGAAAATAAAATTCACATTATGGATTGGGTTTTCTTTGGGAACCAATTTTATAATAAGTATATTCCTCACATTATTCAAATGAATATGGGTAAGGAGTTATGTGAGCTTAATAAAAAGGATGATTATTTTTTGGTACATATGTGGAAAAGTTTACAATCCATTGAAGGAATGCTTATGGAATTATCATCTTACCTGGCGGTATGGTTGATCAATTTTTCTATATCATTAAACCATTTTTCTAACGGAAATTATATATAAGTGACTCCTCTTTTTATGAAAATGTTTTCTTATGTGATATCAATTTGGAAATCAATGTTGGACTAAGTTATCAATGTCATGGTTTTGAAAAGATGGGAATATTGTAATTCAATGGAAAATATAAGAACCAGAGGGAGAGAAATATGACCATTCCATTATGATCAATATCTTGGAAGAAGACTGCAGGAAATTTCTTTAATGTAAATACAGAATGTTTTTATTGTGTGCGTGAATTTTTTCATGAAACGTATTATAGAAATAATGGTAAAAAGTTATATAATGAAGTTAATAGAGAGAAAGGTTCATAGAATTAAACTCTAACAATATAGTGATTCAAATTCAAGGAGTATAAGAATTAAGTTAACCAATTCCCAAATAATATGGATAATTATGATTATCAAGGTTATAAACCTCTTATTCTTAAAGGCAATGGAAAATATCTTGTGATCACTACTTTTGAAGAGAGTTGTCAAAATGACATTGTGAAATATACACATACCATCTACTATAGAAATGGTGATTTATTAATTGATACTAGATCAACCAATTATTTCATATCAAAATATATTTAAAATGGAATAATGATTCCACCATAAATATTAGATTTTGAATTGGTACTGAAAACTCTCTAATGGTATGATGATCACTTCTCATGTGTATGAATCCCCTCCAGTTGATTTTGGAGGGAATGGGATTCATAAAATACTTATCATTCGTCATCTTGTAAAATTTGATTTTCCCTTTTAAATGGATTGTAATACTATACATAAAAACCACATAAATTGGAAAAAAGGTAAGTCACATTTTATATTTGAAACCATCCCCGATCATATATCAATGTGATGATAAGTAATAACATTGTAAGGAGATCACATCCGTTGTATGGGTATTAATTCCAATTTCGAATATGTGTTTACATCAAATGTATGGTGAGATACTTGACATTAATGATATTCCTTTTATTATGAATTATTTTTTGTCTTTGTGATGGATTTTTCTATCTATAAACTAAAATGTTGAATTGATTTCTCAATAGAACTCATTCTTATTGTCATAAAAGATTCAAAGACTCTCTATAGAATAAACCCAATTATGTTGTATTATTTAATGAAAAAAATCTAGAATACCATTGAATGGGTTTTGGTGATCCTATTTTTTTACAAAATAAATAATTATTAATGAAACTCAGCATTATTTTTCTAAGGGACAAGAAGGTCACAGTTAAGAATAAGTGATCTCGTCCCTGAATTGATGAGTTTTTCTATTATCAGTGGGGAGATCCATAATTTTCTAATATTGACCTTCGTTATATAAATCATCAATTGAGGATTAGTGATGAAGATATTCCCAAGTAAGCATTATATAAAATTTATAGAAACAATGAATATTTATTGATGTCATAAAATGTTACTAATTGCCCTGATATATTTATGCATTCAATTAATCAAGGCTTTAGAGATTACATTTATTGATTTGTGGTAATGTTTTTAGATAATATTATAATCTACTCAAGAATTAAGGAATATAATTAATATTAGTAGGTAATTATACTAAAAACCCTATGGAATAAGAAACTATATGAAAATTTTAGAAATTGTTAATTTTATTTACAAAAGGATTCATTTTTTTGTGATAAAATATCAATAGGTAGAATATTTATAGATCCATAAAAGACATAGGCTATTTAATGTTGCACCATACCATCATTGGTGACTAAGATCAGTATTTTTTTAGTTTATCATGAAATTATCAACTATTTTTTTGATAATTTATCATGAATATATTTTCATATGACCGTGTTAACTCGAATGGGATCCATGTTAATCTAGATAAGTAAATGTTAAAAAAATTAATGGAACTGAGGAGAAGATTAGTTAGCACACCTATAATTACATTACCCTATAGTAGAGACTGGTTTGTAATCTATAGTTATGAATTCAAGAAGGGATTGAGATGTTTTCTTGTGAATACTGATGTGGTTATATAATATGCCTCATGATAATTTATTATTCATGAGAAAAATTACACAATTCAAGATTTGGAGTTAGATGTGATAATTTATTCATTATAGATAGGAAGGAAATATATTTATGTAGGAAATGTGCTATATATATTTTGATCATAAAAGGTCAAACTATATATTCCCACTAATGTAGTTGAATATGTTCAAAATAAGATGAATATATATTATTATAGATTATGTATCATCAATGTATTTCCACTATGGGAAATAGAATATGGTGGCCAATGCTTTGTGTCTAAAGGATCATGGTGTTTTATCCCTAATGAAGATTACGAATGATTAAAAAAATTTATATTTCCATAGGATGTATCCTTAAATACTAAAGTAAAGGGAAAATCGTATATTTCTTATTTAGAATTCAACAGTATGTCCATGTGCTGATTAAAGAGGTGTAAATAGAAGATATATATGTGAAAAAAATGTTATAAATGTTCTCGAGTTTAACCTTGACCATGATGGAATGATAATGTTCCTGAACTGTATATGTGTTTCATCCATACTATACTAGAAATGGATTTTTTAGAGAAATTTGGTAGTTATTTATTATTTATTAGGAAGTATGAATATGTGTTGAGATATGAAAGAGAATATCTGGTGGAATAGTAAAAATAGAGATATAACAGATTCTAAATCTCGGTTCATGGTATGTAGAAATGTTAAGGATAAAAGTCGAAATTATAATTGGATGTTATATCTCTTCACCATACAAGAGTGGAAATTGGAAACATCAACATAGATAACTTTATTAGACTCACTAAAACATCAAAAGAGGACAATGTTATATTTGTTATATCCTTCTCCATACTACATTAGAAAACATCATTGTTATTACATAAAAAAATCTATCTAGATTATTTTTTATTATATACCTTAAAAAAATTGTATTGTTTCTTGGAGTACCAAATTCTATTGTGTTTGATCAGGATCTAAGGTTACCTAAATGTTCATTCAAATTATTCATCAAGATCTTGATACAGGGTTTAGTTTCATCACATCCTCTCATCATCAAACAAATTGTTTTTCTGATAGATGAATAAAAACCCAAGAGTATATGTTTATATTATGTTCTGTTGATTTGAAAAGTTTATTTGATCAAAAAATATCTCCTAGTTGACTATCCATACAACAATATCATTCACTAATGATTTATATAGCTCTTTAGGATGCCCTATGTGGAAATAAATACAGGGATCAAACATGATTTATTGATGTTAGATAAATAAAGATATTAGGACCTAAGATAGTTAAATATATTAGAGATAATGTATGATCTATTAGACAAAAAAAGAGAAGGGTTAGTGTAAATGTAATGTAGAAAATTGTTAGCATGGTCTATAATTTGATGTCGGTGATTACAATGTTCTATGAATTTTTCTAGGTAGTTTGTTAATGATGTTTAAGAAGAAAGGAAAAATAATACCATGGTATATCAGTCCATTATAAATTATTGGTCATAATGAGATGGTTGCCTCTTACATGGTGCTTCCACCAAAACTATTTCAAGTCCATTACGTGTTCCATGTATCTCTCTCAAGGAAAAACATATATGACCCTTCACAGGTACTGAACGTAGAGATCATACCACTAGCGAATTATCACCCTTATGAAAATGAACAAGTGACCACTCACTTGGTAATTTTTTTGGGTGGAACCACCATTTTGAAGAATCTACATGGGAACATGATAATATGATGAGGTATAAGTATCTTCATTTTTTATATAGGTGTTAAAAATTTTGAGGGAGAAATTCACTTTATGTATAATAGAATGTAACAACCCATGATATTATGAATTATTTTTTTGAAATCAATAAAAAAATTTATATATCATTTATTACACATAGAACCATATCATTCATAAGCTAGAGTCAACAATTGATTATCTTGCTTTACAAATGACATTTTATTTTAATAGAACCATAATATATTTGTATTATAGTAACGAAAATGAGAAGAATATAACATATACATTACACTTATAGATATGAATTTCAGTAAATAAATTTTAAATTTTAATTCTATTTATTGACATAAATGAAACATATAGATAAAAAAGTTGTTATTTTTCAAAAAAGACATTTAGTTTTGAAAATACTATTTTCACAAAAAAAATATTTATTATTTATTTTGGTTAAAAATTATGAAATTTAATTTTCACAACATTAAAAAATTAATTTTAAAAAATAAATCTAATTTTATAAATTATAATTGTAAAATTTTCTTCAGGGTGAATTTTTGATAATTTTCCAAAAAAATATTCTTTTTATAAATAGTTAAAAAACATGAATTTTAATTGAATGGTCCCTTTTCATTTAATTTATTTATAAGGATATATGATATTTTTTAATTTATTTTAAAGAAAAATTAATTTTATTATAAATAATTTAACTTAATTTGGGCCATTTTTATGAATTTCATTGTAATTTTTTTAGATTCAAACATTATAAACATTTAAATATTTTTTCTTCATAATGCTGCTTTCTCCTCACATCTGTTAGATTAATTATAACTCAAAATTTTCCACAAATATATATTGAATTTGAAAAAATAGTACACAAATTTGGAAAGAAATAAAAATTTATATTATCTGACAAGTTCATATTAATCATTTTAAAAAATTCTTCTTAAAAATAATAAAATCAATTTACGATGGTTATGGTCAAAATAGTTTTATTAGGGGTTAACCTAAAACTCTAAGAGTTAAAAATAACCCAAAACTTATACAAAACTTATTGGATGCACATATTAACAAATTATAACTTTTTTTAGTATAATTTTCAATTATTGAATCCTTGTTATATGAAAAATAATGGGGTAATTCCTTCTGTCAAGAATTTTCTATTGTACCACTAACCTCACTTAAAAGCAAACACCCCCCCCCCCCCCCCTCTCCTCTTACAATTGTAAAAACATTATATTTAATCTAAACCTTAAAAATATTCATATTGAGACATCCATAATCTCATCCTAGAAGTTTAATTTTTTATATTAATCTATCTAATAATGTTTTTTGGTGAAAACCTATAGAGGATTACCAAATATGATGTAACATTCATCAACAAGCATTTTTGTTTTATTCTATCCTCCACCGTATTAAATTGTAATCATAAATTATGATATAATAACTTCATTATATGAAATATAAAAATATATTTATTTTACCTTCATGACCTACAACAATATACACATCCATTGAATGAGTTACAAAATTATTATCTGTCTGTATATTAGACAACCGCCTCGCGAACTGAGGCCAACCATTTTTTTCCATTAGAGTCTCTAGCAGTTGGAAAAATTGATGGATTAATTGTTTTTATAGGATATATATATGTGTGTGTGATATTATTATTATTCTAAAATTATAAAAACATTCATACCTTCATAATATCGATTTTTTAGGAGTTTGATAATGTCGTTTGTGTGTATAGCATACTACCACGTCCTAAAGCGATGTGTTTAGTTCAAACATTATATATAAGGTAATAAGGATGGTTTTATTATTATTTTTAATATATATGACATAATTATTATTATTTAAGGATAATATATATTTTACCATTTTTTATTTCAATTTATCAAGGACATGGAGATAACATTCATGTGTACATGTGGTCTACCATCTTCATGAACGATGTATTTCATTTTTTTAACTCTATCATATATTAAAAAAAACTAATTCTATATATAATGAATATATATGATATTATAACTATAGAAAATGTTATATATATTATTAAATCATGATCAATATAATATGATCAAAATTATTAAATCAAAACATATACGGAAAACAATGTGGTTATTACTCAAAAAAATAAAATTAACACGTAATTGTTCATAAAAAATTAATAAATGTTCATATGAAAATCATATTTGGTTTTTAATTGATAAATGTTTTTTTAATATATATTTATTTATTTATCTATTTATTATTCATTATACATGTGGATTTAATGTGTATGATGGAAGTCAATACCTAAAGAAACCAATTTTTTCTCAATTTATCTATTTCTAAAACATACGTTGTGTTATAGACCTCTATTGTTTTATTGAGGTATATATACTAAACCATTGACCAATGATATCAAGAATATATTTATCCAAATTTTATTTAATGTTCCACAATATTATTATTCTTTAATGAAGCTTATGATTTAATTTTATGAATGTGGTAATGGTGTTTGGTTATAATCATATTGTTTATCATGATTGTTTAGGATTATGGTTTT
The DNA here is from genome assembly GCA_963277665.1 of Viscum album. Taxonomy (NCBI): domain Eukaryota; kingdom Viridiplantae; phylum Streptophyta; class Magnoliopsida; order Santalales; family Viscaceae; genus Viscum; species Viscum album. The sequence continues at coordinate 557,233,183 of OY728141.1, forward strand.
CATGAAAAAATATTATGATCCACCTCCTAATAAACACAATATTTTTATTCCCTTCTTTTTATTTATTATATTTTTTGGTAATAGTACTATTTTCCCACTCATAAGTACTTAATATATTTGGAAAATTGTTTTTAAGAAAATCCTACATTATTACACTCTTCCTTCAGAAACACTTTTTATTTCAAATAGATTTTTCAATTTTTTTAAATATGTATTATTATCCTCTTTTTATATTTAAAATAAATATATACATATTTTTGGAATCTTGAAAAAAAACGAACGGAATATTAATGTTATTTTTCAAACAATTCTCATTTGGATTTTACCGAAAATGAAAAATAAATATTTGTTTTAAATTTTAGAGTATATAAAATTAATCATATCTTAATGACCATAATTTTTTTGGAATTTAATTGTATGTATTTATAATTTTTTTGGAAATAAAAATATTTTTAAAAAAAATCATGTTTTGAAATTCTTTTTTAAGGAGTAAAATGATATTTTCCCAAAGAAATGTTTTAAATGATCTATCCATATAACCTTACAAATAAGATGATATCCCTTGATTTTACCTATGAATTTTTGGGGATATGTTCCAAGGATAAAATTCTTGTTCTTTATCTGAATGGTTTATTTTTATGATGGAATGATTTTTGTGAAACCCATTTCTCTTCCACAGGTTATACCATGATTAAATTTTTATGAAACCCTCATCATTTTCCACTGGTATTATGAAACCTATATATTTTCTATTGGGTATTATATTTTTAAATGATTATGAAACACATTTCATTTCAGGGTTTACAAAATGATGAATTTTTCTGGATATTTTATGACACCTTATTATGGAATCCATTATGAGATGGTTGTGATCTATATCTAACTCCATTTAATTGTATAAATATTTATATCTCATGAGATAGAAATGAATGTAAAAGACAATGAACCTAGTTTATTATGGTACATTGTTCTCATTGGAGTGAACTTTAACTATATAAATGTTTGGGGAGTGAACCTCTTCCACTATAAAATCCTCTGAAATTCGTTTTGACTATTATGTATATGATATTCTATGCTTATTTGTATGCCACCAATAATTATATTATTCATATTTTATAATCCCAGAGATCATGTTATTTGATTCTCTAATGATTAAGGTATTATGAATTAAAAATATTTATTCGATGAAACAATATTATGATCTTTTATATTCACTGAGTGGATTTTAAAAGTAATTATCAAGTTCTCATACCCTTATGTTCGTGTTATTCATACATAACTCCCTTTTTCACCCTGAGAATATGATCTTACCCTTTCGTATGGTTATTTTCTATAGGTTATAAAGAATGTATTATGTATTGTATGTAAAAGAAGGTTTATAGTGAGTAAGATTATAGTAAAATATGAGGAAGTTTACTTATAGACCAGTCAATTTCTTTCTAGGACTCAAAATACACTAAACAATTATTGTCCATAGGTGTGTGTTTCTTTAATGAAATAGATATTCATTAAAAATTATGTAATGACACTTTATGATAGGCCTGGGTGCAGATATTTTTATAGAAAATAAAATATCATTGATAAAAAATTTAAAAAAATCAAAAATCAAAAAAAATTATCATAATCCATTTAAAATAAAACAAACAATGAATCTAAAAAATGAAGCCCCGGAAATTTTTTTAATATATTCATTCATGAAAAATATCTTTTCCACTTTATTAAACAAAATTTATAAAATAAAAAATTTTCAAAATCATTTTCAAATAAAATAACCTTGGAAACTTTTAGTCAATGCATGAAAAATAATTTAAAACATTTCTTAAGAAAATATTATTTTCACTTTGAAAAAAAACTTTTTAAAAGATAAAACATTTCAAAAATCAATCACTTTTGAAATAAAATTAGAATATTATAAATCAATCATAAAACTATTATAAAAAATCTACTATAGAAAATATTCATTCCAAGTTGAAAAACACATTTTAAAACATAAAATATTTTCAAATGAATTTCTTTAAAAATAAACATTGAAACTTATAATGAAATATTTATAAATCATATATATTTTCCATGAGGATAATTTCACTTCCACATTGAAAAACACATATTGAAACATTTTTTTTCAAAATACTATTATTTGAACATAACATTTGAAACGTAAAAAATAATCATTAAAAAATGTAAACAATTTATATTATATAATATAATATCTGATTTCTAAAATACTTTTAAGAACATAAAAAAATTAAAATATATTTTTTGGAAAATAACTTTAGAACCAAATTTTGTTATCATAAAATAAATTAACATATTTCATGTTAAAAATATTGAAACCACATTTAAAATAGATTTTTAATACAATGAAAATTTAATAAATCCATTTATTTGAAAGTGAACCTGAAAATGTTGAGATTAATAATTTATACATTGAGTGTTCAAGAGAGTGGTAAATTTTTTCCTTGTCACACACATTAAAACAAGCGTTCCTTTCACAATTTTTTTAATAGGAAAATGGTCATACCTTAGAAAATGAAATGATTCTTTATTATGAAAATAATTAAAAAAATAAAACATTGGAAAAATGTTATGTAAAAAATATTTGGGGAATGATAATACATCTTTTAATTGTATTATAGAAAATGTGGATATTGAATAATTGGGTTTTGACATGATAGACAACGAAATTAGATTCTCATTCAACCATTATTTTACAATGTTTAGTACATATTGATATTAAAATGTAATTGATCAATTTATTCTGTGAAAATGAATATTGGATAATGAAATTCATTATTTTATTAAAAAACCGATTAAAATATTTCATCATCAAAAACATAATCATAATAAATATATATAAACATTGAGGATGTAACATAAAACTATTACCAGTTTTGTATATTTTTTAGCATGTTCCCCATTAAAGAGTAAAATAATATGAAAATTTTATTAGTATTAATATAATTTTATTTATGATATAAAAAGTCAAATAAAAATTAAATACATCTCATAGAACAATTTATATTCATAACATAACTTATGCCCCCAAAAAGAAAAATTTGAAGCAAAAAATCCATTACCTTAAGATTTTAATTGTTTAATATATGTTTGAAACGTCATAATAATAAATATATAATTATTTTAAATCTATTTCTGAAACATAATTAGAACTATAATAAAAATTATGCTTTACATATGAATATTTATTACCCGATTATTAAAAATTCCATATTAAAAATCACATTTCAAGTAATAACTCCCTTGTTTTTCATGCATGTTTTGAATTTTTTCAGTCCTATTTAATTGATTATAGTTATATTACATCCATAATTATCACGCTAATATAACTAACATATATAATCATTATATTATTATTCTAATTAATCCATAAATTATATATCAATAAAATCAAATACATTGTTTATTGAGTTTTTAGGTCCTACATACACATGAACACAAATCCCATTTTCATAGTGAATAGAATTATAGGAATTTAGATAATAAATAAACTTTATATAGTAATTATTATTTAATATATTTCACATATATTCATTAAATTTATACACATTACCTTCAATGCAATGCATTATTGAAAAACTTATAACATCGATTCGTGAGGCAGTATTCATTCATGAACACAAACGCCTTTATCGTATCCCCTACAAAGTGGAATGTAAGAATGTATATGTGATAAAATAATTAATAAATTATAATTATTTTAAAAAATAATATATATATATATATAATATATTTTTTATTACCATAAAATTAAAAATAAATGAAAAACATATCATATCAGTTCCTGAGGCGGTAGTCTGTTGTGCACACGAGAAGCATCATTAATTTACAAAAGGTTGAGAGGTATGAAGTTATATGTGTAATTATAATTCTATAGGTACAATAATATCTTATATATAATTTAAATACAATAATAATATGTTTAAATCCACATACTTGAGGTTTTTAAGGGACATGAAAAAACATCATCTTGTGAGGCAGCAGTCCACCGTACACAGGATCAATTGTTTTGTTTCAAATATGATGGAAGATGACATTGATATAAGTTAAAAAATTATCACAATAAAATATATGTATAAAATAGATAATTGTGTTATTAAATATTATAATTTATGATTATTTGTAGAATTTATAAGATGTCTAACCTAAACAATGTTTTTAAAACATTACCTCTCCATCAGACAACCTCTTTAGGTTTAAACTAGATCCTCAATATATTATATTTAAAATACAAAAAAGGACTCTATATTTTGGAAATGGATTTAATAAAGATAAATAGGTATGTGTTTTCTAAAAAAAATGGTGTTTTATTTCTGTAGATGAGAGGTGATAGGTTGTCATTCTTCCAGTAAGAGACAGGAGACTCATAAACATTCCTAATAGATTAAATTAAATAAATTTTTTAACATGAATAGATGATTAAAAATGATACCTTATAGATTATTATGGGTCTAAAAATTTATTTTTAATACAATATGAGTTTTCATTAATTTTATATGTTATTTACCACTTCTATTTTTATTTTAACACTCGAGAAACCAATTTTAACCTTAACCATAATACTTAATTTTTATTACTTTTAATATTAATTTTGACCATAATATATGTTTACCTAATTAAATGATATAAACAGTTAGGTTTACTAATATGGAATTAAATATTCAATTTTCAATTCAAATAATTTGAATATGATAAATTTAAATAAACCCACAGATGTGACAAGAATGCAGTTTTCCAATGAGAAAATGTTCAAAAGTTTAAATGGTATTTATATATATGAACATAACATAACATAGATTCAGATGACCTAAATTGGATTTATAAATATATATAATTGATCTTATTTTACTTTTAAAACCACTTTAAAACAAATGGAACCTACAACATTATTTAAATAAAAAGTAGTTTTCCAAAATAAACAAGTATATTTCAATAATTATAGATAAATTAATCTTTTTATAATTTTCAAAAAATCAAACCCTAAGTTAATTTTGATATATAGATTTAAGACATATTTTTTTATTATTTTATATAAAATTTAATGAAATAATTTTAAAAATATATCTGTAAAATAAGATAAATTTTTTTTTGATAAAAAGTAAATTTCTATCATAAAAAATGGATTTATTGATATCAAATGACTAAAAACCACATAATATAAATGTTAAAACATTTTTATTAAATATATAAAATATAAATATTTTTTAAATGATTCATCTAAATTTAATTATATAATTTATTATGATAATCTTGTTAGTTAACAGAAAAATAATTTTTTAGAAAATGAATTTCATGATTTTATGATGTTTTCTAATTTTTATTTATATATAGGTATAAATAATATCTTTTATTTATTTATTTAATTGTGTTCACACCATCCATTCCAATAGCTATGCGATAACTATTATATTAAATAATAACATTTCAATAGTATTTCATATCTCAATTAAACATGGTGTTGATTTTAACATAATGTATACTTTATTTTACATGTAAAGAGATCTATTAATGAGAAATAATTGTTTTAAGAAAAATTATGTCCTAAAATTTCATGATGTCACATTCTACCTCCCTTAATAAAAATTTTACCATAAAAAACTCTCACTTTGATAAAACCAAATAATGATACTTATACATCATTAAATCCTCAGGTTCCTAGATAGCTTCATCAAGTAGGTTGCTTTACCACAATGATTTGACTAGGGGATTGCTCTTATTTCCTATAAGTTTTTCTATATGACCCTAAATCTAAGCCTATTATTCCTTATAGAAATGATCATGCTCCATTAGTACGACCTCTGATTTTAGTAAATGTGAAGGATCGGGTTTGTAATTCTTCTAGAGAGAAACATGGAACAGATAGTGTACTTGATATAGTTTTATGGAATGTTATAATAAATAGGCCATCATCCCGATACGATCAAGAATTTAGGAGGGACTAATAAAACTGTGAATTAGATTTCCATTATATTACGAGGAAAATTTCATCCTTTGTTTATTATTTGATCAATTTTCACATAATCACTTAGCCCATAAAATGAATATGAATTTCTTATGATTTAATCACTAAATGGTCAAATGATATATAATATAATGATAATTTATTCCTTCCATATCTAGTCATCATCATAACAATATAGTACACACATATTATACAATGTGTATAAATCATCATATAGTTATGTAATAAGATAATCACTAAAACCTAATCCAATATTAAATACTAACAATTCTATAAATGGTTAACTTCTTGAACCTTTCCAAATTCAAAAAAATATAATGATGGTCACTAACCTTCCAAAAAAATAGTTAACATTATTCCCCCAAATATCATAAAGTATCTTTCAGTGGTCCCATAAAACGTTTTGGAATAAATTGTTCACATATTCTTCTAGAACATCTTAAAAACTACAATTAACCTAAAATATCATTTAATACATATATTATTCTCCATTAAAAAAATAAATCCATAGATTATTGAATTTATTACACAGTTACAAAAAATATATAAATTTTAACAATAATAATATAAAGAACTTTTTTAAAAACATTAATCAGTCCAGTGATCATCAAGAGTATTCATATTACTTTATCCATATCAATAATATCATTATCTATACTAAACACCATTCTCTCAACATTAGGAACATATTTCTAGTTAAGGTGTCATAATCTTATATTTCCAAAAAAATCAAATTTTCATTAAATTTCTTATCTAGGTCATCAATTATTTTAATCATTTTCTTGAAAATCATTAATACTAAAATTTTGAAAGAGAAATCCAAATATATTACTTGATTTATATAACATAATTCGTGAATTATGAAAAAAAATTCAATCATCCCACCTCATTAATATACCATCAAATTTGATTCATCATGTTATTAGTTAAAACATGGTTCCTACAATATGAAATATTAATATTTTCCTGAAATTAATTAACTTTAATTTAATCATCATACTCTCATTTAACATAATAAATCATTCTTAAAATATCTATTAATATTCATATGTAAATTATTTTTACTTTAGTATCAGTAGTATAACTATTACTCATACAACCATACTAATTCTCTTCATGAGTACTCCGCATAGGATATTAACGTGTATAATTCCCCCACATTCCACATTTATAACATTCAACCATTCATGATTTGTTAGCGAAAAATTAAATCTCATCCATTATGTTAAAAAAACAATTCATTTTTTCCCATAAATGAATTTCCTTCTGTCTATATTTTCCAAACTCAAATCATATCATCCCTATGAAACAATATCCTGAGTAATTATTTCCATAATAATTACATATAGAAAATTGTGTATTATTTCATCCATATTCTCCACCTTGTGATCTCTCAGTGAACTCTATCCTAGTCATTAATAGTGAGTTTGAGATTTGGTTGAGGTGTAAGTTGTTAAACATTTATTGTGATAACTGATTAGGAATAATCAAAATATCATTAAGTCTATATTTCTCCAAATTTGGTTTCTAATTATCATATATTCTATCACAATCAATGTTAACCCAATTCCTTGTAGTTCTGGACATTGACTAAAATCAAAATACATACTATGAGGAAATATAATTGTATTGATAAAACAAAAAATACTGAAAAATAACTAATAGTATGTGAAAATCCCAACACATTCATTTCTACTAATAAAATAAATGGCTTAACCTAAGTTGTTAATGAAGTCCTACATGACTTTTCATAATGTTTTTGTGAATTAACAAATCATATCCCCTAGGTTTATCAAACTAGGTGGGAATTAACGAATATTCTCATATACCTACTAATGTTGGATTCAATCCTGATGTTCCTATTTTAAATTTATTACAAATATGTAGGCCTTTTACAAAACCATATCAACCTGTATTATAAATAGAGGCATGTAGTCTCTCGAAAACTACTCTTTATATAATTCACCAATATTCAATAATGTTTTCTTTATCCTAGAAATTTCTTTGGAATTATCCATAGACTTGTCCCTTGGGATCACACTAATTTTTCAAATCTTAGTTTACTATAGTTAACTAAACAAATATCTGATACAAAATGCAGAGACCCAAAATTCTCATACGTTGATATTACATCATAATAGATGAACATTCATTATAAGAAAGAATTTTCTAGGTTGAAATAATTTTTCTATTTAATTTCGAAGGATTGGAATATAAAAACTAGACCATAAATCTATTACATCATCTCTAACGTAGTTCTTCAAAATTTGAGCTCTTTATAGATAAATCAAACATAATACCATTCAATAGAACCTAGGGAATATGATCACAAATTTTTTTTAGCATAGATTCAATGTAAGGGTAAATAATGTAGATATTAATATATCAAGCACGTAATATTTTAAAAAGAAGAGAATAAAAATTGAAATCTTCACAGTACATATCAATGATTATAATCTTGAGTCTAGGAATAAATATTAGAATTTTATAATTCTTGAATAATAAAGGAAATTTATCCATGAGATCATAAATTTTTAATAAGACATGATGTTTTGTAAAATACAAATGCATTTAAATCTTTATTCAAATACTACCAACCAAGATATTCAAAACATGTTAGGCTTGGTCAAACAGCCCACGTACCTACTTGGGGATTCATATAGCCTCCCATGTACCCTTTTTTGGTCCGAGGATAAACTCTCTGGTACCATATGATCTCATGCATCATTAATAATTACTCAATTCAGTGGAGGGAAATATAGGTCCCTCCCAAAACATAATCTATACAATTTTATTCCACAAGATCAAAAAACATTTGACATATTATAAAAAATTAAATGAAATGGGTTTCATAAAACAATCATCATATTAGATCCCCTGAAATGATTTGTGCTTCCAAAAAATTTCATCATAGACTAAAATTCAATAATGAAATGGGAATCATAAAAAAAATTTAAAAAAATATAATCCATCCATAGAAACATTAATAATTGTATCATAGGATCATATCCCAGGTAAAGAATATTTAAAATCAAATGTATTTATTTATAGATGAAAATTTATTTTGAAAAGACCCTTGGATGACTTCTTGAGGAAAATAACCATTTTTTGAAAATCAATTTATAAAATGAAAAATTCATGAAAAATTTTTAAATTTTATTTATTTAAAATTAATCATTTAAATGTGTTATGAAATATTTAAAAATAATTTAAAACATTTCATTTGATAAATATCCTCATTATATTGAAAAATAATTTTTACATCATAAATCATTTTTTAAAATATTTTTCTTTGAAAATAACCATGGAAACATATAAAGATATATTTAAAAAACATTAAAAACATTTATTTTGAAAAGTATCATTTATAAATTGAAAAATAATTGTTAAAACATAACCCATATTCAAGATTATTTTATTTTAAAATTAACTATGAAACTTATAAAGGAATCTCTAAAAGTAGTTAAAATATTTTCTGAAAAAATGTAACTTCTATATTGAAAAAATATTTATAAAACATAAAATAATTTAAAAATAATTTTCTTCATAATAAAATATAGAAAATTATAATGGAGTATTAAAAAATAACTTAAAAATTTTCTTGAGGAAAATAAACTTTAAACGTTCAAAAAAAAATTAAATCATAAAACATTTTCCATATCCTTCTCTCTAAAAATAATGATGGAAACTTATAATTGAAGATTTAAAAATCATTTAAAACATTTCCTGAGAAAAATGTAAATTTGGATTTGAGAAAAACTTTTTGATACATTAAACATTTTCAAAATCCTTTTGTTTTAGAATAAACTAAGTAACATATAAAATAATTTTTCAAAGTAAGTTAAATCATGTATTAAGTAAAATATAATTTCTACATTAAATATAAATATTTAAAACATCTGAATTTTTCAAAAACCGTTTATTTTACAATAAACATATTATATTATCAAATAATATGTAAAACAATGATTTTTTATGTAATAATACAATTATGATCATGTTATACACTTTAAACAATGATTCCTTTCACATTTTTATAATTTCCAAAATATTATTTTTTGGACTTTGGAATGAAGATTCGTTTTAGTAAAAATTTTATAATGTAAAAAATAGTTAAAATCAGATTTTGAATTTATTTGGATAATGTTAAAAGAATTGGAAACTTATTTACAAAAAATGGATATATAAGTAAAAGGGTTTTTGACCGAAGAGATAAACAAAGTCAAATTTCCTTAAAAACATTATTTGGGTATATTTAGTAAAAAATTAGAGGAAAATTAATGGACCCAAATTAATTTCATTAATTAAAAAATTATAAGAAAAATCATCATGTAATTGAAAAATTGATAAAAAAAACATTCAGCATCAAAAGCATAGTCAAAATAAATCATAATAAATAATGATATTGTAACATCATACCAATTTCACTTTGGTATGAATTTATTCATATGACCCATTAAATAATAATATAAAATGAATATCTAAAAATAATGAAATTTATTTTCATTATGTTACATTTTAATTTTGTAATATTTACACAACAGATAATAATATTGATGCAAAACTAAACAGATGTCACAAAGAAGGCAATTTGAGACTAAAGACCCCTTACCATGAGTCTTGAATTTATTAATACACCATAAATACACTTTTATAATAAATATATTTTTATTATAAATATATAATGGAACCATAAATATATATATAATGATATATTAAATAATTATTACATTTTATTACCATTTTGTTACCAATTCCATGTTAAAAATCAAATTTTTTGAAATAACTTCTTTTTTTGTGTATTTTTTGATATAATGTTTTCTTCCAATTCCCTTTATCATAGAACCATAATATCTATAATAATATCAATGTTATATTTATGATATATAATAAATATATATGTTTTTATATTAATCCATAAAAATAATATATTAAAGAGAAAATACATTTTTCATTGAGACGATACACCATATGTACACACAGACACTATTTTTTATTTTCCTGAAGAATGAAATTTAATGATTTTAAATAAAAAAATACCTGATAAAATTATTATCTCTTATATATAAAATATATTATTTAAATTTTTCCTTATTTCCTTCTATTAATGTCATTAGTGTTAAACGAATCACATCAATTCGTGTGGCAGTGGTCCTCAATACACACGAATGATGTTATCATATCCCCCACAGAATAGAAATTAACAAGATATTTTTTATATCCTAATTATAGAATTATAATTATGTTACAAATATCAAATATATTATTATAATATATCTCATACTTGTAAAATGGAAATGAAAAATACATCTCATTGGTACGCGATGTTGTAGTTTATCACACACATAAGCGATAATATTGTATTCCAATGTTTTGGGAGGTAGGAAAGATTATGTGGTGTTATAGTTACATATTTGTTTTAATATCATAAATATAATATATAAAAATTAAACTGATCATTATATCCATCCATGATAGGTTGTGATGGAAAATGAATAACATCAGCTTCCCATGCGATAGTATGTCAAACAAATGATTAATGGGATTGTTTCCAATTTGATGGAAGACTATATTAATATAATTTATGAAACTAAAATAATAAAATATAATTATATGTTATATAATAGTTTTATTATATAATCATAATTGAATAATATTTTAATGATTTATAATAAGAATTAAATAAAAAATGGATAGTTTAAAATGCGACCTCTTATCTGGTAAACCTCTTTATGTTTATCCTCAAAACATCCTTGATTGGATTTTTCAACTCACTGAGAAACATATGATTTTACTGGGGATTTAAATAATTTATTTATTTATTTTTAGTTTATTTTTTAATGTGTGAATAGGAGAGGAGAGTGGGTGGACTTTTATAACTGTGGGAGGGGCCACACATAGAATATTTTTTAGAAAATAATGTGTAGAAGAATTTTTCACATGTCATAAAGAACCAAAATGATTGGTTATAAATTATAAAAGGTTATATATTCACAAATATACCATAAAATGGGTGTTAAGAATGTTTTTATGCCAGTTTACCCCTTATCAAATTCATTTAACCATCTGGTAAACTTCTTTAAACCTTAACCACGATAGTTAATGTTTAATGTTTTTACTAAAAAATTTTACGAAATAATAATTTTAACTTATAATATAATATAGATTTTTCTAATTAAAAGTATTTAATATATTATTCCACAAATAATTATCATTATTATAAAATTTAAATTAAACTCACAAACATTACAAGAATGCAGTTTCCCAATGAGAAAATGATAAAATATTTAAAAAAATAATATGAAAATTTATTTTAAAATTTATTTCAGTAAACTAAATTGGATTAAAAAATATATATTATAACTAATTTTAATTTTAGAACTATTATTAAAAAATTTACCACTTTACATTTTTTTAATGAAAATAACTTTTTTATTAAAAACTTGTATTTTTCATTATTCATTTAAAAATAAATCATCTCTCGAGAATCTCAAAAATTGACCCTAAGATAATTTCAACATTGAGATTTAAAAAATTAAATTTTTTTAAAAGAAAGTTTCTAAAAGAGAAAATAATTATGTCATGACCCATCCTAGGGGCCCGTGCTGTGACTACCCCAAGCCCCCCTTCCATAGGCCAGGGGCTGGCGACTAGCACCAAAGGCTTACATCTTGATAACTGGGAAGGAATTGCCTTTATAAAAATAAACAAAACACCATAGAGTACAAGCAGAAGTAAAACACTAAGTATAAAAGAAAGTGTTGAAAAGTAAGTGGGCCAGAATACAAACTCAACTGAAAGTAAAGCTACAAATGAATGAAAATACAACAGAAAAAAAAATTACAAACAGCTGGAAGAAAGGAAGCAACTAATGGGTTGTCCTCCTCAAATCCTACCTAAAGGGTAGGTACAGATAGCGCAGCTCCTGGATCGCCCACCACAAATCCTACCTGAAGGGTAGGTACAGATAGCGCAGCTCCTGGATCGTCCACCACGGATCCAACCTGAAGGGTAGGTACAGATAGCCTCCACAACACTCTTGCCCGTCAACCTCCTCCGAGTATCATCTCACCGTGAAGTCCACCTCCTGATATTGACTCGTCGTGAGGTCCACCTCCGGGTATCGTCCAGTCTTCGAACACTCGGCCTCCGTCAGCACTGCTCGTCGTCTGAAACCAACACAATGAGGTACGGGCATAGCCCGTGCAGGGGTGAGTATAACGATACTTAGTAGGGACCCCGAGACCCTCATGGTCTCACTAAAACCAAAAAGGATATCCACAAAGAAGATCTCAACAGATAACCTCTACTTAGGTATATGCCCATACATATACCTAAGTTATCAAGTAACCCATATCAATCATGAGGAACACAACTAGAAAAACAGGTATTTGCGACGGGGCATTTGCAACGGGATCCCATCGCAAATGGCTTGTTGCGACGGGGGCACGTCGCAAATAGCCTGTTGCTGAAAACGTCATCGCAACTACACTTATTTGCGACGGGCCCGTCGCTAAAGTCTTTTTTTGCCACGGTCATTCTCCCCGTCGCAAATAGTATTCCGTATTTTTGTAAAAAACTTTTAAAATAGTTTTTGCAACGGGACCCGTCGCAAATACCTTTTGCGACGGTACCGTCGCAAAAACTATTTTTTAAAAAAAATAAAAAACTATTAATAATACCAGTATTTGCGACGGGCATAGTATCCCGTCGCAAATACTATAAATAGTTTTTGCGACGGGACCCGTCGCAAATACTATTTTTTAAAAAAAAATAAAAAACTATTAATAATACTAGTATTTGAGACGGGATACTATGCCCATCGCAAATACTATAAAAAAAATAAAAATAATAAATTATTAATAAATTACTTTAACTAATATAATAATAGAATTATAATTCACAAATAAAAATAATAAATTATTAATAAATTATTTTAATTAATATGATAATAATAGAATTATAATTCAAAAATAAAAAATAATAGAATATTAATAAATGATTTAATTAATATAATAATATTAGAATTATAATTCATAAATAAAAAAAAATTAATAAGTTATTTTAATTAATATAAAAATAATAGAATTATTTTACATTCAAATATTAAAATAATTCAAGTATTACAAAAAATATAATTAAATTATAATATTATAAAATTTTAATATATATATAAAATTTAATATTATAAAATATAAATAATATTATTATTCATATTAATATTGTTATTTAAAAATATAATATTATTAATATTTTATAATGAGACAGAAACTACGAATAGAAAAAAAATATTTTGATTTCACAAATTTTATAACATAAATACAATCTCTAATCTGAAGGAGGGGGGAGGGGGGGATCTGCAGATGGTGGTGGAGGAAACTCCATCCCTAAAGCATGAGTGAGTCGGCGCATGTACTCCATCTGCTCCTGATGCTGTTGCTGCCACCGACTCGCCTGCTCCTCGTACAGCTGCTGCTGGCGTCGACGCTCCTCCTCATGCTGCTGATGCATCTGCTCCTGCTCCTGTCCGAGAATCTCTATCTGTGCAGTCTGAGATTGCAACTGATCCTCATACTGTGTAGTAGAAGAAGATGCACGAGCTCCTCTCGAGCTGGACGCCGACATTGCAGCACTGCCATAACAATCTCCGGGAGTCAGTCGAGAGCCGATACCAACTACCCGGCCCTTCTCAAAAGCATACTGGGTGGCCTGCATCCATGCCGCTTCATCAAACTGACGGGCAGTGGTCTGATCTGATGACTCGGTCTGACTCTCAGGTCGGGCCTGTGACGCTGCGGCCTCATATGACTCCTATAGTTGCAATTTAAAATTAAAATTGTGAATATATTATATGCAGTTAATTTTTAAACATGAAAACAAATAATACTGACCATGATGTGATGCTGACGATCACCTCTGAGCTCCCCAGTAGCAGGATCACTATACATCCTCCGATATACGTCGTACTCTGTAATATCAGGGTTCTCGACAGCCTATAAGAATAAAAAATAAACTGTTAATATTTACAGTTATATAAAATATTTATAAATAATGTACGTACCAGATGCTATCTATGAGTACTGAAAGAACAACTCCCAGCTCGATGAGTCACCTCCTGTCTCCCCCGATTCTGCCTCCCCACCAATGATCTCCTCTGAAAGGCACCACTCAACCAGTGCGCACATAATCCATCCCATACATGGGATGAAATGTACTCTGGTCGGTGTGCTCTACATGACTCGTCAAAATCTGACACTCCTGCTTTCTTCATCGCAGCTTTTCTTAAATTGTGCAAAAACTGACGAAGGCGATCACGCATGGCCACCTCCCATGCCTCGCGGATGGCGTCACGCATGGTATCCTAGATCGGATACCATAAACCCTACAAATAAATCAAAATATCAAGTTAGAAATGAAATAATTTTAAAAATAAAAATTATTTATTTACGTACGTACCAACTAATGGCCGAACATGGCCTGCTGCACATCAATGGGAATCTGCTCCCATGTGGTCCACGGCTGAGAGAAATTTTTGCGCAAAATAGCGCTTCCCTGTCCGACTGCTATATGCGGAAAACTGAAAAAATAATAAACATTTATTATGTGAATAGATTAATGAAATCTTAGTCAAATTCACAGGTTATCACACAGGTTATCACACCTCCGTGTGCGTGGATCAAAGCCAAGACGTGGACGTCGCTCGGGGACGGGGTCAGGAATCATCAATCGTGCAAGACCGCGCCCCCTCCGCGTACTCCCTGGAGCGCCTGCAGGCTGAGGGTCATCTGTCAGCAACTCATCCGCATCGAAAGTGAGGTCAGTATCCGCCAACTCACGAAATGTGGCGTCGTCCATCTGAAACAGAAAATATTAATGTTAGCAAATAATTGATAATTACTATTATATATACATATATACATATTATGATTGTATATAAATACCATGGAATGCTATCAGTGTTCATCTTCATCATCATCTTCATATATGTCAATGTCATCTTCATATTCCTCCTCAACATCATCGATATCCATTCGAGTTACAGTTGCTTCATCTCTTACCATTTCAAATTCATATGTGACATCATTAACATCATCGTCATCACCGACTCTTAAATGTGGGGTGTCGTCATCGATACTCATGTCTCTTTGTAAAAAAGAATGATTTTGAGTACTCTCTTGAAAAACTTCAATTCTTTGCACATCAGTGAAATCACATTCACATTGACTAAACTGATTGTCTCGAATTTTGATTTTTATTACACTCCACCAATCAGTCAATTCTCTTGATGTTGCGCAGTACTTCATGTAATAAACATGATATGCCTGTTGAGCCAATAAGAATGGTTCATTTACTGCGAGAACACTTTTACATTTAATATCGATGATTCCATGAGTCGGATGAACACGCACGCCTCTCTCTGTATCCAACCACCGACATTTGAACATGGTTATGTAATGTTGTCCAAGATAACAGAGTTCAATGATTTCATCAAGTATGCCATAAAAGTCAACTTCATTTTCTCGATGATGAGATCCTCTCAAGCTAACTCCACTGTTCATTGTTTTTTTCGATTCCCCATATGCATGTGTGTGGAATCGAAATCCATTCACCACATATTCATTATAAGTTTTAACAAGTTTGGAAGGTGGGTTACTCAATACACACAGTCGTTTGTCAATTTTATCAGCATGTCGAGACACCTGAAAATTTGTGAAATAATTATCAATATAGTAAACTATACATTGAATGAGTTGCTAAAAGATAAAGAATTTCTGTTACCAGTTTTTGAAACCCCTGAGAGAAATTTTTCAGTCGACGTTCTTCGAGAGCAACTGCTGTAATTTTTGGAATTTATTTCTCGATATGATTATCATACAACCAATAAAAACCAAAGTTATTTACTGTAACATAAATGATAGAATAAGTGATATAAACACTTGCAGTACAAATGATGTCATCTCTTCACAGTTGAGCAGAACATACGTATGAGCTCTCTGATGTTCATCATCTGAAAGCCAGCGTTCATAAACTCCACCAAAACCAAGCTCTGACTGGTTGAAAACAGATAATTGATTGTCTATTTCATCAATATTCCTCTCGTTCCGTCCCATTCGGTTTTGTTTTGAAGGATACGCAGATTCAAAATAATGGGAGCAGAAAAAAGATATTTCCTCTTGCCAATAACCTTCTGCAATAGATCCTTCAACAGATGCTTTGTTACGTACTTTTCTTTTCAATTTTTGCATGCATATTTCAAATGGGTACATCCATCGAAACTGTACTGGACTTCCAACATGAATATTGACTACCATAAGATCCAAACGGACAGAAACCATCAGTGGAAAGGCCTAGTTGAACATTTCTAGCTTCTAAAGCAAAGGATGGATGCACTCTATCAAAATGTTTCCATGAATCACCATCGGCTGGATGATTCAAGCTTTTATCGGTTGAAATATTCTCTTTATGCCATGACATCATTGTCGATGTATTCTTAGACATGAATAAACGCTGAAGTCTAGATGTAAGCGGAAAATATCTCAACTGTTTTACAGGAATCAAATCAGACTTCCCGTGTTGTCCTTCTTTATATCTCAGTTGCCCACATGTGGGACAACTATCCAACAACTCATTTTCCCCAGATTATAAAATGCAGTCATTTGAACATGCATGAATCTTCTGACAAGTAAGTCCCAAATTTCGAACCAGCCTCTTACTTTCATAGTAATTTGCAGGTAAAACATTTCCTTCGGGTAACAGTGTTTTCAGCAAAGAAAATATCTGGTCAAAACAGGTGTTTGACATTCCGTTATCTGATTTGATAGCCATAAATTTTACAACTGCTTCTAATTTGCTCATCTTGCAGCCAGGATATAATGCATCCTCAACAGACTTCAACAACTCATAAAATTCAGATGGTACCAACTTAGGATTTGAAGCTATATCAGCCGGAGTTTCTGTATGTTGAACAGATGAACCTGCAACATCATGTACTAAATCTTGAAACTGGGATGGATCCAGAATCAAGTTGGTATCACCTGCTCTGGAACTACGTTCACCGTGTTGATACCAAAAAACATAATCTGCTTGAAAACCAAAACGCAAGAGATGTTCCCCCACTTTGTCAAACTTGTCGAACGTTCTCAACGCACATTTCCTACAAGGGCAATTTATTTTTCCTTCTGAAAAAAATTCTGGATTTGATGCCGCAAATGATAAAAAAATCTCCACACCCTCTATATATACTGGATTTAAACCAGAACCATTTGGATTTCTATGTTGATTTATCCATATGCGGTCATCTAATAATGACTGTTGACGACCTCGTTGTTCCATATTTTTCTATAAAATATAAAAGCATTACTGATTTTGAATAATTTGTTAGAAAAAACACTCAAGCAAGGATTGAATATATTGAGAATAAAGCAAAACTTGTTACAAATATTGATAATTTTAATATTATATTGATTTTTTATTTTTTTTAATAATACAAATATAATTTTTTCATAAATATTATTGGCAGTTATTGGTAATTATTGGCAGTTATTGCTATTTATTGGCAGTTATTGCTAATTATTGGCAGTTATTGCTAATTATTGGCAGTTATTGGTAATTATTGGCAGTTATTGGTAATTATTGGCAGTTATTGGTAATTATTGGCAGTTATTGGTAATTATTGATAATTATTGTTAATTATTGCTAATTATTGTTAATTATTGCTAATTATTGTTAATTATTGGTAATTATTGTTAATTATTGGTAATTATTGTTAATTATTGGTAATTATTACTAATTATTGGTAATTATTACTAATTATTGGTAATTATTGGTAATTATTGGTAATTAATACTAATTATTGGTAATTAATACTAATTATTGGTAATTAATACTAATTATTGGTAATTAATACTAATTATTGGTAATTAATACTAATTATTGGTAATTAATACTAATTATTGGTAATTAATACTAATTATTGGTAATTAATACTAATTATTGGTAATTAATACTAATTATTGGTAATTAATACTAATTATTGGTAATTATTACTAATTATTGGTAATTAATACTAATTATTGGTAATTATTACTAATTATTGGTAATTATTACTAATTATTGGTAATTATTACTAATTATTGGTAATTTTTCCTAATTTTTCCTAATTTTTCCTATTTTTTCCTAATTTTTCCTAATTTTTCCTAATTTTTCCTAATTATTGGTATTTATTGCTAATTATTGGTATTTATTGCTAATTATTTCTAATTATTGCTAATTATTGGTAATTATTGGTAATTATTGGTAATTATTTGTAATTATTGGTAATTATTGGTAATTATTGGTAATTATTGGTAATTATTGGTAATTATTGGTAATTATTGGTAATTATTCCTAATTATTCCTAATTATTCCTAATTATTCCTAGTTATTCCTAATTATTACTAATTATTCCTAATTATTACTAATTATTACTAATTATTCCTAATTATTCTTAATTATTACTAATTATTACTAATTAGTACTAATTATTCCTAATTATTACTAATTATTCCTAATTATTACTAATTATTCCTAATTATTACTAATTATTCCTAATTATTACTAATTATTATTAATTATTGGTAATTATTGGTAATTATTACTAATTATTGTTAATTATTGGTAATTATTCCAAATTATTGGTAATTATTACTAATTATTGGTAATTATTACTACTTATTGGTAATTATTACTAATTATTGGTAATTATTACTAATTATTGGTAATTATTACTAATTATTGATAATTATTACTAATTATTACTAATTATTGGTAATTATTACTAATTATTACTAATTATTCTTAATTATTGATAATTATTGATAATTGTTCCTAATTTTTAGTAATTAAATGAATAATTATCAATAATTTGAAATAATTACCAATAATTACAAATAATAACATTATTAATATATTTTATTATTAATATTAAAATAATATAATTTTCTAATTTATTTACAATTCTCCTTTCATCTGTGCGTTTTCTATCTCCACATACAAATAATACATGTGAAGACAGCAAACACACAGATGAAAAAAGAATTGTATATATATAAAAAAATTATATTATTTTAATATTAATAATAAAATAAACTAATAATGTTATAATGTTATTATTCCTAATTATTGGTATTTATTACTAATTATTAATATTTATTCTTAATTATTAAAAATTATTACTAATTATTCCTAATTACCATTAACTATAAAGAATACTAATAATTTAAATTTATTAAGTAATAAAACAATGTAAACATAATTAAATTACAACTAATTTAGAATAATTGAAACTAATAAAAAATTAAAAATAAATAAAAAATTAAAATGAACATAAATACCTTGAAAATTGATCTGCTCTGATCGTTCTTCAAAACTTTAATATCAGCTCCGGAGAAAAAAATTAAACTGGAGAAAAACTAAACTATAGAAATATAATTTTGAGAGAAGGAGAAGATAAGGAATGAGAATGAAATGAAAAAAACGGATGGGGGTATTTATAGGTTAGATTATTTGCGACGGGCCCATTTGCGACGGGTATCCCGTCGCAAACAGTATTATTTGCGACGGTGCCCATCGCAAATACCTTAGCCCACATTTATTACGGTCAACGGGTAAATAGTTATTTGCGACGGGACCCGTCGCAAATAACCACCTGCCGACATACTATTTGCGACGGGGGAATATTTCTGTCGCAAATACCTTTTACCGCCGCCGGTTATTTGCGACGAGAATATTCCCCCGTCGCAAATAAGTTTCCCGCGATTTGGCGCGCAAACCGCGCCAGTCCTTTTGCGACGGGGAAAGCTGTCTCGTCGCAAAAAGCTACTTATTTGCGACGGGCAAATAACCCCGTCACAAATAAGTTTTTCACGAGACTATTTGCGACGGGTTTTATTCCAGTCGCAAATAACCCGTCGCAAATGCCCTTTTTTCCCGTAGTGGAAACACAAAGATTATGAAATCAACGGATAACCGCTACCCAAGTATATGCCCATACATATACCTAAGTTATCAAGTGACCAATCTCAATCATGAGGTAAACACAAAGTTCATAGTCTCAGCTCAAACCAGGATTTTCATTATCGAAATCGTAACTACTAAAGAGCCTCATCTCTAGAGTGTACAGTGATCCTGTCACGACTCTGAGGTACTGCTCACTAAACTAAGACTATTGAGGTACTCCTCCTATCGAGTACCGCGGGTCAGTCACCCAAACACAGTAGTGCTTCTCATCGGGGTATGCCACCCAAACACAGTAGTTCACACCCCCTAATAGCCTACAGAGGTACTCTCCGGACGAGTACCGCGGGTCTGCACTGTTACACAGTAGTGCTCTGTCCTCCATGGGTCTGCACCCAAACAAAGTAGTGCTCTGTCCACTGGGCTAGTCGACTCACTCCAAGTCGAGTCGGTCAAGAAGTCGTCTGGTCTCAGCCGGCTACACGGTCTCCGTACTCCGTACGCTCGTCTCCGGGAGGGTCTGCTCCAAGATATACAGGTAGATACTCTATATACCTCAAATTCCCATGAAAAAGTATCCCAAATAACCTCCTTGTCATAGGGGTCCCAACGCAAAAGACGGCACGTCAATCGGACGCCCGGTCTGTGAGTAATTAGTCATTTCGTCCCAGGAGACCGGTTGGTTTCGTGTGCGAACCAACCCGGAAGTATCTCAACTGTACCCCGAACTCTCATAGGGTATACACATAGGGACAGTTTCTCAACGTGATCACCAACGCCGCTGACGGTTCGTCAAACGGACGTCCGGTCTGAAAGATATTAGCTTTTCTGTTCCAGGGGCTCGGTTGGATGTCGGGTACAATCCAACCCAGAAATACTCCAAGTGCGTCCAAACCTCGGGAAAAGTATGAAAAAAGTTCCGTCTCCTCAAGAGGTATCTAAGAAAGTCGACGGCACATCAATCAGACGTCCAGAGCTCAAGATATAAGTGTTTCCGCTCCGAGGGCCCGGTTGGTTTCGTATCCGAACCAACCCGGACGAACCCAAATATCTCTGAAACCTTGAGTGTAATATACCGAGACGACCATCTCGATCCAAGGATTGCATCTCGGCTGACGGTGCGTCAATCTGAGGTCTGTGGCACAAGTTATAGGCGTTCGAACGGAAACAATCTGAAATGGGGGGTCTGGGCCCAGCCCGGCTCGGCCAAACCCCCCATGGGTCGGCCCGAACCGGGTCGACCTGACCCGGGTCCGGGTCCGGCCCATATGGGTGCGTCCCGGACCGGCTGGCACTGCATGGCCCGACCGGCGCGGCCCGGCCCAGCCGCATGGCCCACCGTGGCCGGCCAGCGTGGTTGAGCGGAAGCCGCAGAGCGGGGGGGTTGCGCGGTCCCCTCGCCGCTGATTGAAGCCAGCGGCAGTTTGCACCGCCGCCATTCCTTCGGGATCCCGCACGGCCGCGGGATTCCCCGTGCCGCACCGCCGTGGGATTCCCCGTGCCGCACCGCCGCGGCAAGCCGTAGCGGTTGTTTCCTCCGGCAGTGTGCTAGGGCGTCGCCGCCTCCTGGCGGCCGGACGGCTCCGGCCTCCGCCTCCGGTCGCCGGCGGACTACGCCGGCGACCCGCGCCTCCAGGGTTTCTGAGGGCCACAGGAGTTGCTCTGGTGGTCCGTTTTCAAAACCTTCTGTGTCAGCGTTCATCTCGGCTCCCGAACCTTACTACGGGAGCTTCAAAATTACCTTGCGGCCCTGTTTGTCATCGCCCGTCAATCCGCGCACAACATTCAATAATCAAACCGCGGCCTCTTCATGGTTTTCTGGCGTGGCGCGATGGCTGCGCGGCTTGTTCGACGTCAACAGCGCAGCGCGACGGCGTCGCGCTTCTTCGCCCTTTCTCATAGTTTCGGCGCGGTGCAACCGCACCGTGCCACCTTTCACGTGCTGCAACAAATTCAAACAAACAAGGGTGGAGGAGGGTCGGTCATGTTCATGTGGTCCGACCTCCTCCCATTATTACGCTAACAGTTGACCCAATTGAAACCAAGAAAGGTGAAAAATGATATCACGATAAAAAATAAAATAAACCCCTACCTCGTGATGTGATCCCTCGATGGATCTGCGGAGAGGTAGCGTCGTTCGTTGATGTCGGAAGGTGATGTCGTCGTTTGCGATTTCTCCACGGCGGTGTCTCCTCCTTTGATGGAGACCGGGAAGCGTTCTTCATCAAAGGTCTTGGAAGGCCCGACGTCGCCCAAGTGTACTCAAAGATGTGACGTATCCCCTCTTGTCGCAGAGAAGGAAGAAAGGGGTACATCGCCGCTCTTTGGTGTCAGCGTTCTTTGTCGGAGAGTTGTGTTCTTCGCATTCTTCAAGAAGGAAGAAGTACTTTAAAGCATAGAGCTTTCCCTTCAAATCCTCCTCACACAAAAATCAACTATCTCAAATAAAATAAGACTTATCTTATTTTATTACATCATGCAAATCATTTTGAATTTTAAAAATCAAACACTTAACTCAATTAATTAATTAAGTAAGTTGGCATGATTAAAGAAGAGAGAGGGGGAGGTGAGTGGTCTCACATTAAAGGGGGGTTAAACATGTTAAGAAGAGTTACCAATTAATGAGCGTAGAGGTTTAAGGGACTTTAGGGAATATGAAAGGGGTGGGGTTCATGTGGGACCCACCTCACCTTTAATCCTCTCATGGGAAGTTGGGTGGTTACCCCAACTTCCACTCAATGGATAAACCACTTAAAAGAAATAAAAATGGTAACTCAATTTTTATTTTATCTTCCACAAATTTTTAACAAATCCTCCTATGAAAAAGAAACTCCAAAAAAGATCTTCTTAAGCAATTATCGGCACTACGGTTCCATCAGGGCCCTCGGATTTCGATTCCGTGCACCAGTTCAAAAGATAGAAAAACCCGCTCGTTCGTTCACTGAAGGTACCTGAGCTAAACTTCGGAAATTGATTTCGGGGACACTGGGCCTCGGAATCAGGCACCGTTAGAAACTGAATTCTTGTAAAATCCCAAAGAAAATTTAGAAAATATTTCCCTTGATTTTTACGGGTCTTTACATTACTCACACCTTAGGTCTTTACGTCCTCGTAAAGCTTAAACACAGACTAGGGATACAAAAGTTGTATTGAGCACGCATCTGAGCCTTCCACTCCCATGTGCTTACCTGGAGATTCCCGTACTTCAAAAGAAAGTGCACCCAAGGAATCAACCATCCTCGTAGGATCCACTATTTTCGATCCTCGGTCCCCACTGGAACCTCTGAGAAAGTCACCCCATCACCCAATTCCAGCTCCCCATGGTCGATGATATGCAAATGGTCGAGCACGTATCTCCTCAGTTGAGATACATGGAAGTCATTGTGCACCTGGTGCAACTGAGGTGGATGGGTCAAGTGGTAAATCACCTCGCCTACCCTGATGAGGACCTAGAAAGGTCCGTTGAACCTCGAAGATAACTTGACGCCTCGGCCACATCTCTATAAGTCCACGTCGAGGTGAGACCCGTAAAAAAACATGGTCGCCATCCTCAAACTCTAGTGGTATCTGCCTCCTGTCACCATAAGGCTTCTGTCGTCTCTGAGCTGTCCTCATCCACTCTTGGATGACCTTGACCTTCTCTAGTCCCACAAGAGCTGCTATGATTTCTTCTTTACCGATAAGAGAAATCTGATCTCATCCCCTGGATGAACCATGTTCTTTGCCTAATAAAGTCAATCCAGACATGAATGATGTATTCATTCCATGGACGACGTCGTAAGGCCTCGACGTTACTACCAAGAGATCCAACTGTCACTCTCGCCTCTAATGGCCGAGTCACACTGTTGGCATTAGCGTGAGGTCACTGGGTCTATTCCAGTAGGAATCTCTAAAGTGAGGGTCAAGTCAACAGTTTTAACCGGAACCTCTTAGTACTCAAAAAGAAAGGAAGCATATTTCACAAAGGTAAGTGTCTTTATATTATCACAGAACATGGTACAAAGACACAAATGTAACAACAACAACATGGAACTAGATATAAAATGAATAAAATGAAACCACTAGTTCCGCTCCTATCCACTCGCTTCCGGAGCTCCGTAGTCGTAAGATTCTGCTGCCTAAAGCTGAGCTCTCCCATGTCCACATGTTCCCTGTGGTCGAGGTGGACCTCCTATTGGTGGTGGGGGAAACACCTCGAAGTGTCGTCCACCTCCAGCTGCACGGCCAGCTCCCCTCCCTCGGCCTTTAGCTCCTAGCGGTCTTCCTTGATCGAACCTCTGCCACTGCATGGGAGGTTCTTCATTTAACAACTGTTCATCTGCATTGCGGGTCAGACAGTCACATGCCATGTGACCAATCCCACCGCAGGAGTAACACTACATGGCAGGTCTGGCTCTATCATTCCCCATGGTGCCTCGCACTACCGACCCTTAGTCATGCGGTCGACCACCTGTAGGTCTGGTCCTCTTGGACCTCTGCGTCATCTGTCTACTTCCTACTACAGAAGACTCTGCCGCATGCCAGCTAGTGCTGGGTCTTGCTGCTGGAGACTGCTAAGAAAGGAAACTCTCCACTAAAAGGGCTCTCTCCAACACCCCTGTCTGTGTCGGAATGCTTTGAGAAACAACAGAAGCTCTAATCTCTCACCTGAGCCCCTGCTCGAAGGTTCGGGCCTTGAAAACGGGTCTCGTACCATATATATGGAGTAGCGCAAGAGTTCTGTGAACCTCGCTGAATACTACGCCACTGTCATGTTGCCCTCCTGCAGCTGATGTAGCTGATGTATACGCACCGCTCGAATGATGACTGGTACAAACTCTGCCTGGAACAGGCTCTCGAAGTTTTCCCAAAGAAGTGTCGCCTCGTCATGCATCTGGAGCATCAGGCTCCACCATCTGCCTGCTGCTGCCTGAAGAAGGCTAGCAGAAAAGATCACCATGAAGTCTGATGGCATCCCCACTAGCCTGAAGACTCTCACCACAGCCTCCAGCCAATCCTCAGCCGTCTGCAGGTCCATCTCTCCCCGGAACCTGGGTGGCCTCTGGCGTTGGAACTCGTGTAGCGCGCTCAACCGACGTGCACCCTCTACTGTTGGGGCTTGAGGCATCAGTGTCCCAACTGGTAGTAGTACCGCTGGTGCCTCAACTGGGATAGGGCCCTGTACTGAGGCCACGTCACTCGGCGGGCTGTCAGTACGATCAACTCTCGGGGCTCTAGCTGGTCGTCCGCGGGGAGGCATCTTGAAAGAAACAAAAATGACACGATCAAACGATTTACACCTGGTGAGCTTACCTGGTTTGAGCTGAATTTTAAAAAAAATTGGAAACACACACACACAATCAGTGTTTTCATCCACAATGTCGGAAATCAGTTTTCATGGTCCTACTGTATGGATACGTCGGCCGCCCGCACCCACACAGGACTCCCTGAACTGAAGACCACACTCGTTACCCTTAACACTATTACTTCAGAGAAAGAAAATATCAGAGTTATAAGTTCTGCGGTAGAACCAACTCCTCTGATGCCAATTTGTCATGACCGATCCTCGGGACCCGTGCCGTGACTACCCCAATCTCGCCTTCCATAGGCCAGGGGCTGGCGACTAGCACCAAAGTCATAAATCCCGATAACTAGGAATGAATTTACTTTTTAAAAATAAACAAAACACCACAGAGTACAAGCGGAATTAAAACACTACGTATAAAAGAAAGTGCTAAAAATTAAGTGGTCCAGAATACAAACCCAACTGAAAGTACAGCTACAACTGAATGAAAGTACAACAGAAAAAGACAAACATCTGGAACAAAAGAAGCATATCATGGGTCATCTTCCTCGGATCCTACCTTAAGGGTAGGTACAGATAGCACAGCTCCTGGATCGTCCACCACGAATCCTACTTGAAGGGTAGGTACAGAGAGCGCAGCTCCTGGATCGTCCACCACGGATCCTACCTCAAGAGTAGGTACAGATAACCTCCACAACACTATTTCCCGTCAACCTCCTCCAAGTATCGTCTCACCGTGAGGTCCACCTCTGGATACTGACTCGTCATGAGCTCCACCTCTGGGTATCGTCCAGTCTTCAAACACTCGGAATCCGTCAGCACTGCCTGTCGTCTGCAACCAACACAACGAGGTGCGGGCATAGCCCGTGTAAGGGTGATTATAACGATACTCAGTAGGGACCATGAGACCCTCAAGATCTCACTAAAACCAACAAAGATAACCACAAAGAAGATCTCAACAGATAACCTCTACTTAGTTATATTCCCACACACATAACTAAGTTATCAAGTAACCCATCTCAATCATGAGGAAACATAAAGATTATGAAATCAATGGATAACCGCTACCCAGGTATATGCCCATACATATACCTAAGTTATCAAGTGACCCATCTCAATAATGAGGTAAACACAAAGGTCATAGTGTCAGCTCAAACCAGGATTTTCATTATTGAAACCATAACTGCTAAAGAGCCTCGTCTCTGGAGTTTACAATGATCATGTCACAACTCTAAGGTACTACTCACTAACCTACGACTGTTGAGGTACTCCTCCTGTCGAGTACCGCAGGTCATTCACCCAAACATAGTAGTGGTTCCCGCCGGGGTATGCCACCCAAACACAGTAGTGCACACCCCCTAATAGCCTGCTGAGTTACTCTCCAGACGAGTACCGCGGGTATGAACTGTCACACAGTATTGCTCCGTCTGCCATGGTTCTGCACCCAAACAAAGTAGTTCTCCATCCACTGGGCTAGTCGACTCACTCCATGTCGAGTCGGTCAAGCAGTCCTCAGGTCTCAGCTGGCTACACGGTCTCCATACTCCGTACGCTCGTCTCCGGGAGGGCCCTCTCCACGAGCTATAGTTTGATACTCCAAATATCTCAAAGTCCCATGAAGAAGTATACCAAAGGGCCGTCTCATCATAGGGGTCTCAACGCAACAGACGGCACGTCAATTGGATGTCCAGTCGGTGAGTTATTAGCCTTTTTGTCCTAGGGGCCCAGTAGGTTTCGTGTGCGAACCAACCCGGAAGTATCTCAACTGTACCCCAAACTCACATTGGGTATACACATAGGGACCGTTTCTCAACATGATCACAAACGCCGCTGATGGTTCGTCAAACGGACGTCCGGTCTGAAAGATATCAGCTTTTCCGTTCCGGGGGCCTGGTTGGATTTGGGGTACAATCCAACCCGACAATACTCCAACTGCATCCAAACCACGGGTGAAGTATGCCAAAAGCTCCATCTTCTGAAGAGGAATCCCAGAAAGTCGACGGCACGTCAATCGGACGTCCGGAGCTGAAGATATATGTGTTTCCGCTCCGAGGTCCCGGTTGGTTTCGTATCCGAACCAACCTGGTCGTACCCAAAGTTCTCCGAAACCTTGAGTGTAATATACCTAAACGACTGTCTCGTTCCAAGGATCGCATCGCGGCTAGCGTTGTGTCGATCGGAGGTCTGCGGCCCATGTTATGGGTGTTCGAACGGAAACAATCCGAAATGGGGGGGGGGGTCTTGGCCCGGCCCGCCCCGGCCTAAAACCCCTGGGTCGGCCCGAACCGGGTCGACCCGACCCAGGTCTGGGTCCGGCCCATCAGGGCGCGGCCCAGACCGGCTGGCGCGGCCCGGCCCGGCTGGCGCGGCCCGGCCCGACCGGCTCAGCCAGCGTGGCTGCGCGGAAGCCGCGGAGCGGGTGGGGGGGGGGGGGGTTGCGAGCCCCCTCGCCACTGATTGAAGCCGGCGGCGGTTTTCACCACCGCCATTCCTCCGGGATCCCGTGCGGCCGCGGGATCCCCCGTGCCGCACCGCTGCGGCAAGCCGTGGCGGTTGTTTCCTCCAGCGGTATGCTAGGGTGTCGCCGCCTCCTGGCGGCCGGACGGCTCCGGCCGCCGCCCCCGTTCGCCGGCGACGCCGGGCCGGCGACCCGGGCCTCTAAGGTTTCTGCGGGCCACCGGAGTTGCTCCGGTGGTCCGTTTTCAAAACCATCTTTTCCGGCGTTCATCTAGGGTCCCGAACCTTACTGTGAGACCTTCAAAATTACCTTGCGGCCCAGTTTTTCATCACCCGTCAATCCGCACTCAACATTCAATAATCAAACCACGGCCTCTTCATGGTTTTGTGGCGCGGCGCAACGGCTCCACGGCTTGTACGACTTCAACAGTGCGGCGCATCGGTGCCGCACTTCTTCGCCCTTTATCATAGTTTCCACACTGTGCAACCGCACCGCGCCACCTTTAACGTGCCGCAACAAATTCAAACAAACAAGGGGGGAGGAGGGTCGGTCGTGTTCGTGTGGTCCGACCTCCTCCCGTTATTACGATAACAGGCAGCCCAATTAAAACCAAGAAAGGCGACAGATGATATCACGGTCAACAATAAAATAAACCCCTACCTCGTGATGTGATCCCTTGATGGATCTGCGGAGAGGTAGCGTCGTTCGTTGATGTCGGAAGGTGACGTCGTCGTTTGCGATTTTCCCACGGCGGTGTCTCCTCCTTTGATGGAGACCGGGAAGCGTTCTTTATCGAAGGTCTTGGAAGGCCCGACGTCGCCCAAGTGTACTCAAAGATGTGATGTATCCACTCTTGTCGCAGAGTAGGAAGAAATGGGTACGTCGCCACTCTTTAGTGTCGGCGTTCTTCATCGGAGAGTTGTGTTCTTCGCATTCATCAAGAAGGAAGAAGTTCTTCAAAGCTTAGAGCTTTCCCTTCAAATCCTCCTCACACAACAATCAACTATCTCAAATAAAATAAGACTTATCTTATTTTATTACATCAATCCAAGCATTTTGAATTTTAGAAATCAAACACATAACTCACTTAATTAATTAAGTAAGTTGGCATGATTAAAGAAGAGAGAGGGGGAGGTGAGTGGTCTCACATTAAAGGGTGGTTAAACATGTTAA
Organism: Viscum album; assembly: GCA_963277665.1. NCBI lineage: Eukaryota > Viridiplantae > Streptophyta > Magnoliopsida > Santalales > Viscaceae > Viscum > Viscum album. The sequence goes on from OY728141.1 coordinate 557,263,069, forward strand.
GAAGAGTTACCAATTAATGAGAGGAGAGGTTTAAGGGAGTTTAGGGAATATAAAAGGGGTGGGGTTCATGTGGGCCCCACCTCACCTCTAATCCTCTCATGGGAAGTTGGGTGGTTACCCCAACTTCCACTCAATGGATAAACCACTTAAAAGAAATAAAAATTGTAACTCAATTTTTATTCTATCTTCCACAAATTTTTAACAACTCCTCCCGTGAAAAAACAACTCCGAAAAAGATCTTCTTAAGCAATTACCAGCACTGTGGTTCCATCGGTGCCCTCAAATTTCGATTCTGTGCACCGGTTCAAAAGATAGAAAAACCTGCTCATTCATTCACTGAACGTACCCGAGATAAACTTTGGAAATTGATTCCAGGCACACCGGGCCTCGGAATCAGGCGCCGTCAGAAACTGCATTCTTGTAAAATCCCAAAGAAAATTTAGAAAAAATTTCCCTTGAATTTTATGGGTCTTTACAAATTATTTATAAAAATATGTTTGTAAAATATGTTAAAACAAATCTTTAGAAACATAATGTTTCTAAAAACAAAAATTTATTTATTCTTTTCTCATTTAAGAGAAATACATGTGATGATAATTGTAAAAATATAGTTAATATATAATATTTAAATTTCATTAAAATACCTCAAGAAAAATAATTTATATAATTTATTTAGATAAAACACATTATGCCCATAAAAAAATTTCTGAGAATTTTATTTCAGATATTTTTTATTTTAAATTATAATTAATTTTTTACCAATGAATTAAATTTATTTATAGTATTAAACTACATATTTTCATAATTTATTTAATATTATTCATATATGACATTCTTGTTTTTAGGTGATAATTGTCCTATTAAATAATTATAGTTAAATATTATGTCGTCTTCCATTTAAATTTGGTGTTGTGTGTAACACAATAATTTATTTTTGTTTTTAATAAAAGACATAAAAGAAAATAAATTTATTTTAAAAAATAATATTTCATAAAATATTGGGGTGTTAGATCCACATGTGGACTAATGATATCCATTCAATTACAATAGTGGCATTCTTGGGCTTTTCCATAACAACTATATGCACTTGTGAAATTTCTTTCCACAATGCACAATATCATATCCTTATTATATATGAGATAAATTTTCATCACTCCATATAGGATTCTCTATCCATATAAGAAAGGTTATTGTATCTACCATTATATCTTACTAAAACTCAGGGGATGAAGTGAAAAATGAATACCTCACATAAGTATCATTGATTTTGTGTTCTAATTTAGATTATGATGGTACTTTACACAAAACCCTCATACATATGATTTTTGTGGTCCATAAAATATTGTATCATATGATTATGTCATATGGAATGATATGCATAAAAATGAAGGAATATATTATTCATTTTTTAAGGATATATTAAGTCATTCCAGTTTCTTGGAAATATAATGGAACTTCAATAAATAACATTCATATGAACTACTAATAAAGTTTATCATTAATAATATGATTCATTAAGATGAAATGGTTGTATTATTATGTAAAATATTCTATTTTATTTCATAGTAAATTCATTCCATGATATTTTCTTGTGTTTTACATACATAAAATCAAAAGCACGATATTTATAAAGTGTTTTAAAATGGTTATATAAGGGGATTCAGTTTATTAATATGGTTTTCCCTATGAAAAGAGTCTCATATATATTCTCTATGTATATATCTACATCTCTTTACTAATACCCGAGAGGTAATATAATATCTTAGGTTAAAGGATGGTTATTCCAATTTCTATGGCTGATTTGGTACATCATATCGATATACCATTGAGAGGGGAATCTGAAGGATTCCACTTCATTTTTTTATAAATTTTTTTTGATGATTCTTGTATTAATTATTTCTGTTTTAAGGTACACAATAATGAATTATTTAGTTTTTTTAAATGCTCTACCAGTTCTGTTGAAGGTAGATCATTGGTTTATGGGACTCTATTTGTTTATTTTAATTTGAATAGGGATTATTATATAACATGAAACCCTATAGTGTTATCCCGTAAATTTCGTGATTATGAATTCTAGATATCATATATATTTTTGGGTAATTTATTAATTATAAAAAAGACAAATTAATAGAAACAAAAAATAAATTCTGTGTGTAATTAATTATGACAATTAGCAGTAGGAGTTTGTGTCATGATATTAGAATTAACTCTCAATTATTCTTACAGGGTCTAGTTCTAGGTTAGTCTTTCATATTTTCTTATCTTAATAATATTGTATCTTTCACCCTTTAATTTGTTCAAATAGAAATAATTGTCAAATGATATTATACATGTGTAGGGGATTATCATAAATTATGACCTCTAAGTAGAAATGATTTACTTAGAAAAGTTGTTAAGAATTATTTTTATCTGACATGGTAACTAGGCATAATTCATATACCATAAATATTCTAATACACCCCATGAGTTGTTAATTTCATTTTTCTTGTGACATTCCCCAATTCCCTTACATAACTATAGTAGCTAACCAAAATATGGGATTCCCTTAGCCATAGAATTTCTCATAATACAAATAACATTCAGTGATTTAATGAAAAACATCACTTAGAGAATAGGTATTGTCACATAAAATCTAGATATTGAATTTTAAATTAGGGCTAATAGTGCTTCTTCAGTATATGTGTTCCAGAGTTGACCGATATTGTAATATAATCTTATTTATAATTAAATATTATTAATTAGAAAAATATGAATTTTTTACATGTCATTTATGAATAGAATTGTGTAAATTATAACATTTTATTAAATTATAGTAAAATCTGTTTTATAATTTTTACTATTCTATAAATGTTTTTTTAATTAATTAATTATAAAATATATATAATTATTTGTTAGATATTTAGGAAATATTTATTAAACAAATACTTGTAAATATTTGTTGTTAATATAAGGAAAAATATTTTTCAAATTATATGTAATTACTTGTAATGTGGATATAGTATATTTCTATATATATTATTGTAATGTTGAATAATGTTATTTTGAAATAAAAAAAATAACGAATAATATATATTCTCTCATATTTATAATTAGTAATTATTTATAATTATTATTTTTTGATTTATTTGAATTTTTGGAGGTATTTGTTGCATTCTATTCACAATATTAATATTATTTTTCATAGTTTATTTTATATAAGATTAGATGTCATTAAATATGTCATATTTATATTATGAAAATTTTTTATAATGAAATTGAAATATTATTTTTATTTAATCATGGGATCGAACTGCATGGCCTATAGTGAGTGGAAAACCCTACTATTGTTAGTCAATGTCTCATGTAATAAAAATATTTTGAGTGTTAAATTTCTAATATTGAGGGGATGACATATGGTGAGTGGCATAACCATCTCCCAACTAGTTATGGACACACTTCAATTGTTCTAAATCATATACACTCACTATTATGAGAGGTAAAAGTGAAAATAATTGGTTTCAATCCATATAATTTGTGACGCACATAATTTTTCTTTATTTGATACATTTTATAATAAAAATTAAGTTTTTAATAAATATAATGATAAAAATAATTTTTTATGATAAATTGGATATAGATAATTGAAAAATAACCTCATATATTAGTGGAGAGTCACCGAGAGGGTGTGAATTAGTTATACAATTCCTTTTTATGTTTCCTATGGGAAACAAACCATTTCACTTGAGAAATTTATTCTACTTTTTCATCCAATAAACACTCACATTAATGGAAAATCATATTTACAATGTTCACCTCACCAAAAGAGAAATCTGTTTATCAAACCTCTTCATATTTAAAAACTATCGTACTACCAAAAAGTCTCAACATTCAGGTACAATAGGAAATATTTATACTTTTACAAATGTTATAATAAGTCTCCCAACTATGAATTTTATATATCCATTATTCTAATGATAAAAAACAACATATCAACTAGAAAAAATTATTTATGACATAGCCTTCATTTTTTGTTGCATTGTTGCAATTCTGACACATCTTAAACCTAAATAAACACTTGCATGATCTTTTCACTCAATGAAAATTTTCGTAGTATCTTTTTTCTTCCTTTGAAATTATTATTCTTTCTATCTTATCCACTGCACATGGACTGATATATTCATAAAAATCATAGAATCATCTCTCTTACGATACACAAAAAAAACATTATATATAATCAAATTCAAATTATTCAAATTTGAATTAAAACCATTCACATAAATTAACAAATAAGTTGATACTACATCATTTCAATATGCTGAATATTTTTTATATTTCTTATACATTGTTGATACATCCAAAATTGCATTTTAATTGAGTTAGTAAGCCATTAATTCGCCGAAAAATCCCTTTCAGCAAACATCTTTGAAACCAAAGAAATTCACCAAATGTGGAATGAACCAAAATGTGTTTCAATCCATGTTAGTTCAACTTATCCAAAAATCTTGGAAACATATTCACCATGATCACCATTATGTATGTTTTTGGATCATTTTATTAACAATTTACACATTAGTTCAACATAACCTATGAAATTCCCTACATTTAGACTCCATATCGTATTATATACATCTCTATGAAAACAAATCATTGACATGCCCTTCTACAATTCATATAATCCATTTCACATCTACCATTTTATATTTTAAATACCCATTCATGCGTCCACCATGCTGATCAAAACTCCAATTCCTTGGAACCATTTTTCATTTGTGGACATGCAAACTACTATGTCAAATTTTATGCCTGTTCTGATATTCAACATTTGAATAAGAAAATTTATCCCCAAATAAAACATCTAAAATGAAATTATTTTTTTCACAATTACATAATTATATTCATATATCATTCATCAATTTACCATCATATCATCTGTTATTTCTAAGATGAAATTCCCAAGATTGAACATGAAGACTCTATCAACACCAAATCAATCACTATGGAATCTTCCGAGTTCTTTGGTACTTTTAAATTTGGTATAGTCATTTCAGTGAACATATTATTTTTCCCTATTTTAAATAGAAACATCACCATTACAACACAACTTTATTCATGGCATTATACTTTCTATGTTAGAAAACATCTTCTATACCATGTCTTGTATAAGTTGATTCATGGTGTAGCCTTAACTATTATCATATAATGTTCTTTAATCATCCTGAGAAGATTGAATACTAGTAATATAATAATCATATTTACATAAATGTGTAATATATTACTTTAAATAAATATTTTTGTCATATACTGTGAATTATTTTTGATACAATAAACCAACAAACTCAATCATATCCTCTTTACCAATTCATCAGCCCCAATTAACACCACAATCATCATAGAACATATTTAGAACAACATTATATCTATAATGATTTCTTAGTAACCCAATTAACATAAATTACTATAATGATATACTTTTTAAATTTTTCATCATTGATGAATTCATTATATAACAATTTTGATAACTATTACTAAAAAATGTCACTTTCTAAAAAAAATTCCCAAAATATAAAACATAACATATTAAGGGATATATTGTTGAAATTATCTATCCCTTTTAATAATAAATAATAAGATAAATATAATAGAATGATTTATAATTTCATTTTATACACCTTTGAAAAAATATAAAAAATATATATGTGATTGGGGAAAAATACACCACACTATACCACGGTAAAGATTGATATTGAATACCTAAAATCAAAATAAGATTCTAAATTTCTACTTTTTTAATAGTATTAATGAAAAAAATTTATTATCTGAAATTTTGTAGAAAAAAATCCAAATTTTAAACATTATTCTCCAATAGGACATTCTAGAAGTGATATCTAATATCAATTTGTTTATACCATGATTTTTGACTTTTTAATTATTTGAATGATTAATAGAACCATGATTAACACATTTCAATAGTAATGGAAACATAACATCATCTTTTAAATATTCTAACATAGAACTCATCCATATATTTTCTATTGAGGAATGGTTTCTAGTTACATCTTCAATAATAAAATTTCACTTGGTGAATTAATTTTGTTTCATTGAATTCCTAAAAAAATACCTTTTTCCATGACATAAATATTTAACAAATATAGAACTCAAATATTTATTATATCCTAGTAGATCTGTTTTTGAATGATGAAATAGTTTGGGATACCCTTTCCTAAAATATTTCAATTATTGGTGTGATAAAAATTTTATTTATCTCTCTAATTAGTTTCCATCCACAAAATGATACACTTCTTGTATGAAATTATATATGTCAAAAATTGTAATATAATACACTATATACATTCTTGAAGATCATATATAATGTAATTATCCCATTAATATACAAAATTATCTTACATAAACCCCGAATTATTGTTCATATTGATTTATGTTTTCTCCATTAAAATTGACATTAAAATAGGATTTTAATCTCCCATGCCTAACTTAATTAACATTTCATTAGCGTAATTCTATTAAAATATTAAATTATATTCTTTTCCCTAATATATTTTTAAGATAATAAATTATATCATATCACTAACAATATATACTTAAAAAATTATCACCATTTATTTATAAACTATTCACATACTACATCATCATTTGTAGAAAAAATCAGCTAAATAGTAAATAATATTGATAATAATCTGTATATAATATTTAATATAAAATATATTGTTGTTTATTATACACCTTCTCTTCCATAACAATAAATTTTATTTGAATGATGAAACAGTTTGGGATACTTTTTCTAATTGAAAATAAAATTCATTAGTTCATCAAGAAATAAAACGTATTATTATTCAGTATACACCTCCTCTTCCAATTAAAAATTCAAGAAGGATGAGAAGACGTAAATATGAAAAATATTACATTGACATGTACTAAAATTGACTGAAAAATTAATTTTGTTTTAACTATTGAAACTGATTTAAAGGATTCATTTAATTCAACTCATATATCATGTGAAAATCCATTACACACCAATTTTTGTTTATTTAAAACTAATTATACATTTTTATTCATCTTATTTTGGAAATCACTCTATGTTATAAAAATTTCCTTCTCTTTTTGATTGGTTACCAAATCCTAATCATAATTCATTACTATCTTATTCAGCTAATCATTAAATTCACTAATCCACTATTGATGCTGTATTGATTCTTGTACATCACTTGGCTTAATAGGAGAGCTTAATGAGATTTGAGAGGTTTCCATCATTGTTCTTCTAGATTGAATATGGTGACCATTATTTCTAATGATATTTTAAACCTAAACATTCATTATTAACCCATTATAATGTAAAAATTATTTTTCTTCATCATATGAAAATCCTAAATCAACTACTTAAAGAATAAAATTTTTCTAGTTATAAACATTTTTTAAACAAAAACTCTCTATTTAAGTAAAATAAAGTCATCATCATAAATTCTAGAACATTTCTATTCAGGTGAATTCCCATTCTTTTTTTTCATCCCTTATAAATCATACAAATCATTAATATTACATATCTCATTTTATGATGTTATTAACTTCCATTTTGAAGACTTGAAAATAAGATACTAGTGGCACTACTTCTTTCAATTTTTCTAATATTTTCACCTTTATCACTGAAGTTTTGTAGGATTTTAAACAGACATAGATACCTCAAACAAGAATATTTCATATAATACATATTATATGATGATATATGATTAATTTCCAATTAATAAAATTATTTTGAATATATAATGTTTCTATAATAGATTTTCTCCCGAAAGAGTAAGTTATTTTCTAATTTGATAGAATCTTCGAGCAATTTCCAAAAGAATAAAAGAATTTATTTTAACCACATAAATATTTTGTGGTTTGTATGATACACTTTTTTCATGAACGATACCATGTTTTTTCATATAGTGGTGAAATCATAAACTGTTATAATTAGTACCATTATCTATTATAACATTATTAAGAGTTTCTACACTATTCCGCAATAATTATATTCACACTCATGAACATTTATATATACAATGATTTATTTATCATACATATAATAAATGTAATGATATACAATTAATTATTATAAGAAATAATATAATAATATTTATTTTTTGTTTCTTCCCATGATCCTTTAAATGGAAATTTGAATATTCTCCAATAGATGACTATACTATATTTATACCATCATCTATTATGTATTCACAATCATTTCCTTCTGAAATAATGAACAGACCTTATTTTATTATTTATAAATCAATGGAAAATCAATTACATCATGTCCACTAATAATTTTTCATATATTCTTTTGGCAGTGATGATTATTTGTTTGAAACATCAATTTATTTTGTTCTTTAAAAGTAAAATAACAATAATTTATAGTAGAAAATATCTAAAAAATACATTTTATTGGATATCCTCTTGTCAAGACGAATATGTATTTTCTAATATTAAAAAAAGAACCATATTTATAAAAAAAATATTTCATTCATTGGATATCTATGAAAAACTCATAAGATTATTTATTGGTCCTTTTACTATATAGTACACTCTTTGATTTCGATTCATCTTTTCCAATCCATATCTATCAAAGACCCTTGATTTTTAATAAACAAATATTTAAAATGTTCCTAGTTCCATATTTAAAAATTTAAACATCCTTGTGATGATCTAAATATCATATCATGTATGAATAACACCCATTATTCATGATCCATGGATACTCTCCTTTGGATGCTAGGTAAGAAACCTCAAAATCTAGATATTTCGCATAGAAATTCTCATTATTATTCTATGAATGTATAGCACTATATCATAACCTAATTTTAGATGGTAGAATAACAAGACACATTTTTAAGATAATTTACCTTCCTATGCCATTCATAAGCATCGTCATGTTGTTAAAATCAATTTTTAATTTTCAATCATGATTTTACAAGTTATATCTGCTTTTTTAACCTTTGAATAAGGTGTCTCCCCCACAATTTCTATCTTCCAAAAAATATATACTCATTATAAAATTGGTAATTAAACAAAAACATCATCTATATGTTCCAAAAACCATATTTTTCAAAAAAATTCAATAAAAATAAAATATTATATTAGAACCATTATATTATCAATTTTTTAAATCCTATCATTTAACCATCACACATCTTCTAATATTATATTGATTTTTTGGGAAACAAATTTGGTGAAATCCCAAGCCTTTCCTTTCCACAGATATCATTATTTAAACTATTTTTTCCTTTGTATTTTTAGTATATTTTGAATCATAAATATATACTTAGAATTTATAAAATAAAATAAAAATGATTTTCTGAAGAAAAAAAAAATCTCTTCTCATTTTGATTCCTCTTCTCAATCCCAACAAATTTCTCTTAGTATTTACACTTTATTTGGGACTAATATTCCTTGATGTATGGGATAATTATCATTATTTGATATTTCATGAATGGACAGACAATGATCTTGATATTTACCTTCATTTTTTATGCTACTTTCCCACACTCAAAAATTTTGGTTATAAAGGGTTTAATTAAATCTCATTCCCTTACCTATACCCATCATTATTGTTGAATAATTATATTAAACAACAAATTTATATAATTAATTACCTAATTTATGATACTTTTATTTTACACTTTATTAACTGAATTATTTCATCTAGAAAATTTATTTTCTTTCTTAACAATTTTATTATCTCTTCCCAAAATTGAGTTCATTGAGAGACACACATTTTGTTCTATTTTTAGTGAGAATTATATATCTATTTGTTCATTATCCTTGACATAACTACAACTTTATATATAAAATTATACTCTATTAACCTTAAAAATGTGAATTATTCTCATTAACATCTCTTGACATCTCAATTTCATGTTTTCCCTCGCTACTTTCACACATAGATAATAAATTTTTCCTCCAATAATAGTGAAAAATTCATTCAGTCCCCATTTTTCTAAGAAATAAAATTCTAAAAGTAAAATATTCTCTTTTAAATGAATCTCGCTTATGGATATTCTTAATCATCACTAGAAACATCTTCTATTAAATATATCATAAATTTCTTGATGAAATCCATCTTCTCCCTACTTAAAACTAATTTGTTGGATCATTCAATAAATCCTTCTTATTTTCCTTCTTATATTTATAAATATTATAAATAAATTGTTATCAGTATTCGTATTTAAATTACAATCTGAATATGAAGAATAATTATCTTTTACATCAAACATGTTCATATATTTCACTTTCATTGTGTCTTTAAAAATGATTTATTTTCAAAGTGAACACTTCATCTCAAGAGAACACATTTTCCTCCTCCCATAGACCATAATAGTATTGAATTTTAAATGTTAATAAGACCTTAATTTAAATATAACTTATTCTAATTTTTATGATTATTTTAATAAAACATCCAATTAAATTTTACCCATACACAACACGTATGCAATTCTTAATCATAAATAAGGTTTTAAAGACCACATGTAGTGATAATCTAGAGTTGTGAACTATTGTGTATGAGATTATGAATTACATAAGGGAATAACACATTACCCATACGTGATAAACATGATATGTATAAGAGTAAATATATGTTACAAAAATATAGTGCGGTTTTTTGGGAAAATATTTTAAAACCCATATTTTATATTTTTATTATTCTCATCGTAATAATGTAACACTTTTAATAAATTAAGATGCCAAAAATCAAGGGAATAAATTCTATTTATTGATTTAATATTGTATTATATGTTTTAAAATATTTAAAAAATGTTTATATAGAATTATAATTTTAAATACTAAATTAAATGAAGAACTTAATTTTTGAATATCAATGTTGTGATCCACCATTTCAATTTACACAAAAGAAGCAACCCTTTGAAGCCATTAGTTTTTGAATATTCTCTCTTTTTTGTGTATGATATAAAATACTTACACATGATACGTGATGTCATCTATGAGTCCTTATTCCAGTTTATAGAAATAACATAATTCTATCTTCTATTTTAATTATAAGGTGAATTGTTTTATTGTGATAATTTTCCATTAATCTATTCATTCTGAAATTTTCAATTTAAATCCCCTAAGATTTTTGGAAATTCATAAATAATTCATGAAACGATAAATTATCAACTAATATAGAAAAATAATTATAAGATGCATGTTTTATATTATTCTCGAGATGTCGACTATATTCACTAGTTGTTTTGTAATTATTCTTTGAATATCAATGTAACGCCCCGACCCTAGTTACCCAGAGTCGGTGCATTGTTACATAACATTGGAACGATCACAAGAAAGATGAAATCTCGAAAGACTGATTGGTTTAGTAGCCTTGGAAACAATAGATATATTCATAAGTTTTACATTACATCATAAAGTGAAAAACTACTACGACAACATAATGCCTCCATAGTTCACACTATTATCCCCTCATAATATCCCTGCAGGTCACTCATAACTTCCTTCTTCACATCCTGGGAAAAATAAAACATAGAAAAGGGGTGAGCTCAAATTCCCAGTAAGGATAACAATATAGCGGAACATTAAAAAATAAGTATAAACATTTAAGGCAATGCATTACTAAAACAAAAGCCTTTTAAACTTGAACTTCAACATAGTATGGAAAAATTAAAATGAAATAATGCCATTTACTTATTCACATGGATATTCTACTAATCGAATAATCACATTCAATATCAGTAACCACTTTCATAATGTTGGAATGCATAATGCTGAACTTTAATTTCTTTGTCAAGGCCTCGTCCCAAGACCTAGGGGCGAACTGTAACCGGAACCCAACCCGGAGTGCCTCTAATAACCGGACACCAACCCGGAGTGCCTCTAACAACCGGAGACCAAACCGGAGTTCCTCTAATAACTGGAGACCAAACCGAAGGGCTTACTTTTACCGGTCCCCAACCTGGAACATACTTGTCTAACACATTCATCAATGAAAGGTTGGAAGATAACATAAACATTCGGATTACAAATAACTTATGAAATGTCAATACTCCAAAAAAACCATGAGTGACATAAGAATAACTTATCCACAGTCAAAAATATCACAAAACCTTCAATAAAATATGGATGTTTAGTATCATAATAAATCAACTTCAAATAAGCTTAAAATCCATCAAAGGATGTTGACATAGATGAAATAAAGACTATTTTAGAAAATTACCTCTTTCTGTTTTGAAATAATTTAAGAGTCTTATATTTATGAAATGATTTTTTTTTTGAAAATATTATTATTATCTTGTAAGGTAAGCTTCGACGATTTTATAACGGCAGAAAATTGCCACACCCGCCATATAAGTTAAAAAAAATCTTACCTTAATTTTGTCGAAAAGGTTAAAAAGCTCGTTGTTTGGAAAAAGAAGGAACGATTCCTTTATAAACCTCTTATAAAAAGTCAAACAAGGGTATAAATGGCTTTAACCCATAATTCTAGTAAATAGTAAAAATGTTTTGAAATTCATTTTTAAGAAACATGGATGTGGATGATAAAGAGATCCCAATAGATTATTACGTATAAACAACCTCAGATAATGAAGAGATTGCGAAATAACCCTTACCAATTTGGTAACTTATGAAACATACAACCCATGAATGAGGTATCATAAAATGAATATGTATATACACATAAATTAGGGTGTATTACACAAAGAATATAATTATGGGCAGTACACACACCACACAAAAGGTGTTGGTGGAAATATCGCATGAATCTCACGGGAATAAGGAGTGAGATGAAAACCCCTTACCTTGTACTTTTCCTTGGTTGGGGTAGGTTAACCTCCTGTATAATGGTGAATTAATTGTTATTAAATTATTCAAGAATCATATATATTAATATGATATCATATATGATCTTTTGACATTGATTTGTTAATAATATCTTTTAATTATCGTTGTTTCGGGTGTAAACTTACTCATTTTATTTTATATGTTTTGTTACATAAGCCGTGTTTGTTATCAATAGGTTGTATCTTATTCATATCCAGAATGATATCAAGTCCTTAAAAATCATTTTTTAATTCATCAAATGATAATAATACTTGAATGGATACGATGGAGAATGAATCTCATCGCGTTCGTGGAGACGGTAGTCCGTACGTACGCACGAGCGACAATATCATTCTTTTGATATTAAAATAATATATAAATGGATGGTATATCGTATATACAGAATCATTAGCATGTTATATTTATTATTTACATGAGTTACACGTCATTACTATACCCATCCAAATAATAATATATTGAATAACAATTACACCATGACGTGGAGACGGTAAGCCGTACGTACGCACGTATGGTGACATGTTATTCAAAGGGTGGATAGAATAGTGAATATGGTTGTACCATATTTATAATAACATAAAATTATATATAGGATACTGGAGTTATTATTTTATAATGGTAATAACAAAGAAATAATAAGTGGAAGAAGAAAGGAACTTGAAAAGGGGTGGTGAAAACATTACCTCTTCTTCGGGTTCTTCCTTTTGATTTGATCAAAAGGGCTCCTTAGGTTGGCTTTCTGATAAAAATAAGGCCTCTAGGTTGTAGTTATAGAAGTTGGGAGAGTATTTGGGAATATTTTGGCCGAACCAAATGGCTTTTAAGGTGTGAATAAAAGAGAAGGAGGAGTTCCCTTTTATAAGAGGGGTGAGGGGCGCCTTTGGAAAAGCTAGAAATATTAGTTTATAATAAATTATTATTCGGTCTCTAATGGCTCCAAAGTTGATTATTTAAATTTTAATGTGGGTATGGGTCGAAACCAACTCAACAAATAGAATTTAGACAGGTTTGGGTACTTATATTAACCTTATCTTTAAGTATTAACTCTAAGTTAATTAGTTTCACTTTTACAATGTCTCTTTGTATTTTTATATAATATGGTTAATAAACTTACTATATACATCCATGATACCCCCAAGTGGTTCATTAATGATGAAACTATCATGATATAAGTCTCTTGTCCGAACCTTAGATTTTTAGGAATTTAAAATCAATTAATAATATAATATTTTTTTAAGAACTCTTTTATGTCAATTTTGACACTATTCAATAGTTGATTTTTGTGAAACTCATAACAGATTGATTACTTCGAAACAAGTCAATTTAATTAATTTTAATATATCATATTATCCTATAAAATTAGTTTAATTCATTAAAAGTTTCATATTATATTTATTTGGGTATTTATAATATCAATTATTTTAATTTTTTACTATTATAGTAATTAATTCATCATCATTGTGTCACAAATAAATTAAATTATTTAATGTCTAAAAATTATAAATAAAATATCACTATGTAGGAAATCTTTTTATCTTTGTAATGAATATTTATAATCTAAAATCCAACATATATAACCCTATGTAAAAATTGTTTTTCTAAAAGATATATGCCTGTGTCATTTTTGTATTCATTTTCACTTAATTAAAATAAAGTGTCCCTATCACCTACAAGTGGCACCATGGGGTCCCAAAGTCGACCCAAAGATGACTATGGTCGAAAATGTATCAACCAATAAGTCTAGGACACGTTTTAGGGTAATTTAGTATTATTATAATATTAATATTTAACCCTTATTTACCGGATTTACCCTTGACCATGGTAAATAAAATATTTACCGCAGTAATTATTCAAAATGTCTAAAAATAAAATTTACCTGTTTACACAATTTGAAAATACTGATTTCAAATATGGAAACCATTTTTTAAATTCAAAACATAGAAGTGGCAGAAATTAATTTAAAATTAATTCCCGCTGTCAAAACAAAAAGTGTGTTTTTAAGAGATAATAACTATCAAAATATTGACACTTGTTTATGTTCGGTTTAATTGTAAAATTATGTCAAATGACCAAAATTATATTAAATGGTAAAAATATATTCTAAATATACTTTAAAAACACTCAAATTCATAATTTATCACTATTAATTATTTTGATTAAAAAATTTGTTTTTAATTAAAATTTAGTAATTTTCACTATTCATCAAAATATGAAAGTTATCCGAAATGTACCAAATTTTACCTTAGGCTAAATTCGATATTCCGAATCCAAAAATGAAGTCCATTTTGAAATATAAAATATATATAATTTCAAAAAGTAGGTATTACTATTCATAACGGCTAGTTTGATTGGATGTGGTGTGTGTTAGAACTCGAAGTTGCGTACAACACATGATACTGTATTATTCAAAGGAAAGCGTACCGTGGAAGCATGGGATGTTTCATTTTAAATTTTTTTATGTCCCCCTTTACTCAAAAAGTTTAAAATATTGTATTTAAAATGGGTTCACTATTAAAAGTTGGTAAAAGTGCAATACTGAAAATGAATTTGTTCTTACATTATTTCTAAGAAGCTGATAATATGGATTCTAAAATTTTAAGGATTGCATAAAGTTTAAAATTTAGTTAATACAATTGATAACCTATTTTGAACGGCTTGTTTGGTAATTCATGGTGCGCTTGAACCCGATGTTTCATGTAGTGCCAGTTATTAAATTGTTTTGATGAAATAACACACTATGAAATCTTGGGGTATTACATTCTCCCCTCCTTCAATAAATCGTGTCCTCACAATTTGAAATTGTTATTCTAAAATAAAAGGTTGAAAACAGAAAATATATTTGTGGGAAAACCCACATCGGAAATTGAGTTACCAAAATTTAGTCTTAATATGATGAAAAAAGAAATGAAAGGGTCACCACCAAATTATGATCTCGATTAGGAGAACATTGGTGGCAATTAGAGACATATAATTGGAGGGAAAACGTAAATATTTATAGGTAGTGATTGAGGTCATCAATCAAAAACAAATATAAAATTGAGGTCCTTAAACTCATCAATCTATGATGATTTGAAATACCATCGGTTCAACAAAACATAAGGTATTAGGATAACACATTTTTGACGTTTCAAAATATCTTAGTTGAAATCCCACATCGAAAAATGAATTAATGAGGCCCCTATTTAAAATAAAGAGTGGAAAGTATGAAGATTACCGAAAATAACACATACTAGGGTTCCATGTAAGATAATACGGATATGGAAGAGAAATCTAACCATCAATTATCTGATGGAGAGTGGTAGAGAACATGGCTATGAAAAGGCCAACAATCCCAAAGCCATAAATTAGTGATGATTTAAGGTACCATCTAGGACAACATTTTTGTTCTAAGTTCCTTTTCTTAATGTTGAGGAATTTATTTATGAGATTGGATAAGATCATAAGGAGATATACTTACTTCATAATTAGACTTTTGTCCATTAATAAATTTCTACCACAAACTCATCTTTCACTCGTAAAAAAAATTCTATTTATACTATTCGTACAGGGTTCCAAAATAAACGAATTTATAATTCATCTACCAGATCTTTAAAAAACTACATTATTTAATCCAGGAGATCTCTTGGGCCAGTGGTAGGTGATACACCCTTTTCGCCCTTCGGTTGCGGGTTCAAGTCTCGCGGCCTTGCCGGACGCGACGGGTTGCCGCCCGACCTCCGGGTTGTCCTTTTATGGCAATCCAAAATTAATCTCAAACTAGAATTTATCCAAAATACTTTTGACCAAACTCACAGTCCAACATTTATAAGGAAGTTAAACATAATGTAGACCCTTTTTACCATGTAATAGCATATGAATACCTTCATCATGTATTCTTTTAAAACACTGAAACATCCTGAATTGCCATAATCCATATTGATTACATTCATGCTCCCTTATTCCATATAGAATGCTGGATATACTTCATCAATCCAAAAATGTTTTAAACCCCAACAATGATGGAATATACAAATCATTAATTAGTTTCAAGGTAGTCAAGAATATCCAATATAATTTATCCAAATCAATCATGTATTATTCTAAAATCACTACCTCGGTATCAGAACCATATTATGGTTTATCATTCTCTCAACCATATATTTTCCAAAAATTTAACCTGCTATTGAGTCACTTTTCATTGTTCCACACAATCTCAAGTCCTTAATGAAATAGTACTGCAGTACAATCCTTATATACTCCATAATTATTATAATAAGTACATTGTTGATACAACACTCAATTGACATAATCAACATAAGAACTCTAATCATTCCTCTTCATCTGTGGTAGTATCATAACTTGATTATTATCCAATAACATCATTTGCGGCATATTCTGATGACTAGGACATAGGTTCGCATAGTGTCCAAACTCCTTGCAAATGAAGCATTGTACATTTGAAACCATTTTCTTACCCTTGCAGTCATGTACTTTGTGCCATTTTCCACCACACTTATAACAAACTCCCATTCCTTTCAGACAAGTTCCAGGATGTTTCTTCCCACAGTTATCAAATATGGGAAAATTCTTCTTTTCCCTCTTCCCTTTATCCATCTTTCTCTCTTAAATCCTTTTCTTCTCTTGCTTCCCTTCAAAGCCATAGGACTCAGTAAAATCTTTACTTATCTTATCAACACATGATATTATTTCTTCGTATGATGATAATAAATGGGTGACTATTTCTCTTATAAATTCTGGATTAAGGCCATGAAAGATATGATCCTTCTTTCTCTTTGGATCATGTGCATTGCTGGAGTTCTCATTCCTTCTACTCGGCGCCATTTCTAAACAATGGCATACACTATATTAGTTTATGAATAACAATACCTAATCCCAAACTTGTAAGACACATAACATAAATTAAATAGTTTATGGATATAATCTATAATCATATAAATATCTCCTTTGAGGAAGTAAATCCACATAAACCCTTCATAATGGTTTGTAAAGAAAATGAGAATTATCCTAAGCATATCCCCTGGGAGTGTCGTAACCAAGAGTGCCGCAAGGCCCGTTGTCGTGCACCAGTTCCCGTTCGAGTCTAGCTCAAAGCGGTGTTTTCGGGTTTTACCCCTAGGTACATCTGTGCCAGAGCCACCTCTACCTGCTCGTATCCAGACAGCGATTTATTGCTCCGAAAACTCTCAAAATCTCTATAATACAAAAATTCTAGGAAGTTCTTCTATACTAATCCTCAAAGTCCATCTTAAATCTATGTGCTCTAATCAGAGTTTATCTAAATCTAGCTTCCAAGGTTTGAACTAAACTTCCTCTGATACCAACTGTAATGCCCCGACCCTAGTTACCCAGAGTCGGTGCATTGTTACATAACATTGGCACGATCACAAGAAAGATCAAATCTCGAAAGACCGATTGGTTTAGTAGCCTTGGAAACACTAGATATATTCATAAGTTTTACATTACATCATAAAGTGAAAAACTACTACGACAACATAATGTCTCTATAGTCCACACTATTATCCCCTCATAATATCCCTGCAGGTCACTCATAACTTACTTCTTCACATCCTGGGAAAAATAAAACATAGAAAAGGGGTGAGCTCAAATGCCCAGTAAGGATAACAATATAGCGGAACATTGAAAAATAAGTATAAACATTTAAGGCAATGCATTACTAAAACAAAAGCCTTTTACACTTGAACTTCAACATAGTATGGAAAACGTAAAATGAAGTAATGCCATTTACTTATTCACATGGATATTCTACTAATCGAATAATCACATGCAATATCAATAACAACTTTCATAATGTTGGAATGCATAATGGTGAACTTTAATTTCTTTGTCAAGGCCTCGTCCCAAGACCTAGGGGCTAACTGTAACCGGAACCCAACCCGGAGTGCCTCTAATAACCGGACACCAACCCGGAGTGCCTCTAATACCCGGAGACCAAACCGGAGTTCCTCTAATAACCGGAGACCAAACCGGAGGGCTTACATTTACAGGTCCCCAACCCGGAACATACTTGTCTAACACATTCATCAATGAAAAGTTAAAATATAACATAAACATTAAGATTACAAATAACTTATGAAATTTCAATACTCCAAACAAAAACCATGACTGACATAAGAATAACATATCCACAGTCAAAAATATCACAAAACCTTCAATAAAATATGGATGTTTTGTATCATAATAAATCAACTTCAAATAAGCTTAAAATCCATCAAAGGATGTTGACATAGATGAAATAAAGACTATTTTAGAAGATTACCTCTTTCTATTTCGAAATAATTTAAGAGTCTTATATTTATGAAATAAATTTTTTTTTGAAAATATTTTTATTATCTTATAAGGGAAGCTTCGACGATTTTATAACGGCAGAAAATAGCCACACCCGCCGTATAAGTTAAAAAAACATTCTCACCTTAATTTTGTCGAAAAGGTTAAAAAGCACCTTGTTTGGAAAAAGACGGAATGATTCCTTTATAAACCTCTTATAAAAAGTCAAACAAGGGTATAAATGACTTTAACCCATAAATATAGTAAATATTAAAAATGTTTTGAAATTCATTTTTAAGAAACATGGATGTGTATGATAAAGAGATCCCAGTATATTATTACGTATAAACAACCCCTGATAATGAAGAGATTGCGAAATAACCCTTACCAATTTGGTAACATATGAAACATACAACCCATGAAAGAGGTATCATACAATGAATATGTAAATACACATAAATTAGGGTGTATTACACAAATAATATAATTATGGGCAGTACACACACCACACAAAAGGTGATGGTGGCAATATGGCATGAATCTCACGGGAATAAGGAGTGAGATGAAAACCCCTTACCTTGTACTTTTCCTTGGTTGGGGTAGGTTAACCTCCAGTATAATGGTGAAATAATTTTTATGAAATTATTAAAAATTATATATATTAATATGATATCATATATGATCTTTTAACATTGATTTGTTAATAATATCTTTTAATTATCGTCGTTTCGGGTGTAAACTTACTCATTTTCTTTTATATTTTTTGTTACATAAGCCGTGTTTGTTATCGATAGGTTGTATATTATTCATATCCAGAATGATATCAAGTCCTTAAACATCATTTTTTAATTCATCAAATGATAATTATACTTGAATGGATACGATGGAGAATGAATCTCATCGCGTTCGTGGAGACGGTAGTCCGTACGTACGCACGAGCGACAATATCATTCATTTGATAGAAAATAATATATAAATGGATGGTATATCATATATACAGAATCATTATCATGTTATATTTATTATTTACATGAGTTACACATCATTATTATACCCATCCAAATAATAATATATTGAATAACAATTACACCATGACGTGGAGACGGTAAGCCGTACGTACGCACGTATGGTGACATGTTATTCAAAGGCTGGATAGAATAATGAATATGGTTATACCATATGTATAATAACATCACAGTATATATAAGATACTGGATTTATTATTTTATAATGGTAATAACAAAGAAAGAATAAGTGGAAGAAGAAAGGAACTAGAAAAGGGGTGGTGAAAACATTACCTCTTCTTCAGGTTCTTCCTTTTGATTTGATCAAAAGGGCTCCTTAGGTTGGCTTTCTGATAAAACTAAGGCCTATAGGTTGTATTTAGGGAAGTTGGTAGAGTATTTGTGCAGATTTTAGCCGAACCAAAAGGCTTTTAAGGTGTGAAGAAAAGAGAAGGAAGAGTGCCCTTTTATAAGAGGGGTGAGGGGCACCTTTGGAAAAGCTAGAAATATTAGTTTATAATAAATTCTTATTCGGTTTCTAATGGCTCAAAAGTTTATTATTTAAATGATAATGTGGGGATGGGTCGAAAACAACTCAGCCAATAGAATTTAGACAGGTTTTGGTACTTATATTAACCTTATCTTTAAGTATTAACTCTAAGTTAATTAGTTTCACTTTTACAATGTCTCTTTGTATTTTTATATAATATGGTTAATAAACTTATTATATACATCCAAGAGACCCCCAAGTGGTCCATTAATGATTCACCTATCATTATATAAGTCTCTTGGCCGAACCATAGATTTTTAGGAATTTAATTTCAATTATTAATATAATATTTGTTTTAAGAACTCTTTTTTGTCAATTTTGACACTATTCAATAGTTGATTTTTGTGAAACTCATAACAGATTGATTACTTCAGAAAAAGTACATTAAATCAATCCTAATATATCATATTATCCTAGAAAAATTAGTTTAATTAATTAAAAGTTTCATATTATATTTATTTGGGTATTTATAATATCAATTATTTTAATTCTGTGCTATTATAATAATTAATTCATCATCATTGTGTCACAAATAAATTAGATTATTTAATGTCTAAAAATTATAAATAAAATATCACTATGTAGTAAATCTTTTTATATTTCTAATGAATATTTATAATATAAAATAAAACATATATAACCCTATGTAAAAAATTTTTTTCTAAAAGATATATGCTTGTGTCATTTTTGTATTCATTTTAACTTAATTAAAATAAAGTGTCCCTATCACCTACAAGTGGCACCATGGGGTCCCAAAATCGACCCAAAGATGGATATGGTCGAACATGTATCAACCAATAAGTCTAGGACACGTTTTAGGGTAATTTAGTATTATTATAATATTAATTTGTAACCCTTATTTACCGGATTTACCCTTAACCATGGTAATTAAAATATTTACCGCAGTAATTATTCAAAATGTCTAAAAATAAAAGTTAACTATTTACACAATTTGAAAATCCTGATTCAAAATATGGAATCCTTTTTTCTAAATTCAAAACACAGAAGTGGCAGAAATTAATTTAAAATTAATTCCCGCTGTCAAAACAAAAAGCGTGTTTTTAAGAGATAATAATTATCAAAAGATTGACACTTGATTATGTTCGGTTTAATTGTAAAATTATGTCCAATGACCAAAATTATATTAAATGGTAAAAATATATTCTAAATATACTTTAAAACCACTCAAATTCATAATTTATCACTATTAATTATTTTGATTAAAAAAGTTGTTTTTAATTAAAATATAGTAATTTTCACTATTCATCAAAATATGAAAGTTATCTGAAATGTACCAAAATTTTACCTTAGGATAAATTAGATATTCCGAATCCAAAAATGAAGTCCATTTTGAAATATAAAATATATATAATTTCAAAAAGTAGGTATTACTATTCATAACGACTAGTTTGATTGGTTGTGGTGTGTGTTAGAACTCGAAGTTGCGTACAACACACGCTACTGTATTATTCAAAGGAAAGCGTACCGTGGAAGCTTGGGATGTTTCATTTTAAATTTTTTGATGCCCCCCTTTACTCAAAAATTTTAAAATATTGTATTTAAAATGGGTTCACTATTAAAAGTTGGTAAAAGTGCAATACTGAAAATGAATTTGTTCTTACATTATTTCTAAAAAGCTGATAATATGGATTCTAAAATTATAAGGATTGTATAAAGTTTAAAATTTAGTTAATACAATTGATAACCTATTTTGAACGGCTTGTTTGGTAAGTCATGGTGCTCTTGAACCCGATGTTGCATGTAGTGCCAGTTATTAAATTGTTTTGAAGAAATAACACACTATGAAATCTTGGGGTGTTACAATCAAATTTCATTCCCATGTGATTTCGTAATTTGATAATTTTCAAATTATCAAGGGGAAGGAAACAATAATTTCATGTGGTGCATATTTCTTTATTGAAATAAATTATTGGGAATTATATCTAACAATCATTAGTGAGTTTTTGGTATAACATAGTAACTTGATAAGAATTTACTAATGATTATTTAATGAAGCTTGGAGACATTCATCCACAACATTGAGTAATGAAGTTTCTTACAATTTGGGACTCTCTTTTATAAATTTTTCTATTGCATAATTTTTTTATGGAATAATATTTTAGAGTGATTGATTTTTATTTTGTATGGGTGAGTTTTTGTTTCTCATGAGACATGTAATGATATTTGATTCCAAGAGTATTGTTAGAGAACCTTATTTCTATGTTTGATTATGATAACTTATATTTTGTGTTATTACTATATTCTCATGATTATATTCTATGATTTATGTCAATAAAGTACACATATATGTGAGATACCATTATTTTTAGGTCATCATCAGTAATTGAAATATGAGGACCACGTCATATTTTATTTCCATTGGATGGGGACTACGTACAACATGCGAAGTCGATGATGATGGACCTATGTGTAGGGTAGGGTAATCATGGTACATATTCCATACCTAAGATAAAAATTTGGTTTCATGCTATTCCAAGGTCATGTATTGAGATATAGATGGGGTTATAATGATCTAGAGCCCTAATCCTTGATGAATCAATGATGTGATGATCTTGGGACTTGATCAAAATGAATGCCTTGAGTTTTCTAGGTGATATGTTACAAGAATAGTGGATTATTGTTTTCTCACTCATGACCCCATTTGATTATCCTACCAATATGTATTTCAATAAAGCATGGCTAGGGGTATGTGGAGGCTTAGTTGTTGCACAAACACTTGGTACATGTGGTATCACAGTTATGCTTGTTAAAAAAGTGTTATTATCATGGAAACCCTATGTTATACATTATCACACATGTAACAAAATATTAGAAGAGTAGTAATAAGTATTACTACCCACATCATGTATATAAATGTTAATTCATGTTCAGAATTTATGGTTAAGTATCTTTGTTAGGGGAAGGGTATAATGGTTGATGGATAAGAGGAGTACCATAAAGATGGTGGTGGACTGGGATGAATTAATAAGGGCTTCAATTTTTTATCCAATTATTTACATACATTATTTGTTATCTTGTTTGGGGTTTCATTTTTTTTAATATTTATATATATATATTATTAGTATACCATAATTTCACACATCATGTTACACTAGTTTCTTATTTTACTTTATTATAACGTTTTATTTATTTTTTCGATGATATGATACTAAGGGTATAGTATCCTGAAATGTGGAATTGAACCCTTGCAGTTAGTCATGTTCCTCATGAATATGGGGAGGTTCACCAATGTTCATGTGACCCGATGGATTATACCTCGTGTTTCATTTTAGGGAATTAAAAAATATTATCATATGGTTCCTTTCTAGAGTAACCAAGTATATGGTTGAAAAGACAGAGATTTTTGAAAATTGGGTAGGGGAGTTTCCATGCTTCTAACTAGAATATGTTTAATAAAACTATGATTCAACATGGGTGGAGTATTTCTTCCTCTATTTATGATTTTATGGATGTTTTCATGAATCATGATTAGAAAAAAAAATTCACAATTCATGTATATACCTATTAATGTATTGTATATTAGTTTCAAAAAAAATCTTTCATCTATGAAATTTTCTCTATATTGTTTCTCTTTTATGTATTATTTCTATTTTTAATTGATATTATGATATATATTTAGTTTCATTAATTAATTAAACTATTAATGTTTTTATGTTATGTTTATAAATTTATAAATATATAAACGACTAACCTGATGGGTTGACATGCTAGTTATTTTTAAGATATGAATACCATGGGTAATCAATATATTCCAATTATAAATGTATGTTTTAAAAAATAATGATTAGGATCTTTCTTAATCGATTTTTTTGTGTTTGAATTTATTTTTATATTATTTCACCTAAATGTAGTTTAATGGGAATATGTTTGATATGGTTCTGTAATTATTAAATAATGTAAGATGTGATTTCATCATCGCAAGATGTGTATGAGTATATTGTTAATCAGGATCTTGCACCTAATCTGTTGTTTAGAGAGTATGGATTTTACAACCAGTATTATTTCTCTTCTTTATGGTCCTATGAATTGGAGTTTATAACAATGGTAAAATATTTTTAAACTTTCAATCATAGTATTATTCATCCTTATCATGAACTAAAGTCCCCCTTGATGCAAGGGAATGGGTTGAAATAATTTTTGGAATATTTACACAAGTAGGGACATTGAAGTATTTAAAGGTTAATCAATTATATTTTTTCTACCAGTGGTTTCTATTTCATTATAAATATTCAAATTATATCTCATCTAGACTTAGAGATCATGTTATCCTCTATGTTACATTACATTGTTATTATATTAGGCAAAAAGGTATACAACATTTAGTGAATCCAATAGTTTCCTATGTCTGTCATCATTAGTTGACATATCTAAAACATTATGATACTAGAGATGATTATCATAGATGTGATTCTATGCATTCACTAGAAAAAAAATCATCCCATACATTAATTACTATTGGATATTTGTATATTATATTACTCCAAAGTGATAGAGGTTCATGATAATTATAGAACCAAAATTTGAAGTATGTCGAGCCAGTCCAAACTTTAGTCATTGTGGAATGATTGTGGAATAGATGGAGGTATTCACTTTTTTTATGGATCAATGGTATCACCCTTATGTCATTTTATAGTCATGGATATCTATTAGAATAACTTTCCAGAGGAATTCATAAGAATTCTTCTAAATGTGGCAGTTTGCACTGACCTAAATCTCCTTCTGGGTTAATGACCCATTTTTATTCCCCATTATCCTATGGATCCAACCAAGATAAATAAGATCAAGGAGAATAATTTAGACATAGAGAAAAATGAATTTATTTTTATATAAACATCACTATGGGGGGCACAAGTTTTGTTCTTTATGAATTTGGGTGGTAGTATTTGACTCTTCATTCATTACTAGATATTGAACTATGTTGTGGTGGATAAAACATATCTTTTTACTAGGATATATGAACTTTATGATCAACTATATGAATCCTAGTTGTTCACTAATACAGATCATTGAATGTATTATCACTAGAAATGAGTTAGAGTGGAGTTCATCTTGTAGATGATTTTTCGGAATGGGTATGGGTTATATGATTACATTGTGTCTTCAATGTGAATTATGAATGAACTAAAACGGTTTATATCCCTCATGAACTAGATCTAACACTATTAAATTAACTCATTCATAATGGTGTTCATTAAAAACATCCTCATCTATGCATAAAAACTAAAGAAGAATTACATACTTATTGAGATAGAATTATGTATGAAACCAACACATCATCACAACCACAATCAATTTAAGTGTAAATTAGAATATTAAAAGGTTATGTTCATAGGGACATGTGTTATCTGAGATAGTTATATCTCTGGACCCATATTATATGGTGGAAGTGATTTACTAGATACATCATTGTAATTTTTTTAGGGTCAAGTGATTTATAGGAAAATATGGATAGTACCTATGTTTTATTGAAAAAATTTCCCAACTATTAGAACCTTTGATTTTATTAATGAAAATGGGAGTAATTTTGCAGTTTTTAGAATAGTTTGATGTGGTTTTTCATGAGCTTCATATGAGTTCAAAAATAATCACAATTATGATACTACCAGAGGAATGTATTGCATATTCCATGTGTTATGATGAGTTCAGTGTTGTTTTGGGAGAATTATTAATATTGAGGTAGTAGGTCGAAGATTATAGTTCATGTCATATATGACCCCATGAGAGGAGAAATCATACACAGTGCCTGTTATTAGATTCTATGGGTTATATAATGAATTTTTTGTGAAACTATCACTAAATTTAGAGGTTTTTTGTTCATTAACCAGAGAGCCTCTATTACATCATCATAGTGTAAGACCAATAAATGAGGAAGTGACAATGGGATGATAATATATATATGTTTTATATTGGGATATATTATACACCATGGATATATTAATTCATGGTATATTTTATTAGTTATATGGGATATGTGGATAAAGGAAGCTTTGTGTGTCTTTATAAGGATTATTGGTTCCAAATGATATTTTTTTCGAAGTGTAGGATGGATACTTTTTAGGATAAAAGAAATAACTTTTACTTCACTGGGGGTCACATATTCCCTAGTAGAGTGGGTAAAGGCATAACATGAGACTAATGTAGAATACTTATTTTTCTCAGGATGTTTGGATCATACAAATTTTATTTAAACATTAATTTCATATAAATGAATTAATATAACAGTTTATGGATGTTTTAGGGATATTTTAAATCTTTTTTGGGGTCCAGAGCTCCAGTTTTTTAGAAATAGTATGATTCGCATGGTAGGTAAATAGTTATATGTAACCATACGACTAAACTGGGTGACCCATATATATATGATCTTGATTTTAAAAACCATGTGAGGGATGTCAAATGATCATGATAAATTTTACAGGTATGTTAAAGAGATGAAATGAATGGTCAAATAATTTTCATTCAAATGTGAACTTAATAACTCTATTAGAATGAGTAAGAGAAAGTAAACAGACATAGTTGGCACATGATTTGTCCCACCTAGTTGCTAAACTCAATGCCTGTTACAAAATGTATTAAATTACCATTTTTCATATTTTTTTGACTCTGACCAAATTTATCCTCCTCTATTTTCACATCACATCATCCCTCAAGTTGAATCTCCCCTTTTATCCTCAATGTTTGGATATGAGCCTCCTCTTTTTTTCTTGAGTCCATTCCACTAATAGTGTTTCATGATAGATAACTAATAATAGTTGATTCAATCCCTATCCTTACTTTCTTCATTTAATTTACATATAAAATGTTAAATTCATTTTATATAATATACCCTTTCTTTAGGTTATTCATCTATTCTTATCATTTTCCCCATTATAGCCTAGATTAAAAACTAATAATAGATGACGATTCTGCTACCCATATATAGTAGGTAGTTTTTTCCCTCTTAATGTATTGATGTTTATAGAATACATCATAATTCCATGTTTCAGACCGTCCATGTATTTATTCTAAATAGTGAAACATTTTAAATTAATTATTTATGTAAATATTTGGATATTTCATTCCTATTTGATACAGTTATAGGTCACTAAACTCAACCCAATCCACCCCTTAAGGTGGTATCAATTAAATTCCCATGATCTAGATTGTCATTTTAGTGTGTCATGATTTTCAAAAATTAGAGGAATCCTTGTAAGAATATCAATGTATTATTAGTGGATGAATAACTAATTTAGAACCTTGTTAATTATAAATTAATATGAAAATTAAATGGAATAAATGAGAATTGTTACAAGTGATGGATAATATATTGGATTTTTATTAATTATGGAAACCGATTTTATTTTTTGGACATTGACATTAATCCACTTTATCAGTTTTAAGTGAAATATTTAATGAAATTATTATGATGAATTAAATTGAAAAAGGGCATGGACACTGACATGGCCCCTTTAACCCCTTCTGTATATGATGTTCTGTATTTGATTACATGATATTGAACTAATGCGAGGTATCTTTATATAGCATTGATGACCCATGTTCATATTTAATAATTGGATTCCTTGGACTATTATCTTGGGACAAAATTTCATGGATCTCCTCCAATTTGTTCCTTCTGTTCCACCATATTCTTTACTAAGTAATTTTGGATATGTTTCTTATACTTAAATAGGATTCCACATCCATGGACCCTAGGTTCTTGTCCCACATAGGTTTAAATTATTCTAATTTTACCATGGAATAGTAACTTGGACAATAGGATGATTACTTGGTCAATGGACTCAGTTCCGGACCCACATATGTCTGATAGTTGATATATTTCATATATTCAACATCTTATTCATTACTCAATTATAAAATTATCCTTCATTCCATGAATTGTTTTGAAAGGTATTATACTTTAATGTTTTATTACTATACCTTTAAATTTATATCTTAATTTATATCATACTTATACACTTTCAATGATTAAATTAACAGACCCACTTCATTATAGACAACATTGGTTGTGGCATACCAAGAATATCACACACCGTTTTCAGATATTCATTTTCTATCTAAACATTTTTCATGAATATAGGAAAGGAAAAGGGAATAAATCATGTTTTGGAAGTGTTATTTACTATACTAGGATAGAGAATGAGAGTAGGTGATAGACCATGAGCTCGTGATGCATGTGGAGATATTTTTCCTTTTTTTCATTATTTTCTAACATTCTGTATACAGTATTCACTATGTTCTTGTATTAAAATTTTCCTACATCATATATTCATGAAATATTTTTGTGTGTGATATTGTATTTGGGTATTTTTTGTTTATGTTATGGATTTAATTAGTTACTTATTTACCTTGATGTTTATTTATTTCCTCTCCTTGGTTATTATCTATTTCTGATGTGGTTATATATATTATTTACCATTCAAATATGAATTGCTAATGTGGTTAAAGTCTTCGGAGTATATTATCCCTGACTCTAACTAAATGTCGATGGTCTTAGGGATATAGGTAGGAATGCTTTTGAATGGGTTCCTCTCATCTTCATTTAGTAATGAGTGAATCATATCTGGGATGATACATGGGGTTGCAGAGCCTCTTTCCATTTTTTTCTTACTCTTTTGGGTCTATTGATATGAGAATATTAAGGTCTTGGGATTCTATAATGACTCTATTTATGGTATTATTTGACTTACATACTAGGAAAAATAAAATATTGCTGGAATGAGTCAAGATGTTAAAGTTTTTCCCTATATCGGTTTTCCTGAATTCACTATTGCGTAACATAGATAATTTTTTATGTTATTATAATTACTATAGACTTTATTATACCCTATTGTAGTATGTAAATAAGGTATTTTAACATTTATCATTATAGGTACCATAGTATTCACATTTCATGAATATTTCATGGTATATTAATATTACTTCATGCATTTAGTACAACATTTTGTAGCTAATTAACTGGTATATCTAAAATATTGTTATGTTTATTCCATGAAACATTAAAAAATTAGTTAATTAACATTTATATATCATACTAATTGGTTTTTTACCATATATATTTATGGTGAAACATAAATTAACAAATAATTATATTCTTGAGCTATGTAAATGTGGATATATGATCCAAGACATAAATTATCTATGATTATATAGATGCCAATTATAGTTTATGATTCTTGTACCTATATAAAATGTGAATTTTGATCAATATAATAGACCGATCATAAATCATATATTTTAATGCTGATACTAATTGTAAAATTCATGTTGTATTTAAATAATTATCTAATTGTAACTTTTAATGAATATTTATTTATAGCTTTTGAATGGTAATGAATATAACCATATCCTTGTATCAAAATAAGTATGATCATTAAATATCTTAAAAGTTTAATGTAATATTTTTCAATATATGGTGATTCCAGTTGAAAAATAAATGGTTATTTACTTTATATTATGTAGTTAACACTCCATATATTGGAACCCCTAATGTGAAATAAAGAACAATCTTTGGCAGAAACTTATTAGTGGGACGTTGTGAGTGTAACTTTTCTTTCTTTATGAATTTTCATATCAAATAGACCAAGAATTAGTATATAGAAAACATTTTTAACACCTTTTTATAATGGATTTTACCTATCTTATTCTTTTATTAGTGATCTGTTCGGTTATCAAATGTTTTATATGGAATATACATGGAATTGTAGAGAAGTGCCTTTATGAGGACCTCGAGTCATAAACTATGTGTGTGGTGAAAACCATGCTCTAGAGGATGTGGGCACGGAGTCACAAGTGTTACCTTATATAGTTCCACTTGTTTAACCTCTTGAAATTCATTATATGGTCATTTATTCTCAATTCCAAGAGGGGTTCCTTTTATTCCTGCAGACTTTACAGGGAGCACAATGTTCGAACCCAAAAATAGAAGTGTGGGTATAATAATTTTAGTAGAATCATTACCTATTATTTTATAAGATGGAAGTCCCTTGAATAATTAGTCATGGCTATATGGTATGTTATCATTGTTGGATAATAAAGAGATGCCTCTAGAGAGAAGGGTCATGCATGTAGAGTTTGTGCTTAAAGTTATATCAATTAGATAGTGGGATATATTGACCCATGAAAAGAACAATTGGTTTTTGTATATTGGGATTTATGAAAAACATTTAATGATTTGTACATTGAGTATATGTTGAGAGATAACAGAGCTAGATAATATGAAAATCAAGATGAGGTCACATTATCTTTTTTTGGATTAATCCACTTTTTTATTGAAATTTATATTTTCATTCCGAATATTATTGGTAAGGAGTATTCCAGAGTTATAAATTTATAGTATGGGATCATATGTATTATCATGTTTAGATGAATGTGTTTTTTCATAGTAGTCACTGAGATAGTGAACACATACCTCATCATTGAGTGTAAGCACATATCCACTAATGGTGTGAGACATGGAAGTTCATTACATTGGGAGAACATTAGTTTATCTAGCATTTGGTTGTAGAGACTCGATCACTAGTATCATGGATCTCTTGTCGTATGTTATTACATTGTACTAAGATACATGGAATAACTCTCTTAAGGATAAAATTGTTCAAAGGACTTGGTAAACTATATACAAACTTGATCCATTCATTACATTTGAATACACAAATTACAACCTAATTGTTTTTGAGTATTTGTATTACCTATATGATATCATTGCATACAAAACATTTTACTCTTCATTGAATCCACGAGAAGTAAATAAATATAAGGATGATCTCAAATTCTCAATAAGGGTTAAGTACATCACAAGCTATCATGAATCAAGAAACATAATCAACATTTAAATGTAAATAACTGATAACACATTCAATTCCAATAACATTACTACCATTATAAGATAATGAATAGTCAATAAGGAAGGATTAGTAAATTAAAACACATGCATTTAATATATAAACTAAGAATAAAATGCCTTCTTATAATATATAATAGTGAATACCTCATGGACAATGAAAACCAAATCTAAATGATGGAAATAATTAATTATTACACATCATGACTATTAGGAACATGATTCCTTTAATATCAACAACTTTTTAATGGTGGTTTAAAAAATATTTGGTACAAAAAAATTTTGTTTGAACAATTATAACTATACTATCAATTCCTCTCACAATGTAGTATAAATCTATTGGGTACAAACTCATAGGGTTTGAACAACTTATTTTTCCTCATGAGACTACTGATGCATCATGTGTCTTACATTAACTATTCCCCAACCCGTGTTTTTCATTTACAAAGAGTTCCTCATATATAAAATAATCGAATTAATTCATAATAATTTCACCATATAAAATAATCATTTTGTGTAAAAGACGTGAATTTATTAATATTTTATAGGCCAATCAAATAACATTAAAATTAAAAACATTTTTTTAGAATGATATATTTTTTTAATAAATAATAATCTCCTTGATAAATTATATGAATATTTAGGGAAAATAAGATGTCTAATGATCACATTAAAGTGAATATTTCTAGGGGAGTTAATGAATAAAAAATAATACAACTATATATCAATAATATCCCTGGTCATAATATTCATAAACCATATAGAGAAAGAATATGGATGGTAAAAATATATATCCATTATATTAAGATAAAATTTTTGCTTTCATTTGGTGAATAAAATTTTCATAAAAAGATAATCAAAACATTGTTCATGAAAATATATTTTTTTTTTTGAAAAATATTTTGGAAATCCTTTAAATTTAAAGTCAAGATAAACAAATTCCTTAAAAAGATCCACATAAAAATGCGGAGAAGGATTCAATGAAAAGATTGTCACGGTTGAGTGTAATTCCATACAGAACATAAATGTAGAACACATCCTTCATTTTTTATATTAAATGTTAGGAATGTTATTTGATCAAATAAAAAAATAAAATCCCATTCACATTTTTGGTAAAAGCCAAACTGGAATTGATTTAAAAATGACATTAGATTCCTTTTACAAAAATAAATAGAATAAATGGGTAAAAATTCCTATAATAAATCAATTTATTAAATGTAAAAAACAATTTTGAAAATTTTTCTAGAAAAAATACTTTTAGAAGAGAATATATTTCTAACCCAATATAGAAATGAATAATTATTTTCATAAAACATTTTACGATTTAACGTATAACGGAACTACTTTCTCTTACATTAATATTTAGTCAATTTAAAGAATACCTACATAAAATTGTTACACAAAGTGGTTATAAAGGCTTAGTGTCTTGTTAAAACAAGAATCAAACATAAATTTTACAATATAAACATAAAACATTATTTAATTCATTCTGTTCTAGCTTCTAACGGTCGTTGAATTATCCATAGTACAAGTAGTCACCTAAGGATATACATTAAAAGGGGGTGATCTAAAAGTCCCTTAAGAGTATAGATAAGAAAATGATATAATATAACATGGGTTATCATAATCTTTAACATAATAATATAGGAATAACATCATAATCATGATAGTAATCATTAAGAAAAGACATGGAATGTGGAAATGCATAAAAATGAAATATCATGTATTTATGGTCAACTACAACACATAGTTGTGAACAAAGAAAGCATAATGTTCATGCATATTTCAAATTACTCATAAGGTTCTTCACATTACCCAATGAATTGGTGGGATATATAATTTCTGGAACACCTATCAAATCAAAACATTTACATTTCATGATTATGATCTACATGAAAAATGGGGGTTCAAAACACATTGGGTGCAGGTACTGTAGCATTACTATAGCGTACTGTAGAAGTGGCGCACTATATCAACGGTGGGAACTGTAGTGGCGGCAGAGTACTGTAGCAGCGACGGGTACTGTACAGTACTGTAGCAGTGCAGGTACTGTAGCAGTACTATTCAAAGAATGGGATTTGGGCCAAAAAAATGGGCCTACGGGCCATGTGATGGGCTAAATGCCCACTAGGCCTTCGGGTTATGTAATGGGTCTCCCTCTATGCAGTTAAAAGAGGTCATTACTTTGCTTTAATAATAAATGAGGCTTCAGCGCCAAGCTTTAAAAAAATAGAACATATTTAATTATTTAACAAATAATAACCCAAGAAAATTAATGGTTTTAGTTTCAAAATCATGCATTCATAAACATTTGGTTCCAAAATGAAATAATAAATTATATACTTGATATAATAATGATCAACCTTCAGTGATGGAAATAGTCTTGAGAAGTAAAAGGTGTTTTTTTTGGAAGAAGATTTCTTTTGGAAAATAACGTATTTTTCACAAACTCTGGTAGAAAGAATTTATATCCCATAAAAGTTAAGATACTGATGAAATTTGTTTTAAGGAATAGTTATACTGAAAATGGAGTGAAAGAGGGAAATCCCAAAAAATAGAGTGTTGGGTTTAAGAATTCCCCTTATCATTTGTTCGAAATATTCCATCACATTAATATCAAGTATAATCTTATTAGATTCATTAATTAAAAAGTAATTAAATTATTATACATTAATTATTTTCATTATTGTGTTAAAATGTTATCTTATGTGCCTTAAAATGAGCTATAGAATTTAATTTCATCATTTGGGTGTATTTATTTTCATGGCTTCCATGATCAGTTCATATTTCAATCAGGAATTGATGTTCATTTATATTGAGGATGGACATAAATAATTATTATTATATGTTTTAATGATATTCCAAAAGCATAAATGATCATATAAACGATTTTTTTATATACTATGAGGATGATTCATTGGATAAAAGTTAATGATGATGATTTCGGGGTAATTTTGGTAGTTGTTTATCACAACAAACATGTTCCATTTTATCATTTAGCATAATGAGTATAAGTGATTCCGAGAACATAGGGTTATAGCATAAAAATTAAAATATTTTTCAACCATTTAATTTTTTTAATAGACTAAAAATAATTTACTTAAAATGATTGTTCAACTCCCTTAGTGTTAGTAAATTCACACATAACTGGTGATGATTTCATTTTGAAGATGATAAAGGGTGAGGGAAATTTTTATTGTTAAATATTCAATTAAAATGATATAAATGAATTAATTTAAAGATATTGGAGTTATCAATCCATTTAGATGAAGGAGGGTGATGAAATAAAAAGAAAAGAAATTGAAATTGAAGAGAAATTAAATAAAAAGATATAGGATTTACTTCTTGAATTCCCCCATTGATATCTTCATCAAGGCACTGAGGATTGGTCTTTTGAAGAGATGAAAAGCTACTAGACATGGTTCGGGACTAGGGAAGATAATTTGGCAGAATATATGCAAGACTCAAAGATTGGGAGGTGTGAGAAGAAGAGGGTGTGAGGGGACATATTTATAGTGGAGGAGAGGGGAGTTTTCTTGTTATATTAAGAATTTGTTTATTTTTTAAAGACAAGAAATAGTGTAGATTACTATGAATAAATATAGTAATTAGTTCTTGTGAGTATGATAAAATTTGAATTTACATTATCCATGAATCCAATGTTTTGAAAAAAAAATCATTTATTTTTCATATTTAATAATTTATCGTATTTTACAATTCTCCTAAAATTAATGTATATTAGAAAATTCCCAAAAATTATCCCTTACCATTTTTTAATTTGTATAATTAAAAAATGGATGCAATTTCATCAAATTGGTTTCCATATATGTGAAATTTAATTATTAAATAAAATTATTATTTATTTGAAAAATAGAGATTTTAAATTTAAAAGTGATTTCATAATACATTCATGAAATAACTGAGGTCCCCTAAAATTATCCCTAAATAAAGGGTAAAAAATATATTTATTTCTGAATAAATTTTAGGAAAATTATTTTTACATTAAATTACTTTGTTAATTTAAAATTTAATTAAGTAATTATTACTCACAAAAATACTGACACCTAATTATTAATTTTTAAAATATTCCCTCTCATATATAGGTATCCTAAATTTTATTTATTAATTCACTGGTGAGTTTAATATGAATTTATCTTATTCAATATTAATAAGGTTCATATTACTATACATTAGGGATACATTATGTAAGATCATGGTTTTTGGAAAGGTATGTTTTTGTTGTGTTTTCGGTTGAACCCTTTCTTTTTTGGGGCTTTAAAATGTTTCCTAAAGGTGTGAAAGGCCTTGGGGGTGTTTCGAGGGCTCGGTTTATTTATATATTTTAAAGTAAATTATTCCATTTTTAGGGATTTAATTTCATAAAAGTGATTCCATATTTTTTTATCGACATATCCAAATATTTTAAATAGTTCATATTTAATATTTTCTCTTAGTAAGTATTAATGTTGACTTATATTTATCACCATAGTAAAGGTTATGTTCGGTAAACTGTGGCTAAAACTAAGCATAAAAGAAATTAAAATCACTATAACAATTTTATATATTCTATTATATGAATATTGCCCGCCCATCCCTATCCAATATTCAATATTATGTATTTTTTCAATTTTTACATGATAAAGACAATTATGTTATATTAAGTTATGAAAAAATCCAAAATGACTCTTTCATGATATTAATATCTAAAATATTTTTCACATGGATAAAAATATGTAATAAATGATTGTAAAATGATACATTGGAAATTGTTTTTGAAATTATTTACAAAAATTTCAATGAAACATTTTCACTTTTCATTTGAAAGTAGTAAGCAATTATATTATATTATTTTTAAAATAATCAATGTAGAATTTCCAAGGATAGTAATGGTATTCAATGATACTTGTACATAAATATAATTTAATAGTGGCATGTTAATTATTTATATTTTAACTAAATTTCTAAATAAGTTTTTTATAAAATAAATTGAGGGAATATTCCTAAACATGAATATAGTGTTATATTATGATAACTAATATTTTATTAAATGATTTAAAATTTATAAATATCTTACATATTATCATGTTAATGGGATATGATATAGAATATAAACCTTTTTATACTTATGGTTATATTTTCATTTTACTAAATCCACCCTAACCATTAGTCTAAAAAAAATTTGTGTCGGGGTAATCGTTTAATGTGTTAACGGGTGCTTGAAACTAAGATATAAGGGTTAAAAAAATAGATATACATGTCTAAATATTATGGGATGCAAGTATTTTGACTCAAAATATCGTATATTTATAATTTTTATCACTTTTTTCTACATTAAATTGAAAAAAAAACTTATTATATAATAATATTTTAGGTACTTCTCTAGGAATACTGTCTATCAGTATATGAGAATCAACATCCACCCATTTATTTACATCACCTTGAGACAATTAGTTGGAAAAAACCTTACCAAAAAGTATATTGAGAATCCTTATGTGAGTTATAGTGGTTTTTATCCTGAAAATACCATTCCTAGGTTCCATAAGCAGAGATAAAAATAAATATTCTCAAAGAGAAGTAATGGAAATGATGTCTATTACAAGTGTAAACTCAAGACAATGTGTTTTATAAAACAATTTTGATTCATTTGTTCATAAATTTACTTCATTAACTATATTATGTAATAATTATTTTTTAAATTTCCTTTAGTTATTATTATTTCTTCTTGAATTTTATTTATTCTGGGTTTTGTAATAGTTACTCATAATCACATCAATGGTCGATTATTAGATAAGTTATATGTTATTTATAAAAAATTCTCATCTATGAATTAATTGTGTAAGACATGTATCATGTTATGAAGTTATATTATTTTTATAAAGTTCATATGTATCTTATTTTGGTATTATATCAGGAATTGATATTTGATGAGGCTATTTAAAGATCTTTTATTCTCTCTTATTGATGAGATATTGATTAAATTTTTATAAAAGTTTCAGGTATTTTTAGGGGCTTGATTTCAATTAATTTGGACTTAATTAAATATATTCACCATGTTTTATTTTTTTAGAGTACATACTTCCCTATGAATGTGTTCTAACAAATTTTTTCAAATAAACTATGTTATTTTATAAGAATTTCATATTCCTTCATTCATTAGATTTTTTATTCAATCATTACACTAGTGGTAAGGGATTTTCTTCAAAATCTTCCTTCATTGAGATATTTTTGATTCATTTACCTCTATACATTTATATGGATTATATACATAATAATGACATATAATATCATTACAATTTTATTACTAATGGAACTTTTTTTGTTCATAGTTTATTTCTTTCAAATATTCTTTATTGAAAAGTTTTAAAACATTTTTTCCTTTAAAATATTTCTTTTAAGGTTTTAAATAATTTTAAACAAACTATTCATCTATGTTATCCACAATTTTAAAATAATTTTATATTATAAACATAAATTATTTCAAAATGATAGTTTTTAGTATCATTGGAAATATATTACTGTGTTTAGAAATATAAATTTGATAATGTTATGTTCATGGTTAACCATTAAAATCGTTTAACAAATTTGAAAAAATGTTTATTTTTAACATTTATGACATCAACCGATTTTATATCCATCAAAAATATTGTTTAGAATTTTTATTATAATTATATATGATTATTTTTAATAAAAGATTATTTTATTTAAAATTTTTAGTCTATAAAGGTAGTGAAAGAAATAGTATTCTCACTTATTTCCAAAAAAATATATTTCTACTATTATTTAAATGTTATTTTAATATATTTAATGAATTATAAATAAATCCTATTATTAACTACTTCTTGGTATGATATAAGATAGGTGGTCCTGTTATAGAGCTCATATGCACTAGGTAATGAGACAAAGTTAATTGATGGAAGGTACTATTAAAAGACTATAGAGATATGGTACACCTATGATATGACATATTTAAATGGTTATAAGTTAATATTAATAGATTATATAGTTAAATAAATATAGTTTACTCCTAATATATGATTGAGTTTATCTATTTTACGTTTCTCTTAAGTGAAATTTGAATTATCTGGTTGGGTGATTTCATGATGAGTGTTTGATGTTCCAAGATACCGACATTGTTTTAAATGCATTATAAGAGTTCTAATTTATGTTTTTATAAATGAATATTTTCATATAGAATCTAATTTTTGATTTATATTACTCATGTCTTATGTAAAATCCATATTCCATGTATCATGGTTTATAGACCATGTTTCTATAGGTATGATTTAATTTTTGTTATGTTAATGAACATTTATTATTTTTTCATACTCTTTTTCTCATGTTATACTCACGAATGACATTAAACTATTAATTATTATGTTTACCCCAACAATTATTTTAATCTGAACCATATTTTGTTTTCCATTTCCCCAGGTTTTGAGGAATGATGTTATAAGAATGTGTTATAAAAAGGTTTTATGCTTGAGGAATTTTGTGTGAGATTTTGAGGATTTTTTGGACCTAATAAAACCTGGGTATCATATAAAATGTGATCACTTGAATACATGGGTATCATTATGAAATATTTTACCTAATAATATAATAATCTTACACTAAATTTTCCATTGGATTATAATTACTCCAATATTTTTGTTTGGTGTGGTATGTTTTGGGTGGCTAAAATTGAGCCATGATTATTGGTAACAAATATATAAATGTAATGATTATGTTTTTATAAATTGATCAAATATTATAGGTTCAAGTATTTCATAGTTTTTATTCTATAGGATTTCTTA
The DNA here is from genome assembly GCA_963277665.1 of Viscum album. Taxonomy (NCBI): domain Eukaryota; kingdom Viridiplantae; phylum Streptophyta; class Magnoliopsida; order Santalales; family Viscaceae; genus Viscum; species Viscum album. The sequence continues at coordinate 557,302,375 of OY728141.1, forward strand.
TCATTTTATTGATTAAGATATTTTCATTTGTGGTTTATAAATAGTCATGAATGCTTTCATTGATTTATAAGATAATGATTGATATTTTATTCAATATAATTAAATTTTTAATTGAAGTTATAATTGACTAATCTTTCAGGTGACATGAACATTAAACAGGGTTTTATGAAGGACATTCCATTTTGATAATTATGGACATTTATATATTGGGTTAACCTAGATTGTTGAAGGTGATTTTGTTATAATCTAATAATTTTTGTGATATATATGATCAAGTTAAAAAAAATAATTGATGTTTTAATATAATGTGGATTATTGTAATTTTAACTAAGTTCCTGACATTATATGATTCTTTAGTGATATGTTTATGGAAAAATGTTATTTTTAATATTTTTAGGGTTTTACTATTTGGGTAATGATCTACGTTAATCATTTTTATTATTATTGATGTATTCAATGTTAATGTTTTATATATTCATATAAATGGATATGTGGGTATTATATAATCATGTGACAAAAATTTTGGTTTTACTAAAGACTAGAAGAATATATTTCTATACTTTTATGTTTCTCAAGGTGAACAAATAATTGATTTCAGTCCTGCAAGGAATTATATATTTACACTATTCATTTATAGTAAAAGATGATATAAAGGTGTGAATTGATTGAAACATGAAACAAAAGGATTAAATTACTTTTTTGGATTTGATTAAAATAATGTCATTTTATTTCCTTATGTAAATAGTTTATATGGTAAAGTGATTTTTCAAATATAAGATATGGATTTTGAAAAAATGTAATTCAATTACCAACATTTTTGAGGAATTTATTCTATTCATCATCACTTATTGATTTATGGGTTTTTGGTCATTAACATTCTCATGATATTCCTCTCTAAAACTATATTTTATTCTATATATATTATTTATTCTCATCCATATATATTTAAACATCCCGCTAGAGTTATCCAATTTAGATACATATTTATGTGTGATTCGGGATAACCTCGATATTTCTCTTTCCCTCATTTCAAAAATAACTTTTATTGACCCTATTTATGATGTGGTTTTTTTACAAATGGGTTTTGAATTATTAATTCCTTAAATTTAAAAAGTGATAAAAATTTAATGAAATGAACATAATTTAAGAGGGTAGAATATAATACGATGAAATTTTAAAAGAACACTATGTTTGATAGCATACCAGACAAGAAAAACTGATCACTAACGAGAATGAAATATTATTATTTAAATATGATATATAGAACCTAGTCATTTAATTGACATGTATTAATAAGAATTACATCATTTTAAAATATATATAATGGTCCAAAAAAATAAAAATATATTGACTACTCCATAAGAAATAATCACTAAATTTTTTAATAAGGTAATTTTATGCTTCAAAACTATATTTTCCAAAAAAATGGTTTAATATATTTTTTGTGATATAATAATATTATAAATTTATAGTAACATTATTTTTATAAATGTTTTTTATTTTTTTAAAAAAATTATATCATAATTACATTATGATGTCATTTTGATAATTTTTTTTAAAAAATAGTATTATAATAATAAGGGATAAAATTAAATTTTATATAAAACATTTTTTAGATTCATTTATTTAAAAATTACGATTTAAAATTTATTTTAAAATTTATTTAGTTCATTTTTATTAAAAATTTCTGTTTTATTTTATTTCAACCAACATTATGAAAAATTTCAGTCCATAGAATTTATATTTGAAATTGAGTTGTTCTTGATGACTGGATTATATGGTTTCCTATTAGTTTATAATAAAAATAATTTATGTCATTTATAGGGAATGAATTGGATAAAATTTAGTCCATTAACAGAATCAAGATTTTAAATTTTGTAAAAAACATTCAACTTTATTTTTTGGTTATAATGAATTGTAACCATGGTAAATATTTATCACTATATTAATGGTTAAAATGGGTAAATATTAACCAAAACTATTATGAAATGGATATAAAATTACACTAACAAATTAATTTATTATATTGGATGACTATATCTAGATCATACCCAACAAATATTTTACAATAAAAATTTGTTTCCATTTTCCCATAATAAATATTTTTATTTTTATTTATTTAAATGAAAATTTCAAAATGAATCATTAATGATTTCAATATATGTATTATTGTTTACTAGGATAAAGCACCTAATGATTGGTTTTAAATTTTTATTTATAAATTTTTGAATAAAATTATATGATGTTATTTTTTTTAGTTGATTTGTTATTACATATGTGCCTTAAATGCTAACACAACACTGATTCAATATGATCAAAATAAGTAGAAAAATAATGTAATTGATATTGAAAACATAAAAAGGGTTGTTTTTTGATGAGTTTTGGTATACAAGAAATAATTTAAAATTTTTAATTTTTCATTGAATAGTTAAAATATTTTTTTATACCAACTTTACTTTGTTAATATTTTTTAAAATAAATTAGATGAATTGTTAGGAAAATGAATTTAATGGTTTTATATGTTATTGGACCTTTTTTAAAAAATGATTAAAATTTAATAAAGTTATTATATTTTGTAAATTTAATTGTCTGTGGAAAAAAAATATTAACTATTTTCCACATATTGGTATCCTTTTATTTTAATTTGAATTTATTTACCCCTAAAGAGTAAAATAAATTATTATCACTATATTCGTTAAAAGGGATAACGGAGGAGTAAACTAAGTGATACCGACCAAAAATTAAATTAAACATTTCAAAATTTTACACAATGATAATATTTGGACTCATATTATTCTTTTATTTACAATATTATCCACTTTTTTCACTTAAACATAAAAAATAATTTTTTATATTTAATTCATTTATGAAATCCGAAATTTTCCCTTTCCTTAACTGTAAAAGGAAACCACCTCTCCTCTATTAGTCACTCCATAATGAACCACTTAGCTCAACCGACACTAACCAAAATCACTACTAAAATATATATAAATTATTGTGAGGTGTCCATATCCTCAAAATTTCATCCCTAGGTACATTAAGAATAGATCTAGGGGAGGTTTCTCAATGAGGATGAATGTAAGAAACATACATAGAATGTCCAAACATGAGGGATGGGGTTTCTTAAATAAATTTCATTAATAGGCTTATAAATTTACATAATTATCTATATTATGAACTAATTATGTGTCAAATAAACATTTATTATATTATATTATATTTCAAATTGTATTATGGGGTTTTATAATTGTTACACAAAATCACTTCAATAGTAAATTCTCACTTTCGTGATACAATCATTGTGAGGATTATTCATCTATTTTTTATTTCCTAGAGATGTGTTTCTTATTAGAAGCATAATTTCCTTTTATAAGTTTTTATAATACATATTAATATATTATGTCATGAGTGAATATTTTAGAATTTTATTCAATGTTCCTTTTATAATTCCTATTTCATGTTACATTGTCTCAAATGGTTTACAAGTGGAGACAGTTTTCATGCTCTCAATTTCAATTCATTAAAACAAAAATCATGATATAATCCAAGTTCTACTGTATATGGTGTAATTACCGTATAATGGTTGTTTTTTCACATATTGTGTCTTATAGAGTTTTTTTAAAATCATGTAAATTTTTTCCATTCAATTTATTTTTTTTAAATGTATTTCCCTAGTTGCAATGATTTTCAGTTTCAATCATCCTTCTTTGAGACGTGTTTTTATTTACTCTTTATATTTATTTATATGGTGTATATACTAACTCCTAAAATATAATATCATGAATATTTTTATACTAATTTTATTTTATATTTATTCCAATATAATTTCATTAAAGGTTTGTTTAAATGGAAATAAGTTGTTTTCAATCATAACAATTTCTTTAAAATTTTCAAATAATCTTTAACAAACTCTTCCCATATGTTAGTCATCTTATTTCAAGAATAATAGATTATAAAAATAAATAATTTCATATATTTATTTTACAAGATCTTTTACCATATTTTAAATGGTTATAAAAAATTATTTTTCGTAATGTTTTTAACAATGGTCACTTTTGACAGTTTTTAAAAATGAAGGAAATGAATGTGTATTCTTATCATTTATTAAATTAATACATTATATTAACATCATAACTATTGTTTTTTTAATATTACTTTACAATAATCAAATTTTAATTTTTAAAAATTTATTTTCTATGTATTTTTGGAATTTTTATCCTTTATGGGCACTTAAAGAAAAGGGTATTTTCCATTGTTTTCACAAAAACATTTCAGATAATTTTTTAGAGGTGATTTTATATATTTAAACATCTTTAATGATTAATATGATTCTATGGGGATATAATCATTTGAAACCATTCACTTCAATTCTATTAATATATTTTGATTTTGGTCAAAAGGACATTATTGATGCAGTGTCTCCGTGTATAATAATTATTTAATCATGTTTTTATAATTACAAAAATATTATATTATTGTTAATTATAATATTAACAATCTTATTATGTGAAAAATTTTGTCTCATTTGATTCATTTGTCAATGAATTCTAAAATTTGGTTATATCTTATTATCCATTACATACAAATTTCTTTAGATTTTATATTTCATTTGTATTATTAAATATTTTATACGTTTGTGATATTAATATAAAAATACTATTTATAACATTGAATTCCATTTATAATTTTTTTTAAATACTTCATAAAGGTAACACAATTTTTAAAATGTTTATATAAGGGTAAGTTTTGTTTTATGGAATTTTATAAGGGTATAATTAGGTTTCAATGTGTTATAATAGAGTATAACTTATATTTATGGAATTTAATTAATGTAACATTGAGTTTACATATGATATGTTATGGTAATAATGGGTTTCCATGAGTTGTTTTTGAGTATGTGATATATTCTATTAGTTGTGTAAGGGGAAGCTCAATATTTTCATAATTTCATAAAGGTAACTTGAATATTATATTAGATATTCTATGGTAATTCAGTAATTAAATAGTGGTGATTTATTACATCTGCAAAGGTAGTCTAGGAATTTTATAAAATTCATCATTTCACATGTAAACATAACCTTTGAAATCTTATGTTATCTAGTTATTTTTAATATTTTAGTTAATATAATGATATGGTTGTGTAATGTTATTTTTATAATTACAAGTAATGTTTAATGGAAGATATGAAAAAATATTTCATATTACCCACAAATTATAATATTCGTGTAAGGTATCCTAATACTAATGTAAAAGAATCTAAATTTATACTATACTTTCATAAAAGAAATGGATCACAAAATGGTATAATTTTATAACCCATACGCAATGTATGTGTTTCACATTAGGGTATATTATGTTTTTCAATGTGGATAATTTGACTATGTGAATAGTTTTCATATGTAAAAATAACATATGTGACTATATTTGGTTATGTGAATAAACATACACGGTTAATATAAATATCTTCATAAAAATTTTCTCATAATTAGATTTTTCTACATGCTGTGATTTGGATACATGATGAAAATTGGATATTTCAAATTACATATCAGTATTTTGGAACATTGTTTTGAGAAGTTATATAATTTATTCAAAAACCTTTAAATGTACTGTATTTTCATTTAATTTTTTCTTCTTTTCAATTTTTATTTTCAGTATTCTTAATGTTGGATTTATTCAAAAATTATATATTAATTATTTGGAATAAAAGGGAACTTATATTAATTTTTTAAGGAATTAAATGTAATATACAATAGATTGAGTTTTATAGACATTAACAATGATATTTTGGAACATTTTATATTTAAATTTATCTTGAATTATATATGAAGAGTCAACCTCGAATACTATCATGGAGTATTTAAATACTATTAATGATTATTACTTACAGATATATTAGATTTTCAAACAAGTTACACTATATAGTTGTCATTTTGTTTTATAGGATATTGAGGATGCATAAAAAAGATATTATGTCCCATTTATAAAACATTGATATGTGGATCATTTTTCTTGAAATATGATAAGAAACTTCAAATTAGTTTGTTATAAAAAGAAATATGCAACAAATTTCAAATTTAATAGTTTTGATGAAAAAAATGTATATATAAATATTTGTAACCAGTTCCATAAGTAAATGGAGATAAAATTTGTACAATTATATAAATAAATAAAAGTCTTTCATTCATTGGTTCTGGACTTTTAGTCCTAGATGTACTAAAATCATCTGATTTATTACTATTTCATAGTTTCTTATCGCCTAGACACTCCAAATATTAGTAATTTAAAGAGTTCATTATAATTACTTCATTCTATTAATTTTATGTTTGTGTAATTATAACGGGTTTTACCACCAATTAAATTGTAGGACTGTCTGTTGTAACACCCTAACCAATGTCAAGAACTAGGTTTCACCTCATGTTGAGAAATGGATTATTTCTCAATTTTTGCCTCTAGGTATAAAAAGTAAGTTTTTTTTATATTTAAGACTCTATGGGAAACAATATTTATAATTGGGTAGTCACTCTAGGTGTAAATAATTTATTGTAATATTTCATTATTGTGGTTATAGTGGGTGAAATATCCCTCCATTTGTGATATTGGTGATGAATGGACTTGGATAATTTATATTAAAAAGTATATAAAAGTCACTATATCTACTTCAATAAATATTATATAAAAATTCATAATTAATGAAATATAAAAAATAATTATTTTATTTATTTAAAATTTTGAATTAACTCCTCTTGGATGTATGTCAGTTTCTATTTTGGTCTAAAATTTTATATCAAATGCTTAACCCAATATCAATATATATATATATATATATATTATTTTTATGTTCTATCCATTTCATGACATAACCATTAATAATAAAAAATGATTTTAAGAATAATATAACCTTTTTAAATAAATGATGGATACTTCAAAACCTACAAATTTTTGATTGTATAGAATATGAATATTGGAAATCTTGGATGTAATATTTCTTTACAAAACATAGAAATGATCATTATACAATCATGGAAAAATATAACATGATTCTAGAATCTGAATTGGAAATATTAATTAGATATTATGGGATAATTGTTTTATAAATATGAATGCAATAAATATTTTATTTTGTGTAATAAAAAATTGTATGGTCTTATATCTTTAGGAAAACCAGAACTTGTATTATATAAAATTTTACAAGGTACACATTTTGTGTTAGATAATATTATTTTAACTAAATTATGCATGTTAAGGGAAGAATTTATCTTATTTAAGATGGGTGTAGATGAAAATGTTAATAAAATGTTTTGTATAGTCATTAATATTGTAAATAGTGTTAGTTCGTTATAAGAAACTCTTGAAAACTTTGTTCTTGTTGGAAAATTACATCGAACACATCATTAAATGTTGAACTATAAAAATTTTGATATAAAGAAGTATAATAACTACAAGTAATATACACTTGATAATATTAGTGGACAATTATTACAAAATTAGTTCACAATTAAAAAATTTCAAAAGAATATACATTGAAGAAGAAGGGAATTTATTTTATGTAAAAGTTTTTAATTAATCTTATGATTTTGAGCTATAGTGTAATGATAGGAATGATACATCATATTTTACAAAGGGTATATATAGAAGATGGAATGGAATCTCATAGAGATCCAAAATATATTATCTTTATAAGGATTCCAAAGAGAATCACAAATGTAATTTTAATTATAATAATTTTTAATTTGAACTTTTTATGATTATAGGAATATAGGGAATATAATGCCCAGTTTACCAATATTAGAGAATTAAAAATATATGATGGATTAATATAATAATGAAATGGAAATCGTATGATGTTTTAATGATGATTCAATAACTACTAAATAATATTGTTCACAAAATGATATGGAAATATATTTATTACTAGATATAAAAAATAAATTAATTTATTAAACATATTATTCGTCATTTGAATATTATTTTGAAACAACACACTGTAGGATAATTTTATAAATATGTCAACTAAATTTATCAAAATGTTAAAAATATCACCAGTTTAAAAAATAAAATTATGAGACAAAAAATATTGGTCTAAAGAAAAATAAAAATTTGATTATATATATGTGGGATGGTTTAAATTCTACACATTTATATCTATAAATTACCAAATAAAATATAAAACAATTTCTTTCTAACGATTAAAAGTTAAAAAATATAAGATTATTTTTATCAATGTTCTAGGAAGCAAACATAATGATTTGTATAATTTTATAAAATAAAAAAATATAAAAAATAATATTTAGATGTTAAATTCAACTCATTCTATTTTTTCAAGGTAGATAAAACATTTATAAAATTATGAGTTTCAATGAAATAAACAAAAATTGATTTGGTCATTGTTTGTATAATAATTATACCAAAATACATGGTAATTTCAATGTTAATGTATCTAATGGAATTACATCTACTACTATTATGTTTATATATCAAATTAATTTTCATTATGAAAATGAGTTTCCATTATATTTCAAGAATCACATTGAAATACTAATAATGGAATTTATAAATCATTTCCATCAATATTACCAATAAAAAGTGCATAAAATTACTTTGGGTTCCCATGAATTAATTTGTTATTCACATCAGTCCCAATTTATAATGGTTAAAAATTATTTTTTTAATATTTATTGGATGAATTTGTTATATTGTGAATCAAAAATGATATTTTGTTCATGGATAGTAGATTATCAATAAAAATTACTTGTGATATATACTAATTTCATTTATTTAATAAATTTTATGATGGTAATGATACTTACGGCGATTAATCTAAATAAATATTAAATGGTATCTATGAGATTGTAATTTTAGGTTATGTTATTATTTCAAAAGTTTTATATGAAGATGAATTGAAAATTATTCCATAATAATATCAAAATTATTTCATGATGGAATTATTTTTATATTCCAAAAAATTAAATTCAATTAATTTAATGATAAATCAATTTTTTTATGAAAATAGATCACATAAAATTTATTCAATTTATTTTATTGAGTAAAATGGTCAAAATATTCCTTATTTTAATGTTACATATTCAATTAACATTTCATGGAATTCAATTTTAGGAAATTATAATTTAATTTTGATTCCAAAGATGTCCAAGATCCAGTCATTTTTACATATACCATAACATAATATGGATAAGACAATTGTAGGTTATTCTTGGATAAAAAGTAAAAAACCTGGAAGCTATTTCAAGTAATTTAAAGAGGTAAAAACTATATGAACTTTTTATATTATTCATTTAGATTTATTTTTTCCAATAAAACATTCTATATTTGGTTGTAAGATATTTGTTTTATTATTATTGATGATTTTACTAGATACACATTAGTTTATTTTTCTACTCCTAAATCTGAAACATTATCTAAGATTATCGCTTTTTTGTAAATTGGTTCATAAAGAGAAATAATAAATAATTAAATAATCTATAATTGAATATTCTGGTGTGTTCCATAACATATAATTTGATGATTTTTCTTGAAAATATTTATTTCCTAAATTTTAAACCTTAGAATTCTATAAGAAAATGGTGTTGTCGGAAAGGAATATATAGTTCTCTTCATGAAATCATTCGAAACATGTTAAATGAGTTTAATCAAACAATATTATTTTAATATGTCGATATGAAAATATATATTTATATGTTACTAAAAAAACTTTTATAAGCATTTTTAAAGGGTACCTTATGATCTTTATAAAGGCATAAAACCTAAAATTTTCCATTTTAAAATGTTTGGGTCTAATGATTTTATTCACAATGATTTGGATGATTAGGATAAATTTGATGAAAAATATGATAATGATATAATGTTATTATATTAAAATAATAGTAAGTAATATTTAGTATAAAATAAAATAATAATGGGTTTTCAAGAAATAATTAATGTTATCTTGGATGAAAAATCAATGAATTAAAGATCTGAAGATATTGATAAACACCAACCTAAATTATGAGATTTTAATTTCAAGGATGAACAACCTAAAAATTAATATGGACATATTAGGGCAGCTAATATTTTTCCCAATATAAATTAATTCAAATAAGATATTAAAACATTAAAATATATTATCATATAAATAACTTGATTGGTGATTTTTAATCAAAAGTTCAAAAAAAAATCTTTGAAATTTTTTTCTTATCTTACATTAATTTATAATTATGTACCTAAAGATATTGGTTAGACATTAAATGATAATAATTTGATGATGGTTATGTAATTGGATTTAAATATGTTTACTCTAAATAATTTTTGGAATTTATTTTTCCCACCAAATTATTTTCATTATATTATAATAAAATGAATTCATAGAAACAATATTAATGATTTTAGATATTTAGTTTAAAATAAAGCTATATTAATAGCTCATACATATTATAAATAAGAAGTTATTGATTTTAACAAATCTATTTCAATAGCTACTATGTTGTAAGTATTTAGGATATTATTATATTATCATACATTTATGGATTTAAATTATTTTTAATGGATTTCAATACATATTTTGTAAATTAAAATATTTCTAAAAAATTGTATGTTAGATAGCCCCAAATTTTGAAAATGAAAAATAATTGTCATTTCTTAAAATAATATAATGATTTATATGGTTTGAAATAAGATCCAAAAGCATGTATGAATAGTTAACCATATTTCTCTGTATATATTTTTCAAAATTAAAATTTTTATCCCAACTTTTTTATTAGAAAAATGTTTTAATGATATCTTGATTGGGAAAACTTATGTTGATGATATAATTTATATAATTATTATTAAAATATTTTTGATAGATTTTCAAAATAAATGAAATCTAAATTTGATATGTGTATGATTGTGGAAATTAAATTCTTCCTTGGTTTTAAAACATTTCTATAAAATTACTCGATTTTTTTTAAATAAATCCATGTATTATATGAAGGTTGTAATGTTATTTTATTTTTCCTATTATAAAATTTAAAATACTCCCATGATTACTAATTTCAATTTTGATTTAGATAAATCTATACAATCTATTGATATTTAAACACATATAATTTTGGTTGGAAATTTTTAATACATAACTACTTCTACACCATATTTTATGTTTTCCGTTTTCATTTGTGCTAGATTTCAAATCCATCCTAATGAAAATAATGTAAAATATGTGATCTAGATAATTAGATATGTCAAATGATCATTGAGTCTTATTCTATTCTATCCTTATAAAACTTATTTTCACACATTTAACTAATTTGATTCAAATTTTTTAAGGATATGTGATAGATATAAAAATCACTTCATATATTTTTCTTTTACTTGGTAAATCATTAGTATTTTGGGATTCAAAAAAATTATTTCAACTGCTGAATCAAAATATATAGTAGTTCCATGTTTTCAATATTAATATGTAATCATTAAATAAAAACGTTTTTATTTTGGTTTTGATATTCATAATATTCCCATTTTTTATGATAATAATTATTCAATTACCATTTCAAAAAATCAATCCCCACACAATATCTATAAAAATTTGATATTATAATTCATTTTTTTTAAAGATAATGATCTAAAAGAAAACATATCTATGGAATTTATTTATAATAAAATTATTCCTAATATCATTACTAGTCCCCTATGCTTCACTAAGTCTCATAAAATAAATTTTAGACCTTGTATGATAGAAATTTAAATATATATTTTTTGAATAAATTTAAGAAGGTTTGAGTTTGTTTATGTCTTAAAATTTTCAAATGTTTATAATTTAAAATCTAATTTTTAGTTTACTAATGATTAATATCATTATATTTTCATTATATTATATTTTACAAATTTTAAAATATAATAGATTTTGTACAAAAAAAATCACATTTAGCATTCATAAAAAGATATTTTTTAAGGTGTTTCTTATTATTTTTCATAGATAACTTTTAAATATATGGTCATCCTATAACATAGTAAGGTATTAATGTTTCTCCATGACATTTATTTTGAAATATAAATGTTTTATATTGTTATAAAATTCTATGTATACACTATTAATATTTATTATTATGAAAAAATATATCTGTGTAACATTTTTTCCATAGGGATATGGAAAACAAATATTATTTAAAAGAGGTATTTTTTCTATTTACACATTACAATTTTTTATTATTTCAAAAATATCGGGTGTTTTTGAAATGTTGAAATTTTTAAATTTTAAAAAAGTTGTTGAATGTTGTCGTGTCTCCAAGGATCACATTTATTTGTTCGTATTTTAATAATTACCAAAAACTCATGTTATGATTAGTAATAGTTTTAAAAACATTATAATGTCTAATATTTAGTTTCTTATCATTAATTTCATAATTAATTATTTAATAAAATTTAATATTAATTTTATAGTATAAAATATCATTAGATTTTTTGTTTTAATGGTTTTTAACATGTTTCTTAAACATCATATTGGATTATTAAGCTTAAAATATCATTTAGACCAATAAATATCATTTACACAAGTATTTATAGTTATATATAAATGTAGAACTATGTTTATAAAGGTCACATAAGGGTATGTTTTTTTATGTTATTGATTGAATATAATCATAGTTTTCAATGGGTTAAATATAGGTATGAGTTATTTTTATGTACATTTGAAATTGAAATGAGGGGTTATCATATGTTAGATAAATCTAATAATATTCCTCTTTGGGTTACGTATGGGTATGTGATATCCTTAATTAGTTGAATAGGGGTAAGCAAAAACTTTATATAGCCATTAAATAGTAATTTGAGTGTTATATAACATACATAATTCTAGATCAGTACTTGTTTAGATGTACTTTAGTACATTGAAAACGTAAGTTCAATACTTGAATAAATTTACATCAGTGATGAAATAATTCGAAACTATAAAATATAAATCCATCCCATGATTTTTAATAACTATATAATGGTATATATCTGGATATGTAAAGGTAGATCTCTTATAAAAATAACATCATAAAGGAATATATATTCATAAAATTAACCCATACATTATAATATTATTATAAGTGTAACATAATACTTATGTAAAGGTAATTGATTAGTTCTTATACTTGTGTAATGGTATTGAGATGTGTAATGGAAACTATTTATTTCCCTTCATAGTTAATGGGTTAAAAGCAAATTCCTCCAAAAAATATCAATTTGAATTAATCAGCTATGTGAATTGCTTTATATTTTTAAAATCCTCTATGTGATTAGATTTTTCTACGTGAGTAAATTTCATGTTGAATAGAAACTTCGACGTGAAAATTAGCTATGGACTGTGATTTGTAGATTTAGTGATATTTGGATACATGATAGAAATTAGCAGCAAAAAATCGCCTACATGTATTTTCTTGCATAGCTATATGAAATTATTTAGTTTATTCTAAACCTTATAAATTTACATTATTTTTAATATTATTTCACATTTAAAGTTATTATAAGTTTAAAATAAATGTTCTTACTATTATATTTATTCTAATATTACTTCTAACTTATTTAGAATCCATGTGAACCTTTTTAAAATTAGAATATGATGAATTAAGTGATTTTTATATAGGATTAAGCCTTTATTGATATTCATGAACATATTATGGGCCATCAGATATTTAAATTGAAACCTAATTAAATATTAATATTTAGCCAAAAATATTATATAAGACTATTTAAATCATAATAATTATTTTTACATACTAATATATTATATTTTATAATGGATTCCACTATAGAGTTTCTATTTTTATTAGATATTTAGGATTACTCACATAGATATTATTTTTCATTTTCTAAATATCTACATGTGGATAATTATTTTAGAAATATGTGTTTACAAATCTGAAGTAGATTATTGGATAAAGAAATATCCAATTTATTTTAATTTTGAAAGTAGTTGTGTAAGAAGAAACACGATATACACTAAGATGATATAACCCAAGATATATATATATATATGAGGTTTATTATCTTATAATTAATTATGAGTTTTTCGTTATTTGGTTATCAAAAATTATTCCTAGGCAAACTAAAATCATTTTATACATTTCTAAGGGACATTTTCTTGCAACCTTAACACTTATATTCTAAATAATTCTTATGACTCATTAGAACTAAATAATTATATTATTTATATTTGTGTGTAATTATAATATAGAATACAAAAAATTAAAAGGTTGTATTATATTTAGTCACTCTCAAACCAAACATAAGTATAGGGTTGTGCCTCTAGGTGGGGAAATGGAATACCATTCTTGTGTTATCTCCGGATAGAAAACGACTTGTCTATTTGGGTATAATACACCATGGGGAAGAAGATTTATAATTGGGTTGTAATCCAATGTGTGACAGAGGAATTTTCAGATTCCATTATCATGGTAAGAGTGGTTATCATGTCTCTCATTTCATAAGAGGGGTGAATAGTTGAATATGATTTTTTAGATTTGATCCCCTATTAAAAATCATTATATTTGTCTCATTTTAATTTTCCTCAGAATTAAAAAATTAATAAGATACAATAACCTTAAAATATTCAATTTACTGAAAAAGGAAAAATAAACCCCACCCAATCTAATATATTCCATATTCTATTTAGGAATAATTATTATTAAACTCATTCCTTTTTCACAAGTATTTCCCGATCTGAGCATTAATGAAATTAGAACATCCAAGTGTTTTATTTTAGGATATGGTACATTGAAATTATTGATTAAATCTTCATTGGAGAGTCAAAACAAATTCCTTAAGGTTCATTGTATGATATATGATTATGGATTCATTATAGGCCTCCAATGCATTGTGTACTAATTAAAAGTTAACTAGATGAATTTTACTCTTATTGGATGATAATGGTATGTTACTAGGGATAGGAGAAGAAGCTAACTGATTAAAAGTTACACCTATGTGATGACCAAGTTAACTAATTATAAGTTGATCCTAAGAGATGATAGAGTTTACTAGTTACAGGTTAATTCTAGTAGTTATGGGAATAATAAAATTATGTGATCATAAGATGAATTTTTTTTGTTCTAGGATAACTACACATTTTATTCTTGGCTTTCTATTAGTTTTAATTGATCCATTTCTCATTGATTTTTTCACATGGATCTAGATTGTGGACATATATGACTCTTTTAATATGATAATTATTTATTCCATGTTCATTGATTTTTGTTGAAAAGTTTTATTTGTATTAATCCTATTATGATCTAACTTAGGTCTACCCCAAACCAGCTACATAAGTCAGACTGTGTTAAGGACTGATAGGGATTTCCTGATCCTCCAAGTCTATAACTAGTGTTCGAAATTAAAAATAAATCAACTGGGAATGATTTAGATCATAAATGATATGAAAATAATCATATATAAACTAAAAAATAAAAAATAACACAATAAAAGGAATTAAAATAAAACCACACATACCTCCATGTACCCCTTTGGGTCACCACCAACCACATAACCAATGTTGTAAAATGGAGACCGAGTATGATCTAAAGGAAGCACCAGAAACAAATAAATAGAGATAAATCTATTGGTTTGTTTATAAAAACATAACATGCATTATAAATACCGGACCCCAGTTTCTTGGAGTCGATGCCTTATTTTATAACATTGGCATGATTACAAGAATATTTGATCCAGAAGCAATGAATATTTTATTATATTTGTAAAACCATATACATACATAAGTTCAATATTACATCTTGAAATGAAAAAACAACATAAATTTCCCACTATGAACATAAACCACTCTAATATTATCCCTATAAGACAAACATAATATAACTATTCATGTCCTGGAAAAAAATAAAACATAATGAGGGATGAGCTCAGATAATTAGTATGGTTAAACAATACAATGGAATATATAATAAACATTCGGTGTGGTGAAAAACTAAAAACACGTGTTATTAAAATTATACTTGATCATAATGTGGAATGAATAAAAGGTGATAAAATAATTTCATAATAAATGATTATAACCATTGGTATTTTAATATACAAATAAACACATTAAATATCAATTTCAATATTCATAAAGTGGTAAATGAATATGTCATATATTCTGAAACATTCCATCAAGGCCTAGGGCAAGATATCTAAATATGATTAAGGCCTAACCGAAAACCATATCAAAAAATGGAAAATGCCTCAACCAAGCCCATATCTATCTGTCTCAAGAGACCTAGCGATACATATAGGGGATATAGAAAGCTCCACATACCACATAATACTTATAATTCATTATTTATATAAAATCATTGGTCATAATTATCATATATATTCATATTGAAACTAAGATATGAAATGTAAATAATTTTTCCCAATCATTGAATAGAAACACTAACCATTATGAATAATATGGTGAATGGTATCAAGATAGAACATCCTTAGTAAAATTATTCCGAAAACCTTAAATGAATATTTTATATTAAATCATAATATATAAACCTCAATGAGTTTTAATTTTGAACAATGGATTATAATAAAAACAAAGATATTTTTAAATGAGATAATTGATAAATTCTTGAATAAATTATACTTAAACATTCCAAAGTTTCCCATAACACCATGAAATATTCATATAATAATCCTTTTGTATATAATGAGAATATGGAGTCTCTTTTTTTGAAATACCAATTGTTATAAATTAAACTACATACATGGAATATATGGTGAACAAGGTATATTCTTTCTAAAAGATAAAGCAGGATGAGTAAAATTCTTTTTACCTTGGAAAGAAGAGTTATTTTGGAATAAACATTATGTAAAACATGAAATAAAATTATAAACATGTATATCCCAAAAACTAAATGGTACTAACATTGAAATTATTTTTGAGTAAAAAAGGTTTTCCCTGTATGAAAAAAGATTTGTCAAAGAAGCTTCAAAAATAAAACATTTTACAGCTGTTTAAGGAAAATATTAAAGATATTTTAAATAAGAAAGGCATGTTTTCTTTAAAAAACCAAAAATAAACCAAGGTATTTTTTCATGAATTTTTTTATTCTAAAAATATAAATATGGATTAATACATATTATAGAGTACACTTCAAAATAGGTAATAATTTGGGAAGTTCCTTTGAATCCGGATTGTATTTCAAGAATAATTTTTGAAAGATCCTTTTAAAAGATGTAAATCCCCATAAAATAAATAAGTATTCTAGTTGGTATACATATATAGAGCACTAAACCATAATTTATTATTAATAAATAAAAATCTATTATAGTTTTATTGAGGTAAGTATACAATAAAAGTAACCCAAATGAAATTGAAGGTTCCAGTGGAAAACCCTTACCACAATGTAATCAATGGATTTGTATGCCCCAAAATTAATAATATTCATATGATACATTTAATATAATTAAAATAAAGAGATTCATGATATGTTACATCCATGGTAATTAAACATACACCATAAAAAGAAATAGTAGTGAATAACAAATATCTCACAAAAAATGGAAGTGAGATGACGAAACCCTAACCTTTTGTCTGATGATGTTCTTCACTTGATCATATTTTCTAAGATAACCAAATTAAATTCTTCAATTAATATTCAAAAAACTTATTCAAAAATAAATTTATTTATTATATCTTTATTAATTTCATTGATTGCCTTATTGATAGTTTTAAGATATTCATTTCTATTGTTTGGGAGTATTATCTTCCTTGGTATTCATTACTCGTTTACACATAATCATGTACACATTAACACGTAGAATTAAAATGGTTTTATAGAATATAAGTTTTATGTTATTAAAGAAAAAAATATATGATTAAATGGTTATAAAATTAATTTTTTAATTGGGAATGAAAATGAATCATTATATATTACTTTATTGACAATTGTTTGCGTTAATTGGCGGTTTTTAATCACAATGAACTCATTCTGATTTATAAATGAATATCATGTGTAAGAAAAGATTAAAGAACCATAAATAAGTTATAATTAATATATTATAGCCTATTTAAACCATAAAAATGGTTTCATGACCAGAATTGATGATGGTAATTGAGATTCAAAACTCATCTTCCTTGAATGTGATAAATTAACACATCTCGGAAGGTGTTTTAATCTCTTTTATAAAAGAAGGGGAAAGTATATGTGATGATGAATTATTCGTATATAATAACATAATTCAAGTAAATTTATTTTATTGGAGTCGTCATACTATTTGGATGAATGGAGGTGAAGAAATAAAGGAAAATAATGGAACTTGAAATAAAATAAATGAAATGAATAATTTACCTCTTGAGGTAACCTTCCTTGAGAGCTACATTAGGGGAGAGGTTTAGGGATTTTTTGAGACAAAGGGATGCAGGTCATGGGGTAGGATACTGGGAGGTTATTTGAGAGGGTTTTTGGCAAGGCACAAGGCTTGAGATAAGTGAATAGAAGAAAAAGTGAGGGGGTTTATAGAGGAGTAGAGAAGTGTTTGTTGTATATTTTTTCATTATTTTTTACTATTTCTCTCAAGAGAAGAAATAATGTTGATTATTTTGACCAGTAAAAGTAATAAGTGCATGTGGGTCCAAAAAAATGGCCATTTACATCATCCATGACTCAACCATGATGCATAAATTCACCTAATTATTATTTTTCGTAAATAATAAAATTTCACTATTCACCAAAAATTCGAGTATTTCTAAAAAAAATTGAAAGAATCCACCATATCCATTTTTTAATGTATATAATGAAACATAAACACCATTTTATAAAAATATTTTTCTATATAAGATAATTTTTTTAATAAAATATTTATTTACTTGTAAATACATATTTAAATTTAAAACTTATTTTATAATATTTTAAAACATTAACCAATGTATCATAAAAATATCCTAAATTCATATGAAAAAAATATTTATTTAGGAATAAATTTTATTAAATTGAAATTTATTTTAAATATATTCATTAAATAAAAATTTTAATTAAATATTAATAACTCGGAATAATGCAAACACTTAATTATTAATGTTTAAAATATTCACACTCATTAATAAGGTGTATAAATATTATTTCTATTTACATGGATGAGGTTACTAATCATTAGGGTATATTACTATTCATAAAGGACATGTTACTATTCATAACGATATATTACTATTCATTTGGGTAAGTGACTATTCACCAAAAATTAAGTTGATGCTATCAAAATATAAATATCATACTAAATGTAACTGTGTATTTCAGTTTATCAAAATACAAATCACAAAATAAAAAAATTGTGTTTATTGGCTAGGTTATTAAAAAATTATGTTTTGTACAGACTCAGTGTTTCTAGAATTCTATATTTAATTTATTTTTAAATTCTTTGGATCTTTCATTCTCCCCTAACAAAATAAATTCATCCATGAAATTTGAAATTGCACTTCGAAATTTAATTGTTGGTACTTCAAAATTCTCCTACGGGAAACCCACATCAGAAATATGGATAATATATCATGTTAATAAGAAGGAAAGGAAAATGAATCAGTTACTAAAAACCAATACACTCTAATTGTATAACATATTCATGGAAGCATAATCAAACCATCATGTTTTGATGAAAATCGATAAAGACCATGCTCATATAAAATATAATTGCCACAAAACAATAAAATAATGTTTTGAAATTTTCATTGATATCATGAAAAAAATATGATAATAGGAAGAAAAATTCATAAGAATACTTTCCTAGTGTTGAGGAATTTTTCCACTCTATAAGAGTATAAATATGAGTTTCCATTTCATAAACACAATCCAATCCTTTTTTTGATCTTTGAACTATCTATATATAATCAATTAGCACAGGTTATTCCATGTGGTGAGGTAATAAATCAACCTCTAAAATCTCTTACAATGATTATCTTAAACCATTGATAAATTGTTAAACTTTTCATAATGACCCAACACTTTGGAAAGAAGGTTTCTGAATTTCCAAGATGAACTTTGCATTATCCCTTAATCAATATGAATTGGATCTAAATTTTTACATTCTAAACATGTAAAAAACATCATCATGTATCCTTATGAAATATTTTAATGACATTTAATATCGAAAAACATAATTGAAACATGTATTCCTCTATATTCGTTAATTAAAATACATGTTATTGGATTTATTCATTAAATTCAAAAGTGTTGTAAAATCTTTTTAGGATATCATAGACCACTTGTTGAAAAGTCAATAATTTATTCCGAGTTAGTCAGTACTTATCCAAATTAGTTATTTCTTCATTATATCTTAATTTCTAGGAAATATTTAGGGTTTTCTTTCCATCAATCAATCATTTTCCAAAATGTTCAGCTTTCCACTGAATATATTTTCCTGGTACCATTCAACTTATGGTTTAAAATCCTTAATGAAAAATGTATTTTATAACAATCCTAAAATATTCTAGAAATCTTATAACCAGTATATTGCGGAAAAAATATTCCAATGACATGATTTTTGAGTAGGCATATTTGTCATTCTACATCATCAGTGACAACAACATAACATGATCATTATCTAGAAACATAATTTGGGTTATATTCCTTTGATTATTTGGATATTGATTTACATAGTGTCTCTTATCCTTACGGTTGAAGCATTGTATATTGGAAACCTTTTTCTTGCCCTTAAAATCATGAACTTGGTGTCCTTTTTCTCTAAACTTATAAAAAATAATTATTCACTTAAATCATTTACCAGGGTGATTCATTCCATATTTATCACATATGGGGAAACCCTTCATTCACTTATTCCCTTTATCCATGTTTTTCTATGCCATCCTCTTCTTATTTTGCTTCCTATCAAAGCCATGGGACCCAGATAATTCATTAGATACCTTGTTAACACATGATACTATTTCATCATATGTTGAGGATACTTGGGATATTTTCTTCCTTCTAAATGATGGCTTAAGTCCATAAAAGATATGATCCTACTTAATCCTTACATAATGTACATTGGTGATGTTCCCATACCTTATTCATTGTTCTATTTCTAATTAACTACGTATAACACATTAGCTTATGAATTTATGAACTCTCTATAACTCTGAACATGATATAGAACATAATATGAATTTATGCATCATAAATCCTAGAATGGTATAATTTGGTTACGTTGGGAGAATAAATCCTTCATAACAATGGGTAATGAAAATGTAAATTATCCTATGAATATCCACAGGGAGTTTTAGAACAAGTGCATTGTAAGGCCTATTGTCAGGTACTAGGATACCCTAGGTGAATCCCGAAACTCATTATCGGGGTAGTACCACCTAAGTACATTTTTTCCAAAAACACATCCACTTTTAGTATCCAGAAAACGATTTATTTTCTATAAATATCCACATAATCTATTATGTACCAAAATTACAGTACATTCATATATGTTTATCCTCAAAGTCTATCTTAGGGTTTTTTCTCTAATCAATGTTTTATAAATTTTGTCTCCATGATTTCTAATAAAATTCCTCTGACATCAATTGTAAATACCCCACCCCAGTTGCTCGATGTTGGTGCCTTTAATTATTACATTGGTATGAATAAAAGAATGTCTTATTCGAAAATAATTAATAGTTTTGTAGCTTGGTGATGATAAATAAATAAATAACTTCAACATTACAATTTTAAATGAAATAAAACATAAAAGTTTCATTGGGAACATCCACCACTATATGATTATCCGTGCAAGTAAAATATAATATACATATTCATGTCCTGGGAAAAATGAAACATAAGAAGGGATATCTCAGATTCTCAATAAGGGTAAACAACAGAGTGGAAGATATCATAATCATAAACATTATACATGGTGAAAAATTAAAAACACATGCCTTTAAAAATATACTTGATCACAATATAGTACGAATAAAAGCTGAAAAAATAATTCCATAATAAATGATAATAACTATTTTTATTATTATATTCGAATAAACACATTAAATTAAAATTTCTAGATTCATAAATAATGGAATTAACAGGCCAATAATTTTGAAACATACCATCAAGGCCTCGATCAAGACTTCTAAGAATAATTAAGGCCTCAGCCAAAACTATATCTACAAATGGAAAATCCTCATCCATGTCTAAATCTATTTGTCTCATTAGACCTACCAATGAATCAAGTGGCTATATCAGGCCCCACCCATAACATATTGTGTCTAATTTATTTTTCATATGAATGGGGTGATCATAATTAACATATACCTTCATATTGGAACTTACATATAAAATGTAAATAATATTCCACAATAATTTTACATAAACATTGTCCATTCGGAATAATATGGTGAATGGTATTAATATAAAACATCAATAGTAAAACTAATATAAAACCATTAAAAACATATTTTAGATGATATCATAAAAGATAAAACTTAATAATTTAAAATATATAGAAAAGGATGTTGACAAAGACAAACATATTTTTATATGAGGCCATTGACAATTTCTTGATGAGATAATCATCAATCATTCCAATGTGTCACATAGCACCTTGAAACATTCAAATCGTAATACCTTATAATATCACAAGAATAAGGAGACCCTTGTTATGATATACCAAAGTCAGTACATTAACCACATTCACTAAATAAGTGGTGAAAATTCATATACCTCAAAAAAGATAAAGCGAGATGAGAAAAATCTTTTTTAACTTGGAATGAAGAGTTTCTTTATAAAAGATGTTGTATAAAATATGAGATAATATTTTTAACATATATATCGCAGAAAATAAAAGGAAAGCACCTTGAAATTTTGTTTGAGACAAAAATTTTGTTCCATCATGTAAACGGAGTTATTAAAGAAGCATTAAAAATAAATCATTTTAGTGTGGTTTAAGTAAATTATTAATGAGATTTTAAAGCAAAAAAGGAAAGTTTGATTTCATAAAACCATAAATGAAAGTAAGTATATTTTCATGCCAAAATTTTTTGACATAGAAATTTAATTATGACTCTAATCATATTATAGATTACACTTCAAAATAGGTATGAATTATAGAAGTTCTCTTGAATTGGGCTTGTATTTTAGGATGATTTAGAGAAAGATCCTTTTAAAACAAGTAAACTACCATTAAAAAAAGATAGATTCTGGTTGTAAGATGTATATATAAAACACCAAAACAGAATTAATTAAAAGTACATCGTAATACATAATAATTTCATTGAGGTAGGTTGACAATAAATGTAAACCGAATGAAAATGGAGGTTCGGGTGGAAGACCCTTACCACTTTGTAATCAATCTATTTTTATGCCCAAAAATTAAAAATATTAAAATGATACATTGAATAACCTTAAACTAAAGATATTCATGATATGTTTAATCAATGAAAAGTATGTATAAACTATACACAAGTAATAGTATTGAATAAGGAATATCTCACAAAAATGGAAGTGAGATGAGGAAACCGTTAACTTATGTTTTATTATGTTCTTCACTTGAGCTTAGTGTCATGGATAACCAAATTTAATTCTTTAATTAATATGTCCAGAACTTATTATCTATGTAATTGATTTTTTAAATCCTTATTAAGTTCATTCATGACCATCTTGATGGGTTTTAGAGGTTCAATTTAATTGTTTTGGAGTGTTTTCTTCTTTGGTATTCATTACCTTTTTACTTATATTCCTGCACAGATAAACATTTAGAATGTGAATGGTTGTCCAGAATAGAAGTTGTCTATTATTAGTTTGAAACCATAATGTAAGGACCCGACTCCAGTTTCCCGAAGCTGGTGCCTTATTTTATTACATTGGCATATAAACAAGGAATAGTCATCCCCAATGACCGAGTAGTTTAGTATTATTGGGAACAAGATACATACATAAGTTCAACATTACAATATGAAATAAAAAACAACATAGAAACCCTTAGAAAACTTCCATAAATACTAGGTTATTTTAGCATGTTATTCACAATAAAATTCTTCATGTCCTAAGAAACTCAACATAATAAAGGCGTGATCTAAAATGATTAGTAAGAGTAATGAACATTACAGAAGATAAAAAACATTAGACACTTTAAATAATTGAAAACTTATGCCTTTAAAGAACTTGAACAAAATATGGCCAAAATATGAGTTGAGTAAATATTTCCATAATATAACATAATCAAATTTATTCTACTAGTATAATTACCACATGAACCATCCATACCATTTTCATAATGAGGTAATTCATAATGCGGGATGATGTAACCATATTTTCAAGGCCTTTTGCCAAGACCATAAATTATCATTTTGTCAGGGCCTTTTGCGAACACCGTAGTTTGTCTCATTCGACCTACTGATGCACTGAGCATCTATATCAGGCCCCACCCAACACCTAATATTTCTAATGAATACATCATATGAACATGAACAAACATAAAAAACAAATACATTAATTTTGAAATTAATATATGAAATGAAAATAACATTCCCATATCAATAAACATAAACATTCACCGTTCAGAGTAAATTGTTGAATGATTTTAAGAAAGAACATCCACTGACAAAAATATTCATAAACCAATAAATTAAATATGGGAGACTATAACATGTAATACTAATCCCAATAATACATAATAATCAACAAGAGTAGAAATAGATGAAGATACTCTTATAAAATCATCGAGTAAATCTTGAAATAAATGTTCTTTAACATAGAAAAGAAGTGTTCTTTTAGAAAAATATTTTTATAAAACCAGAAGTGAAGAAATATATTATATTCGTAATAAAATGAGTTATTATATAAAGATAATCGTTTCCAAAAACCTATTATCGAGTGCCCTTTCAAATAAATAAAAATGAGAGAAATTACCTTGGATCGAGCTTGTATTTCAGAAAAATATTTCAAAATTTCATTTTAAAAAGTGTAACCATACATAAAATAAGAAAATATTATATTTCGAAAACATATATATAACCCAAAAACATAATTTTAGAGGAGTAAATAATAATACTCAATAGTTTCATTAAGTTAATTAGACAATAAAATTAACCTGAATGAAAATGGAAGTTCGGGTGGAAAACCCCTTACCTTTAGTCCGAACGTGTTCCCCTCTTGAACATATTCTCATGAAATATGAAATTAGACTTATTAATAACTTATTTAAAAACCTATTATACATTTATTGAGTGTATAATAATTCTGTTTAATTCATTTATGACCTTAGTGATAAGTTATTATATTGAATTTCATTGTTCTGGAGTGTACGTTTTCTTTATTTTCATAATCGATTCACAGGTTCATAAGTAATGGAGTGGAATAGATTTCAATCTCCAGGATTGAAATTACATATTATTTATGAACATTAATAATTTTTAATGATCATTTCTATCATTTGGTTACATGGAATGAGGATGAATCGTGAGATAAAATATTTATGACATTCACTTAGATTATTTAGCAGTATTGTTATTATTAGGAACTAGTTTGGTCATATGCTTCAATAATATGTAGGTATACTAGTTCCTGAATATTAATAATGTTATAATACATATATTAAAGACTTTCTAAACCATAAAAATGGTTTCATAACCTGTTATGAAGGATAATTTGATGAACTAAACTTCTTCGTCCCCGAAGGATATAAATTGGGAACTCAGGGACATTGATTTCGTTTATAAACTAAGAGAGAGAAAGAGAGAGAGGATATTGATGATGGTTCTTAAATTCACATGATATAATTCAAGTATATAGATTATATTGGATATATAATGGTCATTTGTACAAATTAGGTGAGGAGATTATTACAAAAAAATGAACATGAAATGAAACCAAACGAAAAAGAATGGTGTTTTACCTCTTGATATAACCTCCTTGGAAACCTCCTTAAGGGAAGGGGTTTGGTTATTTCTAATTACCAAGAGATTCTTGGATTTGAAGAGTTACTAGGGAAGGATATATGGGTAGAACTTTGAGGGGCAGCAAGTCATAGAGGAGTAAAGACCGTATGTATTGGTTGGGGGTTTTATAGTGGAGGAGAGGAGTGAATTTTGAATATTTAAGTCATTATTTTATTATTTTCCTTCGGACAACCAATAGTGTTGTTTCATGTAACCTCTGATAGTAATACGTGCACGTGAGTTCGAACTAAGTTACCTTACATCACGTATGATGTCATTAATATTGTATTTTACTGATAATTTGTATTTACTGTATTTTACTGTATTTCACTATTCATAAAAAATTCAAGGATTTCAGAAAAATCCAAAAAAATATCTCCCACCATTTTTTATGTTTAGAATTCAAAAATAAACTCCATTTTCAAAAACTAATTCTCTATATATTAATACATGTTGAGTTCTTAAGGCCTTCTGAAAATTTTTCCCGAATTGTGAAGTAAAATGGGGATCACGATCAGAAACAATTGATAAAGGTACACCATGAAGTCTTAAAAGTTAATTTATATATAGTCTTTCTAAAGATTCAAGTGGTAAATATTCTCATATAGCAAGAAAATGTGATGATTTTTTAAGACGGTCAAAAATGACCGATATTTCATCATATTTTCTTTGAGTCTTTGGTAGCCCCATGACAAAGCCCATTTTAATATCATCCCATTTCCGCATAATAATTGGAAGGGGTTGCATGACTCCTCTAGGAAATTGTCTACCAGCCTTCACTTGTTGACTAAACAAACATCTCAACACATAATCATCAATATCCATCTTTATGTTTTCCCAACAAAAATATTCCTCTGGATAACAATACATCTTTGTTATACCAGTGTGTATGGAGAGATTAGAGCTATGAGCTTCATCCAACAGTTCCCTCATTATTTTAGGAATAGAGAGAACACAAATCCTCTTTTCTAATTTCAAAATTCCACCTTTGTATATGAATTCAGTCAACTACCAATCATTTACTCCTTTTATTTTCTTTTGGAACTCCTCATCATCAGCCTGAGAACTTTTTATCCTAACCAGTAAATAATGTTTGGCAACCATTTGGAAAATTTGTTATGTGTTAACTTCCTTGATAATTCCCTTATTCATCCTTATAAGATCCATGAACATATGATCCCTTTAAACTATCATCTTGTTCAAAATTCCATGGTCCTTTCTACTCAAATCATCTGCTACCTTATTTTCCTTCCTCTGGTGGTCACGTATTGTGTAATCATAGTATTTTAGTAGCTCAATCCATGTCCTTGGTCTCATGTTTAGTTCTTTCTATGATAATATATATTTCAAACTCTTATGATCAGTATATATCTCACATTTTTTCACCATAGATATAGTGTCTCCAAACCATTAGAGAAAAGATTACCATTTCTAACTCAAGATCATGAGTTGGATAGTTTTTTCCATGAATTTTTAGTTTCCTATGCATAGGCAATCACTCTATCATTCTTCATAAGGACACATCTAAGACCATTCCTTGATTCATCATTATAGATAACAAACCCATCATTCCCTGATGGTAGGGTTTGTATCGGATCAATCACTAACCTCCTATTCAATTATTCAAAACATTCTTCAAATTCCTTTGTCTATATAAACTTATCCTTTTTTATTTGAGCTTAGTCATTGGGTTGGATAAACGATAAAGTTCAGAACTAAACGCCATTAATAACCATCTAAACTAATAAAACTACATACCTCAGTTATGTTGGTTTGAGTACGCCATTCTTGCACAGCCTTTGTCTTCATAGGATCTACAGATATTCCATCCTTATAGACAGTGTGGCCCCAAAAGGAAACCTATTGGATCCAAAAATAACACTTTCTAAACATCCCATATAATTCATTTTTCTAAGGGTCTTCAGAACAGTTCACAAGTGATTTTAATGATCTTCATTGATTTTAGGGTATACCAGGATATCATAAATAAACACCACTACAAATTTATCATGATATTCCTTGAAAACTATATTCATCATATCCATGAAAACAAATGGTGAATTAGTCAGATCAGAAGGCATTATTGTATACTCACAATGCCCGTATCGAGTTTGAAATGATGTTTTTAGAATATATTCCTTCCTCAAAATCAACTGATGATATCCTAATCGAAGATCAATCTTTGATAAATATTGGGTTCCAGGATGTTGATCAAATATGTCCTCAATTATTTGTAGAGGACACTTACTCTTTATTATAATAGCATTGATTTCCCTGTAATCAGTTCATAGCCTAATGGATCCATCTTTATTCATGAAAAAGAGGATGGGGGTTCCCCATTGAGAAACACTAGGTCAAATAAATCCTTTATCACTCAATTCCACTAGTTATTTCTCTAGTTACATTGACTCCATAGTGGCCATTCTATAAGGGGTATTTAATATGGGCTTTGAACCAAGAATAAAGTCAATGGAAACCTCAATTTCACACTATGGATGATGTCCAGGTAAATCCTCTTGAAATACATCAATATATACTTGTAACATAGGTACATCTTCTATTTGAACATTCTTTCCTCACCCATAGTTATTACATTCTCTTCTTCCCCAGTAATTGAATTCAGTAAAGCTACTAGGGGTGGATCTATATGTGAATTAGATGGTGATATTTCTACCCTAAAGATAAGGTATTCCATACCATTCTTGAAAATGGTAACTCCCTTCTTCTGGCAATAGTTCTTCACATCATAATTTGACAGCCAATTTATATCGATAATTATATCAAATTTTGTAATGGGTATGATGATAAGGTCAGGAACTAAAAAATGTTTATGTGTCATGAGGCAGACTAATTGACATGCATTTATTGCAAGGATTCATCTATTAGGGTTTTTACTGATTACTCCTATATTAAATCAAATTGGGCATATCTAATTTTCTAGTAAAACTGGGAAGATATATATGAATGTGATGATCTAGAATCAAATAAAGCATTGGCTATGTTTGATGAAACGATCAACGTACCTTTTACCACTTCTGGAGGAACATCAACTTCTGTGGTTATGACCGCATAAGCTTGGCCGTGATCCCTTGGCCTTCTTTGGGTGACATTTCCCTTATGCTTAATACATTCATGTGCATAATGTCCCTATAAGGACCCGGCCATAAAAATTTCATAGTATTGAATTAAATTAATAAATCACATTGAGGATCTTTTCAGGTTTAGAGTTTTAGAGTTTTAGAGAATTAGGCCATAACTATTACATTTCAATTAAAAAAAATTACAAAGTAGACACTTCTACTCAATTTCAATTTTTTTTACAAAACAAGAACTCTTGAAAAAAAGATTCATGTCTAGTTCCATGTTTAAGATAGCTTGACTTTTCTAGGATCCCATCCTTGACAATATTCCACGTTATTCCCTGTGAAAAACATTTCAAAAAACATGGGATGAGCATAAAAATCTCAGTAAGGGATACACAAAGAAGGAAAACTATTAGTTTTTCAAAACAAAAAGTAAACCATGAATACTTTAACATAAGTATTTCTTTTTCACCTTTATGAAGTATGAAATACTCTTCACTGAATAAAAGATCACTACATACCCTTTTCTAAACAAAATATTACCATAAAACCCATATAAAGAACACATAACATATAAAGGTAACTTGGGACATAAACATACTTAAATGGAATAACCATTTGGTCGACTTTCACACATATCACTAAATGGAATAGCCATATGGCTGCCTTCCTTACACAATTCATTGGAGCTTATAATGTAACCACCCTTCCTGATATTCATGGCACCACCCGTCATTTTCTTTATCATGTAACCACACGTCAAATGTCCACTACCATTATAAAATCATAAGACATAAACAAGTATAAAGGAAGGAAAACATTTCCACATTTAATTAACAATATATAACATAAATATATTGACATAAAAAATCCATTATGAAAACCATTTTTAATACCAAAATACATAAAAGTGTATATGGTATATATTTTCCTTTAAATACATTATGACTTGTTGAGGAATCAAAAGATCAAATAATACTCACTGTGGCGGAAAAGGTCGTTGTCACCACTTACATTAAAAGAAACATTACTTTTTTTCTTTTAGTAAAATGAATATTAGAAAAAGATTCCCTTTGAAAATTAAAGGGTTTTTATACAGCGTATAAAATAAAGTCGTGTATTAAAACAATATATTCCTCAATGATAGGAGATTGAGACGAAGTCCCTTACCTCGTGTCTGACATGACTCGATCATTCTTTAATCTCCTGAATAATAAACCAAATTTAATTTCTACTTTCTAAATAACCTTTTTAAAGTTTATTATTCCTTTTATATCACTTATTACCATGTTATAAACATTATGTAATCATTTAAGTTAATAACGTTTGTCTTGTCGATATTGGGAACTAGAGTAAAAAATGGACTTCTTATAATTACATGTTGTTCATGTGGTCAAAAGTTAATTATATATAGAATTATATTCATGATTTGGATATCATATATATCATATATATTCAGTATATATATGTATTTATAATAGTACATAACATTAGTAGGTAAGAAATGAAATGCACTGTTCAGGGAGACGGTAATCCGTACGTACTCATGAACTGTACTTTCATTTATATTTCACATTTTAATAGAATTAAAACAAAATGATACCTAGTTATATTGTAATACCAGTTTAATATATTATATAATATCATTAACTCCATACATTATATGTCCCACATAAGGCATTAACGAGTCATATCACTTTGAGGGGGCGGTAGTCCGCACTTCCTCAAATGAAATTATCAGTTTACCCATAATGGAAACCATAAAGGAATGATATAAATGGAAATTAGAGAATCCTAAAGAAATCATAAACATAATATATATCATATATAAATACAGTTCCATCATAATGGCCACCATAAGAGGTGGTATGAGGTAATTGAACAATCATTATTTCATGAGGCGTCAGTTTTCCATCCACAGAAACATTATGTTTTTCACCCATTAGATGGAGGTGTGTGTAAGTGTAGTTCGAATCCATCTCATAAAAACATCCTAGTATATTTCGGATACTATAATTTTTATAAAATAAAATAATAAAAAGAGTTTATGGGTTGGAGAAGTAAAATAAAGGAAAAGAAGTTAAGAAAAACTGTTACCTTTAATTTGGTTAACTTTCTTTGGTTTGAACCAAAAGGACTTCTAAAAGTTCCTTCTGACTAAGTAAAGGCTTCTAAGAGACAGAGAGGGATGTAGGGAGATTAATTGGGAAGATTTTTGGACCTGCCTAAAGTCTTGAGATGTGTGAGTAATTGGTTAGAAGTTGTCTCTTTTTATAAGGGAGAGGAGAGGCTCTTTAGGAAATTGTAAAAATATTATTTTATTATATAATGATATTCACTTTCAAAAGGACCAAAAATTATTAAAGTAGAAGATAACAAGACTCATAGTCGATATAATATCATCCAATAGAAATTGGATAGGTTTTGGATAATATTTTAATATTTATAATCTTATTTATTAAAATGATTTATTTATGGGGTAAATACTCCATCATTATTGTGTCATAAATAATTTAAATTATTTTATGTCTAAAAATATAAAAAAAGTACCAATATGTAGGAAATATATTTATCTTTTCAATGAATATTTATGGTCAAAACTATTTCGTATATATCATCATATAAAAATTATTTTACTAAAAGATTTTTGTTTTTGTCATTTTGCCTTTACATTAAATTAATTAATCTAAAGTCTCTTTATCATTCATAAGTGACTCCATTGGGTCCCAAAATATTCCCAAATATTCCCATGGTCGGCCATTACTCATCCAATAAGTTCATGACATGTGTTAAGGTATTTTTGAATTATTAAAAAATTCTTTTTACCTTGAATTACCCTATTTACCATTAACTATGGTAAATAAAAGTCAAAAGGTACTATTCAAAAAAATTATTTCCATATTATTGAACCACATTTTACATACTAATAAAAATCATGTATTTCGGATTTTCGAAATTCAATTCACAAAAGTGGTAAATTTTCATTTATATGAAAAATCCAATTTTTAACTACTACTAAGTGGTTTCACTATTCATCAAAAATTGAAGTTTTTCAGAAAAATAAAAAAAAATCAGCCTAAGATATTTTTGATATTCCAAATTAAAAAATTATGTCTATTTTTCTAAATTCAAAACTTATAAGTGGCATTAATTATTTTAAAATTAATTCCCATTGATAAATATATAGCTTGTTTTTTAAGAAACAATAACTATCAAAAGATTGACACTTGTTTATGTCCACTTTCAAAGTGAAATTAATTCCAATGACCAATATTGGATTAAATGGTAAAAAGTTATTCTAATTACACATTAAAACTAATTAAATAGATAATCTAACCTTAAAAATAAATTAGATTAAAACACGGTTTTGAATTAAAATACAATATTTTTATGTATTCATTAAAAAATGAACATTATCATAAAAATTAAAAAAATTTACACAAAGTAAATTTTGATGTCCCCATTATAATGTAAGATTATATTTGGTCAAATAGAATGTATTAAAGTGACCAAAACTAGATTTAATAGTGGTCTCCATTAAAAGGTGGTAAATTGACCATTTAATGTAAATTATGCATAAACTTAGATTCATTCACATTTTAAGCCTCTAAATTTTATTAGATAAATTTAAATACATTTAACAAACATGTATAATCATATTTTAGTTATTTGAGTTCATTCCTGCAAATAAAACAGCTTGGAGTTAACTACCATTTAAAATAAAAATATTATATTATTAGTGTGCAACGTAAGATTTCAAAGAAACTCGGTGTTGCGTATCGGGTACGCTATCGAACATAGAAACCCCTTTAAAGTAAAATTAATATTTAATTCAAAATATTAATAAATATGATATATGTATTATTCTTTATTTACCTTAGATGTTACATCCTTCCCCCCTTTTTGAAATTGCATCCTCGCAATTTTTATTCATTTATCGAATAAGTGGGGGTATTTATCGCTCATAACATTTTCAGATTCCCACGTTTCCTCTTCAATCATATGGTTTTTTCATAAAACATTTACCTGGTGAATTAATTTATTCCGCAAAACATGCTCTCTGTGGTCAAAAATCTGAACTTGTTGTTCTTCAAAAGAGATATTCTCTTCCAACTGAACTACCTCTGGGCTAAAAACATGAGATGGATCTGGCATATAATTTCTCTAAATCGAAACATGAAAAACATTATGTACCTAGGATAAACATGGAGGAAAATACACTATGTATGCAACCGATCCAACTTTCTACAAGAATTTCATAAGGTCCAATGAACCACGAACTCATCTTTCACTTCTTACCAAAACACATCCCACTTTTCCATGGATAAACTTTGAGAAAGACATGATCACCTACCTCAAAAGAAAGATCCTTCCCCTGTTTATATGCATAACTTTTCTGTCTTCCCTAAGCTGTTCTCATGTGCTTCTGAATCAACTAAACTTTATCTACCATCTCTTTTACCAATTTTTCTCCCATCAACTTCCTTTCACCTACTTCATCCCAAAAAGCTAGAGTTCGACAAAAATTTCCATATAATTCCTCAAATGTAGCCATCTATATAATGGAATGAAAATAGTTATTGTATGAAAATTCAACCAAAATAAGATGTTGGTCCCAACTTTCCTGATAATTCATAGAGCATGCACATAACATATCCTCCAATGTCTGAATTTTTCGTTCGGAATTCTCATCTTATTGAGGATAAAAAGTTTTACTAAAATTTAATTCAGTACCCAACAACTTCTGGAGGCCTTTCCAAAAGTTAGAAGTAAACCTGGCATCACGATCTGAAATAATGGAGAGGGGAAATCCATGCAACCTGACTATCTCTTTAACATAAACCCGAGAAAGTTGATTTAGAGACAATGTATCTCTAATATGAAATAAATGAGAAGATCTAGTCAATCGATCAATAATAACCCATATTGCATTATTACCTCGAGATGACTTTGGTAATCCCACAACGAAGTCCGTGGATATATTTTCCCATTTCCACTATCTCGCCAGTAAAGGCTAAAACATCCCTTTCGGTAATTACCACTCTGCTTTAACCTGCTGACAAGTCAAACACTTCACAGTGAAATCAGCAATATCACTTTTCATTCCTTCCCACCAGTAATACTCACAAAGATCTCTGTACATCTTACCACTACAAGGATGAACTGAAAACGGAGAACTATGAGCTTCACATAACTACTCATTCTTAAACTGTGAATCACAAGACACACATAATCTCTTTCCAAATCTCAAAACACAATCATTATCGATGTTAAATTCAGGAAACTTACCCTTCTAAACCAACTATACATTTCTCTATAACTCACTATCTTCTTTCTGCGCTTGCTTTATTCAATCTGATAGAGATGATCTCACTGACACCTGATACAAAACAGAAGAATTTTATGCACCAAAAACATCTATGCCAAAGTTTATCAAATCAAAACCCAAAGGATCTTGTTCCAAAAGTAACATGGTTAATGATGCAATACTTTTTCAACTCAAAGCATCAGCGATTTTTTTTGTTTTCCAGGATGGTAATGGATCATGTAATCATAATCCTTGATTAATTCATTCCATATACTATGTCCCATGTTCAATTATTTTTTAGTGAATATATACTTTAAACTTTTGTGGTCAATATATATTTCACATTTTACTCGATACAAATTATGCCTTAAAATTATAAAAGCAAAAACAACAGCAGCTAATTCCAAATCATGTGTAGGATAATTTAACTCATGTGGTTTAAACTGACGTGAAGCATATGAAATTACCATGTCATTCTACATTATGACACAACCAAGTCCTTTCAATGAAGCATCTCTGTAGATAACAAACTCCCCACTTCTAGATGGTAGTGAAAAAACTGGAGCATTCACCAATCTTCTTTTCAATTCCTGAAAAAAATCGTCACATTCTTTTGTCCAGAGGAACTTAACACCTTTTCAAGTTAACTTAGTCATTGGACTAGATAACCGTGCAACATTTTCAACAAAACTCCATTAATAACCTTACAAACCATGAAATCTACAAATCTTGGTTATATTTGTGGGACTTAGCCATTCTTCAACAGCTTTTGTTTTGCAGGATCAATAGTTATGACATTTTTGAAACAATGTGACCATGGAAAGAAATTTTTTGTAACCAAAACTCACATATGTTGAATTTCCCATAAAGATTCTTTTTTAAATTTCTGAAAGACAACCCTTAAATGACTGTCATGCTTCTATTTACTTCTGGATTAAACCAAAATGTCATCAATGAACACAACCACAAACTTATCCAAGAACTCACGGAAAATTCTATTCATAAGATCCATGAATACAACAAGTGCATTGGTTAACCCAAAAGTCATAACTACAAATTCATAATGGCCATATCTAGTACGAAACTCGGTCTTGGGAATGTCTACTTCCTTTACTTTCAACTAATGGTACCCCGATCTCAAGTCAATCTTCGAAAAGTACTGATCTCCCTAGAGCTGATCAAACAAATCATCAATATGAGGGAAAGGATACTTATTCTTAATAGTGATGTTATTCAATGCTTTATAATCAATGAAACATCTCATTGAACCGTCATTATTTTTAACAAACAATACATGAGAACCCCTAGTGACGTGCTAGGTAAAATGAAACATTTATATAATAACTCCTACAATTGCCTCTTTAACTATGAAAGTTCAATTTGATCCATTCGATAAGGGGTTTTGAAATTGGCTTAGCATCAAGAACTAAGTCAATAGTAAATTCAAATTCATGCTCATGTATAATACTAGGCAACTCATCATAAAAAAACATAAAGGTACTCATTTACCACTAGCACATCATTAATCTAAACAGGTCCTTTATTTTCTCCAATATGTGCAAGGTAACATTCATTACCATTTTTTACTAGTTTCTCAGCTTCTTGATAGGTTATCAAAATCAAGGGTTCATTCTTGTACACAAACTATAAATATTTCTGAAATGAAACCTATTTAGCTTTGAAGTCAATTGTAGCATGATAAATAGACTTCCAATCTATACCCAAAATAACATCAAACTCTACTAGAGGAAAAACAATAAGGTTTGTAAGTATATTCTTTCCAC
This sequence comes from Viscum album, assembly GCA_963277665.1. Classification (NCBI taxonomy): domain Eukaryota; kingdom Viridiplantae; phylum Streptophyta; class Magnoliopsida; order Santalales; family Viscaceae; genus Viscum; species Viscum album. The sequence continues at coordinate 557,338,390 of OY728141.1, forward strand.
ACACAAGGACATGAATGTTCTCATGTTTTCGTCTTTGTATCAACATTTCGTCCAGGTGTTTTTACCATAAGTTCTTTATTCATATATTGATATGGAATTCCCAATTTACTAGAAAACTTCTCAAAAATGAAAGAGTTTATAGACCCTCAATAAAACAACACATTGGAATAATATGAACAAACAAACAGTGTACCTGATACTACTTCGTTCGATGGCCCAACATCTGCTGAAGTAGTTGAAAAGGATTTCACCACCCCTTTTTTCTTGTAGTTCAGATACTTTCCCTCAGTTGAGTTCTTTGCTGTATACTCAATTTTCTAATGACCCATTTCATTACACTTAAAACATCTTACTGATGGCTTTTCATTTCCTGCTTGAAAATCTTCCTTATAGTTACGAGCAATATGACCAGACTTAACACACTGAAAGCACTTTCTAGACTTTGATAAACATTCTACAGGATGCTTTTTACGACACTTCTCACAAGTTGGATATTTAATTTTCTTACCTCTGGGCTTCTTTGATGAATTCATTCTCTTTGACTAACAACTAGACCTCTTATTCTATTTTTTATCAAAGAATGCATCATCATCTCCAATCTCCCTTTCCACCATCACTGCACATCGAAAAATATTTTCATAATTTTTGAACTCACGAGAGGCTAACACTCTTCGATATCATGGCTTCAGTCCTGAGTAAAATTGATTTATCTTACTATCAAGATCTCGGATGTAATTTGGTGCATACCTTGCCAGTCGAGTGAACTTTGCATCATAAGCGGCCAATGATTCGTCCTCTATCCTCAACTCTAGGAATTTGTTTTCCATCATAAGATGAACCACCTTAGGAAAATATTTCTCCAAAAACATACCTTTGAATTCATCCTAATCAACAGAATCAATCACCTCACTATCCCTAAAATTTATCACCATCGACCACCACTGATCAGCTTCACCTTCAAAACAGTAAATAGTAAGACTAACCTTTTGATGTTTTGAACACCCCATAACATAGAAAATATTCTCTAGTGCTTTAATCCACCCTTCAGCTAGCACGAGGTAAAATGATCCTCTGAATGATGGGGGATGTTGCCTCATGAAATGCTTCACTATTGACATGTTCCTATGTTGTTGATCTGGATGATCTCGTGCATGGATGCCACTACCATTTATAGCCTTAGTCAACTATGCCATCACTGCAACAAACTATTCGGTTCTAATTCCAACCTTCTCAGGTTGCTGATTTGGAACGTTGCCTTCCTCCTGATGTCGTCCCAATATAGCTTCCATGTTTCCTCTGCGGAAAACCATTCTTAACACATAAATATCTTAAGTGAAGCAACATGGTAATCTGTAAATTCTATATCATTTCAATATTACCATAAATTAATTTATGGACATTTATTTAACAATACCCTTACTCCTAATGTTATCTAAACCGACCTCAGATACCAACTATAAGGACCTGGCCATAACCATTTCATAATATTGAATTAAATGAATAATTCACATTAAGGATCTTTTCATGTTTAGATTTTTATAGAATTAGGCCATAACTATTACATTTCATTTAAAAAAATACAAAGTAGACACTTCTACTCAGTTTCTATTTTTTTCACAAAACAAGAACCCTTGAAAAATAGATTCATGTCTAGTTCCATGTTTAAGATAGCATGACTTTTCCTTGATCCCATCCTTGACCCTATTCCTTATTATGTCCTGTGAAAAAAATTCAAAAAACATGGGATGAGCATAAAAATCTCAGTAAGGGATACACAAAGAAGGACAACTGTTAATTTTTCAAAACAAAAAGTAAACCATGAATACTTTAACATAAGTAATAATTTTCACCTTTATGAAGTATTAAATACTCTTATCTGAATAAAAGATCACTATATACCCATTTGTAACCAAAATATTACCATAAAACCCATATAAATAACAAATTACATATAAAGGTAACTTGGGACATAAACATACTTAAATGGAATAACCATACGGTCGACTTCCACACATATCACTAAATGGAAGATCCATACTACCAACATCCATACCAAATGAATTGGAGTTTAAAATGTAACCACTCGTCCTGGTATTCACAGTACTACCCATCATTTGGTTTATCACATAACCACCCATCAAATGTCCAAGTACCATTTTAAAATCATAAGACATAAAACAAATATAAAGGAAAGAAAACATTTCCACATCTCAATCATAATATATCACTTAAAAATATTTAAATAACAAATTCATTATAATAAAAATTTTCAATAACAAAATACATAAACGAGTATATGGTATTTGTTTTCTTTTAAAAACAGTACAACTTGTTGAGGAATCCAAAGATCAAATAATACTCGTAGCGGCGGAAAAGGTCGTTTTCACCACTTACGTTAAAAGAAATATTCCTTTTTTTCTTTTAGTAAAACACTTCATAGAAAAATATTCCCTTTGAAAATTCAATGGTTTTTATACAGTGTATAAAAGAAAGTCATGTATTAAAACAAAATATGCCTCAATGAATGGAGATTGAGATGAAGTCCCTTGCCTCGTGTCTGACTTGACTCGGTCGTTCTTTAATATCCTGAATAATTAAATCAAGTTAATTTCTACATTATTAATATCCTTTTTCACGATTATTATTCCTTTTATATCACTTATTAATATGTTATAAACATTCTGTAATCATTTATGTTAATAACGTTCGTTTGGTCGATATTTGGTACTTGAGTCAAAAATGGACTTCTTATAATTACATGTTGTTCATGTTGTCAATGGTTAATTATAACCAGAATGATATTAATGATTTGGATATAATATATATCATATATATTTAGTATGTATATGTATTTATAATATTACATAACATTTGTAGGTAAGAAATAAAATGCACTATTCATGGAGATGATAAATCGTACGTACGCATAAACGCTACTTTCAATTCTATTTTTCATTTTAATAGAATTAAAACATAATGATACATAGTTATATTATAATTCCAGTTTAATATCATATATAATATCATTAACTCCATCCTTTATATATCCCACATAAGCCATTAACGAGTTATATCACTTTGATGGGGCGGTAGTCCGCACTTCCTCAAATTAAATTATCCGTTTACCCATAATGGAAACCATAAAGGTATGATATAAATAGAAAATTCAGAAGCATAAATAAAACATAAACATAATATATATCATATATTAATATAGTTCCATCATAATGGCCACCATAAGAGGCGGTAGGAGGTAATTGAACAATCATCGTTTCGTGAGGCGTTAGTTTGTCATCAAAAGAAACATTGTGTTTTTCACCCATTAGAGAGTGGTTTGTGTAAGTGTAGTTTGAATCCTTCTCATAAAAACATCCTAGTATATTTAGGATACTTTTTTTGTTATAAAATAAAGTAATAAAATGATTTTAGGGGTTTTAGAAGTAAAATAAAAGAAAAGATGTTAAGAGAAACGGTTACCTTTAATTTGAGTAACTTTCTTTGGTTTGAACCAGAAGGACTTCTTGAAGTGTATTCTTCCTAAGGTAAGGCTTCTAGAAGGAGGATAGGTATGTAGGGAGATTTATTGGGTAGAGGTTTGATGGGCCTAAAGGCTTGAGATGTGTGAGGAATTGGTTATAATTGGTCTCCTTTTATAAGGGATAGGAGGGGCTCTTTATGAATGTGTGAAAATATTATTTTATTATATAATGATATTCGGTTTCAAAAGGTCCAAAAATCCTTAATGTCATAGATAAGATGACTCATAATCGAAATAATATCATCCACTAGTAATTGGACAGGTTTTCAATAATATTTTAATATTTATAATCTTATTTATTTAAATGATTTATTAAAGAGAGAAATATTGCATCGTTATTGTGTCATAAATAATTTAAATTATTTGATGTCTAAAAATTATAAAGAAAATAACATGATGTACAAAATCTTGTTATATTTCCAATAAATATTTATAATAAAAAATATTTCTTATATAAGACCATATAAAAATTAATTTACTAAAAGAGTTTTGTTTATGTCATTTTTTCCTTTCATTAAATTAATTAATCTAAAGTGTCATAATTATGCATAAGTGGCTCCATGGGGTCCCAAAATAGACCCAAAGATGTTCATGGTCGGCCATTACTCATCCAATAATGTTATGACATGTGTTAATGTAATTTTGAATTATTAAAATTTTCTTTTTACCTTGAATTACCCTATTTACCTTTAACTACTGTAAATAAAAGTCAAAGGTTACTATTCACCAAAAAATTATTTTCATCTTATTAAACAACATTTAACTTATTAATAACAACCTGGTATGTTGGATTTTTAAATTCAATACACAGAATAATTAAAGTATTATTTAAATGAAAAATTCAGTTTTTAACTACTACTAAGTGGTTTCATTATTCATCAAAAATTGAAATTTTTCCGAAATATATGAAAAAATCAGCCTAAGCTATATTTGATATTCTGAATTCAAAAATGATGTATATTTCACAAAATTCAAAACATAGGAGTGGAATTAATTAATTTAAAATTAATTCCCATTGTTAAAACAAATAGCGTGTTTTTTAAGAAACAATAACTACCAAAAGATTGACACTTGTTTATGTCCACATTCAATGTGGAATTAATTCCAATGACCAACATTGGATTAAATGGTAAAAATATATTCTAATTACACTTTAAAACAAATTAAAAAGATAATCTAACCATATAAATAAATTAGATTAAAATGCAGTTTTGAATTAAAATCAATATGTTTCACTATTCATTAAAAATGAACTTTTTTGGAAAAATTACCAAAAATTTACACAAAGTATATTTTGATATCCCAATTCTGAAGAACTATTTTATTTGGTCAAATAGAAGGTATTAAAGTGGATAAATATAGATTTAAGAGGGTTTTCCATTAAAAGACGGTAAATCGACCATTTAATGTAAATTATGCTTAAAATTAGATTCATTCACATTTTAAGCCTCTAACTTTTATTGGATAAATGTAAATATATTTTAAAAAACATGTATAATCTTATTATAGTTAGTTTTGTTAATTCCTGCCAATATAATGGCTAGGAGTTAACTACCATTTAAAATAATAATATTATATTATTAGTGTGCAATGTAAAATTTCAAAGAATCCCGTTGTTGTATATTGGGTACACTATCGAACATAGCAACCCCTTTAAAGTAAAATTAATATTTAATTCAAAAATATTAATAAATATGAAATATGTGTTATTCTTTATTTACCAGGGATGTTATAGTCCCATATCCCTATAATTGTAGCATTAAACATTGGTAGCTTCTTTTTTCCCCTTATTATCCCAAGTTAGGTGTCATTTTTCTCCATACTTTTAACAGACTCCCTTTCTATTCCAGAAAGTTATAGGGTGTTACTTATAACAATTACTATTGATGGATATTCAACTCTTCAATTCTTCCTGATTTTCTTATTTCCTTTCCAAGAGTTTTCAACATCCCACTTCATCTCTTTCTTTCCCTTAAAGTCATAAGACTTAGAGAATAACTTTTCTGTCTTGACATCACATGAAACTATATATTCATATAATGAGAAATTCTGGGAGACTAGAGCCCTTCCGAGTAATGGTTCAAACCTTCAAATAATCGATCAATTTCTATCCTTGGATTTCGTATGTAGTCCACATCATGCCTTGCTAACATTGTGAAGTTGGATTCATTCTTCGAAATATTATCATCTTCCTTTTGATTCAAATTCAATAAATTCCTTTCCATATCCAGTCGTTGTTCATGAGGAAAATATTTATCTAGGAATATTCCCTTAAAGTACCTCCATTACATCTCTTCTTTCTCTTCCTCCTATGTTGTGTTTTGTATTAAATACCACCACTGTTCTGCATCTCCTGATAGAAGATACACTTTCATGATGACCTTCTCTCTTTTATTACATCCCAAAGCGAGAAATATCTTCTTCGGTGAACTTATCCACTTCTCAACTACAAATGGGTTTTTAGTCACATTAAATGATGGCATTTGTGGTCTCATAAATCAAACTATCATAGATCCTCTGCGTGGGGTATCTAGATGATTCATACGGGTAAGGTTATTGTTCGTAACCTGCATAAGTTGTCCCAGTACAGTTATAAGCTGATCTGCATTAGTCGTTGTACCAGATCCTATATCATTATCTTGAATCATAGGGAAATCCCTACATGGGTTATGTGTGTTCTTGTAGTTTCCATTTATTCCACTATTCATCGTTTCTAGATGATGTAATACACTATATTATGTTATAATTCTTAATATATAATCTTAACAAAACAAAATACTTAGCATAAATTGAGATCCAACGCATCGCTGATCCAATAATCACAAAAATCACTTCTTTGAAGAAAAAAATACATTTAAATCCTTCATAAAGGCTTGTAATGAAAATTTTAATTATCCTAAGCATATCCATAGGGAGTATCATAACCAAGAGTGCAGCAAGGCCCATTGTCGTATACCAGGATACCCCAGGTCAAGCCCGAAACTCCTTGTCAAAACTATCAATTCAATGTTCATCTATGAATGTTCCACCTCTAACTTCTTGTATCCAGATTGGGATGTAATGCTTGAAATATCCACATAATCTATCCCTTACCAAAATAAAAGTACTTCTTGTATTTTTATCCTCAATGAAAATCTTATGGACTCTTCCCTAATATACGATTTCCAAATATAATTGCCACGTTTTCTGCAAAACTTCCTCTGATACAAACTGTAAGGACCTGAACCCAAATGCCTAGAGCTAGTTCCTTATTTTATTACATTGGAATTTAAAAAATGAATAAGTATCCTGAAGGACTGAGTAGTTTAGTATTACTGGAAAAAAAATCATACATAAGTTCAACATTATAACATGAAATGAAAAACAACATAGAAACTCCTCAGACAACATCAATAACTCCTAGGTTATTTCAGAAAGTCATTCATAATAAAATTCATCATGTCTTGAGAAAATGAAACATAAAAAAGGGTGATCTCAAACTCTCAATAAGATTATGCAATATAGAGAAAGATAAAATAAACATTAGACATTTTGAATAATTTAAAACACATGCCTTTATAAAACATGGACTTAATATGGATGAAATATGAGCTGAGTAAATACTTCCATAATATAACATAATCATGCATATTATACTATTAGAATAACCGCATAAACTATTAATACTATTTTCATAATGATGGAATGAATAATGCGGGACAACATAACCATATTTTCTAAGCCTTGTGCAAAGACCATAAATAATCATTTTGTCAAGGATTTTTTCCAAGACCGTAGTTTGTCTCATGAGACCTACTAATGCATCGAGGGGATATAGCGGGCCCCAACCAAAAAATACTATGTTAAATTCATTCCTCATATGAATTTGGATAAACATAAATAACATATACATTCATACTGAAATTAATATATGAAATAAAAATAACTTTTTTCGAACATTAAGCATAAACATTAGCCATTCAGAGTAAATTGGGGAATGGTTTCTGGATAGCACATCAGGAGCCAAAATAAGAACAAAAAATAAAATTAAATAAGGTAGATTATAAAATGGAATAATAATCCCAAAAATACAAAATACTCAACAAGATTGTTGAAATATATGAAGATACTCTTATAAAATCTTCGAGTAAACCTTGAGATAAATACACTTTTACTTTGAGAAGAAATGTTCTTTTGGAAAAACATTTGTATAAAACCAGAAGTTAATTGAGATAGTATTTTCATAATTAAATGAGTTATTTTATAATGATAGTGGTTTCCAAAAACAGATTATAGATTTCCCTTGAAAATAGGTAAGAATTAGAGAAATTCACTTATATCGGTCTTGTATTTCGGAAACAATTTCGAAATATCCTTTTAAAACGTGTAAGAATACATAAAATTAGGAATTATTATAGTTGGTAAACATATATATTACCCACATAAATAATATTTTACAGTTAAATAATAATATACAAGTGTTTCATTGAGGTATTTAGACAATAAATGTAACCCTAATGAAAATGAATGTTCGGATGGAAAAACGCTTACCTTAAGTCTGATCATGTTCCTATCTTGAATTTACGCTCTTAGAATATGAAAATAGACTTATTGATATCTTATTTCAGAACCTATTAGACATTTATTTAGTTTATAATAATTTTGTTTTGGTCATTTAGGACCTTAGTGATAATTTATTATATTGATTTTCATCATTCTAGTGTGTTTGTTTTCTTTATTTCATAATCGGTTCACTTGTTCATAAGTATTGGAGTGGAATGGATGTAATCCTTCAGAATTATAATTAAATATTATTTATGAACATCCATAATCATTAATGGTAATTTCTATCATGGGGATACATGGAATGATGATTAATCATTAGAACAAATATTTATGACATTCACTTAAATTATTTAACGGTATTTGATTATTAAGAACTAGTTTGGTCATACGATTTAATAATATGGACGTATATTGGTTCCCAAATATTTATTAAGTTATTATACATATATCAAATTCTGGTTCAACCATAAAAATGGTATCATGACTAAAATGAAGTAGAATTTGAAGGACGAAACTTCGTCGTCCACAAAGGTTATAAATTGGAACCTCATGGATGTTGATATCTTTTATAAAATAAAAGAGAGAGAGGGAGATAGAAACAATATTGATGATATGTATTCTATTTATATGATATAATTCATGTATATAGATGATTCTAGATCTATCATGTTAATTTGGATAGAGGAGTTGGGGATGGGATTACAAAAGAAAGGAACATAAAATGAAACTAAACGAAAAACAAAGGTGTTTTACCTCTTGATATAACCTCCTTGGGAACCTCCTTAAGGGATAGGGTTTTGTACTTTTATAAAGAACAATAGATTCTTAGATGTGGGGAGAGAGTAGGAAAGGCTATTTGGGCAGAACATTGAGGTGATTCTAGTCTAAGAGGAGTGAGGAGAAGATGGAGTGGTGGGGGTTTTTATAGTGGAGGAGAATAGTGAATTTTGAATATTTAATTCATTATTTTATTATTTCCCTCAAGACAACCAATAGTGTTGTTTTATTTGACCCATAATATTAATAAGTGAGTTTTATTTTGATCCAAGTGTCCAAACATCAATTATGATTTTATAAATAGTGTATTTATCTAATAATTTGTATATACGGTATTTTACCATATTTCACTATTCATCAAAAATTCAAGAATTTCAGAAAAATCACAAAAATTAACCCCTAACATTTTTAGATGTATAGAATTAAAAAATGAACTCCAATTTTCAATAATAATTTTTTAAATATTATTAATTTAATTTTAAAAAAAAAATATAATTGTTAATTCGATAAATAACCATTTTAATGGTATAATTTGTTTTGTATCACATTGAAAAATTAATTAAGATCTCATTATCTTAATACCTTAGGAAATTAAAATATTATCATTATTTAGTATTCATAAGTTTAATATTACTATTCATATTAATATTCATAAGGGTATGTTAATATTCACCAAAAATGAAGTTTGTTCTATCAGACTCTAAAAGACTTACTTATCACAACTCCAGATGACCGTTTTTTGAAATTTGAAACATAGAAGAGGAAAAGTTGTGTTTAAATTATAGATTATAAAATTTAATTATTTTCATAACCTTGTAGTGTTACACATAATATTAAATATTTATAAATCTGCTTTGGTTATTGGGAGTGAAGATTAATCATTATATAAAACATTAATGATAATTGTTTGGGTTAATTGGTGGTTGTTTTTATCACAAAAAAACTCATTTTGGTTTATAAATTAGTATCATGTGTAGAAAAAGATTTCACAACCTTAAATAAGTTAAAATAAATATATTTTACTATTTTTCAACCATAAAAATGGTTTTATGACCAGAATTGAAGATAGTAATAGATATTTAAAGCTCGTCGTCCTCGAAAGTGATAAATTAACACATCTTAGATAGTGTTTTCATTTCTATTGTAAATGAAGAGGAAATAAGGGATGGTGATGAATTATTACTTTATAATAACACAATTATAGTAAATTTAAGGTACTGGATTCATCATAAAATTTTTATGAAAGGAGGTGAGGAATTGAAAAGAAAAGAAAGAACTTGAAATAAAAGAAAGGAAACGATGAATTTACCTCTTGACATAACCTTCATTGAGAGCATCTTTAGGGTAGAGTTTTTGGTATTTTTATGAGACCAAGGGATTATGGACGTGGGGGAAGAGCTTGGGAGGAGATTTTAGAAGAATATAGACAAGGAACAAGGCTTCATAGGTGTGAAGAGAAGAGGAAGTGAGGGGGATTTATATTGCAGGAGAGGAGTGGTTTTTTGAATATTTTATTCATTATTTTTTTATTTTTGTCAAGAAAAAGTAGTAGTGTTTATAATTGTGAAAAAATAGTAATAATTTCATGTGTGTTCTGACCAATTTCCATTTACATAATCATTGAGTAAAATATTCCCCACATATTCACTTAATTATCATTTATCATAAATTATCAAATTTAACTATTCACCAAAAATTCGAGTATTTCAGAAAAATCCCAAAACATTAACTGAACCATTTTTTATGGGTAGAATTAAAAATTTTACTCTATTTTATGAAAATAATTTTCTAAATAATATAAATATAATTTTTAGATAAAAAAATTATTTACATGAGAAATACAGATTTAAATTCAAAACTAATTTTATAATATTTTCAAAATTTTACCGAAAATTTATAAAATTATCCTTAATTCATAGAAAAAAATATATTTATTATTTAATACATATTTTTAAATTTATTTTAATTTTAAATAAATTTGTTAATTTAAAATTGTAGTCAAATATTTACTACTCACAAAAATACCAACACTAAATTATTAATTTTAAAATTTTCATATTTATTTATAAGGTGCCAATATTTTTTTATACCTACCTGGGTGAGGTTACAATTCATAAGGGTATAGTACTATTCAAAGGGTAATGTTAAAATTCAAAATGTTATATTACTATTCATGAGTGTAAGATATTATTCACCAAAAAATTATGTTCATTCTATCAGACTCCAAATATCATACTGACCACAACCGTGTATTTCCATACATCAAAATTAAAATCAAATAAGATGAAAAATTGTGCTTATTGTCTAGGTTATTACAAAGTATTTTTTTAGAGACTTAGTGTTTCATTCATTTTATATTAATTTTTTTTAAACACTTGGGGTTTTACATTCTACCCTCCTTTCAAAAACTTTCATCATTGAAATTTAAAATTGCACATCCAATGTTAATGGTTGATACATGAAAAATATCTGTTGGGAAACCCACATCAGAAATATGTTTAATATATACTATTAATAATAGGGTATGCGAAATTCTATGGTTACTACACAACTGTGCACTCCAATTGGATAACATGGTCAAAGAAGAATAATCAAACCATCATGTTTCAATGGAAAGTGATAGAGAATATGCTCAAATGTAAGATAATTACCCCAAAACCATAAACTAAAATTATATAAAATTTCATTGATATAATGGAAAATATGATAATATGAAAAAAAAATTGTAAAACTATTTTCCTAGAGTTAAGGAATTATTTCACTCTATAAGAGTATAAATATGTATTTTCATTTCATAAACACAATAATATCCTTTGTTTGTGACTTTAACTATCTATACTTCATCACATAGCATAGGTTACACCATGTGGTGAATAAATAAATAATCCATTCAAATATCCTACAATAATCTTCTTAACCATTTATTAATGGTTAAACATTACATAATGTTCTAACACTTTACAATGAAGGTCTCTAAATTTCCAACATGAACTTGTCAATAAACCATAATCAACATGAAGTAACTCTAAATTTTCACATTCCAAAAATGTGAATACCTTCATCATGTATCCTATGTAAATATGGTAAAAACATCAATTACAATAAAGCCTTTTTGGAAAATTGTATTCATCCATATTCCATAAGTAAAATGCATGTTTTTATATATAATCCTTAAATCCAAATGTATTGCAAACTCATTCTATGATAGCATAGAGCACGTCTCGACAAGTTAATAATATGTTCCAAGGTAGTCAGTACTAATCCAAATTATTAATTCATTCATCATTATCTCAACATATAGAATATATTTATGGTTATCTTTCTATCAATCATGTTTTTTCTAAAATGTTTAACATTCCACTGAATATCTTTTCTTGATACCATTCAACTTATTGTTTCAAATCCTTAATGAAAAAATTATTTCATTACAATCCTCAAATATTCTATAATTCTTATAACCAGTATATTGGTTACATAATATTCAAATGGCATGATTCTTATCTGTGAATATTAATCATTCAACTTTATCCGTGGAAACATCCAAACTTGATCATTATCTAGTAACTTAATTTGTGGTATATTCTTTTGATTCTAGGGACATTGATTAACATAGTGCCCCATCTCCATGTAGTTGAAGCATTATACATTGGAATCATTTTACCAACCCTTTTAATACCAAACTTGGTGTCTATTTTCACCACACTTATAAAAAAAATCTCATTCCATTCAATAATTTACTAGGGTGATTCTTTCAACAGTTATCATATGTGGTAAAACACTTATTTCCCTTCTTCCATTTATCCATGTTTTTTTCTACCATCTTATTCTTCCTCTAATTCCTTTCAAATACATAGGAATCATATAATTCATTAGATACCTATTTAACACATAATATTATTTCGTCATATATTGAGGATAATTAAGAGACTATATTCCTTTGACTGGATGTCTCAAGACCATAAGAGATATGATCCTTCTTACTCCTTACACCATGCCCATTGATGATGGTCTCATTCATTATTGTAGGATAAATTTCAAATAAATTCCAAATATTATATTATATCATTAAATTTTAAACCCTATATAACACTAAATATGGTATAACATAATGCATAAATTTATGCTTTATAAGTCTGAGAACAATATACTTTGTTAACATTGACATAATAAATCTGTCATAATAGTGGGTAAAAGATGTGAATTATCCTAATCATATCCCTTGGTATAGTAAATATAGGGGTGCAGTAAGGCCCATTATCACACACTAAGATTCCTTGAGTCAACCATGAAATTCCTTGTAGGAGTTATCACTCCTAGGTACATATGTGCCAGAACCACATCCACTTGTAGTGTCAAGACATGGATGTATTTTCTTGAAATATTCACATATAATATTTTGTACCAAAATTACAAGACATTTTTTTATGTTTATCCTCAAATATTATCTTAGAGTTTTGTCCCCTGATCACTACTTTCTAAATGTAGTTTCAAATTTTTTTACTAAACTTCCTCTAATACTAACTGTAAAGACCCAACCCCAGCTCCTTGGAGCCGGTGCCTTATTTATTTACATTGTCATGATTAAAAGAAACTTGTATCCCGATGGGTGAATATCATAGTAGATTTGGAAAACCAGATACATACATAAGTTCAACATTACTACTTGAAATGAAAAACAATATAAAAGCTCCATTGGGAACATCAACCTATATATGATTATCCAAACAAGTCAAACATAATATACCTATTCATGTCCTATGAAAAATGAAACATAACAATGGGTGATCTTAGATACTTAGTAAGGGTAAATAAAATAGAGTGGAAGATATTATACGCATAAAAATTAGTTATGGATAAAAACTAAAAACACATTCTTTTAAAAAAATACTTCATCCCAATATGGTAAGAATAAAAGCTGATAAAATAATACAACAAATATTACAACAAACATTGATATTCAACCATTCAAGTAACCACATTAACTGAAATTTTATAGATTCATAAAGAGGTGAATTTATCTTCCAAAATTATGAATCATATCCTCAAGGCCTTAACCAAGACCCCTAAAAATGATTATGGCCTCATCCAAAACCATATCCTAAAATGGGAAAGGCCTCAGCCAAGTCCATATCTATTCGTGTCCTGAGACCTATCTATGCATCGTGGGGCTTTAGCAGGGACCGACTGTCACATATTATGTCTAATGAAAACCTCATATGAATAGGGAGAACATAATTAACGTGTACATTCATATTGAATCTTACATATGAAATGTAAATAATTTTCCCCAATCAGTGGACATAAATGCTTACTATTCGGAAAAATATAGTGAACGGTATCAAGATAGCACATTCATTGTCAAACTAGTCAAAAATTATTAAACACATATTTTAGATGATATAATAATGGATAAACCAAAGTGAATTTCATGATTCAACAAAGTATTCTAACGAAGATAAAGATAATTTTAAATGAGACCAGTAAAAATTCTTGGGGAAATAATCATTAAACATTCCAAAGTGTCCCATACTACCTTGAGAAATTCAAATAATAATACCTTATAATTTCATGATAATATAGATACACTTGTTATGACCTACCAAAGGTCATTACACAAACTACATGCATGGAATATGTGGGTAACATTTCATATACCTCATAAAATTTAAAGTGAGAAGAGAAAATTCCTTTTTACCTTGGAAAGATGAGTTCTTTTAGAATAATCTTTGAACAATACGTGAAATCAGATTAAAAATATGTATAACTCAGAAAATAAAAGGATTTGATATGGAAATTATATTTTAGGCATAAATGTTTTCCCATTTTGAAAAAATATACGTTTAAGAAGCTTTAAAAATAAACCATTTTTGTGAGGTTTAAGGAAAATATTACAGATATTTTAAAGAGGAAAGGCATGTTTGATTTAATAAAACCAGAAATGAACCAAGGTAGTTTTTCATGATAAATTTTTTGATTTTATAAATATAATTATTGCTTAAAACAGATTATAGTGTACACTTCAAAATAGGTATGAATTGTAGAATTTCCCTTGAATAGGGCTTTCATTTTAGGAAGAATTTTTTAAAGATCCTTTTAAAATATGTAAATCCACATAAAAAGGAAGTATTATGGTTGGTAGTCATAAATAGAACACTAGAAAATAATTTAGGAGGATTAAATAATTATACATAATAATTTCATTGATTTATTTAGATAATAAAAGTAACCCAAATGAAAATGGAGTTTCGGGTGGAAAACACTTACCACTTTGTAATCAATCAATTTATATACCCAAAAATTAAAAATATTCAAACGATACATTGAATAACATGAAAATAATATATTTATGATATGATACATTAATGGTAATTATACATACCCCATACACAAGTAATTGTAGTGAATAAGAAATATCGCACAAAAATGAAAGTGAGAAGAGGAAACCCTTACTATAAGTCTAATTATGTTCCTCACTTGAACTTAGTGTCCTGGATAACCAAATTAAATTTATTGATTAATATTTCTAGAAAATATTTTATATGTAATTTATTTATTATATTATTATTCAGTTCCTTCATGACCTTCTTCATGGGTTTAAGAGGCTCAATTTTATTGTTTGGGATCATTTTCTTACTTGGTATTCGTAACCGGTTCAATTATATTCATATATGGATAAACATGTATAATCAGAATGGAATCCAAGAATAGAAGATGTATGTCATTCGTGAAAAACATAAATATTTCATGGTTTTTGTAATGCCCCGAGCATAGTTACCCAGAGTCGGTGCATTATTTTAATACATTGGCATGATTACAAGGAATCAAGTCCCGAAGGACCGATCAGTTTAGCAGTCTTGGTAAATAGATTACATACTTGAATGTTACATTACACTTCATAAAATACAATAAAAAATAAATAATACTTTATGAATGCCATTATTACCTTTTCTTAACCCTGCATATCAATCAAAATACATTTCTTGGAATCCTGAGAAAAATAAAACATAGAAAGGGGTGAGTTCAGATGCTCAGTAAGGATAATAATATAGCGGAAACATTCATAACAAAACATAAACATTTAAGGCAATTTATAACTAAAACGAAATCCTTTCAAACATGAACTTATGCATAATATGGAAATGATAAAATGAAATAATTCCATTTACTTATTCACATGGTTATTCTACTAGTCAAATAATCACATGCAATATCAATAACCACTTTCATAAAGATGGAATGCATAATGCCAGACTATCACAACCACGTAGCCAAGTCCTCATGCCAAGACTACAAATAAGATTTTGTCAATGCCTCGTGCCAAGACACTAGTTTGTCTCATGAGACCTATCAATTCATCGAGGAGCTATAGTGGGCTCCACCCGTTACTTACTAAGTCCAATTCATTCCTCATATGAAAAGGTCTAAACATAACATAAACATTCGTATTAAAACTAGCATACGAAATGTCAATACATTACCCATAAACCATGAATGGTATAAAAATAACACATCCACAGTCAAGCATATCACAAAACCTTCAACACAATATGGAAGATTTGTATCATGATAAATCAAATTCAAAAAAAATTTAAAATCCATTAAAGGATTTTGACGTTGATGAAAATGATTTGTAAAACTCTTTGAGAGAAATACCCTTTTTTCATGAAAACATTTAAAAGTCACACAATTTGTAAAATAAGTCATTTAAAGACATTTTTGAATCAAAGTGTCCCATACCACTTTGAAACTTTTGAAAGGAATTCAGATTTTATAAACATTCATGTCCATATAAATAAATCCTTAAAAACCCATTTTGAAGACATGGACATTAATGAGAAAGATTTAGAAGGATAAATATTTAAAACATTTTAAATGATGTTTTCGTAAAAAAATCCCTTAAAATAATCCTTTTGAAAAATATTTCATAAAATATTAACATGGATAATAATTATATCCCAGTATATACTTACGTAAATACAACTTCAGATAATAAAGAGATTGTGAAATTAACCCTTGCCAATTTGGTAACTTACGAAACATACACCCCATGAAAGAGGTATCATACAATTAATATGTAAATAAACATAAATTAAATTGTATTACATAAATAATACAATTATGGTCAGTACATACACCTCACAAAAGTTAATAGTGGCAATATGGCATGAATCTCAAGGGAATAAGGAGTGAGATGAAAGCATCTTACCATGCACTTTCCTTTAGTCGAGGGTACGATTAGACTTCTTTATGAAGACTATAGTATGTTATTAAGTTATACCAGAACCATATTAATATTTATGATATCATAAATTATTCATTTATGACTTTATACTACCCATTTAATAATAATTTCCATGTTATATTAATAATTCGGGTAATAATCGCTTTCTTTATCGTACGTGTTTTAACTTGTTACTCTTGATTGTATCACTTAGATAATGATTTAAATAGTTACAGAATATAAAACATGATTTATTTATCATATATATTTATAATAAAAAAATTTATAATAGATGTATATATGAAATGGAAAACACCGTTTATGGAGACGGTAGTCCGTACGTACGCATAAACACTGTAACCGTTTTCATATAGTATTGAACAGAAGTAAGTGAATAAGATATATGTAAGTATATAAATAATTATATATATATAAATATATATCTTCAGTAGCATTATTATGTCATATATTACATACTTATTAGTAATATATATTTTTTATAATCTTCAATAAATGGTGAACTTGGAAATGAATCTCATCGCATCGTGGAGACGGTAATCCGTACGTACGCATGAGAAAAAATATCATTATTTTGATATTAATATAATATATAATTGGATGGTATATAATATATACAGAACCTTTATCATGTTATATTTATTATTTACATCAAATACACATCATTATTATACCGATCCAAATAATAATGTATTGAATAACAATTACACCACGACGTGGAGACAGTAAGCCGTATGTACGCACGTATGGTGACATGTCATTCAAAGGGTGGATAGAATAATGAATTTGGTTGTAACATAATTAAAATAACATCACAGTATATAGAATATACTAGATTTATTATTTTATAATGTAAACAATAAAGAAGAGGAAGTGGAAGAAGAAAGGAACTTTAAAGAGGGTGGTGAAATCATTACCTCTTCTTCGGGTTCTTCCTTTTGATTTTATCAAAAGGGCTCCTTATGTTGGCTTTATGATCCAAATAAGGCATCTAGGTTTAATGTAGGATAGTTGAGAGAGTTTTTGTATAGGGTTTGGCTGATCCAAAATTCTTTGAAGGCGTGAAGAATTTTTTAGGAGTGGTGTCTTTTTATAAGGGGGAGGAGGGGCTCTTTAGAAAAAACATAATGTATTATTTTATAATAAATTTATATTCGGTTTCTAATGGATCCAAAGTCAATTATTATATGCATAAGGTGAGGATGGGTCGAAATAATTTCAACCAATAGATTTTATATAGGTTTGGGTCATTATATTAACCTTATCTTTTAGTTTTAACTCTTGGTTAATTGGTTGGACACTTACCATGTCACTTTGTATTTTTATATTATATAGTTAATAAACTTACTATATACCTCCAAGAGACCCCCAAGTGGTATATTAATGATACAACTATCCTTATACAAGTCATTTGGCCGAACCTTAGAGTTTTAGGAATTTAATATTAATTAGTCATATAATAATGTTTTTAAATATTAATTTATGTCAATTTTGACACTATTTGGTATTTTGTTTTTTTGAAGGCCATCACAACTTTATTACTTCAAACAAGATACATTGAATCATCCCTAACATGTCATTGTCACCTAAAAAATTCTTGGATGTCATAAAAACATTGAAATTATATTTATTTTAATATTTATATTACCATTTATTTAATGCTTTCATTAATAAGGTAATTACTACATCATCATTGTGTCATAAATAAATTTAATTATTTAATGTATAAAAATTATAATTAAAATAAAAGTACGTAGGAAATATTTTTATCTTTCTAATTGATATTTATAATCTAATTTATCTTATGTATAACTCTATATTAAAAATGTTATAGTTATTAATCTTTTATTTTCACTCTTTTAACTCTTCATTGAATTAAATAATAATAAATGTCCTAATCTAATCTAAGTGGACCTAAAGGGTCATATTTTCTTCCTAAGGTTGTTTTTGGTCGAATTAAACTTATCCAATAGAATTAGGACATGTTTTAGGGTAATAATAATATCATTTGTACCCTTAATTACCCTATTTACTTTTTACCGTGGTAAATAAAAGTAAAAAGTTACTATTCACCAAAAATTATTTTTATCTTATTGAACCACATTTTACTCCATGATATTAACTATGTCTCTCATATTTTAAAAATTCCACTCCCAGAAGTGGTAAAATTAAGTTTTATATGAATGTACAAATTCTCCTAGGAGGTGGGTAAAAGACGGTAAAAAAGTTCAATAAAATTTTTATATATCTAAAATTATTATAAACTGCCTCTAATGAATTACAATGAATTTATATAGGTGTTATGTATCTATTTTAAACTAAAATAAATATAAATAATATAAATAATTATTTAAATAAAAAGCTGGTTTTAAACAGTAACTCAGCGTTTTTCACTATTCATCAAAAATTGAATGTTTTCAGAAATATACCAAAAATTAACCCTAAGATAATTTTGATATTACAAATTCAATAATGAAGTCTATTTAACCAAATTAAAAACATATAATTTCCATTTTTTAATTTAAAATTAATTCATGTTGTTAAAACAAAATGCGCATTTTTAAGAAACAATAACTATTAAAAGATTGACACCTGTTTATGTCCAGTTTAAATGTGAAATTATGTCCAATGACCAAAATTGGATTAAATGGTAAAAATATATTGTAAATATAATTTAAAACCACTCAAATTCATTATTTATCACTATTAATTATTTCGATTAAAAAAGTTTTTTTTAATTAAAATTTAGTAATTTTCACTATTCATCAAAATATGAAAGTTATCCAAAAAGTACCAAAATTTCACCCTTGGATAATTTTGATATTAAGAATCCAAAAATGAAGTCCATTTTGAGAGATAAAATTTATAAAATTTCAAAAAGTGGGTATTGCTATTTATAACGGCTACTTTGATTGGTCATAGTGTGTGTTAGAACTGGAAGTTGCGTACAACACACGCTACTGTATTATTCAAAGAGAAGCGTTCCATAGATGCTTGGGGTGTTACAGTTTTAAAATTAATTTTCTTATTGGGAGTTAATATAAGTCATTTTATAAATCTTTATGTATAATTTTTTGGGTTAATTTGCGGTTTTATATCACAATGAACCCATTTGGATTTATAAATTAATATCATTGGTAAACAAATATTTAACAATCTTAAATAAATTATAATACATATATTATATTCCATTTCAACCATCAAAATCGTTTTTTGACCAGAATTAAAGATGGTAATATAGATTTAAAACTCTTCATCCTTGAATGTGATAAATTAATAGATCTCAAATGGTGTTTACATTTATAGTATAAAAGAAGGGGAGACGAGAGGTGATGAATAATTATTCATTTATAATAACAAAATTATAGTACCGATGAGGTAATAGGTTCATTGTCAAATTTGGATGAATGGATTTGAGTAATGAAAAATGAAATAAATGAACATGAAATAAAAGAAATGAAATCGATGAATTTACCTCTTGATGTAACCTTCGTAGATAGCTTCTATATGGGAGTGGTTTTTGACTTTTTCTGGTACATAAGGCTGATGGATCTGGGGGAGGAGCGTGGAAGAATATTTGAGTAGAATTTAGACCAGTCACAAGGCTTGATAGAAGTAAATTTATGTGGAAGTGAGGTGGGATTACAATGGAAGTTAGGAGTGATTGTCGAATAATTTATTCATTATTTTATTATTTTTCCCTATACAAGAAGTAGTGTTGATTATTTTGACCAAAAATAGTAATAAGTGCATTTAAGTTCTAACCATTGGCTATTTACACCATTCATGACTCATGAATGATGCATAAATTCACTCAATTAGCATATTTCGTAAATTATCAAATTTCCCAATTCACCAAAATATGAGTATTTTAGAATAATACCGAAAATACACCCTAACCGTTTTGTTAAGTGTAAAATACAAAAACTAATACATTTTTATAAAAAATATTTTTCTAAATAAGATAAATTTTATTTTTAAATAAAATTATTATTTACCTGAAAAAAATAGATTTAAATTTAAAACTGATTTTATAATACTTTTAAAAATAACCCAAGGTCTCATAAATTTATCCTAAATTTATATGAAAAAATATTTATTTAAGAATAAATAGTACGAAAATAAATTTTATTTTAAATAATTTTATGACTTTAACATTTTAATTAAATATTTATTACTCACAAAAATTGCAACACTTAATTAATAATGTTTAAAATATTTTCTTTCATTTATATGGTGTTTAAATTTTATGGGAGATGTTACTATTCATAAGAGCACATTACTATTCATAAGGGTCATGTAACTATTCATAAGGGTATATTACTACAATGGGGGTAAGTTAATATTCCACAAAAACAATAAATTTGATTCTATCATACTCCAAATATCATATGGAACGCAACTATATATGCACATTTTTCAAAATTCAAATCATATAAGAGGAAAATTTATGTTTTTCGTTTAGGTTATTTAAATGTTTTTTTGTAGAGACTCAGTGTTTTATGCATCCTATGTTTAATTGATTTTTTAAATTCTTATGTTGTTACAAGCATCCCCAAATAATCTATTCCAATATGTATTTTCTTTAAAAAATGATTCGTTACTTTTGAGTTTTAAAAACAATTTAATATTTTTTTCATTAATACATTCATTTTAATAAAATTTCAACTCCAATTTCAAATTTCCATTTTAAACAAGTTTATTTTTCTAAATAAGGGGGTATATAACTTTTGAGAAATAAAGGGTGAGTTGGAGTAATGACGCTGTTATTTAAAATATTAAAAGAGTATAAAGCATTTTCAAAATTGTTTTCATGAGAAGTTTAAAATCTAATTATCCAAATTTATTAAGGAGGAATACTCTACAAGGGAGAATGAGCAACAATCATTAAACAAGGGAAATAGAAAACCCCACCAAAAAGACAAGAAAAGATGAGGCATAAAAATCAACCGTCGGAGATAAATAATTTTTTGGGGATCAAGTGAATACCTTGGAGATTAGTGATTATATTCCCAGATCCATCGTATCATTGAGCCTTATGCAATAAATAGTCCTCACACTCAATCATACTCCATCAGGCCTAAACTAGAAATATAATCCAAATTCCAAAAAATGTTTGTAATGAGGGACACTAGCTGTAGTATAATTCTAAACGAGGGTAGAAAACATTTCTAGATAATTCATAGTAATTCCAAGTTCCCGTGTCAAGTCTAATGTTTGGGTGATCCAAAACAATCATCCAATAATATATACATAAAAAAGATACAATAAACACATACAAGTACCACCCATAAATCACCCCATGGAATGACCCCTTTCCACTAAACCATCAACACATGAGTGATGTCTCATGCTAGGGACCTCCTATTCCATTTGGTAACTAATCCTAGGAAAAGACTCACCCCTAGGAGTGTTTTAAAGAAAATTCTGTCTTAGGAAGATGAAAAATTGTCCACATGAAACCATTGCGTGACAAAATATATAAAAAATAATCAAACATGCCATTAATGAACCCAAAAAACATTAGAAACCAGTTTGCTATCAATGACACCTTTATAATGCCAAAAAAATTATTATGAACCAAAATTATCTTGTAAGGTATAAATGGGAATTTTATCAAATTCTTGGTGTGAGATTATTAGTAAAACATTTCCACACAATTTCATAGAAGGAGGAAATCATTTTATTTCATAACATTAAATTATTTTAAAATCCATACATCACTAATTTGTACCAATAATGGTCTCAAATTCAAGAAATCAATGGTTATTATATTAAACTGAAATATAAAATGGGAAACCTTCCTCAAGCTCAAGGGGAACGGAAACATAATCCTTGAAATATTATTTACACTTATAAGAAAATTAATTTATATATATATATATATATATAAATCCTAATAGTTTCAAATAGATATTCCCTTTTCCTAGAGGGAATATCTAAAAAAAATTCTATATAATTACACCTTACCAATGAATAAGACCATAGGACATACTCTGAAGAACTGTCCACAATGAAAAAAATAGAAAATACATGAAACTAAAAAATAAAAAAATTATTAAAATTGTAGAAAATTATTAAAATGGAACAAAACCTACATGAAACCCAATCCAAAACCATTTCCTTTGAGAATCATTGTAATAACGGTCTTTAATCAGTCTCGATGAACCCTTCAAACCAAGAGAAATTGAAATTACTCCCTAAATGGGTTAGGGTTCAGATGAACATCCCCACACCACATAAAAAAAGGAAAGTAATAAAAATGATAAAGATGGTGAGGAATAAGTGTAAAGAATACATAAGAGATCAAACAATAATCCAGAAATAAATATTATCACTGACGGGAGAGGGGATGAGGCAGTAGCATGCATCTAGTAGCCATCTGGGAATG
Source organism: Viscum album (assembly GCA_963277665.1). Classification (NCBI taxonomy): domain Eukaryota; kingdom Viridiplantae; phylum Streptophyta; class Magnoliopsida; order Santalales; family Viscaceae; genus Viscum; species Viscum album. Next base: position 557,361,880 of record OY728141.1, read on the forward strand.
GCATCGAGTGTGATAGAAGAAGGGGAGGGAGGGTGCACAATTTAATAGGGGAAATGGGAGACGGTACCCCTTTTATGGGTTTTCAATAAGAATAATAATAATAATAATATTTACAATAATAATGTTAATAATATTAATACTATTATTATTATTAAAACATTTATTTTATTTTTATTTTTATTTTTTAAAACCCTATGAATAGTGCATAGTTTTTACACATGATCGTAGAGACTGTACATAGACCTTTCTTTACCTAATAGATAGAAGGGACCCTCTCACAGACTGGACCCAAAGTTTGGAAACTATACACTAATTGTGAAAATCGACATTTTCAAAATGATTGAGCCTATTGCTATCCATTTTCATGGTTTCCCCAAACCATTTTCAAGCTATGATCTTTTTCTCTAACACTATAAGGAGGCTATATGATTTCACCTTATACACACACTGTTTGGGTAAAACTATGTGAAGAGTGTGTAAACGGCCCAAAACCACATAAAAATATACAAAACAAGAAATATTCTTATGGAAACTCATCCTAAACCTCAAATAAAACATACAACTAAAAAAGGTATAAAAATAACAAGAAATCATGGTCAGGCGGTGACAATTCACTACACCACAAAAAACATTCTTCCCTTAGAATGTCACCCATCCAAGATATGAGAAATGCTATATCCAAAAATGAAACAGTGACAACCAAAACCAAGAACTATGGGGATACCTTTCAACTCCAGAAGTCACATGCAACAAGCTCTTGAGAAAACAACAATAAGGATAACCATGAAGATAAGATAATGGTCTCCCCAAGACAAGAAACAATCTAGAATAAAAAACACTAAAGGAAACAAAAATAAGTCCCTTAGTGGGTCTACCCACCATTTAAAAATTGACCATATTAGAAAAGCAAGCACCAACTGATACAGGAAACCCAACATTGGATATCTTGAGATCTCCCATCATAACCAACTCCCACCACAAGGGGGACCATTAAAAGAAACTCCAAAGTAAGATTTGAAGCATACCACAATTCATTATTTCCACAAAACACAAGCATCTCACAAATCAGAAAAACCTAAGTCGGTAGATGAATCATAAGAAAATATTTATTCATGAATTCACACACAAATGGAATAATCATAAAGATAATTTTTTACAAGAATACAATGAGACTAGGCCTTTTCGAACAAAAGGGGAATTTTTTAGAACTTGGAAAACATCAAAAGAGGTACTTAAACTGTTCTTACGTGAGCACTAGAGATAAAAGATTTACCATGTTCCCCAACAACCAAAAATTCAAGAATATGTGAAAAGATTAACTCTTGCGCCTTTTGATGGATTCTTAATGTATTAAATAGTTCACTTACCCACATTCAAGGGAAAATAACCTCTAATATATTCTTCCCCTTCTGGAAACACATCTTGTATAACTTCTCCAAGTGAACCAAATGACCACATCATTGTAAATACATTAGAGGATTACAAAAATAATAAATTTAATACACAAATATACTTCAATGGAAGATGAACATTGAGTTTCTTGGTGACTAAAAGGTAGGATATGACAAAGAGACATTTCCATAATAGGTTCATCTAGTTCACTCTCCACATCAGATGGGGAACATCTAAGGGAACCAAATGAAACTGACCTATCAACTACCATGGGATTCGCTATGATATTATCTCAATAAAAATAACATGATCCATGAACTATAAAAGGGTACCAAAATTGAAAATATGATCTTCCAACTGATCTATTAACATTATCTCTGTAGTAAAGGAAACCAATTATTGAATTACTCAATATCCCTCTTCAATGGTTATTCAATGTATCTAGCTTCTATGAGCTCTGACGCATTCTTATCCTACACTTCCCAAAAAATGAACCATTGTATGAAATTAATCTTGAATATTGCATAATAAATCCCAACAGACCATGGTGATGGAATGATCACCTTCCATTCATCCAGTCCTGACCCGTCAAACAAAACAAAGAAAACATGAACTCTCACAACATTTAGAGTTCCCAAAATCCTAAAGAAAAGTTTAAATTCTTAAATACACTACATATCTTATAGGGGACCTTGATAACCATGGTATTAATGATATAACTGAGAAGAACGTGACTCTTCTACTCCACTGAGAGTTTGGGAATTTCCAAAAACTAGATACGACTCACTAAAACCCAATATGACCTATCAAGAAGATATACTCTAAATAAAAAAAGGATAGAAAACCAAATAAACATCCATCAAAAGTGAAAACAAAAAGGACATATCAAAACCCAACACAACACCCACAAACAAAGCTTCCTATTGGAAAAAAATCATTTTAAATTCAACACTATTTTACCCCAAAACTACTTCAAGATACAAGATCCCACATCCAAATCCCATTTTTAAACATGAAAGACCACAATTAAAATAAAACAATTACATCAAGTCATTTTTCATTTTAAAATCATTTTCCAAAAAACAACTTTTTTTCATTATAATTCCACTCACACAGAAACTCTTAGATTTGGGAACTATAAACCATATATTAATAGGGTGTATAGTATAACGGACCATAACCTAAGAAAGAACCAACCACTAAGAGTATCTTGAACCATACACTTAGGCTCCACAAGGTCTAATACTCCATCTAATCCTGTCATGTAACGCCATTTCACCTTCATAGTCAATCCCCAACCACAACCCAAGAATCAGAACAAAAAAACTCAAAATCAGTGAAAATCCGGAGTAACTCAAGTATAAAAAAAAATATAGAGTACATCATGGTGTTCGAACACCAACCTATTGAGTCCTAAAAATCATATCTCTAATCAACCTAAAATGGGAAATAATAAATTGCCTCCTATGATATTATCTTTTCAAAAACCAAACCAGGTCAAACCTAAATTGATCACCCGATCGGGCCTATAATAGGTCTATTGATGCGTTCCTGATCCCCTAGGCTGGAAACCAGTGATGGGATCAATGATAAATCAATTTGGAATGATTTATCCCATAAATGGTATGCAAATAAAAAATATACACTGAAAAGTGAAAATAAACAATAGATTTTTAAAGATAAAAAGCCCATGCAAAACTCCATGTGACCCTATGGGTCACCACAAAACACTAAAAAAAATCACACAATAGTGGAAAAGTCTTCTGTAGAAGAAACACCATATGGTAAAAATAAGTATGAGTATTAAAACATAGTATACATGTCAGAACAATCTATTCCCAATGCATTCCCATTTTATAAAATATTCAAAAAAATATTTGATTTACAGTTTATAAAATTTTTATTTTCACACATTCTTCTTAAAAAATAATTTTCCATTTCCCTACTCCAATTTAAACAGGGTCTTTCTCTAGATAATTATGATTAATAATTTTGAGAAATATTGAGAGGGTGGGTTAATAATGGTCATATTTAAAATGGAAAAATAATATAAAAAATTCTCAAAAAAATTAATGAAATTTTATAAAACCCATTATCAACTTTTATCAAAGATTATTATCATACAATAGTGTAGGAATAACAATCACATAATAAACGAAATGAAAAATACCACAAAAAACACTAGACCAGATGAGGCGCCTATATCATCCACCATAGATAAATAATTACCATAAGAAAATGGGAGTATCTAGGAGCTCAGGGGATATCTAAACGGTACCATTCCAAGATCCATCATGTCATCACACGTGATGCAATCAAAATACCTCATTCTCAAACATACCCTACCTAGCCAAAATAGTGGGAATAATCCAAAAGTAGTGAAAATCCAATACTAAGGGTCTCTATATAGATTATTGTCCAAAAATAGTGTAGCAAACATTCGAAAATAATTATATTATTATTTCATGTTCCCATTTCACACATGCAGTATTGGTGTGCTAAAACAAGAAACCAATCACAAACACACACACACACACAGATATATATATAAAGGAAACCAAAAACACACATGAGGAATGCTCCTAAATCACCCCAAGAGATGAACCATTACCTCCAAACCATCAAAAAATGAGGTAATTTTCTTGAAAGGGACCTCTCATTCCCCTTACCCACAAATATATGAAAAACGCTCACCCCCTAAGAGTGTTTTCAGAAGAAACCCAACATAAGAATATTCTGAATTGGGCTTAAGAATATTTCGAGTGGGAAACAATTTTTCAATGAATGAAATGTACCATTCAAGAACCAAAAACGCTTTAGAAATCCATTTTCAAACCACAACACATTTACATGTCCAAAACAATAATTTAGGAACCAAAAATCACTTATAATATCCAACCATATATTTTTTCAAATTCATGGTGTGTAATGTTTATTAAAACATTTTCACAAAATCATATAAAAGGAGAAAATCACTTCATTTCATACCAAAAATTACCCTAAAAACCATAGATCTCTAATTTGTATCATATAGTGGGGAAAAATAAAAACAATCAAGGTTTCTTAAACATAAAAAATGACAAGGGAAATAAAACTCAAATGCAAAGCACTTGGATACAACAACCCAAACCAAATCCTTTCACATACATGATTAATCATTTTTTCATATATATATATATATATATATATATATATATATATTATACACCTAGTTATAATGTATATATTTGCCTCACCATGAGAGAATGTCTAAAAAGGTGTTATATTCTAGAAAATCAAAAATTACAGAAAACCAAATTAAATTTGAATAAAATGATTAAAATTGAACAAAACATACTTTAAAAACCTAGATAACCCAATTCCATTGAAAAGATTAGGAATAATGGTCCTCAATTGGACATCATGAACCATTGGAATTAATAGACAACTAAAAAATACCCCCAAAGTAGTTAGGGTTTGTAACAACCTCCATGCACCACACAGGAAAAAATTGAACCATGAAAAATTATAATGAAGATAATGAAGAAGAGGAAAACCTTTCATGATAGATTAGAAATGAACCCATATAGAAGAAATGGCCACTTTTTGGAGAGTGGAGGAGGGTGTGATGTGTGGTCGAGAACCCTCTAGGCATAGTTTTGAGCAAGAGTGGATAAGGGGAGGGAGGGGTTTCATGTTGGAGTGGGGGAAGGGGGATATGTTACCCCTTTTAGGGGTTTTAAATAATATTTTTTTAATAAAAAAATTAATCAACATATATTCATCATCATCATAAAATTGATAATATTATTTTTTAAAATATCTTTTTTTATTTTCCTAAACCTAGGTTGACCACATGGTTTGCAAGACCTCACTCCAACGGTGCTCCCCCTATTAGATATTAGGGTACCTCGCACCATCTTGGTTCATATTTGGAGAAGCCACATTACAACCATATAAATATGGTCATTCTAAATGAATGAGCCTTTTTCACAATTTCTGAAAGTATTCCCCCAACTATTAGTAAAAATGTGTAGCCTTCCGCTAGAACAATAAGTATTCCTAAAAGTTTACTCTTTCCCTTAAAGGGTATGAATCAAACCATGCACAAAACCTACACATGAAAGAAAACCACTTGAAACATGCAATCTTTGAAAACATCTACTAGAAACCCAACTTGGGACTAATCCAAAATATACAAATCTAAGAAAGGTACGAAAATAAATATAACGCATTCTATGGATGTGAAAAAGTATCCTATATCAGTTTCATTCAATTTAATTATTTTATTAGTCCCAACTTTTCATCTCGTGCTCACTGATTACATTTAGTTTTTTATTATTATACATACCCTTACTAATTATTGTTATCACCCTTATTATGTTTTCCATTTCCCAAGGTTATGAATAATGGTGTTAAATGAATCTTTTCTAAAAAAGCATGTTATAATGATTTTATGAGATATGGTTAATAATTTTTTTATATATAAAAAGTGTGGTATATTTGTTAAATAGATCAATTGTATAAATGGGTTTAATTATGTTAAATTTTCCCATAAATCTATACAACATGAAACATAAACCATTGGTTTATAATATATCTAATATTTTTATATGATGTTATATGTTTTTGATGGATAAAATTTGGTCAGGTTTATTATTATCAAATATATTATTGTAAATACTTTGTTTATATCACTGGAAATGACATCACATGTTCATGGTCATTATATATCTCCCACATAGATGAAGAAGGAATGAATCAAGGTGGATATATTTAATTAATAAAGTAATTGTGTTTAAGAAGGATAATGATTTTTCTGAGATTTATTATAAATTCATATATAAAAAATTGTTATTTCCCTAAAGATATTTATAGAATGTGTAACTAGTATAGATAATATTTGGAAGATTGTATGAGCATACATCAGGAAAAAATATCAATATGTAGATAAAGATATGATGTCTTATAGAAAATAAAATTTGATAACTTTTTATTTTCGTATGTTCCCCTACAATCTTGGAAGATTATAAAGACATGAATTCATAATAGTGGCTTCCTATAACACATGACTGAATATTTCAAGATCCTAAATATCAAAGGTGGAAGGATGGTGGTGTGGTTAACATTGGAAATCAAATCACTATAAAGAATAATGTAATTGATTCAGATGAAATTTATCTTTAATATTTGAAATATTATGACAAATTTCCTATTTGTGGGCTCAAAAAGAACTCTTTTAGTGTCAATTTATTCTGTCATAGTAGAAATCCAGTAATTTTTTGAAGACAAAATGCCTTCATCAAAACAATAATTTATGGATTGAATATACTAAAATTTTATTGAAAAATTGAGAATCAATTTTTAATTAGTGACAAAAGAAATAACTACATCAACACTTATAAATAATAAAATATCCTTAAAAAAAATCTTGTACATCATAATAAAAAACTTCTACTATAAAATCATAGAAGACAATTGTGGGAGATTTTTTTAGTTGAGACAACTATATTGTTTCTAAAACAGAAAAAATGTGGTTGATTTTACAACCAATATATATAAATGAGTATAAATCCATTCAAATAGCCCCATGAATTTATCCTAAAATATTTATGTATATGATTGTGGAATAAATCCAAAAGAATTGGCTTATTAATTATCACATTCATTTATGACATCATAATAATGACTAATATTCTATTTATAATTCCAAACACACATATAAAAGGGATTTTTGAGATTATCATAATTGTATCTGAGAGAGAGTTGGGGGTTTATGTTACGAAATTGAGAAATGATGATATAAGAGAGTTCCGTGTAAATTGTTATCAGTACCACCATACTAAATATAGGATTAATGTATATCATATTTATCATCACACTCTCCAAAAAAATGGTGTTTCTGAAGAAAAAAAATAAGTCTTGTTGATATTAGAATATCATTTTTGATAAGTTCAATAGGTTAGAGTTTTTCATGATAAAACATGTATGAAGATATTTATAGTTTAAAAATATGTATCTAGTAATAATTAATTTATATGTGACTTCTTATGAAATGTATTATAAAAGTTAAACTACTATTAACTACCTTGGGGTCTTTTGAAATACATGTTTGATGAAAATTAAATCACATTATTTTTTTTCATAATGTTGAGCTATATATTATTATTTGTTGATTTTATTATAGAGAAGTATATATGTGTTCTAATAAGGGGCTATATAAGATAATTTTGTGATGTAATTTATATGATTTTATAAATAAACCACGAATTAATATTACATTTAGTGTATTTTTTTAATGTCAGTGGAATGCCATGGGAATATATTTGAGAATGAAATTGAATAATAAATAAGAAATTAAAAATATATCACTAATAGTCACTCTGATTTGAACAATGTTGAATGATAGGATGTTGAAATTAAAAATATATATAAAACAAAATATAATGTAGCATACAAATGAGGGAATAAAATGGGAGAATAAAATATTCCCAAACATTTCATAACTAGGATACATATAAATAAAAAAATATCTCTAATATTACATATTCATAAATATTTATTTCTCATTATAGTTAAACATAACTAATGGTTTTTTCTATGAATTTTGACAGCGATCATATTGAGTTGAATTCCACTTTGGATCTTGTTAGTATCCAAAAGGAAAAAACACCATTAAGACAAGTTGAGTATTCAGAAACAATCATTATAATAAAATATATTTTATAAGGATTATAGAATGTTTTGGAAAAGAACTATATATTTCTAGTATTAAATCAGATATGAACAATGATGGAGAGGATGCTAAAGTTAAAAAAATATACATCAAAAGATAATGTTTCAGCGAAAATGAGGGAATAAAATGGATGAGAAGAATATTCCATAATGTTTCAGAAAGAGGAAATTTATAAGTAACAAAATATCTCTAATATTTTATATTAAGAAATATTTAGTTCTCAATGTTTTTAAACTTAATAATTGGGTTTTTAGAAATTTTTATAATGATCAAATTGAGTTGAATTCAACTCTAGATCATGTTAGAAATATAAAGGAAAACAAATTCCCTAGGACCATATGAGTATTCATAAATATTCATAATGATAATATATATTAATAAGGAATATATAAAAACTAGTGTTTAAATTCTAATAATAGGATTTATGAATTATTTTTTATGAATAATTTTCTCTTATTTCTTGAATAAAATACATAAGAATATTATTAGATATTTTTTCTCATAAGTTGTGTAAAATATTAGGAGTGTTAAATAATTCATCATAAATTAATATGTGTAACATGAAGTTTAAATTTTATATCTAAAATATTTTTCTCTAAAAATGATGGAATAAGGGGTGGAAAGATGAATAATTCTCTATATGGAGTAAAATAAGAGTCAACCTTGTGGCACTCAAATAAAGATAAATATAATAAAGAAATGATTTTTACAAGTGTAAATGCTTAAAACCCCCCTAATTAATGTATGAATAGGTAGGTACTCTCATTTTATTTTATATATCAATGATTTATTATTTTAGATAACCAAGATAGTGCTTGTGGGTAATTTTAAAAACATAAAAAATATTCAATTTGATTTTTTTGTACTGGGATAAATGTAATAATTTCATGTATTCCATGTATTTAAATATAAATTACTTTATTTAATTTTCTAAGAAGTTATGGAATACAATTGTTGAATATGTATGGAATAGAATACTTAAACCCACTATCCCCACATATATATAGATATTGAGATTTTGAATAATTCTATGTAAATATTCTAAAAATAATGGAGTTAAAAAGACTAATTAGATCATTACTCTATCTCACTACATAATGACAGGATATTTTCAACATATATATAAATATTTCAAGGTCAAAATATGATTTAAAAAATATAATTTAATTACTCCGAAGAGAGTGATAAAATAAATTAAATGAATATTTAACATGGGGTTGACATATAAGAATTGTGAGCACTTCAATCTATCCAGATTTACTGAAACAGGCTATGTAGGTGACTATGATTATAGAAGATAAACAAAAAGTGGAATTGTTTAATTACGAGGAAATTCTATGACATGGTACCATATGAAAATAATTTTTTTTCATTTTGCACCAAAACATGTTGAATGTTATTATATATATATTATTGTTTAGCCTAGTCTAGCTAGAAATTATATTTTTCAATTGTTATGAAAATCTATGATTAAGATTAAAACTACATAATTTCTATGTTATAAAGATAAAAATGGAATTTTCTTTTATTTTTGGTAACAATTTTTTTATATAATAAGATTTCATGAATTTCATAAGGCATTGTCAATATTTCATAAGTATTTTAATCTTTTATAAGACCTTTTGGTGATTTTAGTTGAATTTTAATGATTTTGAAGGATTTAGAGTTTTTATGAAATATTATCTATCAATGTGTACGACTTTCTCTGAAAATGTATAAAAATTTATTTGAAATTTTTTATTCATTCAAAGAGATTTCATAGGAATCACTATTTATTATTAAATTTAATTATTGAATGATAAATAAATATCAATTGAAAAGGGAATCACAAAAATGCATAGTTTTTATTTTCATATTTTCATATTCTAAAAATTTAAATAATTCTGGATGTTGATTGAAATATGGGTGATATTCAAGAATTTTAAAATAAAATTGTGTATAAATTTTTCCTCTATTATTTAACCTAAAAAATACTTAAATGTGGTTTTTATTAATTTAATTATGTTAAGAGACTTCACACTCCCTCCAAATAATGCATATCATGATGGTTTGATTCATGAATTAATTTATACATGGATGTTTCTTCTCTAATTTTTTTATGTTTCAAAGGATGATACTATGGGTTTTGTCAAATATTTTATAATAGAATTGAAAAAACATTTAACAATTTTTAGTTGAATTTATATTATATTTAAACTATATTATTTTTCTGGTAGTATTAAAGATGAGATGATCACACAATAAAATGTCATGGAGTTTCCATATTCCAAATTATCAAAATATTATTAATAATATTTTGGGAAAATAAAATTAAAATCTAAACAATTATGGGTATCAAGATTAAAGAAGTTGGTGTGGTGGAAGATATTAAAACATCTATATTGAATATAGAAAAATAATATCTGACAATGATATTTTTATTTTCATCATCTATATATAGGTTAGATAAACTCTAAATAATCATCATCTGTATTGATTTTTATGAGGAAGAAGATCAGCCCTTCTGTTCACACTCTGATTCAAATTTCTACCAATTCAAAATCATTAGAGGCAAGGCCAATGCGCATGTTTTTCCAATGATATATATCTCTTTAAGTAGATTATCTAATTTTTGTAAAGTAAATGTTAATCATATAAATATACATATTTAAATGTATTAAATAACATGGTGATAATGAAAACTAAATAATAATTATGGTGATTCATGGTTCCTGGATTTACTAATACACTCTTTCAAATAAGATATGGGTGATACCAACCCTAGGAAATTAATGATAATTCAAAAACCATTATGTGTGATAGTTAATAATATATACCAACTAAAAAATTTAGATATTTATATAATCATTTTCATAGTATCAAAACAAGCACAAAATAATGTAAGTTTCTACTTTGGATACAATCCCAGTAAAAATTCATTATTTCCATTCAATTATAATGTATTTTCAAAAGGGTTGGGATAGGATAAAATAAAATTTGATATTGGCCATAAAAATTAATGGAAGAGAATTTATTAAATAAATCATAAAAAAATTGATAGATAAATAACACCCCCACTATATTTTATAATATAAACGGACTTAGTCTCTTCATAGTCTATTATGAATTTTATTATAAGTATATAAAAAATTGAACATGGATTATGGTTTGGGAAATATTTATATATACATATATTAGGTTTTATTTATAGAAAAACAAATTGAATGGAAAATTAATACAATTAATTTGAAAATTAGAGGAATTTAATAGGGAATACTAGTTAATTAAAAATAAATTTTATATAGATTATTTATAATTAAATTGTGGAATATGGTTTGAAAACTACGACTATTTAAACATATTCTAAAATTTTAAGAACTATCTTATGATTTCATTGGTGGGGTTCTTTTAATAGAAGGGAATATTGAAAATGGTAATCATTGAGAGTCCATTTATACTATTTTAGAATATAGAATTTTTAATTCAAAAAGATTATTTTAATTAGTGAATATTATTTTAATTTGAGAATTATTAAATATTCTTATATTTTATTCCCTTTTGTTTCAGTAATTATCACTAATAATAATGGAATTTTATGTGGGTTTTGGAACTTATATTTATTTTTCTAATATCATCTTTTTTCATATATTATCAGATAATTGAGCAACACCAATTTCATAAAAAGTTTAATGGATTTTTTTCCACTAAATTGAGTCCATTCACTTGATTATTAAGAATTATGTGGCATTATTTCAAAAAACTGAAGAAATGTGAAATGATTTTATAATTTATTGAAATATTTAAATTATATATCTTGGAATTAAATCTTGAAATATCATTTTTTTTAAATCAATATAGAATATACAATATCATATCAATATAGCTGGTTTGTATATATAATATGATAATATCAAAATAATTTTTTTGTTTTTTATTTTGTTATAATTTATTAGGTTATTTTAATATCTTGAACATTTAACAATTTGTTTCTTGATTAAAAATTTGTGTGTTTCATGGAATATAATTTATAAAATAATTCATTTACAGTTTTTTTGATATTAATAAATGTTGTTTGTTTTGTTTATTTATAATTTTCACATAATGTTTATAAAATTGTTCAAAAAATAATTATTTTTATGGGAACTAGTTTTTTAAACCACTAATATTCATCTTTGTTAAAATATAGAAGTGGATTCTATGAATTTAAAAGAGAACGAGTTGGAAGGACTAAAGCTTGAAGGTAAAACCTCACTTATTATATATGAAAATTTGGTGGTTAAGGGTTATATGTGAAAACTAGTGAAGGCTCAGTTCACAAATAGATACTGGAGGAATAGAAATTTTAATATGGTCATTGGGTAATGGATTATTCACAGTTATTATCTATTTTTATAATAATTAATATTATTAATTTGATATACCCTAGCATGATCATATATATATATGAAAGGGTGAATTTCATTTATGAGTGGAGGATATATGGATTATTGGATATATATATATATATGTGGAAAAAATATATATGTATTGGGACATTGCAAAGAATAATATTTTAAAAAAAATCATTCAAAAAGAATACATATTTTATAATAGAATTTGAATAAAATAAATTTCAATTTGGGTTTTCCCATAAATGTGGTTTTCTAATAAAATAATATTATTGGGTCTGATATGAAAAATGAATCAATTAAAAATTATTTTATTAGGTTGAATGATATGGTTTTTTAATCAAAAAATGAAAAACTTAATTTTTTCTACAAGGATATAGGGATGTTTGTATTTGGAATTATTTTTTCAACCTATTTTTTATTTCATAGTGAAAATAGTGGATCTTAATTTAAGAGTTTTACATGCCATAAATTATATTAACCTAATATATTTATGTATTTTTAGATAAATTTTTCCCCAAATTTTTAATTTATCACTAACAAATATTTCCCTTCAACTAGAGGTCAACCTAATATAATTGACATAATGTGGCATTCTAAATTAATTTATGTTTCCCAAGTACTGAGGTTAGAGTGTTTTAATTTATTTTTATTATATAGTGAAAAAAATTCTATTATTAATTTTTTATACATTAAAATTAAAATCCATACTACAATATATGGATTAACAATTGGGAACAATGAATGTGGATGTTCATCATAGATGATTTTAAATTTGACCCTACTATAAAATCCAGTTAATGATGTGGATGTTATGGTTATTCGTTGAAATTTGGGATATTAATAATTCTATTAGGAAAAATATATCTCATGTCGATATGAAAAACACATATCTAAAATTTATAAAAAGAGATCATTATATAATCTTTAGTGTGATTCAATTATGTTAAATTATTCTTGAATTTCCATTGAATTTTACTGGCTGTATAATAAAATAGTAAATGGAAATAATTATAGTTCATATTGTAATAAATATATTTTTCTCCACAAAAGATGAATATAATAATTTTTTCAATCAATAACCTTGAAAAATAACTATGAAAACATCAAAAATATCTCAAAATTGATTCTATAAAATGCTAATACAATTTATAAGACAGATCATGAGAATAAACATAAGGATTTGAATTTATTAATAGTCATTTTTAAACCTTATAAATAAATTAAAATAGATAGAAGACAACATTAATTTATTCGAAATGATTTTCATGGGCCTATAATATAATGTGAACAAATTATTAACTGAAATAAATAGTACATATTAATTATTAAGATAGAAATCATGAATTATGGTTGTGTACTAAAATTATTATTTAATTAATTTCAATAGTATATGTCCCAACCGATTGGAACCTAATTATTAAGGGTGAAAAAAAAAATTAAATATATATATATAATGGAATATTATCCAATTGGAGATGTTAATTATAATTAAAAATATTTCATTAATGAGGGGTTTTATTTGAAAAAATATTGATTAAACAAATAAATTTTTGAAATTTAAAACTGTATGATAAAAACATATAAGATAAATTTTTAATTAAAAATCATATATCTATGGACTATTTTAAAAAAGTGATGAACATGATAGTATATCTTTAAATTAATCAAGAATATAGTCTATGAGAAAATTTGATGTGACATGTTATGTGGTATATATGAAATATAAATCTAATACATTTTACAGTGTCTCAAACAAATTTTTTATCAAGAAAAAATAATAAATTCATGTAAATCATTGGGATATATATTACAAATCTATATTTATTAGTTTTTATACTAAGAAAAAATCTAGAACGGATCTGAAAAAAGGTATAGAAAAATTATTACATAAATATTATGTAAGTAAGTGAAACAAAATCATTTAATTTTTCATGTGAATTAGTATAAATTAATATTCATAAAGGATAAGGATAATTTGAATTAATTCTTGAATAATAAAAGAATATACAATTTTATGGATATATAATTGAACCATAATTTCATTATAGAGTTGAGGTTGACCACACAAGAACATAAACTGTGAATAAGTTGAAGAGTTTTGAAAAGGATGAATTTAAATTATTATGTAAAAAACTTTCTAAATGATCATAATAATGAATAACATTAAAATGATATATTGTTTTCAAAACTAGGTCTTGTAAATTTTAATATACTTCAAAAGATTAATCTTGGGTTTATACCATAAATTCGGAGCATGATCAAATTATATAGAAACGATACAATAAATTCATTTTCATAGGTAATTTATAGTATTTCACAACTATAAAAACACAATCCTATTTTATTTGGATGAAAAATATGAATATTGGAAAAAATTTGGAGATCCCATTTGGGATATGTTTTGTATCAAAAATATAATTTTTATTATGATTTTTTTTAAACACATGTTCAAAAATATATAATGGGATTAGATAAATTTTATTTGAAATGAAAATGGAGAATTATTTTTTATATGATATATTATATTTCTTTTTAAAATATACTTATTCTATCTGGAATCGGTATTCATATATTATCACATTAGAATGAAACAATAGCAGTCTGCTGGGTTGTCTCCCATGGATCCCATAGACTAACCAGTGAATTAACTTTTTTATTACTTCTTATATAATGTTTATTTTGGATTTTTTAAATGGATTTTTGAAACATGTAAAAAATTAATGAAAAAAGGTTGTGAATAAACAAATGTCACTTATGAACTAGTTTTTACTTTTGAACTCCAAGTTATTCACTTTCAATATAAGTGTCTCCTAACAAATTTTTAACTTCTTGATAAATTCCCTTAAAATGTGATCCTAAATTTTTCTAGATGTCATAGAATGACCATAGTATAAATGTTATTATTCCACTAAAAGTGATATAGAGATATTATATTCATCAAATAATCATAACTATCCAAATTCAAAATACTCAAAAAATTATTATAATATTTAAAAACACAAAAAAAATATAATAAATTCATATAATGAACAACCAATATTTATTCCATAATCCCAAAATGCAACAAAATTATCCAATGGTGGAGTAAATATAATTCAAAATATAATGAAAAGAATTATCATATTGAAAATCAAGCGCAATGACTTCAATTAGATAATAATAATTTATAATAAATTCAACAAGAAAAAAAGTTCAAATCTAGATACAAAAGTGGATACATGGGTCTCCACAAGCTATGTCCTATAATGTACCAAGTTGGATACGGAAATGAAGACTAAGTTTTACATTTCTTTCTCATAACTCACTCTATTAATTAATAAATGATGGATTAATCATCTCACCAATGTGAAAATTCCCCTATAAATTTCCACTTGGGCATTATGGGATTTTATTATTTGATGGTGAATAATAAACATCATTGAATTAACTCCAATCTATAAATATTATTAACATTCCCATTAAATTTCCATAATTATAACATTAATTTCTATTCCCTAATAATAAAATATTTAACAAAAAAATTGATATTATTATCTCATCAGTGGTTACGGATAACATGATATATCTTGTTCCATCAAATATTTGGCTTTTTTAATTATGAAATGGACATGGCACTTACCTAGTCACATTGATTAAAATCATGATTTATAAACTCTTATGAATCATTGTAGGGATCAGGTAACAATTAAATTTATATAAACTAAATTTAAGTAATAAATTTATCACCCATAATGTAAAAGGTAATAGAATTTATTTATAAGTGTATTTTTATTATTTATTTATGCATATCTCATATAATTACATGTTTACATTCATAGGAAGATCAGAACTACATCTCTTGAAAGAGGAAAACACTTTTACATTCTACTAAGTCATGGGGTTATTTGTTTCTAACCTAATAGTATCTTTTACACATATTGCATTAATATATTTATATCTCATTATAAAAACAATTTAACATTATAAATTTTCTAAATATTTCAATTTATGCCACTGAGGGATACTTATTTATTGGACGTTTACTCTTATACGTCATCATATTTTTAAAATTTACCATACTAAATTTATTTATTGATCTTTAGAAATTTCTTTTAAAAATTACTCTTTTCTATGGAATTTATGAATCCATTATCATATTTTATGTCATTTTCTATATGTTCATACCTTATATCCCAAACCATTTGTACTTATAAACTACTTATTTGAAGATCTTTACTTTTTCCACACAAATTCATACATCATGGTTATTTATTTAGGTTACTTGTTTAAAATTAAACCAAAAAATATTATGTATATCTATTGAAATTATTTCCAAACATTTAACAAAAATCATTTATACTCATTATTTAACGTTAATTTCACAATAAGGTATAAAATGATCTGATAAAATATTTATTTAAAAATTACCAATATATTTATATAGTTTTCGTAATTAAATTTTCTAGTAAAAATGAGAATTATATAATTAAAAATTAATCTCTATAGATTCTCTAACACATATAATCGGGACCCATAGACTATTGAAAATAAAAAGATTTACCAATTAAAAGTTTAAACCACTAATAAATATGAGTTCCACTTACAATATCCTACACACTTAAGAATGTCAAGCCACCTCAATGTTATTTTTTCATTTTCATCTTGAATAAATTTCCATTCATTTCCACTTTTAAAATACCCCAATATCATTTATACATACGTCTTTGTGAATATTTCCCTCATCCCACATCATATGAATTTGAGATGTTTTTTTCCTATTTTTTAAATAATAATGGGGGCACCATAGGCTATTTGTGCATCTAATTATCTACCAAATAATTTATGTGGTATTTTATCTTGAACAACTTTATCTTATGTTCTATGGATATTTTTTTATGTTATGGTGAATAAAATTTCTAATATAGTATTAGGATATTTTAGTTTAATATGAAAAAAATGATTGTATTTTAGTTTTCACCCATGATTTGTATCCTCCCCTATGCCTTTTCAATGATTTATATTACTAAGCCTCTAGTTTCCCATTAAATTTTAACAAAATAATAACCATAAAATCAATAAATTTTCAACTCAATAATTCATTTAATATTGTTATTTCACATGTTTAATTATTTTTTCTACATTTTAATGATTTTATATTTTCATTGAAGTTATTATTATTTTAATACAAGTTACTTTTTTATCTTACATGTAAAATTTTTAAGGACACGTTCACATTCATCTTCTCTATACTCAATGATTTTCCATAAATCTACCCAAAAAATAACTAGCCACCACAAATTTTAATTCAAGTATGATTATTTATTTCATCTTAATGATGGTTAATTCGGGTTGTTAGGGATATAAGATGGATTAATATAATGGTTATTTAGTGATTATATGTATTACTAGGGAAATATTTTTTGGTTGATTAAAATATAATTTTAGGGTAAATATGGCTTTCCAATCAAAATAATACCTCAATTAATTGAACACAAGTTCCTCATTTATAAAATTTTTTTGTCAATATTTCCCAAAAAAATATAGATTAATTATTATAATTATTCCATATCGATGTAACTTCTTTATAATGAACATTTAAAATGGTATAGAATCCTTATTGGAAATTTATTTCAAAAGTGGGAACTATATAATGGAATGTGATTCAGAATTAAGGTGGTTTTTAATGAATTTCCTAACATTTAATCTAAAGTTATGTTCATTTCAGAATTTTTATATTTTATATAGTTGTGGTCAAATTAGTTTCTCATATAGGATTTAGTCATAAAATTTATTAAATTAGAGATGAAAAGTCTAAAAAATCACAAAAAAAATGAAAACCAAAATATACATAAATTGAAGAGAAAAAATAATTTATCAATGGATATTTATTCTCCCAAAAATTAAATTATAAAATTACATTATTAATTATTTTTTTATTGGAATATTTTAGAGAAGTAATCATAATCAATGTTTCAGAAAATAGAAGGAAGGACAAAACCATTCCTCATATATTCTCTATTTCTAGAAAAAGAAACACCCCCAATGGGTATCTTTAACACATTCTATAAATAACTTCAATCAGTTTCCAATAACCATAAATTAGAAAACATTATCTATATATTTAATTTATATCGCATCAAATGAAATAAAAATGTAAATAATGTAATTAATAGACCATTTGGAATAAACTTTACATAGAAAAATATTCTGTCAGAAATCAAACAGCAGTACCTTATCCCCTTATTCGAGCATATTACTGATAATCATATCTGAATAGATTTTTTTATTTACCCTTGAAAATAATTTATTTTTTATAAGAATTTTTTTGCTTCATTTAACTATTGAAATCGTAGTTTTTTTCATTACCAAATAAAAATAGATCCATGTTTCAAGTCATGATTTTATGAAAGGCATTATGTTATGACTCCACATGTAAGGTAAAATGCCAGCCATAAACTAGAATAAAAATTTAACACCATTTATAGATCAATATTAAGTATTATATGGAAAATTAAAGTAATATAATCTTAATATTCTATCCTTTTTCTTTGGATAGATATTTTTCTCGTGAAATTATTTGACCACCCGACAAGACACCTCCCCCATTCGCATTTTTTGTTGTTAATAATTAAATAAAATATAATGAACTTCTTATTTCCCCAAAATTGTATTTCATATCTTATGGATAAAGTAAATTCATGGATTACTGATGATAAATCTAGTAGCCCATACCTAAAAAATTATGTTCACCCTCGCACAATGGAAAACTACCATAACATCATATATTAATATTTTAATTACACCTCAATATTTTGAAACATAGTTCATATCTAAATAATTAAATGGTTTACAAAAAAATAAGTAATTATGAACATGATATCTATACACCAAACATAAAATCCATCTTAAAAAAATATATTATGTTGTGGAAATATTTTATTTTAGACATATTCTCTTGAAAAATATTAGTTTTACATGTTTTTTAGAACTCAAATTTTAATGTGAAAATGTCAGAAAAATAAACTGTAAGGACATATACTCTTAAAAATCCATTGTATTCAAATTTCACTACCACAAATAAAAGGAATAAAAATATCACTTGATATATTTTATAATTCACCATGCATATCCAAATAAATAAACCACTTCAGTGGCTTCAAAAATAATAATCAAATCATATTAAATTTATATATTAACTCACTAACTTGTATTCTTTTGTCGTTACAATCATGTGGTGAAATTTATTGGCTTCTAAGTAATTAATAAAAGAAGAAAATAACTCTATAGAATTCTATAAAACTTAAATTTAATAATCATTTATGGTTTTACAAAAAGGTTGACATGTTTGGTATTTTTTAACTAATAAAACATATTTTCTAATAAAATGGTTAAAATCAAGTTTCATACTACCATTATTATCATCTATGGGATTTTTATATTCTTAATGTGACAAAATCCATATATAGAGTCTTGGTTTTTCCCCAACTTCCCTCAAACAAAATTTGATGGTAAAATGGTCAGTAAAAACCATCGCCTTGTATCCAAAACTATCTTGCAAATAATTTTTCAAAGGAAACATAATTTTTATATGATCTTTGTTAATTGTTTTATCAATAGATTATGCTGGTTTTGGATTCCCTGATAAATATTCAATTATAATATACCTCATTTCCAATTTATGAATCAAAATATACCATAAAAATAATCAAATTTAATATCCCATTATTTATATTGTAAAACCAATTTAGGTTTTAGGAAAATAGGTTGGGGTGAAAACCAATATTTCTACTCTATAAGGGCCTCCTTATAACTCCCACTAAATAGAAAATCATACACCTTTTATATATTTTATAATAGAAATTATAGGTTTTTTATTAACTTCATAAAACACTTAAGAAATACATAACTAAAAAAGATTAAATGAATATAATTCAATATTTTTGGTATGAAAGTGGAAAAATAACATCATACATTGACTTGTAAACTTGGATTCCATCCCAACAAACTAAATTTCTTGGAGACATTACTCTCTGTGATGAAAATGTAATTACTCAATTATAAGAACATGGTATTTATAGATTCATGTTTTTATGATAAATATATAAATCACCAAAAAAACTCAAAATAAGATCAATTAATTATTAAATCATACATAAAACCACCATAAATTGATCTAAAAACTGAAAAAAAATATTATTCATCATAGACCTTGGAATGGTACCATAAAAATTTAAAACTCTAATGAGAATTAATAAATAAGAAAAAGAAGCTAAAATAATGGTTTCTTGATCTCTTCTTGGTCATTAGGTGTAATATTAATCCATAGGTACCATAAAAAACCATCTAAAAGGAAACAGTGGGATTCACTAATAGGTATCACAAGAATTAGGCCAAGGAATAAGAGAGGTAGGTTATCTTTCCTGATCAAAATGATAATATTCATATATTATAGGAAAACCCTCAAGTTCTTTGAATTTAAAACTAGGAAAATATGTCTAAATTAGATCATTAAAATAAAGAAACCAAAGATTATAGGAACTATTTTCAATAGGATTACCCATTATATTTTATAAAATGGTCTAATTTTTCCAAAATCTAAAAAAGTGATCTCTTATTTCTTGACTACCTTTAGAAAATTAATATTTAGTCTCATGGAACAGTATGTAATCATCTTCTTAATAATATCGAAGGAATTAATATGATTTTATCTAATTCTATTAATATCTGATAGGGTTCATCCAACTAAACATTTTTATTTCAAAAAAATCATAGGAGCCAATTTTATGGTATATAAATTTACTTTTAGTAATGAAAATGTGATTCTTATAACAATATTTAAAAACTAATTTTATATCCAAAATAATTTTTTGGGTTATACATTAATTTTTTTTCTTAACTAAGAAACTAGGGTATTTTTTCCTCAAAAGTATCTAAATAACCTCTTACACCCCATCCCAAAAAGGTGGTTTTATGTTTTTCTTATAAGGTATTGTTCTGGTCAACGAACAAAACACAAAATTTATTGAAATAAAAAAATGGGTACACAAGTCTGAAATAAATAATTTTATTCACATCCCTAACATAAAGCGGGAGTAACTTAGAAGGAAGATCATCCCTCCAAATCATATCATGAGAAACCCCCATATTTGCAAGGCCATCCGCGATCCTGTTTTCTTCACGATACGTATGACTGACAATGAAGATGATATCTGAAAGAGAGGTTAGGTAGTCCATTCAGCATGCAGTGAGTGTCCAAGAAAGATAAAGTTGATATATGAAAAAATGGTTACATAAGTCTGAAATTTGGTTTTATGTTGTTGAATACTATATTTAAAAAATATTTGAGAATATTTTTTATTTAGAAAGTATTATATCATACTCAATCAAATAATTTTTCTTTCAATATAATCTTTTCAAATAGTACTATGGAATTATCATACATTATGGATTACATAATGGTCGGCATCATCATGAAAAATGTAAATGAATTCATCACATTAAATATTCACAAATTTCATTAATGAATTCTAATATAAATCATTATTTTCATAAGTATCTAACAAGGAGTTATAAAAACATAAATCAAATTTAATGAAACATTATAAAAATCATTTCAGTCAGTTTTTTTAGTAGAAAATACCTCACCTTTAGATTCACCAAATTGGGTCCCATTACTTTTTAAATATTGTTTTAAATTAGTGGAGAAATAATTAATCATATTGACATGGTGAGATGATGGTTCTATAATAGATATATCATTGAATAACAATGTTTAAGCTAACACATAATTTATAAATATGGGTAATATTGGTCCCTTTTGAACATTCCTAATTACTTTTGATGATTTAATAAAAATTATTATTAAATTAATGGGGCACATGTGCTGAACATATAGTATTCAATTTCCCAAAAATAATATCTTCCATGAAAAGTAATATCCCTTTCTAACCAACACATATTCACTTACTCTAGTGTCTTTTTGTAAATTTTTTTTCTAACTAGACCAAAATCCTATTAGGTATGATTTATTAGAACTGTATTTTATTATAAACTAGGTGGGGAATCCAACTGTTGGAATATCTTGTGTTTAACATAAGAACATTATACAAAAACTCCCATATAGTTCATTTAATGGTCAATATTTTTTGATATTTTAAATTTATAAAGATTTCTTATTGAATAAAGGATGTGTTTTTTTTTATCATTACATTTCCCTTATCCCATTAACTTCCTCTAGTTATAACACATCTCTTTTAACTGTTTTTTATACTTAGAGATTGGTTTCAATTAATTATATAAATTAATTTTACCCTTAAATTTCCTAAAATATATAAAATATCCTTGTCATATTCAATATCAATATTCATTTCCAATAGAGGGATACTATGAGGGTATGGCAATGGAGGTTCTGGTATGGTAGTGTCATCTATAACACTATTTTTACTCAAAAAAATCATGATCATTATATTCTAGTTTTTACGGGTTTGGTTAAAAAGACACATATTTCAAAAATTATTTTCCATCACCATAGGATTAAAATTTTTGTAATCATATAATTTACTAACCACTCATAAATAAAATCTCAATCAAGTTTACATGGTGTGAAACATTTTTAAATACGATTAGGTTCATGACACATAGACTAGTGTCTATACTACTAATTTCCACTTCGGAGTATCATAACATATGAATTAACATTTATTTTATTGTTACCTTAATTTTATAAATTAATAATTCAACTTATTTATTATTATTTTACTAAAAGTAGTATTCTTTTTAATAATTTGAGTTAAAAAGTGTTTTACATGATTTTTTATTGTGTAATATTTATTTCAAGTAATGGTGGATTCATAAGTGTGCTATAAAGGATGGTAATATCATATATTAGGTTTATTTTATTTCTCTTGAAAGTATCTGTAATATTAATTACTATTTTTGTTCCTATAAATTCCTTACAAAATTTTCAATGTGTCTACATATTCTATTTGATTTGTAATTTTGGTCTCTATTATAGGTCTAAATTATTTTCAATTTCCATGATTAGTATTTTTTTTGGAAGGTTCTCCCTAGGGAAATAAAATTATAAAATTTGGAGGAATCATTAATTTTTGGTTACTTGTCAACAAAGTTTTCAGATGAGGCACAAATTCATTACGAAAATTGAGGTTGGAAACTTTTTTCAACATGGGTTTGGTTGAATGAAGTGTTAGAGGGAATCAAGGATCTCACCATCATTATAATATCACTAATGTGGATAATAATAATAATATCTTAAAATTAATAATGAGGTACTTTCTAGAAGATTTAAACATTAATTGGGCCTTAATTTCTAAACTACTATGAATATTGAGGCATATTCACAAGGAGATTTCATGTCACGATAGGTGTTTCATACTCCAATTTCAACACCATATTATTATCCAGAAAAATGTAAGATGTTAGAACAAATATATTAAAATATTATTGGATCCATTTTTTCTCAAAGATTTCATGTTTGTGGAAACTAATGCATAACCTCAAATATTTTATAATATTATTTTGGTCATAGTGGTAGATGTCCTCAAACCATGGAAAAAAACTCAATGAATAATTTATTTTATTTAATCTAATTAATTATTTGATTGGATTATCTGAAGTGGAGTTACTCCATTTTCACTCCATCTTATGAGAAAAATAATGGTCTGAGATTAATTTTTTTCCAATTCACCCATGGTAGTTTAATATCGAGATAAAGAGAACTAAACTTTTGAAATATGTGGTGGGAATATTCCATTTTAAGATCCTGGAATTTTGTAATTTCATGAAAGAAATATGATTTTATTTTAAAATCATTATATTCCTCACTTGGTTCTAATCAATTATATTTGTTTTCTTCATATGTTGTAGTTACTTATTTTAGAGTTATGTGGTTATTAAACATCATTTTAGATTCAAATGATTCTATTTTTTGGTATTTTATGTGCTCAAAACTAAAAAATTCAACTCTATGTTATTTTTCTAAACATTATACATTATTCGGTTCAATAACAGTTCTCTTCATTTCATTTTCCCCCACTATCATAATTCTATAGATCTAGGTTAAACTTATAACAATGTCTAGGGACAATAATTCAATGTTTTAATTCTTGGGAAAGGAAAAATGTACTTAGGAATTTATGAATCCTCCATAAATATATTAACATTTTAAATGTGTATATTATATTGTAATTTTTTATTCATTATTTATCCTTTATAAATGTAGTGACAGAAGTCCCAATGGTTGTATCTCATGGATGTTGTAGACCGAAATATAATGTTACATTTATTATAATTTTTTTTTAATATTATATATTTTTTATTGTCAATAAAAATTTTATTTTTTAATTTTTTTTAAAATTGCTTGAAACAGAATATTATAATTGAGAAAATTATGTGATAAAGTAAATAATACTATTGTAAACCCATTTTGTAAACTATACTACACATTCTTCATTCTCAAAATCACATTGGTCTTTGGAATTATTCAATTCACAATCTAAGACCCTAGAAATATTTCACAATATATCCTTGAATTTATACTAAAAATTCGATATGAATTTTATTCCTCTAGTTGTCACATATCAAAGTAATAACCATCAAATAGTTTTAACTATTTTAATTTTCTATGATCCTGAACAACCCCTTGATTAAAATTTATAAATAGTTGGTATAGTTATATTGTACTAAAAGTAAAACCCCATTATTCCTTCTATAATAATTTCTCCCCATTATACATTATTAATTGAAAGAAATTATTTCATAATATATCTATAAGAAATACCATATTCTAGAAGGAAAATAACCATTCAATTGATCAAGAAAAATGTCAAAATGGTTATGGAATAATAATAAAATGTCATGAATTAGATCAGAATCTATAAGTCCCCACTATCACACTAATGTTATGGAGATATATTGACTTGTTTAAGAGGTTATATGGTTTTATTTAATATTTTCATATCCATGGGTTAATTAATTATAGGTTGACTAACCCCACATTAAACTATATAATTCCATTTTTGAAATGCATGTTCTAATTTAGTTTTTATCTCATATTGACTTTAGAAATCCATGTCTTTAAATACTCCTCAAGGATCCATAATTTATGGTCTCACTGTAAAATATAACACATGATCTAGATTTAAACTTTCCCCATAGATAATCAAATTTAGAAAAAATAATATGAAAATATCACTAAATAATTAGTAACACTTTATAATATCCATGTAAGGACCTGACCTAAAATATTTCATATCTAGTGACTTTAGACATGAATTAAATTTATTTTCCAAAATATCATTTAGGGTTTTAAATTTAGATAATTATGACATATATATTACATACCATTACCATAATTTAAAATGTTGAAACTTTTAGTCAGTATCCATTTATCATAATATAAAATAATCAAAATAAAAAATGATTTCATCACTTGAAAATTATCCATAAGTTATAACATGACTTAATATTTTCAGTTATCCATCACTTAAACCTATTAAAAACATTTTATAAATTTTTATGAGCACAAAAAATATCAATAAGAGGCATAAAATAAATAAACAAACTATCAGTCCATGAATGCTTATAAATACTTTCCATTTTCAAAATAATATTTATTATCCAAATTAACCCTTTTTATATGAATAAAATAATTTAATATACCCAAAACATTTAAAATAAAATATAATTAGAAATATTTATTTAAAAATAAACTCATAATGGTTTTATTAAAAATCTTAAACTCATATGAAATTTCTTTCCCAAAGTTGTACTTTTCACTTTTTCAAATGGAATAGGCATCACTATTAAATTTGGAGTAACTTGAGGAACTACTCATTGAAGACCATCATTGTTAAAATATACATTTTAAATTATATAAACCATTAAAAATACTCATGGATTAACTATAATAGTTATTATCTCAGTAACCATCATTTTATATTTCCATTATCTCTTAGTAGAAACCTAATCAGATAACTATCTCCCATATTTTAAATAACAATATGGTAATATTTCATAACCAATGTATTATAGATTTATTATAAATCAACCCATATTAGGTTTATAACCAAACCACCCATAATAAAAATAAATTTTAATTGATTATAAGATGATAGATATGGTCGTTCATTATAGAAACCTATCTTAAGAATAAAAAATTTCAATTTTAAATAATTTATTAAAAAATATGTGAAATTATAATGGAAAATTTTTTTATTTAAAAAGATAAATGAAAAAATGTAAACAGATCATCAAAAATAAATTATTATTCATGATGGTGGTAAAATCCTTTCATATTTCATAACATAAAAAACATTCCTCTCATACTTTTTCAGAGAATTCATAAAGTACCCTGTTTGGAAAAAGACAAAAACATTCCATTAAAACCATTTTAAAAAAATTAAAACAGGGGAAATAATTATCTTAAAAATCACAGGATAATACTAAAAATTTTATTTAAAAGAAATTCCAAATATATGGTCATGGATACTAAAGGAAATTTAATGTGAAATATAAATAGTGTTTAAAAAAGGCTCTTACATTCATCCTAAAACGTAATGTATAATAGTTGACACCATAAATAATAAAATTATATTATTATATATTTTATTAAAAAAATAAATTTCATTATTTATTTTCCTCTTTAATACCATGTTATGCATAATTAACTAACTAATTATGTTCAATTTGTAAAATTTGATGATATTTAGTAGATAAGTCTGAATTGAATTTGCTAAGTGGAATATGCTCAAAAGATTTATTATTACATCATATAAATCATAATAGAACTTAAATAATTATATTTTTAATATATCAATTGTACTTATAAATCCAACTATTAAATATGGTTAAGAAAAATGAACTATGTTATAATAAAGGAGATGGAAGGTTGTATTTACTCATGATTAACTTTTCAATTTTTCAAATATCATTATCGAAAGAAGGTAGATGTTTTTTTATATTTATATAAATATTATTAAATCATAAATATCATATTAATTCTTTAAATATAATTATATATATCATCCATGTAATTTTATGATGAGACACTAATCACATCGCATCATGGAGGTGGTACTCCATAGGTACCAATAAATGACATTTTCATTTTCCTTTGAATCGAAAGGTGAGAATATTTATGTTATATTTTCCTTAAATAATGATATTTTTTCCTTAAAACCATATATATATATATATATACTTAAATAAATCATCATAACATGTCTTGATAGATAGTGATGAAAAAAATACATCGGTTCACAAGGCGGCAGTTCGACGTAAATATGAATAATGAATATATATCCCCTTTGATAGAGGATGGAGATGGATATGAGTTGGAAAATAACATAATAAAATCTAATTATATTTATGATACTTGAATTATTATTTTTTATGGCTGCATAATATTTTAATATTGATGAAGAAGAAATAGAACTAAACCATGTTGTTGAAAACTATACCCTTTTTTTGAAAACCACCTTTTCATAACACCTTAACTTCTAAAAGATTGGTATTATGCCCATAATAAGGCATATATAATGAGTATATGGATAATATAAATTTATTTTAGTAGTTATTGGTACATATAAATGGACATTTAAGTGTGAATTAAATAAAATAATATATTCTCCTTTATAAGATAGGGGAGGGTCACTTTTAGAATATCATAAAATATTAAATTAAGATAAATTAATTTTCAATTTTTAAAGGTTAAATACTAATTTAATGTAATATATAATTATTAAAGGGTTAAATTAATTCATAAAACAAATTTAAACATGTTTTTTAAAAAATTAACCTTATAATTTGATTTTCATTATTCATTAACCCTTTTTAATCATATAATGAAAACAATATTTTTAATATATTATGTGCCCATATAGCGACTATAATGGAAAAAATCCAATAAATAGTTTATTCATGAAATTTTTAACCATATATGAGTCTTATTTAATTAATATATGACTTTAATTAGTTTTTTTATCATTTAATAAAATATTATATACTAAAATATTTCATTAATTTAAATTTTTGGAGCTATTCATTTCATTAGATTTAATTGTATATTGACAGAAAGTAAAGATATAAATATTTATTTTAAAAAATAACCAAAATTTTATGTTTGGATATAAAATCCTTGGATGGTATTAATTATTTCATATAATATTTATTTAAATGTTTTATATCATTTATTTCATTCATTCATAAATTGAGTAATTATTATGTCGTCAATGTATAAGAATTTAAGTTAATTAAATCATTGCTAAAACATAAATGAAAAATATAATGATTATTATTAATCATTTATATTTAAAAATAACATATATAATAAAACATATCCTTGGGTTAAACTTGTGTTGAAAATATTATAGTTATTAAAAACAAGAGTGTGGTATTTTTAACTTTTCATGACATAATATATCAAAAATGAAACAATAACATCCAAATTGGTCAAACTAAAGATTACATCTAAATTTTGAATAATATTTATTATATAGAATAATTCAATAAAAATTATACAATAATTATATATATTTTATATTCATTATGATATCGTTTTTTACCCTTAATTACCTCATTTACCCTTTTTCCATGGTAACAAAAAATATTATGATTAATATTCATTTTGAAAAAATAAGTAGAACCTATTTAATAAATATTTAACCAATGATTAAAAATATGGGATCAATTTTTCAAAATTATAAACACATAATAGTTTTAATTTATTTTTAAAATTTCATAGAAAAATGCATTGAAATTTTTTTTCAAACAAATGTTTATTCAATGTATATTTTTTCCCTAAAAAAATGAAACATTAAAATTCATTTGAAAACCCATAGTAGGATTATTTTAAATTAAATTTAAAAAATTAAGTTTTAAAACTAATCAAAAACCGAATTTTACATTATAAATAGTTTATAAAAACATGTTGGTTTCAATTAAAAAACTAGTGTTTTTACTATTAACAGAAACATCAATATTTGATAAAATTATAAAAAAAAGTAATCCTAATAATGTTTTCAATGATAAAATATAAAAATTATATTCATTATATAAATTATATTTTCTAAATTTTTTTTAAAACAAATATAATATTCACTCATAAAAATCAGGAAAACCCATTTTTATTGAAAATTTATATCGGTTTAATAAAATGAGTATACAAAAAATCATGTTCTTAGTTACAAGAAATTAATTAATATAATATGTTTGAGTAGGACCATTATATAATTAATAATATCATTAGTATTTTTCATTATAACAGATTTAACAACTAGTTAATAATGGTCTCATTTAAATATTAATAATTAATTATTATTTAAAGTTAGGGTTGCATATCATGTACACAATAGTCTCTCTTTTTAAATTCATATGATATAACATTACATTATGTGAAGGATTTTTATATTATAGTTTTGAAATAGAAGTGACCATTAAGATTTACCATTGATTTAAAATATACCTTTACACATCTTCCGAAATGATAATCACTTATTAATTATCACTCTACTATAGTAAAAGAGTGGACCTTTATTTGTTATTTAGGTTCTTTTTCAATTCTATGTATCCATGTGGCCAAATGTCACTACTGTAATTGTGGAATGAAACATATGAATTAGGGTATCAAATATGTAACATTTAAATATTTCCCAAAGAATTTTTATGTATCATGTTTATCATCCCCATGGAAAAGGCAATGACATTTACATACAAGAACAACCATGGGGTGACAATTACATATTTCCAAATAATACTCTTACATATTCCTAGGAATCTCATTCCAATATTTCCAATAATAAGGGAAAAATTATATGTATCAACATTACTATTAGGTTAATTTCTATAACATCATACTCACAATTAAATATAATTCTAGGGGAATTCTATATTCTAGGAAAGGGATATATTTATATCAGAACGCTAATAAATTCCCCAATTTTTAGAATGAAAGTAACATTGTTTATAGTACATTTACTCTTAAGAATTATTATATATTGTGATATATCCCATTTCATGTACTTATAAGGCCATTATTCATTCCCCCAAAATAACTCTGATGTTTAGACATTCTGAATCATATTTAAAATTCCATGTTATCGCTTAGAAGTTCATCAATCTATTAATATGTTATGCCTGCTTCTAGATCTATTATTCCCCAATGTAATACTGTAAAATAAAAAGTATTCCCACCCATTTATTACAACCAGGATCCATCTAAAAAATAAAAAACATTATACATTATTTTCTTCCTAGTAATAAAATTTAAATTTATCATTTTTTTAAAATATGTATTTATGTACATTATAATAATAAATAAATAATGGTCCAATAATATAAATTTGTGAGAAATATAATTAAAATTATATCTTAATTTTAACAAAATCATTAAATTTTACTGTAAATATGATTAAATATTTATCTTTGACATTATAAGTGAGAATGTGGTAGATATTTTCAAACAAAAGGTAACTATAATAAAATTTCATTGACCTATTTAATTTTATTATGAACCACCATCTGGAAAAATTATAGAATTCAAATGATACACACACTAAATGTGTTCTAAACTGAAATAATTAACTTCAATTGTCTATATATTTTAAATATGTAATTCTTAATGTGTGTTTTGGTGTAATAAAATGGATTAATGGGGGTTATAAAGGAGGGTTTTCTTAATAATTCCATAAATTAGATGTTCGTTTATGAGGGAGTGAGATATAATTTAATGCCTTCCAAACCATCATTGAACCCATTATCTGACTCTCCAAATCAATGGGTGCTTGATATAATGTATATGAAAAATAAGTAAACATTAAATTACATATCTACAAAATTTTGAAAATATAATAGATTATAATAATGATGATAATTTTTATTGAAATTAATAAATAAATATTATTTTATTTTTTTATAAAAATATACTAATAAACTATTATATTTAATTTTAAAACTCTTAAAAATTGAAATAATAATTTTCAATATTTTTATTTCTTTCATTATGTTTTCATTAATTAATTTATATTTCATTATATTATTTATTAAAATTCGGAAATAATGTAATGGTTTTTTATAAATGGGAAGAAAATAATAACAAAAATTATATAGAAATGATCTAGATAAATAAAATATAATGAGATATGATACATGGGGAAACAATTTATGATTAAAAAGAAGTTGTATACATATAAGGGTATGATAGTTAAAAATATTCCACATGCTAAAAAGATTTAATTTTTTAAAATATAATATGTTTCCAAATTATCATGGGAATAATTTTTTATCATTATAAAAACACTTTTTTCTTACATTCAGTATGACTTAAGAAATATTAGAGTATATAAAGGTACAATATTATGATATTGGAGATGATGATTCAAAAAATGTATACCAAATGTATAATTTTTTTCAAAAATAATTTATAATAAATCTTAAGTGATATAATTTTGGAATAATGAAAACATTATATATAGGGACCCATACAAGAAATCCAAAATTATTATATATTTTTTAAATCAATCATAATAAATATTTCAAACCCAACAATCGATAAGGTTATTTTATTAAGAAATTATTTTCATATAATATAAACATATGGAACACATTATTGATTACATGACTTCATCGGTGTAGACCTCAAATAGGATTTCATAATATTTTAAATTTGATTTAACCATTAAGGGTCATAAATAATATAAATGGAATGACAAAATACTAGTATGTGGATAAATGGTCAGGAGTAACATGGGACATGATGCCACATGAGTTCATTGGAAATAAATAACTATTTCCCAATCATAAGCACAAGATCATAATATTAAGAATGTGGAAGTGTTTTAAATTAAATAGTAACTTCGGCTCAAGAATTTTTGTGAAACATAATAAAAATGATTCATAATTTATATCTATGAAATCATAACTATATAGACCAAGCTATATGCATGATTTCCAAGTATAACATTGTTAACAAATAAAACTACATCATGTATATATATAATGATCTCATGCGATAAAATAGTATACCTATTTAATTTTTGGGATGTATATATTTGGTTCCACTTTTTCCATCATATTATGCTCACATTCATATATTCCACATAAAAAATGCACATCAATCAAAAAATATGAAATATACCCATAATAAAATAATAAATTCATAAATATAATGTGATGTGTATATCAATTAATAAAATATTGGACTATTATAACTATAATAAGAAAAAATATTTTTATAATTTAAATGTATAATGATGTAATAGATCAAAGGATATGATCATAAAAATTCACAATATTATGAGAATCAATGAGAATATTAATATATAAATACTCTATCAAAATCATTTGAGGTTACTGTGAATTATTATTATTGAAATAAATAATAGAAATTATATAAATAAAGAAGTGTAAAATAAAATAAATTTTATTTAGTGGTTTAATAATGAAAGCCATGGATAGAAAACATGAAGTGAAATAGGTGGAGTGAGTGTAAACCTAAAAAACTGAAACAGTTTTAGATCCCCCTTACAAGATTTCAGTTTTTTTTTCTCATGTTTATAGTCACTATAGAACTAAAAAATCATTATAAAAAACACCCTGAAGTTTGTATAATTAATTCATAATATTCATAATAAATAAAAAGAATTTGAATTTTCTTATGAAATTTTCATTAATGATAAAATGGTGGGATGATAGGTTTGTTCATTATTACTCCCTTTGGTATTTCATCCTTGATGTTTTTTTATTATTATAACTCTATAATTAGGTTAATTACCCATATAATGATAATAATAATAATAAATAAATATTTATATATTACTCATATAATACCATAACAATTAATTAAGATAGTAATAACTAAGAAACCAATAATGTCATCATTAGTGGTTAACCCAACCATTAAAGAGATATATAAATTAATGGAGCGTGACAATATCTATGTAATAAATTGTTTATATTCATTGTAGATTATCATAACAACAATTAAATCTATATATATATGTTACAATAAAAAATCATATAGGACATGATAAATAAGGAATTAATGTTGTCCTTGAATCCAATTAAACCAACCATTAAATGGCATGTCAAAGTAAGATAGTGAATATGGTTTTGTATTTAATATATTTTTTATAATAATTAAACCATATAAAAAATCATTAATCTTTATAAATATTAATTTTTTATAATGGTTTAAAATTTAATGGGGATTGAAGATTATAATTATAAAAATTTAACGAAGTGGATGATAGTCATACCACATCATAGACACTTTTCCCAATGTTAATCGACAATAAAATAGAATACATGGGGTGTAGTGAGACGATAATCACTCACGTAAAATAATATGGATTAATATAAAGGAAATTAATTAACCATAGTTAGTAGTTTAAATTTCATAATTGGTTTTCTATATTGATGGTGAATTTATACTTGAAGGTAAAGGGTATTTTAGATTAAGGCAAGGAATAAAATTTTATTTGGGGACTATGATATTTGATAGTGTTCTTCTATGAGACAAAGAATATTATTTATCTAGAAATATATATTATTAATGAATTATAAATACTTCTATAGTTGAATTTGTGTTTTATAATTAATTACAAAATAGTTAGGGAGAAAATGATTGAAAATATTGTTATAATGAATAAATTATCAGTTTTGACAATAGAATTCGATTTTTAAGATTTGAATTTGAATTTAATTTTTTAATGGAATTTTTATATTATTAATCATATATATTTAGATAAAATACTTATATATTTTATTATATAATTATTCATCCAATAAAAGTTTTTAAAACATAATTTTTTTGAAAAACAATATCTTTTCCATTCATCTCTGAATTTATGTTCTCATAGAAAAATTAATAAAATCACTCAAGTAAAATGTCTCAAAATTTATATTAAAAATTAAATTTAGTTTGAATCATATTTCATACATTGGTTATTTCTATACATATATATTAACATTAAAAAATATTCTTTTTACCATATACATTAAATGATTAGTTAAAATGAAAAATATTTATTTCTTCAACATAACAAATTGTTAAATTTAATTCATAAACATGTAATATTTAAATATGCTTACATTATTCATGATAAGTATAAAAAAAATGTTATTTTAAATTTTCAATTAACACATTAATAATCTAATGGCCATGTTACAATTCAATGGTCATATTACTATTCAAATAATAATATTTCCTTTATACGTCCAATACATACCTCATATTTTATTTATTTTTTATTCAAATGTTTTATATAAATGTTCTATTTATAGATTTATAATCATATTAAAATTTTGTTTAAATTATTTTTCATTACTTTAATACTTATAAGAGACCACAATGCACCAGAGTTCCAAATTTTGGTTATGTAATTTTATTATACAATTTTTAATTTTTTTATATATAATTTATCATTTACACATACTATTTTTTATTGATGAAATGATGTAGAGATTATGTTAATTATGTAGTTCATGTTATTTATACTATAGATTATTCCTAAGTATGATACACATATAAATTAAGGTAAGGAATTTTTAAAATGAAATGTTAGGATCAATTCTTTCTTCCCCTATTCAAAAATTCACTATGGAATATGAATTCTTATTCATGGTCAAAAAATAACTGAGGTGATTCAATTTCATTGGTTCCAATATTTCCTATGTTTCTATTATATTTTTGGTTTCCCCAATGTATTTTCATAAGTTTTTTTGTCTTATTACGTTACACATTATCTCCATAACCCACTATATTCACAAAATTTTCCTCATAAGAGAGGAGACAAACCAATTTTACAACCTCTAGATTTAGCACAAGTATGGGATCACATGTTTACTTTTTTATAAGATGTATGTGGAACTTATTGTAGAGTAGATTCATGTTTTATTCAAGTGTTTCATGATTTTCCAAGACTATAGTGTAATTAAGCATTGAAATAAGTCCCATATATCGAGGTTATCGATTTATATTACATCCAAACCATTTGAATTTGTTCATGATATATATTTGACAAAACACCTTAACTCTAATATCAAATTCCATCCCACACAAAATTTTTTCAATATATCCCTTTTTCCAATACTATTATTCATTAATTGTTTGTAAATTGGATTGAAATATCTCTATAATTTCATACATAATATTGGGTTATATTTTTTCTCAGGGAAACATCATCACAATAAGATAAATTTTTCTCAATTCCAATTAAAATCATAATACATTTCTAAAAACTTTCACTAAGTGATAAATCAACATATTTAAGATTTTTGTATTAATATACATTAATATATATTCAAATTGTACTCACTTTAATTTAGATATTCTTAATATCTCTTTCAAATTACCCATATGTTTAGGTCAGGTAGGTCATACTGAAGTTCAAATCATTTCATGAGGTTTAAAAATACTCTTTTAAATAGCTTTGTGAGCCTTATATATAATTGATAAATGATTTAATTTTATACCCCTGTAGTTTTACTATAACTAAGAATGATATCTTATAAATTTTATAAAGTAATAAATTGAATAAATTTATTTTGCTAGTTGGAATTCATGGATAGTGGATTCATTATAACCCATGTGAAATTATTTACATTAGTTATCTATAAATGACTTGTAACAAAGTAAATAGGGATGTTCTGCTATTCTAATTTGGTCATGCGGGCTATGTAATGGGCTACATGCCCACTGGGCCTTCGGGCTATGTAATGGGTCTCCCTCTACCCAATTAAAAGATGTATTTTTTCGCTTTAATAATAAAAAGAGGCTTCGGCCCCAACCTTCAAAAAAACTTACAAATTAAAAACATTATGGTTTTCTTTTTTCCTCTCAATGATAATTTATAGTATCCCTGAGGTTTATAAGACATCATTACAAATGCCTATAATGATTCCATTATTCTATATCTACTTTCTTTCAAGTTGGGTTTACCATTTGTGTAATATTTATAGAGATATAATCATTAAACATTTATTTTAGGGATTTTAACTATGCTTCCACAATCATTCACATTGGTTTTACCATTTTCAAAACCCATAGAAACTCCCAACAGCTTCCATATCCATTGAAAGGTATATACCTAATTTCTAAAGGAAAATGGTCATTTGGGGTTTCAAACCCAATTTCATTTATTAAATCACATTAGTGAATATGAATAGAGGTAGGGCTCATCTTACTATTCCGGTGGGAATTATTTCCAATTATGGGAATCTCTTATAGATTTACAACATGTTCATGAATAACATCCAAATCCTGATATTGTATTGGTTTCCATAATAAAATCATCTAATGTTGAATCCTTCTATACGTATAGGGGGTCATTAAATAGACCTTATTTATGTATCATATATTCTCTATTTTTTTTATCATTATTTCTAAGAATTAGGTAGCTTCTTATATTTTGAATCCATATACCTAGGATCTAAAGAGTTTATAGTTGTATAGAAAGGCAATTGATGTTTTTAGTATGGGATTGAACCTTCATGAGGAATCCATAACATCTTATTTATATTCTAAACCAAAATCCACATCATTCATTTAATCCTGGGAAGTTCAGTTTAACATCAATAGGAAATGACAAATATGAGGGTGTGTATGGACATGGTATAGAACTGGAGCCTTATAAAAGCATCCTATATATCCTAATTATAGTATTAATTAAAGAAATAATAGATTGATTTTCCCTTAACCCACTAATGTGTGGTGATTAGTAATTAACTCCCATGAGGTTTATTTCCCCAGGGTTTACCAGTATGGGGATTCCATCAGGACATACACCCAAGTGGATACCCTTGTATGGGGGAAATGGTATCATGTCCCCAAATGGGGACTACACATAGAGGTTTCTCTAGATAGAGTAAATGTAAGATTATAGTTATATGAAAACTGAAAAATACCAAATCTTATATGATTCTTCACCAATGTGTTAAATAATGGATACAAAGTGATCGAACTCACTACATATGGTTGATGGACTTATGAACTATGGAATCATTAATTGGGTGTCTGGTATTGAGATTAGGCACTATGAAGGAATCCTATGAGTCCAACATATAGTAGGAAGAAGATTTCTTATAGTTCAACATGGTTCCCAATCTGCTAATATATGAGGATGAATGATAATAATACATGAGATTTTTGGTCCAAGGGTTCAAACTGTATAAAATATAGAGAGACATACATTATGGTGGATACCTAATTAGATCATCATGCATAGAAAGGTTTACTTCATATCCTATTTTGAAAGGAATCAGATTCCTTATAGTTTAATTAGCTTCTCAATCAACAAATTGATGAGTAATAATGACAAAGACACAATATATTTGGGATCCCATATATTTGAGTGTCTGAAATAAGGAGGGACTAAAACTGAGGTGGATTCCCAATTAGATATCTAGGTATAGGAAGGATCCATTCATATCTTTTTTGGTTAGAAATCATTGTCCTCATAGTTCAATTAACTTTTCAATCTACTGATGGATAAGGAATAACAGTAAAACTATTGAAGAATTTGGGTCCCATTGATTACAGTGTCTAAAATATAATTGCACATACACTGAGTGGGATTCTTAATTGGACTTTAGGCATTAAAAATTAATCCAAAATATTCTTTTTTATAGGAATTTGATTCATCATATCTCAATTAGCTTATTATTCACATTATTGGTGATGATGAATGATAAAAAGAATAATAAATTTTTGGTATCATGGGTTATAGTGTAGGAAATATAGAAGTAATTACACTAAATGGGATTCCCAATTATATACTAAGCATCTCCATGGACCTGGTCAAGGCCAGTAATCATTTCATTACTATGAGGGTAGGTTTGGGAGACAGGTCTCTTTTCATTTCCTTCATTTATGGTAGCTGTCATGCCCAACAAAGGCATTCTTTATGGAGTTACCATAACTCATTTGATCCGGAAAACATTCCTTGTATTTTTTTGAGGGGATATTAATGTGGTTTCTGCCCCAGAGGAGAGGAAGGGATGCGGCCCCTTCTAAAGGAGTGAAATCTTGGACATCATTCACTTCATAGGTGGGAAAGGTCTCTTTGATCTCAGATTCTCAGGCAATAGGTCCATGTGTGCAATAACCAGAGAGGAAGGAATCCCTCATGGAGTCATTTGGATCGATGTTTTTCCAACATGCAAGACATATCAGTGTTCTCTAACACTAAGGTAAGTCACCTTTTTCAAGGTCTATCTGATCACACCCCTATTCCGGTTTCCCTATCCTCAATACAGCACTAGTTTGCAAGGTTCCGCTATCAACATCACTGGTATAGTCTTCCAGGGTTCCCCAAACCGGTGTCCGACATCGTGGCCAAGTCCACCCAGGGGAATTTGTGGATGGTTGTCCACAAAAATCTTATAAGGCTCCATACAAGGCTCTAACTCGGGGGATTCATCTTCCCCCACAAACAATGATATTATGGGAGAAATTCATAATGTGGATCTCCTAGAGAAAATCACGAAATAGGTTTGGAATGATAGGGTGTTTGATGATCTCTCCAGCAAGAAGAGGACCCTGGAGGATATGCTACTCATAATTGAATGAATGGATAGTGAAAAGTCGAGAATTTAGTGGCTTAGGGAGGGAGACTGGAACACATATTTTTTTAATGAATGTATCAAGGAGAGGAAATTGATAGTGAATCTGAATATTGTATTTGATGAAATAACATACATAGATAGTAGGGATACCATGGGGGCTATAGATCCACCCTCCCTACAAGACATCCTCACCGTTCCTAATCCTTGCCTACCGACTGGATACCTGGGGGGAGGATGAAGTTTTTTATGTGATTCTCAACCAACTCTCGGCCCCAAAAAATGGGTAAATGAGCTCCATTCCGGATGATAAAGATATACAAGTGTCCATGTTGAGCCTCAACCTTGAAAGCGCACTTGATCCCGATGGATTCCTGGGTCCGTTTTACATAGAAGTGTGGGAAGTAATCATGGTCTATTTTTCATCTTCCATTCGTGGCTTCTTTTGGAGGGAATCTTCTTAAGATTGTTTGTGCCACAACCGTTGTCCTACTACCCTAGATCAAGAAGCCCTCATCCATTAATCATAATAGGCTGATGATCCTGTGTAATTTTCTTACAAGATCCCGGCCAGCCTTATCTACGCAAGGCTATCCCCCCACATCTTTTAGTGGGTGTTGCTTGAATAGAATGGGTTCATGAAGGGACTTTTGATTCAAGGGGACATCACTCTAGCCCAAGAGATCATCAGCAATATTAACTTCATGTCTCGAGGATCCAACTTGGACATCAATAAGGACATGAACAGAGCCTATGATCGGGGGAGTGGGGTTTCATCAACAAGGTGATGGAAAATATGGGGTTCTCCTCGAGGAATGTTGTCATCCTATTTAGGTATTTCAGATCAGCATGTTTGGTGTTTTCATTTATGGGGAAAGCTTGTGAGTTCTTCAAGGCTAGCCACGGACTAAGGCATGGTGATCCTATCTCCCCAAACCTCTTCATTCTATCATAGGATTTCCTTAGTCACCTGTTTCATAGGGGTATTACTAGAGGTGGGGTAAGGGAATATCATAGAAAAATGAGAGAACCCTTGGTCTCACAGCTGATGTTCACCGAAGACACCTTCATTTTCATGAATACTTTCATGTGGTCCATCAGTGGCCTCCAAATAATTTTGTAGGAGTGTTGTCGTTGGATCAGACATGCGATCAATAAGGCAAAGAGTAACTTCTATATCTTCAACAGAGGCACTGCAACCCGGATCCCTACCATTCAGTATATTGAGGGCATGCATAGGGGGACGTTCCCTATGGAATACATGGGTGCCCCATATACCTGGGGAGGCTTCGTGTATGTGACCTTGATGCCATCATCAAGAGAATTACAGACCGGATCCTCAACTAGAAGAACATATACCATTTGTTTGGTGGCTCGATAACTCTACTTAATAGTGTGCTCCTCAACACCCCATCCATGCTCTTTCATCCATTAAATCCCCTATGAGAATCATTATAAAGATAGACAAGATCCTTGATGGCTACATCTGGGACCCATGTTCAGATGGAAGGTGTTGATGGTCTTCCTAGTATATGGTAGAGAGACCATCTAGAGAGGGTGGAATCAACGTATTAAAACTTTATGACACTCTCCTCTTCATGCATGCGAAGCTTTCTTGGGAAGTTCTGAAACAAGTCTCACTTGGGGGGTTCACAATGAACAACTCTATTTCTGTTTCTAGGGATTGGACATCCATCCAATCCTCATTGTTCTGTTCAGTTATTTCTTCTCATATCACTACCTTGAAACCTTACTGCATATGGATCATAGAGAGGGGGTGTCTCTTTCTGGCATCACAACTAGGCCGGGATAGCCCTTGGCTCCATTAGGTGTCCTACAACTTTGATACCCATCAGAGAGGCTAGCTTCCATCTGAATTTCATCACCCCAATTTTGGATAGGGACAATAAGGAAATATTCAATCTCATTGAGCTCAACACGGAACCAGATAGATGTTTTTTCTTTCCCTCTTCCTCAAGGGCCTTCTCTTAAAGAGAATTTTGGTGCACTATAGCCATTGAAGTATAGATCAACCCATGTGATGAGATCCTCTGGTCCAAAGGTACTCCCATTAAAATTTACTTTCTCACCTGTAGGCTTCGACATAAATCCATTCCCAATAAGGATAACATCAAATGTTGTGGCATCATTCTAGCTTCAAGATGTCATTGTTGCACGGACAATCGGGAGGAGAGTGTAGATGACTTGTTTTTTGAAGGATACTAGGCAAGGGTGGTGTGGTAGTATTTTGGTGAGTTTACTGATATTAACGATAACAGCTTAGCTGGTAGACCCTTTCTCAATAAATGGTTCCATGGTGTGGGGGAGAGGGGTCTGGAGGAGAAGGTACGTGTTGTGGTCCTCCATGCCAGTTGTTGGTCGATCTGATAGGCGATGAACATGGCCAGACATGAAGGGACCTTTTTCTTTGAGCTAGGGTTTCATTCAACAAACTAAATTTCTACTTCAGGATATGGTTAGATCTATTAGCAATTGGAATGAAGCTCCTACCATTCGAAGGCTTCAAGTATGAAACAATTCTACTAATCTATGTAGCAAGTTGACTGGAGGTAACTGGGTGTGTTGGGCACCGCCAAGTACGGGTATCAAACTTATTACTAATGGGACTTCCAATAGGGGGATTATACACAGAGGAGGGGTATTCTTTAATCCCTCTGGATCAGTTATCATGGCGTGCTTAGTGCTCCTAGGTCATGGATCTTCCTCCAGGAAGAGGTCAAGCCAATGTTTTCTGGCCTCCTTTTATGTCATTATAAGGGGATCTCCTTATCAACAGTTGAAACAGACTCTAAAATTCTCCAAAATGCCATTCAAGTCAATGGTTATATCCCTAGTTCTATTCTTTACATCATCTAAAAGTGTTTGGATATAATTATCACAAACACTAGTGTGGTCCATACATGGAGCGAGGGAACAAGGTCGTAGAACAAATATCCTCTCTTGATATTTCTAGTCTAGATCCCATTTATATTCATAATGATTCCACCATGAAATCAGAGGGAGTCAATCTGGTTAGGGGGGATTCCCTTGGACTTTGCTACTTTCGGCCACCATAGGACTCTCATTCGGGGCTTTTGGGATTATCCTTTCGTGTCGCCCATTTCCTTGATTCCATGAATAAAAATATACGTGATGATGATGAAGAGGGAATCCTACATATACTATTTAGATTGAAATTAGAGTCCACATGATTAAATTAGCTATTTTTCTAGTATTGTCTACCAAACAAGTTATCGTGTCATGGGGTGTCCATAGGAATTTCTTGGCATGTTTTGGGTGCCGGTTAGACATGTATGTGTTGTCTTCCCAACAGTTATGAGGATATATAGTGAAAATATCTATGGTTTCAACTGTATGATTTAGCTGGCTTTCCCATAGTTTGTACCATGACAATTCTAACTTGTCCAAGGTGCATCATATGATTGAAATAAATAATTCATAGTTCTTTTTCATGATTTGACTAACCTGTCCAGTGGACTTCATTAGATCGATGCATATATGTACAAGTGTTTAACTTGTTCAAGGATAACATATCATATGACTGCTACATGGTCTAATTAGACAAATCCAAGGGTGTCATGTGATCTGAGATAATACATCATAGGGATGTTTTGTGATCTGATACTCATGTCTAGAGGACTTCCGATGACTTTGCTGACATGTATCGGTGCTACTGTAGTATCAATATAGGTTATTTAAAATGAATTCTTCCTTTATATAAAAATCATCATATCTGAATTAACATAAGGATTTTTTATTTTTCATATGTTCAATAATAAATGCCAAAATGTTTTTAGGCATTTTCTTATTGAGAAATCTTTTGTAAAAGTCGATATGAAGAAACA
Organism: Viscum album; assembly: GCA_963277665.1. Lineage (NCBI taxonomy): Eukaryota > Viridiplantae > Streptophyta > Magnoliopsida > Santalales > Viscaceae > Viscum > Viscum album. The sequence continues at coordinate 557,404,779 of OY728141.1, forward strand.
CATTGGAATTTTCTAGATGATGCACCATAATTCTTTCATGTGGTCAATAGGGATATCACACATCGTGTATGTATGTGTTCTATAACACTTATTTCACTCTAGTGGTTTACCTAGTTGAATACCTTTTTCATTCCATGTGTTTCATCTCTAATAAATCATCTCTCACTTATTCACTCCTATGGGTGTTTCATGTGTCCATATTGCGTCTCTTTTTCCAGGAGGGGGGAATTAATAAGACACACCACCCTATATCTAAATCAAAATTAAAAATTATATATCTTATATATGTGCTTGACATGGTCTAGTGGTAATCCAATCATGAGATTCATAGAAACCTTAAATTTATCATCTATAGAGTCCTAGGATAACCAGTGACCACAGGAACACTCTGTCATCCCAACAATTATTAGACCATTAGTTTTTCAACAGTTATTAACATAATTATTTTTACATATAAAGGAACCATATCTTTATTAGGCCTTCATTTATAAGATTTTTCACAGTAGCAAGATGTATATCGAAGAGGTATTCACGTGATCAAAGGAGACTTCTCTGTTGTCCTTTATGAAATTTAGTTGTCTCATTAGAGGGCCATAAAATGAAAATTAACTTAAATCTCATTCTTATAATGTATCTTCATTATTATATTATTATACATTATTTTTTAAGACCAATTCATTGGGTGTTCGTTCGGGAGTCACAGGATCAATACAAGATCTCATGATCGTAGGAGAACATTATCGTGGATGGTCACTCTTATTATATGTGCTGCATTGTGTGATAATTTATAGATCTTGAAACATCCTACAAGAATTGTCAGGGATAGATTTCCAACGTGATTATGGATACAAATGGGCATCAAATAATTGAATTTCCATGTCCAAGGGACATTCCATGATAATAGTGATGTACCAATCCTATTTCACATGACATTGACGTGTTGACATTAAGGATCCCATGTTATCATTGAACTGATCATGTGAGTCGTATACCACTTTTCATGAAAATAAATCTAAATTTTTTCCCCTGATTATTCTACCTTTTAGCCTTTATTTTACCTGGGGACTTAGATTATTATTGGGAGTCTTTCTGTGGGAATGTTTCTTGATCAGGTGAGGTCATCCAGAATCCTCCACATTATCTGTAATACATGTATGGATGAATTTTAAAGAAGATAAATGCCTGTTTGAGGGGATTCATTTGATAATGCGTATATCATAAAAAGAACATGTCATTTATTCTGATGTTTCTAGGTCATCTGATCATGTTTCCTCATGGGGATCATGTGATTTTCATAACCTAGCCATCTAATCTTCATATACCCACGTTCTTCATTCCTTTTTATTATAGTGAAAATAATGCATATGATTTTATTTTTTCTTCAATCATATAATTCTTGATTCTCATGTTGTATTCATTAATAAATGCATTCCCCATGGTTATGTCTATAGGGAAAAGAACACAGTTATGAGGATAGTAAATCCTTACATGAGTCCACGAGCCTTTCTCTGATCAATTCCATTGTTGATTTGGGTATTCTATATAACCTTCAGTATTCCATGAGGTACCTTATAAATAAGGGAATGAGGGAGACACTCATTCCATTAGTGACACAGAAATCTAGAGATATTTCAACTACCTATATCACATTCATGCATCATAATACCTCTTCATAAGAACCACATCACAAGACTTCTTCACTGTATTTGATCACATGGAATCATTGAGTGCTTCCTTGTATAAATGACTTGTTTGATCAAATTTTTGATTAATAAATAGAAATTTTCTCATGATGTACTATAATTTTTTAAATATTGGTTCTTCTCATACACTTCCCAAGGTAGAATAATTCTTCTTCTCAATATCACTTGATCATTTTTCAAATCCCATGACCTCTATATAGTTTGGTGATTGTGAGGTTCATAATAATATCACATGATCATGAGTTGTTAAAAGGGGTAACACAATCAACAATACCGGTAACAGGTTATATAATCATGAGCCCTAATATAGGTCATGTGGTTGCATGATTTTAACATTGTTACAAATTTCCATTAATCAATCCCCCCATTTCAGGATGGCTCTCCTTGTCTTTTCTGATTTATTGTCTTATGAACATGTCTTCTAGATTTAAGACATCTTATAATGTAGCCATATAGATGGCTATGATTGTTGGGAGTTATAATTAAAACACTCTATATAAAAATTTCTAGGACAATTAGGTTCTAAAAAGTCTTATTCTATTTGAACTTCAGAACTATCATCTATCACACATGCTACCTTTATTTTCATTTGGCCATCAAGATGATGTTACAATGACTTCAACTATCTATAAACATCAAACACATTGGTTATCTAATTCTCTTAATTATATTCAAATGATGTTTTCTTAAAGTAAAAAATTTTTCATGGTACCACTCCAAGGATTATCTATTATGTTATTTCAATCCTCTCTAAGTATATATTGTGGAGATATCACCCATCATCCGATTTCTCAAAGTTATTAAAACATAATTATATCCTTGTTTAATAATCTGCGAAGTGGTTGGATATAAAAGTGTGATCTGGTCTGGGAGGTATCTTCTTTGATGAATGGACATGGTCTTTCTAGGTTAGTAAGTGCTTATTATAATTCTTTGACCAATTACTGTCCATCAAACATTATGATGTGTCATGGATTTCCTAGTTTATCATGTATTATCAATTAGAACTACTCAGAGAGATGATTAGCCATTAGTGTCCTAAAACTAACTCCTTTCACCTATCCCATCTAATGGTAGGGATCATCCTATGGGATATATTCCATATTGGAGGAAAACACCAACTTGGTGATATATATTTTGAATTCCTTCCTACTGGGGATTTTTTTTATTACATATCACAAACTCCAGCCTTAGAAAGAGAAATGATCTCTATTTCAAAAGTTAATTAAAAGAAGGATCAGAACCAATTCTCACTCATTTATATTAATGATTTGATCAAAATATTCCTTTAACATTGTAGGAATGAAACAACCTCAATATTCCCACATCAATTTCCTTCCCAAATTATTATAAAATCAAGGGCTCTTATTGGGCCATTCATGCAGCTAAAAATTATGCATCATGGGGATAATGGGTAACACATGAGGTATCCCCACTCCTTCAGCTAGTAGTTGTTTTATCCATGTGTACGAATGGTTGTATTTTCCCTATTGGAAAAACAAGATTTTGAATTAAATTTGGGATGTTGGTGTTGGTATCCCAATTGGTTGAGTGGTGGCCTGTTAATCTAGTATTTGGGATTATTTCTCACCATTATCAACTCTATTTTCATATCCAATAAGGAAAAATCCCCACATAGATTGGAATTTCTTTAGAAATATAATTTTTTTAGATAGGATATCATTTTTAGGGACAAATTTATCAAAACACTATGGATATCCCTAATTTCTCATTCCTCCCCAGGTGAATCAATGCTTCTAGGGTCGAGGTAATTTATCTAGGTCCCAATAAGGTGATTTATATGTTGTTTAGACACAAATTATTCAACATTATTCTCTATCCTACATTGATAGGGGCATTTATTTATCATAGAAGTGGTTATATAGATTAGTGGTTATATAAAATCTCTCTATGGTTTGGGTTTCTTATTGCTCATGTAGATGAGCTTATTATTTTTTATCCATATAACTATAATGTATTTTCTTATCATTTTAATATATTCATAAAATTTTACATCTTCCATTAGTTGTTGTGAGAGAGGAAGTACACATAACTCTCATTCAAAAAAATTATTTTGCAGATGGGTGCAGATAAAAAAACTAACTCATTCTTTCACCTATTGATGCTCATGCCTTCCTATCTCATGACTATGCCCATGATTGGTGGATTTTTATATGACTGCTATATTGAATTGAACATTCTCTTTAGTAGTAATGTAACTGATTAGAATGTTAGGATAACCTCCACACAAGCACACCCATTATAGTAACGAACTGCTCATTATCATAACTGTGTTTTCTAAGGAGGTTGGACCTTTAGTTTTGGGGATAGATAATGTATCAATTATGGGAGAAATTATAAAGGATCCATCTCTTGATTTATTATTAACTCAGATGATTTTTCCTTTACTACATTTGATACCAGGAAGGATGGTTTGGTAGAAAATACACACCATGACAATGGAGACTTCCTTGGATAACATTTGCGACCAAGAAGTACTTCACTTCCATTTTTTTAAAATTTTGTGCTAGTGGGTTATACTTTTAAAAATTATATGATATCATCCTAAAAATTATCCTAACTCAAAACAATGGTTGGGAACGAGGGATACATTCATGGTTTTGACGACAAGACACATCTAGTGGAAAAAATAATTGAATCATCAATGGTTCTTGAGCAGTGAAATTCGAAATTCTCTAATAAACACTTATATAGATGAAAATACTATGTTGATAACAAAACGGGAAATGTATTCTCTTTTTATGTCATCATCCTTATCAAAAACTACTAAGGAATGATTTGAATATTTTTACTCTAATATTGGTACTCTATATCCTAACACTACAGTTGTGCAAATGGATCAAACAAAACAATAGATCTTATTAAAAAAACACTCACAAGATTCTGTTTCATTTAGAAAACATAGTTGATAGATTTTATTATAATATAGTCAAAAATGTTTTTTTAATTTTTTTCATTAAATCTTTTGAGATACTAAATAAATTAGATATTCATACATTCTATTAACATTTCCAATGAAAAATCATTTTAAAAATTTCATGTCATTTACATGCTTTATTTTATTCATGATGTTCATGGAATTCCTTTTATATGATATAATATAGATTATTTATGATAATAACCCTTTTATAATACAATGTATACCCAAACACATGTATTTGGATGCAAGAATCATAAATGATTTTACTTGATAATTTGTATCGAATAACTACTAACATGTGATTTCTCATTAGTGTTTATGCTCTGATTGTCCTTATAATTATTATTTTAAAAGGATAACATGGGTAAACATATATTAGAGGGAAGGTACTATAGTTTTATTCTCTATGTAATTAGATATAGTGAGTTTAGATATTTATTTTATATGGACATATAATAAACCACACAATATTTGTGTCTTCTTATTTATATTGTCCTAACATTTTTTTTATTATTCATATGTGGTGATATTAATGGGATTAGAATTGATTTTTTCATAGAATTCCATTTATTTTATTTAATTTGGCCATGTGTAGTGTCTTCTCAATTTTATAATTGATAAATACCTCCAAGAATGCCCAAATTGAAAGTCCAGCAAGGAGATACCTAAACTTTTCCTAAGGTTCCCTTTTTGGGTTTTTATCCTTGAGATTATTATATCTCTTTCAATTATCTTCTTATTTTCTAGAAATAATGAACATTGTTGTGTTGTAGTTTAGGGTCTTCCATCATAGACCTTATGATGTTTCAAATTTGGGTCTTAATGATTGGAAAATATTTTATTTTAGTTTTGTTTATTTTAGGTGGGACAATCTATTTCTATAGTTTATTATCTTCTATATGAAATGATATATTACTATATTTTGTATTCTTCTTGCATGTACCATCTAATTCTATAATTTAGGTTCTTTTATCTCAAACTTTATGGTGAGTAATTTAGATTCTTCATTATTCAAACATGAATTGCTTTATATTATTTCCTTTTATCTTAGATAATTTATCATTTTAGTTTATGGTCATTTTTCATGGACTTTATATTTCTTCTAGTGAAGGATGAGTACTTTTGAAGGATTTGAGAACACTGTATCCTTAATAATTAGTTTATATTAAGGGTTATGAAACCCAAAATTATTAGTTGATATTTTGAAGAACGACTATTTATAAAGGGTTCAAGAACCTTTTGATGTTGTATAAAACATGAATGGTTTGTTTACATAATCGATTATCGCTCCCTACATCCGCATTAAAATAAATTTTTGGGTATCCTTAAATATTACGAATGTTTGTATAGTTGTCATGTGGGTGCAATAAATCATAACCCAAAAATTTGAACTCATATATATGATATTTGGCATACATGTCTTCCATAGTGTTTTTGAGGATTATAAAGATTAGAGATACTTTCCTATAATAATAATACGCCTCTATCTAGGGGTTTAGAGTCCCTTATTCATGGTCCCATAGGTCTTACATGTATAGTTATGTAGAGGGGATCCATGATCTCTTATAAGGGAAATGAATGATTTGTTAAGATTCAAAATTTTGAATGACGAAGTGGGGTATATATAATTTGGTTATCCATGAATGGTTCTAAGACCCAATGAAATTTTATATCGTGGAAGGGAATATTGGGTCCTATAGCATGTTTTTTAAGCCATTTGGTGTGGGACATAAAAACGTTTGGTAAGGTAATAGAAAATTCCTTCTTTCATAAATAGTACAAAACAAAGTGATATAATATCAAGGATATCAAATATCCATGAATAGTGTGGTTATAGTGATTTTGAATCAAAATCTATTAATTACTAAGCTAACTTGTCGTGGAAACCGGTAGGTACCTATAAACACCAATAATAGATAAATCCAATTTTCCACATAGTTAAGATAATAACTCTAATATATATGGGTGGCATCTCTTATAGGTCCAAGCATCCTCAATTAAAAACCATTGGTAGCATTTCAATTTTTTAGAGGATCCAATATAGGTACTTTGGATTAAATAATCCCTATAACTAATTTTCTATGGGGAAGAACTTGGAGCAAGGGATCCCAAGATACATGGGTTTCCAATAGAATGGCACTAACATGAGGAATTTCATGTGTCAACTCATACATCAAATACATGAATTTGTTTTATTGAAAACACAATAATCATGAAGGGATTTTGAACACTAGATTTTTTTTCACCTAATGAAAACATTATCATGGCCAAAATATTTGACAACATAATTCTCTAATATTTTCTTAAACTCTTGATATGAAAAGTTTAGCGAGTAGAGATTTACTTTTTGTCACACACATATTCGTTGGTTTTCATCCTAAACAGATTTATGTCTCTTAAAATAGTAGTACTATGTTTTTTTTATTTTCCCCATCAAATGAAAAGGATTATATTCATAGAGTTTCGACTAAATTCCATATAGTTTATGTTGATAATTTAAGTCTACTTGATATGGGGTAATGTTTCACAACATCCTAATTACGATACTAATGGTCAATAGTAAACAAAAAACATTCTGAGTGAGAGAGATTATTTTTTTAATAATTGGTTATTTTTATTAGGTCATGAGTAATGGTAAGAGAAAATCCTACTAAAAATAATCATGAATCGCTCTAAGATAAAAAGATACACTATGATGATGTTAGGGATCAAAAGGATAATAATCAATTTTCCAATGTAATGACACATTTGGTTGATTTCTAGGAGATCCTATTAAAAATCAAGGTAAATACATTCATAGTCAAATAAAGTTCTTATTGCATCCAAGTTTCCTTTTACAAGGGAAATGGATGGTTGGTGGAATCCCATGATTCTTGAGACACAAAATTTTATTTTTGGGTGGAGGTTCATAACAGATAAATGGAACAACCCATACTTCAGTTCATCATAGTCGGATTATTTTGATCCTTTGATAAGGACTATTAATGGGTTATTTTCAACTCATTTTAATGTTATATAATGAATTGGTATCTTTAATTCTGTTTTATATCATTTCAATAATGAAATTTTCAATTCAACTTATTATTATATGGTAAGGATGTCAAAACCGAAAGGAAAATATGTTAGATATCAGTGGAGAAACATTACACTGGTTGGGGGATTTAAAAGTGAAATTTTATTATCCATTTATAATATTATTGATGTATATCCACATACTAAATATTTTAATGCATAAATTTATCTCATGTGAAACTAACCGGTATGTAGATCTAAATCATACATAAGAAAAACAAGATATTATGAACTTTTCCTCTTTAAAAATAGTTGTATACAATTTTTATAGATTTTTTTACCTGGGATTCCCATTTCATATTTTAATGGAATGGATCATTTCATAATAAACTACTTTTTGAAGATCCCACTGCATATATTTGACTCATATGAAGGTAGAGGGGTGTTCTATATTTTTACCTTAATGTGTCTCAAAATAAAGGTTGCGTATGGGGTATTCTACATAGATTTTTCTCTTGTATAAGGAAAGGTAATTTCTAAATATTTCTCTATTATGGAGGTGAAAAATTCTTCCCCATTAAGGATTTAGGGATAATATGGCATTCTTTATACAATTTAAAGTCCTATAGGTTAGACCATATGCCATATAGTTTAATTTTAGAAAATTAGGACATTATCAAGAAGTTTAATAGGACGCTTCTAGGATGTGTATCCTTGTTCAATAAACTTATAGTTCAATGCATCCATGTATCTTATCAAGTTCCCAAAGCTCAAAAGAGACATGCTCAATGGAATAGACAAGGGATAACTGAGTGGTCAATTAAGTCTGGTGAACGTATGTGACCAAGAATAATTGAAGGTGTTCAAAATTAATTGTAGACTAAAAGCTCTACATAGATCTTACACTCCATGAGGTATATCATCTTTAGTTATGGAAACCCATGGCTGGGTTTAAAATAGAGTATCCTGGTGTTGTTTCATATCTTGTGATAGTAATAATCATGCCACCCACAGTTATCATATAGTTCCTTATATATGGATGGCCAAAATACATGTGATGAATTTTTATCATTATATATGTTCTAGATGCATCTAGGATTAGAGAACTGGGCATCACAAACTATCCTACATCAATAATAATATAGACACATATAGTCCTTGAATAAGAAACTCTCCACGCAGTTCTAGTGATTATGCAGAGGGGGGATAATTTTTCATTAATGTTACGGATGGACCCTGGATTGGAGATCTAGTTATAACTATGTATCCAACAGTTATATAAATCAAGACACACATAGTTAATGAATGTTAATCTCTCATCACAGTTAAGAAACATACAAAAAGGGGAAAATATTTTCCATTAATATTGCAGTTGGAATTGGGGTTAGAAATAATGGAATCAGTATTTGTTCCTTAGTAATTGAATCAACCAAGTTATAGAACATTAATGAATAACACTCCACGTGGTTCTGATCCATACAAAGATGGGGGTGAAATTTTCCAAGGGTATTTTGGTTGGACCTAGGATTGGAGATGTGGTTATCATAGTGTAACTATGATGGAAGAAATCAAGAAACATGTAGTTCATGAACAAAAATCTCACCATAAAGGTCTGACCCATTTGCATAGTGGGCCATAATTTTCTATTAATATTGTATATGGATCTTGGATTGGATACCCAGGTGTCACTATATAGTCATTTGTGGCCGAAATCAATCCACACATAGTTTCTTAATGGAAATATCTCCACATAGGCCTCACCCACTTGTTGAGGGGAATTTTTTCCATTCAAAATGTGCTTGGAACTAGGATTAGAGATCTAGGTGTCACTATATGTCTTATAGTAATAAAAAGATTGAAACATTTATTACTTTAATGGAAAATATTCTACATTATTATGACCCATACATAGAGGTGGGGCATTCTTTTCTATTGATAATTTTTCCCGATCGAGGATTTGAGATCAATGAATAACTATGTATCCTGTGATGGAAAGAATTAATAAAATAGTAGTTATTAAAAGAAAGAAATATCCACATAGGTCTTACCCATGTCAAGAAAGGGGAATTATTTTCCATTTATATTGTGGCTAAACAAATGATTGGATATCTAGGAATCATAGTATATCCTAAGATGGAAGGAGTCGAGACACACATAGTTATTTAATAGAAGAATCCAAATGTATGTCTTACCCATAAAAATTAAGAGCAATTATTTTCTATTGAAATTATGGTAGGACACGGGAATACAGATATAAGTTCTAGTTTGTATCCTACAAAAATAAGAATCAATTTAGATTTGGTATGTAACTGTAAATATTTCATCATATGTTTGACCCGTATACAGAGGGGTATTATTTTTTTATAGTATAGTTGGATCCCATATTGTATATCTAGCTATAACTACAAATCCAGTTATGCAAGAAATGATGACACACATAGTTTTTGAATTAAAAACTCTCCAAACATTTCTAACCTATATGAAGAGGGAGACATTATATTTTTATTTATATTACTACTGGACCATTAATTGGACATCAATGTGTCACTATATATCTTTTTATGGGAAGAATCAATCCACTCATAGTTTGTTAGTGGTGGTGTGGTAAGAGACCAACACCATGGGTAGTGGACCTCTAGGGTTAACCCATAGAAATGTGATGCTTTACATCAGGCAAGAGGAATTAACCATGGAGATTAACATCATTTTGTATTGATATTTGGTGTGTATTTTAAGTTCTTCCATCAAGTATTGTGAAAACCATAATGCAAAATAATGGGTCCCAATCTTTCATGGAGAACCTTACCTAAATTTATGATTCCATGTGGTATATGATTAGTTTGGGAACAAGAAATGTAAAATGTTTCTTTAACAAACCAGGGGACATTATAAGAAATAATAGGGTCATTTTAATCATGTGTTGTTTATTCTAGAGTAAATTATATAGGAATCTCTTCATATCTCATTGATATGAGAATCAAGATGCAAGTAGTTCTTCAAGGGAAAACTATCCCTATAGATGTGACCCCTATGTAGAGGGGGGTATTTGGTTATGTTTACATTGAGGCTAAACCTAGGATTAGGGATTGATGTGTCACAGTATATCCTATTGTTGTAGGAATAATGAAAAAAAAATTCATGAATGTAAAACTCTCCATGCGTGTCTTACTCACTAGAAAGGGGGTGTATAATTGTCAATTTAAATTAGAGTTGGACAATGTATTGGGGATCCAAGTGTCACTTTTTATCCCATTATAGTAGTAATGTATACCCATGTATTTCATAAGTGGGGATATTCCCTATGTGTATCTGACTCACATATATGGATGGAGGTACTTTGTTTCAGTTTCAAATAGATCTTGATAATGTCAGAATCCATCCACAAAGTAACATTTATTGTGCAGTTTAACATCATGTGGTATGGAAATCATCCATGGATTTTAACATCATGAGATAAGGATGAGTTTTTTGTAGTTTATTTTCAAGGGATAATGATGGAATAAAATTGGCTTAAATTCATGAATGAAGGAATTAGGATGCTTGATAGAAGTTACTCAATGTAATTTTTGAGAAATCATGCATTGGTTGGGGGGTCTATCATGTTTCCCATATACTATTTATAATTCATATGTTCCTTTGGATAATACATTATGTTTCCTGTAAGGACTATCCAACATGGGTTATATCACTGGAGGTCTCTTTCTTGGTATAATTAGGGTCTTGAGATCTAATAATATTTCCATTTATAGGAATGAGCAGAGGAAGTTATTTTTATTGAAGGCTTGCATGATCCGATTTAGGTGGAATTCAAGGTTGTGTATTTCATATAACCATTTCTCATCAAGATTTTCCATATTATCTTTACAATTTTATTATTTCTATTCATTAGATATTTTTATAGATATCTACTCATAGTGATGGAAACTTAACTTTTATGGGAAACACTACTTTAGCTCAGTAAACTAAAATATATAGAATTATATATGTGGTAGTTCATGTGGTGGTACAGTAGGCCTATAAACCAAGAAGGATATCTCCTGTATAGGAATTATTAACTTTGTCAACCATCTTATAGACTATATTTGAAAGAGTCATTTTGAAGGCCCTATATTTTATCATTTATCACTCAATTATAAAATTATTAATTTTAAGATTTTATGTTGTACCCCTGCTATAATTTCTACAGCTTAGTAGAGTAGATGTTGGTGTCATTTTCCATCAATAAAATGTTAGTGACATCAGATATGGGGATGATATTTTAATTTATTATGTTGATGATATTATTGATCCCATCTTCCTTAAGTGATATTTCCTGAAACCATTTAGAAGAGAGGTTGAAAGTAGTAAGGATGTAATTAAATTTCTATGTGTGGCTAAGGATATGGCCTGAAAACATCCATTCCCCCAATGTAAAATGGCCTAGAATATTTATCTATATGTAGAATCTATATAGGATGATATATTAAGATTTCATGAACATGGATTGAGTGAAATTTGTTAGTGAATTGTACACTCTCCCGTATCAATTATTTTAGATGTAATAGACACTCTATATTGTTTGAATGACTGGTCCTAGTCTAATGAGCACTGCATGACATTGAATTCTCTTCTTCCAAGATAGACGGACTCTCTAAAACTACTATTCATATTAGTAGGATTCCATCTATGCCTCGTTTATAGAGGTATTTTTTCTCATTGGGCCCATCTCGATGAAAAAAGTTTGATTCTAAACATTGAGTATATTCTCATTCAAAAATATCTAATGGGAGGGTCCAATTTTTTAGGTAACAAACTATGTGATCCATCTATCCAGTAGTAGATATCGAATCACCATTCTCTAGGGAAGTGATGACTTAACTAATTTCCTCCTTGTCACAGATGATGAATGATGATATTATCCTTCAATGTGTGACGCGAAAAAACACATTGTCTTGATCGGGGTTTCCATACACTATGGATACATTATGAAATTCATTAGAATTAAAATTTTATGACAAACATACATAATTAAATGTTAGATTAAAAGGGAACTCTTCTACCATTCCTATTACATAACTAGTGATAGGGGCCTTTTTCTTCTTAATAGTATACTCATGATAGATTTTTTTGTCACTAAATTTGAATCTTCATTGATGTTTAGGTAGCCTATTTTCATCCTTATGGGGTGTTACATGATAGAAATGAAGAATTATTATTCTTCCTCCGTATTATTTTAGCTATAGGATAGTGAAAATTTATAGGTAAAATATTCTTTTTCTGGGGAAACAAAAAAAACTATCTAGACCAATCTAGTTTATCTTTGGTTTTTCCATCCTTTTATCAATTGATCTTTGAGAGGTTCTTTAAAAATATTTATTCTAATTATAAGGGGTGTAATGGGCTTACCAAACCTATAAATCTAAATTTTTTTGTCAATTTATGAGCTTCTTAGGGATAGATGTTCTATAATAAACATATACCTAGAAAATCATTTAACTTCCTTGTGTTACATGTCCTATATATAAAATTATTTCAGAATAACTACATACTAGGAATAATTTCTATTCATCATGGGTCATCCAATGATTTAATTGATAAGGTCCATATGATATACCATGTGAAATTTGTGATGTTGTAATTAATTTCTTCAGTTTTTCAGTACAAAGATGAGTGTGAGGTAGTTCTTCTAAATATCAAAAGATCAGGTCTTAGTACCTAGTAACATTTGACTATGATAGTAGAGTTTATTTTCATTCCCCATATCACTTTTATATGTGAGGATAACACTATGTAATCAAAACATTTTGGTCACATATAAGATATGTGGATTTATTTCTATTGGAGTCATAAATATTGATTGGTGTATTAAGTACTTATTGAGACTCTTAAATCCTTCTTGGAAATCATCATACCAACAGTAAGTGACGACCTACTTTAGTAACATGGTGATGGGAAGAGATTATTAATCCAGGTTTGCTATGAATTGGTGAATTTAAGCAATTTTACCTCGGATCCCCTTTTTCATTAAGATTATGAGTTGGTGAAGTTGAAAATACTAAACTAGAATTTTTTGGATCGACCTTGATGCCACAGTCTCATACACAAATCCAAGTATTTTCCCTAACGTTAAGATGAAAGAACACATCACAGGGCTCATCTAAAAATTGTTCTTAGACAACTTTCTGAATAATGTTTACTATATCATGTCATGATCACATCACTATAAAGATTTGAAAACTATTTCATTGATATTTCATTATATTATTCTTTCTACGATGGTCGTAAATATATGATTCATGTTGCATTGGTAAGTAAAACCAACATATTTTAATCAAAAGAACATAAACTGGTAGTAATTTAATCCCCAATGTTTCTCTAAATTTGGAGGATTCTTTATCTTCATGGGACATTAACAATTGATTATAACCGGAATACCCATCCATGATATAAAGTAATTGGAAGCCATTATTTATGTATATCAAAAGTTCCGTTTTTAAAAATGGGAGATCATCTTTCAAGAAATGTCAATTATTGTCCCTAAAACCAATGATGATCCTGATATGCCTATCCTTTTTCCAGATGAGGATGTTGTTAGTGTGCAATTTTAGGTACACCACTTCAAGATCTTTGAAAAAAACTTCATAATTTTATTTCAAATTAGTTTCATGACAAGGTTCCATCCTCTTGGATTCCTTCTTGAAACCTCATTGTCCATCGCATAAGACTAGGTGGTGTGCATCCAAATTATTTTTCAGTAGGAAAATCGCTTCTTAATTCCTAAAGAAATCATATTTATGAGGATTTACAAATAAATAATTCATCTCTTAATCTTTGAGATAAATTTTGGAAAGATTCCACATATGTCATGGGACTTTTTATATTCCAAGATTCACTTTCCTAAGCTCATTAATGGTGGTGTAGATGCCTTTCACCTATGATGGTTGGGGAGTTACTATGGTTTTCCTCTTCTTTATCCATCTATATGTTTTTGGAGGCATTTCTGACAGGTGGGTAATCTAGGGTCACATCTATCACTATCAATGTATAAGTGGCCTTGGGAAGAAACATCATAATCCAATAATTCTAGATAATTTTTTGAGTGATTCGGGTAGTTCATATTCATTTCTTTTACTTCAATTAGGGGAAACAGGATCCTTGACCTCTTGAGTTATAGGGATTTTAGGGGGAATCATCATTATTTATTATGGTGTTTGAGAATGATCAGATCCTAATAAAAAATATTATCATACCATTTTAATGAATATCATTCAACTTATACAACCATGATCACATGTAAATGAATGAATGAATTTAAAAACCTTTTGATAACCAATGGGGTTTAAATCAGCTTCATCAATATGGTTTATGGGTAGCACATAATCCAAATCGAGCATGCTCAATGGATTTTTATTTCTAGTATCCAAGCCATTGAGTTCTGCAACCTACATATCATCATCAACCATTTTTTCTTTCATTTACTCATTTATAAACCTTCATTAGCATGTTCTTCATTTCAAGAAACAAAGGTAGGAATTTCACCATGTTTTATTTTTACCATTCCATCAATTGGTATTTAAATATTTGATGAAATGTTTATGGTACTTCTACATGGATATGAATATATGGTCTTACAAGTATGACATTATATGGTTTCAATTACTATATAACCATGAAACCATTATTAGATGTGATATCCCCAAACAAAACCATGAGCTTGAAATTGGTGATAGACCACTGCACACTATTATTATAGCCTTGAGTGGTTAACTTTTCCAGAAAAATGTCCCCTAACCATATCATAATGTTAGTGTATTATAATCAATATGAGTTTGATTATGGAACCATTGTCAACTAGAGCCCTTCAGATAACGACATTTTTTTTACACAAATGTACATTGGTTGGATATATACCTAGATTAATTCTTCATGATCCTTATCTATAAATGATATGGTGATATATAATTATGATGGAATAGTATCCACTTAGTAAACCATGAATGCATTGAATTATATCTCAAAATATTGTGTTCTCTAGAGGTCCTCAATGAATTCCTTATAGAGTTATTTTGAAGGATGTAGATCATCCATGATATAGATTTTAGAACCAAAAAGTGCCTATTATTTTTTAATATTTTAATTTTATGTCAAATTTCCACATTTCCTATGGTGGGGATTCATTTAATTTTATGAATTTGGAGTTCTGGTGTTGGAGATAATTGTTCCCACATCTTGGGAAGTGGTTTAATGAGTTATTTCATGTGGTGAAAGTGAAAATCATCTTTCCCTTTGTTTGGGATGATCTGACAATCACACCCCACTAGTTTTTTGTGTAATGTGATTATTCTTGAATGAATGATATGGGTATTAGAGGCATTTCTAGGATTTTTTTTTATTGTTGGAGTACTCACGCATGGGTCTCGGATATATATATGGATTCCATGAGGATATGATTAGAATATTGGATTCAAACCCTCCTAAACCATACCTTATAACTCCATCATCTATGCCCCTAACCTTTAACTCCCCATTCAGGCATGGGGAACTCATACTCAAAGGTGAATTCATCATAAATGAAGGTACCTTTTGTGTGAAAAATATTTACAGGACAAAAATGATCTCTTCATATGATTAGGGTTCTATTTAGTATGGTTGTTCCCATTCTATGGATGTTGAATAAAATAATTTTTGTAGAGTTTGAGTTTTTTGGGAGATAAATATGACCCTTTATCCTATGTATTTTCATGTCTCTAATGATTACATATTCCACTAGTGGGATTATTAAATGATTCCTCCTTAGTTACTAGGATCATTGTTGTTTTTAAAAGTCATTCTCTTAGGTTATCATGAGCTTAATCAACTACCATTTTATTCATTTAGTCATTGAATATGTTTACTCACCTAGACAAGTCTTCTTACTACTTAACCACTTATTCTAGTGTTATGATGGTTACATAAGTCACTTTTCACAAGGCCTTATCAAGTACCGCCTTTCTAGATTCAACCATGGTACGTAGAATTTATATGAAGAAAAATTACTCCTATATTGTGTTACCCTTCCACATATGAAAAGGGGTGTAATTAAGATGATAAATGATGTTGATCTCATTAGGATTACATTTCTCTAGTAACTTGAGTTGGTTTTTTCCATGTCTTTAAATAATTATCCATGGACACTCTCATTTTAGAAGGAATTATCTTTATTCATATGTTCCTCAATTCTCAGGCTATCTTAATGTTTGTTTATTCTAGAAGAGGAATTTTTTTGTTTATTACCCTAAATGGGTAGTTCTAAATGATTTAGGGCCTACATTGATTCTTCCAAAGGATTTGTTAATGTTATTAGGATAACATTGAAAGTATATTCATTACCAATACTTTTCTTTATAAGTTAATGCACCAATATTTATCTATGGTCTACTTAATGGAATCATATAGATATTGTTCCATTTCTGAAAACTCAAAAAAAATTATTAGACACATCATCTGAATCAATGGTGTATGTATCTCATATTGGAGATTTTCAACATCGAGTTCTAATAGTTTCTATTGTGAGAGGAGTATGCTAAGTGAATAGGTTAAACCTTTCCATCGATCGATGATGTTAGAAACCCTCTAATTTTCATGTTTTTTTAAGTTTGTGTGGTCAATAATAATATTCTTCCTTAATGTTGATTTTAACTGACAAACTAACATATGATGATGGTATTATCATACCCCAATGGATCATGTAGTAAGGCTAAAATATACAATGATTTCTAGTCAAACTAGAGTTTTACAAATAATATTATCGTGTTCTCCATCTACGTATATTTTGGTCCCATCATCAGGATACATTGGGACACTATGTGCATGAGAAGATAATTTATAACCCCCACACCATCAATGTTTGAAAATATATGATTGTTAAAATATGGTGGGGGAATATTCTTATCTACCCATATAGGAAATGGATTTCTTTCAGGTTTCTTTTTTTCATTCCACCCTTCAATGGATTCGATTCATGAATATAGGGATTAAATGGCATTGAGGAGATCGAGAGATATTTCCTTTTAGTCCACCTCTTTTATTTATGGAATTAGAGATTCCTGATGTGGTGGCCCCATTTTCCAATCTCATTAATTCTTGATATAAGATAGTATATAATGATCATCCCAATCGAGAGAGGTTGTCACCATAATGGAGGTAATTCATGATCATCCCAAACCTCCTCATTTATATAGATCAATTTCCTTAATCTAGATCCGACATAATGTTCAGATTCATACCAAAAATCTTGATAATTTCTCACATAATTTATGGGATAAGGGATATTGGTTTCTCTTTGAAGATGATACATAATCAGAATGTTGGCCCTTAATATATCCTCAGTGATTTTTCAAAAAAAAATTGTTTCTCATTTTCATATTGTACTACCCTTTCGTCCATGGAATTAATTTAGGTTCTTCTAGGTGTTGAGTGGGATATAACCAAACCATTTCCATTATCATTGGAAGTTTTCTTTCATATAGGTGGCAGTTCATCAGTCACATGTTTCACATTTTGGCTCATTCTATAACTCTGCATACATGAATCCTTATTTGGTGAATCCCTATCACATACCTCTCAATTTATAGTTTATACATTTCATCCCAACATATTTTTATCTCATTCCACATTATTTTTTTTCATTTATGGTTATAATAAATATTGATTTTTATCGAGAAATGGTGGTTTTACCCTTTATCTCTATATAATAGAGTGATTTTTCACTACTTAATCCACCTTCATGGGTTGCATCGAGGTCATTTTTCTGACCCCTAAATAAATTAGGTCATTTTGACTTCTGAATTTTCTGGGGATTGATTGACATTTTTATATGTTCCTCCAATATCAATTTTTGGATAGTGACTTTTTGGTATTTTCTAGCCAAGGTTGTTGAATGGGTCCCAAATAAGAGACTTGTTTCCCTTGGAGGGAGGAACAAATGGGATGTTGTGCATCTATATCTTCCTTGCAAGATAAAAATTCTGATACTTTCTTGTGTGATGATAATAATGAAAATACCCTTAGATATATGGTATGGGATGATTAAATGATTCTATTATCACTTAATCATATTATTGTTTAGGATTTGATGATTCTAGTCAGGTATCTGATGGCTCCAGATTTGGAAATTGAGATGTAAATGCTTGTAACCCAACAATATGGGTCTAATCTAGAACCATTATTAATTACCCCAGGTAATTCTTAGTGTGAAATTAACTTGGATATGTAGATAAGGATAAAAATTCCCCAATTCCTACGGTATGGGCATAGTTTGTGGATTCCATATATATTTATTAGATCCTTTATGGGTTTGATGACACAGTAGTGGAGGTTATAGTAAACAATACACCATCCCCATGGGTTGGGTTTTCTCCTTGATAGGTACTATGGTATAATATATTTTGATCCAATTAATTTGGTGCAATTGTTATCATGTATGATCCCGGTTAAATAGCTTCATAAGATGTGATTCATCTTATACGTGAAGCCATATGGTAGTTAAAAACATCAAAATATTTTTCTGAAATACATTCCCTTTTTTCAAAGGGGCCAAACATAAGAATTTTTTATCACCCCACTCCCTCTATTAAAAATGTCTTTTCATATTATAGGTTCGAAATATTTTCATACTGACCATCTAAATTTTCTATTACCTGGTCACCTAATTTCTCTAATGGATATGATATTACAAGTAGATATATCTAGAGGGATCTTATATTCTGATTTTGTGGTGAAGTGGAACAATCCATACATTCCACACCCATAGATATAGATATTTGATTAGTCTTCTATGATTAGTTTCTAAATAGTTATTACAGAATGGGAAAAACATGTTATGAATTTTCATGGTTTTTTATTACCTTAGGTCTCTGACTATGGAGATATCATCTATTTCCATTTTAAAATTGACTATATGTTTGTTCTAGAGGTGAACCTCATATTCTGGATTAGTGGTGTTTCTAGATTTTAATTACTAATGATTTTCCCATATATTTTGGTATATGTAAGACATTCACTCATTCTCAAGCTCAACTGGGATCTGATAGTCACAACTGGTGGTGTAATAGAACATGTGGTGAGGTAGTTTCTATAAAAATGTCTCCTTGTATCCATGTCGACCTCTTTTTCATTGGATTTAAATTATTTTATCTAGTTAAAATATAGAGGTAATGTCTCTAGGTTTCTTGCTGACTATTTTGAAGTGAAGATAATAGTTGAAGGTGAATTATATATGGTTAACCTATATTTCTTGAGAACATCAACATAACAATGTGTCTATGATTTGGGAAACTATTTATATGATGCTTTCAGGGATAAGGGTGTTTTTAATTTTTTCTAGATATATCACCATGGTACAGTTGAAATTGGTGGATGTTAGGAATAGTGTCCACGTGATCCATCAACGCACTACTTTGAGGAGGAATATCAATGTAGTGATCATCTTCTAATTCGGTTTAAGGTATGAGGGACACATGAGGTATTGCAGATATGTATCAAACTACATCAATGGCACCACTATTTAGTATATAGGGGATATGATCCTTATTTAATGTAATGATTGGAATATGTTGACCTTCCTTTTTGGTGATGAGTTTTGACATGACCTTTTTTCATGAATGTTCTCAAAATATATTGAAAATTGTATGGTGTTTTGGGGATATGATATTGTGGCTAAGAAGATTCAAGATTATAATAATTTTCTTCCGTATTATTAGTATGAATATGATCCTCTATGTGGGAAGTTTCTAGAATATTCTAGTCAAACCTGGTTAAAGTAAAGGTATGAGACCTTTTCAAATATGCATTCCCTGTAGAAATATATTATCATACCTTCATAATGGGATAATGTATATGATCTTTATTATATATATCATCTGAAGTTTTTTGTTGTAGTCAGTCATCATCTGAAAAAGGCATATATGAATTGATTCTGAAAGATGGTGAAATATTCATAGTAGCATCATCTTTATGGATATAATCCCCTTTTATGGAGACTACCAATTTTCTTGACAATAAAGGGTTAGAGTAGGGATATGATCCTTCTCTTATTTCTTTTTAGTATTTCAATGGAATTTTTCGATAGTAATATGTTCTTATATAGATCCGTGCTTGAAACCCACTTGGTGAGCCGCGGTTGGAATGGGGATATCATCCATGTCCTATTTATTTGTATTATTCTGCTAGTCTTTTTTTACAAGAAAGTGTTTGTATACAAAGGAATGTTCTAAACTATGTTGTTGAGACCCATTCAAAATAGGATATGTTTCATGTCCTGTGCTTCATCCTTTATCATAATATGTTGATAATCCTCCTAGATGTGATAAAGAATGTGTTCTTTCTCTATAGTAGCTACCTATTCATATTTATGATACCGATACTCTACATTGGTTTTCTAGATAAGGATATGTTCATGTCTGTGTATCTGTACTAATGATAGAATATTAATTTAGATATAATTTACTATTTCTTGAATATAGTGTCACATTAATAAAGTGTGTGTAGGAATGTAGGAAATTATATTTTCATCATAAAAAATATACAGGTAGATGTCTTTGACTAAAGTGTGTAAATATTCCCACTTCTTTCCTCCTTATTCAATCATAACATTCTAATGGGATTGATGTGTGTGGTAAGATACATGTGCCTACACCAAGTCTATTGAAGGAATATGCATATAGACATGATCTAAGTGAGCAAGGATTTGAGCCTAATCACTAGATAATACCATAATATTCTAATATGGTTTATCATTTGAGGAGGGAATATGACCCCCTCCAATTTATCCATAGATATCTTTGTCTGGAGAGGCCTACTTGGTATCCATGCATGAGTTTCAATGATGAAATTTTGAAATGGGGTTCCCTCAATTGGAAACAGATGGGAACTAGTAGAATGATGCTATCGATGCTGGTTTATAGAAACTCAAAAAGAAGACACTAAACCCATATGTATCCATACATAACTCCTTGATTCACATTACTATGATATGAATGGTTTTGGTTTCAATGATCTGGGGTTAATCTTCCGAAGAGATTATTGGGGGAGACACATTCCCCTGGTTTCATTTTTTTTCTTGCGAACTAGATGTGCTTTTTATCTTCATCATAAGAGACCCATGCATGTGGCCTCGATGGTCAGGATCATTCTATATCATTGGTATTCCCATACTATCTCATTTTCTTCCCAAATAAAAATTTTTATGGTGGGTAATTTTGTTTAGTGACCTTTGTATGGGACTATCGTAGATAAGATTCCAAAATATTCACTTCATGAAGACATGAAAATAGATTAATTTGTCTATGAGTGAATCTCATATAGTAAAAAAGACAACAAGGAACGTGTTTAGTGATTATTTCATCATCACAAGTATAAATAATTTTCAATTATTTATACATAGGGAAAAAATATTCTTTTCTTATTCCTGATTCAACAATTTTTCTTGCATCGAATTTTCATTGAGAGAAAAAAAAATATCCTAGGAACCTCGATTATGAAGGATTTCACATTAGTTATAAAATTGTTATATATATAGGAGATATAAATTAAAATATCTTCATGCATGTTCAACGGATAATTTTTCTTATTTGATAGATTCACATCCGGTTCACAATATTTGTTTCCATCGAAAGAAGATAGATTCTATACATGAGGTTTAGGAGACATGATTCCCAATTACTATAAGGATTTAGTTATTGTGTAATTATAGGATTTCATGTTTGTTTCACCATTATCATTTCCTTCAGATATATATGATCATTGAGGATTTTTTATAGAGGTTTAAGTATGGTTTCATAATCATTCACATTTTGTTTACAATTTTCATCCCCTATAGAAACTCCAAATGGATCCAACATCCATAACATGGTATAGAATGTTTTCCAATGGCAAGACTTCATTTGGTTTTTTTCATTTTAATGAATCTTAGGAACTAAAATTGGGCAAGAGGATGTGAGGTTAGGATTATCACACCCTTTTGTGGGTGTAATCATTTCATATTATTGGACACTCTTATAGATTTGAGATATGTTCATGAATCTCTTCCAAATCTATATATGATATTGTTTAACCTAATAAAATGTCTATGTGTTGAATCATTATATATGTATAGGGGGTTCTGTTACTGAGACCATATGTATGTATCTGAGACTCTCCATTTATTTCCCATTATTACTTTGAAATAGTTAGCTGCCTATTTTTTGAATCCCTATAAGAAATAATTCTATTGTATACAGCCATATAAGAAGGTGATTATTATTTCTAGGGAGGAATATATTCTTCATGTGGTTTCTTTAATTTTATATTTATATTATTAATAACAACCCACATAGATTTTTTAATTACATTCCAGGAATTTTAATGTCGAGGTGAAAGGACATTTATGAGGAAATCATCCACTCAATATGAAGATTGATCCTTAGAAAAAAAATTATGTATCCTTCTAATATTATGAATCACATTCACCACTAATATAGTTTCCACTAACCCACTAAAGGGTGTTGATAGGTAATTAATTCCTATAAGGGGTTTTCCTCTATGTTTACAAATATAGGAAGTTCTTTGAGATATATATTGATGAGGATTCCATTTTATGGGGGAAATTGTTTCATGTCACTAAATGGGAATTACACACTATGGTTTCCCTTATTGGGGGAAATATATAATTTTTTGTGATATCATAATTGAAAATCCATAATCCCATTAATTTATAATCTATGTGAGAAAAAATTTATTTCCTATGATCGGACTCACCATATATGGATACATAACATATGCATTGAGGCATCCCTAATGGGGTGTCTAATATGGAGCATGGGAATTATGAAGTCATTGTACATATCCTAATTATAGATGGATTCAAAGTCCTCATTATTAAATTGGAATCTCAACCTACTAATGGATGATGAATAATGATAAACTCATATGATAGTTTGAGTTAAATGGGTAAGAGTGTCTAAAATATTGTGGTACATACATTGAGATTCATTCTTAACTGGTGAATGAGCCATTGGATAGAATATTATGTATCTTGTTTGGATAATAAATAGATTCCTCATAATTTAATTATCTTCTCAATCAACTAGTGATTGTGGAAGAATGATAAAACCATTGGAGATCCTAGGTCCAATGGGATAGGGTTTCTAAAATATTTTCGGACATACACTGAGGTGGATTCCCAAATAGAGAAATAACATTATGAATGAAATCTATATATCATTTTTGGTTAGAAATAATATTCTTTAGAGTTCAATTATATTCTCAATGCATTGATGGAAAAGGAAAAAATTCAAAACTAATAGGGGAGTTTGACTCCCATTGGTTAGAGTGTCAAAAATATAGAGAAACTTAAACTGAGCTGGATTCCATATTGGATCCCAGAAATTTGAAAGGCATATTATGTATCTAATTTGGAAAATAATCATAGTCCTCATCATTAAATTAAATTTTCAATATAATAATGGATGAGGAAGAATGATAAATCAATATGAGAATTTGGGTCCCATTTATTAGAGTGTCTGAAATATGATGGTAGTTACACTAAGGTGTATTTCCAATTTGAGCATGGGCCTTAGTAAGGTATTATAAATATTATGTTCATATAGGAATAAAAGTCAACATAGTTCAATTAGATATATGCCCAGGTGATCTTATCGAACAAAGTTATTCTATCATGGGTTGTCTCCTTAACCTGACTTACATGACGGGGATGTTTTCTTTACATGTCCTAGTTGTATGTCTAAAATGTCTTAGTATGACTAGTAGACATGTTTGAGGTGTCCACTACATGATCTGGATGAAATTCCTGGGGGCCACTACCTGATAAGAAAAACATGTATAAGGTTGATCATATTATTGAAGAAGACATAAGAGAGGATTTTTTCATTATTCAACTGATATTTTTAGTGGTCTTCATGTCATCAACACAGACATGGCCAAGGATGTCTCATGACTAGGGATCATTTATTGGAGGGATTCTACAGGATTTTTATAGACATATCCAATGGTTTTTTCATGGTTATTTCTGGCATATGGGAGGGTAGTTGTATGATCTAGAGCAGATTTCACGTGACATGGTTGACATTTATGGGGGATATCAATGATCTAGATAGATCATGTGAAGTTCATGATGCCTTCACATAAAAATAATTGTACCCATATTTGCATAAGGATTCCATATTTTTCATCCTTCATTGCATAAATTCCACAATTTTTGTTCCTAATTGTCCTATTCAGACCTAATATGACAAAGTTTATATGTATAAAATTCTTCACATAATCTGACCAACACAATGGAAGTCCTTTGTGTGATCAATAGTCTCGTCACCGGAAATGTATATACATGTTGTGTAACCCTTAATTCTTTTCCATGTTTACCTCGAGGGTTTTCTTTAAGATTAAATATATTTTCAATATGAAAAGACCATCTTGCTTCATTACTCCCAAATGTGCCTTTCATGTGTGTAATACCCTTTCTTATATAGAGAGAGAAAAATTAATAGTAATAACTACCTCAGATCTACTCTGCCTTGGATGGTTCATAAATAATAAATATAATATTCAATTGGTGGAGAAGGAATTGTGTGATTATCTTTACATGAACCTACTTTGGGTCATCAATGGGATCACATGATAAATATTTCCATGATAAAACTAAATCATCGCCATATTTTTTTGGAACCATGAAATGTGAAATATTTTTCTCATAATTGTGTTTCTATTTAAAAGAGCCTTCTAAGGATTAGAATTACATGTCTAGTATTCGTTGTGATACTTGGAAGCCTATAGAATGTTTCTTTTTCATGATTAAGGGATACTTGTCTAGTGTCCATTATGAGGCAAAGTTAGCTCGTGAGAGTGAATTTTCAGGATAAAACTATGTAATAATCCTTTTTTAAGGGTTCCACATATTTGTTATTTTTATTTTATATTTTACAAGACCATCCCTTTGTGTGTCTGTCTATGAGTAACATGATCAAAACTAGATCTCACCACATCGGGTGAGCACTTTCTTGTATGGTTTCTTCGTTTCTCTATGGTTCATTTTGTGATTAATGATTTATCTTATGATGGAATGGGAATATTTTCAAGGATAATAACCCATTTTTTCTATAGATCTAAAGGGTAATATCATGATTGAATTAATGTTTATCTGTGTATTCACACCAAAATGTTTACATTTTCCAAGGAATTCGCATGTAATGGTTGTCAATCCTTTGGGGATATCACATTTTCATTAAACTAATTGCATTATTTATATGTTCCCTACATGTGAAAATAAATGTAACTTTTTTCATTTAAATCATACACATATTTAAAATTTTATTTCACGAGGGGGTTTAGATGTTTTCTATACATCTATAATTTACATGTCACCTAAATTGATGAGATTATATGGAATACCTCTCATGATAAATAGAACTTATCTAGACACCGTTTCAAGAATAGGATGTCATGTCAAAGGGGATTCATGAGATCATGAACAGATCATACAACATGCATGATCCACTTATGTGATCTTCTCAAAGTTGTGTGAACGCATCTCATCCCAGGGGTCATGTGATCTAAAGAACCTAGCTACCAATTATTCTACTATACATGGTGATCCTTCATTTAAATTTTTTATAAAATAATACCTTTTATTTTTTTATTTATTCGATCCTTAAATTTTCAATGCACATTTTCTTAGTGTCAAAAGAACATCATAGTCTTCTTCTTCATTTTTTATCCCAAATGAAGGGTTTTTATATATCTCAGAACAACATTATAATTCTAGAAAATATGGATAATGAAGGAATATGCGAAAATAAAATAGAAACTTCTCTTTCTCCCATATGAATTACATAGGTATTTTATATAAAAGTTAAACAAGTCCATCTTTATCAAAGTTCAATTTTGGAATATTCCACAACTTTATTTCCCTCTTCATCATTTAATATATATATCAACCCATTATGACTATCTAATTTTATATTTTATGGATGTATGGTAAATAAATTAGGATATTTAAATCAGCATCTATACATTTATAACTTTCAAATCCATTTGATTCATTTCCAAGAAGATAGGGTATTTTCAATCCTTATTGTCACTATGTTTATAGGTTCTTTTTTATAATAGGAATTGTTATATTCTCCCCCTTTTGATTGTAGTAATTCATTTTTCATTTATAACCCATAAAAACTCTAAATATTTTCCTAAATATATGATATTATCCAAATTTTTTATTTTCTAGATTAAAATCATATTATCATTATATTTTTCAGACTTCTCTCCTCAAAGGAAATTCCTCAACATCTCTAGTTGAAATATCACCGCTTTAGAATATATATCATTCATTGAGTAACAATGTTTAGGGGACATAATTTTTGGATGTATAATTTAAAAATATATCATTTATAATAAGTATAAAACAATCTAATTTCATTAATAAATCAATAGATATCATAAATGCCTCTCCACTTAAGGGTAGTTCGAGTATTATTTAAGTGAAATTGCCTCTTATTTGAGATACTTAAATAAGTATTTAAATTCTTATTTACTCGTATACTTTTCTTTCATTCATTATATAATAGTTATGCAGATTAGTTATTATGATTCATATTTATCAATACATCATTCAATGATATCACATTCTTGAAAACAATGTATCTATGTGACACATGTTGTTCATGTCTATTCCTCATTATCAATTATATTAGAATTATCCAAATTAATTTATTAGCGTGTCACAAGATCCATGAATAAGGATTATTCATCAGAACATAATAGATTTTAATCCTAGGATACATTTCTATTTCATTAATGTCCTCAATATAATCAACAAATGTTCTTCTTATTCTTACATTATATTTGATTATATAAAAATATTAATCATTAAATTCCAAATAAAATTTATATAGGTATCCTCTAAATTGACTATTCATTATGTCTACTAATATTATTCGGTTGTTTTTAAGTCTAAGTGGAAGTTATATGAACATAAAGTGTCTATACCTTTTACATGTTATTTTCATTTAACTATCTTCTCCATTCACCTTTATTTTATGAAATCCTAAATGATGAAATCTTTTTTGATGTACTGAACTCAACAAATATGTTCTAAAAATTAATAAATCTGATATCATAGATAATATTTTTTATGGGGGACTTATTGAGATCTCATTAATTTATGTAGAAATGCATTTACCGATATGTTATTTTGAAAAAAGTGTACTGGTTTATCCTATGTTGACTGATATGATAATATAAACATTTTGTCTAAATGATCTTAAGTTTTTTAATTAAACTAATTTTATTAGAACCCCTCTATAGGTTATTATTGATATTGGATTTATACTAGGTATATGGTTTTTTATTAACATTATATAATGTTATCATTGAGGTACACAATGTTATTCCAAAAATAAATTTTAATATTACCTTGTATCATGAATCTCTTAATGGGTGCACTTTTCCACTATCTTATTAATTTAAGTTATATATACTTAGTCATTGGGTATCAATACCCATTCCATTGATGAGTTTTCTAGAAAAAGGAATCTTAACCATCCTTGTATTGTTATAAAATCATAAAATATTTTTGGATATATAAAGATAGTTCCTATTAGATATATTTTTTAATGTCATTATATAAACACTTCCAATATATTCCTAGTATAATGTAAAATTCTAAATGGAAAAAATATAATATTTTGGTGGAGAATTTTCCAATATAAAATCATAATGAAGTTGAATAAAATTTATTTTCATTAAATTCACAAATTTTTTTAATGGTGTCTCAACATCATGGTATTATGTAGGTGGTTAATTAATAATGAAAAACAAATATTCTTTTGTTTAATTACTCAATCCATCATCAAAAAACACATTTACCATAATTATGGGAATAATAACTATACAATTTACCACATCTTTAACCCACCGTAGTTGTTCTTGTGAAATAAGTACTTAGTTGTTATCTAATTTTATGTGTATATTTATATTTATAATAAAAAAATCATTGGAATGGTAAATATTACTTCATAAGGGAAATTATTATTATTTTTCAATAATTAAATGGTTTTTTCAACTGAGTTAAGCCTTTTAACATGTTTTCATTGAATGAAATTTTAATATCCATTTTATACTCTTATGATCGATGTCATCCTCTTTTCTACATGGGATATTTCATAATTCCCATAATTTTTTCCCTAGTTGTTGCTTTCCACATATTTATTGCATTTGTAGATATAATTTATTATCTCTATTTAATTCATAATTTCATCATTTTATATGATAATCTATCCATAAATTATTTTGTACATGTCTATGGGGCCACTCTTTGAACATAATATATTTTCTAAGAGCACATCAAATTGCCTCTCTAATCCCCCCCAAATTCTGGGATAGATAAACATTTTCGTATATGTAGTTTCAATAAACAAAAGAATATAAATATTTTGATAACATTGATGATAAAAAATATATATGAATAAATTGAAATCCATATGAAATTTACCTCAAAATTCGTAATATATTTATTCTCCTTTTTTATATCATGAAAAATGTGTATAAGGATCTTAGTATAATTTAATATAATTATTAAAATTTGGTATATTTTCTTAACATCGTATAATGAAATATTTTAAAATTTATCCTCTCACAAAATATTATTGAAAAAATCCAAAAATTAATTAGAATATCCATTTAAATGGTAGATTTTGGAATAAAAATTATCTATATTTGAATAATTAAGCCTATGAAATATCATTTCCTTAGATTGTTTTTACATTTTCTCCTGTAATTGATCAAATGACCTACAAAATGAAGGTTGTTTTTGACACATAAATAACACAATGGATAATTATTTCTAATTATATTTATGGGGATGTTCAACATGGTCTAGATTATTATTATTAACCTTTGAAATGTGGTTAATTATCAACATTAGGTTTCAAACACTATCTCCTTATACATTTGTAATTTTTTGGAAATCATTTCATTCCTCAACACATTGGTTTTTAACTTGGTCATTAAATTTTCCCACCATTTTGGATTATATAAATTCATGGAATTAAAATTTTATTTTAAGGTTATACTAAATCAAAATATTAATAAGATTAAATAAATTTAATTTTCATAAATTTTTAAATCATAGTGTTTAACATTTTTTCTATTTTCCTCTCTAATATTTTTTGAAAATTAAAAAACACCCTCTCATACATAATTTGGAGACATGTAACTCAAAAACATAGTTTTTTAATAATTTTTAAGATAAACATAATTTATAATAAAAACTTAAAAATAAAAATGTTTAGTGTCTTTGGGATATCGCGTTCATACTACATAAAGAGAAAACAAAATTTAACACTATTTAAATACTTCCTCATTATTATTAATATTGATTTAAATGATCTTCATAATGAATATAGTAACCTAGGTTAATGAATCAAATAATGGGTGATCCATTAATATTACTAAGTGGATGAATTATTGGGAGGACCAAAAGATATGAATCATCACATGTACATAAATAATCATTACAGTTTTCTTGATTTTGTTACTATTTTATCATAATCGTAAACATTTCGAATTCATCTAAAAAACAAGGAATTTCATATAATATTAATAACTAACCATATTAATTATTTTTATGTGTTACATCCATGACTGTAACTCCCTGAAAATTTAAATTATATATATTTTTCAATTAGAACCTATTGATTTCAATAATGTTCGTCACATGTAACCCCAAACCACATAGAATCATAAAATAAAATATAACTATTAAAATGTAACCATTGAATTTTTCTAAAAAATTAGAGAGAGAAAAATATGAAATGTATTTTTTAATTAAACAACTTCATTATCAATGTTATGACATTGATAAATAAAATTAGTGTATCAAAAGAATTAATAAGATTGATTTATTAGTTAAAATTCAAACTTTATAGAAATTTTTTTATTCTGTTTAATATTAAAAATAAAAATATACTATGTTTGAAATTTATTTATTATATTAATAATATATTAACACCAATTTTATTAGTAATTGAAAGGAGACCGGAAAATGAGTATCTATTATTTTTAATCATATTTTTTCATATGAAAATAATTTTCTTTATATTTTTATGTTTTTATTTAAAAAAATATTTTAATATATCAAATTTTCTAATGTAAAAAATAAATTTTAATTTTAATTTCATCATAATTATATTATCTTAGAGTAAAAATTTCATATATTTCTAAATTTATAACATTTTGGTGAATAATTGAAATAATTTTTTTGAAAAAAATAACAATTATGGAATCTATAGTATGTAATATTAAACTAAAAATAACATGATCCTAGCCAGGAATCTTTATTTTCATTACAATATATATCATAAAAAATAAAATAATTTGATTAATTTGTAAACAAATAATTTATATTTTTTATTTTATGTCTCGTTTTTTACAAAAAAAATATTTCAAAATAGTACACATTTTCTATTTTAGAATAAAAATATTTTACTTGTAGAAATTAAATATTATTACATGGATTTAATATTTATTATAATTACTTACTATTTATAAAATATGGTTAATTTTATTTTTTGGAAAAAATCATTTACAAAGGTAAAAACTTCTTACTATAGAAAGAGTTAAAATAGTAAAAGTGGAAAATAAAATGGAAAAGAGTTGAAAAATATTTAATCCAGGTGAGAAATTTAATTTTATAATATTTATCAACCTCATCTCTTATCCAATACATTATTTTTACAGTTTTCACCTTCTTTTCTTGATAGTGACTTTCGACTATTAAGAAGTTATGGTTATTTAAAAAATATGTCAGTCTATTTCCATTTTAAAAGTGGCATCTTGGAACGCCTTCAATACATATCTTAGAAAATGGTTCCATAATTAAATAATTATATTTCTCACATCCCCATGATTATATATATTATTACACTATTTTATTTTTAAAAAATATCATATTCCTTCAAGTTCCAATGGATCCTTCAAAGAAATCACAAACAGCTCAATATCAATAATATTGTTTCACATTACTTCATTCCATTATATCATATATTAAAAAAATTATTTCATACCTAAATGGTTACATCATATTATAAATAAACTCCATTTTACTTTTCAATGTCACAATACCTAACAATCAATCCCCTTTTTTGTTGATAAAGGGAAATGCTGTTCATGTGTATGTGTGGACTACTGCCACTATGAAACAGCATGATCTTTATCCTTCCCCAGATACCATAGAAAGTGAAAATAATGAATTTAACAAATAATTATTATATTTATAAATTATTAAATACTTTTAAATTATTTACTATATTAATTAGTTCTTTTTTTATATAAAAACAAAGTCATCAACCTTAAATATGCGCGGAAGACCACCTCCATAAAATGATGCATTTCACCTTTAAAACCCCACTTTCAAGGACAGTTTAATTTAATATTTTTTGAGTATATCATATATATATATATATTTAATATGGTTATTTAAGGATTACAAAACATAATTATGGTTATTTGGTAATCAATCGATATCAATGAATAACCTAAAACTAGTTCATCACCATTTTCTTCTTCAAAAAACATGACTAAAAATTACATGCAGTGGAATTATATAATTATAGGTATTTATAAAATGTCAGTTCTAATAATTTTAGTTGTTTTTAATTATTAAATTTATATTAATCAAGAATATAGACACCAATTTTATGAATCAATTTCAAAACAGTCATGATTATTAACTACAAATATTTAAAAGAAATTATAAAAATCTATTAGTTGAATATAATTATTTCTAATTAAGAGTATAAATGGAAATTTTTAATAATATTGGAAAAAAATATAAATTATTAATAGGTTTATCTTGTTTTATATTAGGTTAAATAACTTGTATGAAAATCAATGTTAAAGGTATGGGATTTGGTTACTCACAGTTCACTATTTGAGTTATAAAATTTCTTAATTAACTTCATTCCCCAACTTAATTAGATTTTAAATGATTTTATCAATTGTACTTATATGGGAAAAAAAATTTTGATCCAAATTTATTTCCATGGTTGGTTTTTTATTCAATTAATTTTAATGAAATGATTCCTTTTGAAAAGAGACTTTTAACTATGACTTCTAAAATGATAAATACACATTTTTCAAAAAATATATTTCATAATTTTGATTTCAATATCATTAAATGGTTGATAATTAATATTGTAATATTTCATGTTTCTTCTGATTTTATATTTTAATATATTATTTTTTTTAGAAAATTTTTATTGTTTCAATTGATTTAATACGTGATGGTATCCAATACCATTTTTATTTTCTCCTAACCCCATTTTTATTTCCATGGGATTTTAATGAAAAGAGAAATATTGTTAATTAGGATCATTATAAAACCTAAATTATTTGAATGTGTTACTTATGATTTTGAAAGTGAATTATTTTTAATTAGAACACGTAAGTATGTATGAATAAAGGGTGGGGTCCTATATCATCCTCCAGTGCATTGGTTAAGAGTTTATATCTCACAATACAGGTATTCATGAGTGTGTTTTTGTTATCAGTAATTACGTGAAATTATGGTATGTTTAATGAGTGTAATTATTCCCTATGGTAATTTTTGCGATATATTTAAATGATTCTATAAAATATTTTTTTATTCCGTCTTGATTAGGGGTCTAGTTTAAATGTGTATACTCCATGTTATAGTTATTATTCTTCTATGACGAACTTTTTTGGAATTCATCTCATATGAATTGTACATTGAGACTCACATATGATTTAAGATTATCAATCAAGATTTTATTATACATTCCTTGTAATAATTATCTCCAA